>OX639996.1:91971674-93392937 GCA_951828415.1 Anomoia purmunda
CATTTATTCAAATATATGTACAAATATTTTCTTTATCTGCCTTAGTCAGTTGTTCATCTCTTTGCTTTTGTGCTTCATTATAGTACTATGTATGTTTATATTTACATTTCTAAGTATTTTATTAGCAAATTTTCATAGAATTTACTTTTCGTTTGTTTGTTTGCGGCTGAAGGCTTGTTTTGCGGCTGAAGGTTTGTGGATTCCTCAGGTGCGTCTGGCATGCGGAATGTCAGCAGTATTTCTGTTGAATTATTTAATCACTTAAATTATAACTTGAATAATGTAGTGTTTGATCAGATTGCTGATAAGGCAAAAAAGGTTAAAAAATTAAGTTAATTTTAGATTTCGAGTGAAAATTTGAGGTAAGGAGTTAAGGGTAAAGAATATATATATAAATGATTATACGCACAATTTAAGCGCATAATAATTTCGATTTAAACCGAAATTTATCAATGTTGCTGATATAAAAAATGATTTGTGATTGATTTTGTCGAATATCGCCATTTTATATGTATCAAATACCAATGCCATTTTAATTTATACTAAATATTTATTCTACTCTATTTTTCAAGACTTGGAAAAACTATTTGTTTTTCGTTTTACTATCCATGGTCTTTTGGTTTCTTGAAATAGAATTGAAGTAGAAATAGAGTTAAATATATGCAGAAATAATAATTTAGCAGATTTTACAAAACCTGAAAAAGTGGAGGTAATTGGTTTTGAGCCATCATACGACAGCTTTGCTTTTATGTTGTGTATAATGAATTAGTGTTGAATAGTAAAACAAGATTTGTAAAGATTTTATTTTTTATTTTTTGCTCTTTGGAGTGTGACGTTTTCCCAGATATGTAAATATATATGTATAATTTGTATACCTTATACATATACAAAATATACAAATACATATATTCAAATTAAAAGTGAAATAAGCCATACCTGTCTGTCCGACCGTCCGTGCATCGGGTAACGTGATCCACTTTTGAGATATCTCAATAACTCATCGCTAGACATATTAGTCTTGATCCAAGGTAGGATGATATTGAAAATTGGCGTAATCGGCTAATAATAATGGTGTATTACGGAAGTCAAAGAAATGGGTTCATTTTTGTTTGGAAAATCGTCGTGTCACCACCTACTTCAGAGCAAATAGGTATATCTCCGAACCTGCTTTGTCAAACTGTATAAAATTTGGAAACCATCTTACATTTAAACTCAGTAAGTACAATTTCGAAAATTATATAAATCGGTACTAACTATCTTCAAGTATTGACAAAAGCAATAACTGTGGTAGCTTTTGGGGAAGAATACTCATAGCCCAATCGTATTCGAAATCTGAGGGATTTGTGTGGACTGAATAGGTCTCGTTTTCCTTGTACTACAAAAGTATTATCCAGTGGTCTTTTATTTAGAAAGCCTAGGGAATCATAAAAAATTAGTACTAATTTTGTCCCGTTTTAATAGAGTTATTACGAAGGAAGTTATTTACGCATCAGAAAGATTGTGAATTGAAAAAGACTGCCCAGATATGTAAAATCAATAATAACTTCAAAAATTATAGAAACGTTTTTTCTAATAGCGGTCGCCCCTCGGCCGGCAATGGCAAACCTCCGAGTGCATTTCTGCTATGAAAAAACTTTTCATAAAAAAACACTCGCCTTTCGGAGTCGGCGTGAAACTGTTACATCAAGACGCACACCACAAATTGTAGGAGAAGCTCGGACAAAATCGCTTAAGCGGTTATAGCGCCAATTTAGTAGTAGTAGTACTCATAGACCGCGCTCTTACAAGGTTTTTATAAGTTCCTGGATACAGAGCATCTTTTCTCTACATGTACATACGTGCATTTTCATAAGTCTCTTATTTTATATTTGTTTCTCTACCACTTCATTATAGGTGCAAATTCGCTACAAATTTAAACTGTTAGATTTCTATAAATTTTCTTCAATCAGAGCGATCAATTAGTTTTTTATTTCATATAATTTGTTTTTAATAATAATGATTTTTAAGCGACCTTTCCAATTTTAATTTGTGCTTTGCCGGCTTGAGGTCAAGGGGGTGTTTGGTGTTAGTAAAAACAAATGATCTACTTTTCTCGAATATATTTCGGTTACTCTGCAGTAATATAAATCATTTGTTTTTATTAACACCAAACATTCCTTGATCTCGAGTCGGCACAACACAAATTAAAATTTTTTTTGTTGAGCGACTAACTGCGACTAAGCAGCACGAAAATTATACAAATTATATACAATTCTTTATAATTTTCATGTAAATTAATTGTTCCTGCTCTTTTCGATGTTAGGTTAGGATTATGAACAAACTTCATCCATACGATTTATGATTTTCTTTGTAGATAATGAGAATTAACTTTTTATTTGATAAAATCTTTCACTCATTAGTTTTTACGAAGAGGGAAGAGAAAGTTTATTTTTTTGTTCGCGCAATCAATATGTTATGCAAAATATTTAATAAAAATTATTATCATGACCATAAATATTCATCAACAAGTATTTTTGACATCTAAAATTCGAAGTTTTTAAATATATTATAGTATTTCTTGCTACGTTACTGCTCTGTAGGCAGATAATAGGCAACGCAACTGCGCTAAAGATATAAATATTTTTACAGGAATAGGAGTTTCCAAAGAAGAAATACTATACTTTTTTAGAGTAGAAAATTTACGATTTGAGCTTTGCATGCACGTCAATTTTACATCGATATTACTGGAAAACTCGTCGTCATAAAATTATAATCGGAGAAATGCCAAATAAATTATTTTTTTTTTTTTGTGTTTTGCTTTTGAATGGCTGAAGCCGGACGGCTTACAATACAAACATAGTTTAATTAAAACTCTACATTTATATACTAATAATTACTATGATCCAGTAGTTTTCCTGTAAAATCCTGTACAAATGTCAAATAGCTAAATTACAATCTACATATGTATATTGAGACTAAAAGAGAGTAACAATCACAAAGTATAGGAACACAAAACAACATTTCTCCTGTAAAATCGGCTAACAGTTTCATTCAAATTAAAAATACATTTAATTTCGTTAAAATGCTGCAAACTGATTAAAATTTACTTTACAATTTTTGTTTACTTTTGTGCAAAAACTGATCGTTTGACACTTTTCATGATTTTACCCGAAGAAAAAGCTCGGGAAAAAATCTTGCAACTTCATTCTCTACACAACTCTTCAAAAATTGCTCTCCTTTACATGATTTTGATAAACGGGAACATTTTACCTGTAACTTGCTATAGGTTTGGGTAAAAACCAATAAAAACGGAACTAATATAACAACATTTTGGAGTACAATGGCGAACCCTCTGCGGACCTTTTAGTCTTATAAGGCCCGCTAGGGAGAACCCAGCTTATCTATTTAACTCAGAATTTGCCGGTTAAATTGATACATTTAGCTTACCAATTAATCAGGGTTAAATTGTTAAGTTTGTGGCGTTCTGTCATAAATAAAGAAAAAATAAATTTGTCAAACAATTTTTTGTTTAAGCAAATGAAAAAAAGTTTTCGACAATGAAATGGAAAGCCATTTAATACGTTGGTTCCCATTCCTTTAACAAAGCTTTAGCAAAGCGAAGCGATCACTTTCACGAGATTAGATACCAACCATACCAAGCCCTTCGTCGTTGTACTAAAACCTGTAAATTTTATTTTGATTTTAAATTTCAATAAATTCATAAAATTCAAAGAAAATGTCAAAAAAGAAATGAATATAGCCTGGGTTACTGAATTTATTTGATGCAGGACAATGTCTGGGTTATGATATTACAAATTTAACTCTGAGTTACTTATATAATATTAAATAAATATAATTTAATCCTCGTCTATATCAGAACAAACTCTTTGACTGTTATATCTGCTCGTATTGGTAAAACCCAAAATTAAACTGAGCCTCGCCGTTACTGCTTCTTAATGATTTACGTTATTCAATGAAGTGTAACATGGCTGATTTGGTGTGTTTAGAGAATTTTCTTACACAAAACAGAACATCTTGTATTTCATAGCGTAATTTGAATATACACGAGTATAAAATTTCAAACAAAATATTCATGCAAAATACAAAATTAACTGCTTAGTTGCCGTAGTAACTTTGAATTACTATAAATAAATTGTTCCATACATTTGGAGCCAAATTGGCAGACAAAAACGAAAAACAAAACAAAAATAGAGATAACCAATTTACATAGAAAACATAGACAAAAATGGCAAAAAAGCATTGCATGTTAAATACCAGAAGAGCAAAACTAGACAAACAGTAGGCTGTGTTTGCATTTTAACAGCATCAACTGGCAGAAGTGCTGATGCTGGCATCTTTTCCCGACAAGAATTTCCGAAATTTTATGTTTTCTGTGTAGAGCATTAATATGGGAATATTTTTGTTTACGCACCCAGGCTTTTAATGCGCTTATGTATTCATAAGCCCTCATATGCAAACCCAGCAGGAAAATTACGATTTTTGGGTTTTTGGGATTCAATCTACATTAGAACATTTTCAAAAGGTACTAAAGCTATGAGGAGCAGTGGAGGTTAAATCAATAGTACACAACGAAAGACTAAGGGTAATACTCACTTTTACTTAATTTAACCACATACATACTTCTTCTAAATTTTTAGATTTGATTTTAATCTGAATTAAAAGAAAAAACCTATTTTATAAATGAAGATAATTTCGTAAAACATTTTTGGGACTGAAACCCCAACTATTATCCGACAATAAAAACCGGTCTTTGTGAAATAGATATTTTCCATCTGGGTGCGCATGAACACACTTCGCGATTTATTTAGCCACACATTGCTCACAATTCCACCACGTCATAAATGTGCATCTGCTTCTTTCTCATCATTCTTCTAACGTATAACAATAGCGCTATCATTAATGTCTAAAGTTGTAATAAATAATGTAATTACGACATATAACAACAGCGCACAACATACAATAGCAATAATAGTAACGTCTGTAAAACACGAAGGAACAGAGAGGAACAAAAACTAAAACATGTCAACAGATAAATTATATTTTTCCACGCACACATACACACACCCACATTTGCACAAACATGTAATGAATGAGCGCTTGAAATGATGTTGATGTACTACGACGAGTTACGAGTACTCCTAATATTGGAATGTCGAAATGCAAAAACGTATACGCAGTGGCGTACAGTAGTATTGAATACAGCTACACGCATTTACAAAGCTGGTGGTTGATATGCTTGTGTAATGGGATAGTATGAATGCATATGAGTCCACATATACATAGATGTACACAGAGTTGAGGGTTTGTTTTGGAGCATGGAGATAAAAATGCATCTGAGTTAGTAAAGCGAAACAGTTGAATTAATGTTATACTTCAGCCAGGTATTCAGTAGCGGTATTTCCATTAATTATTTAGTGTGTTATCAACTACTTTAGCAATAGCGAAACTTAAAAAGATGAAAATGAGAATAGAGAAAACTAGTTTTCGAAAAAAGTGAATATACGATGTGATAACAATAGTAAACTAATATTTCTCTAATTCTCTTGTTAGGAAAATTATTTTTTATTCTTTCTTTTTACCGACTTGATAAAGTCTGATTTAAAATACATATAACTCGAAAAGCACACCAAAATTGCGACACTTAGATATTACTACCAGAACAAAACCTAGAAGGCTTTGAAATCATATTTGCTTTCATTATAATACTTTGGAGTTTAAACATAATTAAAATGTTAAAATAGTAGATGTTATTTATTCCTAATGCAAGTTATCGAGCTTTTTATCGCTCACGCTCGTTTGTTTTTAAATTTTCTAGTATCTTTTGCCAGGTCACACAGAGCGAAGAGACCACCCAAAATGCCTTATAAATCAGAGCAAAATTTAGCTCATTTCGTTATGATTTTTTCCAATAAAAAGTCCTGCTTATTACGACTGGGTATGTCTTTTCAATGAAATTAAGAAGATAATCTGTAAAACTATGATGACAACTTTTCAATGTAATTAAGAAGGTGACGCTTAGAATTAATATGAAAACCATTTCAATAAAGTCTAGTGATAACCTGTAAAATTGAGATAAAATCTTTTCAATACAATTAAGAAGGGAATCTTGGTTTTTACTATAATCTCCTCTTAATTTTAATAAGCCGAAGATCTTATCAATTTAAAACTGTTGGCACCTATGTGCATTTTTAAGTAAATTATAGTTAATTATAATAATTTTAAGGTTTTATAAAGGGTGGTTAAATTTTAAGGGCCGATGTTGAATGTGAACCACACCTAAACGTCAAGTTTTTTTCTGCATTTCATTTGACATTTCCGAATTTCAGACCAACTCAAGTTGAACATGGAAAGATACACAATCGAGCAACGTATTAAAGTTATTCAGGCTTAATATGAAAATGGGCGTTCAAATCAAAATGCATATCGCCTCACCTCACCTCACCTCAGTGGATTCGTCAATAAGCAGAATTGCCGCATTTGGGCGAATGATAATCCAAGAGTGATTGTCGAAAAACCAATGCACCCACAAAGAGTGACTGTTTGGTGTGGTTTATGGGCTGGCGGCATCATCGGGCCGTATTTTTTCCAAAATGAGGCCGGTCAGGCAGTTACTGTGAATGGTGTTCGCTATCGTGAGATGATAACGAACTTTTTATGGCCCGAATTGGAACATATGGATGTGGACGATATGTGGTTCCAACAGGATGGTGCCACTTGCCACACAGCCAACGAAACAATAGCTCTTTTGCGCGACCGTGTTATCTCACGTGGTGGCGATGTCAATTGGCCACCAAGATCATGTGATTTGACACCGTTGGACTACTTTCTTTGGGGTTATTTGAAAGAAAAGGTGTACGTCGAGAAGCCCGTAACAATTCAAGAGCTAAAGGATGAGATAATTCGGCACATTAACGGCATAGAACCTTAATTTTGCCTCAGCGTCATCGAATATTTGGAGGTGTGCCGCCGATGTCGCGGCCGATATTTTGTTCCATACATAATTGAACCACACCATATTATCATAATAAAAAGAAATTACAATAATTTCCAAAATAATTTGTGTTTTATTCAAAACCAACATCGGCCCTTAAAATTTAACCACTCTTTATATTTGCTTATAAGCTATAGAACAATTAATATAAATATTTTGAATAACTAATATTGCCAAGTTATACGTATAAGTTGTATGGCACGAGTCATTCCTTAAACATTAATACGAGTTTGGACATGTAAAGATATTTATTTTTGAAAACATTTGTTAATAAATCATATGTTATTTCTGAAATCATATTTTATTTTTTGGGAAGTTGGAGTTCATTTTCAATTTACAGCTTTCAGAAGCATTTTGGCGACTTGCAGCAGTATGAAAATCAATACATATGAAATATGGTAAGCAGTAGGTTTCGTCGTGCAATACACTGCATTTGTCTTTTGTACGAGGGTTGCCTTTTATATTTTGCGCCTTCGCAACACTGCATGTGATTAGCTGTAATTAGATATTTTTATCGTAAAGTTTGGTATTTTTTGGCATAAACTTCCATATAACGTTTTCACTTACGAGTTTTATTTGTGTTTATTTATAGTGAGTTTAAAAATTCATATTGCCTAAAAATGGAATTAACCCGTGAACATTTTCGTGTGATGATTTACTAAGATTTTCGACGTGGATTATCGAGACAGGAGTGCATCAATCAACTTACTTCTACTTTTGGTGTTGAACCACCACACTTAGCCACTGTGGAACGATGGTACAACGAGTTCCTACGTGGTCGCCAATCTTTGCAGGACGAATTTCGTGAAGGTCGTCCAAAAACGGTAGCTGTGCCAGTAACAGTCGATGCTGTGCGTCAATTGATAATACAAGATCGTTATGTGACATATCGCGAGATAGAGGCATCCTTGGCCATTAGTGTGACCAGCATACATTCAATATTGCATGAACATTTGGTCGTAAAGAAGAGTTGTTCTCGTTGGATACCGCATAATTTGACAATTGCAAAAAAAGGACTCGCGTCGATTGGTGTAAAGAAATGTTGAAAAAATTTAGCCGCGGTGGATCAAAGCACGTCTATGACATCGTAACAGGTGACGAATCTTGGATCTATGCATATGAGCCGGAAACAAATCAGCAATCGACTGTATGGGTGTTCCAAGACGAGCCTAAAACAAAAAAAGTTGTTCGCGCAAGAAGCACCTCAAAGCAAATGGTCGTCTGGTCTGGTCATGTCACAACTTTTCCACTAGATATACTTAAAACGATCAATTCTGAATGGTATACAACCATTTGTTTGCCAACAGTTTTTGGAGAATGCGAGCTCTCACGTATCGATTCACACAAGAGAGTTTTTGAGGACTCAAAAAGTCGAATTGATGGGTCATCCGCCTTACAACCCTGATTTTATTCCTGAACATCAAAAAAAAATGTCAACGTTTTTCAACGCCTGAAGAAGCTGTAGAAGCCTTCAAATAGCTCGTTTTAGAGGTATCCTCTTCTGAGCGGCAAAAAATGCTTTGAAAATTGGTTCAAGCGAATGCAGAAGTGTATTGACTTGGATGGAGAATATTTTGAAAATCAATAAAACTATTTTCCTTAATATTTGACTGTGTTTTCATTATTAGGCGCAAAATATAAAAGGCAACCCTCGTAATTAGTGAAACATACAGCTTGCGGCTGCGGAATTTTGCTGTAAGATTTTGCTTTGCGTCTCGATCTGGCGCTGTTTGAGATTTTAAACTCATCAATGAAGCTTGCCGCTTTACTTTTTGTACAAAAGATTGCGATTTACGTACAGATTATGCAACAGTACGTGACGAAACCATTCGATTTTGCGAAAGCGTCCTTGATCGCTGAGACCTTGCTGACCTTCGCTGCCAGGCTTTCTAGTAACTACCGGCCTTGTTTGATTACGCAATTTAATTGCGCGTCCTTAAAGCCGGATTTTTAATAAACTCGTGTAAAACAATTTCTCATATGTGAAACTACGGTCATAGTCTACTGATAGTATTTGAATTTCAAAATATTAAAATATTTTTGGATAAGTTATAAATTTTCCAACCTATTTTGGTTCGTCCATCCTTTATACCAACGCAAAGAAGCGAAATGTACCTTTCGTAAGCCTTCCATAGTAAAAGGATTAAGAACTCGAAAACGGGTTTTTGGAAAAACAAAGAGCGTTTCA
This sequence comes from Anomoia purmunda, assembly GCA_951828415.1. Classification (NCBI taxonomy): domain Eukaryota; kingdom Metazoa; phylum Arthropoda; class Insecta; order Diptera; family Tephritidae; genus Anomoia; species Anomoia purmunda. The sequence goes on from OX639996.1 coordinate 91,980,854, forward strand.
TGTTGAGCGACCCAAAATTAGTTTAAAAACACTATTTAACAAAATGCTGAGTTTACGAGCATTCATTTTCATTGAGGTCAATATAGTTCGATGGATTTTCTGAGGTTAGGTTTGATTACTCTATTCGGCAATATGTCTCACAGGGGGCGGTTGGTCCCAGTGATACCAGACGAAATCAACCCTTCAAGTCGATCTGCAGTAGACTTTATTCAGGGAGTCCATGCCTTTATGGAATTTGGGGAGAGCGTGAGGATTCGGTGCTGCCACGTTCTCCAGCATACATGCAAATGTATGTACGTACACTGTGTGCATGTGAAATTTTGTTTTCTGGAGCAAATACAGACAGTTATTTAAATAAAAGTCGAGGTAATATATCTGCTTAAAATGCGTAAAATGTTAAAAAAAGAGTTTCTCTGAAGCTATTTAAATAGTTTTGGCAGTTTTGATTTGCAGTTGGTCCATAGGAATAGATAATCGATCTAACCGAAATGCCAAAAAAAGGTGAACTTTGTTATGATAGAATGATGGGATGTTCGCGGCGCGTAGTTCCATTGTGAAAAGTAGAATTAGGCTCATGAACGCTGGTTTAAAAGGTCGTAAACCACCATAAGAAACCCCGTCTTTCAGAAAATTATCGTAAAAAGAGGTTGGAATGAGGTCTCTCTTACCAACATCTAACAGAGAAATATCGGTTGAATGTCCAATGAATCGATAAAAGGTGAGGTTAATTGAGATCTTTTTACATCGATGATCATCACTTCTTACTCTAGTACAGGTTTGAAGAAATAGTGCGTTTTTCTAAAATGTATTTCATATCCTAGGGGTATTTGACGCAACTGACACAACGAATATGAGGCGACGAATTGCCGAGGGTTTCCACCCAAATTGCTTTGTACTCACTGATAAGCATGGAAGAGGGAGGCAGCATTATAATCTGCATGATTGTTGGTTTATTCGTGAACATGATACAATAATAAAAGATGATGCACATTTTGACAGTTCTATTTGCTGCGTCCAATGCACAACGTTGTAGGTTGGAGGCTTGCGAGATAGGGACAAGATTACAGGCCGTTATGGAAAAGTATCAAATTTTCTACATTTACATTATACGATGAGACGTAGAAAGGGCGGAAAAAGAATGGTCTATGTACACAAGAATCAAATAAAAAGCTATGCTCATACATACATATGCTACATTTCACTGACGGTTTAAATTAAAATTTCCGAGTAAAAGTGAATTGCAGAACTTGTCCGATGAAGAGAAAAATTCCGATTGAAAGTCAAATAATTAATAAAGTGCATAGTTCACTTTTTGGAAAAGAGACTAAAAATTATCAATAAATAAGAAGAAATTTTATCGATAATAATAAAAAAATGTGTTCTCCCTTAACCAAATGGACGATGTATTTTGAAACATTATTATTATCAAGATAAATTTGGACGAAAATAAGTAATTTACATGATTTTGGCGTTCAAATATACCGAATGTATAAGTGTTCGAGAGCTAAAAAATCTTGAATATCCTGAGGAATAACTGCGTTTATTAGAGTGTTTTTCGATATACTCCGAGTATTTCTTCTTAACTATAATATAGTAAACCTCGTCGAAAATGCAATGCATAGCTTCCGAATTAGTACAATTTAGTCGGCTATGAAATATCTAAATGTTGTTAATGGTTTTATTTATAATTTATTTCACTAATGGTAACAATTAGGTTTGCGAATGAAGTTACCTCTTGTGGAAAAATCGCGCAATTGCAGAATTACAGAATCTCTATTGAAGTCAAAGATTTTATAATAAATTTTTCCGAAACTGGTTTTGTTCTATAAATATGTAGGACTTGTAGTAAACTTTGTTCGTAATTTGCTGATAAATAAAAAGTAGTTTTCTAAGGAGAAATTTGGTTTCGAGTGGCCACTTTGAAAAGTTGCCAACGCACAACATCTTTTATTATTGCATTATGCGCCGGCCGCATGGGGAGTGGAAAGTTTAAACACTACCAAGAAAAAGCCTTCGCTCACACAACCAAAGATTTATAGAACTTAGATAAAAATCAACGAAGCTCAATTTGTTTGAAGCAATTCATTATAGTCGCATGATTTTATTTAAAAAAGCTATTTTTTCCTTCACACTTCACAAAACAAACGAAATATATAAATGCATGAAAATACTATAACTACGATGCTTCAATACTTCTCCCAGTCTATGTGGTATGGATTAAAAAAGATACTTAGTGTACTTTGGCGGTATGATGGTCCATTGCTCTTGGCATCTGTATTGCGACCAGTGCTAGTTTTTCTCATACGAGTATTATCTGCCTAATTTTCATAACAAGTATCTAAAATTTTGTCGCATACAAACTCTCGGGGTACTTTAGAACCACGTAGTCTCTTATTACCTATTCTCAAGCATTACGTACAAATAAACAGAAATTCTCGACATCCAAAAGCTGCAAGATACTATAATTACAGAAAAAGCGATGTTTGATTGCATTCCACTATATTTTTCATGTATCCTAAAAATCACCAACTTTTTTGAAAATTAATCAGATCAATGGTGTAAACTTGCATTAACGTTCACGTAGGCTGTTGTTGTACTGTGGAATTGTCGTCCAATATTCAATTCAATTTTGTCACGACAATCCCTTCCTTCACGATAATTGCGTCAAAATATTAAGAAACATCTGGTAGTTGAAAGAAAGCTATTACTAAGAGTATATTTTGAAATTTAACGTTTACTTTCAAGTCCCATAAAATCCTTTTGCTAGTGATCAGTAAAAGCGCTCTGCTGAGTAAAGTAAACTTCATCGAAATAATTTAAAAAAATTATACAATCATGAAAATCTGAAATCAAGCTAATTTTGCTTGTTCGTCTTTTTTTTTTATATAAGAAGAATTCAATAACATGAAAACTTAATAACAAAAATTCTTTAACAAAATTTCTCTAAGTGCACCAACACTTATTGACGTAGTTGTGATGACAGAGTTATGAGTTGCATGCCATCAGCATATAAGGAAATGCTGATGCAAAGTGCGAAAGTAATGGCAAAAGCTGTGAGATTAATGAATGCATACATAAATGAAATTACTGAAAGCCGAATTTAATTATGAAGTTAATTAAAATTGCAAACATGTTGATGGGATTAACATTTAACGCGAAAGCAAAAGCAGACATTATGGCATGGATGAAAATGTAATGCGAACGATTTAATTGAAAGCTACCTCAGCAAATATGATACGGGGAGGTGTGTTTGACATTTGGTTATTATTGATGTATTGAAAATAAAACTATATTCACAAATATTTAATATAAATAAAATTTGGCCCAAAATACTACATAACGGATGATCCCATCTCATTTCCTCTCTTCCACTAGTGGTTCCATTTCACTTCATTCATTAAATTTTTTTATTTTTGTATTCTTAATGTAATTCTATGCGTAAATCATGGTATAAATAAGAGCAGAATACATTTATATATATAATTTTATTGGTATACAATTTGTTGGTATTTTCAAACCGCAATATAGAATAACAATAATATCTCTCTTACTATATATTAAATATTGATTATATTGATTTTCGCTACCGCTGTCATCCATCTCAGGATTTTAACCACAAGCATATCCAACTTCCTCTTTTCCAGCAACACAAATAAAACGAAATTTTTCACAGTATTTAGACTTACCTATGTAACTATAGAAAATTATATGTTAAGTGAAAGATATTTTATGCTCTTTATATTTTTGTAGCTTTGTACATGGATATTTTTGTGTTTTTCCGAAAAATGTTCTATTAACAATGTTTCACAAAATTCGGGATGGAGCTACCTTTCCAATGATACTCACCTTTAAAAAATCGGTTTCAAATTTTTTCAAAATATGTACGCTTTTTAAATTCTAGAATATCCACGCTTGACCTTTTTATTACACTTACACTTGTGATACGTTTTTGCAGAAAAAAATGGTTTACCATTAAAATGAGAAAAAGGGTCGATCGCGATCCCATATCAGTCCCGCGCTACGTAAGTGTAGGCAATGGTTTCCATTCTTCTATTCCTTTTTTGTACTGAAATTCTTAAACACTTTATGTGGAAGGCCGTTTCGACAAATAATGAAAAATTTATGAAAAACAGATTGTTTACTATATTTTATGAAAAATTTTATATTTATATAAGATAAATGCGTTATTTTGCGGATACTTATGAAATAAATAATTGCTAAGTTTAAACATTATTTAGAGTGCGATACGTTCGATTTAGGTTTAACTATACTTGGAGCAAGTAAGGAAGAGTCTAAGATAGGGTACAACCAAAACTTAAATACCCTATGGAAGTTTTTTCTTTTTAAATAAACAGTACTTATGTTGTTGTATGCAATAAATACTCCTCACGTTGAAACCTTAAACGACTCTATTCATTTACATATTAACAAAATGAAATGAACAGGCCTTTAACGTACCCAGCAAATTTTCCAAAATATGTCTTTTTACCTAATTCGCTCTCTAATTAAATTATTTCCAATATTTTCGAATATTTTGATATTTTATAAATTACCGTTATTTTGTCCGATTTCTATAATATATAATAAACTTTCTGAGTTGAAATTAGTTATTTACTAAATAAAACCAGATGAATTTGAATAAGTTTACGTTTTATTAAATTTGTTAGTCGACTAATGAGAAATTGGTTTTAAAACTTTTCATAAAATATTTTATATTATCAAACTTACGGTGACTCAAGCAACTGGCCCCGTGGTAATTTTATTACAATATTTACAATGTTTTTCCCGCTAACTGTTTTTGTAAAGCTTTTATAAGACTTTTCATAACAATCGTTTTATTTAGAGCTTTTAGAAAACTTCTGGGTATGTAGTTTTCCGTCACATTCGATTTTAGCATAATAATAAAAGTCTGAAATGGCTAAAAATTTCGGTTGATTGTTGACAATTTCTTTAATTTTCAGTCTTACGAAAATGCCTCCATATAATGGATGGATTTTATATAAATTTCCGCTCATTTTCGGTATTTTCTTTTTTTGCTGGCAGTTTTGCATATCTTCATTTAAGGTATTTCAGACTTACATATTATTATGGTAAAATCGAATGAGCCAGAAAATTAAATACCCAGAAATAGTCTAACGATTCTGATTCAAAAGTTCGAGAATTTTTTGCATTTTTATAAATGATATACAAAATTTCAAATCGATATGATTTTTGTTATACAACAATTTTTTTTTTTTTAATAACAAAAAAAATAAGTTCGTCAAAGATGCAAACTGAATATCCTAAGGGAGTTCAAAATGGCGTTAAAAGTATTGGTAAAACTGATTGTCAACTAAAACTACTACTAAAACTTTTCTCACCACTGTACTTATTTATTTGATTTCATTATTTGTTTTGATATGTACTTCCAAGCCATATTTTTATTTTCTAGGTTTGTCAAATAAATTTTCATTTAAACGCATTTAAAATTCTATAGTTTCAAAAATTAACTGTAAAAAGTAAGCAAATAGTTTACACACAATAATATCCTCAACCACTCCTCTAGGAACGCGGCGTCGAACTTCACGCATTTGGCGCCTCTGCGCTTATTTCTCTACCGGAGCGAAATACGAGTATATTGTTAGGAAAGCTTCAATATGTCCAGGCGATCTTTGGCCACACTGAAGCTGCACAGCAAACAAACATCTGAGAAGTTCGGCGCCACAGAAGATATTGAACATCAAAACTGCGCCACTACATCCACTATTGGCAAGCTCTTGGAGGGAAAGAAAGCAGATGCAGCTGAGAATTCAGTGCCGCAAAATGTTTTTGTGCATTTCAATGAACCTAATTGGGAAGAACAGCAAGCTAGTAGTAGCAGTAAAGTTAAAGAATCATCAAATCAACTAACTTTAAACGAAGATTTAGTGAATGAGGAAGAGTTAAATGCGTTGTTGTTGCAACAGGTATGAATAAAGTTGACAAGCAGGTGCGCAGTTTGTATGAAGTGTAAAAAATATAAAAGCGTAGCTCAGTAGTGATTGATAGAAAATTCCTTGCAAAAAAGTGCCATCTAACATTTTTTTCGAGCGCGAAAATTTGCAATATCCTTGCCAGAGAATGGAGGCTTTTATACTCTATTTATTCTATCGGTCGTTGCTGCACTTATTGCAGTTGTTTGAGTATGAATTTTTTAAAAATATTTTTAGCTTTTAAATTTTTTCCTTGCACTAACTTCTACAACATAGTTTTTTCCGTGCACAAATTTTCGCGCTATCCCTCCGCAATTTGACATTTCCTTGTATGTATGTACTAATTTTCATTCACCACTAAGCACTCTTGTGGCCACTTAATTTCCGTTTTTGGCTTAACTTTTGTGTGCTATTTAGATACTTGGTGTTTTGCATTCGTTCGAATACTTTTTTTTATACCCGAGCGTACTTTTTCACGAGGGTAATGAAGTTTTGTTGTTATAACTGGTGATATTATGAACGGCGACGCTTAGAAGAAAGAGAGGAATCGATTTAGCCCTTTGTTCAACTGTCCTTTTGCCTATCAGTGTACCCGTGAAATCGGGTAGAAATTAAAGTATTTTAACGAAACAGGAGATGAAGATTAATCATGACTCAAGAGAGTATTGAGTATATAATAAATTGTAAATTGAATATAAAGTCACCCGTGTTCTACTACGGCTAATTCAACAGATTGATATTTAGCGTAAACTTTACTCTGTAAAGGATCTAATTAGAAATAATATTAAATTTTCGAAGATAGGCGAAAGTGGGTTTCTAGCGGTGCCGTGGTCAGTAAATACTAAAGCAAATTTACACAAAAATGTTAGCAGCGGTTGTATACAGTAAATAACTTCCCTCATATCTTTCATTGAAGGCATGCTCTGGATATTTAAAATTCGATTTCTCCCTTAACTTCTCCCTAACATAGCCACTACCATGTAATATAAAAAAACTCGTAATTATTTCCATTTTTTTTTTGCTCCTGTCGTATATTTTGTCCTGTTCTTTTGGTGCTGTTTTCTTTTGTCAGCATTCGCAGTTACTGCGGTGTTTTACTAAGGGGCTCATTATGAAAAGCTTTGTGGTTAGTTTGGAAATAAAAATGGAATGGCTGAGTCGACGAACGTTTCGATTGTACAGCGGTCTTTGATGTTATACTTCACTGGAAAATAAACCATTTTTAGATCATTCACATATACAGTGAAATTCCTCATTACTGACATTCGTTGTTACCAGACAGCTTCCATAGTCGGACAAATTGCGTGCACACAGATATCATCCTAATAGCATCAAAAACGGGCAAATTTAAAAAAAAAATACAAAAGAAGCTTCGTAGTAGTTTTGATAAAAACGAATTTGTCTTGACCCTTTTAAAAATGTACACGGGGCATTCTGTGCCAAATCGGACACGATTTGGATTTTGCATATAGGATTGTTTCATACTTTTTTATGTTACAGTATCAGTTAAGAGCGGCTTCATAGATTTTTTTCAATGCTTTTCTGCTTTCGAGATATTAATTTATACATATGTATATTAATATATTTCTGGCCCATTTATTTTATATAAAACAATAATATTATGAGCTCAAGGCCAGTTTTTAAGTAGAAAAAAGAGCAATGGTAGAATTCGGATGAGGAGATGTGGTGATCTCCGAAATAGCTATAACTTCTACCATTGCTGTTGTTTCTATTATTCTTCCTATTAAAAACTGACCTTGAGCTCATAAAAATATTGTTCGAGATATTAAGTTAAAATAACTATAGCTTATTGAATACTGCTGAGGAAATTCAATACAAAATAATTTTTTTTTTCTCTTGTTTCAGGTATGTTGATTTCTATTTGGCCAGAGCTTCGTATATCTATATATATCTGCATATAATGCATGTAAGTAGTAATTTATTATCGATAAATAAATATGAGCTTTTAAAATTTATTAACCTCAAGGCCACACACCTAGCAGGTTAATTTTCATAATTTCTGTGCTGAAAATGGGAAGAACACATTTAAAATTAAAAAAGTATTTTATAAAGTGAAATTGATTAAATTAAGAGACTCCTCTAAACTTAGAACATACAGTAATTCAAATGCATAGGCAAACTAAATTTTCATATCAAAATATGTTAAGAAATGGGTGTGGGGTTTTCTATAATTTTCCTATTAAAAATGATTTCTTAAAGTTTTATTTTATAGTAGATGGCAACTATGTATGTATGTTTGAAAATGTGTTTTGGTAAAAGCACATGTACTTAGTATATAGTTAGACTGATATTATTAAACTTTATTTAACTTAAATAGAAAATATCTCTCTAAGTAAAATAATTTGGGTTTCGTGGGTTACTTAAATTATAAAACAGTAGGCAACCCCTCAACAATTTCTCGAAACTAAAGGTCTTCAATTACTAATTGGGGGTTGAGTCCCTACGTCGCCATTCTAACATAAGCCTTCATAAATTTCTATCGGTTCGCACTTCTATTAAATAAGTGGCAATCATAATTAAGTCTTCTAAGGATTTGATCATGTGAATCGCAAGCCTTAATATTGAGTTCAACTGATTAAATACATTTAGTTTCTTTTTTGTAAACAAGTGGCAATCCTCTCCCAAAATATTTTCGAAATAAAGCTGTTTTAACTTGGTTTGACACCCATATTACAATATTTAAGTCATTAATATAACTATATGTAACTTTCTAAACAGGTGCCAACAATCTCCAAAATATAAGTAGCTTTATTCCACCTTTTTAAAACCTTATACTCCCATGCAATACGTGATTGCACTTGCTGAGTTAACTCAATTTAACCTTTTAAACACGTAAAAACTCCGTTTGGAAAATATTATACATGGTAATACGAATCGTAAACAATATATGTGACAAATCTTATCCAAATATGTCCAGTCGTCATATTGCAATATGTGATTTTATTTGGTTTTAATAGAATCTAATTTGTTGAGCAGGTGCCAGCTCTATAAAAAAAAACACCCTAATCTAGGACATAGGCTATATATATGGTACATTTTATCCAAATCCGTCCAGCCGTGTCGGCGTGATAACAAAGATACTCACTCACTCAACTACAAACTTTCGCATTTATGATAATACATAGCAGGAATCTCCCGATGAGTTTAAGCAAATGAAATAAAATTTGTAGTAAACGATGCTTTTTTTTTTCAAATTGACATATAAAATGTTTAAGCTTTTCAGCAAAAATAACAAAGTTGCCGATGGGCCCCTTACAACAATACAAGGCAACCAGTGCCTACCTCGATATTCAGGATACAGTAAAGTTTTCTATGCGGTAATAAGCCCAGAATCCGAAAGTAGTTACGAGCTGAGTGTCCCACACGAAGGCAGAATCTACTACTTCCTGATGAATATAATGAGGTTTTTCACGGTTTACAGTAACTCCGCAGTTCCAAATCCAACTATTAATCAGACTTACATATCCTTGTAAAAGCGCAAAGCTTTCCCGCTCCAATCTCAATAGCAGGGCATTTACCAGAACCAAAAGTAGTGGTGAGAAAACTCTCTCTTGGGCAGTGCCCATATTCAGTTCTCTGCTTAAAGGCACTGACCCCTGCGCAATAATCCCTGCACAATGACTGTTCTGCCGATAATCAGTCTGATGGGGCGAATTAGGTTGATTTCGACTCCGATTCTACGATAGCCCGTGTAAAAGATTATTAAGTAAAGCGTTTTCAAGATAAACGAGAGAGGTTTTTCTGTTAATTTTGATGCGGATCTTGAAAGTTTACATATTTTAATCATGACAGTAGGCGAGGGGGATTAAATTTCTACCAGAGTACTTATACGTTACACCAAAAAATTATAGGAAAAGGTGGGCGAGTGTTTTATGATTCGGTTGTAAAAATCGGGCCTTTAGTTCTGCTTAGCGTGCAGTCACCTTAATGTAGATTTGTATGTAAGTAATTAATCGGAAAAATGTTTTTTAACTATAGTAATTTTGGATAGGAACATAAGAAGCTTAAGTCATCAGTCATTTCAAGGAAGCCACGTGGTTTTGACAACCTTGGGTCAATTCAAGCGATATGCTCATTGGGTAATAATTTCTTATGATAAATGGAATTTTAATTCTCAAAATGTATATGATAAACGATGACACCGAGCATTGAACATACAATCATACTCAAACAAAATAGCAGAGTTTGATAGCCCATTAATACTAACATACCGCTTATTGTACGTACCTGAGAAAAAGCATTGCGAGATTTCTGCTCAATAATGAACGGAAAATTAATGAACGCAACTTGAATAGTCGACAAGTTAAGATACTCAAAGGAGAAGTTTCCAACTTTAGGAAGTGAAAATACATACATACATACGTAAAATAATATAAAAAAGAAGAATGCTTAACGAAGTGCATAAAATTAATTGATTTTTTGGTGCGCGAAAGGAAATAATTAAGGGAAGAAGTCTGTGGAAAGAGGAAAAGTACGTGATTTTATTTGAGTTTTTAAGGCAGCTGGTGCATCTAACATTAGAAAAATTCCTACAAGTCATTAGCATAATAATTATATTTTTCTTCCTTGCAATTTGTGCGTCTTTTAAGGGCATTCTCTGCTAAATATATCTCCATAAATTAATTGGCGCTAAAGACTAGTGTCAGCTCTTCAACACGATGGATTAGACTGCACTCGGCGTTTTAATAGCATAGATAGATCGTAAATTAGAGCACTGTCTCGTTTTTTTTATTATAGAAGTTGCTGCAGGCAAAATTGTGCTAAAACTATATTAACACTACCATTTTGCATTTCTCGCCTTTTAATTCAATAGTTTCTGTACTGAGTGCTGCATAGTTCGAGGCGCTAGAGCGTGGTGAGCTTAATTAAAGGCAACACTAATTTTGTTAGTTTTCCATTTCGCTTATGTATAGCTTTGCCCACCGTTCGCTTCTTCACCTGCACCTGCTCACTACTTTACTTTTTTGATTGCTTTAGTTTTGTAGTCACCTTTTATGCTTATATTAATTTTTTTTAACCTTATTTTTTATAATTTTTCTAAAAACTTTTCCGGCAATTTACCAGCGCTCGTAATTAAGTCACTTGTTGCATTATAATTTCACTTTTGCCCCATCTCTGTACCATCTCTCATCTGCACCACTAATTGAGATTGGCTGTTTTGACCTCAGCTTTCTATTCCCCAAGTGCTTTTGCTATGTTATTTTTCCCAGTTGCCATTCGCTAGTGCCAATTTTATTCACTCTTTCCCTTTTCTCATGCATTTCATTTATTTTTTTCCCTACTTCGCTTTCTGCAATCCCCCTTGAGTTTATTCAACTTCATTTGATCGCTTTTGTTATTGCTCACTCATCAGCAGTGCGCGTGGGATTTCGTTCGGTGGCTTGGCTTTTTCCTTCCTTTTGGTTTAGCAATTCCATTGTAAGTGGCTACCTTGAACGAAGGCGTTTTTAGCGTTGGATCTGAGCAGTTGCTGTGCCACTTAAAGCTCGTATGCATACTTAGCTAAGTTTCTACATACGCTTCGCGCTCTTTTAAGTATTCGTTTTAATATCAATGCTACTCTCGAACGCAGCTGCTTACGGTAAATTGCTTGGAAAAAATCCAATGTAGTGCAAATGAGTTGGGAATCAGTGGATTTTGTTTGCACTGGTGCTTGAAGGCGGTAATTAAATTTCAATTTCACTAACTGCTTTAGATAGCTTTTTAAGTGTAACAAATGCATACAAACTGAATATTAAAGGTTTCATTACACGAACTTATTGTTGGATATTTGTTGCTACTGTAGGTCTTTAAAGCCTATATTAGTCGTTGAGTGATTCAGAAAAGTAAAAATTATTATACCATTAAAATTATGTGTATAGCGAACCTATTATAAAGTTCAGCTTGTTGGAAGTTATCATTGGAAGAAGCGCCATTTTTCTTATTGCAAAAACTTCAATGAAATGTAGAATAATGTAGTCCCTGCGCAGTGTACCTACATAAATAAGGTTTTACTCCGCTCTTAAACTGTAACTATTAAAGTAGCAAAATATTGTATTTTGTATAAAATTCTGGCGTAGTAGACAGAACATCTGAGGTGACTTATTTCGTGTGCGAACAAAACACAAAGAAAATGTGGGATATTTTAAATACTTTTTACTTTATTTAAAAAAAAGAAGAATTATATGGACATTCTTAGATGTGGAATTAGGGCATACAAATCTCAGCCGAGAAATTAAAAATAATTCATTTATATTTCAAACGAAGAAAAATACAACGTAAAACAATCTCACATCTAAGTTCGTGTGCTGTAGTACAGATACAACTTTTCCATAATTTTTTATAATTTTTCAATAGTGCACGTATCATAAATTTTCAATCTCATGAGGGAAATTCTAAAATAAGTCAAAATTTAACAACATCTGACTTGTGCTTTGGGTCCTGATCTTGGTAGAACCTGATTTTGGGCCGAATTCCAGTTTTTTAGCACTTTACTACGCGATTAAAAAAATTTAAATAACGTAATTTATATTTTTTGTTCTACAAAAGCTAAATTTCTGACACTCAATGATAACATACGGCCCAAAACAATTATGTCGACTCCATCGTCTTTTACTATATCACGCAAATTTTGTGGTTGCAGCTACGTATTTTGCTTATGGCACACAAATGACTTACCATCGGCTTGATCCGAGCTATTCGTCCATAGAAGAAACAACATCCAATAATTCTTCTTATTTTTTCACCTTTACACGATTTTCCTAGCACCGTTTCGGCCTCTTTTGCCAAATCAGTTGCAATTTTAGTAGGATTTTTCGTATTTATCTCAGTATCTGGTTTTCGTCAGTCACGGCAAACAGATTTTATTTGTGGTCTCGCGATTTTGTCAGTCACCCTTTTCCACAGGACTTTTCACAACTTTCAACGAATACTTAATTGAGAAATAAAAAGTGTGGGGGGGGGGGGGGGGGGTAAATAAATATCCATAGTTAGATACGATAATTTTGAACTAGAATAGGTTTAAGTATTTCGCGTTACATGATACTCCATGAAGCACTTGGAATGAAGGCCTACTTCACTTTTTAGGCACTTATATTTTGATTTCCCTATTACTTACTCACACAGCGCCGTTCCGTATTTATTTGACACAATCCAATAATTGCGACCATCATATTGTGTGGAGGACAGGGGCGCAGCTGTTTTACGCCTTTGTTGTTGTCTTCTAGTCCATACCAGCCAAGCAGTCTTCGAGTTTGTTGCAGCCAAGTTTTCTCGCAAGTAACTAAATCGTTTTCCAAAACTTTATTTTATTACGCTCCTGTTTCGTCGTTAAAATAACTAAATCAATCTTAAACAACATTATGGATACACTCCGTGGGTATGTGTCCATCCTTTATGTTTTAAAACATAGCTTGAGGTAGAAGATAATAAAATGAAAATCATATAGGCTGTCTTATGGTACTCCAATGCGTTCTGAGATAGGCTATTTTTTCAGGCCATTATAATCTTTAGTGACGCTGGCACTACACTGCATAACTATATCTTGAAGATGAAATGGTATATAACTTCGGTCCGATATTTGTAAGTAAAAGAAAAAGAAAAGATAGACCCATTCCCAAATGCATCAAAGTGATTAGGTCGATGATCTGATTTGATTTATCCTTGCCCGTCTCTCTGTCGGTATGTGTGTTTGAACGTAAACTACTATAGTCCCTCAGTTTTAAAGACATCTGACTAAAGCTAGGTAGGCGGATGCCTTATATACATAGCTGCAATATAACTGATTATTAACATAGGAGGTTTTATGTTACACTTCAAGTACTAAGGCAGCTAAGAGCACGAAATTTCCCACTCCTGACACTTATTATGAACATAAAGTATCTAATGGCAAACATTATGATCGGGCCACTCTACCTTATAGCTCCTATATAAATGATTGTTCAGATATGAGGCTTTACTTTAAAACTCCTATATTTAGACAGTTCAAAATGTGAAATTGTGTATGCTATTTACTTAAAAATTATACAAAGTTTACTGAAGAAATCATCAAGAATAGGTTTTGATTGGAGACTATAACATTAACATTTTAACAAAAGAACAAACCGTGATAAGTTATTCGCTAGTTTTTCTTCGGGCAGAACATACGAAGACGATAACGTATGAAACCACACACAATGACCATGATGGGCGAAAATCAACAGCAGTTCACGTGACCGCTGTGAATCACTGGCAAGTCGGAGGGCGTGAACTCATACCCGGGTAGCTTAAGGCTCTAAATCTTAGGAGGAGATGTGGGGATGATTTCTACTGCTCTGGCTGTTATTTTTATTATTTTTATATTTTTCAGGTACTTTCCTAATTAATACGTCCTAATCAATACTGGTCTTCAGCTCGAAAATTATTGTTGACTTATTTATTTATTTTTTTATTTTTTTATTTTATTCGTCTACCGATTTATTCTAACATACTAAACATTAGTTAAAGTATTTAAACAAATTTAACTTAAAGCTACTTATGTTTAAGTTGAAGTTTAGATCTTCAGCATGATTATTGCATAACCGAACGCATTTTGTGATTGGTTCATTAATTCCATAATTAGTTGTATGTATGTTTTCTACGAACAAACGGTTTCTTCTTAAATTACGACATGAGGTCTGAAACTGAACTAGGTCAGCGATGAGCTCACAATTTATATTAGAGTTTATAAGATTATATACAAATACAATAGAATTTGGACCTTCTCAACTTTATTTGTATGTAGTTGATAGTACGGATTCCAAACTATGCAACAGTAGTCTAAGTTACTACCCACTAAGGATAAATAAAGAGCTTTGAGTGTCAACGGGTCAATAAAGTCGGTAGTATTCCTGCGTATGAAACCAATCATAATGAAGGATTTCGAAACAACATAATCCACATGGGTTGAAAATGACAGTTTAGAATCGAAAACTATACCAAGATCCTTAATGGTGTTATTACGACACAATTTATGTCCATCTAATACATATTCAAAAACCACTGTATTGGACTTTTTAGCAAAAGTAACAATGCAACACTTTTTAACATTTAAATACAATTTATTTGATATACACCAATCAGAGAAATTGTTCAGATCGGTTTGGAGATTAACACAATCAGTAGTATTGTGGGACTTCAAAAATAGTTTAACGTCATCCGCAAACATTAGGCAATCTGCAGTCCTGAATTGTTGTGGGAGATCATTTATAAATATTAAAAAGAGAAGTGGTCCAAGATGTGTACCTTGAGGGATACCTGACCAAGCATTTATTAATGCTTGCGATTTAAATGTGTCCATTTGAACGAGAAGTTTACGTCCCGTTAAAAAGCATGCAAAAAATTTCAAAAGATCGCCTGTAATTCCAAAAACACGTAGTTTTTCCAAAAGAATGTTATGATCCACTTTGTCAAATGTCTTAGAGAAGTCAGTATAAATGGCATCTAATTGGGCTTGGCTTTCAAGGGCGTTAATAATTTTATTGGTGATAAAAGCTAAGTTTGTGCATGTCGATCTTAATGGAACAAAGCCGTGCTGGTGAGAAGATATAAATGATTGGACATGGTCGAACAGTTTGTTTTTGAGCACGTGATCGAATATTTTTGCAATATTACATTGTTTTACAATGGGCCTATAATTACAGACATCTTTACGGTTACCAGATTTATATACTGGTAAGATTGTGCAGAGCTTCCAAGAATCCAGAAAGATTGCTTTGCTTATGCATTTATTAAATAAATTTGCGATGGGAGTGGATAAAACTGGAGAGAGTAACTTAAAAAATATTGGAGCAAATCCTTCGTGATCGGCTTTCGAACTACTTTTAAGGCAAGATATGGCTAATTCAACATCACTAGGTAATATATTGAAGCCATCAATCTGATTCAATGGTAAGGGATTGAGTTCAATATTATTATTATAAGAATGGACTTCATATACTTGCTGAAAAAACTTAGCGAACAGATTACAATAATCTGCTAAGTTATCAGATACAACACCTTCGTAGGATAAACTTGTTGGGAATCCAGTGGTTTTACGCTTAGTGTTGATGTATTGCCAAAAACTTTTGGGATTACGTCTTAAATTTAATTCAACTCGAAACATGTATTGTTTATGCAAAAATTTATGGAGACAGTCAAAGTCTTTCCTTAGGCGTGTGTAGTTTACTTGATCCGTTACAGTACCTGCATCTTTAAACTTTTTGTAGGCTTTATTTTTTAAATTTCTTAAATGACATAGTCTATAAATAAACCATGGTGGTTTATTATTAGAAATAGATTTGCGCACTGGAACGAGGGTGGAAATTACAAAAGATAATTTCTGGAGCACAAAGCTATTACATAATTCTGGATTATCTAAATCATTTATAAAGGAGCAGTCGAAATTTTGCATGCAATTATTCATTCCCGTTACATCAGCTTTATTATAATTATATTCATTGGTAGCAGTGTTTACTTTGTTATCAAATTCATAAAATTGAAACTCTATTCTTAGTGCTTTGTGATGAATACTGTTATTTAAGATTGGTGAAAAACACTCCTCACAAGATGCATTAAGTTCGGCGGATATGAAAACTAAATCTAAAATTCGATTTAAATAATTAACAACAGAATACCTTAATATATTTTTCATACTTTCTTTTGTTGTATTTTATTTTATAGGAGACAAATAAATAGTAGTTAAAAATTGAATATTTGGCGAATGTGGTAATTGAAATTAAATTTCTTTATATTCACGAAAGGTATGTTGTTTTGTTTTAATATAAGGCCTGAGTAAAAATAAATCCATTATTTTTCCAATAAATGGACGTAGTAATCTGCATCTCGCGTTGTACATGTGCATCAGATTACTCTTTATGTCGTTGAAAAGACAAGATTTCGTACTAAAAAAACTTCTCATGCAGTTTTGTATTGTTTAAACACGTAACAACGATGGACACCAGCAAAGAGAAAAAATGCCAAATTTTCGATAAAGGCGAAAATACAAGCCAGGTGGCTGAAAATGTGAATAGCTGTCTATGGTATTGATGCTGTAATAGCCATTTACGCTCAATTTTGGTTTCGTCGATTAGGTTCCGGTCATTTTGATATCAAAGGTGCACCACGTTCTGAAAGGCCAATTGTCGTAAATATCGCTAAAGTAATATAAATCATCGAGTCCGATCATCATGAAAGCTCTGTTTCGATTGCCCAGGACCTAAATATTGCACAAAACCCGTTTGGAGCCATTTAAATAAAAAAAGCTCTATATATATATATAAAATAAGCCCATACGAGTTAATGAAAAATACATCAAGTACCAAATTTCCGTCTGCGAATCGCAACAAAAGCGACACATTTCTGAAGCGGATGGTTACAGGAGATGAAAAGTAGGTAACCTACGACAACGTCAAGCGAAAGTGGTCGAAGCGTAGTGGCCAACGGTCAGGAAAGTTTTGCTATGTGTTTGGAATCAGGGAACCATCTACTATGAGCTGTACCCCTACGACCAAACTCTTAATTCGGACCTGTACTGTGAACAATTGGAAGCAATCGCCCAGAAGCGGCCAGCTTTGGCCAATAAGATAGGTATTGCGTTACATCAGGACAACGCCCGGCCATATACATCGATAGTGACTCTCCAGAAGCTCCCTGATCTTGGATCTCGCGTCAAGAGAAGCTTGGGAAAATCGACAGCGCCAGTTTTTTGCCAATAGGGACGAGAGTTTCTATGGTAGTCGAATTATGAAACTAAATTCAAAATGGCAACAAGTTATCGATCAAAAAAGTGTATATTTGATCTAAATTGGCTCATTCTAACTATGCTAATTAAACCTTCAATTTAATGCAAAAAAATCCTGATACTACACAAACTGAAAAAAATTATATAAATACATGTAAATTGCATATGCAGCTGATAGCCCAAAATAATAATTGCCCTACAAGTTGGATAACAAATTTAAGGAAATCTATACATATTAAATTGTTTTTTATTATTGTTTTTACTTCCAATTAAACCTTTTCCATCGCTTAGCACTCAGACTTCTAACGTTACCTAGAATAAATATTGCAAACGATTAAATCGTGTGTGATGTGTAAAACAAATAAATGAGGCCGCTAGAGTGCTGTAGTAATACAAATATTTGTATTTCTCGAGTGATCGAAGCTAATGGGCGTGTAAACGAGGTCACATGGAAAAATTTTGTTGGTAGGTAAAATGGTGAGCCAATGGTAACGTTGGACAGTAAGTGATTGGAAACAGATTTTCATCAGATCGACGAAATGCTTGTGTGTGTGTGTTGCACATGTTGCACCAAATACAAAAGAGCAATAGGCCAATAGTCCACCCAATAAACACATGCGCTGAAATGTATGCTACATGTACATACATATGTAAAAAGTGTGTTTCTCATATGCTTTAGTGGTGGCTACTGGGTTTTTATAACTGTGGGAATGTATTTTTGTAAGCGCTGTAAGCGATTTCCACATTATGTACTCAACGGCTTGCCACTTTTCAAAGTTGCTTGTTACACAAAAGCTGTCAAAACAGTTTTTTTCTCGTATATTTGCATGTGTGTGTGTGCACCTTGTGCTTGAACCATTTTAGTGAATTTTATGTATTTATGTATTTCGATCGAATTTTTTTTTTTTATTTTACTCTCGACATAAGTGAACAAAATAAATGAAATCGCATAGTTTTGAAAACGCACTCAGGCAGTTGCATTGCAAATATTTTTCGTTCCTAGTTTCCATTTTACGATTCTTGCATTTCAGTTTTTTTTCTTTTCCTTGCCACTTGTTTTGCATTCACTAAGCTTAGCAGCTTTTATTCGAAATGCATTTTATGCGTCAGCTTTTTGTCGTATATTCATTGCGTATCAGGAATTCACGCTTTATTGTTAGTGGCATAGCGGCAAGTCGCAGTTTCTCATTTCCGTTCATTCCGTTCATGTGCGGCGCTTGCGGTGAGTTGACGGAGGGGATGTTCCGTCAATTTCGATTCTTGTTGTGGTTTATTGAATCTTACTAGGAAACATGATGTTTTTTTTTCGACAAATAAAAGAAAGAATACGCAAAGTGATGAAATGAATAGAAATCCTGTTTTTTCTGGCACTTGAGAGAGATTGTACGTAAGCACGTATTATATTTGACAGCAAAAAAATTTTTAGCAATCTTAACGCAAGCTCAGTGCAATGATATTCCTTAGCACTTTAACACTTACTTGCAATTGCGTACTAAGAATTTTGGTGCAAGAAGTTTAAGGGGAAAAGTTGTTTGTCATAAATGCTTGAGTTAAGGGCACTCATTTAATTTTTCTCTTGCCTTTTCTGAGTTATTTTGGTTGCAGTGGCAAGTAATAACTTCAAATATCAATATAAAGCGCCGTTTTAATACCATGTACTCACCGTGGAACTATAGATGGAACAAAGAATTAAAAAGATAAGAGATAAGAAGAGAAAATACTAGTGTTGCATTAGATCCAACTCATGAAGTCTACCAGAAAAGAAGCTTAGGATAGAAGAAACCAACTTATGGGAAGAACACTGGGAACTTGAGCCAGGGTTACGTCAGGCGAAGTGTCTACAAGGAGGATACAACCATAAACGCTTCAAGCAGTTTATGCACCTCTCGAAGAAAAGTCTGAGGATGCTGACAGGCTTTCCCAAAGGTCACTGTAGGCTACCAAGTCAGGCTCGGAATATGGTCGAATGAGTCCTGTCACTTTTGCGACTCGGCCCAGGAGACCTCGATGCACTCCGAGAGTGACGCTATCTCGAGAAGATGGCAGAGGTACCTGGGTACACATAGCACATAGCCCAGCGAAGGAACTTGTTCACTCGCTACCACTAACTATCATATGAGACTTCCTTAAGGAGTTAGGATTAGACGAGGTACTGTAAAGAGCAGAGGACACGATAGATCGAAGTGCAAACCTCTAAATACTGTCTATATATCTATCTACAAGACCTCCTTTTGAAAAAGATGCGTATGGGGGGAGGCACCTGCTCTATTACGCCCATGACCAAATGCTCGTTCTTTCCAGAGTCTAAGTTTTCTTAGCCATAGGGCCCTCTGAGAAGCAGACTCCTTGATGTAAAGATCTGTCGGATTCTTACTGACTGATACGGACTGATTTCATTGCCCCAGTGATCGCAACGTAAGCCGATCGCTGACCCCTGCTCAATTTGGTTGTGATATAGTCCACCAGACTAGCAAAATGCAGGATATAGCTGAAGGAATTACCGGCTTGTAGATCCAGGTCGTAAATTTAGGACGCAGGCCTAATTTTTTTTACCTAACCGTTTTTGCAATAATATAGAACACTGGTGTTCCGAATTTAGAATTCGGTTTAACTTAGGAGTCAGTATTATGGAGGCCCAAGTATTTCGCACTAGACGAAAGAGTAAAGATTTGGCCAGTTGAAGCAGGTAGATTGAAGTTATGAATTTTCACATGAGTTGTGAATACAAGCAACTTAGTCTTTGAGAGGTTAATGTTCAGCCCATAGCTAAGTTAAGTTAGGTTGGAGTGGCAGCGGCCTGCAGTGGCTCACTTAGGCCAGTATTAGGAGGCCCATTGTGTTACCACAAAGACAAATTTTGTACCATCCGAGAAGAAGAAATTACTCCTCACTAAACCATTTTGCCTCTGATGAACCTCAACAGGCAATTTATAACGGCAGGTCGTATTTTGCCTCCATCTATTGTCAGCTTGTTTATATGTATGTACAATCTCTGAGTAGCAGTTTGCAAGTGGCAAATGGCATACCAATGCGTTCTTTATCCTGAAGAATCTGCTTGGTCGTGCCCTGTCTTGCAAGTTCGTCTGCCATGCAGTTTTCCTCTATGTTCCAGTGATCAGGGACCCAAATGAGGGACAGTCTGTTCTGCTTGGCCATCTCCTGTAGAGATAGGCGGCAGTCCAGCGCGATGTTCGAGTTAAACGTGAAAGAGCTCAGAGCTCGGATTGCAGGCTGGCTGTCACTAAAGATGAAGATGTCTCTTCCTATAATCCCGGTCCCAATATTCTCTATCGCTTCCATGATAGCCGAGACCTCAGCCTGGAAGACGCTACAGTGATTTGGTAACCTAAAGGAAATTTGCAGGAGAGAGTTTCGTGAGAAAACGGCCCCTCCTGCCTTATTATCGAGTTTCGAGCCATCTGTATACATATATGACAATGCTATCAGGTGGAGTATGAAACTCAAGTTTCCACTCCTCTCTGCTTGGATTTTGTGTAATAAGGTTACTTTCAGAAACCGATGTCAAAGCACACCGATCCGTGCTGCTCAGAATAGAGCACAACTTGTTCAAAATACAAGAGTGCCCTTGGCTTTCAGGGTGCCACTGGGATGTCCCTCTTAGTCGCAAAGCAGTCATCGCTGCCATCTGTTGTCCAACCAAATCTAAAGGAAGGAGGTCTAAAATTGCGTTCAAGGCCTCATTTGGAGTGGTTCTGAGCGCCCCACTTATACAGATCATACTAGATCTTTGCACCTTGGTGAGTAGTCTGAGGTTAACCTCTTTTTCTATTGCAGGCCACCATACGAGCACCCCATATAGGAGTATTGGTCTGAGGAACGCTGTGAAACTCCACCGACAGATCCGGGTATTAAGACCACATTTCCTGCCTATGGCTCTCTTACATGTGTAGAGGGCTGCGGAGGCCCTCTCATGACGCTGAACTAGGTTCTCTTTCCTGTTACTCTTCCTATCTAAAATTACGCCTAGAAATATGGCACTAGTAGAAAGACCTAACCGGATACCATTTAGTACCGTTGGAGTCACCGAAGGCACTTTATACCTTCTTGTGAAGAGTACAAGTTCCAACTTACTTGAGCTGACCCCGAGCCCGCTGTGAGTGGACCACTTGGATACCTCCCGGAGCGCACGTTGCATCAGCTCGAATAATGTCTGCGGAAACTTTTCAGCCCATATCTACCCGACTATAAATTCAACTCACTTAGTGCTCTTTTGCGTATGCTTACCAACCACGAATCACCAACATTTCAGTCTCTTGTAGCATTGAAGGAATAATCCCGTCTGAACTCGAAGAACTGTCGGGTGAGAAAGTTGATTTTCCATGCAATCTTCTTCAGCGTAACAATGTCGTTAATGATATGCATTGATGGTATACAGCGAAATTTCACGTTACGGTGCCTTGATTTTCATCGCGGCAAGTGTTTCTTTGGCACTGTTGGACTATGCCCCATCTTCTCACTTTAAGAAAGATAGATTGAAGTTCTGCTTCGAAACTGCTTTGCCTTCCGAATAGCTCTCTTATATTATACATAAGCGCTTAAACTATTCTTTAATGGCTGCAAATTACCAGTAGAATAGATGAAGCTGGAGAGTTGTCTGGACCAGAAGAAGTATTGCTTTCTACTTTGTCGGGTGAGCACACATGACTTTTGTGAGCTTGTACACTACTCGATGACTGCACATCGAGCTTGATTTCGACTACTTTGACCAACCGCCGACAGTTCTTTCACTTTGGGGTGAGAAACCCGAATTAAGACAAACTCAACATTAAATTATGTCCCGTTCTTCTATTCAAAATTACGTATACGCCACGTTTCCCTTCGACGCAGTTTTGTTAAATAACTTCCGCATGCTTCGATTCCTCTAATGCAATTGGAAACAGTTAGCTTTGGGAAAAGTACGTTAAATTTTGTATCGTCGAAATGTTGGTTTGGTACCAGCATATACTCACATACAAGCATACAATTAATGTATATAAATGTATTTTTAGTTAGGTTTAATTTCGACAAACCAGATACAAACAAACTAATAAATGTGATAACAACAATTTTAATTGTGTTAATTTCAATAACTTAATTAACTTCTAAGTATTTTCTACTACCATAGAGGTAATTAAAATGTACAAGCCAAAAAATTCATATCCATTGTTTACTGAATATACTAATGGAAATGGAATTTCACAAAAAGTACAAATAGCTGTATCGAATTAGCGCTAATTAAAGGAATATTTACGATTTAACTATTAACAATGATAATAAGTAAATATATTTTTGAAACCTTTTAGTAAAAAACAACTGCATTAGGGTGCCATATATTGTTTGATTCGTTAGGTTCATTCTAAAAGCTCATTAATTTTGGACCAACAAGGCAACAAAGAGAATTATAAAATATGATTTACTTACGTTGAAGAGGCTAGCCTCTTTATTAAATTGTTACTAATTATAACAGATTGATCACTGAAATATTAATTACATTTTGAACTAATCACAGGTTAGGGTATGTACTTTGAACTTTGGATGCATTTTAGAAGATCTCTGAGTTTCATACTTGCCATTACGGCAAGTTATCGAAGAGTTGTCTACCTAAATGGGGGCACTGGAACACTTGTCTTGACTTCTTCTACAGTAGTCATTCCTAACTAACAAGCAGTGAAAGTTTGTATGAATATACCTATTTCATCACTTATATACACAGTTGGGAGTTTAGTACTAAGTCAGATGAGTTCTTCGGCTTTACGACATACATATATCACTTTTGTGGAAATTTACTCAGCCCTCTCGTTTCATTGTGCAAGATCTCTGTACACGTTTCCACTCTTCACGGGAGCTGGGTTCGGTAATGCATAGTCCACCAGCTTTGAAAGTTCCGAGAACTTCGTCAGTTCCCTATAACGGCCATAACTATTGTTTGATCACATGCTTAGAGTGTTCAGTCGAATTGTCGTACCCGCTTGCGACTTGCTTGGCATGTACATAGGTCTACCAGAAGGGAATTTAGTAGGGCGTTCGGTACTTTGTATGCCGTTGATATCGATGCACCTAATTTGAATAGGGATTTAAGCGGTCAACCATCTTTTTAAAGATTACCGCTTTCTGAAGAGCATTTCACCATACCTCTATACCATAATAGGGAATTGCCCTAAATTCCACCGCAATGAGCCAGTTTATTGTTTTGGGTTCCATCCGTTGATTTGCGCACTCCACCTTTACTACATATTCCGCCCCCTTAGATATCAGATTCAGTAATTAGTAGTTGTAGTAGAAATTAGTAGTACTAGTTGTAATGGCGAACCATTTTTATTTATATGTATATATATATATGTACATACAGATGCATGTATATATTTACATACACATTTATAGGTCGCTACCTCAGTATGTAGTTTTGTTTCTCATATAAGAGTCATGTGGGGATTTCATGACGAGATATCGACGCGACCTTCACTACGCGGTAAGTTTTACTTAAAAAAAATAAAAATGTCTTCTTGAAATATTACAACATTACAGTTACGTTTATTTGGATTTACACTGCAAGTTAACAAATTGGTTATCGAATTTTTATATGAAACTATTTGTTATTTTATTTCATTTTTTATTCCCGTCTGAGAATATCCGTCGAAAAATGCTCCGAAGAATTAGTCTCTAAATTATTTTCATCCTCTAACGACTTTCAAAAGTTAGTATTTGAGGGTTTTCTTTTTAAATAAAGATTAAAACGACAGGTGGGAGCTGGTAGTCGGCCGCCGTAGTCGAGTGTGTAGCGTGTGCGCCCTTCGGTGGGTCCCGGGCTCAAATACTTGCCGGGGCAAGTAACTTCAAAAAATTATAGAAAAGTTGTTTCCGAATGTATTTCTGCCATGAAAAAATTTGTCACCTCACACAAATTGTAGAAGTTCGGCCAAATATCAAGCCATGATGTAAACGCCAAATTACTATTATATTATGAATAAGTGAAATCTTTCTACGAAAATGTTCTCGTGCAATTTTATATACATAAGTACATATATGTCTTAACCTTTTATATCATCGGTGTTTTAACATGCCCACTGTTTTGAAAACAACTTTAGCTGCGCCCCTATATTACGTATTTAGAAATATAAGGATAAGAATATTTTTGTTCTAACCTATAGCTAAATTATGCTATTAACTATTTTAATTTCCCAAATTATTTAATATGTATGAGTACTATTATTCTGTCACCTTCAACTTAAATTCATGTGCATATTAAATGCACTAAAACTGTACTTTGTGTGCAACAACTGGTCAACTCACACACACACACACACACACAGACGCGCACACACAGACGCAAACACACTTTGAAACTCACATATGCAGACACACACCAAGTTTCGTGCGCCACTTTAGATGTCCAGCTACTAAACTAAAATCTAGCACATCAACTCGCTTTTACCTCATTGCCTACTACATAATGCAACATCTTAAATGCATCTACGACTGCACACATTTCGTATATTTGTGCTTTATTTTAGATGTGTTGGGGGTTAGTGTTAGTTGTATTGTGAGGTGGCGTGTAACCGAAGTGTGATTTACGCCACATTCACAATCTTGTGGCACGGTGTGGTTTTAACTGTTGCCAGGTTACCCGACATTTTAGCGTTGCAGCGTGCGGGTGCAAGAGCTGGCTGGTCGGAACTTACAAAATACATACTTTTGTGGGTCCTAATGCTACCACCCTACATAATATGTATATGTGTGTATGTATGTTTCCCTTAAACAAAATTTATGTCCGATTTGTGTAGTTTAGTTCCTGATGGTGTGTTTGTACAGACTATACACATGTACATTGTACTTATATATGTATGTATGTGTATAGTTGCAGGCTTTGCTAGTGTAGGTACATACCAATGTTGGTGTGAGTGCAAATGCCAGGCTTTCGTAGCGTCGCCTGCTGTTTGTGGCTTTCTTTGCTTTCTCGTAATATGATTGCATGGCCAAATGAATTCATATGGTTGTGGCATAATAGCCGGTTTCCAGCGCAACAGCTTTACGGTCATTTACCTCAAAATAAATACCATATCAAAATTGTACAAACAATGCAATATATCGATTGGTATTTCTAAAAATAAATACTAGTCGAAATTGATGGTTACGCTTGCAATTCATTTGCATACATACATTTTGATTTGGCATTTCTAACTTGCGTTTGGTTCTTTTTGTTTTGTTTAGTTAGGTGGTTTGATTCGTTAGTACAATAAATTGAAATGATTTTCAATTACTATAAACTTAAATTGACCTCTACTCTGCTTGAGGTCACAGATTGTAGAAAGTAAACTTATAATTGATGAGAATTTCAATGAAGAAAAACCTAAAAGAACGTCGTTGAAATGAAAAACTATAAAATTAATGCGCTGGTTTATGTCAAAACTAACAAGGAGATCAGCATGTTTAGGGCATATGGAGCAGGATCTTGCCGCGATATATGGAATACTTTTAAGATTACTGAAATCAAGCTTATTGCTTACTTATATTCCACTTTCATGTTGTGAAGTTGAAGTGGTATTCATACCTAAAACGGGGAAAAAATTCGGATAATATCTCGAAGGTGTATGTATATCCTCCTAAGCCTCACCTTCTTTCTGTTAGTAATGTTAGAACAACTATTTATGTGAGAGGTAATACATATTAGATAGGCACATGTACTGTAACCAGGGATGATCAGTTTTGAGTGAATTATTATTCAATTAAATATATTTGATATTATCTTTCCATTTTTAAATTTTAAATGAAGAATACATTTTCATTTATCATTTAAATAATTTTAAGTATCAAATTAATTTGGATTCATACTTATTCATTCATTCAAATCAGCTCATGATGATTTCGCTACGTGACGATTGACGAACGGTTTTACAAATCTGGAAGTTTCTGAACAAAAATTTTTTATTCAAAATTATTTGAATAATGAAGAAAAATCTGAAAAAAAATAATAATAGTATTTTGGCGCTTACACCATAGCTTGGCCGAACTTCTCTTACGACTTGTGTTCTGTCTTGATGTTGTAACACAAATTGAGGACTTAGAGTTTTACGCCGACTCCGAATGGCAAATTATTTATGTGAGAAATTTTTTCATGCCAAAAATGCACTCAGAGGTTTGTCTTTGCCTGCCAAGGGGCGACCGCTATGAGAAAAAACGTTTTCTATAATTTCTTATGTTACTTGCTCGGCCAGCATTTGAACCCGGGACCTACCGAATGAGTCACGCACACGCTACAACCGGCTACAGCGACCGCACACGCTGAATAAAAATCTAATCGTCATTAAACATTATTTGAATACGAAAAAAAATGTATTTGTCTTTCCGAATAACTTGAGTAACGATCGAAAGTTTATTTTTACTTTTTCGTCAATCAATTATGTGGCCATCAGCCTTTAAATGGATACTAGTTGTGGACTAACAGTTGAAGAAGCTGAATGGTGTACGATTTGGTTATGAAGATATTTGTAAATGCTAACAGTAAACCCATTGAAATAAACCCATTGAAATCCGCCCTCGCTCCCTTCCGCAAAGATATAAGGTTGACTTGACCACACCCACCGAAATTGAATTCCCAGATACCTGTTTGGGACCTCTGTGCCTACACTGTATTCATAGCATGAAGAGTGGTGATTCTTGCGTTCATATGGAGTATCTGAACCGCTTTGTGATTCCTTAATTAAATAATCATATATTATGTTACCAAAACTATCATGGCAGGAATATACATATAGACCAAAATTCCACGAAAGCCTGTCGACGCACATCTACCCAACTAGATATTTTCCCAGCGAAGGTTTACGCAATAAAATATCTTCGCAGAAGAAAAATGGGGCAAGAATATATAACATGTGAGATATTAAAGCTACGTTAAGGGTACTGGATGTATATAAAATGATATGGATTATGGATAACTGCAATTTGCATTCGAAATAATAAAGTTTAAAACAAACAAGATTTATAAAATCAAAGTTTCGCATTAACATAAATATAAAATTTAACAAAAACTATATTAAAGGATCTACAAGTGATCACTTTCTTCTTTATTTTTCAAATTTTGACTTAATCATTGATTCAACAAAATATTAATGTTCTAAAATAAAATGGAAAAACAAAAACAAAAAATGCAAACAACACATATAAACTGTGACTTTTACCAACAAATTTTACATAGCGCAGTTGCGGTCAAGCACAACGGGGCGTATGATAGATCTTTATGGCTTGCATCTTGCAGATCTTTCGATTATTCGAATGGTAAACAAATATGCGCTATAATAGCATGAATTGAATGTCAGAACTTTCCTAACAACATTTTCTAATTTGAAACGTCGACATGATAGAAAAAGTTTACTTCATTGTGTATTTTATTTCGTGGCAGGTAATGACAAACCCTACATCTATTGAATCAATTCATTCGGTAAATTTGGAGGGGGAAAAGATATTAATCAAATAAAAATATTAAATATTAAATATTAACCTCTTCATCCTTTTACTAGAAAAATATTTTTTAAACAAATTTCATAATTTTTTCCCAACAAGTTAGACCACCTGCTCACTACCATTGTCCCAAGTTACTTTATCGCTTTCTTAACCAAACACTTACATTAAAATAAGTTCAGCATATGCACTTATGTGAGTATAATACTTAAAAAAAAAGTATACTCTACGTATGCGTGCAAACTTTAGAAGAAGTGTAAGCAATTTTTGTGGTTATACCAAGAGACAAGCTAACAACTTTGTGGCACAAGTTTTCGCTGTAGATACAGCCAACTTATATAATTTTGAGTGATAGTGGTGGTGAATCTGCTCCTGCATTATTAAGGTGTGTTCTTAGTTAATTTAGCTTGGCAAACTATAATAGAAAGCTTTGTAGGTCAATTGTTCATACTGCGCATAGGGCCACATATATCTTATTTTTCTAAACATATATTTGTATGTATTTCTGTGTATGCAATACATATATGTATGTATACATAATAATATTTTCTTCAGTAGTTTTTAAAAGTTTCTATGGTATTCGTGGGTTTCTCAACCCCAGCACTACTAATTTTCTGCCTCACTTTTCTACTTCCCCACTTATCCCACTTAACTAAGTTGCAGCTTGGTTCTCCTTGTTACTTTAGAGAAACAAATTTTTAGTTCTTTTTCTTTTCAAGTACTCATGCACACACTTACATGAGTAGCAACATAATCTAACCAAGCGTTTGCCTAAGTGAATTGAAGGAACTTTTATTTTATTTTTATTTGCTCAAGGTTTGCAATGCTGGTAAGAACAGAAAAGTGAAAGGTGGAAAGAAGAAAGATCAACTAGCATTTTGCGAAAGAATATGTTTACTGCGTCTTTTACTAGAAAATTGTTTATAAATGTGAATTTGAAGATGTTTTAAGGAACCAATAAATTCCTCTTGAAATATTTTCAATTCATGATGGCAACTGAAAATTCAATTACATCAATTAAACAAAAAAAAATAATAATAATGATAGATACCAACCTAACACGACAAATATTTTCAGAATTGTTCGGTTTCTAGATTTATGCTTTTTTTCTACCAACAGGGTAAACGCGAGGTTTTTTGCATAAAAGCAGCAGTTTAAAAATACGTAATTTTACTAACTAACGGAGCTTTCTTTTCTCAAAATAGTGTTGCCTTATTTGTACTTCTCTCACAGGGTTGCGCTTTCATTTCTCAAAATATAGCTATCTGACCAATCAAAGGTATAATATTTGCTATTGATATAGCCATTTCTTTAGGACGAGTGGTAACCCTATGCAAATAATGCAATATAAGCTAAGTATCCAAAGAGATATCACAAGAAATATATTTATATTTCATTATTTCTGCTGTGTGAACAAGTACTTTGCCATTGCTATAAATTTTCTTTAATAAATAAATATACCAATTTGTTCTCGAGAGCTGCAAACGGACTTAAGCAATTTTGATAAAGGACAATATCTGTGTCATTTCTTGAGCAAATTTTACAGAATAGAACGGTACATAATACACTGGTAACCTGGTTAAACAGCGTGATCAGTACCAGGAAGATATATGAGCAGCAGTATAGTTAAAACGATCAGCGGGTGTCAACAGGGTGAACTATTATCTGCATTACTGTGGAACAACTTCAGACGCCAACAACCACTGGTCCGATTTCACGCTGTTATGCGGATGATGGTAAAATAAAATAAATATGCAAAGGAAAGTTGAGAGTTGAGATCCTCCAACTGAAATGATCCAATATAGCCTCAACCAGAAAGCAGTGCACGAGGTGAGCTGAACGTGAATCCATCAAAAACCACCGTTGTATCATTTTCAAGGAAATATGAACTTGACTCCTTCTAGTCTATTCGAATAGATGGAACAAGCATTGGATAGAAGGTAGGCAGGTAAAATGGCTACGCCCCATGTCGCCCAAGTAGCAAATATACTTTCCGCATGCGTGTCCAAAGTCCAATGGCCCGCGTGTGTTGCAATAAGTTTATGGGAAACGGCCCTATACCTACAAATAAGACCTCAAGTCCTCTTTTCATTATGGTCCGGTCAGGTAGTTCTTGATATCCTGCAAGTAGTGGTAGCTTTCCACTTTTGGCTATCATTGAGCGGTAGCGATTCCCATTCACAGTAACGTGCCGGTCTTGAACATCACGGAAGAAGTACGGCCCAATGACGCCGCCGGCCCATAAACCGCACCAAATCGTAGTTTTTTCAGGATGCAAGGTTGACTCATGGAGTACGTGTGGATTGCTGCCTGTCCAATAACGCATATTTTGCTTATTGGCGAAGCCATTCAGCCAGATATGACGACGACCATAAATTGGACGTAGCGCTCTTAAAGTTTACGCCATTGAGTCCGAATTTCGGTAGTAAATTTTAGTAATTTCGACTCGTTGTTGGATCGTATATCTTTCCACGATGAAATGCCAAACCTTACTCGAGAGAAATGTCAAAAGAGCGGGAAATCTATGGCGTCGTTTGCTGTCACTATCGGTCTACTTTTGTAGCGTCCCTATTGCAAGACCCTATAGCTATTTCGGAGATCACCACATCTCCTCATCAGACAACAACCGTACTTAAAATTGTGCTTGCAAAAATAGGAAGAAGGAAAAGCAATAACAGCATACACAGCTTACTTGGCTCATCTCGTTTAGGCTTTGCCTTAATGAGTATAAGCTAGTGGCTATAACTTCTACCTTTGCTGTTTTTTCTATTATTCGTCCTATTAAAAACTGGACATGAGCTCATAAAATACACTGTTTAATATAAAATTAAAATCTTCTGTTTAAAAAAATTTTAACTTGCATAAGAAAAATGTGTATAGTTGTAATGGTGATTAAATTGCCCTTTTTGCACATTTATATAAGATTTTTAATTTTTTGAAGACCTTTGACCCCATATAGCACCTTTAATATAATGGCGTTTTATTTTCGCGAAAGATATGGCGTTTCTTATATTGTAAAATTTACATACAAAAATTTACTGTTGGAGTCTTGCTTGGTCAGAGTGCAATATTTTAAGAAGTGAACACGGACTCTGTGAAATGGATGAGAAAACCAAATCGGGCAAAATCTTTGTTGAGAAAATAAAATGCCGTAGGTGTGCACAAAAATTATGCATCACTTAAATAAGAGGAATTACAGGGCCGGGCTATTAATTTTTTTTTTATTTACATATATACAAAATTAAAAATGCCAGGGTTGATCTGCGGAATGCATTCACCCAAATCTCGATTTAGGAGGCTAGCTTCGAAAAACCTTGAAATTACTTGTTTAATTATTTCACAATCTCTAAAAAAAGTTGGTTTGGTACAATACCCAGAAAAAGTTGATTATGCCGTATAGAGTTATTAATACATTTTTTTTTAGCCTCATCATCGCTATTCATTTATGCCTAAAAAAGCTTTTACTACTCCGAGATTTATCATGGCCAAAATATGACCCATATTCATTTATGCCGAAACCACCCGAACCCGCCCCTCGCTAATAAAAGTTCCATTTAGAATCTAAATTGAAGGCGCAACGGTAGCAATACATAATCAAATCCATTTGGCACTTCTGCACTTCTACAATTTTTGCGAACCAACGAACCGTGACATAAAATTGCATAACAAGTGTCCCCTAGCGACAGGAAAATGCAATTTATTGTTCGCATTGCATTCTGATTATGTGTTAGTGTGTGTGTGTTTCTGTCAGGCATGCGCGCATCACGAGCTTTGCTAGAATGTATTGGATTGTAATTGAAGTAACAAATTTAAAAAATATGAATAACATGCAACGGGCGCGCAGTGGGTGTGCAAAAAATCGAATACAGAAATAAAATACAAAATAATATTCGCAGGAAGGTAAAAAAAATATGCCGTGGTGTAGCGGAAATAGCGGAAAGTTACTGGCGAAATGACTATGTAATTTAAGTGAAAGCAAAATGCTATTTCGCATACATACACACACAATAGTATACAGTGCGTAACATAACTATACGATTGGAACTTCTTGACTAATTTCGCTACCTTATTTGTTTCTTATAAATTTTGTATAATAATATAATCCATTCTGGAAAAAACAGTTAAACAGTTAAAGGATTAACCAGCCAGTGATTAGAAATGAATGTCGTGTAAAGAAATGCCTAGTTCATCTCTTCCATTTTTGTAAATCCTCTTATATTTTTCTCTCTTTCAAAAACGCACAAACGAGGTCACTTTACATAAGAGACTTTTTTCCTCTTAATAAATAACCCACAACAGAATACATGAGTGACAAAATAAGTATACTACGAGGGTTGCCTTTTATATTTTGCGCCTAATAATGAAAACACAGTCAAATATTAAGGAAAATAGTTTTATTGATTTTCAAAATATTCTCCATCCAAGTCAATACACTTTTGCATTCGCTTGAACCAATTTTCAAAGCACTTTTGCCACTCAGAAGAGGATACCTCTAAAACGAGCTGTTTGAAGGCTTCTACAGCTCCTTCAGGCGTTGAAAAACGTTGACCTCGCTTTTTTTTTTTTTTGATGTTCGGGAATAAAAAGAAATTATTAGGTGCCAAATCAGGGCTGTAAGGCGGATGACCCATCAATTCGACCTTTTGAGTCCTCAAAAACTCTCTTGTGTGAACCGATACGTGAGAGCTCGCATTGTCTTGGTGAAGAATGATTTGTCTTCGGCGGTTGGTTTTCCTTAATTCTCCAAAAACTTTTGGCAAACAAATGGTTGTATACCACTCAGAATTGATCGTTTTAAGTATATCTAGTGGAAAAGTTGTGACATGACCAGATTTTCCGAAAAAACAGGCGACCATTTGCTTTGAGGTGCTTCTTGCGCGAACAACTTTTTTTGTTTTAGGCTCGTCTTGGAACACCCATACAGTCGATTGCTGATTTGTTTCCGGCTCATATGCATAGATCCAAAATTCGTCCCCTGTTATGATATCATAGACGAGCTTTGATCCACCGCGGCTAAATTTCTTCAACATTTCTTTACACCAATCGACACGAGTCCTTGTTTGGGCAATTGTCAAATTATGCGGTATCCAACGAGAACAAATCTTCTTTACGACAAATGTTCATGCAATATTGAATGTATGCTGATCGCACTAATGGCCAAAGATGCCTCTATCTCGCGATATGTCACATGACGATCTTGTATTATCAATTGACGCACAGCATCGACTGTTTCTGGCACAACCACCGTTTTTGGACGACCTTCACGAAATTCGTCCTGCAAAGATTGGCGGCCACGTAGGAACTCGTTGTACCATCGTTTCACAGTGGCTAAGTGTGGTGAATCAACACCAAAAGTAGAAGTAAGTTGATTGATGCACTCCTGTCTCGATAATCCACGTCGAAAATCGTAGTAAATCATCGCACGAAAATGTTCACGGGTTAATTCCATTTTTAGGCAATATGAATTTTTAAACTCACTATAAATAAACACAAATAAAACTCGTAAGTGAAAACGTTATATGCAAGTTTATGCCAAAAAATACCAAACTTTACGATAACAATACCTAATTACAGCTAATCACATGTAGTGTTGCGAAGGCGCAAAATATAAGAGGCAACCCTCGTACTTATATAATTTCTTTTTCAAATCTTAAGCTGCCTTTTCATTTCCAATAAAAACTTGTGTAACAGTTATTCCTTGCCACGCTGTATATTGTTATATTTTTTATAAGAAAAAAAAGCGAATAAAACTTTACATTATCTTTTCTCGTCCATTTAGCTCGATCAATGAAAATATTCTGATAATATGGCATATAGTTATGTTACGCACTATATATACGTACATTAAGAGCTACACACCAAATGTAGACCAAATGATATTACAAAGTTGTATTCGACCAATATGTTATTTGTTCCTGCGTATGTGCCAGATTGCATATTGGCTACAATATTGTATTTGGCTTGCAATTTGCATTTATTTGTAAGCGTGTGCGTGCGTGCAAATTTACAAAAGTTCAAATACTTACAGATATACAGATAAAATACTTAGTTATGCGGACAGCAACATATTTGCATTCATATGTGGCACTCAGTTAATTTATCTCTTTATTTTGTTTGTTTGCATGGCGGCGTGTGTGAATATATAAATTACTTTCCTATCAGCTGCCTATCTGTTTGCTGCTATACTCCGCCATGACATCCGTTTTTACATACATACACACCTCTTCCCATCATTAAGCTTCCGTCCGCCATCCACTCTCTTTATTTAATTACTCTATTCGAGCTTTTGTTGTTGCTATTGTATTGTGTTGCATGTATTGTATCCTTTAAGTTACTTTTAAATATATTAATATGTATCCTCCTGCGCAGGGGCGCTCACAGAAAAATATTTTGTGGGAAGGGGGCAAATTGGTTAGGGGGTTGGTTTTACGTTAATTTAATTTTTAAAGAAGGAAATTAACTTCTAAACTTTTGGCAAGGGCTTGCACCTGACATCTACCCCGCTGTCCCCCCTTGGGTGCGCCTATGCTTCTGCATTGCCACATTAATATTTATACCACATCCATTTACTTCGTTCAGCTGATCATTTGTTGCTTTGTTCAATTCACTTGTCCTTACACTGTTGCATAAATTAAAAGCTGAAGTTGCATGCACTATGTATAGGTTGATGAATTTGTATACATTCAGTTATTTCACTTGATATTCTTAACTTCAAATATTGTTACTAAAAGTTTTTAATATTGATAAGTGCATATCCAAGGACAAAGTTTTAGCTTATGATAACAATTTGGCAAAATATATACTTTATTTATAAGTTTCTGGACAAGTTATCAAGCAAAAATATTTTCTCACACACATACATACATATCTATAAAGAATATCGTGATTAAATTAGACGCAATATATTTACATATATGGGCCATGGTTTTGTTTGGCTCTTATTTCCGCACTTCAGGGTCTGAAGTGTTATCGGGAAGATGTATATATAATAGCTAGATGAACAGTTTATAATGGAGAAACTTTCAAATGCCGACGTTGAATTCAAATAGAGTTTATTAAAAAAAAATAATAATAATAACACTGCGCAACAGTGAAAGTTAACATTTAATATCACACATCACATATTAAAGACCTAGTTAAATAAAAACAAGGTGCAGCTGTTACGAGTATAGTTGTTGTAAGATTTTAAAACTAAATTCAATTGCGAATAAAATGTGATATTCCACTATTTATTACGTGAAAATTTATTTCGTTGTCCTCAAAAGATTATGGGAAATGTTTTATACCATCTATTAAGGTGTTAGAGGATTAAAATATTTCACAATAATGTTCTGCGTTCTCTATATATATAAAAGAAAGTCGTGTTAGTTACACCACTTATAACTCAAGAACTGCTGAACCGATTTGGCTGAAAATTGGTGGGGAGGTAGCTTAGAACCCCGTTACCGTGGGACGACAAAAAAAAACGGTAAATTTGATTTTTTTTCTTCGCCCTTCATATATTTTGCTTTTGCTTTTTTTTATGAAAATCAAATTTTACATGTACTCTGGCGGCGAAAGGTAATATCGATGTAAATTGTAGTGACATCTAGCGGAGAAGGGCAATATCCATGTAATTGGTGTGAATTGCCAATATTAACATGTATTTTGTTTACTTTTACGAATTTTGTTGGGTGAAAAATTGACAGTTAGAAATTTTGAAGTTTACCGGTTTTTGTGTTTGTTTCGAGTGTCTATAAATATTGTGCCGATATTATTATCATTAAAATGCCGCGTCCAAGACGATCAAATCTTCCCCGAAAAAGCCGTAATGCAACTAGGATGCAAAACGTTGCGAATGAAAGGACTGAAGAAGTACAAGAAATTGCACGTGAAGAATGCCGCTTTAGTATGGCTCGACTTCGTGCTTCTCAATCACAAGAGCAAAGCGAGGCAGTCCGTGCAAAGGCTCGGTTGGCTATGAGAAATCATCGAGCAAACCTAAGAGATCAACACCTTGATAATTTTCGACGCACAAGGAGAAATTTATCAAGTACTGATTTGAATCGAGCAGTGTTTCGATATGATTGCAGCACTGATTACTGCTTGCATACTAGCGTTCGCATTGGCCCAATGGATGTGGTTTGCGAGTATTGAAGTTTTCCGGAGAAACGCCAAGATTGTGCTGCCTTAATGGGAAAGTGAAATTGCCATTATTGACTCCCCCACCTGAGCCATTGCACTCATTGCTACTACATAATTCAGAATGAGGTCATTAGTACACTACATTCGTTCAAATCTATTGACTGTGCAACAAATGCAGATGATGCCACCAACTATCCAATTGAATTTTTAAACTCCTTGGATGTGCCTGGCTTACCACCGGATAATTTACGACTAAAGGTTGGCTCCCTAATAATCATGCTTCGAAACATAAACCCACCAAAACTGTGCAACGGAACGCGTTTGGTGGTAAGTAAATTGATGAACAATGTGATTTACGCGACGATACTCAAAGGAAAATTTGAAGGTGAGGAAGTTCTCATTCCGAGGATCCTGATGACCCCAACCGACATGCCGTTTGAGTTTAAACGACTTCAATTTCCGATCCGTCTTGCATTCGCCATGACCATTAACAAATCACAAGGCCAATCCTTGAAAGTTTGTGGTCGAAATCTAGAAAATCCATGTTTTTCCCATGGTCAATTATATGCGGCATGTTCAAGGGTCGGAAGACCAGCTGCGTTATTTGTTCTTGCACATAGTAATAAAACTAAAAATATCGTCTATCACAAGGTGCTTCACTGAAGAGTGCAGCCTATGCACTAAAATACATGGCCAATAAAGAATCATTACAATAATTGATTTTTGGTACTTGCTTATATTTATTATCCTAATAAAAAATTTAAACTCATAAAATCAATAATCTGCTCATTTATTGCTTCTAAGGCGGAGCAATGTTCGCCGGGTCAGCTAGTAGTCTAATATATTTAAATGTAAGAATCTCACTGTTTATTTTTCTCTGAAATGATAATCAGATAAAACTTTCAAACAGTCAATACATGTATATTTTTTCTCCTGCCTCTGCAATTATCTGTTGTCGGAAATTTGTTATTTTGGAAAAAGTTTGAAATTTTTGTACAGTGTAATTATTCTTTTATTTGTCTACTTACCAAAAGCTGCAACTACTAACTGGCATTTAAAGTATTCTTTAAAAGCGTATCTTGCTGGGATCCTTTGTATGGCTCTTCTTTTTGAAAAGCTAGAACTGAGTTCCAGGTCACTGCCGAAAGAAATTCACATAAAAATATCTAGTGAAAAAACAATCAACAACAATTAGTGCAAAAGGAGAAATAAATCAAATAACTACATACCTCGTTCGCAGACCATTCTCCTAAACCGTTTTTATATTTTATAGCGAGCGTCAAAACTCTGGAACGGGAAGCTTAGCATGAAAACTTTTGCTTTAGAATCGCAAAATATTCTCTGTGTTGAAAGATTAATAATTATTGATTGTCCATGTTCTTTTGATAACATTTGGCTTGAAATATGTATGAAGAAATATTTCTTTTTCCGGGATCAGTACTTCTTTTGTGTTTACACAAATCAAAAGTTCAAACATACATAAAAATAAGTCTAAGAATTTGATTTTTATCAAAATATTGATGTTTGCGTATATTTTTCCCTAATTAAATTCTGTGTGCCAAACCTGAACGAACATTCTGATTTTTTATAAATTACTATAGATAAAATAAAATAAATTCTATGTCAAATATGATTAAATTACCGTTATATGCGAGGTACGTGCAGTTTATGTCTGATTGCTATAACTTTAGAAATTATCTTACCTACATAGGTGAAATACGAAGGGTGTAGCAAATTTGGTAGAGCACTGTCAGATAGTTTTAGAAATATACATATTTGTTCTGAAGTTTCTTCAACTCAATCCACTATATCAAATTTGATCAAATTATTTTTTATAGTTACTGAAATATACAATATTTTTGATTTGCGCAAACCACCGTTATGCTAGAGTTGTTATTATCTGATTTTTAATACCAGCTTACCTTGGGTCAAGAGCAATGAGTCTATCAAGTTGTGCTGAGATATCTTAATATTTACTCGAATTATCCGATGCACGAACACTTTCTGCTTAACAGTTTGGTATGTATAAGAATATCTATATCGG
This sequence comes from Anomoia purmunda, assembly GCA_951828415.1. Lineage (NCBI taxonomy): Eukaryota > Metazoa > Arthropoda > Insecta > Diptera > Tephritidae > Anomoia > Anomoia purmunda. The sequence continues at coordinate 92,019,165 of OX639996.1, forward strand.
TTGCTTTAGACATCCCGGACACTACTGGGACACTCGGGTAGAAAAACAACTGAACAGCAGAAAAATTTCGACCTGCGTGTCAACCATGTTCTTAGAAATCCTCCCGCAATGAACTGGGATATGATTCTAAACATCAGCAGATACATACAGATGAAGGTCAAAGTGGTAGCCCACTTTTCATTGCGAGCGCGGTTTTCTATCAGGCGAGCTCTATAATAGCTTTATCGATATGCATCTCGACGATGAAGAAGATTAATTGTCGATATCCCAAAATTGTTAGTAATTAATTCTATAAACTTACTGTCAGTCTCCCAAATCAAAAATTTCTTGATTAAAAAATTTAGTTTCGGCCAGGGAGAGAAATTGTCTACGATTAATCGGGATTGCGTTACATCCTCCTTAAGAGGCTTAAAATGCAAAAACTTACATATACATATGTCAATTTCAATTCAATCACTCGGCAATGCTACAGAACAATCATTTAGCATTTTTATTTCAATTAATATTTATTCGAGCACACAAATTAATAATGGTAATAAAATCTATCTAGAAATAGGCTTAGCGTAAATTTTTAATTAACTATAATCCTCGCAGAATTTAATTGAAGCCAGCTACCTCGCAAAATGATGTGTAAATAGTATCGTTTAAAACTTATGAATAAATCCTATTACTGACCATTCCTCTACATTCAACTGTCATTTATGTATATTCGTAATAGAACTCACACTGACAACTTTTCTTTTTATTTATTCATGCTGTCAATCATATTTATTGATAACAATTAAATATGTGTATAAAAAATAGAAAGCTCACTTCCACTCGAGCCAGACATTTTTGCAGATATGATAAATAAATATGTATTACGAATGCATTATGACGTACATGATTTTTTAACTGATTTCAGAGCAATCGAAAAACAAGAGAAAAAATCGCAAAAGAAATGCCGAATTATTTTATCAAGCTGATGAAGAGATCAAAGAAAGGTCTGAGCAGGGTAGGGCAAAAAAGGGATTTAGTAGCCTGGTTATGTATCGATGGAGAGATATGAAAATCTACCTTGAGTGTTTATGACACGTTCCGCATATTGACATATTCTACATGTGCTCGCCAACTGGTATGCAATAGACTCCCATGGTGGGTGGTAGCCATGCAGTATTTGCACATTACATATTTTCAATGCATCAGCTTGATGTCGTTCAAAATTTGCTAGCGACAAATGTAAAATGACAGTAGAAGAAATAATAAAATATGAAATGAGTTAATCAAAAAATGCAGCATACACAAATCGGAGACGTAAAATTTATCAAGGTTATGCCACAGGCAAATATTCGATGCATACGTGAGTTGTGGGAAACAATTTTGAAGCAAATATTTACTCGAGTAAAATCATGAGGAAAAGCAACAAAATTTTATTTGAGTTATGCATTCAAGTCAAATGAGTACTACATATAAATATTATGCCCAAAGGCTGTATGAAAAAGTAATGCATAGGCAATCAGTTGATTGCTGATTTTGAATGATAACGAAATGCAAGCAAACAGTGAGTTGTGCAGGTATAGGCAAAATATTTGTTTTAGTATCTGTCTTTTAAGAGCTTGAAGGCGGTTGTTGATGCTTTAAATAAATGTAATGAAATGGGAGTCATAAATTTGAACGTTAATCTGATGGCAGCTGAGAGCAAAGAGTTACGTCAATGCAGGCCAGAAAGTAAATTAAATTTCGCCATATGAGCAGTATCCAATCGAAGTTTAAAGAAATCGTTCCGCATTTGCTGAGTCGATGTGAAGTCCTGCTATCTAAAAGCAGAACGTAGGAAGATCCCTGATGGTGGAAGTATTGAAGATCGTCAGAAAGAGAACTCAGTCTTTTTTTGGGCCAATTTCGGCTGCATGACGATGCCCCGAATGATAATTACAGCTTGGACGTTACAATATGTATGTACACAAGGTAGTGCAAAAAGTTCGTGAGACTGGCATGCTAGTGAACAACACTCACTGTCCTAGCCGTCGTATAGTGCACACAAGCGCGAATGTGCGACTTAGTCGTAGAACATCGATTTGATGCGTATATTACACAAATACCTCGAATTATTTGCTTATATGGACCAACTTATTCAGAAATAGAAGGCACATAACCATCTGCTTCGTTATCGCTCCTCACTTTGGACCCCAATGCACTTCGAAAAGGACAACGTCTTCAACGATGCCAAAATAATTAGCAGTCAGTTAATTTTTTCTTTAGAATGGCTACCACTGTTCGAATATTTTAAAACAGGGATGAGGTTAAAAGAGAAGTCGTAACAGAAGATGTGCGCTGTAATATATTTATCTCCTCTCTAGACATTCTCATCTAGATCTGAGATCTATATTTTTACAATCAATACTCGTATGAAATTGTTATTGGTACAGAATCGAGGGCCTTTCCTATAAACTATCATTGTAGGAACCATAAGTAATGTTGTGACGTCCGAAACAGATAGCAGCCTGGTTTGCGTGATAGAATTTTCTTTATCAAACCCGCTTTTACCTACTACAGATCGTCACGACGGGTTCAAGGCCTTTAGATGGGATGCAGCTAACTCGAAATGCATTTGAAAATATCGCAATTTGCTGTAATATCTTTGCCAGTATAGTCTTAATCTCTATTGGTCTGAGAATATTAAAAGCGATCTGGAGACTCCACACAAAAATAGTAACTTGACATAAGACTATTCGGCATACGACCCACGATTGGGTAGTCAATGATCGCAGCGTTCAAAAGCATATTTTTTTAAAGTTAAAAATGAACTTGGGCAAACACCATTCATACGGAAGCAAAGAACTTTAGTTCTTTTCCTTGCCAGTATAATAAGGGCCCCACACTTAACATTCGCAACTTTTTTTCAATTTTGAGTGTCAGTGTATTTCGTAGTGTTCTAAGCGAACGAATATTTTCGTATAGTCTTGGGTTTTTGGCAAGAGAGGAAAGTTCTGGGTTTTAACAAAGTGAGGTAGTGGATGACCCATTTTTTTTCAAATTGGATATTATTAGTTTTACTTCCCAAGGTTATCCTGCTTTCTCCACTCTAGTTTTCGATCTATCTAATGTACAATTTAAAAGAGGATGCTCCCGATTTACTTCGTATTAGGAAATAGGAGTGCTTTAACGTCATAAGTGATTGTTTTTACTACACATAAGTTATGTTTAATTATCATTTTTTTAAGCCAATAAATTTTTAAAACAATGACACGAAGATACTTGTTTAGCATGATTCTGGGCCAAAATTTGTCAAATATATGCGATTTTTCGTAGTTACTTATTAAATAAGAATAACTACACTAGAGATGAAATAAAGAAAATCAAGCACAATTTCCCTCATTTCAATTACGGCATGGACATGGAGAACAACGCCCTTGGTAGCTCATGACTCCAACGAAGTATAAAACAGGAACCCATCGTAATAGAGTACGCTATTTTTCCTATAGGCCATTTATCGGAAAAAAGTGCAGAATCACTGAATATATATTTGGTTTATTCCATCAAAACTTACCCAGAAGGTTTTTAAGGGTTTCCTTTAATCAAGATGCACTTCGCGGACTACTGTTACGCTCGGATACGTTATTGCGTTATTGAATGGCATGAAGCCTTTGCCAAGAAAACGAATATACTTTCTTTAAATAAAAAAAAGACATGCAGCTTCTGCGGACTCCCAAATATCTCCATCTGAATTATCTAATTTTATGTTCATTGGCGGGGAAAAAAATAAGCCTTAGACTTAACGGCCAAATTCCAAATTCGGCTTGTGGATATATTAGGAATTCTTATGGCGTTTTGTATTCAGTGACTGATTTGATCGATTTCTGTACACCAACTTCATTGTTTTTGATAGATGTTTATTCACACTTGCATATGCTGTAAATATATGATGCTACTATTTATTTATATTCTGTATAATATTCATTGAAGATTACAGGCATCCTAGATCCTAAATTCAAATTTATAGTGAGGGATAAAGATTTTTCAAAAGAAATGCGGTTTAAAAAAAGAGGAAAAATATGGCAAGGTGGTTAGATTTTAGTTTTGTTAATAAGTTATCATGCTCAACTTTTTGCAACAGTTAGTCTTCCAAAAGTTGTTGTGTACGGAACGCTGCAACGCTTGTTGGGTTCAATCTAATATTATGAAGAAAAAACATTGTCCATCGAACCAAAAAAAAAAACACAGTAATAACTCAAGCCATTAAATCATAATGCTGCATACTTAGGCTAATGTTTTTGTTGTTTAATAACACTTTATAAATGATTCATCTTATTACAGCACAAGCACTTAAAGTTATATAATGTTTCTTCCAAATGTTACTGAACAATTTTGACTTTCAATCGACTGATTTTGAAAGCTTGATAAAAATAGTATAATTTGAATAAGTGGTTTTACTAACTGCTCTATTTGGATATAAGTTAAATTGTATGTTACAAAATTAAAATAAATACTTTAGCCAGTGCACAATTATACAAATTTATGAAAATGAGTTGAATCCAAAATTGGAACTCAAACCACGGTTAAGATGGTTCAATTTTGTATGGGGGAAAAAGTCATCGTAGAAAACGGTCACATTCTGTGCTTTTCCTTTTGGTATTTGTAATATCTTCACCAATTTTCAATTTTTTAATATAACCAATACTTAATGAACTCAAATGCGATACTAAATCCTTTTGAAACTGACAGAAATATTTGTGATTTATTATTAAAAGCTACTAATATGCTTGTAATATTTTTTAAACTAATTTAAATTTGAAATGTTTCTTGGTGACTTTAAAATCGGTATGTTTTTTACCTCGTGGGTAGATTTCTACCCATATTGATATTTCATATATTTTGTTAGGAAAAAATTGAAAAGCAGTGAGTCATTTGTATTTTATTTCATTTTACATAGACAATTTTGTAAGCTTATTTAAAAAAAAAGCAACAAATAAGCTCTGTTTTCTCCTTGTTTATGCTCTCCTTGTAACAACCTTCGAATTGTCCTTCTGATTATCTGGCACTTCTACTTTAGAACGTTTAGCTGATTGTGGATCAATCGGATAAATATATAGTTAGTTTCGTGGAATCCTACCCATAAGTTAAGAAAACACATAATTCTTTTTACAAATCCCTTTGTATATTACATATCACTCAAAACTATACGATTTTGTTTAAAAATAGGTTCATAACAAAGTCATTGATCTTCAGCTCAGATTAGAATTTCTGAAAAATAATTCCTTCAGCACTCTTGAGCTCATTTCTTCATATGTCTAAAGCTTAAATGTATTTGACAAACGGACAGGTAGACTTAAAGCAAAATAATGGCACAAGTGGGAACGCCTTCCGATGACAACACAACGGGCTTTTGTCGAATCCCAGTGAGCAAATGTAAGTGAGTGCAGTTCAGTAAACTTTACTTAAATTAACTAAACCAAGGAGTAATTTGTTCGCTCAACCTTTTCCTCCGTATGTCTGCTTCAATTCTCTCGCTACACACAATTTTTTTTCATTTTAAATATGTAAGTGATTTCATTTTCGATATAAATATAAATGAAATGGATGTAAATGCTTTTCTTAGAGCATCTCTAAATAACTCTCCAATTCTCGCAAGTCATTTTAATACAACGCTTACTCACACAGCATTTCTGCTACTGCCAAGATGCACTGCGTCTATGCTGTATTTTATGGTATTTGCACTCAGCACATTTGCAGTGAAATAAAAATAATGCATTGATATAAATCCTTGTCGACGCAAATATTTACTTTTATGTCACTGTTGGTTAAAGAAAATTGAACATAAAATGCAGCACATCCATTACAATGGTTTAACCAAAGAGCCAGTCATTCATTCAGATAGTCAAATAATAGCATATACATACATACATACATCTATATATGTATATATACAAGATAACAGACAAGCACATGAATATAATGGTGCAACTCACGATTTCCGCTGAGCAGAGACACCAACTTCAAGGCAAAGTTGTTTGTCGAAGGAGGTGCTTTGTGGGAGCGACGCCCCCTTCTTGGTTGGTAGGTGCGTTTGCTGCTGTTTTGTCATCGCAAGCGCTGCGTTGTGCAGCCATCGACTGACATAGATAGAGCAGCTGCAGCTGTAGCTGTAGCTAGATCCCCCGAAACCAATCCTCTCAAAAGTCTTCGAGCCACAGGGCCGTCCACATATGTACAATATGTAAGTACGAGTAGATAGGTAGATAGCATATCCTCGGCGGCGTTAGATTCGCACGTAGCTTGTAGTTTTATCAGCGTTTGTTCAGCAACAAACGTACAAAGGTCTGACATCCAATCATTGTGCCACAGACAAACAATCTACAATGTGGCAAGACGGCTACACACACATACACAGCTGGAACAGCAAAATGCATCGCTGCGGTGCAACCAAGTTATACTTAGCTCTTCTTTCTCGTGCAGCTTCTGCACTTGGCTGTGGAAAGTGCCTGACACGTTGCTGTCATTCGTTGTACGAACACCCACCATTGTATGATAATACTATATTTTTTCTTTCCTCGTTTTGGCTTTAATTTTTATAAAAAAAAGAAAATGATAACTTGTTGTTCCTTTGACTGCGAACAGGGATTTGCGCACTTATTTTCATTTTTTTATTCTTCTTTTACAATGGTATTTGTAATTTAATTTAAGTAGCTGGCCACCATACCATTTATGTAAGGTGTAAGTATGTATGTGTGTGACGGCGTTGGGACTTCAAGGTGTACTCGCAAGCCTAGGTACATAACAAATTGTAGTAAAATAACATAAACTAAATTATATAGCATTCATTATATACACGCACGCATGAAATTTTATTTATCATTTCATTTCATTTGCTTCGTATTCTTATCTCCCTTCTATGTAAAATGTTAGATCCGATTTCTGTTTGGTCAAAATTGAGTGCAAAAGTACTACGAAATTTATGAACTTCACATTTGAACTTTTATTATATTACAAGTGGTTTCTTAGTGTGAAAAATATTTATTTAAACGGATATAATCAACTTCCTTGCATTAAGATTATATATAAGACACATATCTGGTATGAGCAACATAAATGTACCATTAAAAACATATAAAAAATAACTTCAGTTCCCAAAATTTAATAAACAAATATACAGAAGACAAAGTTGAATATTTCGAAAACTTTTTATTTTTTCAAATTGACCCTCGTTGCAGAAATTACCTGTATTCAAAAGACAAAACTGATTACTTCTGAAATTTACAATTTTCTTAAAATTTACTCTTGTTGCAGAAATTGGTAGCCAAGTTCCCAACAAGACCTTGAAAATTATTAAATAATTGCCACTGTATATACATATGCGACTTAACAACGATTATTAACTAAAAATCAAAGAGTACCATTACCTTTTTTGAAATTTGTTGATTTTTAGCAACCTTAGTCAATTTTCTGTACCAGTGAGAGGAACAGAGCGACCGCTATAGTCGAATATATATTTTTTGGGCGTGCGTGCCTCACTCGAAGTGTCTCAGCTACGACCGACAAGTAACAACAAATTATAGAAACGCTTTTCTTTAATAGCGTTCGCCCCTCGGCAGCGACAATGACAAACTCCAAATGTATTTCTGCTATAAAAAAAAAATTTTACCGTTCGCTAAAACGCACACTACAAATTGTGGGAAAAGTTTGGCCAAACATCCAGCTAAATGATGTAAGCGCCTAATTGATATAATACCTTTTTTATTTTTTGTTTTAGACTCAAGCTCTACTGGGGCCAAAGGAAAAAAGGCTAAGAAAGCTTAAATTCAAATATATTTTGAAGAGAACTGCCGTCGGTTTGAAAATTTAAGATCCGATAGGAATTTAGAAGGTTCCCAAAATTATATTATTGAGTTCGAATGCATGCCGTCAAACCAAGCACCGCTAAATTTTGCACCACACCTTCGTTATCCTACCTTCTTTAACCTCGTAATATTCCTATACTAAGCAGTATCCGAAAATCCTACATAAGAACCCGTTTGTTATAAGTCAACATACTTTCAAGTAAAAAATCTTCTAAACCTCCAATTAGATCATCAGATGGAATATAGTAAATTTTTTGGCTAGAGTACCTACTACCATTGCTATTTCCAGCACTAACCGTAGCTAAAGACTAGCAAAATTTTTGAATACCATCTTTTTTTCCTTCGAGCCTTTGCTATTTTATTTTTGATGCCACAGCTTTTATAACTTGCGTTTTGTACTTGTTTCAGAATGAGGGGATATGATACTGAATTTTAAGCGCACTTCACTCATAACACCCACTAAATCTAATGATTGGTAGGGCAGTTAGAAATTTGAAATATGTTACGTTTATTACTTATATAAATGAATATTAATGCGATTTAAAGATGACAATGTTTTCAGAACTCAAAAAAATGCTGTTGTTTATGAATACTTATTTCACCATCACTAATATAATAATAATACATATCGTACAACGTCGCATTCATAAGACCTTGAATTCTTTTTAGAAAGAATGGCCAGTGAAAAAATAATTTAACTCAAATACAATTGCAAAACCGATCCTAAAAGTTATCTTATAGCTATGGACAATATATTTTTAGGAATCCACCAAACCCACTGTCGTTTTACAAAATTCGAAGATGCACTAGTGAAATTTTATTATAGCAATAAATAGTACGCAAATCAGTAAAGTTTTGTTGAAAAATATAATTGGGTTTATTATCTTAGTTAGTTTTTTTGTATAATCTCCCTGGAAACGTTCTTTTCGAAAATATGATCGTCATAAAGAAGAAATAAGTTAACTACCTACGTATACTTGTACATTCGTTGTTTAGAACCTTTCGAATCTAGTCGACCTATGTACATGTAAAGATTTGGTCAGTCCTTTCTTATGCCATAAGTACTTAATTGAAACAGACTCCACCTTTAAATACTTCAAAATACAATACCAATAAAGCCATTTAAATTAATTTTGGTGAGGACATCAATTACCCTCTGTGATATATCACTGATTACATGAGCAATTTGTTTATAAAGTTAGATCATTAGGGTAATTTTTATTTGTTTGGCAACATAGTGTAAATTAGTTATCCACAAAATGTTTTCTCGAAAATGGTTTTTATAAGGAATAGCCAATTAATTAAAGAAATTAACAAAAATGTACATTCGATGATATTCAGGATTAATTAAAAGAAAACAATGTGAAGTTAACTTAAAGCGACTAAATCGTTTTCACCAATAACGGTAGAAATATAGACTTCACAATAGGCTTTCCTAATAACGAGTCGTTCCTCCTTTAGCCTCAATAACTGCCTTAATTCTTGAAGGCATGGCGAGTTTTTTGTGCATTCATTATTTCATCAACAATGAAAAGCAGCCCCAAATCATTTGACTTTGAGGAAACTTAACTTTCTTTACTACATAATTATCCTGGAACCTCTCACCACCTGAACGTTTTTGTGTTAATATATAGTGGATGCCCTGCCAAAAGTCTTCCATATAAACCTACATCTCTAAGCCGCCGGCGTATGGTTTCGACACTTAAGTCCACTTGGTGACAATTTTGCGTATCCGCCCTTATAGAAAGTGCAATTTTAAAGCGGTCGCTTAAACTTATCCGCCGCAGTATGTTGTCTGTTCTCTCAGTTGACTTTCGAGGACGACCTGATTACTTTTTACACTCCAACACATCACTATTATCTTTGTTTTTTGTAAAAGACGAACAATAGTTGAATGACTACAACCAATTCTAGCTGCTATCTGCCGAGAAGATAACTTTTCTTCATCTAATGCCAATATGAATTTTTTGATCACGCGTTAATTTCTTCCGATTATTTGGCATTTTGCACAACTTTTCAAATACACAACCATAACACTACTATACCTAAACAGTGTGCAACACAATTTCGTAAAATTTTTTTTTTATTTCTCAGTGCATACTAGATATAGTAGACATTTTTTCAAATTTACTTTTATATAGCTGAAGATATTCTACCAAAGAGGTGATGCGTCGTTACTGACCGCAAGTGTATATGTTAAATATTTTAAGTTTAATGACTGTGAGAAATAGGATAGCTACGAATGTAAATATTACTATCAATACTAAGATTTCATCTTTTTCACTTTGAGTGTATGCCGTGTTTTTAATTTTAATTTTTTATTTAATGTTAGCTATAACAGCGTACGTTGATGCCGTTGGAAAAAATAAAATTTTATTCAAAATTAAATGATTCTAAATCATTTTTTATGAAAAAATGTTTTGTTTTTCGTTTTATATTTTAATAAAATGCATCATAGCTATGTTAGAGCTTACCACTTTAAGCCTTATGAAAATGCAGTTTCTAAGGTTAGTAAGTGTCAACATACAAACAGGCAAACGGAGATAAAAAACTTAAAAAAATGGAATACATCTTTTCATTAATTTTAAGGAAATTTTAAATGTATCTGCACGACTTTTCTACAGATTTATTATAATACAGAAGATATGTATTTTTGATTCCATGTCTTCACTGCCTCGAACTTTTTAAAGAAGCTACTAAAATAAACCATTCCAACTTGTTTGTTGGTTTTTTAATTTTATAAGAATTTGTTTTGGCTTCATTATTTGTTTTTGGATTTGAGAAACAATCTCAGAGTGCGATAAAAATACCAAAAGCAAGTGCTTAATTGTACCAATTCTGACCAAAGAAATCAGTAATAAAGTGAAAAGCTGTAGTTTGTTTTCTTTCAACTCTTTATTTAATTTTTTTTTTATAATACTTTACTTTATATTATTATATTTTGCTGTAATTGATTTAATTTAATTTATTTTTGATTTATTTAATTAAGCCTTAATTTATTGTTTGTTTTTTAGGTTTTTTCTTTGTTTAACTTTAACTTAATTTCCATTTTATTCTTTAATCTTTATGCCATTTCATTTTAATTTCTGTTTGTTTAGTTTTATTTTCTTTTATTACATTTTATTTTATATTACATTGGTCTACGCTACTTAATCGTGTTATATTTTTTTAATTATTTGTTTTTTATTTCATTTGTTTTATTTCTTTTATTTTATCCTTTTTATTTTATTAATATTTAAAAGCTCGCAAGAATGGCTTCCATATACTCACTGAGTGCCTAACCACCGTGCTGTCTCTTAAGTCCGCCTATAACATCACCACGCCCTCTTTATATACGCATTTGCCATATCCCCCTTCAACGCCAAATGAAATAAATTCGATCTGACGAGTAAAGAGTTTCCCGGATGTACTGATCTTAACCAGGGATTACTGTAAACACTTTTCGTATGATATAATTTCTTTAGAGTTTAGAAGCTTTTGTTTTAGTCGTTAAGGATGATCTAAATTCTTGAAAGAAATCAAGAGCGTGGGGACTTTTCTTCTGAGTACTTTTTTCCAAAATTGTTTGTTGTATCTTTCTTTCCAGAAACTAATAATTTTTAAATTCTTAAACCTTAAATTGATATAAAGCTCTTTAATTTGTTTAATAGTCAATATCAGTTGGTATCACAAAAAAGTAGTTCTTTAATGGGATTCACGCTACAATATAATTTATATCTAATATCTTAAAGCATGATGAATCTGCGCACTAATCTGCTTTTTTTTGGCAAATTGTCCATACAATCATGAACTGTGATTATTATAAAATAATGGCATTTGATTTGAGTAATTTTTTGCCATCTATATTATTCTATTGTTATTTTTTCAACTTCAATTATTCATCATATAGCTTTCTCACACTTTGGTATTCTTTTAAATAGTCGCGTAAATGTAATGCGGGATAATTTGTCTTTTTCTTTTTACATCCACAATAACTAACTCATTGTACTTGTGCAAGAGCCTATGCTGACGTAAACTTTCGCTTTGAATGTTCTCCTCATAATTCACTCTGCACTATTGCCTGCTTTTATCGCAACTCTACGTGTTGCAGGTTGCTTCCTCCTACTCCCCCCCCCCCCCCCCCCCTCGACCATCTACAATTATATAAGTCTTTTTTACTGCCATCGCGAAATCCGGTAGTAATTTACACATTTTCTGCATCATTAAATAAAAATTTACCCCTTATGTACTGACAGGAACGTGACACCTTATGCACTTAAGTATTTCTGACTTCGAATGTTGTAAAGTGTAGAAGTACTTAATGTATTTGAGGTCACTCGATGTGCTGGAAATAACTATTAAATACTACATACATATTGTTCCGCTTTGATCAGATTTTTAGTGGTATTTATGTATATGTACTACGTACATGTACAGTAAAGTTCACTCAATATACGCAAGGTTGCATTGCCTGGTACGATTGCACTGACATGCGCTTTAAAATGTTGGTAGGCGCCTGCAGATTGTTTGACTCTTCTGCTTATTTGTTTGTATGTGCAAGACAAATCCTTCGAAGCGTTGGTAATTTGCCACCATCATAAAAATAAAGCCGATCATTTGTTACATTCCAAATGCAGCATTGCATGTAGCAGTGCTAAACTTCATACATTTGTGCTCTTTCTCCACTCTTGCAACAATGTCGCGTTCACCATCTGTTTTTTACCTGTATTCGTTTTGAAATGCTTTAAAGTTTGCCTAACACATTTGATGTGCCACATAATTCATTTTTGCGCATGAAACTTTAAAGTTGTATGAATTATGCAAACCTTTGTTAGCGCTTCACTTTTGCCAGTGCAACTTTTTGTCACATTTTATATATTTTTATTTCTATAAACTAAGCTTCTTTTTTTATAAATTCAGCAGAATTTCAACAATCGTACACTTTTGGTGCACATTTTTCTGTGTAACAATAAATACGCATTCCTATGCCAATGCATTTTTTGTCTGTCTGTCTGTCTGTCTTTTCATTTATGCGCTGACACTGACAGCTGTTGGAGCGTTTTTATAATTTCTGCTGCAAACATAGCACCTTTTTGTGTTTTTGCTGCATGAATTCTTTTGTGCTTCGTTTCTACGTTTTCATCCAATTTGTCCAAATCCTCTTATTTTTTCCATTTATCTTTGCTTATGCCGTTGCTTTCAAATAGCTGTCAACTTTAGCGTAACACCAACGTTTAATAGTTTAACCCAAGCTAACCCCTACAAGGTGACTTTAAAGGGTTTCTGAGGATTTGTCCTATGAAGTTTATGTGTTGCCCTTTGCGATATTTACCCGAGTAAATAGCAGAAAACATTGAAATAAGGGTTTATTCGACATTTCAAATAATTCATTTTTTATAGACCCGTTATTTATTTAAATGTATTGCTTATTTACCTTCTCAGTTTCTAAATTTAATGTCTTAGCAATGTTTCTAGAAACTATTTTAGTTTGTCCATTAATGAACTAATGTCTCATTCGCTATCGATTTGCTTTTAAGTACTTATAAAATATATTTTGAGTTGCAGAAAAATGCAGCATCATACTAATTCACGTACAAGACGACTCTTATCGATATTGCTGTCGAAATTATTGACTTTATATTCACCTATACCGTAATAGCTATCGGAAAAACTTAAGTTAACGATATCAGCGCTGTTGTCAACACAATTATCGGCATTGCTATAATTGTTGTGGAGTAATCGATATCGGTGTTAAAACCAAAATTGTTTCTTTATCGCATTCGTATTCAAATTTATTCTAAATCCTAATGTTCCGATCATCGTCGCTGTGTTACAAAAACCTCGCAAAAGAAAATATCGATGTTGAAAAGCTCTATTCACAATCTATAGCCAAACCTTTCGCCACTTGCGTTGCGAGGAGCTTGCTATGCTAGCCGACAGGAGAAGCACTCAAAAATTTGATTAGTTATTACAGGATCTTAAAGAAGGTTTCAAGACTGGAGCAAATTCCTGTAGTAACTAAAGCGGCGCCCTGATGACCGACACCCAGAATATAATCAAACTCCACGGACAATGTCGGAGATAATGAACCCGAGACTCTAATCAATGAAGACGGTGCCAAAGTCTCGATACCTGACTTGGACGAAATTCGAATTTTAATGGCGCGGCTTACGGGATACCCGTTGAGCTATTCAAGTGCGGAGGCGAGGAGCTGGCAAAGTCTATGGAACTGCTTATTTGCAGAATTTGGCCGAAAGAACGCTTGCTACTGACTGAAATTTAAAATATTCACTATACACCAAATCTTGGAAAATGCCACAGAGAAGAGAATTGGCATACACCATATTCATATTCGTCGATTTCAAATCCACTTTCGACAGCACGAGGGGGAAGTTGCTTATATGCTACGATTCCTATCTTGGGTATCCCCGAAAAGTAGCAGACGGAAAGTTGGTTCTGTCTTTTCAAGCTGGATATAAACGGATTAATTGGGTCTGGAGGTGAACGCGACCAAGACGAAGTATGTACATCATGCCAGCAAATAAACAGTCGATGCATTAACGTCTCGGCTCCCGGTTGACAGCTCTAATTTTGAAAAAGTAGATGCCTCTGTTTATCTATACGATGGTAATTAATATACAGCTGATACGTTGGCTAGGCTATGCCGTCCGAATGGACGAAAACGGTCCTAACAGTATACCCACTGGAAGGCCTTATATGCGATGAAGAAACAAGTGGAAAAGGACTTCTTATCACTTGCTATATCTAATGGCTAAAATTAGCAGCAAGAAGGAACGACTGGTGTGCTATGTAACTAACGATAAAATGTCAGTGCAAGATTTTGTTCTACAGGAACCAAAGATATTTCACATCAAAAAGTGATGTTATTGTTGAGAACGATCCAAGATTCACGGCGGTTGCCGTAGCCGAGTGTGTAGCGGGTGCGCGCTTCATTCGGTGAGTCCCGGGTCCGAATCCGGGGCAAGTAACCCCAAAAATCATAGAAAAAGTTTTTTGAACAGCGGTCGCCCCTTGACAGGCAATGGTAAACCTTCGAGTGTATTTCTGCCATGAAAAAAACTTCTCACAAAAAAAACATTCGCCGTTCGGAGTCGGCGTAAAACTGTAGGTCTCTCAATTTTTGTTACAACAGCAAGACGCACACCACAAACTGTAGGAGAAGTTCGGCGAAAATCGCTTAAGCGGTTATAGCGCCAATTAATTAAGTAAGATCCAAGATTCTATGTTTGATTGGAGCCTATGGTTTATTAAGACGAGCATTAAACCTAATATACTTAAGGAGTATACCAGTCAAATGGCTGTCAGGCCCATGCGATTTCTCTTCATAGACTACTCTTTGCAGAGTATAATTTTCATAAAACTATGCTAAACTCGATAGATTATATTTTCCTACAATAACGAGCGAATAATTTAAGCCACGAAAGTTCAATAGTTAATTTGCTAGTGGAAGTCTTAAGTATGCGTAAGGAAGGTTTAAATTTCGAAATATGTATGTAAGCTGAAAGCATTCCCCAGCCCCAAATGCTGGTCTTCCTTTTATAGAATTATTAATTCGGATTCCAGCAGAGATGAAATTTAATTCATTACATAGTCAGGCATGGATTCACTGAATTGAGTATTTGGTAACGGGAACAGAATGGAGCAAATCGCCCTCGGCATTCCAACATAGTTCACAAATTCAATAATTTCTTCCAAAATCACACATGTCTGGAAAAAAAGCAGACAAAGATGTCAACGTCTATGATTAAAAAGTTAAGTAAAGGTTTCTCCGTGCACCTAAACTTAAGTACTTATAGTAACGAATCATAAATTGACTCTCAGAGTAAACTTTTTCGAGCCTTAACTAAAGGGCAGAATCCGTGGACTTCCGAGAAATCCAGCATGTATACGCTACACACTCGGCTACGGCGGCCGCTTTCTATATATTTTGCATCAATGCAAAGCAACATGCAAATTGGCACTCGCAATATTTGGCTATATCCATCGTGGTTGTTTAATGATGTTACAGAAAAACATTCGGTGAACAAAAATATAATGCCCTCGGCACTAGTACGCTCGGATTAAAAAGCTTGACATATTGGGAACATATGAAGAGATTTCCTACAAGGTGGTATTTTGTATTTATCTTTGAATGCAAGAGAGTGAGTATAAATATCGTATAGAATTCGTGAAAATTTTAATTTTAAACGACTAGCGAAATATTTTAGAAAATCTGTACAAGTTTACTTTTTTATACAAAAATCAAACTTTGCCTAACGCAACCATAAAGTGAGAATGGAAATAAAATAAACAAACAAATCAGCTGTAAAGAATATACCACATGATATGAATCCGCCTTACAAGACTATCCACAAAAATTTTATTTATTATAAAAATATTTTAGACTGAAGAGCGTCAAGTGCCGCTTTTTTGACCGTGGGTGTAAGTACTTAAATTGGATGCTATGCAAGTTTTTCCATTTGGAAAATTATGGAAACTACGAAAACTCCTTCATTATTCATAACTTCACTTTTTTTTGTGATTTTTCTGCAAAATAAGTTTTTTCCCCTTTACTTATTCTTTCACATTATAATTTGCCTAATTGTTTCAGTGATTTCGCGTCATAAGCCTGCACGTGACAGTTCATAAAACTTACTTTGCTCTTTTTCGCGTCTTTTTCCATTCTCTCAAACTTTTTCACGCTCACCCCTTCCCGTCCTCTATTGTGTTAAGTGTTTGCAATTTCTGCAAATTTAGTGAATAAAGAACGGAAATAATTTATGACGCGTGCTATTGCATGCCATTTAAAATGGCAGCGATTTCATTTTATTATTCACTTGGGTTTCTTAATTTGTCTCTTTTTTTTACTGTTCACCACAAAATGGCATTTTTTCAACGAAATTCAAATTGAAATTCACTGTCACAGTAAAAACAAAAAAAAACAAAAATGGATGTATGTATGTATCCAGTGCTGTAAAGTTAAACGGCTTTTATGATTTGGTTGATAAACCCTTTTACTTGCATTTTTACTCAATTTTGCTCACTTAAACATTCTTATTTCCCTCAAGCGTTTACATACCAATGGTTTATTTACATCACCGCTTACCTTTATTTTGTTCAGTTCAATGCAGTGCAGTTTCACTAACTTCACCTGTCCTCCTCTCCTTCCACTTTCTCTTCTCTTGCATTTTCATTCCATGCAATTATTCGCATTGTGTTCGCATACGAATGACCGATTCCCGATTCCCGATTCAATTGTGCGTTTTCGTGCAGGTTGACCACTGCCACTATCCATTACTACTAGCATTCTTCCCTCTGCTCCTATTTTGGGAATCCACATCACGATTGAATGCTGGAGCAACCATGCACGGATTGCTGTGGTCGCCTGCTCCTTTCCACATCAGTAGTTACAGTTGCTGTACCGCAAATGCTTTTCAAGCATACACTTATGTACATTTCCGTTAGCGTTGCGTTCCCCCTGCGCCAATGTACGCACGTATTTGTTGAACCAACTAAAAAACTATCTGACGATTTTCAACCACAACTCTCGTTATATGTACAGACTTACAAAGTACGTACTACGAGTGGAGTACAAATGCTCAAATTCATCTATTAAATATTCAGTGAGCACATGCAATTTTTCATTTCAATTCAGATGAAGATTTTTGGTATTCCCGTTCGTATTTTTAAATTGTATTCGGATAACGAATTTTTGGAAATTTTATGTTCGCTGCATACAATTTCGAATTTTAGCAGGTTGATAAAATTCCAAAGTTCCGTGTTCGCTTTCCGCGGCATGCTAATATTATAATTGCGAATATTCGTGAGTGAGTATGTTACATTTTCACACCGAAACGACTAGGCGGATTTGGATAAAATGTGGCACATTAATAGCTTCTAACTAGCTTTAACATAAGCGGTATTTTTCAAACTAGTTTGAAAAGCTAAATTCATTTAAACAAATAAGTTAAATTTATATAGTGATGTATATAGTCTACAATCTGGATAATTTTAAAGAGAGTTGACACCTAATTAAAGGGTTAATTTTAATTAAATTTATGAGTGACTTCAAATATTGAAAATATGGGCCCAAACTAAAGTTTAGCTAAACATTTATTTCACAGGTTGCGCCCTGTTTCAACTTAAATTAAATTAAAATGTTAAATGGAATTTTACAACATGTATCAAAAATAAAAAGTTAAAGGAAGCTTAATTTCAAAAATATGCATGTAGAAGACGGTTCCTACCTGCTCAAAAGTTTACTAAATTAAATGTTAATGCTAAATGAAATATTACGACAACCGAAATATACTTTAGAAGGCTTATTCATGAAAATGGTTTTAAAGAAACATAATATACCAATTCGATTAATAAGTCAAGTGAGATATTCAAATATAAGTGGGCAATGAAGGAGTTTCTTTTTTAAAAGAGTTAATTAAATTTGATTGACAAGTTAAATAAAAAAGGCTTAAGAAATCATCATTTCAACGTGGTAAATTAAATGCAATAAGTTAAATGACATGTACTACGTTTTTATCCATGCTAAAAGTCGCTTTAGTTCAAATCGTCATCACTCAAACCGTATGTATAAACTAAATTTCAATAGCAACGGCGCTTTGAATTGATTGACTTAAGCTGCTAACTACAAACGCAGAAATATTAAGCACCTGTACAAAGCGAAGGGATTTAAGAAAGCTTCAATTGAAAACTATTTTCAATATGTGTGTCTGTTCCCAATATTAATTTAATTCATTTATAAGTTCACTGAAATATAACAATATTAGTTTTTAACGAAACGGTTTATATAAACACATTTTTAAAAGATATTGCCACCCTTCTAGAATGATTACCTCAATGTGATGAGTAAGTTAATTGAATAACAACAATGGCGGTGCCAAAGGAGAAGGGTTGAAGAAGGCTTAATCATTTAAGTATTAACCTGTTTGAAACTTTAAATTCAATTATATAATCATAATAAATTAAACCTTGCTGTGAATCTGTAGAGGTTTCAGTATTTCGAGTCTGGAAATCTTGTTGTGCGGTTTCCAACTGTTTGAAAAATCAAATACAAATTTATAAATAACGTAGATGAAAAAATAATATATCAAGTATGTTCCAATATATGCACAGCCAATTCTCACATTTGTCAAATAAAGTATGTATAACAATATTAATTTGGTATGAAACTCAGTTTTATTATATGCTCTTACTAAGACATATTTTTTTTTAAACAGTTTGTTTATTTCCTGAGAAAATCCCTCCAGGCTCATCCCGCATGGAAGCTGCAATGAAATCTTTTACCATCAGTCACATACAAACTTCCGAAACCCAGCATATCCAAACTCAAACCCTTCTTTCGTTCAACTATACTTTATCTATCTGCCAATTTATTTCAGTGTTGCCGACAAGCTTTTCTTTCTAAAATACTCTTATTGCAAGACGCACGTTGCCATACCTTCCTACTTGGTACAACTAATTCAATTTATATTTAATACATAACACAATTCATCAGGTTGATCAGCAAAATAATTCAGTCCGTACATCAGATTGTTTGTGTTTAGCAAGGATAGTTTGAAACTTTTTCTTTACTCACCAATGGCAGTGTGCTGGTATCCCTGGATGCCCATTTATTGAATAATAGGGAAACCCTTTCAATATAAATGATGCCATGATGGAGACCTGGCTCCAATTCCATCCCTTTGCTTTTCAAAATTAAATTTAGTTTTCTACTTTGTTTTGTTTTTAATTAAATCTACAATATCTTTCATGTTTCATTGTGACTCAAAAACCATTTTTCTAAAACGGCTTCTACTGTAATCTTCTTAGTAACCCCTGCATCAACACAAAAGAAAAGCGAATTAATAACTCATTGCCTGCAACTTCAATTGAGTTGATTAACTCTACATAGTATTTGATAATTTTCGAATGATAAGAGCGCAAAAAACGGAAAGGTTTAAAATTAGATATACAGCAGGAAATTAGCTCAGAGTTGATATACGCAAAGACAATGCTAGATATAAAAGGAGAAAGGAAAAATAGGAAATAATATGAAAGTTAGTGGTATTGCTGATGTAGCATAACTTCTTCCACGTCAAAATATAACAACATTTTTGTAACCAAGAAAGTAGGATTTTTTTTATTTTACTTTGAAGTTACTTAACATAAAACCTAGCAACGTTAAAACTTAAGACAGAGGAGTGGTCAAACCTTTAGGAAAGTATTAAGAGTTTACATGGGAAAAGTTTGCTTTTAATTGGATTGAGATTTATTTTTTGTATATCGCATTATTATAGGAATTCGCATTTCACTCCTGATTTGATGCGGTAGAATGATAGCTGAAGGCAAAGAGGTGAGTGGGAAACGTAAAATAGATTAGGACTAAAGTTAGAGCTTAGTATTTATTCAAATCTATTGTACCGTTGTGAAATTTTTCTTATAAGTAAATTGTGAATTGCATAAATGCCCAAAGAAATGAAGTAGTAAGCGAATATTGAAAATAAATTTAAAGGTTTTTAATTTTTTGTGATTAAAAAATTGGAGTTTTATTGTACACATATGTATTTGGTCAAGGCGAATTCATATAAGGTTGTGTTATAAATGTAGGAATCTGTCCTTTTCAATTAGAACAACACATTCAGTTTTACGGTTAAATGTATATTTATTAAATTAAAGTTGTGTTAATTAAAGTACTATTGTTTATTACATTGTAATTAAATTAAGTATAGGGAAACTTTGCAATTTATACTTAAACGAGTATCGATTATCTGGTGGCTGACGACCTAAGCTTCACGACGGTTTTTACTGAACTATCGTTCGTCTTCGTTATCGGCGTCTTTTTCTTCGTCGTATCGTTCAGTTCGGTCAGTCTGTCAGGGATGTAATTAATAGTAGGTTCTCAGTCCACTGCGGTGTTCCCGTCCTACATAAATACTACTACAAAATTTCCTATGTATTTTGTTTTTGCTTCTGCGTAAGAGTTGTCAAAATTTACATACATACATTTTTTTTTTGCTTTTACGCTTTTGACTGCTCATACGCAAAAGCAAAAACAAAATACATATAGGTGAATAAAAAAATCAAATCGGCTGCTGTAATAACTGCACCTTATATGAATTCGCCTTGTATTTGGCTGTATATAATAGATTTTAAAGCAACATATATCAATAGGGGAATAACATACAATTAGACTCTGTTAATTTTTAATTATGAACTACTGATGCCTTTTCGCCTGCCCTTCGCACGTACGATTTGTATGATATATTTATTTTTACACCAATGGTATGGAATTCTGTCGATGGTTATTAATTATAAGTTAATTATGATTTTATGGATACTATAAATCCTCTATGCTTTCAATGTATTTAATACTAAATATACAGCTTTAATGTCAAGTAATAGCGCGTAAATGTTTCAGCTAGTAAAATGAGCTGATTAAAGTACCTTTTATTACGTTAGGTTCGGTTGGTCTTACCGGCAATTTACATAAATGGACCAGTTGAGTCCTAGCTTTACGAGATGGACCTAACGTCGACATCATAATTGCGAGGGTTCTAAGTGCTTTAGCTGCATTCTTGTGCTCTGTCGGGATAGCTATCTTTTTCTACGTAGTAGATATTGATGAATGATTTCTTTCTTGATCTAGTGAAGGGTAGATCCACGGCAAATACTTTCGATTGAAATATAATGCAATATTGTGGTAGTTTTATCAGTTCTATTAATTTTTGAACCATCTGTTAATAAAATTTCGGTTAGGTCGTTTGTAATTTCGTGAGCTATTTTCTAAGTCGGTTGTTCGGAGTCTCTTTACCCAATTAAACCGTCGAGTCATGTTGTACTTATTAATTACATTTTGTTTTTTTAGACCTGTTCAGAGGCTCATTACGTGGATTACCCATTCGCTATTAGCCTGATCGTCTTAGGCCATAGGAAAGCGAGCTGGCAATATTTTCTTGGTTTTAGACTACTATTTCACTCATTCGTAGCGTATTTTTTTCTTAAAACCGCATAATTTTACTGAGTAGGCTCAAGTAGTATATTTTTCCAAGTTTGTGTTGATTTACAAAAGCCATCTGTGTCAAGATACACACTAAAAAGTGAAAGCGAAGTTCGGGGAAACAAATTAATATTATTATACTATTTAAAAATTAAAAAAGCGATTAGACAAATGTGGAGTGGCCAAACCCCCTACCGTGGTTTTGTGTGAGTAAATAAAAAACTGGTTTAAATGCAGAAAAATTTCAATATGTAGTTTCAAAGTAATAATTTTTTCCTGTTAATAGCCTTAAACCACTCTGAAAATTTAAATTTAAATTTACTTAAATAATTTTAGTATTTCGTCGGTATTGCAATCACAACTCTAGCGCGCACGAAAAAAGTACTTCATTTATTTATTTATTATTTTCAAAAAACTCCAGAATAGCAAATAAAGTTAACCTTTTATGGGTATTATTTAAAATAAGTGAAAACTTGTTTGCAATTGTGGATATAGTGGTGAATATTGCCAAATATCTTAAAACTACTTTTAGAGAGTTCAGCCGATAAGTGTTGAGGCTGAAAATATTGTTTAGCATCAGATTTTGTATATAGCAGATTCGAGTCAAGATTACAAATGTTTTGCTGTTCTTACGTATACATTGATACTTCGATGAATTGTCCCGCATAAAAGACGAAGTCGACTCTAAAGCCAGCAGCAATTTTTGACATAATTTTAGGAGGGGTGCCAAATATAGATGAAACTAACTTGCGGGCCAACCTCGACACACAGAGCTTTTTAGATTTGAACTAAGTCGAACCATTCATTTGGGTCTTATGCAAATATCGACTACAGAGCCACCGAATGGATTTTTATATATTTTTTTTTGTTGTAAATATGGTATAGATACTTATGATGTGCTATTCAGGCGCAACTTTACGGATCGATTTTTCGTAGTTGCATTTCTCGTTAGATCGCTATTATCTGAATAACTCGCTCAGGCGCCACCTATCGCATCCATTTATAATAAAAGTATTTTTTGTTACACGTGCACCATACCTAATTATATCTAATATCATCAATATTTTATCATAAATACGGTTCGATTCTAGCGCCATCTAGCTCATCCATTTTTTATAAAAATGTTTTTTGTCGCTTCCCAATTATACGTTTTTAACTTCATTATAATCTGATTATAAGTCAAAGTTCGTATTAACCTAGCGCACTTATTTTTAATACAAGTATTATTTTATTACACCGGCCTTGCCCTTCTAATAATAATATCCAGGACACGAGTATAAGGAATAAATTTGATTGAAATCGGTTAATAAGTTTTGTGACTCAAGTTGTAACAAAGAAAACGGCTACAGTTTTATATATCTAGATAATAAAATTCATAAATTTTTTAAATATTGCTTTAGTTTACTTATATTTGCTTTTTGGACTAAATTAAATATGTTTAGAGGTTTGTGTTACAACATCAAACCACAAATTGCAGGAGAAGTTCGGTTCGCGAAGCGGTTATAGCGCGAATTAAGTAAGTAAGTAAGAGGTTTTGTTATCGAACATTCCAAGTAAAGCATAGAACATACTAACTTCGCTTTTCACATGAAATGGCTGT
The DNA here is from genome assembly GCA_951828415.1 of Anomoia purmunda. NCBI lineage: Eukaryota > Metazoa > Arthropoda > Insecta > Diptera > Tephritidae > Anomoia > Anomoia purmunda. The sequence goes on from OX639996.1 coordinate 92,042,554, forward strand.
AAAGGTCCATACAAATTGCATTGCCATGAAATATGCGTGAAGTTCACCAACATTTTCAGAGAACTTGCGACACAGGGTACTATTTTGTCGTGAAAATGTAATGTCACACATATTTAAGGGCAAACCATTTTATATGAATTTTTAAAGCTAATTTCACTTGAAACGGAAACATAGTACTATGCTTAAGAGACGAAAATCATATCCATTAAAAAATTTAATTAAGTTGAAATTATGTTGCGCGTCTTAATGTTGTAAAACAATTGAGATATCTACAGTTTTACGCCGACTCTGAACGGTAAATGTGTTTTGTGAATATGTTTGGAGGTTTGCCATTGCCTGCAAAAGGGCGACCGCTAATAGGAAAATGCTTTTCTATATGTGTTTTTATGTTGTTTGCTCTGGGCGGGATTGGAATTCGGGACACAAAGAACGCATACGCCCACGTTTTACGATTTTAATCATGTTAGAAGTTTTCCATCTTCATATCACAAATTTTCAGGAAAATAATGGCTTAGGTAAGGTTCGTGCGTTTTTTGCAAATGTGGTGATACAAATTTGGACATATGCTTCTGTAATCCCATATTAAAATGCTGATTTAAGGGTTAAATATTTCCATTGCTAAATTATAATTTTCACAACACTTAATACTGAGGCTCGAAATACATTATCCTAACTATTTGTTACCAAATAAATTTATGCATTTCGTAAAATTTTACTCACAGGCCATCACTAACTAGAAAAACATATTTTTTACCTCTAACCCGTTATCAATGTGTTTTAATCTGTGCAACTACTACCACTAAAATAACACATTAAAATTTACACACTTTCAAAGTTGTATGCCCCATTGCCGTCGCTTAATCGACACCAACTGCCACAGCATTGTCATAAATTTCAACGCCATTATTTGGCGGCAGCTGAAAAGCGTTCGTACGGGTAAGTCTGATGTTCGGCCAAATGGATGTTCACTCGTTCGATTATTGGCGAACAACACAGCATGTGTGACCAAATTGAAGTGAGCCATTGAAAAGTTGGTACACTTGTGTGAGGGCTAATGATCATTCGCCCTCTCTCTCAAAGCATTACCTAACTCTTTTCAACTTTTCCCATCCGCTCAAATGGTTTTCAAACAACTATTAATGCGGCGGAAAAGTGTTGACAATTTTAAGAGCAATGCATAGCTTGCAGTTTCCGCAAATTTTGCGTGCACTATGTTCTTCACACACTCAAACTATTTTGGCCACACATTCTTTGCGAGTACTTTCTTCTACACCACTACATTTCGATTTTGTCCAACTTCCGGTTCGCTAGTTGCACAAGCACGTCTACTTTATTGGTAGTGGTGATGGTGGCAGATTAGCTTCCCAAATCAACAACATGTTGCAGGGTTGGTTGCATCTAAATTTCAATGGAAATGTGTGCATTTAGTGAAATGCTGAATACGCTTACTAAGATTTATAGTATTCGCACGTCTGTATGAGTGCATGTGTGTGCTTTTCATTTTCGTTTTGCTAGCGGTTACTGCTACTAAATACTCCAACATATCGCCATTGATTATCTGCTTGTGTAGCTGGGCAAATGTGGTGCTGATTCTGCTGCCATAAAATGGAGCTGTTAGAAGTAGAAAAAAGGCAATGGACAGTTTAAAAAGTAGTGGATAGTTTAAAAAGTATTGAATAGCGGCGGTGGTCCGTGTTTTTTGTTTTTTTTTTGTAACTCACTCTTTTTCCACATTGCTACTTCTAATGTGATTGCAAACTTTTTGAATTGAAATTGTGGCAACAGCTGCTTTGTTAAGTTGGAATGAGTTTAGTTGTCGGCACTTTTGTATGTCACAACAAGTTGTTCACTCAGCTTTACTGGCCGAATAATTTATCCCTCAATTCACTTCATTTGATTTTAGTTTGATTATATTGATTGAATGCTCAGTTGATTGGTCCGCCTGTTGATTTTTAAATTTGCTTACCGCACTATTTGTCGGAGGATAGTAATCATCACCAGGACTTTATCTTAATTGAAGTACGTATTTCTTGATACATCTTGCTATGTGGACTAAGTGTGCTGTGAGGATATAAATATTAAAGTAGTTCTCTGGGTATTAATTGGTTAATAGTTTCATAATACGCCATTCACACAATACTCACATCGATGCGAAGTTCCATAATCAAATTAATAGGCATTTCTTTTTGGAAAATACACAAAAACGAGTGGTCTATAACACTGGCCCATTTTGATGAACTATAAACAGAAGTACTGGACTGTAAAAGCGGGGTAGTTAAAATAAAACTGCATCCACCTGTAATTTGTACAAATGGCTGGTGAAAGATGGGAAGGGTGAAAAGTTTATATGTAAACGTTTGCCCCAACGAAACCAAAAGCAAAACGACAGATTAGAACCAGATCTTCTGAATATTTCTGTGGTCAAGAAGGTGTTACTTCAGACTACATCAACCCCGACGGTAAGGCATTCACTTCTCAATGAAAATGCTCTTAGAAAGTGTTGGTATAAATACCAATTAGGTCGTTCGCTTGACTAGCTGAATTTGAAGACTCTAGCTTTTAAAAATTGGCGCTCTTTCGCTCTATCGATTTATCTTACTCATATAAGCTTACAGCGTGACCTTGCTGTGTACTTTTTATTCTTTGGTACTATTTTCATTCCGCCTGATTGTCATATCCATGCATTCGATCTCTAACCGCAGAAAATATTTGACATATTTTTTTAAATTTTCTAGATGCTCTAGGAATATTTCCGTGTAAAAGGAAAAATTTCGCTTACGATTTTCACGATTAGGGCTCGCATCGTCTTGTATATATTTTCCTTGCAAATTTGATAAGATACTGGGCTTCAAGTACTTAAAAATATTGAGTAAAAAATTCATATAAGGTTAAAGTATCCATACCTACCAGCGTTGGCACTTTGCTAAGATTTTTCATAAATTTTTAAATTCGCGATCCCACTGCGCTTTAACCAACTTTTACTAAGTTCTTTTTTGTTAAATTAAGCCGTTCTACTCCTAACTGACAACAAGGATTTATTTATAAGTTGGTTTACTTATAAAATGTGGTAACGCCAAACGCAATCATGAAAAAGAGGCAACATGCGAAACTTATAAGATAACCGTTTTTGTCCAATTGCCTCTCATATAAACTGCCACATTTTAATAAGCTATATCAGTATAACTAACTTTTTAGTCATCAAAGGTTGGCAAAAATGACTAAGTCAGTCGTAAATCAATATGTATGAAATTTCGGAGGAATACCTAATAATATAATAATTTGGCGCTTACAACATGGTTTCCTACAATTTGTGGCGAGCATAATTGTTGTAAATTGGGAGGTGTCAGTCCATTTCCAAATTTTATTTAACCCACACATTCCCTTCTCCAACCGAATCCTGTATACAAATTATTTCTTTTAGCTAATGAAATATAACATTCCTTTGATCTTCATAAAATACTGATATGTGGATATAGTTACTATACGATTTCGTTCATTTTCAATATGCACCATCATAATCTATCACGATTTTCAACGTAAAATAACTTTCCCTGTGATGCTGTGAAAGTGCACCACAGCTTTGGTCAGCAGACTTTAAAATCAATGCTAATTAATGCTTTAATTCTTTTCGTTTTAGTGTTAGCAACTTGAATTTGCTAGGTTAGTTTTGTGAGTTAACGAAACGATACAATTTCATTTCGATTGTTGGACATCTCTGATATATTTTGAATTTTAATAAAAGTCGAAAGCGCTGTATACTTGTTGCATGCAATGATAATATGAGTTCCGATACATATTTATATGCTCTAAGGTGGGCAGTGCCACACCCATTTTTTAGAAACAAGTTTACTCATACATATATTTCCTTCTCTAGCCCAATCCGCTGCATCAAATTTGAGCAAATTAGCTGAAATGGTTACTAAATTATCGCATTATTTTGATATTCCGAAAAACCCATTATGTTAGCGTGGTAATTATTCGATTTCGCCCATTTTGGGACCAGATCAATGTGTGTACTGAGTTGAGTTAATATAATATTTACTGAGCTGCGCGATGTACGGATGGTCGGACGAACAGATAGACATAGCTTAATTAATTTCGAAAAATTTTGGTATATAAATATATATATATCTTCTCGGTTCCTCTATGCTCTTACAAACAACCGTTTGTAGGTTGTAACACCCTGGACACCGGGTATAATAATGGTCACCAAATCATACGCATTTTCGATTAATAAAGACCTTCCAAACCTACTAAAACCTTAGCAATCGATACACTAAAACTAGTTTGCAAATTATTCCTCTTTATTTAATTTAAAAAGAAGAAATCTTTTAAGGTTTGGAAGGGTTACTACTCTCCTTTACGCTATTCATTTTTATTTAATTTATATTTAATTATTTAAACAGTTGGCAACCCATCACCGAATTTGCGACACATTCGACAGTTACTAATTAGGCGTTGAGTTCCTTCACCACCATTCTAACCTAAACGCTTCTAAACATCTACCAGTTCACACGACTTTTGTAATGTTTCATTTATCTAATAAATTTGATTAAATTTAAAGTTTTAAACAGGTGACAACTTTTTTTGACAACCTTTTCGTTTGACACTAAGTGCAAACAATTCCAGCAACCTAACCAAATAAATTGAATCAACGCTTATAAAAGGTGGCTACCGCCGAAACGTTAACATATAAAATTTTTAATTTCACAACATTTCAACTAACTTGAAAATTGAATTAAATTGATAATTTTAAATATGTGGCAAACCTATTTAACGCATTTTCGTGATCGAGCTTACTTCGTTTCATTGCCATGCCTCAGCATTTCATTTATTTTATTAATTTAATTCAAAACGTCAAAAATTATAGAAAAGTTTTTTCTAACGGCGGTCGCCCCTCAGCATCCAATGGCAAACCTCCGAGTGTATTTCTGCCATGAAAAAACTTCTCACAAAAAATCATTCGCCGTTAGAGTCGGCGTAAAACTGTAGGTCCCTCAATTTGTGTTACAGCATCAAGACGCACATCACAAATTGTAGGAGAAGTTCGGCCAAAACCGCTTAAGCGGTTATAGCGCCAATTAAGTAGATATTTGTGCGAAATATTTTCTTGAACCTCTTTTGTTTGACATCTATATTTCAGTATTTGATTTTACACAAACATATACTTAATTTAACCTTTTAAATATGTGGCAAGCTTCTTTAAAATGTAATTTGAAGTTAAGCTTTCTTGAACCTTTTAGTTTGACAACAATTTTATACAAATTCTTTCAATTTTTTATTTAATTCAATTTTTCTTTAAGCAGGAGACAGAATTCTTGTAAAAGTTTTCGGAACATAGCTCTTTCATTTGATACCAATATTTCAACTCAGGCGAACTATATATATAGTTATGTTTTAGTTATATTTTATATTTAATTCAGCATAACTTTTTGGACAGGCGGCAACACTATAAAATTTAACCTACGTTCTGATTTAGATTATAGCGTATTTATATACATATTTATAACTTTAAGTAGTAGGATTCAGGCATTTATCATAACTATAAATACATAGTTTTGAAAAATAATCCAGAAATCTTTTAGTTAATTATAATTTTTAAACAAGTTTCAATTTCTTTTTATAAATTGTGTTTTTTCTATTTTTGTGGGCTGATTTCAACTCATCCTGTCCCATGCCAACTTGTCGACAAAGACCGACACTCAACAACGCATCTATCATCAAAATTTTCTCTTGCCCTCCAACAAAACTAGTAAAAACTGCAAAGCTGCCTTAATGGCAAGCTAATGGTACACAAAGAGTGAAGCTTTGGCATTTTTTTAAGAATATTCTTTGGAAGTGGAAAGTTTTAACAGCGGCAGTCAAAGACAACGTTGGAACATTTATTGCAAATTGTGTGCATGATAGATGGGAAAATGTGGAAAGTTTTTGGGGGTACTAACAAGTGTACCATTGAAAAATGTCATTTTTCACACTTACACTTCACTGCACTTCACAGCACGCTGCGTCAGCCAAGCCAAGGACATAGCGCTCGGTCGGGATTCTGCAAACAAAATACAAGCATGTTTCCTCTAATATGACTTGGTTGATGTATTTTTTGTTTGTCAAGCGCAAATGTCGCAGCACCGCAAAAGCAGAGTAAAAGCTCATAGAAGAAAGAAAAGGGAAGCTAACGCCGCGGAGTATGCCTGCGAAATCAAACACGATCCAAAGAGAAACGCGTTTTAAAGCACTACCAGATATCTGATTAAACTAAATGCATGTGTTTGTATGTATGTATAGCTGTATGGATATACATATCTACAATGGGGGAAGTGCTTAACAAATTGACGCATTTTCACAGCATATCTGCAGCCCTGCAACAGGAAAGACAGCGAGTAGTCCGCTGACTTGTCGCACTAAGCTGTCTAAAGAGTGCAAAGTGCAACGCCGAAAGACAGGGTACTAAAAAAAGAAATATTGAAAACGGCACAGGATATTTGAGTAGGAGTAGCAGAAAAGTTGCATTTTTGTGAGCAAACATTGAAGTTCTGGGGGTGGAAAGACAGTTGGAGCTCCATTAATGTGCTGGTAGGCAGTTACGTATCTGGGAGTATGGATTGTGACCGGCTTGATCCGCTGTGCATCGATAACGAGCAAAACGTTTTCCTTTTATTTTGTTGTTTTTTGTTATTTATAGAGTGAAAAACGAGAGATCAGACAACGTCGAAAGTACTCAAGTCGCAACTAGGTGCAAGATATTCTCCTAGATGCAACTAAAGTGGGCAGTGAATCCATTTTGAACGGGCAAATAGAAGAAATATGGGCAAATAATGCAGAAAATAACTGCAACTAAATAAAAAATGCGGCAAAGTAAAAAGTTGTTGGGACTTAAAGTTGGACTTTGAAAAAGGATAAAAATGTTCTGGCTGAAAAAAAATATGAAAAAACTAGAGTTCTTAATGAAAGCTGTGTAGCGGTAAGAAACACAGGAATCCAACAAAAGAGTGGATACATAATGTTAACAAATTTGAGATATTAGAAAAACCAACGGCAACAAGTCATACGAAAAAACAAATTAGCATAAAATATTAAAAAATAATTTTCAGCAAATGGAGAAAATCATCTATCGATTGTGAGAATTCAAGAATTCTATCTTTCTCGGAATCTCTCTGAATTCTCGAAGTACATGAGTTAAAAAAGTATTCATTGTATAATTTGTCCTGAGCTTTTCTGGATACAGAGGATTACTTAAAATCCTCAGTGGTTGTGTTACACTAAAATGGAAGAATATACTATTCCATTAATTATGTAAGAAACGAAAGAGAATGAATTAATCGTACTTGTGAGTTGAAGAAGTGACCCGTGAGACGGAGGGATAAGGTTACGAAATTCGAGTAACAAAAGTCGAATTTCAGAAATATCTTTTGTCCAGGTTCAAGTCTGTCTATAGAAAAATTAAAATATCACCGGAGCTTCTGATTTCTTCAACGGAAGCGTTTTTGTTCGAAATAGATTAAGGTATATTCAAGACGTTACAAAGTTTTTAAAAGTGGAAATGAAATGCATATACTTCTAGCAAGTTTTTTGAAACTGAAAACTAAGTCGAACCACAAGGATCTTCTGGAATCTCGATTACAAAGCCATCTAATGGATTTGTATATTTTTTTTTTGCAAATATAGTTTACATATGTATGTTTTCAATTTAACCTAAATCGGGTCATAAAAGCAACTGTGGCATACTACTCCAATATCACGAAAGCAGGACCATAAATATGGATATTCTAGCCATTGAACGGATCCATTTTTCGTAAAAGTCTTTCCCGTCGTTTGTAATTTCATCAAAATCATATCATAAATAAAGGTTTTCTAAATGAGTCAACTAATGATGTGTCACTTAAATTATGCGGTTAAAATATAGACTAGGCTCGTGCTATGGGCCTAAGCCACAATTTGTACAATTTTTTTTTATTTTCTAAGTTATAACTTTTCATACGTGAAGTTGTGTTGGTAAAAAGTATATAGCAATTATTTTTATCTGCTGATTTGTTTTCTGAAAGTGCTGCGTCTTCCATATAACGCAAAAACAAAATTTACTTCTTTAGGGGGAAAACTGATGAAACACCGTCTGCAAAAAAAATATGTAAACTCAACAAGAATTGGAAACACTTTGTAATATTAAAACTGAATGGGCTACCAAACTGCGGTCTCGAAAGATTTCTGAAAATTCGGATTAATCAAAAATTTCGATGCACATTTTTAAGCATTGTTAAATTTTTATAAATTTTTTATATAGCTAAATAAATTAAGGCAACCTAAAATGATCAAAATTACACCAGGTGTAATTTATCTATCTATGTACATATATATGTACATAAAAATATTGTATCAATTTGTTTGTGGCCGAACTTCTCCGAATGGGATCAACCGAAGTTTATGGAATTTTGTATGCATATTTGGTAGGTGTGAGAATAGGTCGTAAAGTATATTTTACGCTTGGGGTTGCCACCAGTTTGACAAGTAAGATTTATTTATATGAAATATTAAAATATGGCTGTCTAGCGTATAGTCTTGGAAATAAGGTCCATGCTAACTGTTATAAGGGCTGCCACCTGTTTGAAAACTTGAATTTATTCAAACTATTCACTAGTTGAAAATTTATAGGCATATTTTGAAGAAGGTTTCCAACTTTTGTAAAAGTCAAATTTAATTTAATTATTCACGAGAATATAAAATATTAAAATATGGGTGCCAAACTGTTCGTCTCGGTGAGGACAAGTTGCATACCTATATTTTTGAGAGGGTTGCCACCTGTTATATGTGGCAGAATCTGAAATGCAAAGGGCAATTAATAAATAATAAATAAATATAGGGATGACAACGAGTATCGGATTTTTCTATTTTTATATATACATAGAAGAAGAAGACAAGTCAATCGTCCTGCCACGTATTGCTCCTTCAGTGCCTTCAGCCTAAAAGTATGCATACAAAATTATAAAAGTTGTACAGTTTTGTAATACGATATTTGCAAATAATCAAACCCATTATTATTTTTTTTCTCCAACCCAATTCTCTATATCAAATTTAAGCAAATTAGCAAATTACAGTTACTAAAATATCGATTTTTTTGGAGCGGATTCGGTCTGATTTTTATAAAGTTGAGCCCATTTCTTGGCTTTTGTAAAATACTTTCTTGGGTCAAGAACAATACACGGGCGGCCAGACAGACATGACGTAATTTATTCCTCTTTTTATTGTCAACATTTCGGTAAATTTACCACTAAATAGTATATATATGTAAGTTGTTTTTCGTTGTTACAGATAGCCGTTAAGTGAACAAAGTTATAAAAGAGAGTTATAAAAATATCCCGATTAGACCTGTATTTAATTTTGTCAATATTTGCTGCATCAGCAAGTATCGCTCGCCAATACTATTGTTAGTTTTCCATCTCTAATACTTAATTGCTTTGAATAAATAGCATTTAATAAAGTTTACCATAATTTTTAATAATGCTATTGATTGTGGCGGTAACCAATTTATAGAGCTACCCAGCAAACGCAGTCTCTAACGTTAGAGAAATATTTAATTTATTGTTAGAATTAGGGATGGTCCTTTTTAAGCACCGAAAATGACGGGGTTACTTGCCATCAATTCGGTGTTAACTAATTTTGTACACAAACTAGGTCAAAGTTTTCATTCATATTCTTGACGATATCCAACGTTGTTTAGATTTTTTTACAATGTTTCTAGTATATTTTGTGTCTAATTAAATTTTAGTATAATAAGGAGTGAGCTCGAAGTTACCACCCATTACCGTTGAATTTTCACATTGCTTTTGTTAACGGTCTTGCCAATTTTTGAATACAAAAAAGTAGGTAATACAAAGTTAAAAATCTGTGTGTAAATGCATCAGTTTTAGAAAGTGTAAAAATCTGAATACATAATTAATATATTTTAAAGCCTACTAGTTTCCATTTATTTATCATAAACTGCACGTGATTAAAAAGTACGTGGACTTATTTGAAACAAAAAATACAATTATTGCTTTCTATGTTTGCCGAGAAGCTTTCGTCATACAGACGAAGTATTGCGTTCGGTTTGGTATGGATGATATAATTTTCAAAAAAATTTTACTTAAAAGTCATTTATTTCTTATTTATTTTATGGTAGCAGAGCTTTTTACACAATGTTGATATAATTTTGTTGTTACAAATAGAGAATTCTAAATCACGTTACCAATCCCAGGATCTGGGAATTGTAGTAACAAGAAAAATTAATATCCCCAGTTAAGATTCTATGTATTTGGTTTTCAAAGGCTGCTCGAATCGCTAGAAAATAGCAACAGACATAAAATCTTTGAAACAGTAAGAGTCCCAAGAGTAAAATTCGTTGCAACTTACATCATTTTAAAATCCACATAAGAAACCAATTAGAATTCAGCGTCAGAATACGATAAGATATCTAAACATTTCTCCAAAGTTACCTTTTTGTAGATATGGTTATACCTACTTATCGCTACACGTGAGCTAACCTTCTGCTTAGAGAAATACATTAGAGTCTTGTTTTCTAATCGTTCTCTGGCCTAAATGTTTACTGGGTAGGAAGACAAATTATCTTCTTAAATCAACCTACTGAATGTTGAACGTAAATTCTCGGGCTTTTTGTGAAATTCTGAAAATATCTACATACCTTCTTTAAAGAAAACGGTAGTACAATTATCAAAAAATTGAAAATTATGATATCTCTATCTACATTTAGTTACCTTGTATAAATTTGCAATGCAATTGCATGTCGAATTGAAATTAACTCATATGTACGTACATATGTAAACAATTGTTTGAGGCTAACAAAAAAAAAAGAAAGAGTACAAATGTAATGGACTCATTTTGTAGTTGACGAATGGCCGCATCCGGTACGAGCTAACCGTTTCAGGCACGCTTTGGTATTATAAAAATGATATACCCACATAACAAACGTACGACGTATTAGTAAAAAACTCTAATTGAAAGTTATTGTGAATAATTTTTCCAATTGCAGTTGACACGCAATATGAATATGTATGTTTGTATGTATGTAATTAAAATGAGAACAATACTAACAATTTTCATTATTAATTATTCTTGTGCATTTTAAAAAATTTGCATCAAACGCTATGCACGCCATAAGCTGTAACAAGACAATAAAGTGGAATGCGATAGCTACCACAACCGGCGTTGTGGGTATCTATTGTGGTAGGGGCAATTAAACTTGACCCAAAGCCAATGCTAATGCGTTGAATCAGCTAAAACGTGTTCTTTTGCACTTTGTATCGCTTGTTGAGATGTCGCTGGGGCTCGCTTGTTGTTTCAGCAAAAAACACACAGATTCACACGCACATTTACAGCGCCGACAACACGGTGAGTGCCGGCAAACACATATTCTTTATGCCACTGTAGCCGGTAGGACTGGTTTCTGCGTGCGCCACCCCGCAGCGACTGCGACAACAATGCCACACAGGTTCTAGGTAAACATTATGACTGACTCATTTTTAGTCAAAGTATAAGTAGAACAAAAAATAAAAAAAAAAGATAAGTGACGACTACTGACAGACGTCCGCCATGGATTGTTGAGCGGTTTGCGCAAATTGTAAACGGTATGCGCAAACTGATATGAGAAAATGTGAATTTCTCAAAAGCGTTTCATACTGATTACCTCCCTCTCTCTCTCTCTCATGATATCTCTTTCGCTGTCTGCCTCTCTATAGCCTCAGCTATTTTTCTACCATTCACTTTCATTTCGTGCCAGATTTCTTCTCGCTTCAAATATGTCATTATTTGTTTCACCTTTAACTAGGCCTGATCTATCATATGCCTGCATGTAATATGCACACTGAAACATTTTGGTTTTGCCGATTGTATGTTTATCAAAAAGAAAATTAAATCTAGTGCAATATTCGCATGGTGAATTCATTTTAACAATTTTTGAATTCAGTAACCATTTTTAACGATATTTGCTCTCGTCGGATCAGCTGTTGTCGTTAACTAGTCGATTATCAAAAACTAAACGACGTTCAAATATGATAAAGCGTGCTTGAAATTGAATAAAAAGAAAACATCTACAGTCATTTGAATATTTGATATATGTACGTATGAATCATCAATAAGTGGTTAGAAAGTGAGCCCATGCGACAGTGGATTGACGTTTGCTTCGAGATAAGGTAGCTCAGTGAATTCTACCGTTATATTGCTAGGCTCTAGCTGATTGAGATTCTTCGCAACTGGTTGTAATGGACGACGAATAGGTGAACAAGGGGCAATATCAATGAGGCAGTATCCGTAATGTTTTACCTAAGAGGCATATATTCCCTATGAGAGCAATAAAGCGACAGCATCGTCGTTGCGGCTTTCGAAAGTACTCATATAGCTATTAATCATGGAAGTTTACGACAAAAGTTGACTTGGGATTGAAGTATAAAAACACAAATATAACCTTATTATTTATAAGTATATATGTATGTATGTGGTATAAGTTAAAAATGTTTAAATAAAAAAAGCTAAATACGCTGGAGTTCAATTGATTCATATATGTGGACCTACTCCGCTGTGCAAAGGGTAATGGAGCGGAATTTGAGAATATGGTTACTAAAAAAAAATTATTTATTTTAAAACTATTCTAAGAACTATCTACATGAGATTTCGAATAGACCATAGATTCCTGGTTGATGACTTCTCTACGAAATTAATGACAGAACAGTCCGTTTCGCTACAATGAAGCATTGCAATAAATTAAAGCAATTATAACTATGTAAGTATTTGTGGTTTGAAATAAACTAATATTTTATTTCACTTTGATTAAATGTAAAAAAGTCCCCTAATTTATACACTACATGTATTCATTTGTTTTCGTACTAATTTTTGTGGGTTTCGTCCATTTCGAAGGATTGCAGAATTCTTACTGCAAGCGTTGAATATTGTCGACAAAAATTGGGATTATCGGATAGTGTAAAGTTAGGGAATCGCTCTATTCAAGACGATTTCAAGTTAAGGACGAAGCACATAATGGTATTTTAATAACATCAAGTCACTTCAGCTCCTAAATGGTAAATATAGTATATGTACAGATGTCCAGATACATTACCTAACTTCGAAAAAGATTACTACTTATGTGTCCTGATAAAGTCTCAAAGTATTTACTCATATCTTTTACTCTTGAACTATTTACGAAATAATTTAAAAGTACAAGAAAGGTTTGGATCAATTGGAATTTTCTTCACTGTTCATCATTCATTCTGTTTTTGTCATATTCTACTCAAATTTCATCAACATATTTTAAAACTTTTTAGCATACTCGTATTAATGACTTTAGAAAAGATATTCCGTTTCTCACTTTAAATACTCGAAACATTTATCTGACTCAGATTTAAAATAACAAGTCAAGTGTGGATTAGGGATAGGGAATAATTTCCTTACTCACTTCTAGCGATTATCAATTCGTCAAAAGCTCGTAAACTTCTTTTTTTATCTCGCGTGCTTCTCATAAGTATTGTTGGGTCGGCTTTCCAATAAGGAACCATTGCCTGTTTTAGCCAAAGTACTGGTAATTTTTTAATGAAATTCGCAGGGGGTGTTGGGGAGATGCTCACTGACCGGTTTTAATAACATTTTGCGCACATATATTTATATTTTTTAAGATATTTGTTCTTAAAATTTCTTGGCTTACTTCACAATATTTTCATATATGCACTGCACTATTGAAGTTTATTCTTACTAATACATGCAATTTAATGCTTTTATAACTTCATTCACATATATTTTTTTACAAAATGTGTAAAAATTAATTAATTTAACTCAATTTTCTAAATCTATTGCTTTCTCCTACAATCGTAAACACACAATGGCTGAAAGATGGCCGCCATACTTCATTACTGGTGATACCAGATCCTTCAAAATTGAAATACTCTTTTTTACTGTAAAACATGTTGGGATGCGTAATGAAATTGAATTTTGTAAATTCCAAACGTTCATTTATTAATAAATTACGATTGGAATATACACTTCTTGTAAAAATACAGAAAGGTGTCCTACGCAAAAATACTGTGGATGGCGTAGCCGAAGTTGGACCGGCCAGGGTTATTTTTTTAAAGCGCGGCCGAAGGCCGCCCACGCGGAAAGGTGTTCTACGCAAAAATACTGTGGATGGCGTAGCCGAAGTTGGACCGGCCAGGGTTATTTTTTTAAAGCGCGGCCGAAGGCCGCCCACGCGGAAAGGTGTTCTACGCAAAAATACTGTGGATGGCGTAGCCGAAGTTGGACCGGCCAGGGTTATTTTTTTAAAGCGCGGCCGAAGGCCGCCCACGCGGAAAGGTGTTCTACGCAAAAATACTGTGGATGGCGTAGCCGAAGTTGGACCGGCCAGGGTTATTTTTTTAAAGCGCGGCCGAAGGCCGCCCACGCGGAAAGGTGTTCTACGCAAAAATACTGTGGATGGCGTAGCCGAAGTTGGACCGGCCAGGGTTATTTTTGTAAAGCGCGGCCGAAGGCCGCCCACGCGGAAAGGTGTTCTACGCAAAAATACTGTGGATGGCGTAGCCGAAGTTGGACCGGCCAGGGTTATTTTTGTAAAGCGCGGCCGAAGGCCGCCCACGCGGAAAGGTGTTCTACGCAAAAATTCTGTGGATGGCGTAGCCGAAGTTGGACCGGCCAGGGTTATTTTTTTAAAGCGCGGCCGAAGGCCGCCCACGCGGAAAGGTGTTCTACCCGGCGAATTTTGCCGATACCGTGGTTGAGTTTTTTTGGCGTAAATCAATTTTAAAAAAACGCGAAGACCCTTTCGTAAAACTGCTAGAGGCAATAAAATATACCTATAAGCCTTTGTGTTTTTGTTTTATTTCGTTTTTTTGTTTTCAGAGGTTTTTTTTTAAGATTTTGTTTAGCAACATATGGCAACATCGAAATTTCAGTTCAGCTGATGTACAAAGGAAAAAGTGAGGTTAAATTTGACCATTTTTTCAACTTTAACAACAAATAACTTACAACCTAGAAGCCTCCGGTAGACGGGATTTTCAGATTTAGTATCTGGAGGACCCCCTCTACCCCCCTATAAAACCCTTTTTTTTCAAAGCGTGGTTCCTTATTGGAAAATTTTCCCGTATTGTTTACAACAATTGCTTACTGTTCTACTTATTTCCATAGAGCAAATAAAACAATAACTAATAAAATTAAAATATAATAACAATTATGATAATTTTGTTGATAAAATTTAAGAAAATGGATGGGCATTGGGATTATGAGAAACCAGGCGATTTTCACACGGTTAGCGTGGCTGAGTGATCGCCTAGCAACTACCACCGTAAAGTTTAGAAAGAAAGTAGTCTAATAACAAGATGTGTTGATCTCCGAAATATCAGCTATCACTTCCACCACTCTCAAAAATCGTTGTTTGCTCATATTATTGCCTAATAAAAACTGACTCCGAGCTCAATAAAATTACACTTGTTAAAAATTGGTTTGTTATCAACATTTTATCTTAGAGAAAATTGGTTAACAATTTTCGTTACATAAGACTGCTAATTTTGCGTTCTAATCCCATAGTGCGGCTTCAAACCCAGCATGCATTCAGCAAAATCGAAACTCATACATACACTAATATTTTTATAAAGTTTATTTTGCTCAATCCTTCTCTCCATACTCTATTTATCTCGCACCACACTCAATTGTTTTGACGTTTTGCTCACTAGTCGCGCTCACTTTCGCTGCTATGTACGCTTTGACAGTTCACTAATTGAGACAGTTTTTCGTTTCTTGCTGTGAGCTAATGTAGGAATGTAAAGTGATTCGAATCATAATTTTTCTTTTTTTATTTACGCGTGTTTATTTCTCCCCGTCGACGTGTTAGTTTTGTCAAAATTTCTTTTTAACGCATCATTAGTGGATATGCGAACGTACGTGTGAAAACCAAATAAAAAAACGACTTGACTTTGACACTGATCGTATCACCGGTGAAGATAATTTTGTGTAGTGTTGGAATTTTTGTTTGACGTGCCTATGATTAGAGAATTATAATCAGCAAAAAGCAATTAAGAACGTCTGCAGAACAACTAAAATCAAGTGAGTGACTAACATTAACTAAACAAATAAATTAATCTTTATATTTATTTTGGCTGCTAAGTGTTGTGATTTTACCAGCGGATTCTTGCATCGTGACGTTATATATATACATACATACGTAATACATAAATTCTTATGTACACATTTTGCTATAGGCTCAAAAGCGAATGACTGCTGTTACTGACTGACTTCGCTTCCAATTCGACAATACACAGATGTACCTTTTTCAGGGTCGAGACGGCCCCCGCACTTACATTGTGTGTACATACATATAGAAACAAACATTTGTTCAGTTGTCACTTCAGTTGGCTTATTTACACGCCGATCGGGATCTCCTTTACGGCGATTCAAAATATTTTGATTGAGTTTTGTTACCGCATCAATTTCGCTCATCAAATCAACCTAAGAAAAATAATTCTAAATTAAGAAGAAAAAACTGCAAGTAATTGCGGTGGTTCCTTCCTATCGATTTACAAATTTTCCAAAAGCATTATAAATCAATAAATTTAAATGCACTTAAAGTGGACTATTTTTTATTTCCCTTTTGTAATATACTACTGGTTCGCAAACAAATCAAGTCTCATTATCATTATCATTATCAGTTGACAATAATCTGCAAGCAACATGCCAGATTTATTTGAAAATGAGTTAAACCTCCATATGCACAATCTTATAAGTATACATATACTATATGTTAGTAAGTATGCCTACTTGATGAATGCGTTTTTATTACCATAATAAGATAGAAATAGATTTTGTACTCCTAAAGTGGGCCCATAGCTATTAGTGTTGCCATATAATTTAAGAAAAAACGAATTCAAAAATATATATTTACATACCTACTTATGTAAGTATGTAAAATTTTAGAATTGAAAAGGGGGGAAAAATTTCGAAAGATTCTTACGCTAGATTGTAGCCAAGAAAGAACACCAAAGTTTAGACCTTCGTGTGATATATTTAGCATTGAGCTCTAAAATCTGCATAATTTTTTACTGTCATGTAGTTTTCATATTTACAAAAGATCTAAATTACGACTGTAACTGAAAATAATCCACAAACAAATTTTGAAACTATATGTTACATATTAAAGCCAAAAAACTCAGTAAATCTTTAGCAAAAGAGATGGTGGGAAAAAATTTATACCAAATACCATGTCTAGACCAAAACTTAACCTTGTAATTATCGGAATTGTCTTTCCAATTCACTTGATTTGACATGATTTCGTGATACAAATATGTGATTTGAAAATGCTTGGTTTATCTTCGCCTTGCGCTGTTTAAATGCCAAAATTGTTTGTTGTGCTTATATTTTCAATTTCTATTTACGTTCAAATTGGAAAAATTCACGCTCTCGTTTTGTTTTGTTTGACATTCCACCCATTCTGTGAAATTCATTTCGCTCAAGACCAAAGAAAACTACATGCATTGAGTTCTTGTGTTTGGAATGACGCACCACCTCATGTGAGTTGTAAACCTCGAATCGTGGTGTAGGCATGTGGAACCAACGAAAAAGTTTACAACGCAACTATTTCACGTTCTTAAATAGCACCAAGCATTTTATATTTCATAGAGAGTTGCTCTTGCCATGAAAATATAATTTTGTCCGAGTTCCGTTCACTTCGTATTTTATTTTTAATTTTTGTTTTAAAATTTGTTCAAATGAGTTTCATTGAAAACTTAGTTACTATCAAGGAATGCTCTTGAAGTGATAGTCTCTGGCTGGATGTCAATGAAGGACGTTCCGGTAACGTAGACCGGACTGTATGGGAACGAAAACTTCGAAATAATAAGCTGTTGCTCGCAAAGGCCAAGGCAAAAGTAGTTTTGGAACTCGATCGTATTTTATACTTTCAAAAAATAAAAAAATGGTATTATAGTTTAGCTGTTAACAATATACGTCGAACAGGGGTGCAAAACAATTCTTTATAACCTCAGAAAACATTGGTTCAGCAATCGATAAACAGAGGAAAAAGTGCAGGGACGCAATGAACGAGAATGCCTGCATAAAGTTAAGAAATTTTGTTTTTATTCTCTCAATTTGTCGGCTTAGCAATGCGAAGATAGAAAGAAGTTTCTCGACGAAGGATTTAGATACAACCAAACAAAGATATATACTTAACATATTCTGATCATGGTGAATATATAAATGTCGAAATTTTATTTAATAAGTCTACTTACTTATGTTGTTTATTAAAAAATAGTTTGTGTTTTCTAGTTTTATAAGTTGGAAAAATATGTTCTTCATGAGTAATTTTGTGAATATGTATTAAAAGTTAATTTCAATTTACTGTATAAAATTTCTGATAAAAGAAATAAACTTAAAATTAAATTCATTCAGTATTTTTTTTAATAGTCTGGCTATACATAGATTTGGGATATTTCTGGCAACACTGCTTCGCTCTACTGCTCTTCCAGCGCCGCTCAGTATCATTGATTAAAATCACACGCTCTCACTCTTTTCAACATTTACTCAAATGTTTTTATTGAGTTGTTGTTTTTTTCCTTTAGACCAAACTATAAGTACCATTCTTGTTTTATTCTATTTGCTCATTTGTTTGAGCAATAACTACCGGCTTACGGACAGCATCATGTCTGACGTCACATATCTAAATGTGTGCATGGGTTAATGTACTTGAAAATATGAGTTGTCAAAACTTTGTCGATGTATACGCATTTTGGTATTAGGAGAACTGATAGCATAAACATATTCATACATATGTACATGTGCATATATATACATACATACATATATAAGCACGTATGACAAAATTTTTTAATTATCACAACGCCTTATCAATTGCTGATGTTTCACTTTTAACAAAAAAAAAATATAAATAAAACAAATCGCACTCACATACATAGATATATGCATATGTATATGTAAACAAAGTTTTTCGCAATTGGAATTCATTTTTTATAGTTGCAAAATAAAATCGGTCGATCGGTCGTCTGCCTAATTGGTCCAATTCCTCATGTCGTTCCTCTCTCTCTTGACATGTCTTTACTAAAATCAGTTATTGCTTCCATTCAGTGAGCTATAGACAGTAGCAGCCTTTTATTGTCATGGAAATTATAGCTCACTACTAAATGCTTAAGTGCCTTCGAAGTATCTTTCGAGACGTAAGTACATATGTACATGCATATTAGCATATTTACATAATGTGAATTTCAATGTAGTTACAAGGAGGTACTTAAGATCTTAATCACTTACCTTTCAAGTATTTATGTTTAAACACTGTACTTGTATTTAAATACTATCAATCTATACATTTATAGCAAAATTTCATTAAAATAACACTAAATATTGATAGTAGGATATTATAAAAACAAATAAAAACATCAATTAGATTAGTTAAAGCTTGTTTTTTTTTAACTAGCTTGCTGCTGTGCCTCACTCGGCGTTGTTCGGCCTGTCGGTTGATGTGTTTGCTTGATTGGTTATAAAGTGAGCACACAACTTTTAAATCTTTTAGTATTTAAAAATCTTTTGATGTGTCGGAACGTGGCGATGCAGACGTGCCGCGTAAAGTTGACTTCAATTGAAGCTCGCTCATGACAATACTTTCAATACCAGATATTGTTCGTCTCGTTGTGTTATCTATATTTCCTTCTCTCCAAATGATTTCGAAGGTACATTAAATAACGTGGAAGTTGGACGAAGAGTAGTGATTGGAAACATATGTACATATGTTTCCTTTATGTGCTTTAAATAGTAAGAGAAAAAATTTACTAATTTGGTGAAACAATTGATGGTGTTATAAAAATAAAATAAATATATGAGTACGAGTAAACGAAACTCTTTATTAACTGAAGCTGTAAAAATAAATTATAAAGCTGTGGAAATATCGGAAAATTCAATGGCATTAAAAATTGATACACAAATTAAAATGAAACGTCTTGAAGAGGATAATGAATATTTTGGTGTAAGTTTGTGAATATTATTCTTTTTTTGAATATGGTGATTGCTTATGGTGGGCTTTAAATTTATAAAATTCAGTGGAATGGTATATCAATTGATTAGTCAAAAAAATATTTTAGTCTTACTAGCACCGCTTGTTGTCGGCTTTTATACCACAATCTTAACACTGCGAATAATAAGGAAGTTGAATAATTGTTGTTATAGCCTTTTTAAAAGCGGACGTTACGACTTCCACGTGGTAGTCTAGTACGTAAAGCGGATAACTAGAAAATGTTGCGAGCCTGGCTAACGGCGTATGGGACTCTATAGGTTTTACAAGTCCTCAGGCGTGAACAACCATTAAAATAATAACTACAGTGTTTTATTAAATAATACGGGCATTAATTGAAGTGTTTCATTTCCAAAATAAAAATCTTAAAAGATATAATATCTGCCTTTAAAACGTTTAAATTTTTGTATAAATACTTTTTGTTTTCAAATAAGAAAAATAAAGGCAAAACGAAGGAGTCCTAAATTAGTCAAATTCGATCCCAAACTTGTCGAAGCCTAAAACAATTCCACTTAAAATATATTTATTTGGTTGTAGAAGTTTTCAAAATTTTTACTGCTGTTTGTAGTTAATTAGTTAAGAATAGATTTTATGCCTGGATAAAAACTCTATAAAACCTGTACAAATTTTTGGTAAAATAAACTTTATATAGAGTCGTACTGGAAAAAAGTTGGTCTAATTATTCATTCCGCATTGACACCGCTATGGATGGATAAAATTCTCGACCGAAAAATTATATGGGATCGTTGATACCGTAGATGGGTCACGATGTAAATCTGCTGTGTCGATAAATTTGTCAAATGAAGCTTGAGTTTTTTGTTTTATGTATGAAAGAATTTCAAATGGGTGCAATCACTCTTTTTCCAAGTGATAATGAGGGTGAAAGTTGTGTAAACGTTTGCCGTGAGCACAGAAAAAATTTAGGTTGGCTGGTGCTCTTTAGGAAAAGTCTTTAGCTATGTCCGGATGCCACTTCATTACGTTCACAAGCACTTCAAATTGTATGTGTATTTTTCTCTCCTGTCCCTGAAATATACATGTAAAATATAATTCAGTGTGCTCTCATCAATTGTTTACAAAAGTATTTCGAACTGTTTCATTTATTTTATTTTACGTAACGAGCTCCGCAACGAGTAGCTAGAATGATTCGACCTAATGAGTTTATTAATCTTACTATTGAAAAGCCTTTGAATTAGCTTTCAGTGTTTTTTTCCAACTTGTAATGAACCTCGAGAAATAATAAAACCTGTCTAGTCTGGTGAGGTTTTTGGTTTTGATACAACAGATCATATATTCATAACTCATACGACGATCAAACTACTGTTAGATATTGAGATAGATAGACAGACAGTGACAATTGAAAAAATTTAATCATAGAAAATTGAAGCCCTCATCCAAAATATTTTCGTCTCAACAATGTTCTTGAATATGAATGACCATTTAAACATTTACTCAGCTAGGCCATTTTTCACAGCAGTAGTTATCTCTAGTTCTGTAGTTAACTAAGATTTTCGGTTTTGCATATCTGAGCGAGCTAACCCTCTACTGTCAAAATGGCTCTTAAAGTGCCAATAAGTGGCTAACTCACTCAGTATATATCCACAAACCTTTTTTCGATGAAAATTTAGTATATCAAAAATATTAAATAGTGTTGAGATACGGCACAGTAATGTGAGTATGGCAAATCTGGCATTGCCATTGTAAAGTTAGACATAGTATCCAACAATCGACTGCATGCGTCCTTCAAGACAAGCCAAATCCAATAAAAATTGTTCGCGAATGGAGCGCTTTGAAAATTTGTTAAAATATTTTTTCAAACAACAACAACAGATTTTAAAGACTTTATCTTAAGGACTGCCTTACTTAATAGTACACATAAGTATCGGGTCTTGCAATAGGAATGCAAAAGTGTTTTTAAATAAAACGAAAACGGTGATATGGGATATGAATTAAATTCTTTATTCCTGTGAAAGTACATTCGACGCCATTATGTATGGAACTCGATTTCTTTTGCATTGGCACCACGGGCACGCTTGCAGAAGTCCATACCCTGAACCCAATTTTCGACGGGTTTCAAGCATAAATCGGCCGTTACTGCTGCAATTTCACGTTCGTTACAAAGTTCATCCATCGTCGCTGGCTTGTTGGCATAGACCATAGACTTGACGTAGCCCCACAGGAAATAGTCTAACGGCGTCAAATCGCACGACCGAGGCGGCCATTTGACTGGGCCATTTCGTGAGATAACACGTTCACCAAACTTGATTTTCAATAAATCGATTGTGACATTCGCTGTGTGCCTTGTGGCGCCGTCCTGTTGGAACCACATATTGTCCAAGTCCATGTCATCCAATCCGGGTCAATAATATTCGGTTATCATTGAGCGGTAGCGATTCACATTCACAGTAACGTGCCGGTCTTGATCATCACGGAAGAAGTACGACCCAATGACGTCGCCGCCCCTTAAGTCGCACCAAACCGTAATTTTTTCGGGATGCAATGTTGACTCATAGAGTACGTGTGGATTGCTGCCTGCCCAATAACGCATATTTTGCTTATTGACGAAGCCATTCAGCCAGAAATGACGACGACCATAAATTAAACGTAGCGCTCTTAAAGTTGAGGCCATTAACTCCGAACTTCGGTAGTAAATTTTAATAATTTCGACTCGTTGTTGGATCGTATATCTTTCCTTGATGAAATGACAAACCTTACTGAAGAGAAATGTCAAAAGAGCGGGAAAAATATGGCGTCGTTTGCTGTCACTATCGGTCTCCGTTTGTAGCGTCCCTATTGAAAAACCCTTTAGTAGAAGTTTGAGAGAAACACACAGTAAATTTTTTACATATCAGACAATTCCTCACGTTTAAATGTTATAATAAGTACAGTTCTTATAATTTAACTGATAATTAATTTATTTGCATTTTATAAGCCATTAATTTGCAATTGTGATTTCATATTAACGATTAACGGTTAGCAAAAGTTTACATGTCTATACGAACGTGTATGTATACTAGGGGTGTCCTTATTTTCAAACATCGGTTTTCTATATATTCCCGGCCAGAAATCGGTTCCTTTATGTATTTAGATAAAACGGTAAAAGTTTGGGGTCAATGCGATAACATTTAGTGGACCCGGAAGCCAGCTGAAAAATTCAATAGGTCAGTATGGGCAAATATCAATGTTCATACGCCTTATATTAGACGCAGTTTTTATAGTATATTTAACAAAACATATATGTATGTATGTATACAAAAATAATTATTCCATTTTTGTATTCTTATTCGGTAATAACATTTAAAAAATTTGTGATAATTTTGCGTATTTAAAAAAAAAGGCATGCAACACAAGCTTGATATTTTGCAGATTTACAGAAATTTGTTTCTACATTTTGAGCGCGCTGTTTGTAGGCAAACAAATTTCCTGAGAAAAAGTGAACTGTGTGGCGACAATAAGTCGTTCAGAAAATAAAATAGTAACTGCTCATAACGGGACATTTCTGCTGTGAAATATTTCCAAAAGCATGCAAGAGGTTCTTGTGCATATTGTGATTTTAATAAGTAAATATAATTGTAAGCGTTCACAAGCAAGAAATAACAATTATTTTGAAGAATTATTATTTGGTGTAATAAATACTTTAAAATTGTTTGAATTTCGGTAGGCGGTTGTGTTTAAAGTGTAAAAAGTGAAGTACATACATATATAAAATAAACTAATATGTCTAGTTTAGCAACACGAATGTCAGTTGCCAATTTAAGAAAAGTTAGTTTGATTGGATACACAATGCATCAAATTACAGGTGCAAAACTTCCATCTAATCGGCAGGTTTTAGAAGTTTTGTTTTACAATATGAGATTTGTAGATCTTTCAGCAAAGGAAAGCGCAAAACTTGCTATCAAAGCAGCACAAATATTTTGGCAACAAGCACGAATACCGATAAGAAAAGAAGATAAATGTGTTGAGAAGTTATTGAAACTGTACGAAAGTTGGAAAAAAATCCTGAAAACAGTTCCAGAAAAGTGATCCAATTCACAGGAAGAAGTCGTTGATATGTTTGTTGGAAGTTTGGATGATTTATTTGACATGGCCGCCGCTAATGCGCTTGAAAAAATGAAGTTAGTAGAAGATAAGAAATTTCTTGAAATGCAACGTCAAAAAGGACGGCCAGGTTGCATGATGGGTGTTGATAAGGTTTTGTACGATCGTGAAGTGCGTGCACAAGAAAGACAGGAGAAAGCAGCATTACGAAAAAGGCGGTATGAAGAATAAAATTCTGAATGTTCTAATATAATCGAGGAAAGCAATGAAAATGATATAGTACTTGTGGAAGCTGGAAATGACGGAATTACGTTGGAAAAAAATTGTTTGCAAACTGAGTGTAAAAAGCCACGAGGCACTAAAAGTATCTAACACCACGATTGTTAGCAGCATTAGACAATGCCAAAGTGTCAGATGGTATGGCCGTACATATTTTAGTAGCCGCTACTGAAGCATTGGGTCATTGTGTGGAAGAACTTGTTATTAATCGATCAACAATTCATCGTATGCGTCAACAAAATCGGTCTGCAGAATTCAAAGATATTTCTACTGAATTTAAAGAAAAGGTGAGTTCCCTATAGTTGACAATGCACTTTTATTAATGTTTATTTATTCAAACACTTAACAAGGCCAATGCAAATGGAGCACTAGTTGTTCATTTTGATGGGAAGTTCATGACAGATATAAAAGGGCGTAGTAAAGTGGAAAGAATTGCTGTTTTAATTAGCTACGATGGAACATCGAAATTTCTTGGAGCACCAAAGATACAGTCGTCGACTGGTGCAAATATTGCTGAAACTGTTTATCAGAGATTAGTCGATTGGAACATTGTTGAACTTGTTAAAGGCATATCTTATGATACAACTGCTGTCAATACTGGGGTTAAAAATGGAGCCGCAGTCCTTTTGGAAAAAAAACTGCAACGCAATCTCATGCACCTACCATGCCGTCATCATATGTACGAAATTATTTTGCGCAACGTTTTTGAATCAAAGATGATGTGAAACTCAGCTCCAGAAATACTCTTGTTTGAACGATTTGTGAAGGCCTGGCCAAACCTTAAGAAAACCTTGTTTAAAACTAGTGTTGATGATAAATTTGTGGCATCAAAAATAAGCCAAGTGGAACGGGACGCTCTTGTAAGCTTCTTGCAGGACCAATTAAAAAAATCGCATAGCCGCGATGACTACAAAGAAATGCTACAACTTGCTTTAACTTTCCTTGGTGCAGATTGCTTTAATTTATGTGCTCCAGGTGCAACCAGCAACGCACGGTGGATGGCAAAAGCAATCTATTGTCTCAAAATATATTTATTACGTGATCAGTTTAAACTTACAACCAGGGAATTAGTGGCATCCGCGATATTTGTATTTTCATTGTTAAAATGTACGTCAAAAGTTGGTTCGGAAGTACAAATGCGAATTCAGCACCTAATCAAGATCTTTTCTTTATTAAAGACGCTCTAAATTATACAGATACAGATTCAACAATTTCAGAAGCTATTATTAAAAAAATGTCTAACCACTTATGGTACATCGCCGAAGAAACAGTAGCGTTATCATTTTTTGACTTATCAGTTACCCACGCAGAAAAACGTAAAATGATAAAACAATTAAAAAGCAAGGAACCAGTTGTTCATTTAAAAAATAGCCGAAGCCACTCAAAATTGACAGATTTTCGAACTTACGAACTTAGCGATTTTGTTTCAGAAAAGACAAATTTTTTTTTTCAATAATTTTGGGTTATCTTCAGCCTTTTTGGGCGTGGATCCATCCCAATGGGAAAATAATTCAGATTTCGAAAATAATTGGACTTTTTGCCGCAACTTACAAGTTGTTAATGATCCCGCTGAAAGAGGAATAAAATTTTTGCAAGACTACAACAAAATTTTAACGAATGATGAAGAGGAAAAGCAGTTGGTACTCCAAATTGTTGAATCGTATCGCAAAAAATACAAATCATACAAAAAATTGATTTAATGTAAAATATAAATTTAAATATGTAATATGTATGAAAAAAAATAAAAATGTACAATATTTGCCCATACTGACCTATTAAATTTTTCAGGTGGCTTCCGGGCCCACTAAATGTTATCGTATTGACCCCAAATTTTAACTGTTTACTTTAAATACACAAAGGAACCAAATTCTGGCCGGGAAACTGTAATATAAACATTTTGAAATTTCCCCTTACAAATAAGGACACCCCTAATGTATACTCATTAAGGTGGTCCAAAAAAATTATTCCGAGATAGGGATAGTGGGATCTTGTGGGAAATTTGCCGGGAGAAATTTAGTGAATGCTCATGAGATGTTTATATTTTACTTTAGCAGTGTTTTGTACATACACACGTACATTAATCATACAATTAGTTAAGCAACTTAAGAATATTTCAAAATTAAATTTGTTAGAGAAATATTAGACCCGTTTCTTTGTACCAGAGTTGCAAAAGAACGCAACAACTCGAACAAAATTTAGTTGCAAAACCAACCTGTTAGCAACTTTCATGAAAGATGCGGTTTGCTTAGTGCTATTTAAGAACGGAAAGTAGTTGTGCCATAAAATTTTTAGTGTTGTGGCTTTACAAGCAATTCGTTATAGGTTAGGTTAGGTCGTTCCCACGACAGTCGGTTCTACGATAACGGAACGACCCGGATTTATATTCGCCTAAGGACTGTCACTTCAGCAGCATTCCCCAATATTTTATGCTGCTACAACAACAACAACAACAGGTTAGGTTAGGTTAGACGGCAGTCCCTAGATACACACTTAGGCTTATGGTCCATTGAGATAGCGACAAAGAAAATGATGTATGGTCTCCTACTTCACGTCACGAGAGTTTCTACAGCAGTCCCGCCAGGGGCCCCTAGTCTTGCTGCATGCGCACTTATTAAACTGACCGCAAGAGTCGTACCTTGACGAGCAAGCTCATCAGCTTCGCAGTTACTCCGTATGTTGCAGTGACCGCGAACCTACACAATATGTATTAGAAATGTCTCAGCTATCTCGTTAAGAGATCGGCGCAGCTACCCTAAATGTCGGCGACGTTTTCGTTAGGTATTTAATTGCCGCTTGACTGTCAGAGAAATTATAAATTACATCACTGAGAATCATATCATACTGTACCAG
The DNA here is from genome assembly GCA_951828415.1 of Anomoia purmunda. NCBI lineage: Eukaryota > Metazoa > Arthropoda > Insecta > Diptera > Tephritidae > Anomoia > Anomoia purmunda. The sequence goes on from OX639996.1 coordinate 92,069,753, forward strand.
TGAAATTGATATCAGCTCCGCCTCGAAAACACTGCAATAATCAGGTAGATGGAAGCTGAAAGTTATGACCAATTGTTCCAAAAAACCCCTCCAACAACTCTTCCGCCAAGCTTGGATCCATCCGTGTAAACATGGATGGTTTCGTTTTTCCTAACCGCGACCAATCTGGTTTCGGTCGAGTTGGTCGTAAGTGCGTAGTCGGTTCTCGTCGGCAGTTCCGTGAGATCGGCTATTATCGAACTGTGGCCGATATAAGGATGTGACCATCTCCTAATGGAAATGGCAGTTTTGCAATTCGTTATGCTACCCAGTGTTTTTTTGCAATTAGGTTACAAAGAAATGGGCCTATTATAAACTTCAGTTGTCATAGCAACATTAGCTTTTTTATAAAAAATCATCAACATTTTTGTCGGTCTCAAGCGGATTAATTAGCGCATTTCCGATCAATGATTACAATAATTCAGTTTAAAATTGGTATTGATATTAGAGTAAAAACACGTCAAGTGGACCCCCCCATTTTCCACTTGATCATCGAATTTGAATGTGAGTATTTTTTCATAAAGTAGTCACCATGAACAAATAATCTCCCGCCCAGTTTTTTTAAATTTTAATTTTAACAACAATTTTTTTTTAATTGAAAATTTTTACCACTTTTAGTTAAAAAATTAATAATTAAAAAACTATTGGAGATTTTTTGATAAAATTTTCAGGAGTTATAGTTCAATACTTGTACTTTGAGAAAATATGCATGAATTTTAATTATTTCTATTTTTTCATATTGTTTATTAACTTTTAAGTTAACAAATGAAAATTTTAATGACTTCTTTCTCCCTCAAAAAATAATTTTTTTTTTTCAGTATTTTGCAATAAACATTTAAGTAACGAAATCCGCAAAAAAATTTGACTGATCGCAATTAGGATAAGCAAAAAAAAATTTTTTATGACGGGCGGTCAGCGCTGGCGGTATAGCGTGCTGCCGCGTATCATTGACTTACCTTTAGATTTACTCCGTTATTATAAGTAAGGAATAATAGTTAATGTTTTAATTAAAAATATCATTATTTTATAGCTAATTTTATTTAAACAAATGACAGAGATAATAAATCATATATTTTTTTTATAAATAAAAAACAAAGAAGTTAAATAATTTTTAAATTAATTCTATAACTCATACTTATTGCTTTATTTCTTTTTTTAAAACTTTATTGGTAACGATTTTAAGGGCTTTGGAGAAAATTTTGCACTCGAGTGATGTATTATTAACAGCTCTGTAATGGTGATATTGGCGTGTATTTTTTATAGTTACACATTGGCCATAACGAGATTTGAACTTCTTCTCATGGGAGTCGTGATCTTGAGCAAAAACCAAAGTTAATTTTTTTAAATGCATTCTTACCCCATTCAAATAATGAAGTTGCATTGGTTATATGATTATCGCTTTCCCGTTGAAGACTTGCACGAAAAGCTTGCCTTTTAAAACTTCCTGCCAAACCATCACATGCCCCTTTCCCGTGAGAAGTCGCAAAAAAATTCCATTCCGCGTCCACGTTAAAGTCCTTTTTATGATTTATTAAATTCACGAAATTATATTTATTTTTGTACTGAGAAGCAGCTCCGTCCGAAAAGTAGGAAATTTTTTTTATCTTATCTGCTCCAAACTTATTTTTTAGAAATTCAATAAGTTTAAAATTAAAAAGGTGAACAGAGCTCGCGTCGTGACTAACTTTTTCCGAAATAACGACGTAGTTTATATGTTTCATTTCTCCATTTTCTCTATAATACACAACGTAAGGATGAATTGTAGCCTGACTGTTATTCCAATGATGAGATTGGATGGCATTTTGAACAGAAAATGAATAATTTTCAGAAAAATCGAGGCAAACGATAAATTCTCCATCCTCAACAGATTCCTTCCTGTCAGTAAAATATGACGCTTGAGATCGTGCAAGAAAATCATATCTTAATAATTCAGGCCATTTTTGTCTTAAATCAATTAAAAAATCTTCTTTTGTTCAATGATTTCAGTTCTAAAAAATTAAAAATTAATTAACTGAATTGAATAGTAATACAAAGAAGGATAATCAAAAAAATTAACAACATACAAAATCTAATAATTTATAATATTCTCAGCTCCTGGACACTTAGTACACTCAGAAAAGTAACACAATGATGCAGACTCTTAGCAAACAGAGCTTTTAATTAAGTCATTTGAGCTTTCTGAAAAAATTATCCCCTTTTTTTAAATTCATTTTTAAATCCAGTTAATTGCAATTTAAAATTTTGATGAATTTTACACACACACACATTATGAGTCCCACTTTTGCCGGCAGATATACATTCTCGAGGTCGGAGTTTTTGAAATTTTGATAGTCCAATTTTTTCGTCAGGATAAGCGTCAGTAAATTTTTTGTGTATTTCATGAACATTATATAATAATAATCGTTTTTGTTTCTGGATTTTCTTCTCATTCTCAATTACTGAAACATAATCCTTCATACCAGGCATTACGCGGCTGACGTCATCTGATAGATAGAAAGCTTCAATACGATCGAAGGTTTCAGTGTATAAAGATTTTCCTTTTTTACTTTTAGGCTGCGATGCGAACCCCCGTTCTTGTCTTATTTTTGTTGCTGTTGTCACCATGCGTTTGGAAACTTTAAACTCTCTTCTTATCATTTTCATCGACCAATATGTAGGAAGCGTAGTCAAAACCTGAATTTTATCAGCTCTACTAGTTTTATCATTAAAAGCAGATTTAAAGTTATTAAGCAAAAGCTCTTTTGGATCTATTTCATTATTTATATTGTTAATATTATCTGTAAATTTCCTCACAACATTTGTTAAAACTTTTTGACATTCTTTATCACTCGAGACTCTCTTGATTTTGATTGGAGGTTCACCAATTTCCGTTAATAATTTATTAACCTTATCAATTTTTAATTTGTTATCTACCGGGTTGCACTGAAAAGTGGGATCATTTTCTTCGTCATCTTCGATCACATCATTCGACTCTTCAGGATTGTTGACTTCAGGACATGCATTCACCGATAATTCACCAAGAATTTCAGGTTTTCGACCAAAATAAATAGTCCGTTCACATGAATTGCACATATAATTGCCAATAAAATCTTTGAAAACATGAGCGCGATTTTTTGTTATTAAAACTAAGTTTTTAATGACTTTTTTATGATTTTTTTTGTTAAATGGATTGCAGCAATTATTTACGCGGCTCATCTTTAATTTTTAACGAAAATACGAACACCAATAAAGTTCAATACAGTAATAAAATTTCAAACTAATTCGGAAGAAACAAATTAAATTTAGAACAATAAAAACAATTTAACTCAAAGTTATTAAATAAAACGTCTAGTCCCAACTATTTATTTACTGATATTGGTTATAAACAGTTTAAGCAAATGAACTGACATGGCTCATTGTTCTTTTGTTTTTCACGTATACGCAAGGGAATAGCAAATGAATAAAATAACTAAACGCTATTTTTTTCCAACTTTGGGTAACTAGTAACATATTTTGTTTTTTTTTTTTTAATTAACAATATACTTAAAAAAACTAATATAATTACGATTCGTAAAGTTTTTTAAAAACAATAAATAAAATAAATAGCAAATACTGCTAGAATTTACTATATTTGTTTTTTATTTATAAAAAAACTAGCTGACCCGGCGAACATTGCTCCGCCTTAGAAGCAATAAATGAGCAGATTCTTGATTTTAAGAGTTTAAATTTTTTATTAGGATAATAAATATAAGTAAGTACCAAAAATCAATTATTGTAATGATTCTTTATTGGCCATGTATTTTAGTGCATAGGCTGCACTCTTCAGTGAAGCACCTTGTGATAGACGATATTTTTAGTTTTATTACTATGTGCAAGAACAAATAACGCAGCTGGTCTTCCGGCCCTTGAACATGCCGCATATAATTGACCATGGGAAAAACATGGATTTTCTATATTTCGACCACAAACTTTCAAGGATTGGCCTTGTGATTTGTTAATGGTCATGGCGAATGCAAGACGGATCGGAAATTGAAGTCGTTTAAACTCAAACGGCATGTCGGTTGGGATCATCGGGATCCTCGGAATGAGAACTTCCTCACCTTCAAATTTTCCTTTGAGTATCGTCGCGTAAATCACATTGTTCATCAATTTACTTACCACCAAACGCGTTCCGTTGCACAGTTTTGGTGGGTTTATGTTTCGAAGCATGATTATTACGGAGCCAACCTTTAGTCGTAAATTATGCGGTGGTAAGCCAGGCACATCCAAGGAGTTTAAAAATTCAATTGGATAGTTGGTGGCATCATCTGCATTTGTTGCACAGTCAATAGATTTGAACGAATGTAGTGTACTAATGACCTCATTCTGAATTATGTAGTAGCAATGAGTGCAATGGCTCAGGTGGGGGAGTCAATAATGGCAATTTCACTTTCCCATTAAGGCAGCACAATCTTGGCGTTTCTCCGGAAAACTTCAATACTCGCAAACCACATCCATTGGCCCAATGCGAACGCTAGCATGCAAGCAGTAATCAGTGCTGCAATCATATCGAAACGCTGCTCGATTCAAATCAGTACTTGATAAATTTCTCCTTGTGCGTCGAAAATTATCAAGATGTTGATCTCTTAGGTTTGCTCGATGATTTCTCATAGCCAACCGAGCCTTTGCACGGACTGCCTCGCTTTGCTCTTGTGATTGAGAAGCACGAAGTCGAGCCATACTAAAGCGGCGCTCTTCACGTGAAATTTCTTGTACTTCTTCAGTCCTTTCATTCGCAACGTTTTGCATCCTAGTTGCATTATGGCTTTTTCGGGGAAGATTTGATCGTCTTGGCATTTTAATGATAATAATATCGGCACAATATTTATAGACACTCGAAACAAACACAAAAACCGGTAAACTTCAAAATTTCTAACTGTCAATTTTTCACCCAACAAAATTCGTAAAAGTAAACAAAATACATGTTAATATTGGCAATTCACACCAATTACATGGATATTGCCCTTCTCCGCTAGATGTCACTACAATTTACATCGATATTACCTTTCGCCGCCAGAGTACATGTAAATTTTAGTTTTCATACAAAAAAGCAAAAGCAAAATATATGAAGGGCGAAGAAAAAAAATCAAATTTACCGTTTTTTTGTCGTCCCACGGTAACGGGATAAAAAGTATCTTATAACCTGCCCCTGCTTCTAAGCTACCTCCCCACCAATTTTCAGCCAAATCGGTTCAGCCGTTCTTGAGTTATAAGTGGTGTAACTAACACGACTTTCTTTTATATATTATATATATGATTTATTATCTCTGCCATTTGTTTAAATAAAATTAACTATAAAATAATGATATTTTTAATTAAAACATTAACTATTATTCCTTACTTATAATAACGGAGTAAATCTAAAGGTAAGTCAATGATACGCGGCAGCGCGCTATACCGCCAGCGCTGACCGCCCGTCATAAACAATTTTTTTTTGCTTAATCTAATCGCGATCAGTCAAATTTTTTTGCGGATTTCGTTACTTAAATGTTTATTGCAAAATACTGAAAAAAAAAAAATTTATTTTTTGAGGGAGAAGTCATTAAAATTTTCATTTGTTAACTTAAAAGTTAATATACATTATGAAAAAATAAAAATAATTAAAATTCATGCATATTTTCTCAAAGTACAAGTATTGAACTATAACTCCTAAAAAATTTTATCAAAAAATCACCAATAGTTTTTTAATTATTAATTTTTTAACTAAAAGTAGTAAAAATTTGCAATAAAAAAAAAATTGTTTAATAAAAATTTAAAAAAACTGGGCGGGGGATTATTTGTTCATGGTGACTACTTTATGAAAAAATACTCACATTCAAATTCGATGATCAAGTGGAAAATGGAGGGGTCCACTTGACGTGTTTTTACTCATTACAAATACCAAACGGAAAGAACTGAAGGAGTGACCCGGTTTCTTCGAAAATATTTTTCACCCATACAAAATTATACCACCTTAATACGCATACTTAAATACATACATAATTACATTAGACATCAGTGGAGCACTAATAATTAATTATACCTAATAATTAACTAACTATTACTTGGAATGATTAGAACGTCGTTGAATGTAAATTTTTATTTGTAAAAACGTAAGAAATTTTATTAAAAATATCTGCAGAAACTTTGTAGATAAATGTTTTAAGAAGAATAGTTAATTAAACGGTTTTTAATATTTTAGATTGTTTATTAACTACCAAATGCCAGTTAAATCTGGCCAGAGAATATGACGTTAAAATTATGACATGAAGTAAGTACTCAATTAATTGTTTTTGTTCGTTTTTTATGTTCACCTTTCCAAACAGACTTCTCAAACAGTTTTGATTTAAATACAAATACAATATACGAGTGTAAATAAAAGAAAAAATGGCCATAGCATTGATGGATATGTAAACAAATAAGAGGAGATATATGTATATGTATGTATGTATGTACACATAAGCACAAACACATATCGTATATAGAATAGTTATGAACGCAACTTGGTCTGACATATATATTTAAGTTGTCTGTATGCGGAGGTAAGTGCTTGTTCTAAATTTACAAAAATATTTGCTTAACCACAGACCTCTCTAATGTGTATACCAGATATATGTATGTATGTATATAGTTTCTTTGTTTGCCAACGACTTGGCACAAAGTTAGGTGACTGGCAACAGGTCTGCACTCATTCTGGCTCAAAAGGCCAACTGAAAAGCATGTGATTCGAATAATAGAACATATCGCAGAAACAAGAACTGTTGCACATAAATACTGGTACACACATACATACATATGTAGGTATGTATATGTAAATACACGCCTGTACCTATTTCTATAACTTCACTTCACAATACTTCTTTTGCTTGGCACATATGTATATTCAATGCCTTTCATTTGCTAATAACGAATGTTCTAAAATTCTACTATACGGATATAGACAAGTACTAAGCACAAAATAGTTGGTACGGAAACGGTGTTATATATTTTGTAAATACTAATGTTGTAGTTTATGTGCATACTGTGCACATTGTTGGGAAATGTTCTTTCAATAACGCTTTCTTTTTTTCACCAGTTTAATGAGTGTCAATGTCCTCCGTTTTGAATCTTTAATCACGTATCTGTTGCTCAAATTTAGATCTTGTGTAATGCTAAACTGAAAAAAAAAACATTAGAAGAAGCACAAATACCACTCATACTAAACTTTACAGAGAAAAGTTTGCAGTTCGAGTTATCGAATTTGTATCTAAGAGAAACGAGGCTGTGACTTTGTTAATGCCGATATACCTATCGTTATAAAATGGAGTTGTAGTGCCTTTCATGAGAACCTAGGGCCAAATAAATTTTCCGATAGGAAACCAAAATTACGTTTTTTTTATAAGTTTCTTATAAGTTCTTATTTTTGATTTTAAAGTATTTCCTTAAGCAGTTTCTTATATTATTATTGACTATTCTAAATTACAGAAACGTAATTTCATGAATGTAGTAATTCACAATGAGCAGTGTTCAGTGTCCAAACTGAAAAAGGATATCCAGAAAAAAGTTTCACATTTTTTATGAGCAAACAATTCATATATGTACATACATAGATTTCTACAGCATATAAAAGAATGCTCAGCGTTTTATCCTCCTCAGTCCCAAGACCAAACCAAAAGTTAGAAGTCGAAAAAATATTTTATTTAAGCTTGCCACGTTAACATTGGAACAAAAATTTTGTTCAAGGACATATGCGATGACAGGATTCGAAGATAAGGCAGGTGCAGCCGACTGGACATTTATAACCAAGTTGAATAAATCGCGTTTTTGTACAAGCATACAAAGGATTACTGTTTTATTTCATATTATTTTTTAATTCATAAATAGTAGTAAATCTTTGATGAAAAATTTACTAAAAATAAGGAAAGAAATAGATAATATTGCAATAATAAGCAATTAAGAGTGAAACTCCATGAAACAATGTCCATCATTGTTGATGCATAGAAATATGTCGCAGAAAATGCACTTAAAGCGTGTTTTTTGATTGCATCCTTCTTTACGACAACGCATAAACTTATTTTCATCAGAAACCGCGCAAATAGGTAAATGTTTATTCTTTGTTGTTCGCGGCAGAGGTTTTATGGTTCTTTTCGCCCCTTGATGACGATTCCGCGCTGTTCTCTAGTATAGCATTAGCAATTAAACATTCGGCGCTATAGAATTTAAAATCGAGTAAGTTCATGATATTTTTTTTTATTCACCGCATGAATATTTGTCTTTTTTATACATTACCTAGGAGTTGCACGCGTCAACATCGACAAAATGCCAAAACACTTTCAAAGGCCATTTTTTAGTGCGAATTGCAATCCTGTAGTAAGAGACGTACCTATCCGCTAAGTCTACTCCTCCCATGTATTGGTTGTAACTGGAAATTCCATGAGGACAATTAACGTTAATGTACTTCCTGTGTATCCATCCACTTGGGAATACATATTTTGTCATTTTCCCTAACGAACTCTTCGTGACTACCTCTTCCTTTTTTCAGTAAAATTTTGTCGTTTGATCTAAGTTCCTTAGGTATTCTGTTCAGTCGAATAGTACCAGTCGCAAATATTCCTTTATCCAACAAATGCTCGAGAATGTTTATAGAGGTAAAATATCGGTCAATGAATACTTCACTACCTTCACTAAGATCTGTAGCAAGTTTTTGTACAACAGTACCTCCAATTCCCAAATGTTTATTCGGCTTTCCATCAGGCCACCTGTTTGCTCCTTGGTATATAAAAAAAAGTCCAGTATTAAACCATCAGGCGATGCTAAATCGAAGTTTTTCAATCTCACTGGATTTGGTTTGCCTTTAACGTATTGCTTAAGGCTAGTTTTTCCTGAAAACGAAATCATTTGCTCATCGATACTGCATTTCTTTGGCTTAGGAATCAATCTACATACACCTTTTCAATAAAACTTCTAGTACTGGTCGAACTCTCCAAAGTTTATCTTTTTTTTCCTCTTCGGTAACTGACATGTTGTCAACAAAATGCATGTGATTTCTCAGCTTAAATAGTCTGTCCCTGGGAATTTGTGTGATGGCTGGGACTTTTATTTGAGGTCGATAATACATACGTATCCTTGGAAGTTTCATCCACCATTTAGCCTTCATACTTGTTTTTGTGGGGAAGATTCTTCATCATCTAATAACTCCGCAGTTATTTGCTCCTCAAAATCTATGCCATTTCGCTCTTCCATGTCATCTTCATCGTCTGATATATCCTCAATATCGCTTTCCAAGAGCATGTCAAAAATCTGCTGTTCTGATAATTTACCTGCCATTTTTGTATTAATATGTTGCAAATGTGCAGCGGGCTGACCGTGAAAAAAATTCCAAAAATATGTGTAATAGAATAAAGTTAATGATAAAATTTATCTGTTACCTTGTTTATTGTAATTGTAAAATTAAAACTAATCACACTTTTTAATTCTTCCGTTACACAGCTTTCAAAATTTTAACTTATTTTCATTAGCACTTTACAAAATCTGTTTTTCGCTCAGCTGACTACAATTTTTGCGCTTTATTTTACAGTATTACCAGCAAAGACAAAAAATTCCGGGTTTTAACTACAACCAATATATCCAGCTGGCTGTACAAATGGTCATCAACTCAAAAAGTATTTTTAAAGTATTTCTACGGACACTTGAAATATGTTCAGTAGCAAACATTATTTTGATTTGAAACTTCAAAATTTTCTTAGTAGCCTAGACCATACTTTACTCTGGGAAATTCATATTGTGACTCAGAGTAAGTTATCTCTTTACTTAAAATTTATATCTGGATATTCTGCAAGTGGGCTTAAGAGTAATAAATTGCATCATGAATATACTAATAAAACAATTTATCATTAATATTGAGATTGTATGACAATTTTCCTCTCAGTGCTGGTATTCGTTCAATTTGCATGCGATAGTTATTTATATTCGTATATTTCTATAGTCCTCAATATCGTGATCATCAATGGCACTATTACCAATATCATTACTCAGAATGTCTCGGGTTGGAATCTAGGTCGGGCCAAATAAAATCAAAAATTATGGAAAAGCTTTTTTTGTAATAGCGGTCGCCCTTTGGCAGGCAATGGTAAACCTTCGATTGTATCTCTGCTATGAAAACATTTCTCACGAAAATAATCTGCCATTCGGAGTAGACGTAAAACTGTAGGCCCCTCAATTTGAGTTACACCATCACAAATTGTAAGATAAATTCGGCCAAATAGCAAGGTTTATGGTAGAAGCGCCAAATTATTATATTAGTATATCGACATAGTAACCGTCTCCATTGTATTATTGATTCGTTGTACCCATAATCGTATTTATATTCGAACCAGAGATCCAGAATAATAATTATTTGACCGTGGAGTTTTAAAAAAGTCATCCTAACTTTGATAAGAATTATAAAAGTCTTTTCATAATAATTATCAGCAAGAAAAATACTTTTAAGTCTTCAAAGACTTTTATTTTGAGACTTATGTTGTAAAAGTTTTTGCATAATATATATGAGTAAGAAAAACAAATTTAATTCTTCAAAGACTTTTATTTTCAGACTTTTATTATAAAAGTCTTTGCATAATAATTATGAGTAAGAAATTTTTTTTTTAGTTTTCAAAGACTTTCATTTTGAGACTTTTATTATGAAAGTCTTTGCATAATAATTATGAGTAAGAAAAAAGTTTTTAAGTCTTCAAAGACTTTTATTTTGAGTCTTATGTTGTAAAAGTCTTTGCATAATAATTATGGGTGAGAAAATTTTTTTAAGTCTTGGAGGGTGGAACTATTTGGTAACCATTTCGGGTCTAGTTTGTAATCATTTCGGGACCAGTTCGAGAGCATTTATGGAAAAGTCCGGTACTAATTCGGAACCAGCTTAGGATGAGTGCAAGACTAATCACTTTCTCTCGCTGTGCACGACACGCAAAGTAATAAATTAAATGCAATTGAGTCTTAACGAAATATATTTGTATTAGGAAAATAATTTTGCTGTTGCCTTTTTGCAAGTCTTCCAAAACGCTTTTAATTATTGGTTAGAAGGTGGAATGTTGGCATCATAGAACAAATCACAATTTAGATACAGTATGCAAAATCCATATTCGTACGCCACGTGTTTTATAACAATTTTGCAGATAACAAAAACATTATCATGTGAGATGAATAAACTTAAATGTCATTTCAGGTATAAACGTATATATATTTTAATTCATAAAACAAAATGTATTATTCTGAGAATATTTCGTACTTTTAAACAAATTTATACTTTTAAACAAAAAAAAATTCATATTCGTAGGCAGTAATCGCAAACCGGTCCCGAAATTATTTTGAACTAGTCCTGAAGTAGTTTCGAAATAGTTCTGTCCTCCAAGCCTTAAATAAATTTTTCTCACCCATAATTATTATGCAAAGACTTTTACAATATAAGTCTCAAAATAAAAGTCTTTGAAGACTTAAAAGTATTTTTCTTGCTGATAATTATTATGAAAAGACTTTTATAATATAAGTCTTTGAATAATAGTTAAAGATTATTCGAAAAATTTGCATCTTACTATAATAATTATTGAGTAATTTTTATTATTTTCTCTTATAATAATTATGTCTCTGATTCGAACCCATCTTTTTCATATTTGTAATTGTACTCGTATGTATTCGTACTTATTTTCTATTCGCATGCCGGTAGCACCCATTTATGTCAATTAACCCTGATATTAGGTTAAGCCCTTTTGTTCCAGTTATTGGCTGAACTCTACTTGAGTTATTATCTGAAGATTTTTTTTTAAATATCTTTGTTATATTCCGCTTTTTTAATAAATTCCAGTATTTTGTTAATAAGTTATTGTTAAGGTTTTAATAATCTATTTACTTTGATTGTAAGTTCTAGCTTTAAGTATTGAGTAAGAACTTTGTTCATTGACATTAGGGAATAAATAAAGATAAGAATAGATAATAATATGTAGGAACCAAAATAGATATAGAGAATTTGATAAAATTGTGTTTTTATATGAAAATTATAGTATGGGCCAAATGACCACCTAAAAATGTTTAGTTTTTTCTAACCTAACAGCAGGTTTAACATTGCTCGTAACTTGCATTCTATATAGATAGTACTTTAAGTATTCAGGTGTTTAACAAAATAATTTTAATTTTGCGTTAGTTTTTGAACTCATTTTAAGTATCGCTTTACTCAGTTTGTTTTCAATGCCTTCAAACACGCATTTTGCAAGCTAAGTAAATACCGAAAAAAAACACATTTTTCAAAGCGTCAAAAAATGTCTATTCGTACTCGACGAGTTGCCATATTAAAATTTGGTTTAAGTACATAGACATGTGGCATCTTAGTCAGCAATTTTTAATATGTCTACAATGTAAATATTTATTTTTATTACTTTTTTTAACCAAATTATAATGAAAAACTACAAATGATGTGCACGCGCATAACATTAAGTACACATGAATATCTTTTTCAATTTGTTCAGCCAGAAAGCGTCGCAACCATTTACTCAATTCGTGACTATCTTCAAGCTTGGATTTCAGTTTTATGTCTACCTGATGATTAGCAAGACTGATATGACTGCCGCCGCTAAAGAGTTTGGAAATGTACCCGAACTTTTGCGAAATTGAAAAGTAAAGGTGTGAAATCGTTTTACTTACTTAAAGCGCAATGAAAGTCATAATTGGTCATCTGAAGTTACATGGAGAAAAATTATACTTTTAACATTTAATCGATAATCTTGAAACTTTCAAATCAAAAGTTGGAAAACTGAGACATTTCGATAAAAAGTAATTTCTATTTTTATGAGAGAATCTTTCAATTATATCAAAAAATAAATCTGCTTCAAATTTGTAGAAAACTTCTAATTTTTCTATTCTATTTTTTTTTTTTAAAAAGTAATAACAATAATAATACAAAACCCGTTTTTTTGCGCCCGAGTTGCAACTCGGATAAAATTTCCCTTAGTTGCAAAAGCAACCCTGTTAGCTGCTTTCATGAAAGATGCGATTTGTTTAGTGCTATTTAAGAACAGAAAATAGTTGTGCCGGCAAGTTTTAGGTTTATGTAGTTATATATTTACAAATACTATGCAAACAAAAACAAATCAGGTCTCATAACTAAATTTCCCATGTATTTTCTTAGGGCTAATTCACAACAGCGCAGTTTTTTCAATTTCCAACACCACATCTCAGGTCGGATATCATTTTACCGAATTGGCTTAACTCGTATATTTTTCCGAGTTAGTGTTTACATGCATTTTGTTATTCTACCTAGCGTTCTTTTGCAACTAGGTTACAAAGGAACGGGCTCACTGTTAGGGAATTCTATAAACCAGCCGGAATTTCATTCCAACTCTGCTTTTCACTCAACTCTCTAAAATTTAATACAAAAACGCACTTGCTGTGGCTGTTTTAATATTAAATTGTCATTAAAGCCTATCACTAATATGTTTACTATATACATATCTGAAAGTGAATACATAGTATCAAACTAATACTCGTTTTTCAATTGCATTATGAAATGCTACCTGGTAATTTTATACCCAAATGAACTATTGTATACATCAGCTAACATATCCCATACATTCACACATATGTTTAATATATTTATATTTATCTATATTTATTCATAATTACATATCATAAAAAAATTGTATAACACAACTAAAATTACCAGACGTTTTTGTACGAGCTTCAAATGTAATGGCGCTATTGTAAATCACGTTCTTGAAAAACCTGCTTTATTGGTTCGACTATTTTTTATCAGAAAAATTACAATATCATTACGGGAAAATACTAGATTGTTGATTGATTCTCAAGTATTAAATATCGATATTTAATAGGCAGAATAATTATAAAAGCGTGTAGATTTCTAATGTCATTGAAGGTGATAACACATACAAAATAAGAGTAAAGATCTGTATATCTTTATATATTTTTTGTCGAATTGGAAATGCACAATAAAATTCCTTGCAAAAGATATCGAAACTTGAAAAGTTTCCGTGAGTCTGCACCAAGAAAAATCAACCCGAAATGTCTATTAATCCTCAAATCATCATAAGCTAGAATTGTAGATATATTCTAGCTAAAGAAAAACATTAATTTAAATTTTATAAAATACTTCTTAAGTTTCATATTGTTATTATTGTTGTAATTTTACAGCTTCACAAAAACGTTTATTGAGCGCGAAATACTATAGCATTTTTGATGCGGCATTTTGAAGAATAGAATTAATTAACATCGCTAGCGTTTTTTTCTTAGTGAAGATAGAGTATTAAAATTTTACCTACACATATGTATATACATATGTATATGCATTTATAAAGTGAGTGCCGAGTGCATAGCGGCATTTCATTCGGGAATTTATCATTCAGAATTATAGGGACGATTTTTCGAGTGTATTTCTGCCAATAAAAAACTTCTCACAAAAATAATTGTTTGCAATCAGCGTAAAGCTGTAATTACCTCAATTTGTGTTACAACATTAAGACGCACTCTACAAATTATAGGAGAAGTTTGGCCAAGCATCAAGCTGCTTATTAATTATTATTATCACTATAAAGGGATATATGACGCTTCTAATGAAATGCTTTTCATCCCAATTTTTGTTACACGGCATTAAAAACAATAAATAAAAATGAGTATATGGAATTGCATACTCTGGCTACTATTTTTGAAATACACTGTAATTATCTAATCTTGGTTGCTTTTTTTATAGAATATTAACTTTTAACAATTATCGGGAGGGCCTCTTTAAGTGCGACGGCTCATATATTTGATTCTAACACCGGTTTTTCTTTTAAACCAACCTAATTTTCTTGCCAATTCCAGCAATCACTATAACGAAGCGAATGCTCACTCGCACATTTTGCGCATTTGTATTACGAGTGGGGAATCAACACATTTGCTTGGATTTGCTGTTTCCATAACGAAAAAAGTATACTTGACAAATTAGTTCATCCAAAACCATTTAAATCAAATAAAAAATTCAAGTAAAGATTTAATCGCCTCGCAACTCACAATACCACCCTAATTTTATTTCGTCAACGAAAGGATGGTTGTGGTCAAATCGACAAAGAGAGGACCAGCAATCTTGTATGTTGTCATTGTTGCTTAGCTCTTTAAAAAGTTTATGCGTGGAAGTTTAATTTGTGATTTAGCCATGATTCGAGAAAGAAGGTAGTTCCATTTCGCTTTTTTTGTGGTTAAATAGCAGATTATTGACATTTGTCCTTACGTAAACATTTAACAAAGCGTTGCCCCATGGGATAATTGTAGAAGAGTGAAATTTTTGATCATATATTGGGCATTATTTACAAAATGGAGGGTTTCATATAATTCGAAAACTTATCAATGAAAATGCTTTCTTTTAAAAATTAATTGAAACACTTTTCATAAATATTTAAAAGGATTGCCGAAGATGTTCAGAGAGTGAAGTTTAAGGATTGTTCTGCTGGTTTTTCTGAGCTTTTTATATTTTAAGATTAGTGCCAAAATTTCATTTGTTACAATTTTATTTAGTTGAAATTAATCAATTTTTTTCCAATGAAATGTTTGGGATAGTAATAGTGAAAACTGAACTTTATTCCTTTCATTCGATTAATTACTACGTAATTAAAAAAACGAATATTTGCTGACATTTCCAATTTTATATTCTTATTATTAAAACACCTGATCTGCAAATAGGCCTACCCAAAATACCATTTTAGAATTTTCTTATGTATATTAAGGTTTGTGTTTAATATTAAATTTGCATGTATAAGTAATTAGGATCCGCGGTTTTAGATCCAAATTAATTTTGACAAACATTTTATTACGTGTTCCAAAAATCTTGAAATTCATATTTTGGTTTATACATAGGTCGGAATTAGTTCTACAAACAAAAATAAACGATGTTTTTGTTCTTAAAAAGATTATGGCCATTTTGACGCTGCATTGGTTAATGACTTTTTCGTGCCTGAGTTGGAGAATGCTGATGTGGACGACATTTGGTTCCAACAAGACGGTGCTACATGCCATACAGCCAACGAAACAATAAATTTATTGAAGGAAGCTCTTGGTGAGCGCATTATCACGCGTTGTGGGACTGTGGCGTGGCCTCCAAGATCGTGCGATTTAACATCGCTGAACTTTTTTTTGTGGGGTTATGTGAAGTCGCTTGTCTATGCAGATAAGCCCGATCTGATTCACGCCTTGGAAAAGAATATTCGGCGCGTTATTGCTGACATACGGCCACAATAGCTGCAAAAAGTAGTCGAAAATTGGGCCTCTCGGCTGGTATTTATTCGAGCCCGAAATCATTTTTAAAACATAATTATCCTTATCTTTTTAATAAAGCCAAATTCTTGGCCATAACATTCAATTATATGTATTTTATTTCTTCTTGGGAACCGCATGTCTAAAAAACACCCTTTACTTGATTTCAAGCGCAAATACATAAATCATCTTTCACATACACTTATCCAAATGTCTGTAACTACATAAATGTGTAAGTAATAAATTAATTGCAGTTTTACAGCCAATTAAATTGCATTTACACTTAATGCACGTAACTACAATTAGTATCCAAATAAATAAGTATGAAACTCGTGGCGAAATTATGCGACAATAGGAGAAGTCGTCATTTACATAGAAAATATAAAACGAGTTGTGTTTTCCAAGTAAAATAGTTAAATGAAAAAAAAAAATGTCTGCCTGACAGGGGCAGTGTTAGCAAATTATTATCTTCAAGCGCTCATAAGAAGGAAATGTTAGCGTTCCATTTCAGTGATATGCATGTAAAATCCTAATTAAAACCAAATACTTTCACAATATTTCAACGCATTGGCTTCTTTTTGTGTTACGAGCTAAGCTCTATATCTGCTTATACCAAGTTATTCAGCATTTTTAAAAAATTAATTAGTAGCGGAGACAGCTTGCACTGCATCACAAAAGAATGTTGAACACTGACAGTGGCCCCTAACGCATTGTTGTATTATGTACGTAAGTGTGAATATACGAGGGCAATTTGAAAAATCCGTGCAAAATTTATCCGGCATCTACACTAAAAAGTGTGTGTTACCGCATTAGAGTACCAACCTTCAAATCATTAAAAACGAAGTTTCAAGAATATCTGTCAATTAGTTTTTTTTGGTAGACATTCGAAGCAAACAACTTTTAAGTTTTGTGAAAAATGGAAAAAGTGTATTTCGTGTTATCATCAAATATTATTTTTTACACAAGAAAATGCCTGCAGAAATAAAAGCGAAGCTTGATAAACATTTCCCGGACTATTCACCCTCAATTAGAATGATTTATAAGTGGATAGCAAATTTTGTTGTGGTCGTACGAGCACCGATGATGATGATCGTTCTGTAAAGCCAAAAGGCGCTCTCGCTGAAGAAACGATAGAAGAAATCCACGACATCATTTTGAACGATCGAATGGTGAAAGTGAGCGAGATAGCTGACATGGTGAAGTTCTCAACAGAACCTGTGCGCAACGCCTTGCACGAAAAATTTGGTAAGAAGAAGCTATCCGCAAGATGGGTGCCGCGTTTGCTCATAAAACTAAATGTTTTAGGCTACGAAATACTTCCTCATCCTCTGTGTTCTCCAGATTTGACTCCCTGTGACTATTATCTGTTTCCAAATTTGAAGAAATGGCTCGGTGGCAAGTGATTTTTATCAAATGCGGAAGTTGAATTGGAAAGTGCGGCCTATTTTCGACACTTTGACGCAGCCTACTTTTTGGAAGGCATCAAAATGTTGGAACATCGTTGGACTGATTGTATCAAGCTAAAGTGAAAAAATAAAATAAAATTTGCTCGACAAAATTTTGTTTTCACTATTTTTGCACGGCCTTTTCAAATTGCTCTCGTATCATAAGCCCAAATGCATTCATATGCATTTGTAGGACTTTTTGATTAATTTTGTGTGCACGGCTTATGACAATGTGTGCCTTTGATTTTTTTTACTTTACGTTTCTAAGTGAGTGAGTGAGTTTTGTTTTTTCACAAAGCTTTTGAATTTGAAATATGTAATGCAGATTTTGCACATTGACATACGAACGTACATTAAATTGCTTCCACGCTTAGTATGGCTTATCCAGTGAATTTGCTAACGTCATTATTGTCGTCATCATTGCCTTCATCATTTGAATTTGTACAATATGTCAGCGCTGCAATGTTGGCATGTAGGTGTAATGCCCATTCCGACAGCCAGGTAGCTGCTTAGCCAACTCACCTACAAAATTTTGATTTCACTTAGACAAGGGACCGACCACCTTCTAGCTAATGCCCGTAATTTAAGCAAAGCTAGCTTGGTATGTAAGTCAGTCAATCAACCACCAAGTGAGCGTTACAAAACAAAAAACCATTACTTGTCAGTTGCACTTGATGTTCTTTTGAAACTGACGTCGACAACATACATAAGTACTATTTGTATTTGTTCGATTATTTTGTTCAATCATACATGCCTACATAAATGCCCATACGTCTGTTATAAAGGGTTTTTCAATAGGGACGCTACAAAAGTAGACCGATAGTGACAGCAAACGACGCCATTTTTGCCGCTCTTTTAACATTTCTCTTCTGCAAGGTTTGCCATTTCATCATGGAAAGATATGCGATCCAACAATGAGTCGAGATTATTAAAATTTACTACCGAAATTCGCCAATAAGCAAAATATGCGTTATTGGACAGGCAGCAATCCACACGTACTCCACGAGTCAACAGTGCATCCCGAAAAAATTACGGTTTGGTGCGGTTTATGGGACGGCGGCATCATTGGGCCGTACTTCTTCCGTGATGATCAAGACCGGCACGTTACTGTGAATGGGAATCGCTACCGCTCATTGATAACCGAATATTTTTGGCCCGAATTGGATGATATGGACTTGGACAATATGTGGTTTCAACAGGGCGGCGTCACAAGGAACACAGCGAATGTCACAATCGATTTATTGAAAACCAAGTTTGGTGAACGTGTTATCTCACGAAATGGCCAAGTCAATTGGCCGCCTCGGTCGTGCGATTTGACGCCGTTAGACTATTTCCTGTGGGGCTACGTCAAGTCTATGGTCTATGCCAGGGATGGGCACATTTTTAGCCCGCAAAGCAGTCAAAGTGCGACCAGGTGCTGGATAAGGGAAACACGATTTTACGGGTGAAAGGGTATGAAAATTTAGGAAAAATCATTCATAACCACTTCAGCATGATGTTCATCGCAGAACGACTGCGGTAATACTGGCTTTGTACACAAAACAAAGGGCGCAAACTTGTCTCCCATACACAATGAGCAGGGCTTGGAATTTAGTCTTTTGGTGCTTAATCTACCACATTGTTTTGTATATGTTAAATCTACTTCTTCTACTCCGGAAAGCTTAAAATTGATTTTTTTTTTTTTGCCTTTAATTCGTTTTAATTTTATTTTGGTATATTGATTAAGATAAAGAAAAAAAAATGTAGAACAATTACTTGTTGAAAATTTAAATCAATGTACATACATATGTGTTTCTTGGCTAATATGCTTCGCAGCAGTGCTGATGCAGAACAGGCTTTGAGTTATAATCATGAGTTATGTAAAATCAGAAATTCGAAACCGTCTTAAACTGCGAACTGTGAGCTATCACACGCTGATTAAAGAAAGGTACGAAAAAGCCAAAATATTGGAGCCATCAAATGATATGATTAATTTTTTACAAAAAATGTTAAATACTCGACGGACAAATTGTGCATCCTTATATTTAAGTAACATTTTTCTCATTTAATTTAATGAATAGAATTTTATAGTTTCTTTTTATCAAAGCATTTATTATACGAAAATTTTATAGATATTATTTAATTTTAACGGAACATTGAAAACTTATTTCGTTTCATAAAATGTAATAAAAACATGAAAATTTTCCATTAATTTGTTTAAATAAAACTAAAAATCTACTATTTTTTGATCTACCCCTATTTTCATGGTCAATCTATGTACTTCAGTCCAAAAATTTCAACGCCGAATACTGACAATGAGCGGTCGGGCCAGAATAGTGAGTTTGTGTGTGCGCCATAAAATGCTAACGAACCATATGCGTACCCAGTCGGACTATGCGACTGTATTTCTAAGTAATATTTATTAAAATACTGAATTTTTCACCAACTATCAATTACACACAATTTCTACGATAAAATAAGATTATATTTTCACGATACAATTGGTTTTACTTTACTAGCAGACTAAAATTCTGCAGCCCGTGAAAAAGTGGCAATATGAACATTTTCAAACTAGTGATTTCCGACTGGCTATACTTGCGTGCAAATGTATGTACATACATAGCTCAGTTTCCCTTCAATCGTTCTATGCTCGGCAGTTGCTACTTTGATCTCGCGTTCTTTACTTCATAAACAATGGTCAAAAATTGAACTAACGCTGCAATTGATACTGCATAAAATGACGTCTGCGAGTGAAAACAGTGTCCAAGTTTTAAAAAGAAAATTTAATTCATTTAAAGTGGAATGGGAGGAAAAATATTTGTGTAAGGAAAGCTCGGATAGTGTACAATGCCTGGTATGCAAAAAACATGTGTTGTGTAAGGTGTACAATATCAAACGGCATTATGAAGTGCACCACAATGAATTCGATAGGTATACAGGTGAATCAAGGACTGATTTGCTTATAAATTTAAAATCGTGTGACAGCAGTAATGCAAAGGTTTGTTAGTTACCAATTTGTTGTGAGTACGTTATTACTTGAAATATTGTACTTTTAGGAGTGCGCTGTTGATAGTGAAGTGTTGATAGTGATTGCGCATAAAATGGTCTTAGGTAACCACCCTTTTTCAGATGGAGATTTTGTTAAAGAATGCATTGTGGAAGCCGTTGGTACTTTAACCAAAGAGCATCTTCCTAAATATGAAAAAATATGCTTATCTCGACGAACGATTGCAAGGAGAGTTCAGGATATGGCCAGTGGTAGTGAAAGGCATATGAAGGGAAGAATTTCCACATTTACTTCTGTATCGTTAGCCCTGGACGAGAGTACGGATGTAAACGATACTGCCCAGCTGGCTGTCTTTATTCGTGGCATAGATATTGAGTTTAATATCACGGAGGAACTGTTGGAGCTAATACCCATGAAAGGAACTACAACAGGAGAAGACATTTTTAACGCCGTTATGAAATGCGCTGCTGATAAGGGCTTAGACTGGAGCAAAGTTCATAGTGTTGCAACAGATGGTGCTAAATCAATGACCGGGCACAAAAACGGGTTTATAGGCAGGCTTAAAAGCAAATTTAGCCAAGAAAGCTATAACGATTTTACTGCGGTGCATTGCTTGTTACATCAGGAAGCTTTAGCAGCTATGTAAGTCATTGTCTTTCAGACATGTAATGGACGTTGTCGTAAAATGTGTCAACATAGTTAGATCCCACGGGCTCAATCATCGTCAGTTTAAGGAATTCCTTGACTGTATGGAGTGTGAGCATACAGATATCCCGTATTACACAGAAATTCGCTGGTTGAGTCGTGGAAAAACCCTTTCAAGATTTTTCGATCTGCGGATATCAATTTCTGAATTTCTGGTACTATATTATGTGCATGGTGAATGAATGTGTAGATTATTTTGATTTTATTCTACAGGAGTCCAAAAATAAGCCGTTTGCGATATTGCACGATCAAAATTGGATAGCAGACTTAGCATTTTTAGCAGATATCACGGGGCATCTTAATGGATTAAATATGATATTGCAAGGAAAGCATAACTTAATTTTCGACATGAGTGATGCAATCAAAAGCTTTAGAAGAAAGCTTGAACTTTGGAACGAACAGCTGGCTAATAGTGACTTCTTCTTTTTTCCTCGTCTAAGGACAATAAGCGAAAATGAATCTGTAAACGTTGGAAAATATTGTTTTGAACTTTCAAATTTATTTACTCAGTTCAGTGAAAGATTTGCAGTATTGGAAACACTTCAAGCAAGTTTTGATGTTTTCGTAGCTCCTTTTACGGTAAATATTCGCAACGCACCAAAGGAATTGCAGCTTGAGCTAATTGATTTGCAATGCTCTACTCTTTTGAGAAATACGTTTGCGGAAACTGTAGACAAAATGACTTTTTATAAGGAACTTTGTTTAAAAAAATATCCTGCGTTGAAATATTTTGCTTCCAAAAGTAAGAAATAGAATTTCCGAAATTAATTTTGGTGCAATAATGCGTGTTGCCACAGCAAATGATATCAAACCCAACTTTGATTATATCATTTCTGAAAAAAATAATTAAGCGCTGAAATAAAAAGAGTTTGAAATACATATATTACTCGTCACCTGTTTATTACTAACGATGGATTTTTTCTATTTTATCGATGTTGTTGAAAAACCTAAATTTGTAAGGTAATATTACGATTGTTACCCATAGTGCATCCTCTTATATGTGTGTGCGCTCTCATTTGTATGCATGTGGTAGTAAAATTCGTTGCGCTCATACCACCCTCTTCATGTTTGCCCACGATTTCCCCTTCATCTAGCACCCAAAATGGGCAAGCGCACCCGTACGGGCAAAAAGCCACTGAGGGCTAATGTGCCCATCCCTGGTCTATGCCAACAAGCTAGCGACGATTGATGAACTTCGTGCGAATATCGAACGTGAAATTGCAGCAGTATCGGCCGATTTATGCTTGAAAACCGTCAAAAATTGGGTTCAGCGCTTGGAATTCTGCAAGGGTGCCTGTGGTGCCCATGCAAAAGAAATCGAGTTCCATACATAATGGCATCGAATGTACTTTCACAGGAATAAAGAATTTAATTCATATCCCAAACCGTTTTTGTTTTATTTAAAAAACTTTTGTGCGTTCCTATTGCAAGACCCGATACATACATACATACAGCGCATTCCACGATCATCGACACCAAACAAAATAAAATTAATATAGGGGTATTCCATTGATGTGAAGAAAATCTCATAAACTTTCAAATTCCATGAACTATCCCGTTCAGTTAGCTATAGTTATTGGATAAGTGCGTGTATTTCATTAATCTATTGAAAAAATGTAATAAGCTGGAATTTTTCAGAATTATTTAATAATTTGTTAATATTTTTATCAGCATTTTTATTGTAGTTGTAGAAATTTATAAAATACTGCTGTAGTAAGGTTCAAAATAATAACGAAAATTATTTCGCTGAACAATTATTTTCTCACAAATACCTAGAAAAAACGAGGAGTATATAATTTACAACGCATAAAAATCTAGCTTAAAATAAAGTGATTTGGCTAAAATTCGTCATTGGGTCCGCTAATGTAAAAAATAGGTATTTTTCAGTGTCCCACAAGTCAAATACATTAAAATAATAGTTACAGACAACTTAGAATTTGCTTGGTATTTATTAAAGCGAATCTTATACATTAGTTATTTATCTAGATTAAAACATCCATTTCACTATTCCATAGGTTTCATGGTTCTGAAAATTATGAGTTAGACAAAATGCAATGCCCCTATAATAATTACGGTATATATTTTCTAGTAAATAATATCCAATTTTTAAAATTACGTAATTTTATTTAATATCAGGGCACTTTTTGTTTGTAGTCTACAGCTTCAAATGTAAAATACATTGTTTCGTTATTGAAGGCAGTGATTTGTGAAATCTATTTACCATTTCACGTTTCTTAATCCATTAGCGAAGATTATAATCCATTAATAACACTGCGGAACAAAAATTTAAAAAAAACCTGCGGTCATGATTTTGTTAATAGTTTTTATTAACATTAGTAGCAGGCTTACGAACTGTGTTTTTACTTTTTTTGGATTGGCTCTAGTTCTTGAGATAAACGAAACTTAAGAAATTAATTAATGTATGCACAACATAAGTGGTCAGTATGCGTGGACTTGAAGATGGTGAATTTTTTATTGGGCCCACAAAGTGGGTATACTAAATACCCCTGTTTTATATGTTTATGGGGCAGTCGTGCAAGAAATGAACATTGGATTAGAAAGGACTGGCCGGTGAGAGAAAATATGGAGATATAGATATGGACAGCAAATGTGGTTCATGACCAACTGATAAGCCGAGAAGAAATCATTCTTCCATCACTTCACATCAAGCTTGAGTTAATGAAACAGTTCATCAAAGCCCTTGATGAGACAGGTGACTGTTTCGAATATGTGTGCAAACAATTTCCAGTCCTTAGTATGGAAAAATTAAAAGCAGGAGTCTTCGATGGCCCTCAAATTCGTACCCTTCTAAAAGACACTGAATTCTTTAACCATAAGTCACAAATTGAATCTGAAGCCTGGCTAAGCTTTGTTAATGTAGTCAAATATTTTTTGGGAAATCATAAATCACCAGACTATGCAAAACTAGTTGCCGATATGCTTCTCAATTTTCGCAAACTAGGAGCTAACGGTTCTACCAGGACATAAAAATAATGGAAGAAAGATATCAAGGTCGATGGGACGACCACATGATGGCAGACTACTGCTGGAACTTAATACGGGATTGTCCTGAGCAACGACATCATAGGAGGTCCTACAGAAACAGGTTTTTGTAATTTTTTTATAATTAATTAATGAAAAGAATATATTTTTTTTTATTTTTTTATTATTTTTATACAGGCGCGCAATAAAAATATAATTTAAATCCATATTGGTATTTTTAATTGGGGTTTTTCGTGAAATATTTAAAAGTCTTTATCTGAAAAACTAGAGCCAATTCGACAAAACTGATATTATTTTCGTAATCAGCGCCCCCAAATTACCCTAAATCGACTTAAAAATCTCCGACCGCAAAATTTTGTTCCGCAGTGTAATATATCTGTTTTATTTTGATAAATTTTAAGTCCCAATTATAAGGATTATGGGAAACGACACTCAAGAAAACCATGTCGAATTGCAACGAATGAAGATTTTATGCACATGATATTTTCTGTCCCAGTCATATCAGAACTGATCGGATAGATGCTTTAGAATAAATAGCACGCCTACGCCAACCCGAATTAAATTAAAATTTAAGTACCAAGAAAAATACTGCAAATAGCTGTAGTTTTGAAAAATGGGAGTGAAAAATAATGAAACATTTTTTTGTTACTCTTGTTAAAAAAGTTTTCATAAGAACACATGGATATGCAACTGTTGAAAAGTACGATTACGAGGAACATACATAGTCCTTTCCTTAGTCCAACAACTCCCATTGTCGGAGTATAGCTATAATATCTCGCAGAACACTCAATATAATATAATCATTTACGAATGTAATATTGTACGGGTTGGATGACCATGGCCATTTTGAAGGAACGCAAAAGTGGTGTGTTCTATTTTAATTTCAACGTGGTGATTTAACATGTGGCAGGATCTTGAAATAAGTTAGAGTGCTTGTGATAAAAAAGGTATATCCAAAAAAAAGGGGTCACATCTTTCAACTGTTATTTTTATTATTTATTATTTGTTCAACACTCTGATATGCAAAGACAGTCACGAATCTCACCCATCACCGGGACTAAAGTTGTGATAAACCACTCGAATTGAATATTTTATTCGACTTTGGTTTCTAACACAATAACTAGCGAATAAATCTTAGAAGATGAAACTTCTTGAAATATTTTCGATTAAAGTTCAATACGCTGTTATAGTATTGGGAATCGAACTGCCACATTAGTTATTTAAGTTTTCTGCACGCCTTTATACACATTTTTGTGCTGCAAACTTTATTTGGTTTTTTTTTTTTGGCAAAACTTCTTTGACAAAGAAAAACCATATAATATGGTACAAGACTTGAAAAATTACCCTTGATGGCAAACTTATTCATAAATAATTTTGTATACAGATGTGCAGAAAAGTTAATAACAAGACAGGGAGAGCGACCAATATCAATAGGGTCTGATATTTTGTTTCGGTTAGAGGGCCTGTAAGTTGGCTAAGCAGTTGCTAGGACCTTATAATCTCGATATTATTACTAATAAAGCTTTAAAATAAAAGTTGCAATGTTACAAGAGTCATTGTGAAAAGAGCCATATACAGAGAAATAAGAACATGCGAATATATCTAGTATGGTTTTATATAGATAATGGTTCGTCATCATCAGCATCGACAGAGAGTATGGTTTGATAGTTGTTGGTGTTGTTGTGACAAATCGTGACTGGGAAATGTGGAGTAAGACATCTATATATGTTTACAAATTTACAAATTATGATTTTATTTAATGCAGTGAATATTAAAATTCACCAAAATGTTTGAACGCAAGAAGAATACACACATTTTTTTATAGTAATATTAATCACTCAGCGTATTGAATTTTAAGTGCTCAGTTCTTTGAAATTAAATCAGTAAACTTAAAAAAAAATGTTGCGAAACCTAATAAAACAGAGTGTGCGGGGGTTGGAAAAAGGGAATGGGTATCTAATGTTCCTCTAAGTAAATAAATAAAAAATACTAGCTTAGATTTATTTTTTGTTCACTCAAAAAAAAAAAAAAAATTATTTGTATTGAAGAAAAACAGCTAATTAGAATGAATTGGCGATAAAAAAATACTTATTACTATTGGATAAAATAGATTTCAAGTTGCGTGTTGTATTCATTTTGAAGAAATTTTTTCTCATCCCGAGAAAATATTACAATTTAAAGAGAAAACCGCGTCATTAAAGTAAGGAAAACTTTCCTCAAGTTCTTTTTTTAGGTTTCTTTTCGCTAGATTTCAGTGAAAAAGGAATTAAATTAATAGAACTTCAGATTTTTTTAAAGTTATGATTTTATGGCACTACGAGGCGTTACGAGATCTAGTGAATACCCTGAAGTCCGAGTCCATAATACATATCAATTGTTATATACATCATCTGCCTTTCTTCCCTTATTATAACATTTTCCCCTTTATTCTTCATTTCAGACGGGTTCAACCCTAACGCCCGAAATGTTGCTGACAACATCCGAGTCGTCAACATACAGCGCCTCCGAAGTGGCCGGCCGCCTACAGGTCGACACTCGTACCGGCCTCAAATGGACCGAGGCTAAGTATCGTTCGAAAATTATCGGTCACAATGAGTTGAATGTGAATGAAGAGGATCCCACATGGAAGAAGTATATTGAACAGTTTAAGAATCCGCTAATTTTGCTGCTTTTGGGTAGTGCGTTGGTTTCGGTGATTATGAAACAGTATGATGATGCCGTTAGCATAACGATAGCCATTATTATTGTGGTAACGGTCGCCTTCATACAAGAATATCGTTCAGAGAAAAGCTTAGAGGAGTTAAAGAAATTAGTGCCGCCCGAGTGCCACTGCCTACGCGAAGGACGTCTAGATACGTTTTTAGCGCGCGAACTGGTACCCGGCGATGTGGTATATTTGAATGTGGGCGATCGTGTGCCAGCCGATGTGCGGCTCTTCGAAGCAATCGATCTGTCCATCGATGAGTCGAGTTTTACGGGTGAAACAGAACCGGCGCGCAAGAGCACAGAACTCATATTGAGCAGCTCTACCAACAAAGATCACACAAATATGAAAAATGTCGCCTTTATGGGCACGCTGGTGCGTTGCGGCAATGGCAAGGGTATTGTAGTGAGCACTGGGGAACGCAGTGAGTTCGGCGAGGTTTTCAAAATGATGCAGGCCGAGGAAGCGCCAAAGACACCACTACAGAAATCAATGGATATACTGGGCGCTCAATTGAGTTTTTATTCGTTCCTCATCATTGGTGTAATCATGTTGCTGGGCTGGCTACAAGGAAAACCACTAACCGAGATGTTTAATATTAGCGTTTCTTTGGCAGTGGCAGCTATACCTGAAGGTTTACCCATTGTGGTTACGGTAACGTTGGCGCTGGGTGTTATGCGTATGGCCAAACGAAATGCTATCGTCAAAAAGTTGCCAACCGTCGAAACGCTTGGTTGCGTCAATGTGATTTGCTCAGATAAAACAGGCACATTGACGAAAAACGAGATGACAGCGACTATCATCATCACTTCAGACGGCTACATGGCCGATGTCACTGGTGCAGGCTATAACGACCAAGGCGAGATACATATACGAAATTGCAACAATGTCGAATTGGCTAAGTCAAATATCACCAACTTGCTTGAAATTGGCGCGGTCTGCAACAATGCTTACATACAGAATGGCACATTACTCGGCCAGCCCACAGAGGGCGCACTCATTGCTGTCGCCATGAAGAATGGAATGTATGCCACGGCAGAGAACTATGTGCGCATGCAAGAGTATCCTTTCTCTTCTGAGCAGAAAATGATGGCTGTCAAGTGCATCCACAAATATAACAATAACAAAGAGGAAATTTTCTTCGCTAAAGGCGCGCTAGAAATGTTGTTGCCCCAATGCACGAAATACATGTTTGGCACGCAGACAGTGCCATTGACAAAGCAAAATGAAGCCGAATTCTTGGCGGAGGCATACGAAATCGGACGAAAGGGTTTGCGTGTTTTGGCGTTGGCCAAAGGTCGTAGCCTACAGGATCTCATTTACTGTGGACTCGTGGGTATTACTGATCCGCCGAGACCATTGGTACGCGAATCTATTGAGATGCTGATGCAGAGCGGTGTGCGCGTCAAAATGGTAACCGGCGATGCACAAGAGACGGCCATGGCAATTGGTGAGTGGAAATTAGAAAATATGTAGTATATTTATATTTCGGGGCAATCCAGTCATGACTATCTGACTAGGAAACGAGTGAGTCTAGTTCCTATTATAAATATGCAGTGCTTAAAAGTAGGCGATAATTGATTTCACACAACTTTTATTACTTTCGCAGATGTTATTTGGCTTTGAGATACAAAATAGTGCCCTTGAAATGTGTTCAACTTTTATTTATATTTATCTTTGTATTAGATTTCTATACCTTAGCACACTAGGGCCTAAGGTATTATAATTTTGTTGCTCTAGTGTAGTGTTTTTTTTTGCAGCAGCATAAAGCAACCCTGATAGATATAAACATATACTATACATATATACCAAAATGTTCAGAAAGAATGAAGAATTCGATTAACGCATGTCTCAATCCAAGGTAGGTTGCTACAGAAAATAGGCGAAATTTGATAATAATCACGCCCACATAACGGTGTTTTATGAAAATAATAGTAACTGTAAAATCTAATACCTCCAAACTTACTTTATATGCAGGCTTGTGTTGGGGGCAAAAATACTTGGGTTAAACAATTTTTGAAAAATGGCTGTGGGACTGCTATATCAACTAGCCAAATTTAATATTTCTAAAACTACTTTATCGAAGTCTATAAAATTTGGTACACACTATAGATTTTTACTTAGTAAACATGATTTCGAAAATTGTAGCACTTAGACAAAAACGCCGCACAGCTCTCATATAACGTGAATTTACAAAAATCAAACAAATATTGACATTTCAGTTAATATAACGGTAATATACATTGATTGGGTTCGGCTGGAGAGAAAGTCGTGGTTTAAAAAGATTGTGGAAAATGGGACCGCCCACTTTAAAGAAACTAGGAATAGGTATATAGGTATGTATATCCGAAACTACTTCATAATTATTGAGAATGGGGGGAAACAACCTCGCGTACCTCGGTAACTAACAAACGTCGAAACATTTGTTATTTTATTAAATCATGTCACAAAATTGCTCAAATTTGATACGAAGAATTAAATATAATAACACAATAAATAATTTTTTTCTCTTTCACACTAGCCAAGTTTTCGTTGAATATTAAATTGAAGCCAGTTAAAGCGTTCAGACCCACCTACCTTTAAAAAGGCTGTCTGCAAACAAGTTTGCGTTGTTGGGTATACTTTGATTTAACAGCAGCATTTGAATTGACGAAACCAACGAAAACATCGTTGTTAGTAACCACAATGTCACCAAAAGCATTAAAGCTTATTGGAGCTGACCATCCTTGCAGTTTGCCCTTAAAGCGCACTTCACTTCATACACAGCCATAGCTAAGATTTATTTTGAGTATATTAGTCTATAGCCGACTACACAACGCTTGCTTTTACCAAATGGCTTTCAACAAAATTGATGTAGCTGAATATGTAGATGGCAATCGTGTGCTCGCACCAAATTTCAGACCGTCAAGTGCTACTCGTTTCTAAATATTGAGAATTTGGAATTTGTAAAAGCCTTTGTGCAACCATTTTTGTTATTTAGAAAGTCGCTGTTTCCCGCCGTTCATTCCTGCTATAATTGGACGAAACCTTGTTGGTATCGTCAACTGCAGTTGGTGCTGTAACAGATTATGGAAATGCATTTTTGTGTATTCGCTGCTGCTTTTTGTGACGCGCTGAGGCACTTCGGTATACCATAAAATTAATTAACCAAGCAGGCATTCGCTATGAGGAATACAATAGATACTGAATTATGTTAAGGAATGTGGGGTAATTGCATACTTAGAGGGGTAATGAAGAAGTAAATGACAGCGCAGCGCAAGTTACGGCGGTTACAATCTGTGAATGAAATGGAGGACCAACTGGGACTAGATAGCGTTGCTAAATAAAGCCGAAGTTCGTTCCTAAGTAGCAATAATTAGGGTATGAGAAAAATATAAGAAACAAACAATTTGAAATCTGCTTATATGAGGTGACCAATGCGTTACAAAAAGGACCCCTCAACGAATTTCTAAAGAAATATTCGATGTAGAGAAGTAGAGATTGCTGTCGCGTGCCTTTTTCGAATTTCATTTAGACATTGAAATTACAAAAATATGATGACATTAAAGAAATACCTCATATACATCAATTCAATGAATACCAGGAATACGTCCTAGCAGTTCTTCTTGACATATCAGGAGCTTAAATGAGTAGGTTTGAGAGGACATGTGAATAGGTAGTTGGTATCGTGCGGAGAATCTCCACGTGCCAGACATTTGTTGGGTATGTCATGGTTGATTCTGGATAGGTAGAAGTTAATTCTACTATAATATCCAGATCTTAAATGGGCCTGAGTAACGCGGTACTCGTGAGGCAGCAGGACCTCTTCATCTGCAATTGGTGGTGGTTGGTCTCCTATTATGGTATTGACCAGGCGAGATGATGGTGGTAGAGATTGTCTCCTTGTGGATATTGCTTAGGACCCGCCGGTACGCCTGCGAATCCAGCGGTTGCGTTATGAAGGCTGGATCTCGTCCTTCAGTTCAAGGAGTTTACTCGGGTCTACTTACTGGAATGACCCGGGCTTTACCCGGCCAAGGACTGTTGTTTCGGCGATCTAACCCTGTTTAGATCGGCCTACCCCATAAGTCTATCATTGACTCGAATGCATTGGTGTTACACAGCGATTAGGAGGCCGATATTGCTTTATGGCGCTTTGGTGTGGTGGACTTTTAGTACTGTACGCTAGTGTTTGCAATATATCAAAATGACTTGGTATCGAACGAAAAGCATATCGTTTACTTGAATTTATTCGTATCGTTTCATCCCTAATTGTAGCGGTTAGAGACCTCACAATTTGAGAACTTGTAGGGTATCGCAAAGGTAGAGCTAAATACATTATTGAACTTTGCAAAGAGAGTTGAGGTTGGTTAGCTACCAGTTATTTGGTCCAGACCCCAGTTTGACGTTTACAATTTATATGAGAAAAAAACAAGAAAAATTCCACCCTGTCAATTTCAATTCCATCATTAATTTAATTACCTAAATTAAACAAAATACTCGACACTTTGTATAAAAATCAGTGATCGAAAATAACTCGCTCCACTTTTTAAATGTCCAAGAAAAATTGTTATTACTTAAGAGAAAATTCAACGCCCAGTGGGAAACGGTTATTTTCATATAATTTATGTTACTATTGGGTACGGACGCTGATCGCTGGCAGAGCAAAAATAAAAGTAATTTGGTAGCAGCAAAGAGCAGAAAAGAGCGTTTAGAGTATATTTGCTATTGGGTTATTACTATAATGTCTTTGTAATGGGTTTGAGAATGTGTATGATTTAATTGAAGTGGCAAGTACTGAAAGTATATTCTAATTTTATATTATTAATTATTATTAACAATTATTACTTATACAATGGGTAGAAATTGTGATTACACGGTTGCTATAAAAAAGTTTATAGACTATTTGTGCGATATTATATTACGAAATTGTGAAGAATGCGGAAAAAATAGCCCAGAACATTGTAAAAAAACCAAAAAAAGATTTCTTACGCAGTTAACAAAGGGCACTTTATTTCCTCAATTCCTTTCCTCATTGGATAGGGAAGGATTTCGGGAAATTGTTGAACCAATTTATAATGTACTATCAAAATTGTTTGTATTAATGTATACATAAAAAGATTACGATATTATAAATGTACACGTTTTCTTCTGTGTGTCATAAATGTTCGCACCAGTCCATCATTAACACTTATACGGCGTGTAGAAAATTGCCTAACGCTTCTCTTCATATTTTGTACATCGACTATATTTTTCTCTCTTTAAAAAACCCTCAAACGAAACCACTTGAAAATAAAAATCGCTGTCAATTAAGATGGGAATTACATCCGGATTTTTCAACTATCCCCATAATTCGAATATTCTAATATCCGGATACTTCAATGAAAAGTCCGGATATACTGATATCCGGATATCCGGATTTTCGGGCACTATTATAATGGGTAAATAAATAAATGGGAATAAGGAATACAAAAAGTTGTCGGTATTAATCTACAAGTCGCTATCCCAAATTTCATTCACGAGTTGCCTTATTCCATTCGTTCACTAATGACATGACCGCTTGTTGCTAGTCGTGGAATAGCGCACATCGAAATATTATTTACAAAAGGTGTTTGTTTATTATTATTGTTGTTCATCAATTCGTTGAGTTTTTTTTTTTTGGATAAATCCGGCTATCCGGACAATTACACCAACGAATATGAACCGGATATTCACACTATCCGGATTTTATACGAATATGCTTAAGAGAATTTGTTTGCTGTTAATAAATAACCCACAGCAGAAAACGCAAAGAGATCATATAGAGAGATTTAGTACTATAAGAAACCGGTTATGTTAGAATTTTGTGTTTGTGTCATAGGGAAACACAATGAAAATAAGTGGAGAGGGTGATTTGCGATCTTCGGTAAAGATTTAAATTTTCGAACAAAAAGAAACGAATAGTAAAATGTTGAGAAAAAAGCATGAAAATTTGTCAAGTTTGACAGTTGTTTTATCGGTGACGAGGTAAATGCCCTAATTACAAAATTAAGTTTTGGTCTACACATAGTATTGTCTTCGTTGTAAGAACAATATTTTCACCGATGTATTTATCTTTAGAGTGTTGAACCAAATCCAATAATCGAATAATATTATATTGAAACACAAAATATTAAAATTTAAATTCGTAAATGCACCAAAGACAAACTAGCAATGCAGAATGCAACACCAAAACAGTGTTGCATTTATTTTCTTAACCATCTTGACTTTGGTTACTTACATCACAAATGCAATATGAGATGTGCTCGACTTTTGACCAAGCAAGTCCCACTTGACACACTATGCAAATTAAGTCGTGGCAGATTTTGTTAGTTATAAAGTTTAAATTAACTGTAGCCAAAGTTTCTGCACTGCAAACTTTGCACTCTGAAATGGGAGTAGGTGTGCCTGTGCGCCTAAATGCGTCCTACGAAAATTTAATTCCATTGTTTGCTAAATATTCTAAGGGCTCAAATGCAAGAGCAACTGGTATAACAACAATCATTTCAATTTCTATAAGTGTGCTGGTTGCTAGTTTTTAATGTAGCCAAGTATTCCGTATATTTTCGCTCTATTCTTTTGCTAGTTTTATTTCCATTTTAATATATGATATACTTCACAGTTAGCCGCGTGTCACTTTATTCCTCAGTTAACATTCACTATTGCTTTTTATGCTCATTTTGTGTGAGTTGATTACTTTATTTGCTGTAATGCTGTAGCGAGTGAGAGTTCTGTGTATCCTTTTAAGGACCACAACTAGATCTGCGCTATGTGTTAAACATTTCCGTTAGTGCTGAATTAATTAAGCGAAATGGAGTTAACCATCATCTCCTACAAGTAGTTATCAATCGTTAGTGTCAACCGCATGCATGCATAGCGCCTATCTACCATCCATAACGGACAGACAAATCGTGCTTTCAAACTAAGTAAGTAGACATACATACTCACGTCTACATACATACATACGCATATAGTACATACATTTTGGCATGTTAGAGTTTACTCCATTCTTCATATACATAGGTACATATATATGTATGTGTGTATATATGTATGTATGTATGTAAGTATAACTCACCACATAAGCGAAATGAATTATGGCAGACCATTAAACTTTGGCTTGACACTCGACTACATTTTCTCAATATTCACAATGTCGGGTCGTCCTCTAGAAATACAAGTTTATGTGTATGAATGAGACGTCACGTTTCTTCGTTATCTGCCTTAGTTCTGCCATTCTCTGCTCCGATAGCCGCTATAAATTTTTCATAGCTGAGCTATCGTCCTCCTATCGCCAACTGTCTGCTTGATCTCGTTACTCAGTTTTACTCCTTCCCAGTCTGTATGTCTGCTGTTTAAGTGTCTGAAATTCCATTTTCTCTTGCCCCTCTCCATGTTCAGTAACTAAGCTGCAAAAAAAATTTTAGTTCGTTTAAAGTCTCGTTGAGTTTGTTTTGCACAAAAGCTATTACTTTGCCGCTCCTCGCTTTTCAATTATAAAATTTAATTTTTTTTGGTTATGAAGCAAGTATAAAATACATATAATTAGTATGTACGAGGATACTACCAAAAATTCGGCAACACACAACAAATTGTTTACCTTGTTATTTTACATATTTTCCTCATAATCAAAATAATTGCAATACATTTCACATATTTGTAGCGTCTTAAGTTCTACACAGGTTATTTGCCGTTTTAGAAGTACGAGCTGGCTGATTAACTTGATACTCTATTTTCTGTTTCCCAATAAATTTTGGAAAACTTTTGTTAAGCAGTTTTCATTATAACATCTGATATTTAGGGTCTGATCAGAAGCTACAGAGATTGTAGCTACAATTTTTGCTGTGGTGAAATAAAACGAGATCGTCACTTTCGCTGGCGACTTTTGTTGAATGACTCTGTGGGCTCCATTCTATTGAATGTTGTTTAATTCATATTTATAAAATCATTCTTCGTTACCTATTGCAATCATATTACTGCTGCTAGAGTCTCCGTTTTCGGACTTTTTTAGGAAATATTGAGCTAAACGAAATCGATCTTCTTTCCAACTGTCATTCAAAATTCGTGAGACCCATCCAGTAGTTTTTTCCTGTACCGTAGATCATTCCGTATTACTATGAAATTAATGTACTATTCACTAGCTATAATTCCCTGTGTCACTCGTGGATCTTCGTCAATTAATACCTTCACCAGGGCCATATTTGGCTATTCAGTTGAAGAGTTTGGCCGCTCTTAATAATAATAATAAACCCAACGGTTACCCTCTTTCCCGCCCAACCGACACGAGGGGCACAGCCCGCATGACGTACGGATCTTTTTTTTTTTATTTTTATAATTTTTTTTTTGTGCCGAGTTGTTAAAAGGAAAAAGT
Organism: Anomoia purmunda; assembly: GCA_951828415.1. Taxonomy (NCBI): domain Eukaryota; kingdom Metazoa; phylum Arthropoda; class Insecta; order Diptera; family Tephritidae; genus Anomoia; species Anomoia purmunda. Next base: position 92,105,263 of record OX639996.1, read on the forward strand.
TTGTGAAGCGTCGAGATCCAAAACTGCTCGGCTACAGAAAAAAACTTCATCAGCTGTATCAAATATATGTTATACAGCCGTTAATCATTTATTGAGAAATGACAGTACAGCTCTTTTTATGGTGAAACGTGAGTCCGAAATATCAAAAGTGCTGGAAAGACAGTTGAAATCTTGACATAAACATCGGAAAGGTTCATTTAATTCATAATTGGTTTTACACTGTTTTAAATAAAGAGGTTTAAAGTATCTTGAAATCCGAGAAGGAACATTAAGTTTAACTTCGGCAATAAGAAATGTGCTTGCGATAGGCCCTTCGCGAGACTCGTCCTATACGTAAAAATTTCCAGTCTCAAATCTATGATGCAATTTAAAAATGGCCTTAAGAGATGGTGCGTTAATGTCGTATGCTGTTTGGAATTCATTGAACACTTCTACGGCCTGTAAGAAATTTTGTGCCACTTTTGTTTATTTTGCGTTGGTGAAGTAATTCCAACCGACCTTTCGTCAGTAATTTCACGTTTTGTCGCCACAATTTTTATAGATTTTTGATCAATTTTGCTAGTTTTTGTTAGTACCCTTGCATTTAGAAAATAAGTACTGAACGACTAAACTTCGGCTTCGGCTAATATCGGTTCTGTTTCGGTTCGGCTTCGGCCAATGTTCGCTTAAAATGTCAGTCTGCTCCTTCGATATACGGGATCGGTTGCAAGGTGGAAATGCCGATTAGCGCAATCAAATTATATTTGTTTTTTATTATTATCTTAACAAACATAAGTATATTTATTCTATGAACTGAAATGGGTGTGATTTATAGTTATCTACCTTGTTTTAATAACAATGTTCGTTTCGGCTTCGGACATTTCGGGGAAAACTCCAAGAACTTGGATTTAAATATATTTGTACTTTTGGAATCTCAAAATCAGAAACCATTAATATACCGTTAATATAAACTTAAAAAACTTCAACGAATTTGACTCAAAATTTCAAAATTTGTAGCCAGCATTTTAAATTTTAGTATAATAAAATACAACTTTTAAGAAGCTACAAACTACCCCTGTTATGTTACAATTTTCTTTTGTGACGCTGTTTCGCTGTTTTTTTCATATAAAAAAAACATAGTTTCTCCCATTAACCGTAGTTTCTGAGGTACTCCCAAATATATTTTGGCAAAATGAAAACGGCCTTTGTTTTTAATTATTTTATTACAATTTTAGTGCATACATATATCCCTATTATTCAAACTAATTCATAAAAAGTTATCCAAATGCATACATTTTAGATTAAAAAAAAAACACAAGTGTTGCAGGCAAAAGCAACATTGGCTCAAATATACGAGGCTTTCGAAAGTATAAATAACGATACTTTAACCGAGTTAACTTAAAACGTACTTTATTTACTTTTAATATTTGTTACAGCGAAGTTAAGTATAAATTATGTGATAAGTTCAAGTTCACGAGATAAAGATTGGTTTTTATATCTTTTCGTGCCTCGTACGCGTCTGAATTCTCCTAACGGACTGATCTCTAACCCACGCTTCGGTCAAATTCAAAGGCGCTAACATTTTAGGCACGGTTGTATTTTTATGTAGAAATATAACGAAACATTTTATAGTATAAGTAGATAATTCAAGTTGAGTACATATTTAAGTTCAATACAGTTTTCTTTTAACGCAAAGTAATTTGTGTGTTAACAATTTTAGTACAAAGGTATAATGATTTAATCAGTAACATCCTCCCCCCCGTGATTCGCATCACTGGTGAGAGAATCACTACCAACGTCAAGTACTGCAATTTTGGACGCTGGTCTCCGAATAATTCCTGTCGAGGTCTTGACCAAAACAGATCTGACTTGACCATCTGGAGCTGGCTTTGCTTCTGTTACAATGCCCCGTTTCCAATGACCTCGGTTCTCGTTGTCATCGCACACTATAACGATGTCACCTACCACTATCGGCTTCACCCTCTTAAAATATTTCGTACGACGGGTCAAGGTGGGAAGATACTCAAGTATCCACCTCTTCCAAAAAGTCTGCTTCATTTGCTGCGCTATATGCCACTGCTTACGTAGACATATCTTTTCCGACAACGCAGGAGTTTGTACATCATTTGCGCAGCCTAACAAAAAGTCATTAGGTGTCAGTGGTGCGGCGTCTGTACTTTCTATCGGCACGTGTGTTAAAGGGCGTGAGTTTATTAAATTTTCTGCTTCAATCAGGAGGCTCTGTAGCGTCTCAAACTGTGGCGCTCGTTCCTTAAGTGTGAACATCAAAACACGTTTAACGCTCCTAACCATTCTTTCCCATACGCCCCCAGCAGATGGGTTGGCGGGCGCATTGAAGACCCACTCTACTCCTCGACGTATGCACTCTGATTGTATACCATTTTCAACGCTTACCCAATCTTCTTTGCTTACGCCGACAAAATTCGTTCCCATATCGCTTCTGAGCCGCACCGGTACACCTCTTCGGTTTATGAAATTGCGGCAGACAATAATGGCAGCATCTGTTGACAAGTCCCTAGCCACTTCCAAATGAATGGCTCTAATAGTCAGGCATGTGAAAAGTGCGATCCAACGTTTTTCTTGACGCCGGCCTATGCCTACCAGCACGGGCCCAAAATAGTCAACACCTGAATATGTGAACGGGCGGATGAATGGAGTAATTCGATCGATTGGTATTTGGCCCATAAGTGGTGTTTCGGGAACAGCGTTTAAATTTTTGCATATTTGACATTCAGCTTTAATTGATCTCAATAATCGGCGCGCACTCGGAATCCAAAACTTCCGACGTAGGGCGCAGATGGCTGCTTCAAAATTTTGGTGATGGAAAAGTTCGTGATAATGCTTGGCTATGAGGCGCGATATAGGATGACTCTTTGGCAATATTATTGGTCGCTTAGTTGACATTGGTACACATTGGGCGTAATCTATCCGGCCACCTAATCGTACAATGCCCTCATTGTCCAACATTGGGCTTAGCTTAAATAAACCGCTGTCTTTCTTTATAGGCTTATCTTTGCGCAGATACTCAACTTCGTCGGCAAAATCATCTTTTTGCACTAATAGGCATATTAGTAGTTCAGTTTGCTTAATTTCATTTGTGGTAATTAACTTCGACGTACACTCATTGTCGCGTACGGGAATCTTACGAAATTTCTTTATGGCATGTCGTACCCATGTCATCACTCTTAGAAGCTTAGAATAATTTGAATACTTGTTATATGGTATAACCATATCCGCTAACGCTGCCGTATATATTGGCTTAGAGCGTGTCTCTTCTTGGCATTTGTTATCATTAAAATCGGTTGGCATGTTTGGCCAACTATCTTCAGGTAATTTAAAAAAATGCGGACCATTTAACCACTTACCATTTTGAGAAAAGGCTTTTATACGCGTTGCATCATCAGCTGGGTTGTCCTTACCTGGAACCCACCTCCACTGACTGGCTTCGGATGTGTGCAGGATCTCAGCTATACGGTGCGCTACGAACTGCTTGTAGCACCTGGCGTCAGACCTTATCCACTGAAGAACTATTTTCGAGTCTGACCAAAATGTTACCTTATGTGGCTGCACATCATGACTGTTGATGACAGCTTCCTTCAACCTTATCCCCAAGACGGCTGATTGTAGCTCAAGTCTTGGAATAGATAATGGCTTCAGCGGGCTGCACCGAGATCGACCAGCAATGAAAACGACTTCCGTATTATTCGTGTAGTGGATTCGCCAAAAGGCGACGGCAGCATATGCGATCTCACTCGCGTCTACAAAAATATGTAATTGTATGTCGGCATTTGGTTTCAAAAAATGTATGCCATAGCACCTTGGCATTTTAAAATGTTCGATGATGTTCAGCGTTTTATACCACTGCAGCCATTTCTTATAAATATCTTCAGGGATTGGTTCGTGCCAATCTATGCTCCTGTTCCATAGACTCTGCATCAAGACTTTTGCCCTCAGGACCAACCCACAGGCAAAACCTAACGGATCAAATATGGACATAGTAACCCCCAGCATCTCACCTTTCGTTGGGCGTCTACTACAGTCTAAAACTGCTTTTGGTACTTTTGAAAAAATCAACTTGAAGAAAAAGTAGTCTTCGTTCGGGTTCCAGTGCATACCCAGCACCTTTTCGGCAGCGTTCTCCCCTCGGCATATGTAACTATTTTGTTGCATATGCGATTGCGAATTATGTACTACGGCTCTCAGAAGGTCACTTGAATTGGATACCAAGCCTCTTAATTCGAACCCAGCGCGGCTATGAATATCGATGACATCCTTGGTTACCTTGATGCCTTCTTCAACAGTGTCGAAACTGTCCATATAATCATCGACATAGTGTCGATCGACAATGGCACTGACGGCTCTTGCGTTTGTATTACGATATTTTTCTGCATGCATATTTTTAACAAATTGTGCAGAACACGGTGAGCTAATCGATCCAAATATCATTGCGCACATAACGTAAACATCAGGCGGTTTTGATCGATCATCCCCTCGCCAAAGAAAGCGCTGCGCGCTTTGATCTTCCTGACGAATCAGGATCCGATGGAACATCTCACGTATGTCACCACATACTGCGACTTGGCCTTGTCTAAACTTGCACAATATTGCCAACAAGGATTTTGGTTGGTACTCCTCTGGACCTTTCATAAGGACACAATTCAGCGACATGTTATTGATTTTCGCCGCGGCGTCGAACACAAGTCTAAGTTTATTTCCTTTATTAACATTACATGCGGCGAAATGTGGTAAATACCACGTACGATCAGCTTTCACATTGACTTGATCAGGCGAAAGGCGCTTTGCATATCCCTTTTCAATATACTCGTTAATTTTTGCTTTATACCATTCTTCATAGTCTTTATCTCGTGCCATTTTTAATTCTATCTGCTCTAAGCGTTTCATGGCCATACTGAAACTGTCGGGAAATTCTACGTCATCTTTACGCCAAAGCAAACCAGTTTCGTATCTACCATTTAAGAACTTTGTCGTCTGATGTAATAATTTTTCAGCTCGAATATCAGCTTCTGAACGAACAGTCGGCAATTGTTTTGCTTCAAACTTTTCTGCCGCAAAATATTCTGCAATTCGTTGGTTAATCTCGTTCAATTGTGTGCTTTCAATCCCGACGTGACAAATAGTACCATCACAAGAACGATGTTCGTTCGATCCGAATAAAATCCAACCTAGCATTGTCTTGTGGGCTGCAAAACCATCATCCAAATTGATAGTTTCAAAAGTTCTTATTAAATCTGTATGGGATAATCCAATAAGAATTTGCGGCGCTGCATTTCTGTAATCAGCGATTGGTATATTTCGCAACTGTTCGTGACGTTGCATGAACTCGTTCAAATTTAATGTTTGTTGTGGCAAATACAATTTTTTTGTTGTGCGCACTCCCTTCATTTGGTAACTCGTTGCTGTTTTACTTGCGCCGGCAATTTCAAGCGACACTTGTCTCGACTGTTCGCTCATACTTTGATTGCCGATCCATTTCAGCCGAAGCAAGTCCGTTTTGCCTTTGAGCCCGACAATGTCTGCTACCTTTTCTTCTAATAATGATATTTTTGCCCCTTCGTCAATGAAAGCAATAACGTTGATTTCCCCTTTTGGACCTTTCAGCTCGACAGGCAGATATTTGAGAAGAGTTTGTTTGCGTTGTAGTGAATTCGATCGAGCGAGTGGATGTTGTGGATTTTGATACTCTGTTTGAACAGTTGCCACGGCTGTATCAGCTGATGCAATATTGCTTTTATTATTGTCATTGGAATTATGAAGAAGCCGATTGTGGAATCTGTTGCAAGACGATATACCACACACTCGTCGTTTGCGACAGTTTTGTACACTGTGACCTGGCTGCAAACAACAAAAGCACAAGTGTTTATTCTTGATGAAATTCCAGCGATTAGTATAATCGGCATCTTTAAATTTTGAGCATTGATTTAAATTATGGTTTTGATCACACATTAAACAAGATTTCTCTTCTTTTGTTACAGTCATAACGGGCTTTGATGGCATTTTAGATTTGTGGTACACAGGATCGTTAGGTATATACTTTGTTGGCATAACATCTATTGCCATGGACACATACATAGCGGTGTTCTGCAACCAATCGCAAAATTCACGCACTGTGGGATATGCTTTCTGCCTTTCGAAGATGTGGCGATTCCACTCTTCCCTCTTGTTCAGCGGTAGTTTGCTGATTAACTCGTCGAGTAATATTGGATTATTCAAGTGTGGTGTTGCACTAGAGTTTTCTAAAAAGGCCACTAAGTTTGACACCATCGAGCTAAAATTAAGAATATCGGCGATTCGCCCTCCAGTGACTGGTGGAAAAGCTCGTGCTTTCGCTATTTGGCTTCTAATAAGTAATTCTGGGCGACCGTAGTGAGATTCCAATGTTTTCATGACCGCAACTACACTAGATGGGTGGATCAGCAGTGACTCCACCTGTTGTTTAGCTTTCCCTTTTATGGCCTTTTGGAGACGCAACAGATTCTCCAATTGGGAGTACGAATTCATTTCCGTGGTTTCCCTAAACGCCACAGAAAACATAGGCCACTCTTCGGGAGAGCCATGGAACTCTGGCAAATCTAAAATTTTACGTGTAGACGGATAGCGTCCTGGACTACACGGCGGGTGTACCTGGTTCGTGCTGGGTAATGATTGATGAGCTGTGGTATAGTTGATGAGCTGTGGTGTCGTTTGCGTGTTATACCCTACAGGCATTGTAGCAGGAATATAGCTTGCTGGCATAAAATTAACACAATAAGGGTTGTTTGTGTGGCAGTGTGGCTGCATTATTTCTGGACGGCATGTGGCTGAACGCATATAGGCGCCACAGGCGACATCGGGTTTGACGTTGGCAGAATTAGCGCCGGCAGAATTAGCGCTGGCAGAATTAGCGCTGGCAGAATTAGCGCTGGCAGAATTCATGTCAAAGGCGTTGGCAGAATTAACGCTGGCAGAGATAGCGTTGGCATGGTTGGTGCTAGCAATATTAGCGACGGCAAAACTGGCGCCTGCAGATGTAGCGCTGGCATAGTTGGTACTGGCAGAATTAACACCGGCAGAATTCGCATTTGCTGAGATAGCGCTGGCTGTTGTGAAGTTTCTGGAACTTGTCGGAACTATATTTGAAGGATAGGATACATCGGACACGGGTAAATCTGTTTTGAAGCTGGCAGAAATAGCTTCGATGCTGGGTACGTCGACACTGATAACGTTGTTAGCACCTTGTCGATTTAGGGCTTCCATGTGGTGGATCCTCTCCTTTTCCGATGAGGCTAGCGCCTTTTGCAAACTTTTTATTTGCTCGCGCAACTCTTCAATCACCTTATCTTGGTGAATCATTGTGCAATCGTTTTCGTCGTCACCGCAGGAACTTTGTCCACTATTGTTGTCGGACATTTTGGCTTCGAGAATGTTCGGCGCGTGTCTCCGATTGCGAAGGTTATAACGAGGTGTTTCTCCGCCAGATTTTTTGCAGTCGCGATTATTCGAAGATTTCATTAACGATATTTACGATTTTTGCGAAAAGATATTATTTTTTTAATGTATAAAGGGAAAAGATATAAAAAGATGTTGCAGGCAAAAGCAACATTGGCTCAAATATACGAGGCTTTCGAAAGTATAAATAACGATACTTTAACCGAGTTAACTTAAAACGTACTTTATTTACTTTTAATATTTGTTACAGCGAAGTTAAGTATAAATTATGTGATAAGTTCAAGTTCACGAGATAAAGATTGGTTTTTATATCTTTTCGTGCCTCGTACGCGTCTGAATTCTCCTAACGGACTGATCTCTAACCCACGCTTCGGTCAAATTCAAAGGCGCTAACATTTTAGGCACGGTTGTATTTTTATGTAGAAATATAACGAAACATTTTATAGTATAAGTAGATAATTCAAGTTGAGTACATATTTAAGTTCAATACAGTTTTCTTTTAACGCAAAGTAATTTGTGTGTTAACAATTTTAGTACAAAGGTATAATGATTTAATCAGTAACAACAAGAGATAAGAAATTTTATTAATTTTCCTTTTTCTATGCCGATATATGTACATATATATTTCTATGTGTGCGTTATTATCTGTAACATATTGCTAATCCATAAATATCTAAGTATGTGGACATCGTTTTTGGTACCGATAGCTACATATCGATAAATATCGTCAGTGGCATCATCTAGGTTTGATCGCGTTCGTATGTTTTTTTACATGCGGACGTATTTCTAATTGATTGCATTCGTGTTCGATTGCCTGTAGAACTCCAACTGTATACTTTCGAAGTAATACGAGTACTGCTCTGTAGCTTTTGTAATATTTAGTGGATAATGGGTATGTCTGATATCCTCAATACAGGTTTGTTCAAGAATTTATAACCAATAACCATAAAATGGTAGTGAAATTTGAAGTACATTAGCTAGCACTACACACATACAGTGGTAGTGAAAATCGTTTATCACTATTTTGGTGGCTGAGTCACCTTCATTGGGAAAAGTGTTGACACGTGTTCGTCGACATAATGTTGGTAAATTATTAATAATATTTCAGATGGCAGCACAATATATGCATACATACATATATACATTTTAATCAATTTTAATTGACGTCATCGGAGTGTTTTCACCACCTTTACAAATGTCTGCATGTGTGTGGCCTAATGTAATTTCCCAAGGATGTCATGACCTGGAAAACATAAACTTACTAATCAACAAAATTTTTAATGAACTTGCACCACCACTCTAGTAGAACAATCAAATTCGGTGAACTAGAAATAAAATAATGTTTTAGATGGTACATAAATATAATCATGTAGAAGTCGATAGTGCTTGACTAAAGGTAGACACTAATGTTGTATCACATGATGTTCACTGATTACTTGCTCAATGACAATGATTTTGTTAAGAAATTTTCTTATTTATGTATACATACATACATACATACATACATATATTGAATAACAGTGTAAACTGTTCATTGCTATCTTTTGCAATATTGACAACATTTTCTATGTTAAATTTTACTCGCTCATTTTTAATAAAAGTATACTTCACTCAACAACACCAACCATAATAAAAAAATTAAATTTTTCCCAAATGATATTTTACACGGGAGAAAATGCGTCAGACCATCATCAAACACATTTTTAGGAGCATGCAACTTTATTACGCTAATAGAAAAGGAAAGAAATAACTTCACCAAAGTTCTATAAAAAAATCGATTTCTACTTCATAGTTACCTTTTAGGTAGGCCACGAGACAAATTGTAGGGGAAGTCCGACCGAACATCAAGCTATTATGTAAGCGCAAATTAACTATTTTTATTATTAAATCTGTTTTCTACAACGACTTGATTCTATTTACTAACTCACACATACTCCACGAGTCAACAGTGCATCCCGAAGAAATTACGGTTTGGTGCGGTTTATGGGACGGCGGCATCATTGGGCCGTACTTCTTCCGTGATGATCAAGACCGGCACGTTACTGTGAATGGGAATCGCTACCGCTCATTGATAACCGAATATTTTTGGCCCGAATTGGATGATATGGACTTGGACAATATGTGGTTTCAACAGGACGGCGTCACAAGGCACACAGCGAATGTCACAATCGATTTATTGAAAACCAAGTTTGGTGAACGTGTTATCTCACGAAATGGCCCAGTCAATTGGCCGCCTCGGTCGTGCGATTTGACGCCGTTAGACTATTTCCTGTGGGGCTACGTCGAGTTTATGGTCTATGCCAACAAGCCAGCGACGATTGATGAACTTCGTACGAATATCGAACGTGAAATTGCAGCAGTATCGGCCGACTTATGCTTGAAACCCGTCGATAATTGGGTTCAGCGTCTGGACTTCTGCAAGCGTGTCCGTGGTGTCCATGCAAAAGAAATCGAGTTCCATACATAAGGCATCGAATGTAATTTCACAGGAATAAATAATTTAATTCATATCCCAAACCGTTTTTGTTTTATTTAAAAAAACTTTTGTAGCGTTCCTTTGCAAGACCCGATATATGTTATGTACATTATTAATAATTTAGTACCTAATTTTCAAACAGTTTGGAAACCCGTTCAAATTTTTCCGATACAAAATTTTCCAAAACTCTTATCAGTTCAAGCCTGCATTGTTCATCATTTATCTTATACATTGGGCTGAATTTATATTTTTGTTTAAGATGCTAACCCTCTCCTTAAACCTTTTTCATCTGACACTAGTTTAGTAGAATGTCAGTTATTTTGTTGTATTTTATTAAATTTATAAATTTAGTTCAGTTAATGCTTTTGCACTGGTGGCAACACTGTTGAACGACATCCTCTGGAATAAGTTTTCTTAAGCCTAGGTACTTTGGATATCATGGCGTAATATTTCCTTTAACGTAAGAATTAATTTAATTTACTTTTTGAGGCAGAAAGCAAGGATCTCCAAAAGTATTTTCAAAATAAAGCTTTCTTAATTCTTCCTCGCTGAAGACCTATATTTCAGTGTATAATTTAACTTACTATCATTTGAATTATTTTTTAAGCTGGGGGCTACCCTCGAAAATATTTTTGAAATTAACCTTTCCTTAAACTTTTAGTTTGACACTCATATTGCATAATTTCACTCAATTTATTAGTTTAACCTAATTTATCTTTATACAGGCGGCGACTTTATTTTATTTTGGAAATTAAACTTTTTTAAATCTCTTTTGTTGACATTGATCTTGAATATTTGATGTAATTCATTGTTTTAACTGGAACTCATTTAAATAAATAATTGCCTGTACTAACTGTAGTAACCCACAGAAACTTTTCACATTTATAATACTGGTAGGATAATTGAATGGGATATAAAACTGCACTGCTGAAAAATTGCGACAAACAAATTTAAGATTTTAACTTGATCTTTTTGTTAATTGTTAAATTAGCGTCACATTTTTACAAAGTTTATCTTATTGAAAGAACTACACATATTTTGATAAAAAAAATAACGAAACAATTTATCATAGAAAAAATTGCCAATATTGCAAAGCCTAACACGGAGCCTTAGTTACTGTGTGCCACTGTATGTTCTATATTATTGATTTGTATGTGGATAAGAGTTAGTGCATCTCCCTAAATGTATTTATGTGTGTATATATTAAACCGAACTAATGCTTGTTCGTACAAAACCACATTATGTGACTGGAAAGCAAAATATCCAGTAGAAGCCAGAAATAATTTGTTGTAGAAACCGCAAGCAGAAATGGCATAGCCACATAGCGAGAAAATAGTGTTTTAGTGTACGAGATTTGTAGCAACAAAATAGACAAATAACGCACGAATGCATAAATCGCACGATTCTATATCCAAGTAGGTTTGCATTTATGTATTCCGTATTTGAGCCTTGTAGCAATGTTTAATAATTCTTGTATTGCATTCGGCATTGCATACAATAAATCGTAAACGCAAAAGCATTTCTTAAATGGCAATCATAAAAAGTAATACTAACTTGCACCAATTGCATGCATAAATAGGCTCGAACGCCTAAAAGCATACTTTATTCTAGCGCACTCATCTTCCTCTCTTCTTTCACATCCTTTTGGCTGGGTTTGCCGCTCGGCACCTTTGCATGTTGAGTGCAGCTTTGATAAACAAGATGCAAATAAATTACCAAGTTTAGCGGCGCATAAATAGTGGAAAAGTCGATTTGAATGTGGAATGCAAAAACAACGTCAACGTATGGAACTATTAAGCGCAAGCAGTTGCACACGAGTGCAATAAAAGCAATGGAAATTAAACAAAAAAAATTGAAAAAAAGCAATTTTTTTTTCAAACTTGCACAAACTTGCTTATTATATTTTTATTTTTATTGCATTTACCTCCCTGGAGGTTAAAAACAAAGATGTTGTATGGCAAACGCTTTCTCTAAGGCTGTGTGTAGCATCGCTTGAAGAAACTTGTCTCACAATAAACATAGCCAAGCGCCCATCTAAAACTATCTTTCTCACAAGGGGGACAGAAAAAGAAAGACTCCTTGAATACTGGTATAACTTTTCCATTTTCCGAATTGTCGCCGACAGTTGTTGTTTCATAAGGCAATTTGTTTTTGTTGCATGAATTCGCTACTGACAAAATGCAAGTTGCAAGCGAACATCTCTTTTGCAGTCCTTAAACCTTATACTCGTAGTAGCAGCGCCAAAGTATTGTTGTTATAGTAGTGCTGTTAGTGTATGCTGTTATTCTAGCCTGTTGTTTTACCTTCAACAAATTCGTTGCTTTATTTTTGTTACCAAGTTTTTGTCTCATTTGCCTTCTTGCCACAGAATCTGTGGTGAATTTTCGCAAAAGCCACAAGTTAACTATGAAAATATAAATCTTCAGGCATACAAATAAACACATATCTAATTTTATCTGACTTTGTTTTCAGAAAATTTTTATATCTGGTGTTGGATATCCTATTTGTAATTTCTGACTTCCTCTTGAAAGTTGCAGTCATCCGTATGTTTATATGAGAATTGCCTACACATACATGTACATATATATGTATATTTATAAACTCTTGTAAGTAACTATATAATCTTATAAAAAAATGTGGTTTGATGAAGTTCATGTGCACTCAAATTCATTTAACTCACTACCGTTGTAAGCTTTAAGAAAATAACAGGAGGCGAAAGTACCTGGTTGCCTGTAAATATGTATGTGTATGGGATCACCAGGGCAGGGTGTATGAGTGCTCAAACTTGAATATACTAGTTCGATTAGTAATCAATAATTCATTTGCCATCAATTTTCGTAATTAAAAAAAAAACACAAAGCAATATTTAAAAATAATCAAATAATTAAAAACAATCAAATCAATTATACTTTATCAAATAATTATAAATAAAGAAATATTTGAAAATAACCAAATTTTCTTTTTTCAATTATTTGGTTATTTTTCAAGCTTTCAACATATTAGGGAATAATGCTGTATGTCGTTTTGTTGTAGCATGGACAAGATTTCTGTACGAAATTATCAAATAAAATAATAAAGCAAGCAGCGTCCCATTATGTATTTTTCTTAGGACCAAAGTTTAATTTCCAATTGGGATGCTTTAGGAGCTTTTCGGTCGGTAATATCTTAAAAGCAAACAAAAAGTTTCTGTTTTTCTCCTACGCGTTTCGGCGTCTTCCGCGCCTTCATCAGGGTGTCTGCATTTTATTGTACATAAAACATAAAAACAAGTGTTAACAAAATAACAATATTTTTGCTTGCAACAATGATTGCACTTACATTTTTAATTACATTGAAAACAGTAACAACATCCAATCAAACAAAAATATAACAATAAAACTCCACATATTGAATTACACACTACTTTTTGTCTCTCTGTTTAACCATCACTCGTTATTGCTGTTCTGTATGCACAGTTTATATTGTCTACGTCTTCCTTAAAATTCTTCGTGTTTCGTATTTGTTGTTGTACTCTTTAGTTTACTTTTTTTTTTGTTATTTTTCTTTGTTTTTCTCTTATGTGATTGGTTTGCTTCATATATTAACTGCATTATAAACAGTATAAATATATTTGGTTAGGTAAAACTAGTTGAAATAAATGTTGAAATTAAAAAATCTAAATAAAATTTGAAAATAATCAACTAATTATATTATTCATTAAAATGAAAATTAATAAAAAAATCAAAGTAATTGAAAATATGTAATAAAATAATTGTATTAATCATGTAAAAAAAGTCAAAAATCATTAAAAATAGTTAACAGTAACCATATAATCATAACCATAATTAATTTTATATTTTGTTAATTAAGTAATAATTAATCATTAATGCAAACTCATCAAACGGTTACCTAAAAATAGCAGCATTTAATTAATAATCATTATGAATATTAGTCATCATTTAACAGGCCTGCTTTCAGTCAAACAATTTTGACGAATAATACAATTGTTTGAAGTTTCGTTAATTATGAGTACTACCACTTCGATAATATTAAAACTATCCTGATGCAAATATTGGTAGTAAAAATGTACACTATTGATTTAGGTTCCCAGGGCCTGACCATATATGCTAGATAATAAGTAAAGCTAGATTCTTGGCGGCCGTGGTAGCCGAATGTGTAGGAAGTGTGTGCTTAATTCGGTGGGTCCGGGTTTAAATCATATCCGGGGCGAATAACATCAGAAATTACAGCAAACGTTTTTCCTAATAGCGGTCGCCTTTCGGCAGGTACTGGCAAACCTTCGATTGTATTTCTACCATGAAAAGACTTCTCAAAAAACGAAAATCATTTTGCCGTTCGAAGTCAGCGTAAAACTGCAGGCCCTAAATTTGTATTACAACATCAAGACGCACATGACAAATTGTAGAAGAAATTCGGCCAAACAGCAAGCTATTGGACAAATTAGTATTATATTATTAATAATCTTTATCTCTTGAGTTTTATTTTTTGCTTGGAAAATTTTTTATTGTTTGGTTTCAAATAATCGTTATTCTTAGAGTTTTATATTTTTCTCATAAAACGTGTTTTTGAATTTGTGTGCATTTGCTTTGAAGAAATTATTTTTTTACGATTAAACTCAAAAAATAAAAGTTAGTGCCGCTGATGGCAGTCAAATCTTCGCTGGTTTCTAATTATTTTTATTTATTATTTCATATTTTGATAGGTGGCAACCATAGCTAAAAGCATATTTAGTTAAAGTGTCCTAAATTCGTCTCTCATCATTTCCATATTGTAATGTTAAGTATTAATTAATTACCACTAAATTTAAAAACAGCATATTTTATTTCATACCAGCGTTTCTTATTCTTTTTCCATATTTTTTACTTCTCAATTCAGCCAATCCTTACATAACCTATCTCAATCAAGGAGAAAAAGACATGACCAAAACCAATCACGTTTGTGTGCCAATTTTAGTCAATAGATATCTGAATTCCTTCCAACTGTTGACAAAATTCCATTTATTTGCCCGAGTATTATTAGCAATTTTTCCGCTCTGCATTCAATTCCCATTCGCTGAACTTTTGAACTGATGCAAAATTATATCATTGTTGTTTTCATTAAAACCACTTGAATGTACACTATCTGCTTCTCCCTATTGACATTTAACAGTTAAGTCCCTAAACCACACTGACCCTTTACCTCACTACATACACGCACGCACACCAACTTGCCTTGTAGCCTGCCACAAATACTTATACAACGCCGTGTTGCATACAACATGGCTGTGATGGGAAGACCCAATTCGGATTGCAATGTAATTGTGGCTTCAATTTGTGTGTTTGTCCTTGCTTCGATTCGGCATTCCATTTGTGTACGTTCTTTGACCAACTGTTTCCCTCCACTGCTCGTCTACTTACCAATCCAACTGGAATTTGTTCATTTGCCATTGCATACATATTTCTCAGTTCGCTTGCAATTTGCCACTCTATTTCCTTCAAATGCCACCTTTGTTTACCTTTTGTTAGTTCAACTTTGGTGCTCCCTTCGGCATTTCACCTCTCCGTTGTCTCGTTGTCTCATTGTGTTCATTGTCAGTGTCTATCGCCTTGTGTATTGTTTTGTCATGTGATTAACACGTCTTCGTCTTCGTGGCCGTATACTTGGCTCTTGCTGCCACTCTCAGCTTTAATTGCTACGTGTTTTGCGCATTCTTGTCTTATCTTTCTCTCTTCTCTTCTTCTAGGTACAAGTAGCATATTAATTACTTTTTATTAAAGTTTTACACTGTTTGTTGATATGTGTATATGTTATATAAGTATATGTATGGTCGTTGGATGTACATAGTTTCTAGTTGTAGTAATTTTTTGTGCTTGGTGAAGCAAAAATTTGTGGGTGGTAAATAAAATATGCAATATATAAAAACCAGAAAACACGATCCGGTGTGATAAATAATTAAAATTGAAATTATAGAGTAAAAAAATGTATTGTACATACATATATATGGTTTGGAAATATATGTGCATATTTGGTGGTTAAATTTTAAAGGCCGATGTTGATTTTGAATAAAACGCAAATTATTTTGGAAATTATTGCAATTTCTTTTTATTATGATAATATGGTGTGGTTCAGTTATGTATTGAACAAAATATCGGCCAAATATCCGCCGCGACCTCGGCAGCACACCTCCATCCGATGGTCCAAATTTTCGATGACACTGAGGCATAATTGAGGTTCTATGCCGTTAATGTGCCGCACTATCTCATCCTTTAACTCTTGAATTGTTGCTGGCTTATCGACGTACACCTTTTCTTTCAAATAACCCCAAAGAAAGTAGTCCAACGGTGTCAAATCACACGATCTTGGTGGCCAAATTAACATCGCTACCACGTGAGATAACATGGCCATTGAATTTGTCGCGCAAAAGAGCCATTGTTTCGTTGGCTGTGTGGCAAGTGGCACCATCCTGGTGGAACCACATATCGTCCACATCCATATGTTCTAATTTGGGCCATAAAAAGTTCGTTATCATCTCACGATAGCGAACACCATTCACAGTAACTGCCTGACCGGCCTCATTTTGGAAAAAATACGGCCCGATGATGCCGCCAGCCCATAAACCGCACCAAACAGTCACTCTTTGTAGGTGCATTGGTTTTTCGATAATCACTTGTGGATTATCATTCGCCCAAATGCGGCAATTCTGCCTATTGACGAATCCACTGAGGTGAAAATGTGCCTCATCACTGATGATGATTTTCTGCGAAAATTGATCATCCACTGTTGCAATTTCTTCAACATTCTGACAATTGCTCGATTGTGTATCTTTCCATGTTCAAATTGAGTTAGTCTGAAATTGAGAAATGTCAAATGAAATGCAGAAAAAAGCTTGACGTTTAGGTGTGGTTCACATTCAACATCGGCCCTTAAAATTTAACCACCCTTTATGTATGACAAAAACAGTTTAAAACAGTAAGCAGTTTCGATTAAATTTCGGAAAGTAAGGAGCGCCTTTTAATGAAAAAACGAATATGTAGCTTATTGTTTCTCCTAATGGTTGACCTCCTAGGTCGAAGAGACCGAATCCCATGCCATCGTCTAGTTTCTGGTTCTTCATTTCGTCTCCACAAATCTTCCAGATCCTGTCCTGTGAGAACCTTGTCCAGGAGGGCTAGAGAATGAATCTTGTCCATTCTCAATATATCTGTCCCGAATATGCTCCATCTGTCCCGAATATGCTCCATCTAAGCCTAGCAAAAGGTTTAAGCCCGAACTTAGTAGAAAAAAGTATTTACAGGTAAATCTGAAATACATAAGGTAAATTAAAGTATAAAAACCTGGCACACGGATGGTTTATTAACTGAAGCGGATACCGGGGCAGCTGTACATGGTCCGAGGCTTAGACACTGAGAAGCCATGTAAAAGAGGTATCTATCCTCTAGGCAGAAATATATGATATATAACGATGTATATACCTCAATACAGCAACTACCAAAACATTGCCATCTTCAGTGATAGACAAGCGGCTATTAAGCCCCTCAAATCTTATCAGTTAACTTCAGAACTGATAATGAGGGATTAAAGGAGGTTTATAAATTGCATAAAAGGTGCTGAATGTCTTACAATAATATTAATATTAATATTCAAAATGGACGGTGCAATATTTATCTAAGCATTTTCACTCAAAAAGCAGACTACAATTTATTTTAAAGTACTGTGTCTATTGTTTCGGATCCATATAAGTAGATCCGAATTGGTCACTTGTAGAGATATTTAAATTTCGCTTAGCTTGCGTCCTTCCATCCTCTATTGAAACAATATTTTTTATAGTGTGTATATTTTGATGATGCAATGGGCTTGATATATAGTGCGATCAGTGCAAATTTGTTCAATTTTTACCATCTAAACCCGATGTGGACCCCAAATGTTTCAGCAAAGCGAACATAAATATCTTTTATGACTGATGCGCCTTGCCTCAGCTAAAACTGCCCTAACCTAGGACTTTCGTATCCAAACAAAAAAAATAAATTACACAGTATACTCTAGAACACTCATTTTGGATATTGTTGCCAATCTCTCACGCTAAGAAAATTAAAAACATGTATGCCACTTTTATTATTTATACATATAGCCTGAATATTTTTGGTATTTTTTTGCATACAACGTCGGCAACTAACTTACGGCTCATACTGGAGAACAGCTTCGCTCCCGCACTGCTTGCAATGAATGCATTTCTTTCTATTCTAAAGCACGCTTGTTTATTTATTTATTTTCCAGCTTTGTTTGTTTGCTTTTATGCTTTTGTTGTCGCGTCAAAGTTTTGCTGCACTGGATTTATATCCTTGAAGTGGGATGCACCTACATTAGTGCACAATATATAAGTACATTTATGCTTGCATCCAGTGTACACATCCAGTGGTGTATCTTAGTTCAATGCTGAAAATATTTTGCGCTGTTCAAAAAAATTAATTTAAAGTGAAAGTATTAATGTATTAATTACGTTGTGAAACTCTGCATGGAATTTAATAACCATTAGGTTCTAAAAGTTTTAGTAGAACTGAGGTTTTTAAATCATTGAGAATGCCTCGGAGTGAAACGTATTTGCAATAATTTTCTCATCCAAACTCTTTGTTACAAAGTTCTCTCTATTATTTTTCCTCATATTTTTAATCAAACTTTTGAAGTCATCTTTGCTTTCCCTGCGCGTTGGTTTAATGAACGATCTTATTCCCCTCAAAGAGCATTCGTTCATTAATTTGCCGCCTGCTGTATTTTTTGCTTTTTCATTCATTTCTTCACTTATTCGAGTGTTCACTTTTGTCATTAATTTTCTCAGTGGATGGGGGCAAAAGTTGTGCGCATTGTTTGTTCCCCAGTTTTTGAGTTCGCTTCTTCCCCACCACTTCACTTCCCTCCTGCTTCAACACATCTTCGTCCTTGCGCAAGTCAATTGCTATTTTCTTTTCTATTATTATTTGTATTTTAATAATTTTTGCAGCGCTGCAAAAAGTTATCCCCTCACTCCATGCCCATAGTTTCCTCGTATACTTCATTTATATATCCTTCGACTCGCGTTGTATTTTTTATCTCCAAACTTACGCCTCAACATTATGATTATGATAATCATCATTAGTCGATTTTCTCTTGCTGCTGCCTCTATTGTGTGTGCTTGCATTTTTTTTTTTTACTACTTCTCTAAAAAGCTACCCGCTCTCTTTCCGGCGCGCGCAAACTGTCACACTTCCGTCTGTCGCATGCAGCGCTTTCACTCTGATGCTCATTGTTTATACGCGCGAATTAATGCAAATGTCCTTGTGCCTTTCGGGACTTTCGCACAAGGACAAATGATGTTTGTACTATTTGAATAAGAAATTCCGTGTGTTTACTTAATGTTGTTTTTTTTTACTATTTACTTTCATGCTAACTGTTATCGAAAATCTACTAAGAAATTTATTGAGTGGAAAATATCTTAAGTATACCTCTGGAGTTGTAGTGAAAGGATTATTAAGAACTTATTCCGTGCATTTATGCTTTGATAATTGAAATTGAAGTTCGCTGTTGAAAAATTTATTTGCACTTACATTGTGCTAATATTGTGATTATTTGTTACATATATTTGTTGTAGATAGTCGTTTGGCGGTATTTGAAGGGGAAAGGCAGTGGGAATAGTATAGTCGTTCGATAGAAGAGAGAATTAAGATTTCCAACTTATTAGCATGGTAAATGCAAATTTTTTGTAGAGTTTATAATCAATTAATAAAAATAGCTTTTAAATTTTCCCAAGTGAAAACTTTGAATTTTGAAGCTAGTTCTATGTACTTTGTGGGTTTTAGAGAAAACCGGTGAACAAAAAAATGAATTTACAAGCTAACTGATATTGTACCGATTGGTTCCGAAGATTGATAACTTGGGAGGTGTGTAACATTTGAATAATGCCGAATTACAATATAATCGATGCCGCTTTTTCCAAGCGCGATTTACATATGGCGCAAACAACTCGATATTTGCAAGTTTAAAAAAACCATGAACATCAAATTCGTTAATTGCATTTTTTTTGCAGAGGATAACATCATAGCCAAGTAACATGCAGTCAATTTAAAAAAAATAATAATTTTTCCTACAATCCTTTGTTTTAAGCATTTTTCATAGCAAACGTTAAAACTCAATTGTAAATTTTTGCGAAATTCTGTGAAGCAAAAAAACTACTTTTTCAAGTTTTCTCCCCTCAATGAGATCAATAAATTAAGACTGCTCTGAATATTAACTTTTAAGTAAAATGGTAGAAAATCGGTTTGCAATGAAATTTTCGAGTTTTTGTTGTATGAATATTTTAAGAATACGACTAGCTCTGTGGCGTCTAATAAAGTCATCTCCGGGACTCCAAAGATTTATTTTTCGGCTCCTGAAAGTTATTTTGCAGAAATATGGGGATCATATAAAATTGAGGTCCACACTCTTTTTGTAGGCTACTACCAAAATCCATGGAAATTTATATTTCTTCTAATAGTCGAGAGGTCGTAAGCTCATAAGCAATCCAAAAGGCTTTGATAGGTTCAGGTCTGGCTGATAAATTCCTTCCAGCAAATAATGATTCCGGTCGGTGCCTCGAGAAAAAAGCGTACTCGAATAAAGGAACTGGTATTGCTAGCCTGGCTATCAAAAAAAATTAATATTTACTACAGTATTTCTGACATTCCATCCAACAGCCTGAAAAATCCTAAAGTGATCAATTAACCGAAAAGAGAAACTGAACTTAAAACGTTCCCACTGTAGTAGGGTCTGATTTACCAGGACGACCTGAATTTATGTCCGACCAAGGACTATCGATTCAGTACCGTTTTTAAAATGTCACGGAGAATGCTTTTTGTTATTACAACAATAACTACAGCTACACTTAAGACATATTGGAAAAAATCGGATGAATAATGCTACGTAACCGGGAGTTATTCCACTCGAAATAAATTTTGGTTTCATACAACTCGAAATCATTCTATCAGAATTGTGTACCCGATTTTTGTAAAAATACAATGCTGTATTATAAGTTCAACCAATATATTCTTATCATGCTGTTCATTTTTAATTTTTATCTAAAGTATCCAGTCACGTTTTGCCAATATTGACTTGAATGACATCCACTACTCGGTTGCTTCAATTTTTATTTCTTATTTGTTTATTTATTTTCAAAGTGTCCTAGGGTTTCGTACATCTATGACCTTCTGTTGATTTCCCATTGCACAAGTCAGCAAATTGCCGGCAATCACAAAAAAAAATCAAACAAAAAAGTATGAATTTATGATTTTCATGCACATTTCCTAGATGAAGTAATTGTCATTGAATTGCATTGCATTACTCAATCATTCCTCAATTCTTTGTGGTTTCGGCTGCTTATGGCAATTTTTCAGCTTGCCTGCTGTCCTCCAAAATTATCTGCTGTCAGACAGTACACAGCTGTAGCGATAATAAATAATATTTCATTTGTCACAAAAAGGCATATACTTACTCGTAACAATAAAACGCAATGCCGTGCCAATTGTTGCATAATTTACTTGCAATTGCTATTGCTGAAATATTGCATTATAGTTGCACAAATGAAGTTGATGACTTTGCAACGGAAACAATTAAAACCATTAAACAACAAGAGAAGTTATTTATGTTTTGTTACTAAATGCCACTGGGCTATTGATGTGGGAGATCTTTGCATGTAGTCGATTTTGCATAGGTTATCGAATTCTGCTGATTATCATTTTGTTGCCAGAGTGCACATATATATGTATATATAAACATTAGGATGTCTCACCAAAAAGAGTTGCGGGGTTTGTTCACAGGAATTTCGTAACTTATTATGTGCTAAAAGTTCTGCCAAAATATTTCGAACACTTATTAAGATTTATCAGGTATACCGATTTGAAAATAACTCTAAAAATATAATTTCTTTTCAAAAACCCCTCCTAAGCTGATAAAAAGGTTTAAGGTTAAAGCGTCTGCATAGAAACTTTAAAATAAAGTGGTCAATGGAATTATTATAGTCAGGTTTGTTGGAAAACATTGAAATATGAATGGGTATGTTTACAAGGTGAGAAAAAACCTAAACTAACGTAAATAAGTCAAGTTCTGACTAAGTTATTCAAGTTTTTCTTAAACCATTCTCATAGAAAAGGTAAAAACCTGCATCAGAAATCTCATTACTGTGATTTCGTTAAAATTCTTAAAAGATATTTGTATGTAGACTTTGAAAAAATTTTTAAAATAAAAGGTTTTATTTATAAAGATTGCATTTCTTCAGCTATTTTCAACTCGGTACATCTTAGACAAATCTTAACGTTTTTCCCCAATATTTTGGCTGGTGTTTTAAAATTTAAACAGTTTTATAATTCCAATAATGAAAACAGTACCGATTTATCTTGTATGCACCCTAATAAACATACATATATCCAACACGTGAATGGATCTGCTGTGTAAATAAACACATACACACTATATATACTATGTCTGTATATGTAATGCCTCTACTTTAGTGAAATATACATTATCACATTAATTGTATACATTTTCACAATTGGAGTTAATTGTGCGTAAAAATTTAATTTAACTGAATTCTTTTAATTCCAGTGTCTGCTTGTTATTAAGGATATATGTATAAGTGTAGTGGATTTGTTTTTATAATTTCATTTGAGTGGGTGGCACATGTTCTCTGTGCAAGTTTTTATTGAAACTCTGCGGACATTGACACTTTAAAAGAAATTAAACGAACCAAATATCATATGTTTATCTTTAAGACTATCAGACCATGCAAATAAATTATAAGTAAATATTTGACAACTCAAAGTTAAGTGTTAAACAAAAAACACTCGCATAATCTTATATATCTAGCTACTAATTTTGTGTCCCGAGTAGCGCAGCGCTACAAGTGCTTTGACAGATAAGCTATAGATACAAGAAAAATAATTAGTAGCTTTACCGTTGTTATTACGAAACCTATTTGAATACTTGTATAGCCGGTGGTTTTTCCTAATATTTATATAATGTTTTACTTGCGATAAATATAAGAATAAATGCTCTCCCTTATTGCTCTGCAAAATAGTTTATAATTGACTTTTTAAAAAGGTGACCACCCTATTCAAGATATACCTAGATATCAACCTTCTCAACGATGCGAAAGATATGTTACCCCTATTTAAACATTTTACATACTTGTGTATAATTAAATAAAATTTGACGTTTCAAAAAGATGACATCCCTCCCCCTTTCTGTTGCTCGCCGAAACGAACCGTGTGACATCCATATTTTAATATATTTGCAAGTAGGTGGCAACCCTCTTCAAAATATACATAGCTAGCTATAAACCTTCTTAGCGAAACGAACCGAATTTAATATTTCGTTTCAGACAGGTGGCAATCCGCTCAAAAGTACCTGTGCATATTTTAATTAAATTTGACTTTTCAACCCTCCCCCAAGCATAAAATATATTTTAGGACTTATTCTCATACCTGCCAAATGGTCGCGCCGTTTCGTAGGAATCCGACCAAAAACACCGAAACACGAGATTTTTATATATTAGGTATAAACAGAAAAGTAAACTATTATCCACAAATATCTTTGGGAAGAGAATATTTATCAATCGAAATATTTTTCTCTTCATGAAATATTTTATAAAATTAAATGTCAATTGGATAATAATTTATATATTGGATTATAATTTATTTGATATATGCTATAAAATTGAAAGGTTAATAACATAGTGTAATGATATAAAGTATATCAGAAAGCAATGCCATTCATTTTCTGAATGCAGACTTGACAGATATGTTGTCATTTTTTTATTCTTCTTCATTCGCCAGTAGTTTTATGAGCTTGTTAGTGAATATTTTTTGAGTAAAAATAAATAAATAAAATAAAAACAAAAATGTCGGAAACAAATATTCTTTGTGCAAAAGCACACATACAAAATAATAATTTTTAGTGTGTGCGTATTGTGTCGAAAAGTTTAGGAAAGATTTTATAAATTCACTCATTCATTAATTTATTGGAAAATTATTAATACATTAAGATTCAAATCTTTTATAGTACAACAAATTAATTAGAACATTAATACATTTGTTTAAAACAATTTCTTTGTAAAAACGTACAATTTAAGTGAGATTGTCAATTTTTGTTATACTCAGAGAGTATTTATAAATTACACATTTAAACTTGCTTCCCTTTATGTTAATTCTAACAGCATCTCGAATAGAATTCCAGATATCTGTGGTATTGACGAACTGCCGTGTCGATGTAAATAGAGTACTTCGTCATTTCAAATTTATATTTTTGTATAAAAATGCCTCTTGTATAGAGCAGAGGCGTTGTAAGAAAAACTATTTCGTGTACATCAGAGTTTTTAAAATTTTTATAAGGAAAAGGTGTGTTTACAAACCCCGAATTTCGGGTGTCAAATTTGCTTGATTATTATTATTTATGATCATGATAATAATTTTATTTCATATTTTCATAGTGAAATATTTTTGGACTGAAATACTTTGGTCTACCCCTCTCGTAAACACTGATAAGAAAAATATTTTATTAAATATAAAACAAACGTACAATGAGTAACGTTTTTTTCTCCTAAAGCTGAAAAAAAGATTTAAACAAATATAATAAAAACAAAATTAATTATATATTACCGCAAGATTAATAATCTTAAAAAATGTGAGTACGGATGAGCAATAGAATATAAGTTATTAAATCCGGAAATTTCATTAAAACTAATGCATTAACTCTCATCGTAGAATTAAATCTGTTTCTGTCTGATTGCTTATTTGCCTTGCTAACTGGCGCCGACTGTCTTTTCTTCTTCTTTTGCCACGATCATCGGGTAGCGCGTTGAATACTTTCAGAGCAGGAAAACTTTCGTCAGTTCGTTAATAAGGCCAAGCCCGCGTAGCCGCTGGATCATATTTCGCTGAACTATGTAAATTTATCTTGCCGTAAAGCACATACAGCTCATCGTACTATCGTTCCGGTATTCGCCGTCGAAAGGACATAAGGGTAAAAAAATCTTTCGGCTAATCTTTCTATGGAAGACTCTAAATACCATCTTAAAAAAGGTAGAACTCAAGGCTCGATTGTTGAGGCAGATGAAATCGATGTCACTAGCATATGCCAACAGTTTCACAATCTAATAAAATATGGCCGCTGACCGATTTAATTCAGCAGCTCGAATTATCTTTTCCAACATAACCTTATCTAAAATCTCGATCGGTATCAATTGCCTCGGAGAATTCCTTCCAAATTTTGCCGAAGCTGGTGGCGTTGATCCACATAATTTTACACAGCCATATTAGTTGTGCCGAGATATTAAATTCAGACATTGCGGCATATCGGCAACTCCTTCGCGCGCTGTGACAGTCTGATTTAAAGTCGACAAAGAGATTGTGGATGTTAATCTCCTTCTCACGAGTCATTTTCGCGTATCATGAAAATCTGGTCGATAGTAGACTTCTCAGGTATAAAGTCACAATGATAAGGGCCTATTAGTTCGTTGACGATTGGCTTTAGTCGTTCAAACAATACGCTCGGGATCACCCTTTTTATAGATTGGACAGGGCATACTTCGATCACAATTAAAAGGCATGGATTCATCTGAATACTTATATTCTACAAATGAGCTGTTCCATGCATCTTATCAGCTCTTCGCCACCATTCTTGAATAGCTCAACTGCTGATCCATCAGCACCCACGGCTTTGTTCTTCCGTAGCCGAGGTCTGGTGACAGGATGTTATTACCGCCATTAGAGATTTGGGATTCGATTCCTTTAGCTTCTCTTCATAAGTTAAGTGTGCTTTTGGCGTCAGCCATCTGGTCACTGATCTTATTGCCACTCTATTGAGTAAATTTCAATCCGATTTTAAAGAATTGCCTTGCATTTGAATAAAACTACGTTATAAATATTTATTCAGTTCTTAAAATGTATTTTCACAATTTTGTCTTAAATCCCACTTTTAAGTGATTCAAGTGGCACTTATCTCCAACTGTGTCACAAATAATTTGGTTTAAGATCTGTACACAAAAGCAAAAGAAAAAATCATTTTCGCCGGCATACATACATACATGCATGTGTACGTATAAGCACTTGAAAGCGTTTCGCTAATAAAAATGTGGGAACATTGAAAAATATTGTATTATCAACACCACATCACGCTGCGCCAGAAGCATCCCTTTCTTTTAAAGAGGAATGCGAGACAATTAATGTTACTCGAGAGCGGTGGTAGACAATAACAGGAAATGCGATTACACTTCTGGTGTAGTGGGCAAAGAGCAGGAAGGATCATATGAATGTAATGCAATAACTGTGCCAGCTGGTTGTGTGAATTGTTGCTTTTCGAGAAACGTTTGATTGTGTGCGCAGGCTATGTAGTGCATTTTCGTTTTGTGAGCACGCAGGACATCGAGCACGAATCAGGGCAATAAAAAAATATAACAGTACGCCTGTATGGACAGAACACGAAATTGAGAGCGAACTCTGGGTATGCAAACTCTGAACTTAGAAGTTGCGTTATAAGGTGTACCGAGTAAGAAGGAGAAAATAAGTTGAATGTCGAATTGTAATTGTATAAAAAACTTGCATTGCACTCAAAAATGTTGTACAAATATAATGTACTGAACACGTCGCAGATTTCAGTAAAGCTTAAAATATTGCCCTTTTACAGAATGCACAATACTTAAAGTGCGCGGAAAATCCCTTTAAGTAGTTGCCATCTGAACTCTTTATAACTGTTGCCTCTCTTCCCTCTTCGCTGTCGAAATGCTGCATCACGTAAAAATTAAAATTCCACGAGCAACCACTGGAGTGACTTTGATTTCACGACTGTCAATAAAACAAGCGTATACTCCTATACATTGTCGATAAAATTGAAAAGCGCCGGAAACTGCAATGGAAGGAAACAAAGCAGTACGAAAAATAATAGAAAAAAAATATTAACTGGAATTTCAAATTCGAGAACAACGTCCTACCGCAAAGTGAGATGCAAGTAGTCTGTGGGGTAGTAATCAAATGGAAAACCTCCTGCAGACAATCGCACAACGTAAATAACTGCACATGGAACATTTGTAGATTCCTAGCGATGTGGCAAACTCCAAGACCAATGCAAGTGCTCGGCAAACACATTGCTAGATTTTGCTGCGGGCGGCAGTACAAAAGCAAAGAGCAAAAAAGCGACCCACATTAACTGATAAGAAATGCAGTCACTGGAGAAACTTTCTCAAGCGCAAGACATGATGTGGCATAGAAATGAAACAGACATTAAACAAATGAAGTATAGTGGGAGAAAAATTGAACCAGAAGATGTAGTCAGTCGTAAACCCACCTCCCTCCCACCTTTAGGTCTCAATGAAGTACTGATCGAGCGGCACCCTTCAAAGAAAGATGTTAATGAAAAAGTGGTAAATGGTATTGCCGCTTGTGGCAGGTGCTAATGAGTAAACGAATTTTGAGAAAAGAAACTCGTGAAATATTAATGAAAATGCTTGAATCAGAGGAAGCGCCTGCTGCTGTCTCGAAGTGAACTCTTTAAGACAGTTGGAGTTTTTAATTTAATTTGTGCACTATTTGGGTGCTGTGATGTTTGTACGCCGAAACGGAGTAGTTCAGATTGGATGGTCGAAGTTTAGTTGGTACGAAGGCCGTTGTCGTATTTGCAAATTCAGTGTTGCAAGTGGAAGGGAAGTGGTTAACTCTATTTGGAGCTCTTAAGTAACAAGCTGGGGCCGAATTACATGCTTAGTGAACGAACTACTCGTCACGTAAAAGTGAATATTTGATATTACACGAAAAGTGAACGTACCCCTTATATCTTAATTTGGTATTATGGGTTTAGTGAACGTAACTCATTTAGCGTAAACGTCAAAAATTTTCATACGATTGCAAGACGAAATTCGTATTCCAAAAATTTCTACTTGTTGCTATTATATTATTAGTAAAAATTTAATTGGATATTTAAAGCAAGTATTATTGCATATGTATGTACATATATACATATGTATATACTACAAAATATGTGTGAAACTGTAAAAGAAAAAATTTAAACATTCATTTTTCATTTCAAATAAAAAATACATATTTTTTTAAATGAATCCTAAATTCTTTTTACATCCTAATACAGTTCAAAAAACTTAATCATCAGCAGAAAAGCATCATAAGCAATTTCATGAAGGAGCAAAAAATATGCTGGCAAATTGTGCGCAGGGTAAAAAAACCGCTTTAAGACTTTCCAAATAAAATAAAAGCTCGACTGTTATTTAAAATGTTTTATAATTGTGTACAAACTTTGAAATGACATTTTGCTGTCAGAATTTCCATTACAATTATGATAGAATCTAGTGTACCCTGTGATAAAATACGATACGGCAGTAATCGTACCTCATAATTCCAATACTTTCGTACACACGATCAGTCACGTAAATTATTGTTATCCGATTGCCGTTTCGTTCACTGAACACGTCATTCGACCCCTGGTAAACTTTAAAGTGGTTATCAAAAATCATTATTATTATTTAGAGTACAAACAAAAAGTTGCACCTTGAAGAGGTATATCCCAAATATCTGATCTTCTCCCAGATTTAATTTCCCCTCTTATCTTTCGCCCAGTATGGAAGCATGTCAGTAAAGCCTTCTATCCTGAAACTATTACAGCAGAAGTTGCAGAGGCCGGTAATAGCTAAATGGAAGGTAAGTGCACTCGGCTATCTCTTCTAGTGACGATTTCAGCTTCATAAAGATTTGGAAACTCACGAATTGCATTCTGATTTTTTACTGTTCCTGTGCTCTGAGCTTAAGTGAGCCATCTCAGCTCGAATTTTATCCTAACTTAAGCAAAGATCTTCTATACAAAATGATGGTAATTTTTTTTTTTTTTTTTGATATTGGCTCATTAACGGTGCGCTAAAGAGCATTAGTTTGATAGCCTTCTCTTTATAAGGCGGTTGACCCGTCTGAACAATAAAAAGAATATAGCGGTCCGTTTTGCGGCAGAAACGGTATTCTCTTAAATCAGTTACGTCGAGCGCGGCGGAAGAGCATAAACATGCAGAATAGTAAAGTCCTTCTGGCTATGAATGTATCAGAAGCGGCCAAACGGACCTCCTTGGCTAACAAAGTCGTAATTTTCGTTAGTGGTACGAATCTAAACTGCACACTGTTGTTTGTGAAGCTTGGCTGTGAGGTTGTATAAAACTTCAAATTCTTTTTAGAGGAATAACAGGATTTACGGTTCAATTTGGGCTATTGAAAAACCTACCTTAATTTTAGTAATTTTAAGTTACTAAGTATTGGAGAAAAAGCTTTACAATTTCATTAGCTTAAAGCGTAAATCTGCTAAATCCATGTTTTACTTCAATTTAATTCTATAAGATGCAACACTGAAGAGTAAAACTGTTTAGTTCAATCATCTCATAATTCGCTACTAGCTTAAACGTCATGAAAATTTTGTATAATTTTTCTGCAGCCCCCTTGTTATTCTGCCCCAAAGTTTTAGGGTTTTTTGTTTTATTCGCAATTTTTCATTACTTAAAGCCAGATATTTCTTAACAGTTTGAATTCACTTATCAGAATTGAAACTGTGATATTTGAAATAATTATCGAGAAAAACTTTTATAACGATGTTCCTGAAGAGTATGTTGAAGTATATGAATCAGCTTAAAAAACATAAAATTCGCAGGGCATGTGTAAACTCTGACGGCTCATCATCCTCAAGCAATAGACGTTCGGCTCAGAAAACAGGCCCAGCCGATGACGACCCGAAAAGCTTGGCTTGTCTGCGAAGCACAAAAGCCTCTCAGTACTTATTCCGCAGGGGTCTCCCCAATCAAAAGCTCAAAATGGTTCAGGTTCCACTTAGATGGCTACCAGTGCTTCCTTGTTCTAATCTGGATGTCTGAAAAGACAGTAATGAAGACGCGTTTCATAAAAAATTGAGGGATCTGCAGTTTTACGCCGATCCCGTACGGTAGATGATTTCTATGAGAAGTATTTTAAAGGCGGAAATACATTCGGAGGGTTGTCAATGCCGCTGAGGGGCGACCACTTTTAGGAAAAAACTGTTTTCAATATTTTTTACTGTTATGTTCTCTAGTTGATATATGCACCCGAGTCACTCCGAGTGAATCGAGCTCACGTTACACGCTCAGCTACGGCGGCCACATACATACATACACCGAAACCTGATTAGTGACGAAAACGTTCATATGAAAGATAGGAAATATGAAATTATATTTATTAAATGTGA
Organism: Anomoia purmunda; assembly: GCA_951828415.1. Classification (NCBI taxonomy): domain Eukaryota; kingdom Metazoa; phylum Arthropoda; class Insecta; order Diptera; family Tephritidae; genus Anomoia; species Anomoia purmunda. The sequence goes on from OX639996.1 coordinate 92,135,420, forward strand.
GTTCTGCCTATAAAATGTTGCAAAATAGTGCTATGTTTTTTGGGTATAAACTTCTTAGCTAAAAACGAAAAATATTAGTAGTTGTTTTGTCTGACCTTTGAAATGCCTTTGGATTATAAACATTTAACTTAACTATTTTCTCCCATTTTGCAGCAAATCTCATTGGCATCGACACAATTCATCAACAAACGCTTTCCGGTCAAGAGATGGACCAGCTAAATGAACACCAATTAGATAAGGTCGCTAATAATGTGAGTGTTTTTTATCGTGTCACACCACGTCACAAATTGGCAATCGTGAAGTCACTACAACGCACGGGAAATATTGTCGGCATGACGGGTGATGGTGTCAACGACGGGGTTGCTCTGAAGAAGGCTGATATCGGCATAGCTATGGGCAAGAATGGGACGGATGTATGTAAAGAGGCCGCCGATATGATACTAGTCAACGATGATTTTCACACAATCATGTGAGTTAAATTGAGGGTTTTAAACGTTAGTTAATTTGCAGAACTATATTTCACATCATATCGTGGAATTAAATATACCATTTTGCCCGCATTATGAACTCCAACTATTAAAATTTTTAATATACAACTTTTCTTTATTTTCTTCCAATTCAGCGCTGCCATCGAGGAGGGGAAAGCGATATTCTACAATATTCGCAATTTCGTTCGTTTCCAGTTGAGCACTTCGATTGCCGCTCTTTCGCTGATCGCGCTAGCCACTCTCATGGGCATCGCAAATCCTCTGAATGCTATGCAAATCCTCTGGATCAATATTATCATGGATGGACCACCAGCGCAATCGCTTGGCGTCGAACCGGTCGATCACGATGTACTTAAGCAGAAGCCACGCAATGTCAAACAGCCGATGATTACGAAATCAGTGATAGTTAATGTTTTACTTAGCGCTAGTATCATAGTGCTCGGCACATTGTGGGTGTTTCAACGTGAAATGGCCGATGGCACGATGGGTAAAACGAAACGCGATACCACCATGACATTTACATGCTTTGTCTTTTTCGATATGTTCAATGCATTAGCTAGTCGTTCGGCAACAAAGAGTGTCTTCAAGATCGGCTTGTGCACGAACAAAATGTTTTTGCTCGCTGTGGGTTTCTCAATTATCGGACAAATGTTGGTCATCTATTTTCCACCACTGCAAATGGTATTCCAAACGGAAGCGCTATCCGCCTATGATATACTCTTTTTAGTCTCACTCACGTCGTCGGTGTTAATCGTGGCGGAGATTAAGAAATGGTTTGAACGCACAATGGAGCGTAAGATGTACAAGACTCGCTCCGAGTTGGATTTCGTATGACAAAACGCAAGCGCTGGAAGAAAATCGTCAAACGTAAAGAATGATTAAGCTTATCAAAACACACAAACCACAAACAAACAAACACACATAAGCAGGAGGAGTGAGATGTCGGATGGAAAAAAAACTGGGCGGGCGTTTAAGAACCGAATCGATGTGGATAATGGTTGAAAATGGGTATAAAAGAATAAAAGTTAAAAAAACTAAAATGCTTAAGGTATATTGGGCGTATTTTTTAAGAGAAAGCAAGAGAGCAACATGTAAAATCCAAAAGAGAGCAAAACTAATGCATACAATATTTTGAATGTCTATTTATCTTTGTATGGATTATGAACTTTAATTTGTAATTTGTTTGCTTCAAGCGAAACGACGATGAGCATGTAAACTATGACGAATTATGTAGCTAGGAAAAATGGAATGCGATTTCAAAAGAATCGGGCTCCAGATGGCGTAGTGCGCTGAACAGTTGCAAAAAATAAACATCGATGGCAAGCAAAAATATATATGGGTGGTGCAATAGAAGCAAAGTGAAAACGATGAGAATTTTTGGTGGCGAAATGTGTGATTTGATTACTTTTCTTATTGTTAGTTTTGTTTATGGACCGTCGTAAAAGGAACTTTGATCTCACTCTAGAAAGTGGCCTAATTTATGTAACATACATGTATGATTTTATACGTTTTTTCAAAATTCATCAAAACAAAAAAGATAACTATTTTTTGCCTCATTTGATATGAATGTCAAATTAAGTATGCAATTACGTTTGGTTTCCCTTTGTTTATCATTTCGCAAACTAATGTTGATTCGACTTACCACCAACCATTGGTCAGCTTTACTCCACCCACGTTCATACTTTCATCAAATGCGCAGCGAAATATATTCATGTGATGATAATTGCAACGGCTGCCAGCCATTGCTTCTTAAAACGATCTGTTCACAAAATGTTATAGCTGTTCTTCTATTTAATTAATATTGCATTTGCATTTACATGGACTGTCGTGAAATGTTGCTAGGACCCAAAATTATGTAAGCGCCTAAAAGATGCCACATAAAAGTAAATGTAATAAGCATTATAAAAACAATTCCCTAAATGAAGTGGCAAACTGTCCATTTCCACACAATTTTAAATGTCAATTACATTTCAAAAGCTGTGCAAACATGTTGCTGGCCTCATGTTGCCAAGATGTTGTGAGACTGTATGCGGCGTAAACTACTTCGTCATGGAAATGATGTGGTATTCTACGCATATTTTACGGCAATGTGTTTTGTTTGAATTTTGAAAGGAATTTCAAGTGAATCGCGCAATTAGTACTAAACAAGCGCAATATGTTTTAATGTCGAAGGCATAGTGCCAAAGCCGGCCAACACATAGCACAAATGAGTAAAAAAATTACCTAAAACTGAAGATATTATTTCTGGAATCAAGCGACATGCTAAATATTATATGTAGATGTTGCTAAATGCTATAATTCTTTCGCGGAGACCTTTACATGTTAACATGCGAGATATGTATGTACATGCGGTGGTACTGAGTCCTAGCATTCACCATTTTCGCTTTTACAAAAAACTACTGGCGTCATATTTCAACTGTTTGCCTTGTTTTCTTTTTGGATTCAAATTTTTAATTTGCTTTCTATATGTAATTTGAATTGCATTGAAATTAGTTGGAAGGCAGTTTTAACTTTTCCATTTTCGAAATAATCTGCATATGATTTATTTAAAATTGTTTGACGCTTGCTTTCTGTTTCATAACCAATCCGCCATACGCTTGTGCTAGATATTAGTTACAAAATTTTGCAAAACATATTTTAATTTAGATTTAGCTCATATTTTAATTTAGATTTAGCTCATATTCGTTATTTATGTATAACATAATTTTGAGATTCGATTTTTAAACTTATGAAGAGTCGTTTTAAATACCTACATACAAAAATATCTCAATCAATTTTGAAATACATATATTGCTTAATTTTTGTTTAATTATTATAATTATAAACTAACAATATGAAGCAATTTCTTGGTTTCCTAACAATTTTTCTCCATCTCCGTTATTTTAATCAAGCCACTATTCCTGTTGTCGCACTTAACTTTTCATAACATTCTTATAAATTTAATAGGAACAGTATTCATAATTTAAAAAAAAGCTAAACTAATTCCAAGTTTTTTTAACACATTCGAATATTCTTCTTAGTATTTAAAATTTTAGTTCTTTACTTCTACACATTTCTTAAGCGATTTAACAATAATTTGTTTAGTTGGCGGGTGTGAACGTGTGGCACACTCTTTCAATAAGCAGCTAAATTTTATATATTTTAAATTGTTGTGATATTAAAATAAGTGCTCGAGTTTCTTGTTTTGTAAATTATTTAATAAGAGAGAAGATAGTAAACTAGGGTAGTATGCTTTTAATTTTAATTTATTGGCCCTTAGCTTTAATTCAATTACGTATTGTTTCCTTTTTACTTTAAGTAAATTACTTTAGTGTTGAAAAAATAAAAAAATAAAAGTTTAAATTGTCTTTGTATCATTTTCGTCTTCAGTTTTAAATATGTATATGCTTTATCGCCGCCCTAAAAATTCTAATTGGGATATTCATAAAGTTCGGCAAATGACATATGAAAGCTGAAAATAGCTCAAAAATTTAGCTATTTCTTCGATCAAGACATTAAGTATTTTTCGCATCTGCCGATTGTTTGATAAAACTTTGTGAATACCGCTATTACGTTGCACTACTCACCGGCTGAATGGAAAAAGCGTAAAAAATACTCATGAGATAAGAAACACACAGATAGTAATTGCCTAAATCCTCAACGTTTAAAAAGGTAAAATAAAATGCTAAGCAAATATGCAGCAATAAAACTTTGAAATAATTTACCCTCAAATCTAGAAATCCTAATATACATTTTTTTGGCCACTCAAAAGCAAAGGGATGTGCTTCGATGTGTTGGTATGGGTGTGCGTGCGTGTGTGTACGCAATAGCAGCAAGCGAAATTGATTCTTAAAAAATATATACATATATTTGATGATTAAAAAAAATAACTTCTAGCGCTGATTTTTGAAAAACAAATTGATAAAAAATAAAGTAGACTTTAATTACTTTATATCGAAAATGTTTCTTTATAAAGTTTTTTTTTAAGTCTATTTTAATTTTTCTGAATATGGCGATTAAACTGTTAAAAGTACTGGGACACTAATTTGCAAAAATTGTAATTTGTTTACGGAAGATTGTCATTCTAATGTAATATGCACTAAACAAAAAGTATTTTATTCGGAAAGTGAAAAATACGTTTGAAAAACCATTTTAAAATAAAGCTTTTTTGATATGTAAGTATTTTGATAATGATTTCATTATTAAAGATAATATTTGCAAAAGAATTTGTTAAACAAAAAAAATTTTGTGAGAAAATAAGCTGGTAATGATTGATGTGTACTTTAAAACACAGAAAATGCAAGATTAAAAAGTAGTTAAAAAATGCTTTAAAAATTATTATTAGAAAGAAAAATGGAATATAAAATATAAGCGTAAAAAATAGTAATATTTTCCAATCGTCTCTATACCGCAAAATTTTTTTAGGAAAGCGGTTTTTCTTTGAATTTCGCAACCAAGACTTGAAGCCTTATTTTAAGGTAGTAAGAATAAATTTTGCATGGATAATTGATTGTTTTTATTTCAAAATCTTCTGAAAAATTCTTTAAACTATTCACATTTCTATTTCTGGACACTTGGGTTGAACTAAAGGTTACCGACTAATATTTCCAAATATCTTTAAAATAGTTTTTTTTTTTAATTGTTCACCACAAAGGTGTTTAAAGTTTGAATGAAGTAAATAATAAATAAAATAAACAATAACCGGTAGATGGGAACCATAAAAATAGTCTTACGCTGCTAATGCTAATGCTTTGTACGTCATTTTGCCATCTATCTTAATATTTGTCCTTAATTAGTGAGTTGGCTCACTGTAGGTCAACCAAGCAACTAAAGTACTATTTTATAGGAGAGATTTGATGATATTCTTGACTGTTTGTATATGCACGATTTTGTAAGAAAATCTTGTATACCGAGTTAGTTAAAACCTTTCTTTATTCAGTCACTAACTTCAAATTACTACTGCCATCGGTTGACTTGAAGTTTAATAACACTTATAGCTCTTTTGAGTCATTAGGGCATCCCTTCTTTTTGGAGATAAATTTTAATGGCCTCAGCTCCATTTCTTTCAAATTGATGTCATTTTCCAAAACAGTTTCCCAATTGTAGGGCAGTTTTTAATAAAAAAAATTCAAAATATCAAAACAGCAGCGTAAGAATTTTTAACGATTGTGATTATATTGTTTCAATTTGAATGTGGTTTTCAACCGCAATAAAAATTAGTAAAAAAAATTATGTACCAATATTCATATAAAGTTACTTATATTTAAATATAAATCTAAATAAAAATAAATTTCAAGAATACAGCATGCAATAAAATAATATAAATTAGTAAATACAGTTGTGGTCGCGAAAATTGACAACAATTTGGTCTTTCCTTATTTAAAGCGATGTAAGACAAAGTTCTAAATTTCTAAAAAGTTCTATTACAAATTCAACAAGTATAAAAAAATGGTCAGTAAAATTTTTAGTAGGGATTTTTAGAAAATTTCAGAGTAGCCCATTTAATTTTAATATAATAAGGTTTAAGTTTGAGGTGGCTAAAAAAATTTATTGATTTTTGATAATTCTTTGCTCATGGTGTTAACCCCTTTCTTTTCACAACTCAAACTAAATATATTAAAAAGAATTAACAGTATTTTTACAAATAATTGTTCACATTAAATAAGGAAAGATAAATCTCTAAAAATGTGTCAATATATTTTGCTGCCCCTATTTTCGTGATCACAGGTATATACAAAATGTAGAGGATATGTGCGATATAGCGATTACCATAGTAATATGGGTAGACATTTTATTTCCAAGTAAACTTGAATTGAAGAAAAAATAATAAATTAACAGTTAGTCAATAATGCGTTTCAAAAGGAATTAACATGTAATGTAATGTTCATAAAAATACGGGTAGACAGTTTAGCGAAATTTCACAGTAGAAAAGTTAATATTCAGATTATTATATACAAAGACAATATTTATGAAGAAACGTCTGATTTTAGAAAACTTCGTTCGAAATTCTAAAGATACGGCGGTTTAAAATTAAAAAATTACAGAATCTGTGACATTAATAGCGTACATTAAACACATCTTTTAGCCTTATAGTCTTAATATATACTAAACAACGTACATATTAAAGAAAAAAGTGTTGAGAAATGCATCTCACTAGAAGTTGTGTTCTGAAATTTCTAAGAAACTTAAAAAAATTCCAGTTGAATACTGCTAACATTGCAAGAATATTGCATTTTCAATGCTTGCAGATTCTAGAGTATTTGATAGTAGAAATATCTCAATATTATGTTGCCGTAATCTGGTATTCTATCATTCTTGATATACCACAGTTTAACAGAACATTTTTTCACAGAGTTTTAAGATACTGAGACTTAGTAGTTTCGGTGTTGTAAAATATAACACAATCTACAAAGCGAATGAAATTATACAGGTGGTTTTTTGTTTTTAGAGGCATAGAACTTTTATTTCAAATAAAACACCAACAAATGAACTAAATGACCAATGTTTATTAGTTCGCAAATACTATAGAAATTGGAGAATTTTTGGCAAATAGCTCGACTACGACTAATGAAGACCCTCGTGGTGGTAAAATTTTCCACCACTATTTTCAGCATAGTCGAATGCAATTTATTTGGCAGCTATCCCTGTTGGCAAAATACAGGGCTATTGGACGGCCGCTTGTGACTTATGCTGCACCAATTTAGACGCCGGGGACTAAGAAAACACAATGGGCGAAGTTACAGATCTGTCAGAATTCCTCTCTCCGTTCTGTGACGGGATGTCTTCTGATGTCGTCGAGGCTTACATGATTCGTATGATGGAACACAACACCAAGCTAAGCAAGCATGGATGCTGTTATTGGAGTCAACCCACTACCAATGGCAGACGAAAAGCTTCTGCTGCCTCGAAAATCCCACGCTACTCCGCTTCAATTACGGTCTAGTTACTGTAGTGGACTTAACTCCTACTTATCCAGACTCGATTCGACATCTCAAATATTTGCCCGGTATGTGGAAAATTTCCGCACGATCCCAGTCACCTGTTCACTTGCACCCCCAAACCTACTCATCTAACAGCTCGTTTCATGGGCCACTCTTTTGATGAGTTTGAAGATAACGATCACGGGCAAGCTGATTTAGCAGGATGTAGGTAGCCATTACAACAACAGCTATTCCTCTATGAAGTTCTATACCTATAAAAAAGCAGCCGCAATTTTGCAAGACTCGCTCGCCACTAGGCCCTTATATGTTTTTTTTCGGGTACAGCTTAACAAAATTTAAAAAAATTCGGCGTCTTGTAATTTTGGGATCATCAATTTCCTAGTATTTTATAACGACACTGCAGATAAGGTCCTTCTAAAAGTGATAACCCTGTGTATTTCAAACTTTTTGTGTCACTTTATACAACACATGCCATATTTCTCTTCCACCGACAAAAAATAACTATTGTCTCGAATTTAAAAATTTAAGAACAAAGCGAATTCATATAAGGTGATGTTATTAGAACAAAAACAAAATTTACACCTATTGACAAAGCCAGTTGACCACTTCGAGCAGAAAGAATGAAAAATCCGTTCTCACGACAACTTACGTAACCAAAATGTGTAAAAACAATGCATCAATGTGGCCTGAATTCCGAAATAAACGATTTTTTTTCATAATCATTATGAGATGAGAAGTATTGTTTATACATATCCAAACACTTATTTCTAACACTTCCTGATAACTGTTATACAGGAGAAAGATTTTTCGTCGGCCATGAGTGTAATTTTGCAATGGGGGTTTTTACGTTGCTTGATATCAATTAAGAATCGCCCAACGTTTATTGTTATTTCATCTTTACCTTTAATCTTTATTTTCATCTTTATCTTCATCTTAACTTTCATTTTCATCATCTTGATGTTCTTCCTTATCTCCATCTTCATCAATATCCTAGCGGCGCGACGTTTATCAGGTAACATAAAAAATTTAAGTTTGTAAATAAATGGGTAGTGTCAACGGGTAAATTATTTTATCTGCATAACAGCTATCGGGGAACGTATGGATCAACGTTGGAAAATTAACATTGGGGTTGAACTCTTTTCATCGATATAAAATACATTTATCATCTAATAACTGTTATGGAGCAATATTTTAGCGATACAACTTATAACTATTATATCACTGTTTTATTCTATATCAATTCATTTTTCAATAGTTTCCCCTAAAGCCTGTTTTTATTTTTCTGCTTTTCATACTATGTGAAACAAAAATGAATCCTCTACATTTCTATATACTAAATAAATGCAGAAATGAAACACTCGCTCAATAGAACACCAATTACTTAATTGAATAATGCAAAACAAAAGTTGAGTAAATAGTAAAAATAGTTGTTTAACCATTCAAAATGTAATAACTTCAATAAAGTAGTTTATTACCAGGAAATATTTTTAAGCATTGGAGCGAGAAACAATAAAAGTAGCTTAGCCTATTGTGCTCGTTCTAGAGATACATACTGAAATTCAAATTTTAAAGAAAAACCACAAGCGCTTTAATTTTTCAGCAAAATTAAAAATAGCGAAACCCATTTAAAGGACTAGTATTTATTGCAGCACATTTTATGAATTCCACAATAAAATATTAAAAATAACAGTTAAATATAAAAATATATTAAATTAATAAAACCAAAAAACAGTTCGCCAATTAAAAATGTATGTAGTGTTCTGTATTGAAAACCAATTTTGTTTTTCTTGAAGTATTTTAAAACAAAGTAATAGAACTTTCAGAAAAAATCACACTTTAGGTGATTCTCGCATTTAGAGAAAAAAAACAAAAACAATGGAGTATTTCAAACTATTTAAAACAATAAAATTGTACTACTTGACATAGCAATTAAAGGAATTCAGTAAAAGACCGTAGCGCAGCTCACTTGAAATAAAAGTATTTAATATATATATATATATATATATATATATAGATTTATATTTAGATCTAACATTTTCCAACGTGCATTCATTTTATAAACAGTTGAAGAGAAATTGTCACATTTAGTTCACTAGCGCAAATCACAATCACCTTTCAATCGATGTCATAAACATATCACCAAAAATCGACAGCACTTTAAAAATTATGTTTGAAGCAGTCGGTAAATAAAGCAATTTAGTCGGCACCAAAAACAATAAAAAATAAAAATGAAAATGAAAAAAAGAACAAAAATATCTTGCGAAGTTTCGCCATCATTATGTGTTGAAACACCAAGCACAGCACCATTCAGCATGACATCATCCACATCGGCACGAAGTACATATAAGAACATACATACATTCATATGTTATCACCTGGCATGTTCGCGTAAAGTTAAATGCTAAATGCATATATAAAATAATAATATGTAATTCTTTTCACTTACAGATATTAAGCGTATATATTTTTCTTGAAACCCATTAAAGGAAACGCATGCAATTTTTGAGGGAAAGCATAACTGACAAAGCTATAACGTGGGAAAGCTCTAACCTTAACCTTTTTCCAGAGAACTTGCAAGTTCTCTGATTAAACTGCCAGAACTTGCTATACTATAATCGATTGTGCTCGCTTTGGTTTATCATTTAATTATAAATACATCATCGCAACAGAACAACGCCCGCCAACTGTGTAAATATATTTCGAAAATCAAGGTTTAATTCGGAAATGTTACCGTGCGCTAAATCTGTTCAGTGCTGAGGCTCGTTTTTGCCTCAATGGACAAGTAAATAAGTAAAATTGGCGCACTTGAAGTGAAGAGAACCAACGAAAGTTTCAGTATGTCTTGTTACATCCATAAAAGCTTACTGTTTGGTTTGGTTTATTGGCCGGTGGGAGCATTGGTTCTTATTTGCTACAAAATGAGAATGGGTAGAATGCTACTATCAACAATGATTGCCGATTAATTCGTACCTCAACATAACGGTATTACTTAAATAGCACACAGCGTTCCAAACAATTAAATATTGAAGGAAAGATTTGGTAGAACGGCTTACTTCTTGAACGGTTCCAATCAAGTGGCCAATGAAATCGCTCGATTTATCGCCTAGTTTCTCTTGGACTACGCATAGAAGTTTGTTTATGCGAACAAACTGTAAATTTTGGACGTCCTTGAAGACAACATTGCTTCAAAAGTGGTCGTAAAACGGATTGAGCTATGTAAGCGTCAGCTGCCCAAATTCATATCCAAAGACTTCTTAAGTGCCATTGTAACCGGCGAGGTGATTTTGGTCAATTCTAACTGGCGTACTATAGTCGTTGCTTTCCCTTGTTAACTGGCGCCCATTGGACACACTAAGCGAAGCCAAGTCCATCTCGTATTTCCAGCGGAGACGATGTCTTTCCACTTTCTTCCTTCGGGTCTTTTACAAGATTTGGCGTATTTTCAAAATAATTATATGACCTGCAGATACCCAAGAATTTTAATTGTCTGGCATGTGTTTGTAGACCCATATGAACCAAGAAAATGATGACAACTAGGTCTTATCAAATCCTTACTCCAGATTACTTTTACGACAGAGTTTATTTCCAACTTGGATGTTGTTGTATCGGCATCCCACGTTTCCGATGCTAGTGAGATGGCAATTTTTGGTTGGATCAAAAATGGGTTCGTTAAAATATTGTGGAAATGCTTTCAAAAGCTTTGAATATGCTTTTTTAAATTGTGCTTTGTACGAAGCTGAATTCAAAATTAACTTGCAGTTGCAGTCTTTTGTAGAGGGGCTTCTGTTTTATTCGAATATTAACTTTCTTGCAAAAAAAAATCGATAAAATATTTCATGCGTTTTTTTTGCTTTACTTTTAAATTAAAAAGCTACTGTTATAGCAATTTATATACTTTTCCCACTGAGCATTGAAATGCCAACAATTTTCTTTTTTCATTCAAAAAAATTTCGTAAATCGACAAACTCCTTCATTAAATGGGATGGGATTGTGTAATGCCCTTTGTCATTACGAAGTTAGTTAAAAATATTTTGTGTTTTATTTAATTTTACGTATTATTTGGAATAACTCAAAAATAAAACGCTCTCCGTATATAATCATCTCGAAAATATCAATAACGCCTCATTCAAATTTTATCATGTAAACAAGGCATATGCATACAATTTAAGACAAATCATTCAATCATTTACATACACAAAAAACTAACGGCATTTTCACAGTATACATACAAAGTTACATTTAATTATATATTACACCTATTAAATTAGTTTCGTAAATTGCATAAAATACATTCACCTGAACTCTTAAAATTCACAAAAAAGACACGTCTATCCCACTTTATACATATACAAAACATTTATAGATAAATACAGGTATAATGCAGAAATTTAATAAACAATATGTAACTAAAACGCTCACATTATTCACACGCATGATACAGATTACACAAAAAAATGGAAGATTGTTTAAAGACAAAAATAAAAATAATTTTAAAAAATTATAAAAATAAAAAAAAAACTCATCCACAATGGTAACAATAATTAGTCTTAAAAGTGCGTAATATTTATTATGTATTTGTATAATATACGATTGTATGGGTGTTAAACTATATTAACGCATACCAGAAGTGACTAAATTCTATTATTAACTAAATTAACTAAAATATAATTTATATAAATGAATTAGTTTATATTTATATAAATATGCATATGCACGTATTTGTAATGCTTAAACTTCACACAATTACTCATATTACATAGGTAAGGGAATTATATACGTTCATACATATTAAAAACTAAATAAATGTGTGCGTCTGTACGCAAGTAATTTATTGTGCTTTGCGTATATCTTAAATATATATTTTAATCTACTAAGTAATGTATTTTATACGGCAAGGTGCAACTAAATGTAAGCAATGAAAGTATTATTTATTTATTTATTTGGTAAGCTGAAGTGTAGCTGGAATTAATTTATCATTGTGGTTAGATATTACAAATTTGAACATTGAAGCTTTAAACATAATACAGCTTTGTGGTTTTTCGAAAATTCAATGATCCAAAGTAGGTGTGGTAAACTGAACACATTTGCACTATGCTGGTGGCGAGCATTTCGGCGGGCTACAGGCACTAGTTGAAAGGGGATGCAGAAACTCAGGGCAAAGAGGGAAATTGTGAGCGTATTAACGAAAGACAGTAAACATAATGGAGAGTGGCTATTAACCGATTACTTGTAATATCAGCATTTCTGAGCTGATGCCTAAGTCTTAACAATCGTACTTTTTGGTTAAATTTTCAGAAAAAAAAACATTGTCATCATAATTCTATTACTCTGCACTGAAAATCTGATACTGTTAGTACTGATAGTAACTTGAATAAGTTGTGCTTTACAGAGTCCAAATATTTTATAAAAGAATTAAATGCTTAGAATATCAAGTGTTATTAATGCAAGCAACTTCTCCTTTCCCTCTGGGTTTGTTGGCAAAGGGAATGCAAAATAACTTTGCCCGCGGCTCTGTCCGCCTTTACTCTAAAAGGCGTTACAGTTTTTCAGAGATAATGCTTTCTTTTTATACAGGGAGAACGCATGGAAAGACTAACCCTCGTGGGGAGAAAGTTCGACCAGATACTAAAACTCCTTGTCTGTCTGCTGTACTGTACCAATGTTAATGTACTAGGACAATTCGTCGTTAGCTCGACTGGCTTGACACCATCCATGTTAGTCTTTTGCCCAATGCTCCCCCTCGAACCCATTTTACACGAACTGTTCAACTATGTATTGTTATCCGGGAGTTTTGTACGTTTCGGCATGGCTTTAATAATATACTACTTCAGCTAAGGACGGCGACCAGTGAAGCGGAATGCAATGGTCGTAGTCTTCGCAACGGCCTATGGTAACTGTGCTCCAACGGTCCCTTATTCGGAATAAGTTCGCCGACGTGCGAGCATTGGTGTATTCGATGCTTTGGGGCAGTTAGGAATGGGGAATAACGTCTCCCTCGCCTCCTCGATGTACTTCAATTTGGCGTTCACTTGAATGTCCAAGTATTTAATTGAGGACTTCGAATGTATTGTACCTGCCTTAATGCGGTTTTTGCCTTCTCTCTCACATTTCGGTATCTAAGAGTATCAACTCGGATTTTTTAATTGCCACTGTTGTTCTGCATCTTCAAGATGTTTTGCAACCACGACGGATCTACCTTTATGTCTTCTTAAAAGTCTAAATATTTGCAGTTATTTAGATTAATAAAAGATTCGCCTTTGAACTAAATTTTGAACTATTGACATGAGCAAATCGCTGAGGGATAACAAAAGTAGAACTGCCAAGATTTACCATTCGAAAGATAAAGAGATAGGACCTATACAGGATCATTTAGGATTTCTCGGCAGCTCTTGGTGTCCTATGACTAAGGTTTGTTTAAGATTGAGCAAATCATAGCTGGTTGCACAAGGCACTGACGCATAGGAGTGCATCTAACAGAATATGAAAGAGTAAAATTACAATTACCCACCTACTTTGGCATTATTTTGAGAGAGTTTTAAGGTCATACAGATTTTCGTCCTTCATGTGTTCTAACGGCTGCTGAAATCGAAATTAACTAACATTTAAACTAACCAACTAACCAGTCAATTTTTACGCATATTCAAAAACTTTCTTTAGATACAAGCTTGGATGGCCATGCAGTCGGCCTTCTGACAGGTTATTGATTGATTCAAAATGAAATTATTATTTTAAATTAAATAACTTGTCATTTCGTTTCGGTACAATTCTTATCCAGAATCCGAAAACTAATTTAAATTCTCAAATAAAAAATTTTGATTATAAAATGAAAAATAAGAAATTAAATTTTAATATTTGTTATATGAAAAACCTTAGGAACAGGTATTTAACACGGTAAGCTGTTTTAAGACCCTGATACGCATTAATTGCAACTATTTATAACCTACTAAATTTTTCTAAGTACAACTTCAAATGGATTGAAATGAATTGAAATGGTCTCCTATAAATACAGGTATTTTACAAAACAACGCGAGCTAATTTGGAATGTATAGGGCTCGAATGAGCTTTTGTAACGAAGAAGACCCTCGCTTGTAATTAAACTGTGGAATTAATTGTAAATTCGTTGATTAAGTCTTTTCTTTGAGCGGTTCGCTTATATTTCGCCACTATGATTTTTAATGTAAACTACTTATTGAATTCTTTCTTTGTATTTTGACTTAACTATTTACATATGTGGCGGAGAACTTGATTCAAAATTAAAATACAACTTAACAAATACCTAAAGAAACAGATAACACTTACATACAAAACACTCATCGCATCTCAACAACTACAAAATATAGTAACTGTACAAGTTCAAAAACTGATAAATTAGTGTATAAATATATACACAAACATACAAATACACAAAGAAAATAAAATAAAATGAAATACATACATAAATAATGAAACATAAGATATGAAAAATAAAATATATTTAATTACACAACTCTTGTGTACACTGCGTATTATTTAGTTATCTAAAATGTTCTAAATTTTACGTGACATTCATTGACTTAACATCTCCCTATACATATACACATACATAAAATATGTATGCCCTTTCAAAGGCATTGATATAACAAACTTTAAACACAATTGCAAAATACATATAAATAAATTATAAAATGAAAGCATTATAAAATATTTAATATTTAATGAGAAATTTACCAATAAAACTTTCTGTAGCAGTAAACAAAATGGATGTGCCTTTTATTTTTATAAGACGTCTACTAAGGCGACATTTGTTGAGGAGAAGGCTGTATTCAAGGTAATTAATTTAAAATGTACTTTCTTCTGATAAAACTTACTTTTAAACACATTTATACTAAACCGGATTTTTCGCTTTATTAGCTTTATTAGGAACCAATCATGAGAATCTCGAAAGCATGTAAATTTTCATTGAGTTTTCATGACCAACTCTGTGTTCAATAACTTTTTGCCAAAAAAAAAACGATGGTTTCGCGTCACTACTGTAGAAAAAGGGCAAAGAACAATAAACATAAATAAAATCTTTCTTACTTACTTAATTAGCGCTATAAACTCTTAAGAGATTTTTGCCGAGTTTAACAAACTGCGCCAGTCACTCCGTCTTCCTGCTAACTGGCGAGAATTGGAAAGACTAAATGGAAAAGAACTTGACGTCACTTGGTATATTCAACGCAGAGGAGGGCGACCTCTTCCTCTACCACCGCCAGCTAGTACCGCGTTGAATACTTTCAGGACTGGAGCATTTTCGTCCATTCGCACGACATGTACCATCCAACATAGCTGCTGTATTTTAATTCGACTATGTCTATGTCGCGGTAAAGCTCATACAGCTCGTCGATCCAGCGTGTGCGGTATTCGCCGTCGCAAAGACGTAAATCTTTCTCTCGAACATGCAAGGCATATTTTCATATTCCTGTGAAAGGAAACACCAGCAAAATTAATAGTTAAATTACCTACGAATTTGGAAAACTAAGAAGTCGTATAAATATCTATACTGATAGTGGGCATGTTGTTGAGAAGGTAGGAAATCGAAGGATTTACGAAGATGAGGTATATTTGAAAGAAAAACGCGAAATCATTTGGTGTAGCGACTTGTAGAATTCTTGGTACTTAAATATATCCTTGCCTTATTATTGCATTCACCGATATCCACAAAGGTACTCATCTACGGTGTATTCCCCTGAAATGCGATTAATACCGAAACCTTTCTGCGTTCCCTATTTCCTATTTGTTTATTTGCCCTAGGTTGCATTCCATTAATTTCAAATGCCCGGATATGATATCCAAATATTATATTGATATCAGGATATCCGCAAATCCGGATTCTTCGATTACGATTAAAAATCCGGATGAAATTCCCAGCCCTAATAATAGTATAATATCCAAAATTCAAAATATTTTTTAATGAAAAGTTAAGTGATTCTTATTTTTGTGTTGATACATGCACATTTCACTATAAAAGTCAACATAAGTCGAACCTTTGCATTTCAACTAACGTTTAATGTTCTCTACTCTTAGATTTCTGACTCCACCTGTAATTAGCTGGCAATACGAGTGCATATATTATAATATAAGAAATTCATCTGATATAAATGTTGGAGAAGAAGACCAACTTACTAATTTGCATTCATAAAAAGACTTTATATTTAAA
Organism: Anomoia purmunda; assembly: GCA_951828415.1. Taxonomy (NCBI): domain Eukaryota; kingdom Metazoa; phylum Arthropoda; class Insecta; order Diptera; family Tephritidae; genus Anomoia; species Anomoia purmunda. The sequence continues at coordinate 92,152,006 of OX639996.1, forward strand.
TAAATAAATGCAAATAATCGTATTTGATTTGCCAGAAGAAAATAAAAGGCCGTTACAAAATGTTTGTTTTCTAGCTAACTTATTTCATTTCAGGAAATCATTATTTCATCATAAGTACAATGTAGATATGTATGCTAATATGAAAAATACTAAAATTACAGACTATTACTAAACTTAAAATTCGAATAGAAATAAAACATTGATTTAAAAAAATATTACCAGTAATCAAATACAACTTTTAATTCTCATAATAAAATATACGAATTTAGTTTTAATTTGTAATTTTTAAATATGTATATTAGACTCGTTTGCTAAAAAAGGTAGCACTTGCCTCCCTAGTTTGAAAGCTTATATTGAGAGGATTTCAGGACATAGAAAATTACCTAAAAATAATCAAAACAATTTATTTATTACTCGCTCCAAAAGTTGTATATACTCTTCTTGAGAAAGAAATGCATCGCTTAGATCGATATAATGCACTTTAGAATCGAGTAATAAATAAAACAGTTAAGATGATAATTCGATTTTGGCTATTTTTAGGTGGGCTATCTCAAACTTTTTTTTCTGCCGACTCGTTCTAATGTACATATACATATATATAAACATATATGTATATAAATCTGCATCTATGCAATTTACTGAATTTTTATTGGAATAAGGACTGTAAGTTCATATATTTATTTTAAACATGTTCATTTCAAAAGATAATGCCAATTTAAGCTTTTTAGTTAAATAATGATTACTAGATCACAAATATATAAAAGACGATATATTTTCTAAATTCTAATAACTTACTGTTTGATGCTGAATGCAGTAAAGGCTTGTAAATCTTTCAAAGTTTAGAAAAAATTCAAATTGAAAAAATTTGTCAAACATATATTTGGATTTAATTTGCCAATTGCTTTTCATTTCAATTATGAAAAGGCAAATCTTTTCAAATCGAAAAAATGTTGCAAATACAGAACAAATCTATACATTTTTATTAAACAAAATAATTAAAATGAAACTTAAAAAAAAATAGACAAACCTAGTCAATATCTGGTGGTGTTCAATAATAAAAAATACTATGTATGTATATATTTTCAAAATCAAAAATGTAAAACAGAGAGAGGCGATGGCAAGCTTAACGTCAGCCATTGGTACAATGAATCGTAGCTCAGAACTGATATCAAGCAACGAGGAAATGCAACAAACGCCAGACAATAATGATGGTGATAAACCGGGTTCAAGCGTAACGACTTGGGAATCTGCGGATGATCTACGAGCATTATCACGTCCAATGAAGAAAGTTCAAGATATGGTAGGTGTAACGACTGAATTCGACCCACTCAAAGGTTCAACATCAGCAATGCAGTTTATTAATCGAACGCACCACAACGAATCGCAGTTCAGCACAAAATGAGAGCCATGGCCAAACGTTGGCTGGATGCGCAACCTGTTTTCAGATCCTGGTCACAATTTGTGCACGCATTCAAGGCGGACTTTTCGTCAACACACAACGCAGCTGATACACATAAGACGCTTGCGCAACGCAAACGTAAATCCAACGAAAACTACTTAGAGTATTACTACTCAATGTTAACGATAGGGCGTCAAGTTGAGGTGGACGATGTTTCCATCAACACACACATCATCAGTGGACTCAACGATAGAATGCTAACAAAAACATTGGCAACGATGAATCTTGCGACGTGTAGTCAACTAATGCTGGCGCTCAAAAATTTAACGACAGTCAGCAACGTATCAGTGAATCCAACGGGGTCAACTCAGCAAACAGTTAAGACCGAAGGCATATGCAAACCCAACTCAAATAAAATGTTTTAATTGCAACGATTATGGTCACATTGCAGCCAAGTGCCCGCAACCTCAACGGAAACCACGTTGTACCATATGCACGAAAATGGGTCATGAAGCCAAGAATTGCAACAAAAAGACATCTGTTGCGAAGATTGGTGACCACAACGAACAGGATGAAGCTCCTCCTGTTACAAAAATTGTAGAGCTCAACGGACGGCGAATGGAAGCTTTCATTGACACGGGTAGTGTATGCTCGTTGATACGCGAAGGTGGAGCAAAGGGTATGCAAATGAAGGAAGCTAGTAGATGTTTTACTGGATTCGGCGGTTCCAAGGTGCCGGTCACGAAACAAGTCAACGTCAAGATGACTATTGATAACGCTCAACGCGAGGCGACATTGTATATAGTCGCTGACAGGTTGCTACCCTAAGACATTTTATTGGGCCGCGACGTTCTACAAAACAACGGGTATTAAATGGTGATTGATAACGGAGTACTACGTCTGGAAGAAGACCAGAGAGGGAATTTTAATATATCTGCTGCTTATCGGAAGGAGACAAAGGCAAGGCAATGAATCTTTTATTAATGTTTAAACAATGTTTTGCAGAAGAGATTAGTCAAATTGGTAGATGCAAAGACGTGGAGAAGACCATCAACGTAACGACATCAGAGCGGATCTTGGGAAAACGGTACCAGGTTCCGTTTTCACAACGTCCAACGTTATCGAACATTTTAAAGGAATTGCTGGACAACGATATCATCCGCCCAAGCGACTCTCCACACGCAGCTTCAGTGCTTTTGGTAAAAAAATCCAACGGTGAGAGACGAATGTGCATCGACTTTCAAGCATTGAACGAGGTCACAGTTAAGAAGAACTACGTTATGCCGATCGTAGAGGAACAGCTTTCACGTTTAGCTGGAAATAAATATTTTACGACGCTGGATATGACATCTGGCTTCTATCAAATTCCTATGAACGAAGACTCGAAAAAGTATACTGCATCTTTAACTCACGAAGGGCTGTTTGAGCATAACGTTATGCCTTTTGGTCTTGTCAACGCTCCAATAGTTTTCCAGGAGGTTGTTGTAAATTTGATTAAAACGCTTAAACTTCGTGACAAAGTGGTTAACTACGTGGATGAGGTTATCATCGCTACGAAGTCAGTTGACGAAGATATCTACGTACTTCAGGAGTTTCTTGAAGCTGTAAACGCAAAAGGTCTTACGCTTAGACCCTCGAAGAGTACATTTTTGGCCGAGCAGGTGCAGTTTCTAGGGCATGACATAAATTCCGACGGAATACGACCTGGAGAAAACGAAACGAAGGTAATCGAAGATTTTCCGAGACCAACAACAATAAAAGCAGTACGGCAATTTTTGGGAGTAACCGGCTATTTGCGGAAATTTGTCAAGGAACATAGCATCTTAGCATAACCATTAACGACACTGTTGAAAAAGAAGACGGAATTTATCTGGAATAATAAACAACGACGCTTTTGAAAAATTGATATCAATTATAATTACGAAACCAGTTCTAACGATGTACGACGCATCGAAACCACACGAGGTGCACACGGATGCGAGCTCCCTGGGGCTATCGGGTATCCTAATGCAGAACGACAACGCTAACGAATGGAGACCTGTATTTTACTTTAGCAGGCAGTGCAACGACGCAGAACGTAACTATGCTAGTCACGAGCTAGAAGTTCTAGCAATAGTTGAAACTTTGCAGCGATACCGTATGTATTTGATGGGGCATAGGTTTAAGGTAATCACCGACTGCAATGCTGTAGCAGTAACAAAAGCAACGACGCCATTATTACCACGTGTAGCAAGGTGGTGGCTCAAACTTCAAGAGTTTGACTTCCAATGCATTCACCGCGCAGGGGCGAAGAATATGTTAGCTGATGGCTTAAGTAGATATCCGACACTTCCTCCAACAGAACCGACAACAATTGCTGAGTCAATATATCGAGTGGTCGATATTGACAACGACTGGGTATCAGCAATGCAAATACAAGACGAAGCACTGAAAGATATCATCAAAGTCCTGAATGGCAAAGCAGCATCAAATGAACGTCAACTTAAAGATGATTACGTAGTGCAAGGTCAACGATTGTTTCGCAACATCAACGGGAACAAAAGGCTACTAGTACCACGAGGCGTCAGATGGCGCATAGTGAGGTCATGCCATAATGAAGCCTGCCACTTCGGACTGGACAAGACATGCGAGCATGTATCAAAAGACTTCTGGTTTGCACGTATGCGACCATATGTAAAATCTTATATTGCGTCGTGTCCAGAATGTTGCATGAATAAAGTAGCAGGTGGTAAGAAAGAAGCACAGTTACACATAAGCGAAGTTATACCGATACCCTTCAGGTGCGTGCATATACGTATGTGCGTTTAACAAGTATGTAGTATTACGACCTTTACTCAACACGAAAACGACACCAGTGCTTACAACACTACGAGAATTTGTTACAGTATATGGAAGTCCAAGGCAAATAATTTCCGACAGGGGTACCGCCTTCACCTCGAAGGAGTTCCAGAACTTTGTTCAACGACACGAGATACGACATGTTCAAGTGGCAGTGCGCACACCCCGTGCCAATGGTCAGGCCGAGCGTGTCAATAAGACAGTTTTGGCATCACTAAAATGCAGCATCAAAAACGATAAAGATTGGGACGAGGCATTACCGCAACTTCAATGGTGTATAAACTCTCAAACCAATGCAACGACTAAGCAGAGACCAAATAGTTTAGTCTTCAACTTTAAATTACGCGACGTAACAGCAAATCCTTTGATTCAAGCTGTGCAAAATGATGATGACGAGAGCACGATTCAACACGAAGACTTCCGAATGAAGAAGGCAGCCGAACGCATAAATGCAGAGAGGGCTAAATGGAAGCAGAGGTTCGATGAAAAGCATCAAACACCCAGAGAATACAATGAAGAAGATCTGGTGGTGATCGACCATGTACCTTCATCCACTGGTACATCTCACAAGCTAGAACCATCCTACAAAGGACCTTATATCATCACAAAGGTTTTACCCAACGACCGCTACGTGGTTGAGGATCTACCAGATGTACCAAAATAGCGAAAACGTTATGCAGCGGTATTTACGAACGACAACATGAAACCATGGGTAAGCCATAGTCTTGTAGATGATGACTATGAAGACGAGAAACCAGATCATGGGGAACATAACACTATCGACGAGGATGTTAACGAAAAATCGTCCAGGAGAGGCGATCAATCAGGAGCTGTCAGCTATAGATGGCAAGCTTAATTAATAAACGATAGATGGCAAGCCTACTTCCGAGCAACAGGTTGCAAGTGAAGAGAGGCTAGCTGAGCAAGTATCGAATAGCAAGTCGAACGAACCAGACGTACAATTATTTCGGTTCGCATTCTTATTTTCAAAATATCAAATAAAATCAAACTCGGTTATATTGTTAATTAAACAAACGGTTGTTTTAATCTTTCGATACCTTCACATATTAAAATGTAGATTTTAAACGGTTCGTCCCGGCAAGAAGGTTCATAGCTAACTATATGAGATTTACCACCTAGAAAAGTCGAATATAATTAAATTATACACAAGGACATAAGCAATTAAAATATCAAACGGTAAAAACGTTCGCAAACGGCAATTAATAAGTAAATATAGCAAGGACAATGTATGTCGGGGTTTTCTAGTAATTTTGTAAAATGCGCAAGATATACGGATTTAAAGTTTTTGTTTGTAGCAACAAGGGGTGCTTAAAAAAGCTGGTCAATGCCTACTGGAGAATTTAAAATCAGCATAGTTCACCTATAAATATTCAACATCCAGATATTAACAACAAAAACCAAGCTGTAATTTTTTTTATATTACAAGATTCACTTTATTTCCATTTTCTTTCTCATTCTTGTGTATAATAATATAATTTTTACCATCGCATGAAATACTTGTTTTTGTTTTAATATTTTTTTTTTAACTGCTTGCGTTACGCGCACAATTTTAATTTTTCATTATCATTTATTTTAATATTTTTTTTGTAATATTTTTTTCGGTAATAATACTTTCCACAATACAATATTTTTGGGGGTTCTCTAAAATTGCAGTTTTCTTGGTTTTGTCGGTGTACTATGACACCCAAATGTGTCTGGAACTAGCGCCAAGCTATTTGCGCTTGGCTACTGGAACCGAGTACGCTGGGAGTGAATTTGAATGTGTGTGTGTGTGTATGTATGTATGGATGTGTGTAGATTGATATTCTTTAGATGAGTTGGAATTGTTGTTGGCTGTGGGTGTTTGTGACTAACGGTACTTCATTTAATTACTTGCTCATATATATAATATTTTATACGTTAATAAGTAAATATTACAAAAAAGTAAAACTTGACGACATTAAACTAGATGCATATGTGTGTATTTTTTCGCATTAAAAATCGTATCATGTTTCTTGCTTATAATTCACTTTGATTTTTTTTTTTGTTTTTTTAATTAAATTACTTTTGGTTATTTTTGCCATTATTTGTATATATTTTTTGATTTCCTTTTTAAGATGACTTTTTTTTTGGAAACACATTTTCTTTTGGTGATCATATAATTTGCTGTTTTGCTGGAGTAGTTTGCGAAATTTGAGTTTATCGGAAAGTGGTAATTTTTGTTTTTCCTGTATTTGCTTTTTTTTTCAATTTGCTTCCTTTTGTTTTCATAGCTAGTGTGGTTTTATTGATAATCTTTTATTTTAACCTCTTTTTGGTGATTGCGTATTGAAATAAAAGGGAAGGTGTCGGGTTTTATTACGTGAATGAATATTTGGGGAGCGTTCGTTTAGATTTAGTGGAGTTAAAAATATTGGAAAAGCGCTGGAGAAGGCAGTTGGATTTTTTGTTTTAGGGAACCTTTCGCTTGAGTTTTGAATATAGTTAAATGCTACTCAGACAATTCAAAAAACTAAGTTCTAAATTGGTGGTCATACGACAACTTTAGCTGCTATATATCAATAAGTTTTATACCTATTTCGGTGCTTTCCAAAAGAATGAAATGGGTCTTTCCGCGTAGCACTAGTTGCAGGTGACTACAATTAATTTCTAGTCTTTGTCTTCGGATGTAAATAATTTGGTGATTATATTAATATAGAAACGGCTGTTGAGCCTTTTACGCGAAGCGAAAACTACATAGAGATTCCTATTTTGTAAGAAAATATGATAAACGCCTTCGATAGTTATCGATAACAATAATGGCAACGTTGCCAACAATAATAATAATTAAGATCAAAACTATGATAACGATTACGCTATATGAATCGATAACGATAGTAGTTTCGTAAACGAAAATGACCTCACAACTCCAAGAACTAAATGCCGACTTAAATAACTGGCCTATTTGGGACAGTAGAGTTCAAATCTCTTCTGATTCTCGCAGATTTTTTTATTCAGAAAATTAACCCATTTTACCAGCACAAATTATTAAAATTCACCTTTCAGAATTATATTCTCCAATGCTATCAATACAATCATATATGTAAAACGCTTAGGGTAGAAGTAAGCAGTTCCTTTGTTTTGCTTCTTTACCACAACAATTGAAAGTTATTGAGCTCCGTTTGAAAAAAGATCACCGAAAAGTACGAGGATTGTTTTCCACTTTTCGCTACTTTGCTATGCATGTGAAAAAGAGATGTGTGTGTGTGTGTAATTGTTGCTGACTGGATAAAGGATTTCTTGCTGTTTTTGGCTTATTATTTCTTATTTTATTTTCATTAATTTTTATATCAAGACTTTATGCCTTTCATTTACTTTTAATACCTAAAGAGTTAAAAATTGTATTTTTGTATGCTTTTTGTATTTTTTCGGTCTATTCAAATATTTACCATTAATGTATTTTTTCTTACTTGCATTTTAGAGTTTTAATTTTTATTTTCGATTTCATTTTGGTATGTCTAAAAAATTATGCTTAAATGTTTTCTAAATATTTATCATAAATGTATGTAAGTATGATTTTATTTCTGTATTCAACTAACCTTAATGCTGTTGTGTTAAGTTTTAGTTTTTGTTGTTTTTTTTTTGCTCCAAAAATTTCAATTTGTGTTACTGACATTTCTTTAGTTACCATAAGGGCCACCAATTTTTGCAAAATTTTTTGACATTTTGTTTTTGTTGATTTTTTTTATTTTGTTAAGGCCGGGACAAAGAATTTTCATTGTACTTTTAAGAGTTATAGCCGAGACGAATTTTTGGAATAGTCAATTTTGTTTTGCTTTTTCTAATTCACTTTAACTTTCTTTTTTTATGTTCAGATTTTCCCCAGTTGTTGCTTTTAGAAATGCATCATTCTTTCAATACGATTCTCTTATGAATCAATCCCTCATGCATGCAAGTTTTACTGCCGAGACTTAATTTGTATGTTTTTTTTCTGGAAATTGTTTAAACGCCTAACAAGCCATTGAGATTTTGCATTCAAAATGTGCATACAATTTTAATTTTAATTTTAATGACTTTTTTAAAAGTGGTATTACTTGAAAATTTCCCGCGTTTTTTATATTAAATTATTTTCAGAATTTTTTTTAGTGAGCACAGTTCACTTAACAGTTAAATGAGAGCTGCTTATTTATTTTATGCATTTTTGAAATTGATTTTCATATCATTTTCGCTTACAAGTTTTTCAAATATATTTCAACTTTTGCCACAATATGCAATTTTACGAATTCTTTGCTGCCAGTGAAAGATTCATTTTCAATGTATATCTTCTGTTGCAAGTGAATTTCGTAGATTTTGATTTTCATCTAGTTAGTTTTGTTTTTGAAGTGAATTCCTTGAAAATATTTTTATTATGTTATTGTTGTTGTGCTTATGGAGTGAAATTTAAAGAAAGTAAATGGAAAATAATAAATTATGTTGTTGTTGTAGAATTTGTATTGGCTTTGGGTTTGATCTTATTTTTTTCCTTGTTCGAAAGAAACCCCATAAAATAATAAAATCAAAAATATTAAAATGATTGAGTTAGAAAACAAAGGAGCTGATAACTGAAATTCAAAAATTCTGTTGCTTAAAATTTTTAAACTAAATCCCAGTTTCATAACCAATTTTTATTTGACTAATTTACCCTGTAATTTTACTTGTACCAGTAAAGTGAGATTTACACAGCAGTTGTGGTGAGTTACTGTTCTTGTAATATAAAAAAAAAACATTTCTGCAGATTTTTTTCTATTTGTATATTTAACCAATTTTAACTATTGCATTTCGGTATGTACGTATATATTTCATCTCATTAATGAAAAAAATACTAACAGAAGCGTTTTATTAAAAATATTTCAACATTTTGTTCTATTTAACTATTATCGATTTTGGAAAAATTTTTGTCTATTGCATTTGTTGTTGTAAGAATTGTTGCTGCTATTTTTTTTATACGAGTGACAACCCTTAATATAGTTAGTTGCTATTGTTTTCTCTAATTGCTATTGTGTTTTTTTTTTAGTTGGCTTCTGCATTTTTCATTGTATAAAAAATTATATTGTAAATATATTTTCTATTATTGAATTTTTTTCTTTGAGTTCCAATTTGGTTTTGGTTTTTTTATTCTTGGCTATTGTTTGTAGTGTTTTTTTTGTGGTTATGTTGGTTCGTTCGCCTGTATAAAAATTGTAATAAAAAGATCTTTCCATCGTTATTGTACTATGTTTGTTTATTTGTTGTGATTTTTTGGTAGCTGCTTCTGACATATGGATTGAAGAAACAACAATTGAAGCAAAAATTTTAAATAAATATATGCGCTAGTATAAATAAACTAAAATGATTGAATCAGATGCATTAAAAAATTGTGATACTAAAAAGATGTTGGCATATCTATAACCACTTTTCCTAAATATTCGCTACTTAAATAGTAGGTTAATTTTGAAACCTATTCGCTGCATTTTTAGTCGACAACTACGAGAGGCATGCCAATTGTTGTTATACATAGATTATTGTATAGAAGAAATTTGTAGAATGAGCCACAAAGCGGCTGAGTTATGGTCGTATATTTTGAATTATGAAGAAGAGAAGCGGCTTTGAAAGCAACTCGATATGCCCAGTGCCATAAATTAGGGAGTGTGCGAATGCAAATGAATTGCTTTATGAAATGAGAAATATATACATAAATAGATTAGTTTAATTACGCGGTAAATATGTGGCTTTAGACTCTTTGTTTTAAATGGAACCAAGTGCACTGTCTACAAAATAATGGTTTCATTGCGCGATCTAGGCTTCGGAAGCTGTTTTTTTTATGTAGACCAACTACGAATTTTTAAAATCCAACTTCAGATTCGTGATCCGCGCGGCCGCAAGGAAGCAAGTTTCATGTCAATCCAATTTGCTTTTTAACCTCGGTTTTAAGCAATTCCGATAAGATTTCGAATAAGTATTGGCCACTTCTGAGCGTTTTCTGGTCCATAGTGCAGTATTGGAAAATTCAAGTAGAATGATTAGATAAATAATAAGCCTTGGCGTATCGCGAGCAAAATTGTTACTTCAATTTGCTGCTATTAGAGCGTTGACGAAATAACCAGGTGGCCGATGCTGCAGCTGATAGGTTTAAGCCGTTTGAAATCCGACTATTTTGTAGCTTAACCGTACTAAATTTGCTAGGTGAGGATCTTACTGTACCTTTACCTCTATGCAGATAAGTATAAAATCTTTCTATGGTCTGATTATATAATGAAACTAATTTCTAATAAATTAACTTTTTTTGAGACACAGAGTAAAAAACATGTGTATTGATTTTTTCATATACATAGATTCTATTGTACATATGTGTGTATGCAACATTCTCACTTTCTGATAATCAAAACTAATTTAATTGAAAAACACTTCTATTTAAGTTTAAAATAAATTAAGTAATAAGCAATAGGCTATTAGTGCTAGAAAGTTACATAACAAAATCTAATAAAACAATTTCTCATTAACATTTTAGTAAAACAGTCTATGTATGTATGTATGTATGTATGGATATAGGTATGTATATGCATCTGTAAGTTCTCTGTTCTGTCAATGCCTCTCGCTTTCTACGCTCCTTTTAATGTGCATGGATATGTATGTATATTTGTATGTTAGTTTATGGATTGGATTGGGTGTTTGGTTTGTTTTAAAGGGCTATGAGAGTGGATTAAAAAGTTGACAAAATTACGAGTACTTAGTATCTTTTAATGCTTGTAATTATATTTAATAAGTAAATATTTCCATATTTCCATTTAATCGGTTTGGGCTAAACATAATTGAACTAAATTTAAATCAGTACCGTTTAAATACATATCTATTTAATTTTATTTAAGTACCTGCTGTTGGTTTTTGTGTATGCTTTTTTAGTTTTGGTTGATTGGATTTTTTTATTTTTGTTGTTGTTTTTTGTTGATTGTAAGGCGTTAATTGGAAATTATATAATATTGTATATATGGATTTATGTATGCGTTTACTTTCCTATTTTATTTTAAATGTATATGTCTGCATTTAATATATACTAATTCAGATATAATACATATGTACATGGTTACGTATGTACATATGTAAAGTATCGGGAAAATTATCAAAATTATAGCATAAAACAACATTAGCATTAGTTATATAATTAATAAATAATCAATATTCACGTTGGTACTATTGTTGCTGTTCCTGTCGGGCTTCTTCGCACATACGTACATATGTACATATGTATGTATGGATGTATGTATTGTATGTGTCTACATTCTTATACAATCAATGCTGCGCCGCATCGCTTCTCAACTGCGCATGCGTATGAATTCTAGGTAGGTAGATGAGTATGTATGCGTAGCTGATACGCTTTTTTCTTTTTTGTTTTGTTTTGTTTTTTTTTTTAAGTTTTTGTATGTAAGTAGTATGTATGTATGTACATAATGTAAATATGTATAATTAAATCTCTGCTATTTTTTGGTTTATTTCATTATATGTAAACTCATTCCCGTTGGTTTGCACTATTTTAAAAAATAATTAAATAAATTTTCTGTTTCTATTGCATTTACATGTAATTATAGGTAAATATGTACGAGTATGTATGCATTTCACTTCGTGTATATTTCACATTACTCATTTACATACGTGGTATATATTTGCTGCTATTTCTGTTACTTCTGTTCTCACCCTCTCTATATTCACCACCCCTTTACTACTGCTCACCTCCTGATTTATTGTATTCCCTGTCAATTGAGTAAATATTTATGTAAACAAAAATCTAACAAATTCCTTTTCTATGGTTTATCATCGGTCACTTAATCGGTTAGTCGTCTAATCGGTTTTTGCTTACTCTCTTATGTTTTTGTTTTTTGTATCTGTTTCACTGCATTAAAAAAGTTTTCTATGGCCATTTCATTTTAACGGCTGCTGGCGATTTCTACTTATGTCACATTCTCACTCGCTTGCCAATTGCATTTCAAATAAAAATATGCGAATATGAATCGAATTCTCACCTCAATTATGTATTTTTGAAATAGTATAACCGATCACTCTTAATTAATAATTTATTTAAGTGTGTTTGCTTTTATAAGCGAATGCAATAAATTCTTAATTTAACTTAGCTCTACTACTTTTTGCATTTTTATTATTTCTGTTCATTCCTTGCCTTATTTCAGCTTACTTGGCTATACTCCTATCCTTTAAAGTTTAAACATTTAAATATTTTAATTGGTTTGGTTTATGTAATTTGTAACTCTTATTATTTCTCATGTGGCTTTTTATGGTTTCACGCATTTGACGGTAACTTATAGTTAATAATAATAATTTAATAAAAAATTCGGTTCTATATAAGAAGTATGTATGTATGTAAATTTATATGTATGTATATTTTTCACTGCTGCAGTTTTTATGATTTTTCTGTTGTTTGTTTTGCTATTTTTTTGGTTGCATTTTGTTTCAGTTTATGGTTTTATTTGAGTTTTCACACTTTTGCATTTGCAATTTGTTTGATTCGTTTGTTATTTTATTTATATGCATTGTGTGGGCTTTCCTTATTTTTGCTGTAATTCATTTCCAATTTTGTTTATTCTTCTTGCAACTGATTTATTTGCTTTTTATTGTAGTTTTTTTTTGTTCCTATTGTTTTTGTTGTATGTAAGAAAAATCGCTCTGTAAAATATTTTCTGTACTATGCTGCTTTATTTTTGTTGTTGTTGCTTGTCTCTGATTTTTTGTTGCTATTGTAGTTGTAGAAAAAAACATAAAACTTACATTCTGTTATTTCACACTGACAAAACAATAAATAATAATTGTAAAAATTACAGTTCTATGGCACATTGTTGCAGAGAAAGTCTCACCAAAGCTCTTGTAATCGTCGTTCGTACTCTGTGGAGATTTTAGATAATTTGTTGACGTATTTGAATTGAGAGTTTTATTTAGGATACGATTACATAAAAAACAAAAGAAGCTCATAAGAATATGGTTCGATTAAAATTATTTTGAAATACTTTAATTATTATTGTAAGCTTTCGTCCTGAAGCTTTCAAAAGATTGATATACCTCTAGATCTTAGAGAACTAACGATATGAAATGTCTTTCTTACGCATAACCTATGCCTTAAATAAATAAGTGCGTTTCCGGTCTTTATTGATTTTAAATGGCCGCGAAATAAGAATATTGTATTAGGCGCGAGGAAGGATCCGATTTTTTATAATTCCTGATACATAAATTTCTTAATTAGTAAACTTATTAGAAAAGAAAACAACCAACACCATGCTAACATATTTGCCCCTACATATTTTCGGGGTCTTTCTATTTGAATTTTTCAATTTAAAATTAGATTCTTAGGAAAATTATTCGGTAACTCAGTCAAATCTCAAGTCGCAAAATTTAAGGCTTTCAATTAGGTACAGTTTTTTTGACTTGAGACAATTTCAGAATTCAGTAAGCACTAGCCTAAAATAGTTTTAGCAAAGACTGTGGTGATAAGCACTAGAGACAATCAGCTGATGGTATGTTCAGCTAGAGATGTGCAATCAACCTCAATGCAAATTTGTTCATCGATAGTACACAATTCTTTGTCAACAGCACTATTGCTCTTTAATAATTAAAGGGCAGGTCGAGTTCTAGTTCATTTTCGCGTTTGTTCAACACTTTCCCTAATTTCTTCGTTTTGTAACCTGCTCAGGACCAGCTGACAAATTAGAGACTTTATTTTCAGACTAGAGACTTAAAACGGCTTACTGAATACCGAATAGTCCCAAAATCAATCTCAATTACCATAGCAGACGGCAACCTTTTACGTTCAGAGCAATGCCAGGAAAATCGAACGCACGCACACAAAGAAGCTACTTATTGAAAAAAAGGACGATTGTTGTCGGCAGAGTCGGAAGTGTATCCACTTTTAGGTTGTTACCATTGTTTGTCTTTACGACTATCGATACTTTTTCTCTGTTTAGCACTATATCATTATAATTTATTTTTATTTTTTATAAATAGTATTCAAGCCCTAATTGCCAATTACGCTCTGATCTAAATGCACTAAGATTATTTTAATTTACGGCGAGCTAAAGCACATTAGTAAGGAGATCATTCTTGAGTCAATGCAAATTGGGGTTGTTAATGCACATTACGGCTATCGTTTGTCTTGCCTACAACTGACTGATTATTAAATATTGATTTCAAATTTTAGTACTTACTGCATTGCTTAGATTTTTTCTAATCCCTCAAAACTTTTGCTTATTATTTTACTGGTGCATTGTGATTGCCTATCAAAATTTAGAGTATCGGTGCTACCCGATTTTTTAAATTATATTATAATGACATTATTTAAAATGTTTTATTGCAATAAATCACTGATAAGGTTTTTGAACTTATTAGGATTTAGTCATTTTGAGAAAAGAGATTTAGTAATAGGGACAAAATAATTTAAAAAAATGTATGCATATCTCTTACAGCAACTGCCAAGTTACGACGAATTTAATACATTTTGTAATGCAAGGTTTTTTAATGAATCTTTTATTTAGTGATTACCGTAAAACCATAATAAAATTCGCTATAATGTTTTGATTGATAAATAATGATATATTCACACTTTAAGCTGTTTAAAATAATACTCAAATGCTGTGCTTCGTTGTTTAAATTCTCCTATATTGACACTGTACATAAATATGTATATTTAAAATCTTGGCGAAAACTCACAGCGGTCGGTAAAGACCGAAACCCTTATTATTCACTTTTCCGGAACCAATCATTTCAGAAACTCACCTATAAAATCTCAAAAACAAATTAGAGATAAACAAGTTTTAGAATACTACTAGAGCCTCGTAAGTGATGCACTACTGAAGCCACGCGATATCACCCTCAAAATTAAATAACACATATTTTGCATTAGCCTCAGGAATAACTATAAGTGTTGCCCGAAAGTAGATGGGCAAAAATCAAATCGTTTATACATTGCATTAAGTATTCAGGAATTTTCCTAATTTCTCCACAAAGTACGTCTTCTTCAAGGCTTGGTAGAACTTTCTATTTATTTTGTTTTGTTTTTAATTTTATGGGTTTCATTGCTTATTGAGGCATTTGCTGTTGTTGTATTGTAGTTGTAATTGTAAAAATAAATATTGAAAATTACATACATATGTATTTTATTGTTTTACTAATATATCGTTCATATGTTTCAGTCATTTTGCTGATTTGCGGTTTGGTTGATATCTTTTACGGATGTCTCTATTGTTTTTGCTTGATTCACTATGCTATTATTTAATTTAATTATAATTAATAATTAATTTCCTGCTTTACTACTTTGATTTTTCGATTTTACAATAAACATTCTGCACGACTGCATGTAATTATTTTATTGCACAATTTGCTTACTTAAACGTCATATTTTACTTAACATCAATTACAAGCAAAGTATGTGTGTATGTATTTTTAAATTTTATAGTTAATAATCTTATTTTGTTTTTTTTTTTCTTTATTTTTTATTTACCTTGGATACCTAATTATCATTCATATTTTGCGCTGCTTTTACCAGACTATGGATTTGAATGCTACCTTCATGAGTGAGTTGGGATTAAATGATTTTAATTACATAGTACTTATAAACTTTTGTGTGTTTTCAATAAAATATACACCATAAATACATATATATATATATATGCATATATATAATTTATAGTTTTTGCAATAAGTTATTTAGTTTAGTAGCGTTTTTTGCGCTTAGCTTTAAAATATGGGGTTTGGTGCAAATTCACTTAGTTGGCATAGTTTTGCGACACAAAAATTTAACTAAAATTGGAAAATACATTTAATCAATTTGTTTGTTATTTGAATGAAATGTACCATATTGGAATTTAATACAGGCATGTATTTCGGTATTTTCTCATTTGATTGAAAATTTTGTTTCTTGTGATAAATAAATTATTTTTTGTCTATTTTTTACATTTATTTGCAGTTACCAATTTATTTATTTGTTTTCATATCTATTGTTGTTGTTGTATGGTATTTATATGTTTGTAGTTTCACCGCTCTTTTGTATGAATTTTTTATATAAGTATATTATATAAATTCAAATTGACTTAAAAACTATTATCACTATTGCAGAATTCGGCTGTATGTTTGTTGTTGTTTGATCGGAATTAATTTATTCTTTCATTTAGAATTATTTGTTTATTATTTGTAGCTGTTTTCTTTTGAAAGTTTTCTGTTTTATGGATTTTGTATGAGTCTAAACCGAATTCTAAGTAAGTTGTTGGTTTAATAAAAGTAAGTTTTAAATTTTTTTGTGGTTCCAGACGTTATTATAATATTTTTACCTTTAGTTTTGATTACTTGTGCAATTTATTTTTTAAATGCTATTTTAGAAGAAAGGATTATTTAAGTTTTGGGATGTTTTAGTGATATTTCTGTTTTTTGATTTCCAAGAGGGTAATTTTCAGTTGGCCCTTTTTTGTGATTGAAGTTCTTGTTTTCTTAATTTTTGCATGTAATTGCATATGGAAAATTTTAAAATATACTCTTCGCCTTTAAATAAATAACTTTCCTGCATATACAAGAGAATTGAATATTGAAAAGATTTCTTCCAGTTATCGATAAGAAAATTTTTACAATTCCCCTTATTTAAAACTCGCAAAAGTATGGAATAGACATTGCGACCTGTTTTCGGATTAACCTGGAGGTCAACTCTGTAAGTATATTGTGATACAGTATCAATAATTTATGCCGCAGCGGGGATCATTTAAGCCGAATGAACGATTGGCGAACCTTGTGCGACTACATTAATGCCTACGTACACCGGTTTTGAAAACACCGTGAAGTCTAAATTTGTTGCTGAAATGTCCATAAATGGTTACTACAATACCATTTAGGGTAATAACAGCTGAGAACCACGGTGCTTAAAATTTTGTGATTATGTTCAAGTGGAGAAGTTTACAATTTACAATACGTACATGTCTCCAAACTTCAAGAGCTTCTAAAATCAGAAGAAAGCACATTTTTGACTTGTTTTAAGTTTTAAATATCTTAGGTCTTTGAATTTCGTCTGGCCAGTTTGCAGCTGAGTTATCATTATTAAAATTGTTTTCATTTTGTCAATTTTTTAGGTCAGGTTTTGCCTCTGCATTAATTATTTATGTAAGTGGTTTTTTCATACTTACGCTCAATAATTTTTTTATAATTATTTAGGATTCTTCTTCATAAAGCCATTTCTATAGGTAGGCATATTAATTTATTCTCATTAAATTATTTGTGTTATTTAATGATATCATTTATCATTTATTATGGGCGTACGTACATTCTATAACCAGCACTTATGCTACTTCTCTGCTGCGTCTTCTTCTTCGCTCATTTTACAGACTGTAATTATTTATTTATTGTATGTAAGTAAGAACGAAAAATTGTTGCTATTTATTTATAAATTATTTGTACTCTTGGTTTGTAAATTGGGCTATTGTTTCTTTAACTGTTTCTTTGCTTGATTTACTTTTTGTAGCATTTATGTAATTGATTGATTCATTTGTTGCTGTTGCTATTTAGTTAGTTATTTAAATTACAATAATACATTTTATTTTTTGTTGCGGTTGTAGCATTTTTAACAGCTTAATTTTTGCATTGCGAATTGTTTAAAATAGTTTTGATCTTTACTCTTGTTGTTTGCTATTTTAAATAATTCATGCATAATTTATTTTTCAGGTTTGTTGTTGTCCTTGCTCTGTCACGTGGAGTTTTCTTCGCACACAAAAGCTCTGTTTGACTTCTGCTAATTTTCGTAAATTTTTTTCAAGTTTGAAACAACAGTCTTGCAATAAAAACTTTGTCTATATCGCTATTACTTGGAACTTCACTTAGTTATCGTCTGCTTTGATTGTGAAAGCAATGCGAAAGCTCTCAGGCACGTTTCACTCTTGTCAAACAAAGCTTTTGTTCTTTGTTTTCTTTTATACGCTATTTTTACTGGTTTATTGCGTTTGAAATAAAAATGTGTGTGACCAAAACTTAATATTGGTTATTTTTTTAGAGATTTTGAATTTTGCTATTGTTGTGTTTGCTTAGCCTTTGAAGAAGTCGCCATTACGAATACCTACTCAAATATATGTTATTTATTATTATTATTAATTTCATTGTTGCTTTTTAATAGTTGGTTGATTAAAAGAGAACGCATTTCTCTTCGGTTTAAGCTTGTATTTTTGTTTTTAGTGAAAACCATTTTTTTAGTTAGGATTACATCCAGTTTTTCTTTGTAAAATCAAGTTTGTTGGGCGCTAATTGTTTACTGAACCAGGCCATTGGATTTAGCGTTATCTTGGCTCATACCGTTTTTTATAGATAACCAAAAAAGCGTCAAAGTTCAGGCTGGGAGATATTTGTAAAGCTTCGTAGCGCTTTCGATGTGCTTTTTAATGCCTCGAAGACGTTTGCATTAGCTTTCAGACCGTTACATGAAAGTCCTGTTGCATACTTTTGGGTACACATGATTATCATGATTTTTTATCAGTTTTCTTTATGATTTTTCACATTTGTTCTTTTATTTGAATTCTAAATAAGTTTCAGTATTCCAACTTCTTCTTTTTTTGGTCCTTGCATTTTCTGTACATTGTTTTTATATTTTTGATTTCTTTGTCATTTCCTGGAAACTACTTTAAATTTTTGGAGCATTCGTATAACTTTAATTGGAATTTCTATTTTTATTTTATAATTTCATTTTATGATTTAGTAAACACGAAAGTTCTGATTTGCACTTTTTATGGTACACTACTTACAAAATCGTATAATTTTCGTATGCATTTTGTGTTTTAATTTTTATAATGAGTTTTTTACTTTATCTGTCCTTTTTCGTTTACGATCACTGTAACTTCACAGCGGCATTATTACTCGATTAGTTGATAAACAGTTATATGTACAGTCAAGTATATAGTTTAAAATTCGATTGTGGGTCAGAAAAACAGTACATAAAAAACAATAAAAAAACGAAAATAAATTATATTACAAATTTCAACTTGTAAAATTTTCAGTAATACTAAAAAATTAGAAAAACAAGAATTATTAATTATTTAAAATCTTCTTTTTTTTATAATTTGTTTCACTATTGTGGAGCAATGTTTAAAGTTTAGTATTTGGTTGCCTACTGTAGAATTTTGTTTTTCCTTTATACACCGAAAAATTGATTCGTTAAATTTCTTACATCGCTCTTCTAATGCCTAATGTATGTATTTATTACTGTGCTACAAAAATTTTGATTAATCTGAATTTTGTTTCAGCGCCTAAATTTAATTGATAGTTTCGCTTGCTACCTTCCACCTTAATTTCGTTAATTTTGATACCATAATTATTTTTTAAGTTGCCTCATATGCTTTTAATTTCGTTTTCTTTTTTTTTCTAAAGACATTTACAAAAGTTTTATAGATTAATTTTACTGCTTGTGCCTCGTTTGCCTTTTTGGTTTTTGTTTTTGATGTTTTAATTTTGCTTCACTTGTTTACTTATATTTCTTGTTCATTATCACAGTGACATTCAGTCTAAGTTTTGCTTTCATTAGAATTATAGCATGAAATGCTATATAATATTTCACCACCTCTTCTGCTGTCCTTGCAATTTTTTCACATAACTTTTATTAAATTAACAATTTAAAACGATTTATTTATAATTTTAAAGCCAAAAGTTTTGAAGTAACAATATCATTTCGTTATATAGTATCTAGTTGTGGAAAGCCAGATTAGTTTTCGTTTTCGTTTTTTTTTTGTTTGAAATTTTAATTTACATACATAATTTCTAAGCATATTTTCGAACAAAATTTTACTAAATCCACCAACTTTAATTAAGGCCTAAACAGTGTGTTTTACGTCTTAATTTAATTATGTTTTTTTTTTGTCAAAGGATGCTTTATTTAGTTTTTCTCTCCTCCATCGCCCATTCTTTATTAACACTTTTCAATTCATAGCACATATAGCAGATCATGCTTGTAATTTTTCGATAATTCCAATGAAAGCATTGTTTTTGGTTTTTAGGTTTTTATTTTAAGTTTTTCAACACTAAACGCCAAATAGTAGGTTTCTAATTTATTTATTTGTCGCCAAAAAATGTCTAAGCCGAAAGTTTTAGCATTTCATTTTCTTTATTCTTTATGATAATTTAGATTTCAATTTTTATTTAGTGTGGGCCTAAAAATAATCAAAATTTTGTCTAAGTTATTTTGCTGTTTTATAAAACCTTAAAATCCAAAACAATTTATACTTTATTCTTCATTCTAATTTATTACTTTTCATTACACATCTTTCACATACTATCCTTCAACTATAAAACTTTTGCACATAATTTTCCCACGCCGAAATTCAATTAGATACCTAAACTCAACACTTTTCGTTTCCGATTCCATTCCTTATATTTATTTATTTATTTACATTTGTTCTGCCAAAAGTTTAATAATTTCATTCTAAGCCAAAATATTTGGTTCTTTTCGTAAGCCGCAATCCCACTGTCATCATCCCAATTTGATATCGGTAAGGGATCTATTCGGTACCAATCGATGCCTATCACAAAACAGACGCTTTCCTATTTTACCAAAAACATTATTTTTAATTACCAGATGATTGTTACTTTAATTCACGTATTCAGCCAAACATGTGTGCCCCTTTTCGAATTAAAAGAAGTTGAGAGAACAACAGCAAAACTAACGACGATAAATGTACGTATTAGAGTGGAATAGATTTGAAAAGATGAAAGCCAATATGGACATATGTACATTTGTCTGTGCAAGGCAATCAGCCATAAAAATCATAATTAAAGGCTATCTTTTATAGACAAATCGAATATAAAAAAAAAACATGGATTGCACTCCTTCTAAATTATATGAACTCGGAAGATAACACTGTGCGATAATTTTTTGTCAATTAAGCCACTCTGGACTTTGGTAATATTTACTTAGGCAAAACTACACAAATTTATACGTATACACACTAGATGGAGAACTTTCAGAAATTCGGAAATAAATAATGCACGAAACCGTGTTTGCCAGAGTTTCGTCATATGCAACCACTCAGGGTCGCAAGTGGATGGAGACCTTAAACATTAATATTCCATTGCAGGTTTGAAAAGCTTAATTGCGAAATCCCAAACTGAAAAAACGGAAGACTTTTAATTTACGCAATATAAAATACTGTGAAATATAAATTAAAAATATCACAAAATTAAAAGCAAACACAAAAGTTTCAAAAAATTTATATATATTTTTATTTAAAAGTATAATAATTTTGTTTTCATCAGCGAACATGTGTAATATGCAAGTTGATTTAGTTTAAAACTTAACTAAATTAAACAATAAAATAAACAAGAAAAATTAAAAGATTATTACAATGCTATACCATACACGGCATATAACATACTACATATGTATGTATGAATGTAGCTGTATTGCGTGTATTTGTATGTAGATATATATTTCTTAAATACATATTTTATATGCATGTACATATGTATGTTTAATAAGGTGTTTGTGTGTCTGTCGATATTTGAGTGTGCTGGCGTTTTATTTTGATATGAAACGCATTGCTGCTTAAAATTATAAATAATGTTGCAAGAAATTATTAGCAAAACGTTTTCTTTTATTTCTTTAGGAAACATTTGTATGCACTTTTCTATTATTTCATTTGTGTAATAATTTAACAATTATAAATGCTTTTATAAAAAAATAAAATAAAAATTGTATTGTAATAGGCACATATAAATAAACTCGAAATTATAAGGCATACACATTTATCCACACTTAACGAGTTTTGTTTTTAGTTTTTCTTCCCCTTTATAATACAATGTTAAAGTTTAAAAAATGTCTCACTTGCTGCCAGAAAAACTAAACGTAACCACATGGAAAAGTATTTGAAATCATCCACTCGCTTGTTTGGTTCAAAAGCATGGCATTTGTGGCTTTTTTTTTAAATTTTGTTTAACTCGTGTCACACAGCATTACCAGGTAATGCCTTATATCATCACTACAACGCTTCGCATTCTTTACATATGTATTTATGCTGCTTTTATGGCACCTAACGAGTCATCGAGTTTCAGGAGAAATGTTCACACAAACTTTTAGTTTGGGAATTTTTGAAAATTTAAATTTTAATATTTATATCCAAATTAACTTTCACTAGTGTGGCTAAACGCTTCAAGGAATATGTAAATATGTAAACACAGCATGACATTACAAAACTTATACGTCAAAATGAAAAAAAAAATGTTAAAAAAATTTACAATTGGGAAGACAATATGTATTTGCTTATACGATAAGTGTTTTTTTTTCAAATACTTGTTAATAAATAAAATTTTACAAAAATAAAAATTAAAGACATTTATCAAAATAAGGCATGAAAAAATCAAATCACATTTTGCTGTGAAAAAATATTAATTATATAGCAATAAGAAAAACAAAAACAAAATGTTTTGCTTGCGCTCAAGTTTAAAAAAAAATTATAATTGCATACTAATTTGTGACGAACTACTCATTAAAAAGGATTTAAAATATGTATGTATAAAGAATTAATATATGTAGGGTTTTTTAGTTTTAATTTAACATAAAGTAAAGGTCAATTGTTTTGACATGCTCATCACTTTGCTGCAACAATCAGCTACATATGTACTTATATATCCACAGCTGCTGCTTCTTTTCTAACTTATCCACTCCTCCTAAATCATTCATTTACTTCATTCCTTAACGTACGTATGTTTGTATGCATATGTTTGTATGCATATGTTTCCGCTTCTTGTTAAAATAACATAAATATATTTATGTATATATGTATGTATGTCTATAAATGGTATAATTATTAAAAAAATTTAATCGCTTAAACAAAAAAACTACACGAAATTATTTGTTTTTAAAACTAAATTTACTTCATTTTGTTTTCTTGCAATTTTTGTTTTTAACTAAGTTTGTTTTACTAAAATAAATTGAGGAGACCAAAAGCCGTATACGTCGTAAGCATGCTTGTAAGTGCGCCTGTTTTTTTGTTTTTGTTTTCTAAAAAAGCAAAATTGATTCCGCTTTTAGAGTCGTCTTTAAATGGGTATTGTTAAAGTTCCGGATATGTATTTTCAAAACTTAAGTAATGAAGTTGAAAAATTTTTCTAAATAATAATCATTTCACACGTCTCGGCCACTGGGTAATCTGCACCGGTTTTGCAGCCTTCGTATTAGCCGCCGACCGCTTATGAGCCGGATAAGAAACGATAAGTTAACTAGCTACCGAAACATGTGGAATGACCCTGAACGTTATTTTACTGTATTGTGGTGATGAACTGGTGGAGCGATAAGCTGTGCATTTTCTTCAAATAACTTCAATATATGAACTCTTATATGGAAGAAAGCTGTGTTTAGTCGAAGTTAGATTATTGTCGATGATTTGCCGTTTGGTAATTACCTAATCTGCGGACTCAGCCTTGGAAATTTTTAAAATTCTACTCTGAATTGCGTTACGTACTGGCAGTAAGTAGAAACTGACTGAGGAATCTAGGCGAAAAGCATAAAAAACCAAAAAGTTATTTCTCCAAAGAAGAGGCTTACGATAAAAAACTATATGAGAGGATTGTCAACCTCTTTTTCTCCAAAGAAAGCAATGCGGCATTTTTAGTACTAATATCAATTTGAGTTTGCCCAGTTCTCTGTCAATGTGATTTGTAAATGAAGGAACTGCCGATTCCGAACGCCAGATGATTTTTATCGCAAGTTTTTTCACCGCTCTCGAACACATCACCACCACTAGTTAAAATATTGACATTTCGGAATTTCTTTTTTTACGCCATTGTTTCATTTGACCGATTATTTGATTAAGAAAGATTCTATTGCATGTATTTATAACTTTTGGGAAAATTCAACCTTTTTTCGTTTTTTTCATATTGGCGAAGTTTAGAGTCCTTTTCGAAAAGACTGGTGCATGCTGTAAATGTCATTTCATATTGTTGTTGTTGCATTTCCGCATCAACTGAAAGCTGTGTACGCGGTGCATGGTGGAAGTTTTTCAGTGTATATATGTATGTATGTATATGTAGGTGAGTGTGTTTAGATATGAAAAATAATATATGTATATGTAAGTAGTATATAGTAATGATGGAGATTTATAATAAAATTAATAGCTATGTTTTAACTTGGTCCGCTGTTCCTTCACACACTTTCATGTATTAAACATAATTTTCACTTACAAAATTAAAAGTTTAAGAAATTATATAATGAAATTATAGTTATATTTATATGTACGAGTAGTTATAAGCAGGCCTATATACGAGTAGAAGAGATATTTACTTAACTTTTCATTTTATATGTATGTATGTATGTATACACATGTTGCCTATATTCCGCAATTTCCATTCACATTTCTTGCTATTTCAAAATAAAAACAATTCAAACATCTTTTTAATCAATAAAAGAATAGTAATATATCTGTCTGTCTGTCATTTGCTGGAAAATTGCTCGTTCACACAGTACTCTTGTACGTAAATAGTAAATGTAATAAAGTAGTAGTTTAAGTATAAAAAGGTAATTGGTAGTGGTAGTAGTTTTGTCTAATACGCACAAAAATTGAGTGCCTTTTACGGTAAATTTTTATGCAGAAATAATTTTCAGTGTAGTTATAACTTTTTGTAACTTTTAATTTCTACACGTTTTTTCTGCCATTTTTTCGTTACTACATACATATATACGTATATATGTATCGTTTTACAAATTACAATATAAGCACATAACTAAGAATTAAAATGTATTTGCAATCTTATTTGAAACTATTCAAAGCAAATTAAAAATATTTGCATTAGCATTTTGCAGTAACGGAAATTGATTGAGTGACTGAGTAGGTGATACTTTGAGTGCTTTAGTAGGTGTACCGTTATATTTTTAAGTTGTTATATTTTTAAGTTAAGGTTATTTTCTAAATATTCCTCATTTTATGCGGCCTTTAATATTTTTTTTCAAATTTTTTGTTTGTGTATTTTTGTTGGCGTCACAATTACTATATGTACTCATATTCTTCATATAATTAGGCTGCTGCTTGATGACATCATAGAGATCCGAATATTGAGTGTATATGGGGATGTATAGGAATAGCGTGTGACAGTGTATGTGGTGGCGGTGGTGGCGGCGGCTGTACGCCTAAAGCGCCACTTCCGCCTCCACCGCCGCTATGCGCTGGTGGTAGATGTGTTGGTGGTCCACAGATGCTAGCGCCTCCCCCGCCTACATGTGAGGCCTGATGCGCCTGCACTGGATGATGCGCGACAGCTGCTGCCGCTGCTGCTGCGGCGGCACTTGGTAGTGGCGCTACCGGTGGCAATGTTATGGAGAGTGTAACAGTTTGTGGCGGTGAGAGGCCATGTTGTGCATGTTGTTGGTGATGTTGATGTTGCTGTTGTTGCTGCTGCTGCTGTTGTTGTTGTTGATGTTGCTGCTGCTGCTGTTGCTGCTGTGCCGCAGCGCTACTATTTGTTGCACTTGCCGTTGTTGGCACCACAACTCCACCACCCTGCGCTGCCGCATTGTTGGCTGCTGCTGCTGCTGCTACTGCTGCCGCTGCGGCTGCGGCCGCTGTCGTTGTGGTGGGATGTCACTGGGCCACTACCGAAGTGGGCGTATTTTGTTGCACCACAACTCCAGGCGCCACTGAATTCGGCACCGTCACATTTACTGGCGGCTGTGAAGCCGCTCCCCCACTATGCGCCGCAGTGGGCTGTCCCTGCGTTTGAAACGCCTGTTGGAACGGTGGTCCATAACACTGCGGGAAGTACAGTTCATTCTTAACCACGGACTGTTGGACAGCCGCATTTTGCGCAGCCGCCATGGCGCGTGGTAATATATTCGCTTTATTGTCGCCCCCCGCGGATGGGTTGTTGTTGTTGAGGAATTGTTGTGCCGCATTCTTGGTTTCATTCATCAGGTGATTGGCGGCAGCTGCAGCCGCGGCAGCTGATGCCGCTGCAGCGGCGGCATGACTGTTGGCATTCGGATTGTTGACGTTGGCGGCGTTCGGATTATTCGCGTTGGTTTGGCGACGCGCCTTTGCCGTGTTCGGATTCATGTGGTTGTCGATGTGTTTGGTCACTTCGTTTTCGGTGGCGAAGCGACGTCGGCAATTCGGCATCGGACAGCAAAACGGTCGATCGCCCTGTAAATGTTTGGAAGAAAGAGAATGAGAAGAAAATTAGAAGGGGAAGTGGCATGAACACAAGCAAAACGAGATGAAGGTGGATGTGAGTGCTTTAACTATTCGTTACTATTACGAAAAGCATTATATGTATGTAGGACGGGAACACCGCAGTGGACGAAAGACTTAGAGTATACTTAAAAATACAACCCTGACAATGTTGAACGAACTTGACGAACGCGTGGCAAGCAAAACGGAGAGTTGGAAGTTGAAAGTTGAATCGCCAAGATCTAATTTGCGTATTGCATACCGAAATATTAACTCGCTATTATTAATACTTAATTTAAGACATTAAACTATGTAATCAATACATATTCAATAAACATTTCCTAATATACAAATAAATAAACAGTGAAGTGTCTATTTTACTACATGTATATCTTTCTACGCAGTTAACTGAGATGAAACAATATTCGCGTAAAATTAAATGAATTTTTATGCAAATCAGTCTATGCCATCCAATTTCTAAAAGACAATGCGTAAAAATAAAATCTGTGCAAAAAATTTTATTCGAATAGGAAACTTCTAACTCGTATAGGTATTTTAAATAAATTAAGATAAACCAAATTATACATAGGCGTCTACTAAATGTACGACCAAAAACATAGGTTTATTTAGTAAAATGAACGGTTTGTTTTTTCTAAATATGCCAATGTTTTTCGTATATATTTTTTCATTAGCTTTTTATAGAAATATAGTTTATTATCTAACATAAACCATAAAACCATAAAACAAATATCATCGAATTTTCAAAAGTGTCAAGCTGAATTTTTAGAAACTTTTCGATACTTTTTGTAATACTTTTTTTTTGCTGATGCTGTTGCACATCAAGTTTGAAACTTTGATTTATATCGTTGATGTTACATAATGATATGCATATGTATATTCCTATAAAAAATTAATGAAATTAATAAGTATGAAAATTAGTCTGGATATTTAGAAAACCATACTGTCCGATTTACGCAAGTCATATTGATTGGCCGAAATATTTTAGCGGAGGTCTTGAACGATAATAAATTTTATAATTTGGTGGAAACCCCGCGATTCTTTTTTTTTGGCGAGTCACCTAATTGGATATACATACTTTTTTTTGAGTAATACTCAAAATAAATTCAAAGTAATCAGAGAGATAATATGATTGTAACTATTTCTTTGTTTAACTTTCTTTTTATTTATTTTTTATTCGATGTTTTCGTTTTGTTCCTACTTGATTATCAAGGATCATAGTGCCCACAAGTTTTATCTAATCATTGTAATAGTTTTTAGTTTATTTCCTTTATTGCTTACGATTTCTTAGTTTTATTTTTTTACTTTGAAAATAAAAAGTATTTTTTTTAGTCTTATTTTTTGTTAAAAAATAATATTTTTTTTATTTTAATTTTGCTGACTTTAAAAATTAACGGTATTTTTTATTTAATTGTTAAAAAATAGTCAAGTCATGTGAAAAATACTAAGGACTCGCCATTTTGCCCCTGTTTGGTTATTATTCTTTTGTTTGCTTTACATTTGTTATTTTTTTATGCATCACTATTACAAAAATAATTATCTCTTTCTACGCAGTTAACTGAGATGAAACAATATTCGCGTAAAATTAAATGAATTTTTATGCAAATCAGTCTATGCGGAAATATAAAATCAGTGAAAAAACTTTATTCGGAAAGGAAACTCCTAACACGTAAGAATTCAATAGGTATGCCCATGTTTATAAAAAGACATATATGCATATGTATTTTAAATAAATTAGGATCAACCAAATCATACATAGGCGTCTACTAAATGAACGACCAAAAACATATTTAGTAAAGAAACAATTTATAGATAAATACCCTGGCTCCAAGTAAAATCGATTGTCGTATAAATTTTTGCCTTCAAATTGTAAATACAGTCATGTGAAAAATACTAGAGACTCGAAATTTTCACCCGGTTTGGCTATTATTCTTTTGTTTGCTTTATATGTGATTTTTTTTATAAAAATCTTTTGTTGAATTTTCCTATTTTCCTACAAACTTTGAAATGTGGGCTTCAACAGTGTTTACTATATACATAATGATAAAGATAGACTTTCATAACAAAATAACAAACATGAAACAAACAAAAGATTAACGAAAACTGGTAAACTGTCGTGCCTTTATTTTTCACAGAACTGTATATAAAATAGACTATTGTTGATTTTTTCTTACTGTAATCATCTTTTTTTTATAAAATACCAATATAAATCTGATACGTTTTCTTTTAAAGCTGTCGGGCATAATTTTTATTGCTAAGTTTTTGTTTTGTTTTTTGCCATTGCCAAATCTACAAGTTTACAACTACCTGGTGCGTGCGTGTATGCTGATCCAGTATGGCCTTCTGCCGAAAATCTTTGCCGCATTGCGCACATTTATATGGCTTCTCGCCGGTGTGAATACGAATATGCTGTAATTGGTAAAAGAATTGTCAATTTAATTCTAATTTGGAAGCTCATCCATTTAATACTTATTGATGTTTTGCAACCCAATATGCAACATCTCGTGAACAATTTTAAATATGTACATAAGTATTTACCTGATTCAATATCGTGCGTTGTCGGAAGAAGCGCGGACAATACAAACAACCGAACGGTTTCTCATTCGTATGTATTCGTAAATGTTGCGTTAGGTGTGATTGCTGACGGAAACGTTTACCGCATTCGGGACAAGGATACGGACGTGACTCGATGTGGATGCAACCGTGCTGGAGTAGGGTTGTCTTCTGCTTAAACTCCTTGTCACAGATTGGACAACGTACGTAGAGTGGCATATTGGCTGGTCGTACACCGATATGCTGCAGCACATCTGGCAAAATCTTTTGCCCTGTATTTTTATGTGGTATATCAAAATGGAAAAGAAATCTATGAATTAATATTCAATTTGTAGAATGAAAAAGGCTAGATAGTAAAGAAATATGGAAAAAATGTATAACAATTACATGAAATAAAGAACAAAAGTGCAAATGCCTTTAAATGCTAAAACAGCTGACTATCGCCATTACCAATTTCACTTCGCCACAATTACTGTAGGTTCCTGCTAAACTTTACTTACTAAACATTTAGCCGCGGTTTCGATATAGTGAAGAACGTTCTGTGCTGCTGCTCGACTTCGATAATATGTATCTGTTTCTGTTTTGTTTATAATATTTTTTTTTTAATTATATATATATATTTTTTTTTGACTAGATGCGTCACTAACACTTGAGGGAACATTGATTGTTTTTTTATTTGAAGTAGCAAAGGGATGTTTTGATATTTTCAAGTAAAACAAGTGTTATTCTTAAATCACTCTAAGGCTATCGAGAAATAGTGGATCGTTGCAATAAAAGGTAAATCAGCTAACGAACCCCAAAAACGATTAGTAGGGCAGATTTAAAAATATCGTTTAATTTTTAACTGAGGCAGTAAGTCCCACATACATAGTACAGGATTATTTAGTAATATTATAAGCCACAACTGACAATGCATCAATGTATTAGACACGCCTAACTTTTCGGTTCTTCTTTAGGTAGAAGGGACAAGTCACTTACATAACGGCCACAATCTCTTGCATTTCATCATTTATCGATGAGACAGAATACCGGATATATATGGCGACAGAAACTCTTAAAAACGATCGTTTTTTCTGAGCATTTTGATATTTTTTTATATAATTTTTCAGTAATATCTAGAACAGTGATGCCCGTCCTTTACACTCGGTAACAAATTTTGTTATTGTAATAGTCAACCTCTGCTCGTTTCTGTGCTCGCGTATAATTTTCATATAATCGCTACCGTACGAAAAATTAATATGGCAACGAACATAAATTGTCTGACTAGATTTCAGTAGAGGGGGGCAACGAGATAGCGCAATTGAATGGCAACAATATATGCAAAGTATTTTTAAAATAAAATGAAAAAAGCTGTATATGAGATAAGACGAAATGTTGTATATTTGTTTAACATTAAGTTCTGCCGCTAACATCTACCCCTATCAATTGAAAACCCATTTTATGAAATGTTATTTAAAATTTAATATTTAATTTCGAGAGCTTTCAGTATGATCCGGAGATTGAAGCCAATACTTTTGGCGCTACTATGTTGTTCCGTTTTAAGCAAACATTTTCATACCATCAAACGAAGTAATATACAAAGAATTTAGTTTCATTTAGTTTCCACCCTACAGAAGAAACAACCTCTTTTGATCTAAGAGTACACTTTAAAAGAAGTCGTAGGGAACTCAACGACAAGTCTCAATGTCTCAGAAGTTGGGGGTGTATAGGGGAAGACCCTTTAATCAATCGTCAATCAATAACACTATACAGATAAAAGATATTACCATGAATGGAATTCAATTCAGAACTCAGAAGCCAACCTCGATTTGGAACTTGAGCATGTTGCAGCTTTCAGCTAGACGTTAATGAGGAAACTGTGCATCTATAAGGTGAAGAGTATTATGGAAGTATATATTTGGTATCAAAAACGGTAATACCCGTTAGGCGATATCGGCGATTGTATAACAAAATATAAATGGTTTGAATAGTCCATAATATGTATATAACTCAACGTAAAAATAAAATTAATAATCATTACACATCGGTAATTGTTAATATATACTTAAATTGAAATAAAAGTAAAAAATGGGTTGTATACGTACAGTTTTTATTACCTTTGTTGTCCTTAAAGTATGACGGATAATGTATACCGCCACTGCCGTCGGGCGTACCCTGTGAATCCTCGTCATGGTAACCGCTACCGCTAGCTATGTCATTCTTCGTATCAGTCTCATCACCCGGATATGGAACGTCCTGCGGCCAGAGCGTTGGATGTGGACCATTTTTGAATATAAGATTCGGTGAGACATCTATTTATCAGTACGTTTATGTGGCCAACGACGGATGGTTGGGAGATAACGTTTTCAAGACGTGCGAAAGCAAATGAAACGAAAAGTAAAAATAGTACATTGTTAGTACAAAACGCATTTGGGTCGTTTACCCATTTTGCAGTTAATTTCATTATTTTTATAAGTAACTCTTAACATTTTCTAAGCTAGACTACGATACCAAATAAAAATTAAAAAAAAAATTATATAAATGGTATAAAATTTAAGCAGGCGAAGTGCTTCAGCACTTTTAGGGCTTCTTCGTGTTTACGATAATAATTTTTCTTTTCTCTAGACTTTTCAGTTTTGTTATGTTTTCTAAGCTGTTTGGGTATTAAATTTAAATGTTTCTTATAAAATAAAAATAAGCCGAAAATATTTTTGCCAGATTTTTAAGCCTTTTCAAAATGGTGTGTTGGTATTTACTAAGCTTTTTCTTTGGCAAGTTTACGGGGAAAAATATGTTATACTACTTCTATATAAGTTAAGGTGATCAAGGTTCAAACTTTGTTTTGGTAGAGCATCCCTGTCGGAAAAATAAGTCAGTTGCACGAAAAACAGATTTCGAAACTAATTTTTGTGAATTACTTTTCAACAAACTTAATACAAATGCAGCGAGAGCCAGTTTCATTTTGACATTCTCAATTGCCGTGCTTGAAATTAATACATTTTTGAGTTGTTAAATTTAAACTACAAATAAAGTAATTGGAAACTTACATATGTGCATCTCATAGCTCAGACTTTAAAGAATTAAAATTCTTTTGTATTATGATTTCGAAAATTGAGATGGATACAAGAAACTGTTTTTCGAGTACAAAAATTTAGTTTACTGAAAATTAGATGCTGATTTTAGACCTTACATTTTCAACAAACTCAAATATTTTATTAGAAATCTGGATTTCGAAAATTGAGATTGATACAAAAAATTATGTTTTGAATGTAAGAATTTAGATTACCCAAATTTACATACTGATCCTTAAACTTGGGATATTCAAAAAATTCAAATATCTTATTAGGTACCTCGATTTCGAAAATTGAGGTGGTCACAAAAAATTATTTTTTAAATGCAGAAATTTAGATTACTGAAATTTACATGCTGGCCCTTAAACTTTAGACTTTAAAAAAATGCTTTGATTTCGAAAATTGAAATGAATACAAAGAACTATTTTTTGAGTGTAAAAATTTACATCACTGAAATTTACATACTGACCCTTAAACTTTAGACTTTCCAAAAACTCAAATTCTTTATTCGATACCTTGATTTCACAAGTGGAGATGGAAACAAAACGTAATTTTTTTAATGAATAAATATAATGAACTGAAATGTAGGCACTGACCTTGTGGAAAAAGTCAGAATTGTGAACTATTAGAGAACCTTCTTTATAAACCGAGTTAAAAAACTTATTTCAAGGTTTCCTTTCTGTATAAGACTCAATTTTATCTATATATAAGTGTTACTTAAATCGAAATAGGACGCTTTTGTACGAAATTTTTTATTAAAAATATGATTTTTCCATAAAAACCATTATTTAACATATTAACATTTTGACATTTATGACGTGGCCTAGCTATTTTTATTTCTAAACATCAATCTAACTTTTGGAACTTGAGTTCAATTTACTTGTGTTTAAAAATTAAATTAAAATCCAAATAAAGTGCTCCAAAAACATAGTTCTGAAGTTTAGTACTACAAATTGGGCGCTAAGAAATTTAATAGTAAAATTTAGTTCTGCAAATTGTAGTATTAACACTCAAAGTTCAAAAATTGTTGTAATAATTCAGAAATAATTAAGCTAGGTATTTATTTTGAGCACCGAAGTTTGAAGAAAAAAACACTACATTCTTTTTAAAGGGAAACTCTTATTTTTATACTCAATCTCCTCTTCTAGTGTTAGCTTAAGGCATAAAAAATACAACATCACCATTCTGAAAAGGCAGCCATTTCCTTCTATCAAAGGTGCATAGAAACGAAGGTATATTGTCAATTTTGAAATTTGGAATTTTGCAGGGGCATTAGCAGGATTTTTGTGTCTACGCTTTGCCGAAATCTGATATCTAAGCTAGCAACTTTCACTGCGCCTAATCTGTGTGTATGTGTGTGCCTTCACAAGCTAGCTGTATGCATATACTGTATGTATTTTGTATATATGTATCTATGTATCTATGTATGTATCTCTCTGCCTCTGCCTAAATAATCAAATTCTGCAAATTTGCAATTTGTTCAATTGTTTCAATAACTGTCGCTCGCCTTGGTGGGTGCGCACATGTTGATTGAGGATGGCCTTCTGGCGAAAGTGCTTGCCGCACTCTGGGCATGCGTAGGGCTTCTCACCCGAATGGATGCGTATGTGTTGGTTGAGTATCGCCCGCTGACGGAAGCTGCGCGAACAATAGCCGCATGTGAACGGTTTCTCATTGGCGTGTATGCGTAGATGTTGCGTCAGATGCGATTGCTGTCGGAAACGTTTGCCACACTCCGAACATGGATACGGACGGGCGTCGGTATGGATGCGATCGTGCTGTAGTAGCGTACTCTTCTGTTTGAAATCTTTGCCGCAGGTCAAACACTTAAATAGTCGCAAGTCACTGTGTGGTTTTGGCGGTTTATTGGGATTGGGATGACGCCCACGTCCACTGCCAGTTCCGGTACCTGTGCCAGTGCCAGTACCACCGGTGCCAGTGCCGGTGCCTGTACCACCAGTAGCGCCGCCTGCACCTTCCGCGCCACCATTGCCATTGCCACCACCGTTATGTGCATTTGTGCCATTGCCGCCTGCACCACCATTTTGCTGACCATTGTTGCCCTGTGGACCACCTCCACCGCCAGCGCCCGGCAGGAGCTCAGGCATAGCGTACGCCTCTAGGCCACCATTCTGTTCCATAGACCCTGGCATACCGGGCAGCACTGGCTTGTTGAGATAGTGGAGTGCAGGGAAACCGGGTGGTGGCAGCATGGCGCCCTGTGGCGTTGGATGACGTGGCGCATAGTAGCCGCCCAGTTCGCCGCCTTGTGGTGCTTGAAAGTTATCGTTGCCCTGGCCCGGTTGCGTCGGACCGCCATTCTGTACATGTTGTTGCTGTGGGTTCCCCGTGCCGGCGTCGCCGCCCGAGGACTGGTGTTGTTGCGGGTCATTGTTGCTTTGGTTTGGATTGGGCGCCGAGTTTTGCTGCTGACTGGCCTGCAGGTTAGCGACCTGCACAAACATAAGAAAAATTTAAAAAATAAAATAAAGTATAGAATACTGATATCCTTTACGAATTCGCTTCATTTATCTTCAGCTACTTACCTGGCTCATGGTGACGTCGTCATCGGGTGCACCGCCGCCATTAACACGTTGCTGTGGCGGATACGGACTGGTCGAAGGTGAACCCTGTTGTCGACCTACACCGCCATCTCCGTTCTCGCGCACATCGCCCGTCGGACTATGTGGCTGTTGGCCTTGTTGCTGCTGCTGCTGTTGTTGTTGCGCTACCGCCGCGGCAGCTGCTTGCGCGGCACTTGCTATCTGCGCCGCAGGATTTTGTCCATTTTGTTGCTGTTGCGCCTGCAAATGTTGCTGCGCCTGTTGCTGTATACCCGGATACATTTCGCTGCCCCACTGTGCGGCCGAACCACCAATCGCAGCCGGATTGCGTTCGCCATCTTGTGAATCCTTGTACAGGACATAAGGCTGCCCCGTATCCTGCGTAATGCAGTACATTATTTGACGCGGCACCTTCAGTCCAGCGGCGATGCAAGCCGCAAACGATGCGGAGAAATTGATCGCCATGTCGCTGGAGGAAGAAGCGTGTGAATAGTGGGTGTTTTGTAAGTGCTGTTTGCTGTTATTGTTCCTCACTTTGAATTATTTATTGAGTTGAGGATATGCGAAAACGCGATGAGGAGCAGCAAAATTGTGCGATGTGTTTTACTCTACACGCTTTAAATAGGTTTTGTTGTAGTTCAACTTTAAGTTGCTATTGCTTATTAAAGCTCATTTTGGCCATTTTTCGTGTAATATGCTTCGCTTTGTATCTTATTTCTTACTAGGGAATTTTGCTATGATTTTTCGCTTATTTTAAATCATGTTCTCCGTAGTCATATATTTCTCCTGCGAAGTGCTCATTACTTGTTTTAGTTCATGCACTCTGTTATTCAATTTTCCTGAATTGGGTGCTTAATTTTTGTATTTGTAGTTGTTGCTGTTTTCAAGGGGTTACTCATCTTTATTATTTATTGTTTTTCTTATTATCGCGTTTTATGTCCTTTCTTCTTAAACGTTGAATCTATATTGATTTGTATTTAATATTATTTTAGTTTTATGCAGTTTATTAATTTATTTTATTTTTTGTTTTTGTTTTGCTAAAAATCTTTACTTTTAGTTAAAATTCTTTTCTTTTCTTTGCTTGCAAAATATTTTCTCAAATTCTTTGATGCTTTTGGAATTTCAAACAGTTGACCAGTATGTAATTGAAGACCTTCTAATGTGATTCCGAAATTTCGCCTGTAAAATACAAAAATGAAGAAATTAAATACAAAAAATTTAAACCATATGACTGACAGACATTAAGTAATTATATTTTTCAAAACAAATATATTCCACTTGGGTATAAAAGAGAATTTCTAGCCTGCATTAGTGGACTAACGATTAATGATTCCTTCATTGTATTTATAAAATATGCCAATTTGTTTTATTGCTGTATGTGGTAAATGTGGTTGCTTTCTCTTACATAAGTTCAGATAAATGACACACCGAGCTTTTAATTCTTCCCTAATAAGAAATTTGTTTCCAGTTTTGATTTAGGTTATTCCATTTGGTTAGCATAATCTATGACTATTCAGGATTATTTACTGTAGCCCGTTTAATATTAACATAAGCGAAAGAAATTTGTCATAGAATTGAACAAATCTCTATAAAATGCTTATTTATGGGCATAATTTTTTCTCAGTAATACCATTTTCGCACCTAATGAAAACTATGGTTTTTTTATCACAATTTTGTTTATCAAAAATTAAGGTTGAGGTAAAACGTGAGGAAACCCGATATAGCATACCAATGGTAAAAAGATGACAACTCATAACCGTAAAAAAAATGCTTACTAAGTTTAAACGAAAGGGTTTTTAGCATTATTTAAAGTTTTTCCGCAAAGCTTGAGGTATTGCATCTCTTTCTATTTGTCGAATGGAAAACAAAATGTTGTATTTTAAAGTTGAACCTTGAAATCAATTGACGTTACATCAGGTGTGCTGGAGGGTAGTCATCTAGGTTGGATTCTGTTTATACTACCAAATGTCGTGCATTTTGATGCACGCCGATGATGGTAAACTTTTTCATACTTGGATCTCAACCTGAAAAAAGTCAGTTCCTTCAAAGTCACTTCAATCATCTGGTAAAATGGTGTGATACTAATGGGATGTGACTTGGGTATTAAGGTGGATCCAAAGGTTACTTTCAGCTTGCATATAAATGTTTGTGTTAACAATAGAAAAGGCGTATTGGCATTTATAAAACGTTGGACAAAAGAATTCAATGCACCTTATATTACTAAAACTCTATTTTTATTGTTAAGACATCGCAAACAAATTCCGCTCCTTCGCAGCGTTTTGGCGAATGCATGTTCGCATCCCATACATCGGTGTGAAAATTCAATCGGTTCATAACTCATAATACCACCTTAAACTTTTGTAAAGTTCTTTGCTCTTCCCACAGGGTGGATTTTTTTTAATGAAATTTCGAACGATTTTTGATCATCATCCTCTTGCCAAATAACGTTTCGAGACAATATTCGATATTAGCGAAAGGGAAATCGATCAACTGGTAATATTCAGAGTGAATCTGTTAGAAAGTGTACAATTTTTTTTAAAGTGTACGATCATAATAATATCGACAAAATGAACAAAACAAACAAATCCATGTAGCCAATAGGGCCGCAAAAATTATTAAATGAAATTTCTATTTTCAGAGATCTGCAGTACGCAGAGCCGTGTTTTGAACAGTGTGGCAATTTCCCTATACATTTTAATGGGTTTGTCTGACGTGGTCATAACTATTTTTAAATAGCCGATTCTGAACTTAACAAGCTTTGACTATTTATTTTTCTTCATTAATTTTTTTTATATTTTTTATTAATGTACAGTCCGTTCTCCAAAAAAAACCAGGTTTCAAATGGGGAAAAACTTCATCAAACTTTACTGAAGATTACAAAACTTTTACAAAAAGTGGCTACAAATAACAATAGATTTTTGATAATTTTATCTCATAAGCTCTTCCGTAAATTCACCAATATAACGCATACACGCATTTTTTTATGGAAAACCCAGAAAAAAAATTGTTAAGACCCTAAACAAATTTGTAGCCATTTCAATCTTTAATTTTATTGCACTAAAAACTGCTTGTCCAAATGTTTACTAAATATTCTGATTTAAATATTGAGTAACGGTTTTGGTTTGTTTCCCCATTTGGATAAAGATTGAAATTGGTTTTAAATGGGTTTTGTTTTAGAATTAACTATGTACGTACATATATGTTTATAAAACAAAAAAAATAATTAATATTAAATGAAATAAAATAGTAAAAAATGTTTAATACTGGAGTTATAGTTATGCCATCCACTTTATGATATTAATTATAATGTATGTATTTTGCTTACATCTTTGAACATAAATACCGCTTATCTTATAAGCCAGCAATGCACAGAATATTTAATCCGTCCATGCTTCTAGTTTCAATACTACATATGTAAGCAATTCTTCTCGTCACCTATCGGCATTTTCTAGTCAATTAATCATTATAAAACAACACAACTTTCCAAACAATAAATCACGATTTCGCGCAACGCTGTAACCATAGAGTTTTGCATGTCGTATATATGTAAGTGCATATATTTACATACATATGTATGTGTGTACCTTTGTATATGCATATGTAGTACATATGTGTATACATAACGTAGTCACGATGTGTGCGCTTAGAGAATAAATACTGAATATAAAATTAAAGTAATGACAATTAATAAAGTCAAAAATGGTAAAACCACATAATTTATTTAATGCAGACACGCACGGGACAGGGTTTAATTTAGATGTTTATGGAATATTCGAATAAATAATAATAAAAGGGGAAAATAAATAAGAAACAAATACATAAGATCGGTTTTACTAAGCCGATCCTCGAATATATAGGTGTAAACTTTTCTCAGGTGATATTTTCCAAACATATACATACATAGAATTTGGTCTGGAATCGAACAATGCTACCTTTTAGTGTAGGAAATGTGGTAGAATGAGTATATGTGTGAAGTTTATGGTTAGGTATAACTTTGGAGCCATAAGTCACATTACGTTGGAGTTTAGTATGGATGCATAATGAAAATATTTTTTTTTATGCAAAGGGCGGAGCAGGCAAATACAATATGAGCCAGTATTTAATATATCTCTCAACCCCCAATTACAAGACCGACAAAGGCAGAGCGCTAGTTTAATCAAAGGCAGAGAATTTTAAGGATATGCAATTACTATTTAAAATTTTGTTATTTTCCCGCCATTAAAGTTATTTTGATGTTCAGTGCAGAATTCTAAACCCTATGTAACGATAATTTTTGCGGTTGGATGTACCATCATGTTTTATCATTTAAATATATGTATGTACATATGTATGTATGTATATGTGCATACATACATATATAAGCGTATGGATGAAAATACAAATGAGCGCAAATTGAGCACATACTACACATTTATATATATGTAAGTACACATGCATGTATGCGAATTTTCGTACTCGCTCCACAAGTACGTATGACATCACGCCCAACAAGCAAACGATCAGCGGATCCGACCGATCGGCGCCATAACATGCCACCAGCAGTGACACTGAACATTGTGTTGAACAAAATCGCAAACGCTTTAAAGCAGCTAGTTGAGCAGAGAAACGATCTCAGTACGGTGATGTGGTGGAAACATAAGCTGGAGAAGAGGCAATGAAATTTTGATGAAAGAATGTAAAGCCAGTAATGGTGGATAATATAAGGTATAAATTGAAATTTTTTTAAGTCGCAAGTTAAATTTTGTTGCTTGAGATGTTAGATATAGTTTGGTATTGGTTTCAAACCTAACCACCAGGGTGATTATTATAATTATAATTATTCTTAAGGAAAGAGTGCCGCGACTTTAGGACTATTCATGGGTTATAGAAATTTTTGTATTGAACTTAAGTAAATTGTCTATCAGACCATTGAAATGTCTTCCAGGCCGAACAAGCATCAATAAAAGAGGATGTTGAATATCTCCAATCGAATAGAGATACATATATTGCGGATATATTAATCTACTTTGACAGCAGATCGAAAATCACTTGGCTCTGTCACTCTGGCCCATGAAAGACTGTACCTGATCAAAACGAGATGTACCCATACGCAGTAATTTAACGGAAGCCTCTCTTAGGGAAGGGGATACAATTTCGAAACTCCGTGTCACCTACAGCAACATAAAGCTCATATAACCTGCGTGAGATACCAAGCGATCACAGACACATGCTAGCTTTCGGTAACCATGACTCTAAACAGGGATTCCCATAACGATTTCTGTAGATATTGCAGGGACGAGGATAAGTCGAAAGCATGCACTGTGCGAGTGTCACTGTAGTGAAGGAAGTAAATTAATGGGATCAGAATGCTTCGGGAATCTATGTTACCTAGCTGGGTAACATAGGCAGAGCTCACGGCGCAGTTATTGAGGCGATGATGCCGATATTGTCACCATACTCCAGCAGTTGAATAGCCTTATAAAATATGTTGTGCGACTATTTTACTTCTGCAGCTCAAATTATAGTTTCTAACGTAAAATGCAGAAGTCGAGCGATAGTCAGTCTGAAACCTCGTTTGGTAGCAAACGGCTCGGAGAGGTGTTTTCCAATTCTGACGGAAGCGATTTTTTTACTCTATTTAATTTTACATAGTCGTAGTAGTTTTGAAGAGATAATAATTGTAGACATCGCAGCATACAGACAATTTCTTACCGGGATCTCAAAAGTGGGTTTAAAGTCGACAAGAAATGGCTTCAATATTTGGCACGCTCTATAGAGATATATAGAAGGCTCATTCCGTGGCAATTGGTGCATATAGCCCGTTATTAGATATTAAACCAGTTAAAATCACTCTTGGTTAGAAGCTAATGAGAGTCCTGCCATAAGAAAAGTCACAATTTTCGACAGATGTAACTTGGTGGAAATTAAATCTATGTTCCGGATGCCCACTAAATCAGGTATTGAACAAACGGCATACATACATACATAATTGGCGCTATAACCGCTTAAGCGATTTTGACCGAACTTCTCCTACAATTTGTGGTGTGCGTCTTGTTGTTGTGACACAAATTGAGGGACCTACAATTTTACGCCGACTCCGAACGGCGAATGTTTTTTGTGAGAAGTTTTTCCATGGCAGAAATACACTCGGAGGTTTGCCATTGCCTGCCGAAGGGCGACCGCTATTAGAAAAAACTTTTTCAATAATTTTTGATGTTACTTGCCCGGGTTGGATTCGAACCCGGGACCCACCGAATGAAGAAGCGCGCTCACGCTACACACTCGGCTATGGCGGCCGCCCTTAAAGTGGTTATTATAATTTTTGCTTTAAAAGTCCATTATAGGCATTATCATTAAGATACTCATAGATATAAATATTCCTTTAATTAACCCCACCTTCCTTTAGCACACACACAACATTTGAAACCATCTCAAGTGTTATAACAATTTTAAATATCTCTTATTCTGCTATACATTTACGAGTATGTGTAAGTTATTCCATTATATATTTAAAATACTTATTGCATATGTATGCATGTATGTATAGAATACTTCCATGCCATCACGCCAAGACCTTGATCCCGCATTAATGCGAAACTTATTGGTAGCGCACATTGGCATTGGCCCAAAGAGGAACGTGCTGTGAGAAATGCAGGCAGGCGAATAGCAAGTCTGCAAGTCAGGCAGCGATATGTGGATAGTCATCCACTCAGCCAGCCAGGCAGTAGGCAGCTATGCTACGCGACCACTCCCTAACTCAACAGCTATATACATAGTTAGGCAGTTGCTGAACTCGCTTACAATCAGTAGCTGCTGATCTTGAATTCTGACAAAGGCGAATACCCTGTGTCGTTTCATGTTGCCCCTCACAGCTACGCTTTCGACTCCTTTGTTGTTATCGTTCTTTAGTTATGCATATTTTTCGGAACCCTACCCATTTCAAGTTGTTCAATGCGCTCTGACTTTCGATGGCGGCGGCAGCACAACCCAACCCATTCCATGCCAAGCCATTATCGCTCCAATCCGTTCAATACTTCAGCTTTTGAATTACAAAACAAGCTTATTTAATTTCATTTTAGGATCAGATTTTTGTGCAGCTTTCTTTCACATTGTTGTTATTTGATTCATTCTCTTCGATTCCCTTTTGTTGGTTTGCTGTGTTCTATACAAAATATTAATTGCCATCGACTGTTAAATTTTAATTATGTCATGTCTCGCTTGGAGTGCTCGCGGTTTTGCAAATTATAATATTATAGAGAAGAAAAATTATTAAGTTCTTTTAATTTTTCAAAGGATAACTAGCTTATTTTTTTATTTTTTTGACAAACTCTCAGTTAAATTGTATCGATTATTTGATTTGTGGCTCCACACCGATTTTGAAGATCATTACCTGTTGTGAAGGGTGTTTGATAAACTTATACTAATTGTTGCTGCATTGTTTGAAAAGTTGATACTTTAGGCACAAATTCAAAATTATATCTCTGAGACTTCGAAACTTCAGTAATTGGTTATTTAGCTCACCAGACAGTATACTGAATCAATTGAGAGGTTGAAAGAATATACAGACATAATACAAATGCTTTCAAGTCTGAAACTTGGCTGAAAACATTTATTAATTCAAGTTATATTAGACAAGCCGGCCTGCTTTTAAATAATCCACGAGGAGCGGCACGCAAGCTCTGATTTGTTATGAGTTCTTTGCTCTCTGTAAGAGTCCAGCCCGAAAGGCTTTTATGTAGTTGACATCATATGACCTGAGGCATGGCTCGTCCTTTCTTTAAAAATTTAGAATGCCGCCATATACCGAGGGTAGGGCCGAATACAAGAGATGGAGGACATTTTATTGCTGCAGCCAAGGCAAGACTGAAATAGATCAGCATTGAGGAAGCAATTGCTTACAGGGTTTCAATATTCGAGCTGGCCAGTGTGCATATAGAGATCCACAAATGGACTCTGCCTAGGCCTCAACAATGTAGTGCATATTAAGTTTTTCTTCTTTTAGCCCGTATTTGAGTAGGTTTCTTAATTGTTGGGATTTGATTCTAATAAATTTCAAGTTTAATGCATATCTATTACTATTGTCAGTCAAATCAAACCTGTTCCTGACTTTTTATGAAAAGTGGACAATTTGGTAGACTTAAACTTGTCCTATGAATCACCAGGTCAAGTAGATCTACTAAGGAACGAAACCCCCACTCATGACCTAATAGGTCCATGGAAAATGCCTTGGGATTAGATTAGCAAAGTCGCCCTAAACCTAGCAAACCTTTCCTTTTATGTAACTCCCAATTCTTTCTATACGGTAAGGGAGCACGCTAAGGCAAAGCGACTACTTATTTGCGGACATTTTTCACACATATTAAAACATATTTATTATTTATTTTTGTTTTCGATATTAGTAAAAGTTCTGTTGTAAATTATATTTACTTTAGGTATATTGTTTACATATGCAAATATAAAAGTATGAATGTGTAGAAAAAATGAATATACAAAGCATATATGTATGTAATATATTTTCTGCTATCGCTGTAACTGCTGGGTGCAATCACCCTGGGCAAGGTCAGTTACGGAGGCGAAGTGCTGAAAGCTGGCTAACGAGCGCAGCCAGCTGTATAAGTACAATCAATGCATGCAGTAATTGGCAGATGTGTATATGTGCATATGTATGTATGTATATAAGTAATGCAAATGAAATCCTAACTCACATATACATACATATATATTTATGTATAGCAGGATGAGTTGTAGGCACATTAGTGTGGACTCTTACAATAGAACAATTTCAATCATTTATAAAATTTGTGTGCATCACCCAACCTAATCAGACTGTGGTAAACAAAAAATAAATAAATATCACCCTCAAACTGAAATACTTCTATAGAAGTGGGTTGTGTTAAGCATCAATGAGTTTCCTAAGATATTTTTCCATCCACAATTTCTGCACTGGTAATTAGTAGTGGATATTTCTCATTTGTTTACCGGTCGTTGCACACAACGTTTCCTACCTTGTGACAATAGGGGTATTCTCGATCCGTTGCATACTGTCTAGCATGGCGCATATATAGCACAAATAGCATGATTTGATATCTTTGTTGATGTTTCATGTGTTGAAATATTATACAATCCAGTATGAACCCGGTGTGGTTGATTGCATGATATGATTGCAAGCTTTTTGCAACCCTGCGCTAGCTGTTATTTCAATTGCAACTAAGCAAAAACTTTGAGCGTCAGTAAGTACTTGACACTTGCTTGCTATGAACGAACAAAATGAGTTCTCGAGTTGGTGCATTCTTTGGTATTGCAAATATGCTATTTATGCCCAGGCAATGGATTGAGAATACCCCTCATATTGTTGGAAAGGTTCTATCGAGCGAAGTATGCGAAAAGAGGCCGAAGCCAACCGTCAACGAGCTGATTGAACTTTATCAGTGTGGCTTTAGACCCGGCAAGTCTACCA
Organism: Anomoia purmunda; assembly: GCA_951828415.1. Taxonomy (NCBI): domain Eukaryota; kingdom Metazoa; phylum Arthropoda; class Insecta; order Diptera; family Tephritidae; genus Anomoia; species Anomoia purmunda. The sequence goes on from OX639996.1 coordinate 92,196,021, forward strand.
TCGATCATACGTTCACGACACGAAAAGTCTTTGTCGACTATAAATCCACTTTTGAGATCCCTATTTGCTGCGATGTTTGGGTTAACAATAAAATGACTTTCAGCAAGCAACACCAGCTCCACACGAACTGAAAAGGAACTCAACAGCATAAAGCTGTAGGTGAGGTACTTCAGTTAAAATTTTGAAAAAGAGGGCTTTTTTTTCAGACACCTTTTTTATTTATTGGAAGAAATCTAAGAAAGTAGCTTTAATTTGTTAATTTTTTTCCTGTTTACGTGCGAATCGCAAATTTTGCATATTACTATAAATCACAAACAAATGTTTATGGCTGGGTTGGTTGAAAAATTGGAACATGCTATATTACCAACCCATATTTTGTTAATGCATTCTGAAAGAATACCCCTCCAATAATAAAACAACCGAGTTAGCTGGAATTTTTTTGTATAGCCTACTAAAGTTATCATGCCCCGGATTAAAACGGTTATATTACTTTGTATATATCTGAGCAAAATGTAATGTTAACACTTATAAAGTAGCTCACACCCAAAAGTGTCGTTTTGACATTTATTTAAAAAAAAAAGTCCTTTCAAAAGTCTTGATGTATTCAAATGTACTAGAAAATGATTCACCAGAATATTCCATCAGGTGCCTTCTCAGACAAAATCTTTATACGAAGAACTTAAAAGCGAACGGAAAATAAAAAAGCCTAACGCTTATTTATGCTCCTCTTCATTAATATTATTAATAATAGTAATAATATAAATGATATTTGTGAGAACTCGGAGGTTTGCCACTGCCGCCCGAGGGGTGCCCGCTATTAGAAAAACTTTTGTATAATTTTTGATATGCCCCGGCCAGGATTTGAACCCGGGACCCAGCGAATGTAGCTCGCCACGCTACACTCTCGGCAACGGCGGCCCCAAAGCAGATTAACGGAGCTGTTATCTAATTTGTATAGCAACTTTTTGTTTACAAAGATTTTGTCTGAGCACACACCCAGTGAAATTTCCCCCTGAATAATTCCCCAAGACATTTTAACCTTCTCGCGACTTTACAATTTATTTTTTGAGCGGTTTCTTGAAATAAGGGTCACACCGACACTTTTTATTGGAGGTAATTGGTAAAAATGTTCTACGAAAATATTTCCTGTGGAAGTTTTTCTAAACAACTTATGCGGAGACATCAAAATATCAGTAAGCCATAAACAAAATTTGAGGTAGCTTTTGCTCATCCATCGAGAGTTCTAACACTGTACAGATATACTTTCAGAAAATATTAACTATGCCCAGACTGATTTGAGTTGTTCTTAAACTGCCCCACAATATAATTTAACAAGAAAAATAAAAAACTATGAATTCAAAAAATAAATTTTTCAAACTGAAAGGTTGAAACTCAAAAGGACTATACCGATTGACACACATGTGTAATATTTATATTACCGTAAGGAAATGTCTTTATTCTAAGAACTTTGTCTTAAGAGTACGATAAACTTCATATGCGTTAAATGATAAAGAAGACAAATTCTAAGTCATATGCTAATAATACGAAAACGAACCTAAAGTTATTTTTAAGTCTATCGACCCCAAAATAGTCGATAAATATGTTTTTGATTTGGAATAATTTTTATAAATTTGTTTAATTAACAACATTCAAAAAGTATCACCCTAATGCATGTGAACAGAGCCTAGCGTAGGGTGCCTTGACGAACTGCACCTTACTATACATACATATGTGATTATTTTGTTTAGAGATATTTACTTATATGCAAAAATAACAAAAAATACACATACGGATGCAAGCAATGCGAAAATAAAGCAACAATACTCGTAGCAATAAAAATAAATAAATAGAAAAGAAACTCGTAAAATATCGTAAAACCTGTAACAGCTGACTAAAACATCAATTGAGCACAGTTTACATTGGCTGATTGCTTGGCCGCCTCACCAACTGACAAACTAACTAACTGAGCGAGCGTCCGGCCGACCACTTGCCGAATTGTGCATTGTTGCTAAATTTTTATTGCACTTATTGTTATTGCAATTCCTGCAAAGTTTGCAGTTTTCGCTTGGTGTAATGAATTGCTGCTATGCATTGGCTACGCCTGACTGCGCTGACAAATCGACACTGAGCCACACTGATCCACCGGCGCACTGCCACACTGACAGGCACGCATTCCATTACAAATTGGTTAAAAACTTTTCGGACTGACTGTGCAACTACTAGGCAGCGGCTAGCGCTGAGTGAGGCGCACACAGGAGAGGTGGTGGCTGGATATCGGCAAGTAGATAGCAGAAAATAATAAGTTACAAAAGTTTACTGATTGAACAGAGTGCGAGCAAACTGCAGTCGTAGAGTGGCGTTCTGATACTATAAGTAGTTATTGCTGACAGTGCGCCAAATGGGGACGGTGGTGCTGGCGGGGGCGGCAAGCATACATGCGTACATATGTTATGTATGGATGTGCAGTAGGGTTCAGCACTCCTCATGAAAAAAAAGGCGGTGCATGCCATACAGCCAACGAAACAATTAATTTATGGAAGAAAACTTTTGGTGAGCGCATTATAACGCGTTGTGGGCCTGGGACGTGACCTCCAAGATCGTGCGATTTAACACCGCTGGACTATTTTTTGTGGGGTTATGTGAAGTCGCTTGTTTATGCAGATAAGCTCGATCTGATTCACGCCTTAGAAAAGAATATTCGGCGCGTTATTGCTGACATACGGCCACAATTGCTGCAAAATGTAGTCGAAAATTGGGCCTCTCGGCTGGAATTTATTCGAGCCAGGCGCGGCGGTCACTTGCCCGAATTTCATTTTTAAAACATAATGCAAACCCTTATCTTTTTAATAAAGCTAAATTCTTAGCCATGACATTAAATTGTATGCATTCCAATTCTTCTTAAAATCCACTTTGCTAAAAAAACCACACTTTACTTACGTGAGTTGGAGGAATTTGATATTACCTTTAAAACCGGATTATTTTATAAATAAAAATAATTTTTAAAAACATTTTTCTAAAACATCACCTCAGATGATAAAAGAGTTTAAGCTTACAAAGTCTACATAAAAATCTTTAAAAAAATATGTTTAACGGAATTGCAATAATGATATTTTTGATGCTGTGTTTGAAATTTCACCGAAGAGTGGTTTAAGAAAAAATTTGAATAGCACTTGACTAATTTAAACTTATTATAAGGTATCATTGGAATATTTTATCGAAATATTTTGTTGGTAGTCTTAAAACAAAATAAGCTTTATAATTCTGGTGGAAAAAACGCTATTTGTTTTGGTGAGGCACCCTAATGTGCAAATATCGGCGACGATACGCATAAACTACCTTGAACCCAAAAAACGAACGCATTGAACGCACGCAGTGCGAGGCATTTCAGTGAGAGTATAATGCAACGAATACGCTTGGCGTCAGCGGCGATTAACGCGTTTTGTCGACGTCGATATGTAAGCACACGCGTTCATGTATTTATGCTTGCATGCATAAATATTTGTAAGTATTTGTGATGAGGGATTGCTACTGTTGCAAACAAATTTTAGATATTGTATGTAAGAGTTTTTATTTTGTTTGCATTGCTATTGCTATTGAGATATCGGAAATTTGTGTGTTTCGGCTTATACTCGTAGTAGTTTTCTTGCTTAATGCAATTGCATATGCATAAGTATTTCCACAGTAGGTGTGTATCTCAGAAAAATGGTAAATAACGCAAACCAAATAATGCAGGCTTTGCATAAATAAAGTCGGAACAGTAGGAGTTTGTTGCGAAAATAAATATTTCAAATAACCGTACTTTGGCTGAAAAGTGAATGGGAATACTATGTACATATATGTATGTATGTATGTATGCACTCACACCTTTGCATATGGCCCAATCAAGTTTTTATACATTTCAGTTATAATACTTCTCAATACCAACTTAAACGTTTTCCATACTCTGAGATTTAATAAAAAAGTTATTTCATAACTGTTATTAAAAGAGAAATGCGGAATGAGAGTTATTTTTACCTTGTCTGTTATGAGTTATCTCATCTTTACCCATATCTGTATATTTATATTTTACTTTTTCTTTATATTTATTTTCATATTTATCTTCATCTATACTTTCATTTTTATTTTTTTTTTCTTCTATATCTCCATGTCTATAAATATCTTTATCTTACAGGGTTTATCCACACAACGTAAAAGGTGAAAGCTGGGCACTGACTGTTATCGCTCAGCTTTAAAAAATTATTACTTGCAATGGACATATAATTCTCCTGCATAACAGTTATCGGATAAATTAAATATAAATACAAATAACTCTTATCGCCGAAATGAAAAAAATATTTCTAGCTTAGTAACTGTTATGGGGATATCATTTGTTTCATTAATTATTTGTTATTGATATTCCTCTCCATTTAATGTACAGAATATGAGCCTCACAATGGAAGGATTTCTCTAAATTGTCTGCCATACAATAATATTCCTGCATCAGCTTACTGCGATTAGTGTACAATGTATATTTTTCCAGGGTTTCTTCATGCCTCAGAAACAGACCAAATTAACGCATTAAATCGGTTAAATTGCATTTCAATTAATAAAGCCTGTTCGTAAACGAATTATTTCCACCCGGTGCTAACTTAATTTGTTTATTGCTCTATTACATTACGTTAATCTGTTAATCTGTATTAACTCCTAATTAGTTAATTGGTGGCAGTTTGAACGTAGTATTAGACACTAAGCATAAGAAATGAGACCATAATTGGCCCGATTTAAATATTTTATTTTTTTTTACGACTTTTGATTATTAACACTTAGAAAAAACTAGCACCGATAAAAAGAACTGATTCATTAGTACCTCTGAGCTACGGTTCGGTGGGTGTGAAAGAAATTCCTATTTTGAAGGTAATTTGTGTATGGTATAACTTCTAAAGTGAAACAAAAAATGTTGAAACAAAATACCATCTACCAGCTGGGTCAGAATTTCTCAAACGGATCACCTGAAACGGTGAAAAATAATTTTTGCTCGTTTTTCATTTTTTCTGTAGGCATTAATGATGCAAACAAAAACCCAGTTGGATTTTCTAAAAAAAAAATTTTTTGTTTAAAATATTTTTAATAAATGTTTTTCGTCCTTTTTTTCAAAGATCAATTACGAACGATCTATCAGACCGATTTAGATGATTCGACCGCCATTTTAATCGTCATTGAATATAGATTACGTGTAATTTTTTCCGAATAAAAAAATTGAATCTGAGTCAATTGTTTATATATTTGTTTATAACAAATTGAAGAAAAAATGTCTTCCGCGACATATTTCGACATAAAAAAAACCATATATACTACATTTTACGCTAAACAATATTCCGTTTTGAAAAAAATGGCAATCTGGAAAAAAGTTATTTGGCCTTGAACGTCATGATACAGCGTTTGGAGCGCGCTCAGAGGTGCAACGTTTCTTGCGTTTAAACGTGTTAGCCGCTCGCGACTAGCATTTGTTTATTTCTCCATTAGGTACGGCCCCGCGCAGCACCTCCGAATAATTTTAAATGTATATTACCTTCTATTTTTATATCATACTTAAAAGAACTGATTGCACACACAATTTTATCTCGGCTAAATGTTTAAAGTGTTGGGACAATTGAAATGTTTGAAAATGAAATCTTCGGCAATTTTTAAACAAGCAACGAACTTCACTTCAAATATTTACATAAGAAGCATCTTGCGTTTAACCACAATATTTCGTTCACTTAAATATGAGCACCATATATTTAAAAAATTTCTTTGAATTTCGGACTATCGAATTAGTGCCAATTAATTCCATTAACCAAATCGCGTTTAAAAAAATGTGAACCAAATTTGCTATCGCGTTAGACCTAATATAATGATTTTTCATTACTCTAAAAATTTAACTTCCTAAGAATCGCTGCAATGCCTTTTACAACCATTAACAACAATTTGTGAAAAATAAAATCGACTTAGTCGAACTTCACAACAACTTTGACACTAATATTTGCTTTTTACCCGATGGATGTCAAAAACAAAGAGAGATTTTTGCAATGGCGTTGAACTTTGACAGCTTTTTGCATTAATTTCGCAAGCATTCGAGAATAGCAACCAAAGAGCAGCATTACAGCAAAACAGAAAAGGAACTGCAAAATGAAGAAATGGCGCGGTGAAAGTGCGCCGCTGCCAAGGTTACCAACACGATGTTTATTGGGAATTCATTGCTTTAATTAAACCTGCCTGACGCTGACAGCGATAGGGGGAAACTGCAGCAAACATTTGCATTGGCAGAATCATGACCAGCGGTGCCATGTCTTTATTCAAAACGAAGTGGTGCTGCTGGAGCTGCTGCTTCAACAACATCATCATCACCATCGCCAACGCCATCATCGACGCCATGACCATTAGCATGCGCATTAACAACCTCAGCCAGCCAGCCAACAACGGCGTTACCAAAAGGCAAGCACTCCAAGCAGTTACAACAATAAAAATGCCGCCACACGCCTACTTCGCTGCAATTTCACCGATCGTCACCACCCTTCACACCCGCCGTTCTACAACTATTTGCGCTTCAATTTTGTGCGCTTCAAGACTTCACACTGCTTGCATTTCTTTGCCTCCTGCGTGTATTTTCTTTATTCACTACTTCTTCATCACTTCTTCGATTGTGGTCACAAGCATATCTTTTACAGCTTGTCAGCAATTGAGTTGGCCAGAAGCACAATACAAGCAATAGGAATAACAACAACAACAACTATAACAAATAAGGCGCTTCAACACTGAACCAGCCGGGCGAGCAGCCAACCAACTAAACAAGCAGTCAACCAATCAAATCACATCGTAGTGAAATTTTAGTTGAAAAGCTTGCATTTTGTTGTTGCGATTGTAAATGTTTAGTGTTGTAATGTTTATTTTTGTAGTTGTAACTATTCTTGTAATTTAGTTAGCCATTAAAAACTTACAACATTTTCCTCTACACTGACTGTGGCACGGCATATAACAATATTTTGTATTCATTCATTCATTCACTCATTTCTTGATGCGATTTACTAGCAACTTTTAAAGCAACTCCCAACTCCATAGCTAAAGCGGCAAAAGCAGCAAAAACAGCAACAGCTTGGAGTTTCTAGACGAATTGCTATACACTAAGCCACACCATTGTGTTTATACAAATGTATGTACATAAATATATAAGTACAATAAATACATATGTATGTATGTATAAGCCGAGCGTGGAAAATTGAAATGGTGTTGGCTGCCACTTGGGAGGGAAATATGGGTGGAGCTTAAGTTTTTCATTTAGACTTTGGTAGACTTGTCTTGAATGTGAGATTTTCCGCAATCGATTTGTATAAATTAAGGAAAAATTTTTATAATTTTTATTTTAATCTGACACAAAATAAATTATCGCCAGAAGAGGCTTGTATAACAAAGTTTAGGGATATTCGAATCGATAGATTTTCCCATAATGGTTAAATGAAAAGAACGTTGTTAATAGTTAACTTTAAATTTAGTACTTATCAAGCCTGATCCATGAGCAGATCCATCTTACGACTTTCGCGTATCTACAAAATTGGTTTAAGTTTCCAATACATTTTGTAAAGTGTTTACTTTTGATAATTAGATGCATGAAAAGATAATTAAATTGTGTGGGCTGGGCACAGATCTATTGTTGCATACTTTATTACAGCCAAGGAACTCACTTAGACCATCGATTCCATTTCTACGAAATTATTGAAGTATTTGGTGTTATAAACCCCTGGAATCCCTGAGGCTGTCAGTTTTTCATATTTATTAGACTATCACTTGTTTTCTTTAAAATTCTCTTCTCGTAAGTAGAACATCCGACAAACCGAAAGTCAGTAATTTGGTTATGTCGGCTTCGGTGGGCGTAGGAGGAAGTGATATAACAAATTCGGTTTCACGGTCTCGTTTGGTCAAATGATGGACACCAAGACATTCCCATTTAATTTGTATCTTTCAATTTATTTAAAGTAGGATATTTAGTAAAGTGTTATCATCGTGACCTAAACATATAAATTTAGAAGCTACTTGAATAAATAAATATTTAATAAAATTCGTCGTTACAGCTTCGATGATTCGAAATATGAACTAAATAAAAAGACCGCGCGAAAATAGTGGCACACTCAAGGTTGCGGTAAAATAAAAAATGTTATTTGCCAAAAGGTAAAAATTTAGCACAAAAAACTTACGCCAAACGCTTTCAGAATTTGAGGTAGAAAAAAAAAAGATTCACACAGAACAAACATCAACACTACAAATGAGAAGCAGTCGCGCTGGAAGGGAAACTTGGAGGAGCGCAACAAGAACAATCAGAGCCCAAACAAAGTGTAGATGTGTGTATGTACGTGTGCATGTATGAACATATATGTATATATATATATGTATACAATATTAGCGAAACAAAAATTACTCAGAAAATGATGTATGAATAGCCAAAAAGATGAAAGGTATTCTACAAATGTAAGTAATACGAGTATTGGCTATGTGACTGGGTGATGGTTGAGCTATTGCAGACGAATTTGACACAAATACAACAACGCATTCGTATATATCACACTACATACATACATACATACATACATATACAATATAAATAAATTTTCTAACTCCTTATATGTATGTGTGTCGATACAAAAGTTTGCATTAACCTGCCCAACACACAAAAACAAATGCGTGCTTGTTTATATGAAGGTAAGTATGTTTCTTTTTGGTGTATTAGTGCGCTAATGAATGCGCACAAATTGCTAGCACATTACAACAACAATAACCGCCACAAAAGTTGCAAAAATAAATTACCAAAAGTCGCAAAAATGAAAAGGCACCGATACATGGACATACTTCGTATTGTACATATGTACATATGTACATACCATCAAACATATTTACAACTGCACAGTGACGCCGAGTAAAATACGCCGAGTTTCTATCACTCTAAACTTCCACTTTATTGCACTAAAAGTGAATAAAGTTCCTTGAACAAAAATTTCCAAAAATAAGCATTACAAAATTTTAATTTGTTACAAAATTTATTGACATTTTAACAACTCATTAACTCCCGCCTTAATGAGCCATTTTAATCCTCATTTTATATAGGGTAAAATGCCCTAGAGAATTATTTGCCGGAATGTTCCCAGACAAAATATTTATACAAAGAACGTAAAAGAGTACAGAAAAAAAAAAAAAAAAACAAATGAACGTTCGCCTCAAATAACATTGTAAACGACAAATTTTTATATCTTTTTTAGCAAATGCTCATTTAAGAGGGTATTTGAAACTGGGATATGCCCAAAAGAGGAGTTTGAGAATATTATTAATTTTTTTATGGGTTCCTTCAATCAAAGGTCAAAACGACAATTTTAGGTGGGAGCTAATGGGCTAAAGATGTAGGCTTAAAGTGTTCTACGAAAATATTTCTTTTTTAAAAATAAATTGGGGCATGGAAGCTTTGTAAAGAAAATTCGATCTAAATTGTTCAAATGTATCGAGTATTTTATTACTGAATAGGTGTACTTTCAGAAAATACTAATCAAACTCGGTCCTTTTCGAGCCTTTCGCAGAGTGTAATCATTCGATTTTTGTATAAGGATGAGGGGAGGACGTTGTTATTTATAATGTATTTTTCTTGAAAAACATCTGTGATTTCTATAAAAAACAGAATATTGCCTCATTTTGACTGTCCCCCCACTGTGCACGAACATATAAAATAATTTTCGCCATAAAAATAAATGAGTCATGAACTCTTCAAAAGGCGATATGCGAATGCGTTGCGAATTGCGCGATCAAGTCGCCGTTGTAGTCGTTGCGGCCGGCGGCTGACAGTTGGCGGCAAGCGTCTGGGGTACACTCATACATACATACCAACATATATTTACTACATCTATGAACTTATTAATGTATTGTTAACGGAGAATAAAGTGTAATGGTATTAGCTGCGCTCCAGTGCCGCTCCAGTGCTTCGCGGACAAATATTTATACAAAGGCTTTGGCGTGCCGCGGCAAGTTTGGAGGAAGGTGTGTGTGTGTGCCAACAAAATTTGCGAAAGTTCGCTCACAAAAAAAATTGGTAATTTTTTTTTTGCTCATTTACTTTTGTTTCATTATTCTAAGCTTCTGCTTTGTGGTTTTTTGATGACTTAATTTATTTTCTACTTTTTGCTTAAATTATCTTTTAGCTACCAGCTGTTGGGGGTTTTGCTGATTTTCGGCAATTGCCCGGCAAACATTCTCTAGCTGTCTAAGAGTATATATGTACGTACTTACAAACGTGGACATACATATGTACATATATATAATATATTAGCGTTTTATTTACTGGATCTTTTATGTCGCTTTTGTGTGCGTGTTTTATTTTATTTTGTGACGAGAATATGGCATCGGAAAATAATTTCATATAAATTTATTACTTATTTGATACTTTTGGGTTTCAATTAACGCAACTAAGTTACATAGCAGTGTCAATGATCGTCAGCAAAGTTGTTGCCCACCAAAAATTCAGTAATAAATCTGTCAAATCGCTAGCTCAGCAGTGCAAATATATGTAAGTACATATATACATATGTACAGACTTATGCTGTATTGTTGTTTTTATAAGTAATTGAATGCAAATAAATACATAGTGTTCATTTAGAATCCGAACTCACGTAAATGGAAATGGCAAGTAGGAAATTGAGGTTGGTCCAAATTTATTTTCCTCCAAAGTTTGGAAGATCACTTGAAGTTGGAGCAAGTCAACTGAGTCCTTTTTGGAGAAAGAGTAAGCTAACTCCATCACAGCTTAACAGTCTAAGCTTTTAGTTTCCTTTAAGATCTAAGTTTGGACCAAAATAGACGGATCGGAGTATAAGAGACCTGCATCAATCAGTGATTACGAGAGATGATTTACACCTTATGAATACACATTTTAGTCAAGCAGATTACGTGAGTTGACAAAAGTTGACTTTCGATAAAGCTGGTGAACTTTGGCCTGGTGGTCGGTTGGAAGAGCCTTGACGAATATAATATCCAAATCGTTTCTCATTCAGAACCGAATTAAAGGGTGGGTAAGACTCACGTAGTGAAACAAGAAACGCTAATCAGAACACTGAATGTGGTAGTGGTTTCGTTTAATGGGCATTACTTGACTACAGTGCTGATCTTAAATGAACCAGCGACGGCTTCCAAGCGCAAACTATTTCTGCCTATCGACAGATCAAATAGAAATCTTGAAAAGAACGCTGTCACTGATACCGCTCAACTAGAAACCAGTGACAGTTTTTGCCAATCAGGGCAATACAATTTTTAAAATTGGCTATGGTAACTTTTTTGAACCGGTTCTTCTAGTCAAGTCTTATTTGTCATTTCATGAAGATAACAACGATGCTAGTACATCGTGAAAATTTTGCAAACCTTGATTTTTTTATTTGTCAAAGGTTTGTCAAGGCGATGCGTACAAATATGTTCATGAAAAATGTGGGTACTGATATAGCGTTTATCTAAATAATAGTACTATACAAGTTTGCGTTTCTAGTGAAGTGGAAATGTGAATGAAATCCCCCAACATTGCCACGACAAAGTAGTACTCAATTCGCAACACGAAAAGGCTCACAACATATTTTCCCCTAGCTTTTTAAATTAATTCGTCATTTAACATTTCACGGTAATCCAAATCCATTTTGCCGGCTGTGAAATTAGTACTAACCTTATGGTAAAAAAAGAACGAACGAAGCCAGAAATGAAAAATGAAAAATATACTTACATCAAATTCTGAATTTGAAATTAAATCATAATCGTAACAAAGTGGCACTCGTAATCACCTCAGTTAGAAGGGAGGGAAAAGTTGCAAGCGCCTTGTGCAGTAAGTTCTTCTCAAATTTATGCAGGTATAACCTTGGAACTACTACCGCTATACCACGACCTTTAATTTGCCGCGGAAGTGAAAATTGAGATGCCTCCGTAGGAGGAAAGTATAAGCTCTGGTTTTCGACCATAGCGAGGTGGTAAAAGCGCTTCAAAACTTTCCAACCGTCATTGTCTATGCTGTTTTGACAAATGTTTTTGATTAAATTCCCGTGCTCACTATTGGAAATCCTCTCAATTGTGTTTAACTAGTTAAGTAAGTTTTTCCCTAGAGAGGTTTCAAACAATTGTTGATATAATACGAATATATGTACATACATATGTATGTACATATGTAAGTATTTTCTATATTCTTTTTCGTTAACTACTTTTATTTATAGACAATATCTGCACATTAAATTAGCACGCGAACACCAATAAAACATTACGAAAATATACAGATGCAAATAAAAACATACATAGAGTACATATGCAATGCCCCATACGAACACAATGTTTTATTTATTTATCTGTACGCTGTATCTCAGTTTTCGCGCACATAAATGTACCACTACTACATCCAGTTGCCCGTACTTCCCGAGCACATACAATTTGTGATCGGTTTAATGTATCTTCAAGATACAATTCGCATTCGCACTCATGTTCGTTCTTTTGCTTTGCCAGTGCGCCAAGTGTTTGCAGTTGTACATATGTAAGTATGAGCGTGCAGATGTATATTTCTGCAACTCGGTCTCTGCCCCTCCCCCCAGGCCGATTACCCGATTGCCCGCATCATCGCACCTAGTCAATTGTCAGTTTGCCTGTCATTCATCGCTTACAATTTTTTGCGTATAATTAACTAAATTAACAGGCACTGTTTTCGCGTAGAGAACAACTTTTATTTTTACATTGTTTTTTTTCCATTTATTTACTCATGCCTCGTTAGGCAAATTTATTTTTAATTTTTGTTCTTTCCTGCAAAAAGGTTTGTTAAATTTTTCGCTGTGTGTTTCTTTGAGATTTCTAATTATACATACATACATACATATATTGCTCCTGAATAGTTAGCGAAATGGATTTTTAGCTTTCCTGAAGTTTGTTACCATTGCGACTAAATATGTTAAAGAATTAAGTTTTTTAGAAAATAGGCTGTCCGATAGTCATTATTTCTTTAAAACAACTACTCTTTATTTGCTTGGCAAGGTCAATATATGTGAGCTATGGAATATATTTTTTCTGAGATCTAATTTATTTATCCCATAGAATCGATCATTCCGGTGGCACAGTGTAACAATCCTGGAGCCATTATCTGGAGGCGCTACGATTCGAGTTTAGGATAATAATATACATATGGATATGATTTTAATTTATTTATTATAACTTTGTGGGTTTCCCTACGTGTAGAACTAGTACTCCATCCTGAATAGGATTATTAAGCCTCCAAAAATCATTAAATTTTAGAACGGGTGAAACGCTTTCAATTTGTAAACATATTTTCGTTGCCTACTTTCAAAATAAGCTTTTTTGAACTGAATAGGGAAATCAGCCAAATTTTATTTTATCTTGACCAAACTTTGGTTTACACAACGAATCATTGTGATGAGTTGAATTGGAACAAATTTCAACCAATCTTCAAAAAGTGATTTTAAAAAATGTTTTCAAATTCTATAAGACGCTTTGTATATACTTACAGTCAAGTAATCAAAGTATCTATCTAATATTTCAGCATATATCTATTTTCAGCATTCACAGTCTTCCTTGACTACTCATGACTTTGGATTTTAAATTTTATTTAAGTATTTATATTGAAGACAAAAAATTTTAAGTCTCAGTTTAGTGAAATGCAGCATATTTTAGTCGTTTGTTTTAAACAATTTTTAATCCATTGACATATTTTGACATATCCAGAAGCAAATAAACAAGTTTTCGTTAGCAATTATGTGCATACATACATACATACATCCATACATATAATTTACGATTACATTGTACATGTGAATATGTTCATTGGCATGTCTTGTATTTTGTTCCTCATTAGTGTCACATTGATTTATGCATTGTCATTTTTTCTCTACAAAATGTCTCCCCACATGCATTGCCGGCTTTTTGGCAATTTCGTTTATTAAATTAAAGAAAAAAAGCCATGATCAAACATATGGCCCCTATTCTTTTGATTACATATGTTCATACACATACATACTTATAATATTATATTATTCACTATATGCATGTGGTTCTAATTTCTCGTACTCACCGCAATCGACGAAAGTGTTGCGAAGTCTGTTTTATTCCGTTGTCACTCTTGATGCTCAAGAAATTGATATTGATTCGATATTTTTGGTGCCAAAGATATTGTGTCCCTTTTTGATTAGATAATGATCTGAAAAGGAAAATAAGGTACAAGCTGTAGTAAAGAAGGGGACGTTGTGTATATCAAACGTAAATATTAAAGTAATATGGGTCGCTGAATATGAAAATCAGTTAAATTTAATTATGAAATCCCATTTGTCAGCCACAAATACCTTGTTTTGCATCTTATTTTAGTTATTGCCACAAATCGCAACAAATATGGATTGACATTTTATAATTTTTTTGTTTTTATTACATTTACTTATATTTGGTCAATTCACAAGGTCGCCCTCTAAGTGTTATGTTGTATTTTCTTACTGATAAAATACAACACTCAATAAACATGGGTTACAGAGTTGTGTTAGTGTTATTCAAATTTCACATGTGAAACAATAACAGTGCTGATGCAACTGTCATGAAGCTGATATGAATTTAAAAACAATGTCCCGTAGTTAAAGTAAAAATGAAGGCAAATCATGCATAATTCCCAGAAGGATATCTATCAAAAATAACCGTAACTAACTTAAGAGCCAACTTTATCTCGACTATGTCTAAAGGTATAGCTTTTAACAAAGCTTATGGGATTTGACATGAGTCGAAATTTCTGGAAATCTCGACTACAGAGCCATTTTTTATTAATAATTTCATTTTTTTTAAATGCAGTGTACGTATGCAGTATATCTCATGGCCCACCTAACGGATTAAACCATATCCCATGTTCGTGCCACGGGTCTAACTTTTTAAGCCAAGTAGTCACAGCCGCGAATAGCATTGTAAATGATTATTTTTATCAGACCCGGTTTTTCGCAAAATTTTCGTTTGAAATATTCACTGAACGGGAATTTGGACATAAATCAAGTTTACCAAAAAAATGCTTACAACATTTTCCTCGGCTATGCGTTCTTTGATCTGGCAAAGGGCATGGATATTTCTTCTTGTTCTTATTTTCAAGAATTTTTAATTTTTTTGAATTCAGTCAAAATTTTGAATTAGATACAGTTGATTAAGTATATCTTCATTTTTTAACCGTTACTGGTATTATTCTAAAGTCAACCACAAACTTCTAACGATTTTTCTTCAACTCTTACTAGAAGTACGACGCCAGTAATTGTTAAGATGTTAGTGGAAATTTCCTCATTATTGGTCAGCATTTTTATCAAGCAGTATCTCCAACAATTTTGCATGGCGTGTCAATTCGTTTACGATTACTTCGTAAGTATTAGAAAAAAAGGACATCTAACAAAAAAAAGAGAGTATCTAAATTGAACTAGCTACCGCACCCGTTTACATATGTAAGTGCAATAATGCTCTCACACAAACACAAGTACAAACTTTTAAATTACAACCTTTTGCACCAAAAAGAGCACATATTCACCTCCTCACTCCTGGAATTCCTTTGCAGCTTTTATGCAGAGAGAAAAACCCTTTATGTATACTTGGCGAATAACCACTGAACAGCCACAATGGGCGAACGAGTGCTTAAAGCGAAAGTGAAAAAAATTGTAATCAATGAAATATATAACGTAAAGAAAATACAAAAAAAAACCAAAGTTTTGTTGAGAAATGAGGAGGGATGGAGTAAATTTAGAGATGCACAATTACGTGAAAGAAATCAGTACTGAAAATATATACATACATAAGTGAAATGAACAGAGAAAATATGCGCAGACTAAATACTGCTTACTGATAAGAACAAAAGTTTAAAGATATTTGTGGGCGTGGGAGTTATTTCGAAAAACATTATAATTTATAATGGTTTAAATATATTCTTAATAGTTTTGAAAACAAAAAACAAGATTAGAGTACTTTGTGTAGAAAACTTATTACAAGCAAAAAACAAAATGCTGTAAGCAAACAAAACCACAAAATAATACCACTATGAGTATGAGGCTATATACATGTTAATCTGTTTTTTATGGCCGCCAAATTGGCTTGTGCCAGCCTATTATTGTAATGAGTAAAAATGTGGTTTGCTTTTGTCGCTAATTTGTAAGGGAATCCTCTGAATTTAGCATACGAAGAAGAAACACATACATAGGTGAAGAGTAAGAGCTGGCTGAAATGCAGCGGTCGCGTGTTGGAATTATCTGGCCCTGCAGGATCGCAAAAAGAATAAAGAGAAACGTGAAATGCTTTAAAATGCGAAACCTAAGGCATAATATTTCGATTTCTCGTAAATCCCAATAGTAAAGAAGTGAACCTGTCGGAAAGTTCAAGGCATGGGTAAAGTACCACTCTCGCTTCTTATATAAGAAAGCTTTAGAAATAGAAAGTACTTTGTGACCATTCTCTGGATAATTCGTCGATTGGGCACTGCCAGAAAAATCCACAAATTATTAACAGAATTAGTAAATTTTATAAAGATCTTGGAACTCGCACTTTATGGAAGATGAGAAACTAAAACCTAAAGCAACCGAGATATATGTACATACATATAATATATATATATCAGAAAATCAAAGAGAAACATTTTATGCCTTAACTATAGAATTCTTCTTTTGTATTTATAAGTACAGTCATATATGTAATACTTCTATATTGCGGGTGGGATAAGCTCGTAATGTGTTTTGAAAACGAAACCAAAACGAGACAGACTACATCAATTTTTGAGCTTGTAGTAGTATTTTTTAAAGTGAAGTTGTCATTTTAGGTACATTCGATTATCGGATTTTTTATATTTCTGCACTCTGATATTGGGGAATGTACTCTGTGCTTTCCAGCAATATAGAAGTAAGTATTACATATATGAGTACAGTATAAACGTTTGTGGGATACATAAGTTTGTATGTATGAGAGAAATCGATTTTCTTATCGACTGTTACTTAAATCTGAAGGAGCTAGGAAAATAAATACCAAAAATAATTTTGATTTTATAATACACTGAATGTTACATAATGGATTGCCAATAATGAGTTATCATCCCTTTTTAGAAAACTCTGAAAAATAGTTTTTTCTACCACTCTGACCAGGGATAACTATTAAAATACTAGTATAAATGTATTTAAATCCAAACCATAAGAAATATTTGAAAGGTATTCAGTTCTAAAAAAAAATCGTTTGTTGATATATTAAATTTTATTCAAAATTTAATTGCCCGTACGTTTTTCTGCAACCGCTCATGTAAAAGCATTAGTGCAGCTATCCTGCACACTTAGCTGCATCCTTTGCAATACCAATAACACGAACTCGTCCAACGCATCCTTAGCATCACCTTCCTCTACCCTGTTCTCAACAACAACAACAATACTTGTACCTCTAACAAATACCGAATCAAATGCAGTGCCGTCGCCTGACAATCCACCTAGACACGTTGTTATTATAACTGTTTAATTTTTATTTTAATTTTCGCACCGGCAAAACAATTTTAATTTTTTGAACTATTTGCTTCGAAGAAAAGCTACGCTGCCACCGAAGCGATGTGATATTATTCATATGTGTATATAATATATGTATGTATATCTACATGGGTTTGTATGTCGCATGCACATATTTAAAGTTGTAGTTGTTGTTGGTACTATTTGAATGGCTGGCTGGTTGGCTGACTCAAACGTAGCACTTGGTTTTTGTCTTTTTTCCGGTCACACTGATGTTTTGAATTTTCACGTTTTCTGCCTTAATCCCACCACAACACAGGTCGTAGATATGTATGTATATATGTACATACATATGTATGTTTTCGTAGTGTCATATCGCTGTGATTCGGGCAACACAACGAATATGCCAGCCTGGCTGCTAGATTCTACAAATACATTTTTTTTTAGCCAAAAGTCGCAACCCCCTTCTCTGGTCGGGAGTTCGAATTAATTTGATAAGCGAAACACACTCACTCGCTTTGTTAAATAGGAAAAAAGGTCGATTTAATAAAAGGAATACCGAAAACAAATATTGCAAGTTTTTCACACATTTTCCTTCTTTTTTCACTTTTTGATTCGAAAATATTTGCCTTTTTGCATTATTTCTGTACGTTTTTTACTTTTCTATTTCTGAAAATATGTAGATACTTTTTTTTAGTTTGATTTTCTTTTTTGCAAAAAATGTTCTGGCTTTCGCTTAGATTGCAATTCGCAGCCGTCGGCTGAGACCACAAAGAGTAATAAATCCAAAAAAATCAACGAGCCGCCAAACGACCCACCGAAAGTTGTATTGCTGCGAAATGCGGCGAAACGGCGCGCTGAATTGCTGTATGCTGCTGAGCACAAAAACGACCAAACGACTACGACGACGAATAATTCAACCAACAAAACGAATGAGTGTTCAATACAATAACAGATAGCATACAAACAACCAACAAAAGTCGCAACACCAACAGCTGGCCTCACATACGTACACACACACACACACACACACCCATGTGAACACTATAGAACTGCAATTGATTCAAATCTCTAAAAACAACAACTACAACATTTGGGGCCAACCGAACTAATTCGTCTACTCATTTGCGAATTTTTTTTGTTTGTTTGTTACGAAAACGAAAAATTGCACAAAAAAACAACAAATTCTCCACCCTTGTCACTGTGTGCGTCAAAAGATAGATAAATCGCACACACACTCATACAAACGATGAATAGAAAAAATCAAACCCAATGTGACACACAAGTGCAACACACGCACAGATACACACGCACACATTGAAAGCGCGCTCCCCTTTTTAGCTGTGCATTGGTGAACGATTGCCGCTCTCATTCAAACTATGCATCCACCAGCAAACAAAATTATCTAATTCGCACACTAACACAGTGTCAAAAAAGAAAGCACTTTTATTGAGAGTGTTTTGTTTTAGCGCGCGCTCTAAACTCTCGTCCAACGAATGGTGCTCTACCTCACACACGAGAAAAAGTGGCAAGCTCTCTAAATCAGAAACGTACTCTTAAGTAGTAAGTTAGTCTCTCCCATCCACATGCAGTCTAAAACCTAAACTCTCTAAGCCCCACTAACCAAGTGCAAAATTGTGCTCTCTACCTCACTCACGCTCTATTCTACCCGCTCTCAACCCATTCGTGAATCTCTCCCCAAATTTGTTTGGAATTCTCACCTTCGTTTCGACTCTCATGCCCATCGATAGTACGAAACTATTAAATTTCTATGCCTGGCTGGGTGAGCTATGCACCGCTCAAACATAGGTAAGTACATTACTCGCGAGGGGCACGGTGTGTGACTCTTCGGATTGTGCTAATGTTTTTGACTATTGTCCAGGAATTCGTAAGCTTGAACGCTTTTCCATGCACTAGGTATACAAGAACAAACTCATTGTGGAGTATTTATGAATGTACATACATTCATACAAACATAGCTTCATTGGTTCCACCGAATATTTCTGTACAAAGTAAAAAAGTCAGTACTGAAACCTTTAAAGACATTTTCTGTCACATCTGCGCACATATGTACATACATATGTATTTTTTTCGTTGTTTGTTAGATGTCGTGTGCTTTTATGCTGTTGAACTGCGGTTCCATCGTTCTTTTCGTTTCGATTGACTGTTCTCCCCTTTGCTTCTTTGCTTTATTCGGTTGTTCGCCTTTGCTGCAGTTTTGAATTTTATTTAGTTAACAAGCTATGAGCACATTTTAGTTGATTATGTACTACAACCTTTCAGCATTCAAGTAAAGTGAGGTTCTTTTGACTATAGCGCAGCACTTTTATTTTTAAAAATTAAATGTTTGCCGTAATCATAATTAGTTGACCTATAGTATGCATACACCTTAAATAAGTACAATTAACTTTGTTCACCAAGTTTTCTTGTAAAACACAGAACAGCTGTTGGTTGTCACTTTATCAGATTTTACCAGAAAGCGTTCTTGTGCAAAATCTTGCAAATTCTGACAAAGAGTCTCTCTCATTTACAAGCTGCTATCTTAGCTAGTTTATATCAATGGATGTAATGCCGGTATACTAAGGATTATGGTTCCAACCCAATTGCATAGCACAGAGTTTACGAACCTGAGCAAAGCTATGCCCTCTTCTTAAGATGGGCTTTAATTTTGTGTAGATGCTATACTAAGCGCTGGCTAGTACAAGTAAGAGATGTTATTGGGCTAATCTAACCGTAGGTTCAGGAAATGTGTGATATGAGGTCTATTCTGAATAAGCAGGAGTAGGAGAGCTGATATTATTCGACTAAGCGCCTAATCGATTAGCAGAACTTGTTTTTTTAAACATAGTCGACTAGTCGAATAGCTGGATAGTCGATTTTAAACAAGAGCTCTAGTTTATTGATACCCAATGAATGCCGCTCATATTGTCTGTAGTCCGTCATATTGTATACGAGGCTTTAATTTTATATATTATTTGTTTGATTAAGTTAAAAAGAGGTGGCATCCATACAATTTTTCTTGGCATGATGCTTTTTTTCAACTGGCTCTTATTTGATTATATATTGTATCAAAAAGCATCGATTTCAATATTTTCAGAACCAATATTTCACGTACATATGTAACGTAACTAACAAATTCCGACAGACGATGTGTTTGCTTCCTTTAAATCTATTTATTTAATCAACGAAAAAAAGTCGATAAGAAAGAGATCGCAAATAACTGTTCATCAGAAAACACGTTTCCGTTTCCCTCATATATATTTATTTGGTATAACTTGTGTATAATTATATTAAAATCGACTTTTCAAACAGATGGTAAACCTCTTCAAATTATAGCTGAAAACCTTCTCCTTTTTATATAACTTATCGTACTACCAATAATAGAAGAAAAATCCGCCAGGTGGCAACCTGTATATGCTACAAACCTTCTCATCAGCCAATGGAACAGTTTGGCAAGCATATTCTCATATTTCAAATAACTTGTGCATAATTTAATGGAATTCGACTTTTTAAGCTGGTGGTAACCCTGCTCAAAATATATGTAGCTACTTCTTTATCTTCTTCTCAGCGAAACGAATTGATTGATACTCATATCTTAATATCTTAAATACTTATGTATAATGTGATAAAATTTGACGTTTCAAACATTTTTTATGATAAGGGTAGCATTTTTAGGCAAAGTTGTGTATTACAAAACTTGAAATATGCTTTAATAGAGATTTATTTTAAACCGAACTGAACTGGTATTTGAAGTGGAATTTGGTGTTCGATTTTGGCATTGGAAAATAAAAGACGATTTGGTTCGTATCTATGCTGGAACATCAATTGTCATTCTCGAACTTAAATATAATAATTTTTGCCCCAAAAATATCAGAATAAAAGTAGAATTAAGTAGACCTGGAATGTAGCAGTTCCGAAGGAAGCACAGCGTTATACGACAACTGGAATTGCAATTGTTCGGAAAAGATTTTAGCATAGTCATCAATTTAGATTTTAATTTCTTTTTAGCCTACTAAATTTGTCAAACGTAAATCGGAGGAATTATATCGTAGCTAGTGGATTAAACACTATAAATATCATTAAAACTCAACATACTTGAAATAGCAAAAAAACACAAACTATTATCAAAATATCCAACTGCACAAAAACTTTGCTCTCAGCTTCAGCAGAATACGAATATTCAACATAAGTCTACTTCACCCAATTTAGGAAACACAAGTGCCAAGGTATCAGGAAGTACAACTCGATATAAAATTAAAAATAGAAATCTAAAACTGTCACTTCAAAGCTCGTATTGAAGCAACTTGCTTGCAGTGCTAGCAACTTAACCTAAATGTCATAGTATGCAAATACTAAAAAAGACGGCAACATAACTCGAACCTTCAAACCCCGTCAAATGAAAACGAATCTTGTTGCAGCAACAGATTGATAACGAAAAAGCAATGGCAATACGACGGGATAAAAGTGAAACAACGCAATGGAAATTTGTACTCGTACGAACAACACGCCGGCATGCGTTCAAATCTATATTTAGCTATCTACATACGTGCGTATGTACAAACATATGTACGAGAATGTGTTTGATTGGGCTCATATGCACCGAATGAGGAGAATTTCATTGAGATCTATGATATACAAACTGATGGTGGAAAAGCAAAAAATAAAAAATACAAAAGCCAGCCACTTTTTAGCGATTTCCGGGAGCGTACGCACAACACTTTCATAAACACACACACACACTATCAGACTTTTGACTTTTTGGTTGTTGTAATATTTGTTGGGGGACGTTAGCCTTTCGTTACTTCTAGTTTGCTTTGTTGTTGCAGTAAATTTCGCCACTGCCACCAGCACCGGCACTGGCACCGACACCGCCAACATCAACTTTGTTTTGTCTATGTACTTCTTCATCCTTTTTAATCCTTCTTGTCTCGTCGTCGTCTGCCAACAACCAGCCAGTCAACCAAACAACCAGACAGCAGTCAAGTTTTGCTACCATCGCTAACTAACCAAGCGAAAATCGTAGCGAAAACCAAAACGAAATTTTCAAAAATAAAATAACAACAACGCCAATAAGAACAAAATTGCAAAATGGTAATAATAAACCGTAGCGAAACTAGTTTTGCATGGCGCGTAGCACAGATGCTGAGATTATTGGGCGGCCGGCTGCTGCTGTGAAGCCACTTGGAGGTTGCCAGGAGTATTGTGCTGGGTTTGTGTTTGTGGAGGAAGGAAGGACTAGAGCAAGCCGCCATATTCTACTAGGTTATTTCCAGCTAAGGTATTTATGGTTGTAAGTTTGTCAGTTGTTTGCAAACAAGGAGCAACGAATTGACGTGTTGCAAGAAGAATAACAAGAAGAAGCAGAAGTGAAAATGAAACACAAGAAATAATGAATTGTATAGTACTAACTACGATGACTACTACTGACTTAGTAGCAACCACAGCTGACTTGTTGTTTTGTAATTTTTAATGCCTTGCTTTAGTTGTTGTTATTTACCGGCAGTTTTCACTTTCACGCTACTAGCGCAATCGACCGACCGACCAGCAAGAACTATGTACAAAAGTTTGCTAACAACAACAACAGCAGTTGCTAATGAAATATGTGCTTCAACAGAAATTCTGAACGTAAATTAAACGAAAAAATTAAGGAAAATGAATGAAAAAACTCTTCCTCCATTACATGTACATATGTCCAAGTTGGCTAAATCGCATTCCAAGGAATGCTATAAATGTTAAAGTCTTCAACCAAAACATATTCCGGATGATTTTCTCAGTGGACCTGGTATGATTTGATAAGTAAATGACCCACACAATTTTACGGTTTGTACTGTCTAAAATATAATAACTTTAAAGCAAAACCTCATATATGAACAGTCAGTTGATCGAAACTATAAGAAATAGTAATCCGATCTTATTAGTTTTTTTTAGGCACTTTCATTAATAATATGTGAAAGGATTGCGAAATCTCATATTCTTAGCTGATTTTTCGCAGGAGTTATAATAGAAAACCCCCGATCTGTTCGGTTCCGACAAATGATTAATACATTATAGAAATGCATCTGCCTACCAAGTTTCATTTATGTAGATATCTCTAAAACTGAGGGACTAATTTGACAGACAGACCGACATGGCTAAATCGAACTACCTCGTGATCCTGATCACTTTAGTATACTTGGGTAGACTTGTAACCCTGCTTCTTCTTGCACTTACAAACATCGAACCAAAGTTATAGTACCATTTCATCTTTATGAAAGCTAGAATTGTTAGGTACTTATGTACATACATACATTAGGGTGACCGGACTTACAAAATAATTTGACCGAGCCTTCAGTGCCTAATTTTTCATGTATTATATGTGATCCTTAGAAAATATCACCTATCGGATTTCCACAACTGGTGTTTCCAATCGATAATACTAAATTTTAGATGGCACGCCGATGTAGTTACTAATCCACACGGACACTCTAACTTCTCCTACAACTTGTGTTGTGCGTCTTGATTTTGTAACACAATAGTTTTACGCCGACTCCCAACATGATTTTAGTGAGAAGTTCTTTCGTGACGGCCACTATTAGAAACAGCTGGTTGTATAATTTTTGATCTCCTCCCGGCGATGATTTGAACCCGGTACCTATCGAATGAAGCGCGCAAACGCTACACCCTCGGCTACGGCGGTTGCCTAGTTAGTTGAAAAACAGTGCGAAATTTATTTCTTTTGTAAAAGAAATTTGACGTAACCCACTTTCCAAACAAAAAACTACCAGAATCATGTCTTCTAGTAGTTTTTTGTTTCAATTATTCTATATTTTTCGATAAATTGACTGATTAATTATTTTTATTATAATTAAAACATTTAACTTTGCTAAATTTAAGAAATTAAACAACGCTTTTTAGACGAGGCTGACATTCTTTCTTCTAGGACGGCTTCTATCATTTTTCATCCGGAGGTTTCCTTAGCTGAATAGTAAACTCAAAAAGGAGTCAGTTTGGGATCTGCATTCAGCGGAGAGGAGTTCAAATGAAGGTTAGTTATAGGAATGTTAGATATTTAATCGGTATGATTCATTTCGTGTGAAGTCTATATGGCGATATATGACACTGGATGAAAATCGCTTATATTAATCATCTCGACACTGACAATTTAAATTATGAACTTCTATAGTATAAATTCCACTTAGCTCTGATAGTAATATCCAAAACTCGAATCAGATTTTACAGTGAGAGTTTTGTTTTTAAATTTATATTCAGGATATATCTCTCTGGGGCTATTTGGCGCAGAAAAATTTGCCTTTTCCACCAGGAGGTGCATATATGAAAGGGACGTGGGATCAAATTAATCGAAAAATGTAGTTGAAACTTCGGTAGATTTACATTGTTTTCCCCGAATGTTTAATACAACTCTCCTCTTATCACGTTCTCGTTAAAACAAGACTTCATGGCTTAGCCCATAATTATAATTCGGATAATATATTTCAAACTAAATAGTCATATTGAAGTGAAGTATACATACATATTTATATATTTTCGATAGATTTCCACTTCTACATACGATCTACTTAAATCGATTATCGTACTGTGAATTATCGATATTCGGAATATTCGATAACAGTTATGGTTACCAGTTCCTTAAAGGCGTGTTGATATTGTGCACGTAAATATTTAGGTATAAAACGGAGAAAGTGGAAATGAAAGTAAAACAGTTAAATAATAATAATTTTTTTTCTGTCACTCAAAATAAGCTAATAAGCTAATATTCATACAAAAAGTTTATGATTTGCAATAAATATAAACTACCAAGGCAATAAAAAAAAATTAGTTTCTAATAAACTCTTATGATAGTTTTAATGAACTTTTTCATTTAAATTGTTAAGTTATTCTAACTTTTTGATACCAGCCCTATATAAAAGCAATGTGAATATTCCTGTTTGTACTCAACACTAAAAATCGCCAACAACAAGAATTCTAAAATTATCACAAAAAACCTTCAGTAAATAATATATAATGCAAATGAGAAATGATAGCAGCAAAAATAACTGAAAGTTTTTGAATTATTTGTTCGTAATTGAACTTTCTTTTCGCTTATCAGCTGCCACGCAAAATACAAGCCAAAAGCTAAAAATATCAAGCAAATACAAAATAAAAAAGTAAAAATACATAACATTAGTATTATTGACAGGAATAATACACAGTATATATGTATGTACTTTTGTATGTATGTAGAAAATTCGATCAGTCAGCCGGTTAGTTAATCACAGTGTATGGCTACTTGCAAAACACCGCTATTTTTGTTGTACGAGGTACACTTATAACTCCTATGGAAAGTATACATAATATTGCACATTAGGGTGACTCACCAAAACAAGCTGCGGTTTTTCCAAAGAGATTATCAAATCTCGTACTTTTTAAGAGTTGCGCCAAAATATTACGAAAAAAGATCAATATATACGCAAACTGACCCGATTTGAAAATACCTCCAAAAAATGTTTGTTAAATAAAAGTAGTTTTTAAAAACCGGAGAAGATAAAACACGGTAAGTTAAAAATAATGAGATTTGCGTAGAAACAATTAGAACACGAATTAGTTTATTTACAAATAAATATAATGGGAAATAATTTTCGAATAATACCTTAGAAGTCTAAATCGATAAACTTTTGGTTGAATTATTCAAATTTTTCTTAAAACAATATTCCAAAGCGGTCAAAATCTGCTTCAAAAATTTCATGATTTTTATTTTTATTTTTGAAGGTTTTTCCAAATGGTCCCGCTGAGGTAAATCTTAATATTTTCCCGAAATATTTAGATGGGAATTTCAAATTATAATAAATTTTATAAGGTTTATTTTTGTATGGAGAGTGGTACACCCTAATGTGCATACATATATTTTTTATTTTCAAACATACTATCAGTTAATGTTGTTATTGTTATTGACGTTTATTTACTGCCATTTGATAAGAAGTTGAAAGCATTTCGCATTGCAGCGCATAGATAAGAGGTAACAGCGGGCGCGTGTAGTAGTCGCTCGCTAGCTGGATGCCTGAACGAAGAAGCAGATAAACTGGCTTAACGTCCATTATGCCAATACATAAGTAAAATGTTATGCAAATACATACAATGTGTTTTTGTCAGCTATCATGCAAATATACTAAAACTGATGGATGAGCTAACAAATATGTTAAATACGAGTAAAAAATACCACAAAGTAGTAATTTGAAAGGTGTGAGGGGTGCCCGTGAGTGAATCTTCTAAATCGAGTGTGGGAGCTCTTAGGGGGTCTAAGTTTCTGTACCATACATTTAATGTACCGCATGGCCTTCTGACTAGAGCTTCAGAATTTTTATATTTTCTGTTTAAACTATTTTAGTTTCGAACGAGTTCAAAATAAACCAGAGTCATAACATCAAATCTACATTAAAATGGAAGTGACAACGAATTGTTGAGTTCTATTATGACACGTTGTTTTTCCGTGACGCGATATTTACGAATGCCTCGAATGGTGGAGCATGCATTCTTAGAAACCTTAATCGCAGGTGACATAATCAACTTTTCAGGTAATCAAATAATTTATTTTCATGAAGATAATGAAATTCTGTTAACTGTTACCCATCTACTTTTCGTTCCTCAGTCATCTTCTAACTGAAGAAATTTAATTTATCAGAGCGACAAGCTACACAGGCTTGTGGTAGACGAATGAAGTTAGATTTTTTTTCAATTTACCCCAGCTCGCTTTTTGTCTTGACCTTTTAGATAAACTGTTTCAGCTTTTGATATTGTGAAAAGCACATTTGAAGGCCAATTTGACGAATATTGAGAAAAGTATATTATGGAAAAATAACTCCACGAAAAATGTACCCGCTTTATTAAAAAAACGAATTTGATATTCACAACAAAAAGCGCAGACAAGTAAGAAGTATCACCAACAACTAATATGTTACCCTCTAGGTGGCACTGAGATCGTAATATTTCAAAAAACCGTATTTACCTGACTTAAGTGAAATTCAGAATTCATATTAGAGCAATTAATAAGGGCAATGAAAGTGGTCCAAATTTTAATCAGAAGTGCTGGCAAGCTACGTAAGTTTTTAAGACCGGAATGAATGGCTGTAAGTGCTGTATAGCTTCGGTGACCATCCGTACTGTTTTTTGCAGGACCGTACTGTTTTTCAAACCTCTGTCCTGCGAAATTTTTCGAAACAGAAAAACCTGAAAATGTACTGTTTTTCCCCAAGTGTCCTGCCTTTGTCCCGCATTTTATTCGATACTTAAAAATGTACGGTGGCAGCCCTTTACTAATCAAAATGTAGGCAGTTATCGATAATAATTACCATTTCTAATGAACATATGTTTCTTGCAATGCAATTTTCGTGAATGCTGCGCAACGATTGACCATCGAACAAGAAATAGCAAACAAAATTGGTAAGTCTTCAGAAAATTTTTTGAACACTTCAATTAAATACTTTTTTTATTGTAGCGTTATGGCTCCACATAGAAAATGCACTTTCAACAATAATTTGAAAGAGAAGTACGCGTTTATAAAAAAGGCTGCACATGAGAATGAAGTGAAATGTTTGAAATGCAGTGCTGTTTTTTCCATTGCTAATGGTGGTAAATGTGATATTGAACGCCATTTGATATCGCAAAAACATCGTAAGGCTGATTTTGAAGCTTCAACCAGTCAATCCGTTCTCAATTTTGTGCGACCACGTACAACGGATGACCAGGGAATGAAGACCAGCATCAATGAAGGTACTTGGGCGTACCACACCGTAAACCACAAGTTTTCGTTTCGTTCTAATGATTGCACATCAAAATTAATTAAAAGATGTTTTGACGAAAACTATTCATCCGCTCGCACTAAAACTGAAGCTATTGTGTGTAATGTATTAGTACACCTTGTACAAAAGTGATACAAAATTAACAAATTTTCACTAAAAATTAAAATTTTGAATCCGAATCTGTATAAAAAATATGGAAATGCAGTTAAATTTTAGTACAATTAAGTTCAAGTTTGAAGTTGCTAAAAAATCCCGTTGATTTTTTTAATAATTTTTTTTTCTCTTAACAGCGTCACGCTTATGTTCAAAAAATAAGAAGAAAGTGCGCAATTATAAAAAACCGCATTTCAATATTTTTTATAAAGATTCGGATTTTTAGTGAAAATTTGTTAATTTTGTATCACTTTTGTACAAGGTGTGAAATGTGGATTTATTTGGTTGTAGTTATAAAATTAACAAAACCTTATACAAAGTTTATGAACATTAAAGAACTGTAGGGAAAATGGTTTAAATATCAATGTGCTATTATTTTGACAAGCATTTTATCATTTACAATAAGTTTTTGTGCTCTCATATGAAAAAATATGCATACCAATGAAGAAAATGTGAATTATGTTTCAAGTTAAAATTGGATTGAAAAATATTTATATATATTTTTTTTATTATTTTAATGTTGCGTAAATAAAAATATGTACATACATATATCATTTGAAAAATTGTCCTGCATTTTCGATTCATATTTATGGTCACCGTATGTATAGCTCCACTATTCTAAATGGTCAGCAAGAGCGATGCCGGAGTAGATGAAGTTACCGAACGACAAATCGCTGACGACGGTATTGACATCCCGTGATTGACATAACGTCACTAAGGAACAAGAAAGTCGCCAGCGCTGATGGACTACTCACTGAGATATTCTAGAATAGGCGAAGTGGTGGTAAGATGCATTTGTGTAAAATACTAAAGCCAAACCTAAACGAACTGATTGCACATTTTCTGTATGGCCTTGCAGAAGAGGGGATATTCACAATTCGCCAAATATTGGAAAATTACCCATGTGAAGAGAGAGGAACGAAACACTTCATCTCTTTGTCGCCTTTAAATCAGCTTTCGACAACACGAGAAGAAGGCGCCTATGTATGTAAAATGACGCTCAGAATACAACCAGCTCTCCGTCAGAATCCGAAAGACAAAATGATTAGCTATCCATAAGATGTATTAGAGTTTAAGATTTAGGAAATACTTTAGTTTTAAAATGATCAAAGCTTTGAGTTGAGCGAAGTGCTTTCAATTCCTAATGGAGCGTAGCTAAACGATTGGAAATATGTTTTCATATTGTCAACTTCGCTCCGTCAACTTTCGTTCGATTTTTTTTCGTTGTCGATATTTTCCATTGGGAAAATCTATGGATCACAGATTATTATTGAAACTTTCCAAATACTACTTTTTATGAGAAGTTGATTATAGGATTGTGATGAGACGACAACTCCTATTATTTCACTCATACAATAAAGGCTGTGTCAGATAAAACTCTTGCTTCGTTTTGCATGACAGGTTCGCTTTGACAGCTAAGTTGAATACCTTCAATTAAACGAAGTCCCCACACAAAAGCAAAAACCTTTTGTATGGCAACCGCATAATCTCAGCTATATTCGAGCATTTTCTATGTTTGAAAATATCTCAGAGTAACTCGATCATTTCCTATTTTTGAAAATATTTCAGAATAACTAGAATAGTTTTTATTAGCCATATTCGGAAAGCTCTAAATTTACTTTTTTGAAACAAAAAAATTATTAAATGCCTTTACCTCTTAAAGAATCTTAAATTTAGTATAGTATCATTTATTCTGATTACTTTATTTTGTATTATGCCAAAACTTTTGGTGACAACTTTTGCACTCTTTGCGGTTTACAGTTAAACTACCTTTACTCTCACTTTCTGATGACTTATAAGCTTTATATATAGCACATTACAAAAACATGAAAAAATCACATAAAAAACTGAGCATTTAAGTCTGTTAAATGCTTTGAACAATTTACTATTTACAATTTCTATATTCTTGGAAGTTAGACTATCTGAGTAAGTAAACTAAGAGATCTTTGCCCTACATGGCAAATCATGTCAAACGCGACTAATGCAATTACCGCTAAATGAGTTTCAAAATGCAATTTAGCAAATTATTAAACACCCGCGACAAGAAAGTCAAAAGTGGCATAAACATAAATTTGAAATAAAAAATGCACTAGACGGAAGGGTTGAAAGTTCTTAAGCTAAAACTAGTGATGTGTCAAAAGGGTAGTTAACTGCGACAAACAGCATAATAGGTGAAAATTATGAGCAAATAGTTCAAAAAATGGAAAGCGACAGTAATATACATAAATATTGTATTTATTACATTTAAAAAGTTCGAGGTAATCGTAAAGAGTCAGAGTAAAAGAGCGGCTTTTTACAAAGCGAAAATTTTAAACAAAATAAACATGTTTGTACATAGGTAATAGTTTTATGACACAAAATGCGAGTGTTAGAAAAAAGGAGCAATAGCGACACTGATTAGAAGAAACACTACGAATGCACTTAGAGTAGGTGCCAAATGCAACCGTGCGTGTGAAATGCGACTTGCCGGCGGCACGCACACGCACATATGCGGCAACATGTTCGCATTTCAAGCTCAAATTTCTACCCTTAAAAAAGCTAGCACGTGTCACATGCGAGCCGCCAAAATAGGCAGAAGTGTGAACGCATTTTCCACATTCGCACGCAATGCTTGAGTTGGTAAAATCTTTTCACATAGCCAGGTGACCAGATGGCAAAGGGCTTACGCACGCGAAGGACGTACATATATATGTACATAGATACATATATAAATAAATAGTGACAGAGAGAAATGTGCAATAGTAAGAAAGAATATAAGAATACATAAATACACTGGCCCTCGTACGCATTGCCAGTCACGTGTATTTTCTAACTTACAGACATGCTAAATATTTCGATAGTCTGCGCTTTACCTTTGGCCCACAGGGCGTATGTGTATTATGAATTGTTTGTTACTGTTGCACAGACGGTGTTTAGGTGAATGCGTGAATAATTCAGTTAAAATGCGCAAAAATGCTACTATTTGTGTAAGCGGCTTACGTTGGCAACGACACCAGACAGACGTGAATAGAATTTCGACAAACTGAAATACATTAAAAAAAAAAACAACAGAGCGACGTGCAATACGACTGACAGACATCTAAGTCAACTCATAATTATGTGACTATATATATTGCTTAAAGATTTGTCTTTGTTCATCTGCTGCTTGTTGAAGGTAGCACACATTTTTCACTTTGCTATATGGCAGTAAAACTTAAATTCTATTTCAAACCAGAGTTCTTCCGAAGGAACGTAAGAATTCCATATGGATTGAAAGACTGATATCTGTACAAAAACTAAGAAACCGCAAGCAAACCAAGAAAATCTAGGCTCAGACCATAAGAATATTAGCTAGTTTTAGTTTCTGTGCTACCCCTTCTTTCGCACCCATTTTTCAATTTTTCTTAGTTTGGCAGGACAAGTAAAGGGTGGTTAAATTTTAAGGGCCGATGTTGAATGTGAACCACACCTAAACGTCAAGTTTTTGTCTGCATTTCATTTGACATTTCTCAATTTCAGGCTAACTCAATTTGAACATGGAAAGATACACAATCGACCAACGTGTTAAAGTTATTCAGGCTTATTATGAAAATGGGCGTTCAAATTTCGAAGAAACTAATCTTCAGTGATGAGGCACATTTTCACCTCAGTGGATTCGTCAATAAGCAGAATTGCCACATTTGGGCGAATGATAATCCAAGAGTGATTGTCGAAAAACCAATGCACCCACAAAGAGTGACTGTTTGGTGCGGTTTATGGGCTGGCGGCATCATCGGGCCGTATTTTTTCCAAAATGAGGCCGGTCAGACAGTCACTGTGAATGGTGTTCGCTATCGTGAGAAGATAACGAACTTTTTATGGCCCGAATTGGAACATATGGATGTGGACTATATGTGGTTCCAACAGGATGGTGCCACTTGCCACACAGCCAACGAAACAATGGCTCTTTTGCGCGACAAATTCAATGGCCATGTTATCTCACGTGGTAGCGATGTTAATTTGGCCACCAAGATCGTGTGATTTGACACCGTTGGACTACTTTCTTTGGGGTTATTTGAAAGAAAAGGTGTACGTTGATAAGCCACCAACAATTCAAGAGCTAAAGGATGAGATAATTCGGCACATTAACGGCATAGAACCTCTATTATGCCTCAGCGTCATCGAAAATTTGAACCATCGGATGGAGGTGTGCCGCCGAGGTCGCGGCGGACATAATAAAAAGAAATTACAATAATTTCCAAAATAATTTGTGTTTTATTCAAAATCAACAACGGCCCTTAAAAATTAACAATCCTTTATATTGGGCAGAGCACACTTAAATTCCAATCGGCGGGCATGCATTCGCCAGACCATATTCTGAAAGTGAGCTGAAGCATGCAACATACCAGCTCTTCGCCACCATGATTGAACAGCCCAGATGGTAACCGTCAGCTCCAGCGGCATTGTTGTTCCAGATCCGCATTATTGCTATTCGATTTGGGGTTCAAGATCCTCATCTTCGCCAGCGAAGCTTTCGCTGTTACCATTTAGCAGAGTGGAGAAATGTCTTCTCCACAATTTAAGGATTTGGGCATCAGTTACCAGGACACCATTCTTGTTCTTAAAATAATTTGCTCTTTCTTAAGTCGCCGAACCTTCCGATACAATATTTGGGTGCTCTTGCTGTCGGCTAGCATCTTAAGTTTTTCACACTCATTTATTTCGGTACTTATTGTCTTTCTTTCAGAAATCGCTCCTATATGCGCTTTTATGACCTATTCAAGTCGAACGTATAAAATTAAAAGGATAATGTATTGCAATTTTTTTACATGGAAAACATTTCGAAAATTGCGGTGTGTCATCTTTAGTAACCCCCACCGCATATACAAAAAATAAAAACACAACGAAAATCTTGTAAAACGTCTACTTTTACTAATTTTAAAATATCGAGTGATAGTAAAAATTTTAGTGCATCCATGGTGCTATTTATGTTAAGCAGTGCAGGACAAAAAAAACACAATGGCAGACTTAGTACTTTGCATTAAAATTTAAAAAATGCACCAAAAATTGTTCGAGGGACTGGAAAAGTTAAGGCAAAGGGCACAACCGAGTGGAGAAAAAAATGCATTAAGTACAAAACTAAGAACATAGGGTGCAAAGGAGGTACCTTTGCATTTACTATATTGGTACACATATGACCCGCATGGACGCATCGCCCACCACCTTCTACTTTGAGTACAAATATTTTACTTTAATGCTTGTCAAATTGTGAGCAAGGGCTTTGAGGAGAGGGGCAGAGCACTGCCTTTGAAATGGGCAACTCGCGATGCAACTCCATAGCATTGCCGATTGCTGGCTTGCTCCGAGCAGCAATAAAATGAATTGCATTTAAGGCGCGTACGCTGGATGCTTTGCGCCGCACGCGAAAAAAAATATTAAAGTGAAACAGCTAAGAAGTTTCGCAAATGTGAGGGCGGTATTTTGGGGGGCATAAAAGTGATGAAAAACACACACACATACATACACACAAGCATATAGCGAAACTCGCCAGCCTTTTTCGCCATTTTATTTCTTTCGTGTTGTAATTTTATTTCCTTATTGTTGTTGTTGTTGTGTTTTTTTTCGTATTACGCTCTTCGCATGTTGTTATTGTTATTGGTGTTATTTCGGTTGCTGCAGTTGGCTGCCGGCTGGTTCATTGCTTGCTTGCTGTTGCTGCATTCTCCGGTTGGTTGCTGCTCGTAGTTATTCCTGTTTGTTGATGCTATTGTTAGGTAGTTGTTGTACTGCATAATGCACTTATATTATACATATATGTGAG
The DNA here is from genome assembly GCA_951828415.1 of Anomoia purmunda. Classification (NCBI taxonomy): domain Eukaryota; kingdom Metazoa; phylum Arthropoda; class Insecta; order Diptera; family Tephritidae; genus Anomoia; species Anomoia purmunda. The sequence continues at coordinate 92,230,220 of OX639996.1, forward strand.
GATGTGTGGGTATGCATGCAAAATATTGCTGTTTGGGCTGCCGTTTGTTTTTATTGTCGCTCCACAGGAACAATGTGAAAAAAATTAAAAACGCCAGTCATCCCATATAAACCCAATGGCTCTTTTTCCAGCTGCACTTTAGTTTATTGTGTTGTTGTTCTTGCTCCACAATGTTTTACTCTGATACTGGTTTAATATTTTTTATCTTTCTTTTATTGTTATTTTTATCCGCTTACTTTACTTGCTGGGCTATTATTATGGTTTGCATTTTTTTGCCACTTTTTGGTTTGTTTCTCTGTCATCTCATTTTTATTTATATCGCTGCATTTTTGTTATTTTTGGCATTAACAATGCAATACTTTTAAAACCAGCGTTCACACAAAGCGCATATGTGCGGGTAAATGTATTTAGATTAATTTTCAACCACGTACATAAGTCACGCAGGAGCTTCATACAGTACATTTGTACACTTAGGTCAAGTGCTCTAGATGCCATTAGATATATAAAAACTCTATGCTTTTCGAACTGCAAGCGATGTTGCATAATTTTTATAAATGTACTTTTCAATATTTCTGCACTTATTGAACATGAGACAGTAATCCTTAAATAATGCTAATATCTAATAATATTTTGCACAACATCAACTTAGTGCAAAATCATTTTTGCTTTAAGGCATGCTTAAAACGGAGAACATATATCAAATATTTTTTCTTAAAGCAGCATTCACAGAGGCTTGTGCTGAATATTAAAAAAAAAATCAATCGATTGAAATTTCTCGAACAAAAATTGAAGTTAATATGTACTAAATCAACTCATTTCGGTGTAGCTGCATTCAATGTACGTAATATTCATTTCGAACACCAGCCAAAGCAGACTTCAAACTCAGGTTTTCTAAGTATCTACTCGTATACCGAACTCCATGCCACTCAGTGTACTTATTTATATTTACCATCAGTTTCGAGCCACATATTGTGCTTTTACAGTAAGTACGAAATCAGTGAAGTAAACGCAAAAAAAGTCCATCCAGTACAGTAAGATATTGGCTCTGAGTGATGACTATGGCTTTTAAATAAATAAACATATTCCCTTATAACGAAATTGGTCTGAGGAACATTCGCGCGATCGGAGACGTTCCCATTAGAAAATGTAGATCTGTTTACCATTAAGAATTTTCTGGTGTTTCCGCCAAAGCGTCATCGGATATAACAACTTTATTCAAAAGTTTTTGGTAACAATATTCGCAACCATCCTAGGGGTACGCCCGTAAATAATGGGTTCAGCTCATGCACAAAATCATGCGATTTCCGAAATCGTAAGCGTTGTTTTTGTGGATGAATTATGTTTTTTTTGTAACTGGTCCCCGGCGTGTTTATATCAAATACCTTCAGGTCTAAAAAAATTTATATTTCATTCAAGTTATAAGCTGGGAGAAGATTTTATATTTCTTATTACTGGAGGAATTTGTTTTTTTTTTGCATGTTTTTATACATTTGATTTAGGTTGCAGATTTTACAAATTGCAAAATAGAAAATTAAGAAGTTCTCGTGAGTTATATATTACCTGCTTTTTAGTTTACCAAAAAGATAATGACGTTATAATGCAACTGTATGTCAACAATCCTTTCATGAAAATCATGGTGCCAGAGACCGGTTTGAAGGCGGTGATTGTATGGCGCGAAAATTAGATTATCAACAATTGTAATACAACGAAGTTCAAATATTCATATTCGGGAAAATTTTATATAAGACTGATCTTAAATAAACTTCAAAGAGCATTACATACCTTCTAAACAAAAAGGTTTAGCTTAAAATCATTTAGACAAAATTAAATTTAAACGCTGAACATTCTGATTGCAAAAATGAAGGTGTATACCTTTGATTTTTATCAGAAAAAAAATATTGACAATTAAAAAGCTGGCTTTCAATTTTATTTGACTGTACCAACAAATACTAGGATGTGGCAAATTAAAAAAAAACACATTTTAATTTAAAAAAAATCGATTTTTACCGTAAAAATTAATAACATTTATGTAAAAAAAGAGAATTTTAATTAAGATTGAAGATATTTTAGAAATATCCAATAATTTACCCAGTAGAAAATATGTACTAATCTGCGGCCATAAGTTTGGGTCAACTGATGTCTTCTCTAGCGAGGAAAGAGCCAAAAACCACCCAAAAATTATGGACGAAGTTATTAAGTTTATGGAAAGTGGAGATTATTTTTCGAGATACCGACCGCTTAAGCTAACGAGAGAACAGAATTATTTTTGTTAAGTTATCGATATTGTAATCGCTATGATTATAGTATATTTATTGTACTCTATGTCGAAGCCAACACTTTTTCTCTTCGACCCATTTTCGTAAAGAGGGACACTCTACGGCTCCAAAGCAACATGCAGCTGTGGTGTCATCCTCTCATGCAATGAAACCATTTGGTCTAAGCGCACAGCCTAAATTTGTTCAAATGTCGAGCCTCTCTTTATCATATTACACCTATATACATATAATATATAAATATTATCAATTGCTGTATATAGAAATATTATCCAAAGTAAGTATGTAAGTGTGAAGCTGATGAAAATTGAAACGATTTTCCGTTTTCCCTTGTGGAGACAAACCGGTTTCGGCGTTGTATCATCTTTCCTGAACCATCCCTGCTTATTCATTTTAGTTGTAAATTTAAGGTTCCCGAAAATGTCAACAACGTAGTTTAATGAGGGTTGGATACTTTCAACAGTCACCAAAAACACTTAAAAACATTTGATTTTTTCACATTCTCTCTGTCTCTCTCTTCGCCAGAAATAGTTAGTACCTACGACAGTTCTTTTTCTATTGACAAATTTTAACTTAACTCAGGAAAGAGAGCCAGGGCATGATAGACGGATGTGTTTATGAGGATGTGTGTATTTAATAAATACAGGTTTAAAATGAAAGAAAAATAAAGTAGATTGAATCCAACAACTAGGGGTAAAGGGGTGCTTAGGTCAACTTGCAGTTGGGGGGAGAGTGGGTATCAGAGTTTCTAGATGTAGCTGCCTTTTGTTCTTCATTAATATAGACTTATCAGTATAATCAGTATTTGTGCATTTTGAATTCGGCTGGCGAGATGGAGCATGGTATTTATGAAAGTAGTGCAGTGAGACAGCAATGTCAATTGTATGAATAGTTGAGAAGGGAATTTTCTTGCTTGCCTGCATTGAAGCCTATAATGGGCGCGCGCATATTTAATCGTCGACTGGCTTAAGTTTCAGCTGGGTGGCGCAACGGGACCAGCATTAAAAAAATACACACACATATGGCGAATATTTTTTTTGTTGCGATTTCTCAACTTTGCTTTGGGGTAAGTTTTCAACCGTATGTTGACATATGGGCACATTTGTGCGCCCACATACCACATACAATATTTTCTGCTTTTTCATGTCACTATATTTTTGTTTGTGGACTTTTTTGTGAACATGCTGTTTGTTTTGTGGTATGCGGGTCCTGCTTTTCGTTATAAACGTACTTGTGTTTGAATGATGGTATAATTTTTTGTTGTTTTTTTTTGTTGTTGTGGACTTTAGCATGCATACATTTTTAACATGCGTTCTCCATACTAAAGTGAATGGTAAAATGGGAAAGGGGTAGAAGGGGTGAGCAAATGGCATGCGGGTATGCAGTCGTCAGTGTGTGTAGATTTTTACCAAATTTTCGGTTTGAGTTAAGAGTGATTAATGTTGTCAGCAAGGACAATAGATGGAAGGTGCTGTAATTACAGGCAGATCAGCAGTGGAGATATTTCTAAATTTTAGTTTCATTTAGTTGGACCGGGTTGAGGTTTTCTAGAGAATGAAACAACGTTTTAAATGATGAAATGAATAGCAGTAGGAAAGAGAGAGGCAAACTTATTTTTCGGGGCATGGCGAAAGTAATAAAATTTAATAAATAATTATTGTGGCATTTTTAAGTCATCGACAACTATTATTTTTAGGATAGTTCCGTACTTCAAGACTTAACAACTTTTTCCCCGCTTACATTTATTATGAAAATATCTTGATTAGATCAGTTTCACGTTAATAGTATTTTGAAGATTAAACAAATTATGAGCGGACATTTCGTAACTATTGGCTAGATATTTTTAATATCTAATCATAAATATTGTTATATATATATAACATTCTATAACAAATCCATTCAAATCCGAGTTTTAAACTTTGTGCAAAATAATAATAAGTTTTATATCCCATTCAATTTTAGTATAATAAAGTTCAAGTTTGAATTGGTTATAAATAACAGTTGATTTTTTTAATCAGTCCATATAATGCATGCTCGAAATTTTTGTTATTTCGGAAAAACCATGGTGGGGCTCTAGTTATGAAACTTACTATATGTACTATATGTAACTCTCAAAATAATAGTAGTCGATGACTTTCAAAAATTTTCTCACTCATAATGTCTTTTAATAATAGACCTTTATAATTCTTACGAAAATGTGGATAACTTTTTTAAAACTTAACTATCAAATAATAATTATGATTCCTTCGATGATTGTAGCCGTATTCGTTTCGCCATCCGGCATTGCGAGCAGGGAAGTAGCGAATCGAATGCACCTTATATATAAGTTTGCTTCGGTTTCTTTATTAAATTGTTGCAATGGGACTTTTACGAGATATGTATAGGTTTCACTCAACAAATGCAGTAAAGCAAATGAGAACTATAAAACTAAGAGAATCGAAGGTCAAAGTAAATATAGTAGCAGTAAGGCAACAGGTGCAGTGAAAGAAATTGTGCTCAATACAAGTATTAAGTTCCGGAGATGGAAGGTAAACACTTTATAATCTCTGAGTTTTAATAAACATTTACGGTAGGTTTACTGGAGACTACAGGCAATTCGCTGCCATACTTGACTTCTGCCGTACTTGTATAGATACGTATCCTAAGGTTACCTTCTATACTTCGTACTTTGGAGTATCTTGAAAAAATCAATGCCCTAAAATCGACACGTCCTCCATAGTGTCGTCTTCCAGCCACCTGGTAAACCTCCAGCAGAGTTATAACAGTCCCATCACCATATCTATATCTATTTTGAGCCCAGTGGATAAAAATTTCCAAGAAGAAGTGAATACTCTTCCGGATAGTCAGGCAGCTGTTAAATTACTCGATGGGTGGAAATCCTCTTTAATAACCACGATCGCAGATGAGTTGTTAAGAGAAAATACCTCTTATCTGACCTCAGTACCTCTCTAAACGCAACCTGTCACCCGTTGACTCTGAGATTGAGCTTTGTCGAATAGACAAATAAGAGAAGGGCTCCCTTAAGATCTATCCTATATACTATGAGGCAGGATCTGACTTTTGTCGCGATGACGAACAAGTCAAAAGTGTCTAGCGTTATCTATGGAATTGTCCTGGCTTTCGCCAAGTTGGTAATACTTTAAAAATAATCGATGATAATAAAAGCTTTTATTTTTCGTGCCGGAAAGAATCTCAAGCCAAGCCTAAAAATGGCCTTATAGCATTTTTGTGTAAAATGAATACCAACGAAGTGATATTGGAAGAAAAAAAAATCGGCTGTTATAATGACTTTAGATGAAGCCATAAAAACATTCACCAATTAATTTAAGCAATTAAACAATTTAAGCAACAGACGCATATTGATGTTTACATACATATGTATATACACACACGCCAATATGTACGTATGTATTGTATGTACATACATATGTATGTGTGCATACATTCCTATACTAACAGTAGCTATGTACATTTATTTGTTGACAAAACTTTCCCGAGACGCAATCAACGAGTGCATTGACAGCTGACACACACACACACACCAAAACTAATCTACTACTACACACACACTCTCGCTCATACCTATCGCCTTTTAAATCCATTTGGCGCCTACACAGTATGGCGCTTGTTGACAACACCAAGGCCAACGCACTCGATGAACCTAAACGCGTCGATTGCGATGGAGGCGCGTATAGAAAAGCTAAAACAAAATATACAAACATACATACATATAGCAATAGCTATGAAAACAACGTTGGGCCCATATGTGTTGGGTAGAGTGCGTTTGCTGTGTGCTGATGCGGTGGGGGCAATGCTGGCTTTAAGGGTGGGTGGCAAAGTGCCGGGAGCAGATGGCAGCGGCAACGAATCTTTACTCTTACTCTTGGTCGCAATTGCTAAAATCTATATCTATCAAGTTTTTATTGCATGCGAATTATTGTCAGTTTTGTTGTGATTGCGTTGTTGTTATTGTTGGATGAGTGTGTGACTGAGTTGGAATTTTGTGTCGGGCTAAATTTGTGTGTATCGTATTTTATCTCCTCCATCACCTGGTCGCCAGCGACAACAGCAGTTGGTTTTTTTTGTTGCTAGACAAACAACCACCCACTTACATAGTACTTATGTGGGCACATACATACATATAAACGCTGATGTGTAGTGATACTTTCGCCTAGCCGAAAAAGCCAGGACTTCATGATGTTGCCTTATTTATTTTTCGTTTAGATTGTACTTTAGTTGTCGCAACAGCCCGTTTTGTGACGTAGTCGCACGCGAAAAAGAGTTGCCGAAAGTTACACCAAAAATGGCGCGTATTGTTACTTACTTACAAATATGTAAGCTGCTGATGAGATGCACACACACACACATATGTATACATGATAATTGTATTGCATATATATTTGATTAATGGCTGTTCTGTCTGTCTTGTTCTACAAAGTATTCTATACTCCGCCTGGACATACCAATAAAAATATTTCAACCGGTACGTACGAAACTTTTGGTGAATATATGTAAAAGCTCTTCTAATCACGCACATATTTTACTTAACTTATTTTCACCACAATAATCAGTAGCCGAGAATATAGAATGTTCGCGCTTCATCCGGTGAGTCCCGGGTTCAAATCGTGGCCTGGACAATTAATACTTAAAATGGATGGTTTTAACAGAAATCATGAAGCTTCAGAAAATTTAATTAAAATTAATTCAAAAAGGAAATACACTATCACTGCATATATGTAAGTTAAAGGGCTGGATAAACCTTTCTAAATATGTATCTCTGAGCTCAACATTTTTATCGAAGTTAGCGAAAATCTTATCTCGATAGACTGTGAAACACAACTTACGTATGCAAAAGATTGCAATGTTTCGCTCCTCACAGCTTTGGAAAAAGTGGCAGGCACGTAAACAGCAAGTTCATATTAGTTGTGCAAATAAGTTGTTTCTTTTCAAAAACTAATCAACATCAATGAACACGATTTGCTTCATGTGCACTTTAGCGATTCCAACCTGTTAACCAAGTTTTTCAAGTACATGTCTTTTGTTTACGGTAAAAAAAAAGAATCGTTCACATTGTATCTGTAGCGCCCAGTGCTGACCAAAATTCAGATGCATTTTAAAGGAAAAATGGCTTCTGATGCCACCGCACCAAATCCAACACCAAACTGCCACTATCTGAGGATGCATTGATTTCTCAGCGAACATGTGCGGGATTTCTGACCCCAGATGCGAAGTGTTTTCTTGTTAACATAACCGGCGAACAATCATTATCCATTTTGTCTTTTAGAGAACGGAACATCGATTTTTACGTCCAATCAAAACCGAAGCGACTTTGGTCGGGGTACGTAACATAAAAATAAACATGGAAAAGATACTTTATAACAGCAGTCGCTTCTTCGCGGGTAATTGCAAACCTTCATGTGTATTTTTGCCTGAGAAAAACTTCTTACAGAAATCATCTGCCGCTCGGAGTCAGCGAAAAACTGTAGGTCAATCAGTTGTAGTTGTAAGAGAAGCTCAGCCAAATTTCGAGCTGTATGGCTTAAGCACCAAATTATTACTATTATTAGAAGCAAATAAGTCATGGAGCCAGAATAGCAGCTGGGTATTTCAGACTAGAATTCGAATGCAAGCATTTTGTCTACCATCTTTTTTGATTACATGTAGTTAAAAACATAAGGAATGTAAGGAAGTGAGTTACGTTTTCGGTTATACATAAATTTTTCTTAGATCTATACAAGTTAGTAAGTTTTTGTTTATTTTTATTAACTCTCTTCAACTGAGTGCAATTTAGCCTAAATAGAAAAAATTGTCCGTTCGTAGAATACAATTTTTCTTTCATCCTTGCGATTTGAAACATTTTTTGTTAGATCTCCATTTTTTAGCTTATTTTCATCCACATCTTTGATGTTTCTATAAAGCAGCATCAACAAAAATTAAGTAGGAATGGCGCATTTGTATTCGATGTAGATGTTTTGCATAAGTTTCGAATAAAAAAAATGATGGGACTAGTCAAATGAGTAATCAACTACAGGAATGAGTGAATGAATACATGGAATAGATAAAAGGTTGAATGCGCATTCACAGCAGTGGAAATTAAAAATGTAAATTAAAGTTGCCATTAGTGGCGCGTTTCGGTGTTGCGAACAAAGGAAGTGTTATGACAGGATAGAGAAAAACCAAATGGCGGCAAAGCACTGGCTGACTGTGAATGTGTAGAACGGGACTGGGTAGATGTTTGAGTATGCACGTAGTATATTAGGTTGCATGACTCAACATAAAAAAAAAGGTGAACTTTTTTCCATTGGAAACATAAAATACATTTTATTTTCAAACTTCCAGCAAAATAAGGATGTTATTTTTGAATTTTTTTGAAAGATATGTTATAGAAAAAAAACATAACTCAGCCAAAACTTGGCCGATTTAGACTTGTAGGCTATCAAATAGCAAATCTTATTATTAAAATTGCGTTGAATAAATTTTGCAATATTTTAATGCAATTTTCTTAAACTTAAATTTTTTTTCATATATAAAATGAACTGTGTTTATTTATAAAAAAAAACTCAATATTTGGAGGTATTTGTGGCGACAATTTTAAAACAAAATAAATTGTATAACTCATGGCGGTAAAGACATAACTTTTTTGTCGAGGATTCTTTAGGTACATACATACATACATAGCGTTGGCAAAGGAGATGAAGTACCTGCCGATTTTAAAATAAAATACTCAAATATAAATTTTGGGGTTATTTTTTTTAATGGCTGAATGTGTAACCTTATATCATGATATGTCATTTTGTAATTATGCATACGAAGATGCATATTTAAATACCACGCATGCATTATACAAAAGAGTATATATATTTACACAGCAATAATATACATATACCACATAATGTAAAAGCGTAAATTTTAATTACAAATAAATTTAAAAAAATAGTAGATAGCAATTATTTGCAGGAACTCCACAACGCCTAATAGTTATACATAAAAACCATTATACAGATTTCTACATAACATATACATCCAATTTATTTATACATAGTATGTTGCGCGTAAATACAAATAAGTTGATGCCTGCCTCGCATTCCCGTGCGCCTCGGCGTATGAGTGATCAAATGTCCTCGCTGCCAAGGTAGGCAAGCTGCTGTATTTTATAAATCACACACTCCCTCATAAAAATTCACATATTACCCAATTCCAAAAACATGTAAAAGTATATGCACCGATTATTTATGCTAGCCTACAACATGTTCGACAGCATTGCACCGCCGAAAATGGTTTGAGTGAATGGAAGCAGATCATGGGAAAAGTTGAGGGGGCAGTAGTGTGGCGTCTGCATTACATGTGTGTATGTGAGACAACAACTGCCAATTTACAATGGGTTGTCGTTGCTACTACTCACATTCTCTGCACCTCACACACCATATCGACCATATCCACTCCTAGCCATTTCATCTGCAACAGCAACATCATTGCCTCTCATTTCATTTCATTTCGTGTCGTTGCATTTCATTTTATAATATCATTTTATTTTATTTCATTTCATTTGCATATTGTTTTGTTCTTATTTCATTTTTAATTCGCGCGCTCACTAGCATAGCATATACTGTCGCACACACGCACACACACATACATCCCATCAAAGCGCTACGCTACCACATCCGCGCGGCAGTCAAAATATTTTCGCGCACAGCTCGGTTATTGAAAACAGCATGTATAGATGTATGCGTGCAATGTCCTTTCGCGTTTCATTCGTAAAATTTGCGCGCCCGCTCCTGATGAGCTGCAATGGCACACACACTTGGTATATACATATAGGCGTATAGGCTTTTTTAAAGTGGTGACTGCTGGTCAGAGTTTGGGTGGGCAGGTAGCGGTAGTGGGGGCATAGCTTGTTGATGCTGTTAATTTTAGTCATTTTATTTGTTTATTTTGTTTTTGTTTTTTATTTATTTGTTATTATTTCTTTTGAAATGCTGATGTTGCTGCCAATGGTGGCTGCTGTTTACGAGGCGTTATGGTCATGTGTGTAGCTATCATTAAATAAATGGTGCGTCAACTGTACTTTTAACGTTTTCACGTGCATACATACATATGTGCTGTTTAATAAGTTCGCATAACGTACATCTACATGAGATTATATACATAGGCAATGTCGCTTGACGACTGCCATGTTTAAATGCTGTCATTTACACATATTCTATATATACATTTATTTACTCTAAGAATTGTATTTATAGTATAAAATACAATAAATAGATTCTATGTACCATTGGCAGATATGGTAAACTTTTAACATTCCTGCATAGTTATATATAGCTATTCAAATTCAACGTTTTATTATATAAGATCGATTTTTGACTTCCATATTTACAGCGCTTTCTTCATTGATCTATACGAATTTTGTGATTTTGAACTCTTTGAGCTCAAAGAGGCCACAACAGTCTCGTATTATTAGGCATCAGAAGTATGGCACTTTGCAACCATCACCAAAAATCTCTGGTAGCACCACCACTCGCCCTACATTCACTAGAAGATCAAAGAGTCCACACGAGACCACCTACTTTGCGGGTGATGTTCCCACTAACCTGTCAATGGAAGTTCATCGGCAAATCAGGTTTAATCGATACATGAGCACACAGTTTATAATTGGCTGCAATTCAAATAGACACCACACTACGTCGACATAAGTGAAAGACGTGAGGACAGTTGGGCCTACGTGTAGAAACAACACGGATTTATGTTCGGCCAAGAACTGTCAAAAATGTATACGGTATATTTTCTGCTGCTACAAAAATCACAAGAGAGATGAGGACGTTTTATAGTATCTTATGGTAAATCCAATATGATGGGTCTCCTTAGGAAATGAGATTGTGGTAAACATTTTCTAGGTTGAACTTTGGAATCTGTTTCAGGATTAGGGTTCAAATATTGCCAGCACGATTCCAGTGATTAATTGGTATTATCGTCGATCCTTTGATCTATTTTTTAGGGTCAGTTGTAGTGAGAATACATACCCATGCAGAGAAGTATCCACTTTTTGTAATTCTAAATTGGGCAATAGGCCCCTTTACTTACTTAACTCACAAATTCCCTTATATTTGACAACCAACTTTTTAAGAAAAGTCGAAAGACTTTTGTACCGCACTTAATTTGCATACCTTAAAAGGAAATCGACCGATTCAGCAAAACAGCACTTAGTTCTTACGATCGAGTATAAGGAGATTGCTCTGTGCTCCTTTATGAACATGGAAAAGTATTTTGATAACACTGTCTATGTATCTATTTCTAGGGCATTGATCCAAAGAGGAGAGCGGATATTTACATCACACCGCTAAGCTGCTCTCATTAAGGAATGTAGTCGCGCTGTGCTGGATACCTCGTCACATTGTAATCGATAGAAACGCTATTTCCGACGAGCTAACCAGGAAGGGTTTAGCAAGCCTTAATATACCTGAACCATTTTACGGCTTTAGTTGGTCATCCTACAAAGGGTTAATAGTAAATGAGTGGGTAAACTCAGAGCGGAGTAGATGCTAGGGAGCTGTTGAGATATCGAATTGTTTGGTAGGTTTTGTATCCGATTGCTTGCCATTTACCTAAACGGTCATAATATCACTAAATTACTTGCGTTTCTAAATCAATATTTTTGGCGAAAACTAGCTTCAAAAGTTCAACAGCTTCTTTAAGAGCAAGATACGACATCAATCCACTGATACAAACTATTTGGAATATTCGAAAAGAATAATTTAAATATACCTTGATTGCAGATTTCACAACTAAGAATAATTAAAAAAATTGTTTATGAGTTAATAATAAACTCACGAAGCAAAATGAAATCATATACCTATATTTGTAATTTTTTATTTATGTGATTTACTTTCTCCTTTAACTCTGAATCTTAAATTTACATATCAATGTTTTTTACATAGTATTGAATACAAAAATATCGTTGGAGAAACGCCTATTTGCCGTTTCGATACATTTTGTTTTTTCAAAACGAATTTTATTTTACACACAATCTTTTTTTAAATATTGAATAAATTTTTAATATGTACACATTTGGTTTTAAAAAAAAACCTTAAAAAAATAAACCTTAAAGGATATAACTTTTATAAAAAAATAAAGCTTTTCGTTTTTTGGAAAATAATCGTTATATTTAGAGATTTATATTTTGCTCAAAAAATAAAACTAAGGGTAGTATTGTGAGTTGCGATGCGAATGAATATTTACTCGAATTTTCTGTTTTGTGGTATGAGTAGCGAAATCAAAATTTCTTCGCGAAAATGCGGCGAACAGGCGGTAAATATTTGTTATTTTTAATACTAATAATTCTTGTTTGAAGTAATTTTGCTTTGAAATTACACTTTTGTAAAATTTGTGTGAACTGATTTTTAAGTACACTTTTTTGGGGGTGGAAGCGGCAAATCCAAGCTAATTTGTTCATTTTTCATTCATAACACCAGTGATCAAAATGTTCGAGTGAGAATTCGCTTCACCAGTGCATTCGCTATGCAACGCACAATACCATTAAGAATGTGTGTGAATTTGGTTTGAAACCCCCCGCAAACTATGTAAGTGTTATTTTCCGATCGATAAATAAGACTCAAGAAATAACTATTACAAGCAAAAACTAAAACGTAACATATAACGGTAAAACTTTCAAAAAAAAACGATTATTTTCTGAGGAAAATAGAAAACTTAAAGAATAACTATCAGACTTGATTAATTTAAATAAAACTCAAAAAATAAAAACAATTCCCCTGAAGGTAGTCCTTGTTACAAACATTTTTCTTTCCGCATGATTTTTTCAGTTGTAATTTGGAAAATAATCGTGAAACAAAGCTATTTCAGACAACTTCAAGCTTCTAATGTTGGGTAAATTACAGAAAGTTTTTCAGCAAATTATTGTTATTTTTTTTTTATTTTCGAATTTGGGATATGCGCCTTGAGAAATTGTATAATTCCAAATATTTCTCCTACACTGAAAATTCCTACAATGAACCGTTCTAATACGAGTTCTGCCTCTTAAGGGTAATACGTGAGTAAAAATCCGACTGAAACAAATTTGTCGTTATTAATAATATATTTTTCATAACATAACTAAATTAAAACTTTTTATACAACATTTAGTTCAGAATTTTTCGGTCACCGTTACCGCTCTCTCTTTATCTGATTAAAAGCACTTGCCTCCCTTTGAATAAACACATTAATAGGTAGAATAACGGTATCAGATATCAAAATGGTTGGTGAATTTCACTTTTCACAAACAAAGATGTATAGGTCATTCACAAGATATCACATAAGGTACATTAAATAATTAAATCTACCAAATTTGTGCTGGCGACATGTGAATTATCTAAACCAAATTTTTGTACTCAAAATTGAATATTTATTTTAAACAAATTTAGTTAGTAATTAAAACGTTAAAATGTTAAAAATGTTATAAGCCCGTTTCTTTGTAACCTAGTTTCAAAAGAACACTAGGTAGGATAACAAAATGCATGTAAAGCAACAACACTAACTCGGAAAAATATGCGAGGTGACCCAACTCGGTAAAATAATATCCGACCTGAGATATAGTATTCAAAGAGAAAAAACTACGCTATTTTGAATTAGCACTAAGAAAATACATGGGAAATATAGATTTAAGGCCCAATTTGTTTTTGTTTGCATAGTATTTGTAAATATATAAACCTAAAAATTGCCGGCACGACTATTTTCCGTTCTTAAATAGCACTAAAAAAATACCAACATTTGTGAAAGAGGCTAACAGGGTTGCTTTTGCTTTTATCATTTTTATAACTGGCACTCATGAAAAAATCGGTTCTATTTCAAATTTTAATTAACCTAGCTCTTACCTGACTTTGTTGATTTTGAAATCCTTTCAGAAGTTTTGAGTTTTTTCTTTCTGAATTTTATTTTTGTTGCTAAAATATGACGTCTCACGTTTAGATTTGCGAAGTATTTCTCCTTTTAAAATTCTGCTCTCTTTTCGCAATTTATTTTTTATTTTACGTTATTAGTTATGTGATATTTTTTACCTCATATATTTTATTATCTTATTTAGATAATAGTTTACGCATATATTGGAATATATAATATTATTTGTTTTTTTGTTCCGAAACTATTTTTGTTTATTTTGTGCCACAATACATTTATAAATTTTTTGTATATTTTTATAAGTTTATTTTTGTAGGTGAGTGTGTGTATTTTTCATGCAATTTTTTATTTAATTTTCGCATAGATAATCCATGACTTTCAACTTACACTAAAAAATTGTGTCCAAAATTGTACATGCAAAACATTTTCCAAGATTTGTTTTTTTTTTTGTGAAATTAGCTTTGATGATTTCTTTTTTTCTTATATAGCTGGAAAACGCAACTTGGTCTTTTGTTGCTTGTTGTTTTTTGCACACTTTCCAATCGGTAGTATATTTGCTGTGGGTTTTCACTGGCCGCTTTTCGCTGGCTCTACACTTTAAATGCTAGGTTTGGCAAACCTTTGATACAGATTCCGTGTTCAATCGAAATATGCTTTTGTCTGTGAAAATCGACTTTTTAGATTTTCGAAACGGTTTTAATCGATTTAAAAAATGTTATTTTTATCACTCCGCGCATTTCTAGCGCAAATCCGTTCGAAAATATGTATGTATGTATTTATTTTATTTACCACACCTACTTTTTCGACTTTCTACACTTGGAAGAATTCTTTGGCCAACACAATTTCATTTTCATTCTCCTTTAGGCAATTAATGCATCCAAACTTTTTTGATTCAAAGATTTTCTGTGCTTTTCTCTTTGCGATGTTCTTCACATATGTTGTTTTAGTTGTTGGTTTTTTGGCTTTTTTGACACTCGTGTTCAGAACAGTTCGGAACAAAATTTAAACACGAAAAATTACCGAACTAAAAGTTTTTCGTTAAAATGTTCAAATTTTCACAATTTACGTCCAGAATAGAAATTTTGTTTAAAAATTTAACAAATTTTGGCTATTTCGATTTTCTGTTTACCTGTTTATTTTATTTTGGTTTGATTTTCTGATTAACCGGTTTGCTTTGTTGCTGCTGCTGCTTTTGCTGATTTTTTTCTTGTTGTAGTTGTAGTTGTTTTGTTTTTAATTATTTCCGTTTTTTTGTTTTTGTTGTTTGAAAATTTTGGGTTCGCTTGTTTTATTTGTATGCTATTTCACGGCTTTAACGGTATCTGTTTTGTATTATAATTTTTCAGGTTTTTATTTGATTTGATTTTCAATTATTTAGTTTAATTGGTTTTATTTAAATTTGTGATATTTATTGCATTACTTGTTTCGATACTATTTTCTATTGCGGTTTTTCGATTGTTGTTGTTGCTGGTGTTGCTATTGTTGTTGTAGTTACTATTACTGTTATTATTTTTGCTGTTGCTGTTGTTGTTGATATTTACTGCTTGAATTTCATTTGGTTTGTTTTCCGAATTAACTTTTCATAGGTCTGTTACTATTTTTTTACTGTTATTAAGCTTATTGTTGTTGTTGTTGTTGTTGTGGTTTTGGGGGATGATTATTTGGGTTTATTGCTTAGTTGTTGATTTGTTTGTAATTCGTTTTATTACTTCTTGCTTTGTATTAGACTGTTGTTTGTTTAGTGTTATTTTGGGTTTTCTTTAATTGTTGTTGGTTTGATTTTATTATTGCTACTGTTGTTATTTTATTGTTGCTGTAGTTTGTAGTTGCGATTTGTTATCCTTTGTTTATTGGTTGTTGCGGTTGTAGCTGTAGTTATTTTATTTGTAGTTGCGGTAGTTGTGTTGAGATTTTTTATGCTTTTGATTTATTTATTATTATAATTTTGTATTACTTTGCGGTTGTTATAATTATTGGGGGGTTGTTGTTGTGGTTGCAGTTGTAGTTGTTGTTGTAGTTGTAATCCAAATTTTGTTGTAAATTTTGTTTGTTAAATTTTGAGAAACAAACAGAAAATCACTTTTTTGTTGTATTTGTAACTGAATGTAATGAAACTGAGTGTTCTTTTTTTAAATTTTTGATTTACCGTTTTTTGTTTTTTTTCTTTAATTGTAACGTATTTATAAGAAAACAAACAAACAAAAATTAACTTAAATTATTGTTATTTACAAATTATTTAGTAATTAATTAAGTTATTACGAAAACAAAACGATTGCACATAAGCTCTTTTTTGTAGTTTTCGCGATTGGTTTTTTTGTTTTTCTTCTTTTTTTGTTGTTTGTCCTAGAGTTGCCTTTCCATATGTTGGTTTCCTTGACTTGATTGATTGGGATTTGTTTTTGTTCGTCCTCAGATTCAACAAAACAATATTTAATAAGAATCAACAACGTTTCAACGTAATTATTAAAAAGGTTCCAAACAGTCAAAAAGCACCTGGTGGGAGAGAGAAATAGAGGGAAAATATATAAAGATTAGTAAAATTTCTCAAAAACGGAAAAAAATAATTAAATATGGATTTTAAATGAAAGAGAATGGATACGAGTTGCTGTACACATTGATTTCATAAATAAATAAATAAACCCCTGCATTCAGGAATTTATAAAATTTTTGCTTAGATATGTCGCTAGATTCGCTTCGTTAATAATCGTCCTAGTTTTGAAATAACCACTTTTGATTTAAATGTTGCAAACGTGGAATTGTATGTGTAGTAAAATCTTAAGGTGATGCTGAAGTTAGTAACCACTGATGCTTTGAAGTGGATTCATTGCACAGCAGCTGGCAACGGATTTCGCTTCGATCGATACTTTTGCCATTTGACATCGATATTTTTGAATCGATATATTTAAAACGATATTTTTCGGATTCGAATACCTAAACTTCAGTATCGTATCGAATTTACGAAGAAAAATTATTTACATAAGAATATTTGGATATGACTATCAGGTGGAATAAGACAAAGTTCGCATCAAGATCACTCTGTAAACTAATCCCTTTACAATTTTAGGCGCATTGTGTCCTGTGCTGTGAACTTTACTTTGGTTTAAAATGCCATATTTTTGGGAAAAGGTGCCAAAAATTATTCAAATAAAAAGTAAACCGATGGACCAGAGAGAGTACCCGTTTTTCAAATTCAGCATGGCTAGTTAACGACCTAATTGGCACTTGTGGTAACATTTCCCAAAGGTCAAAAATGTAACATTTTAAAAGTAATTATGACTGAGTCGAGTCTTTTTGATTCGATATTTATGGGTAACTAATTTTTTAGAGCGATATTTTGAATGAGTACGATATCGATACTTTCGGTCAGATATCGTTACTCTATCTACGGGAATTTATGACATGAACGATTGCCTTGCAACTCAACAAATTCATTATATAAGCACCAGCTCTTCAGAATAGCACTATGATTCCACAACTGGTACGTTTTAGCAACATCTGTAGAGCATTCAGTCATATTTGGCAATAAACTAAGGAGTCAAACAAGTCCAACGATTTTCTTGACTCATTGTAAGAGCGTGGTGAATAGCCAACTGAACATACATAAATAGAATTACATATATCCGAGACGGCAATTTAGTTAATTTTTTTATAATATTTTTAGAAATTTATTCTGACAGAAGTTTTAAAACACTGATTGAAACTGTTCAATTTACACTTTTCCTTATTCTAGCTAATACCAAGCATTGGAAAAATATTTTTGACAATATTCATTTTTTCCTGTGTTCCTCTTGAATAAGCCTAAATAATGTATTAGAAATTTAAAAACTGTATAGTTTTGTTTTGTGGGTGTTTTACCATAGAGGACAGATATGTTTTTTTTTCACATAAACAAAATAATACATGCTTATAAAACTTTACAAATACAATGCACGCTGTTTAGCATTTAAAAATCCATGAACGATTGCCCTATTAGAAATGGCAACAAAAAAATATTATCCATACATTTTTACATCAGCCTAATAGGTACTCAGGAATATTGATTTTCCCATAAATTTACCAACTCAAATTTTCTTTGTATACATTAAAGTTTCTCGTGGACATAAACAAGAATTTCTTTGACATAGTTAAAGAAATTGACTGTACAGCAATTCGTACTCATTGTATATATGTCGCATACGTTCTTCAAAAGTGCATTAAGTTAAAATATCACATTTCTTATAAAAAGGAAACAAATAAAATCTTCAGTCAAAAAGTTACAAACAAATATTCAGACCCATCACAATATATCCTTGGGAATAAATATTCCCTCAAATTTACAAGCGAAAGGAAATTAATTTTTCCCATTCTGTTTTTGTTTTGCATTTAAAATTATGAGAGTGATTTGTTGTCGTGAAGTTGGCGATATAAAACTTCTATCAAATGTAAGAAATTCTTAGTTAGTGCACTTTTGAAGAACCTGTGCAGTAATTAAATCATATTGTGAATTATATGAACATAAATAAGCCACTACGAAATAAGCAAGAAAGATTTAAATTGTGCTGTAAAATGTATCTTTTTATAGTTATTTGCCCTCTGACGACGCAAAACGCGTGCTTCAACCAAAAAACCACGTGAAAATTGTTTCAAAATTTCATAAACTTTCGCGTAAAGTCAGAGTGAAATGAACATATACGAGTACACAATCATACATACAGATACAAAATAAATGCTGAAATACTAAAGGAAACATTTCGTGTTAGCGGAAATGGAAAACGAATAGACCCGCGCTGATTCAAAAAACGATGGAGAACAAAACAAATTCGGAAAAACAACAAATTCGGGGAAACGACGGTGGCTGTGATGGCACGGTGATGGCGTAGTGGGCTACCGATTGTTCAGTCAAAGCAGAGGTTTAGTTAGAAGCTGGCGGGAGAGTTAGTGTGTATTATTTGTGAATATTCTTCGAGCATTGTGTCAGGTTGGTAGTCAAATGGAGGAGACGTTTGGCGCCCACAGAGTTTATACTGAAAGTGGAGTTGATAGATTTTGGCTGACGAGCACGCACTTGTTTGCTACCCAAACTGCTGGGAACACAAAAGCAAAACAAATTTTCAAGTTCAAAATGCCGCTATAAAGTCTAAATCCCGGCTTGGTGGTCTGGTCTTTGAGTACTTATTTACATACATATATGTATATGAATATACAATAATGGTGGTCGATGATTAAGGAAAATAAAAAATAATAGGAAAAGAAGCATGTAAAAAGATATGTAGTGCAAGTATGTACATTTTTTGGTTATATGTAATGTTCGTGCATGTAAGTGAACGGCAAACAAAACCCGTTTTAAGTATAGATATTGATGATATCTGTTTCCGTAACTTCTAAGCTAAAATGACGTACATATACCTAAATTTCGTCACGAACTTTTTGAAACAAATCCATAACCTAACGGCCATAATGCAGCACAATGTTGTTTTTTTTTACAAATACCACTGAAATCTTTCGTAAAATTTTAAGGCAATTTTATACAGCGTGATTCTGTCAATTATTTCATTGTGCATTTGAATGGCTCATATTTTCTGTTCCCAAAAACCTCAAAAAGTAACCAGGAAATTTTGTCGCCTTATCAAAAAAAAATAAATAAATAAAGTCACCCAGAAACAGAAGAGTTGGAATGAATTGGCGCTAAAAAATATTTGCAATAATTTCTTAACTATGATGGGATTATTATAATATATATGGCTTCTGTAGCAAAAATGTTTCCTGCAGTAGCCTAAATCCGTTGTTAAATTTTTTTGGGAGAACAGCTAATAGTTTCAAAGCCTTTCTGTAAATGGGAACCTATTTTTTGGGTAAGATTTTATTAAAGAATCCTAGGAAACGTATCCTTTTACTTGTTTACAACAAAAAAAAAAAAGAAATCTGTAGGTCTGTAGTCAAATATATAAGAGAGAAAAACTCATTTAGGTTTTGAATACAAGATAAAATTAAAAAGTTTAAGTTGAATTAAGCCATATGAAGAAAGAAAAAATTGGGTGCGCCTAACTCAACTTAAATCATCATGTAATGTTAAAATTATTTAGATTTTATCTCCCATGTTGAGTTCATATTTCTTACTGATAAAAAAAACAACAACAAGTTAAATTTAATTAATTTCAGGTAAAACTAGGAGTAACTGATTCAAATCTCTGGCAAAATATGTAATATAAATCATTATGTTAAAGGGTTTTTAACAATTTTATTGAAAATAATTTAATTTCTTAAATACTATTTTAAAACATTGCCAAAATAGCTCTCACCACATTTAAAAAAAAATGTCTGCCTTGCCCGGTTGCTGTTAAAAGAGTATTTTATAACAGGACTGACAATTGTTTTGAGTTTCATTTATTTATCCAAAAATCATTTTCGAGACATAGGCAAGAACCCGCGTTTTGCAGTTGTTACCAAAAATTCCAGAATTGCTAATAATCACAGGCTTATGGTTACATTCACCCTCTTTACGCTGATATAACCCTTGAATAAATCGGAATAGTACTTTTTGAATTGCAGGCGTCTAAATGTAAAAAAATGACACATGAGCTTTTTCTAAAATTGCTCAGAATTATTCAATCTTTTTAGTGGAAATATTGTAAAAAAATAATAACAAATATTTTATTAAAAGTCAATTGCATACCAAAATGCGAAGTATAAGAGTGCCTGAATTGTTAATTGTGCAAATATGAAAGTTATTACAAGTTAATAAAAGTGGTCAATTTAAATCTTTGCTACATTCAATATTTCATTGAAAATCTACCAAAAACTCTTTATTTCACGGTACAACAGCTCGCATGTTCATTTGATGTATTATCACGTCAGAAAATAGGATACAAATTTTGCCATCGTGTCTAGATTTCAAGATAGAGGGGGCTGAAGGTTTTACATAAGTTTGTCCAACACTGTTTTACGAATCGCAATTCTAAAAGCCGATCTAAGTTTAGCATAAAATTATACAAATTTTTATGTCTAAAACGTTTAAATGTTTATAGAGTTTCTGACTGTTAGAGGTACCTCAAAATAAAGTTTTTACCTATATCTGAAAAACACTTCTATGGAAAAATAAATGAAACTCATTTTCGTTTTCAGCGACCCAAGCTTAATCTAAAAAAAAACATTTTCAACGAGGTAGGACTCATTTATCAAATATTTGTAAACTATGGTTTTGTATCCTTATCGACCATAAATATAATAGCAAAATTTATTGACTGTTTGACTTCGACTATTTAATTTTAGTTTTTTTTTTATAAAAAATATAGTTAATTATATAAACTAAGTTTCAAACTTCTTGGTAAATTTATCAAAATTCAACAAATTTAAAAAATTACCTTAAAAAATTTCTTACTTTTTAATGTAATTGAATTCAATATTTTGTTGATATTTGATAACTTTTTTTTTGCTGATGGTGTTGTGTCTTTTCTTTGGAATGGAAGAAAATGCGGAAGACCGTCGGCAAAAATAAAATTATAAAAATCAACCGGAATTTTTAGTTACTGAAAATTTGCACTGTTATAATAATTTCATAATTTTTGTTATACAATTTACTATTTACTATGTCGGAAAAATAAGTCAGTTTTATGAAAATACTTATTTAAATATTAATTTTTGTGAACTACTTTTAAACTGATTTAAAACAAATGCAGCGTGGGAAGGTTTCGTTTTTATATTCTCATTTGCAGCGCTAATTTCAAAAAAATACATTTTCAAGTTATTGAATTTAAATTACAAATAAAGTAATTTAAAACATATGGTTCCTATGACATCGCCATGTTAAATAAGTCAGTTTGTTGTTGGAAATTGTAATAAGTTGTGATTGAACAAAAAGTAGTTTTAAATTATTTTAAAACTAGTTTTAATACATACTTTTTTTTTTAATAATTAAACAGAAATAAGGAAAAGCAAACTTTTTAACACTTGCCAATACATTTTGCTATTATTTTTGTAATACAGTGTATATATGTATAACTCTAATTTCCATTTGATTTTTGTTAAGTATCTGCATGTTGTTACTCCGAATTCTATTTCAGTAAAATTTTTGGGGCTAACTTTAAAAGGTAGATAGGTGCAAATTAAATTGTCTTATTATTTCGTAAAAGGCAGTACTTAAACAAATTTGTATGATTCGCTGGCACTTGAATCGGGAATCTATATATGTACATAAGTAAATACATTTCCGCTCACATATTTAAATCATTTAAATTTCCCACATATAACCGATCGGGTTTTAATATTAATTTTTTACAATAATAACATATGTATGCCATATTAACATAGACCATATGAATCGAAGTTTCACACTTTATACAAAATTTACGAAAATTCCAAAAATTTCACTAAATTTCTCGCATTTTCAAACCTTTACTTACATCAAAATTTTAAGAAAGTTTTGTAGCCCATTGAATATCAGTATAATAAAGTACATGGTTAAGGTAGGTACAAATCACTTTGGATTTCTAAATTTTATTTCTAACAGTTTTGCACGTTTTCCCACCCCTATAAAGCATGAACAAAGATAATTTTTTTTAATGGGCCACAGAACTGCTGAAATATGTCTGTTGAATTTTTGTGAATTTTGCATAAATTGTGGAACTTCGATCTATATGGACTATGTTATAGAATGGCATGTTGTCATAAAAAATTAGTTTACAAAAATTGATATAAAAAATACTTCGCTTGTTTATAAAAATTTTCACTTTTTTTATTTTTAAGAATGTGAGCGAAAGATGTATGTATGTATGTAAGTACATAACGACCATTGTATATGCTAAAATCTATATTTTCGGCACTAAGCAAATTATGTACCGAATTACATACATACATATATCGAACTCGCACGAAATTTATACACACATACAATTCTTTCATATATACTATTTACATACATATGTATGTCCATATGCTCATGTGTACATATGTATGTATATATCATATGCATATCACATGCACAGATTTTTCATAGTATCTTTCATTCCATGCAGCTTCTAAACACACTGCACTTTGCACCACAAATTTCATTTTCATTTTCTAAGCGTTCGCCTTCATTTGTCTTTTTGCCAAAAAATCCTTGTTTCCCCAACAGCAACTTCCGTTCATTCACAGTCTTACACACAAACACATACACACACATACATATTTTCACTCTTTGCATAGTTCACCCATTCTGTATGGAACAACAAAAACCAATACACTAAAACCAGCATCACTACCAACAACACGACCATCATGTGAACGAATCTTTTGTTGTTGCCGCCATCGTAACCGCCATCGCCATTAGTTTTTAGTATTAGATATAAATTTGGGTATGTAGTATGTAGTATGTGATAGGCGTCTCTATGGTAGCTGACGTGGGGCTAAGGCGTAATGTTGCCTTGCGCTATTGTCGAGGTAACCGATGCGAACGCAAACGCGAACGATTGCCGGTAATGAAAGTGTGGAAGATTGCGCGAAAAATTGAAAACATTGCGTGTTGATTGATCATGAAGCATTACTTAATTTTACTTTCGTTAATTTAATTTATTGGTCAATGATTTTTTGTTTTATTTTAACACCTGCTGTGCTAAAAGTTGACAGGTGTGAATTTATTTATAATACAAAATAAAATTTAGTGCATTCGATGCAACAGTTTTTAATAAATTTTTAAAGCCATGCTGTCGCGTTTTTAGAATATGATATCAAATTTTCAAGTTTTTGGTTTTTTAGTTTATTTTATGTGTGCTGTTCAAATTTATCATTTATCCAACATAGGCGGGGTTTAATTTTTCAAATGAATTGAGTGATTTTTTTTTATTTACGAACGTTCGAATCTTTGAAAATAAAACAACTTTAAAATTTTTGCTTAATTCTTTTTTATAAAATAATAATTATTTTTATCAGATAAGCTCAGTGCGTTGTTGAAAATAACTATATTAAAAATAATAATAGGTATTTTTTCGCTATTGATTTCGCTCTAAAAAATTAACAACCATAGTGTTTTCTCCGATTTTTGATCCCGTATAGTTTTTTGGTTGTTAATCTTAACTTGAATTGAAATTTCAGTCGCGACAGTTTACAAAAAAAATATTTTGACTTTAAACGTCACTCTTCATGCGAATTCAATTTTTAGGTTAAAAATGCTTTGAACTTATGTAAATATTTTGAACTGCGACTGAGTTGTGCGCACTTTTTTAATTTGTTATTATTATAAGTAATTTGCTTAATATTTTGATTAAAATGATTTTTATATTTTAAAAAATAGCTCAAAAACATATAGAAAAAAACTAAAATATTATGATCTTCTATTTATTTAAGAGAAAATAACTAGACCGTTTTTTTTAATTTGTCATAGAATTTAATAAATTTTTCGTAGCTGCTTTGTTTGTTTATTTTTAATTTTTTTTCGTTTTAGTAGTTCTTTTGATTTATTGTTACAAGTTAAAAGAAAACTCAATTGTCGTGGAAGTTTTACTTGTTTCTTAAACTAATTATTTGATGTATTGTAACTTGTCTTTTATGTTATGTTCAATTTTTAATATTATATTCCCTTGTGCTTTATTTTTTCAGAAAGAAGCAATAATTCCAGTTTTTTTTTCAAATTTTAATTTTTTCTGGTACTTATGTATGTGGAATTTTACTTTTACAAACTCTTTTTTTGTTTGAAGAATAAAAATACGAATTTCTAGTTAAGTAATTTGTATTACTTTGAAGCTTAACACAAAATTTTTAGAGTGGCCTAATCGAGCATATTTGAATCGAATTTTAAATAGTTTTTATCTTTTGTTTTTTTATGTAGAGGCAGAATATTTAATGTGAAAACTCTTAATCATTACAGAATCAAAGTCTGAGCTTAATTTCATTAAAAATATTAAAAAGGAATTTCGAAATCAAATCGATGTCAAATTTTGCGAACTACAGACACGAGATTAATAGAGTTTTTCCGCACATAAAATAACGAATGGCAATTATAGAATTTTTTTTAATAAAGACATTTTATCCCAAATTTTTGTAAATATATTTACAGTTTTTTATTTATTGATTTTCTCGAGGCAAAATTGTCATATTTTTTTGAAATTTTGCTTAAATTTCCGTTAGTGTTTTTTGGGATATAAATAATTTATTTAAGCGTAAATTTCAAAAAGAATAAATAATTATATTGCTCATAGAAATAAAAAAATAATAATAAGCAATTTGGACATTAAATAATTGGCACGAATTCAATTTCGAATGTGTATTTATTACATTTGTTTGCTGATGATAAGCAAATCGTGTAAAGACTATCAAATTTTGTCCAAACTCTTTCAAAACAATGTGTCAAATTGTTAAGGTTTATAATTTTTTCTTTTATTCCATTTATTTTATTTTTTCAAGTTAGTTTTTCCAACTCCAGTAAGTTTCTTAGGTCTTTAATTTATGTTTTATTTTTTTTCTATTGCTTCCAAAAAAAAAGACGTTTTTATTGTACTTAATATATATTGGATATTTCCTCGAAGTTATGATTCTTCAATAAGTTAAGGGTTTACTTGGAGAAATTTATATTACACACAAAAGGTATGTAAGTAAGTAGGTATAGTACCTTTGTAGGCTTAACATAAATCGCGTCATAGAAATTTAAAAACTATAGCTGGAGTTCCAACCGTAAATCAGTATCAACAAAATCAAGACGTTTGTATTTTAAAAATATTTTTTTTGTTTAATATTTCATCTTTGGATGCGAATATTTATAGTTTCCGTCTTTTAAATAATTTTTTTTTAATTTTTTGTTTTTAATATAATATATATTTTTTGTTAGTTTTTCTATCTTAAAATTTTTATTTCATTTTCATGTTTTCATTTGGAAGGCACAGTGATTTATGACCTCTGAACTTTCATTGATTTAGTTCGAGTTCTAATTATTTTATCATTATCACAACTCATCATTCACAATTGCATGTTTTCAATTTCTTATCATTTCCACACTTTCATTTAGGCACTTGTGTATTTTGTTTCGTTTTTTTTTGCCTTCGACAAACACAAATTCAAAATTTTCTAAGTTCACCGAAAATTGTCTCGCATTCTTCTCCAGAGCAAACCAAAAGTCAGTACATAATTCGAGATACTGCCGGTACGCGGACGACGCAAAGAAACGCGCCAAGGAATAATCGTGCCGAAACAATAACAACAACAATACCATCATCGTCGGCCAACAATTTTTCGTGGTTTTTTGGCAAAGTCAAAAAACAAGCAAAAAAAAATTGCCGTGGAAGAAAGAAAAAAATCTTCTTGTGTATGCTTTTGTAGTGTATCTTTTCTTGAGAGATGGAAAATATAAAAATTTTTGCGCGAAGAAGCGCGCCCAACGAAACGCACCGAAAACGGCCAAAAAGATGAATATGTGCAAAAATCTTTTGCATACACTCAAGAACCCGCAACGACTACGGCGGCCACAACGTCGACGAACAGCAAACGGCTCGCCGGCAGACAGAAATTGGACGCGCTGTGGCAATTGCCGCGCGGTTAGCGCAAACGCAGCACCAAAACATACACTTATGTATAAGTAGCGGCAATAGTGGCAGCAAGCATACAACATACAAAGCAACAATGGTAAATACAATTGGCGAGCCAAAAACGAAAAACCTAGAGATATTCGCATACACGAAAAAAATTGAAGCAAAAATGAATTCGAACGGGCGATATTGCGCGGCAAGTCAGGCAAGCGGGCAGGCAAAAGAAAAAACTTGGGAGCAACAAAAAAAAAAACAGAGACGATGTTGACGACGACTACTACTGCATTGATGGCAATGGTGACGACCACAACGACGACAACAGCTACGAACAGGCGATTCCAACAAAACCAACACGAAGAAGAGCAGCAATGAAGACTATAGCAAGCAAAGGCACGATGGCATAGGCGACGATGGGGTCTAACTTTTTGGAGCGATCTAGGTGGGGTTGGGGGCGACGAAGCGCATGTGGAAGGTAGCGGCAGCGCCCGAAAATTTTGGTGCTCTGCGGTTACGAAGCAGGTATGAGTGCCAAGAGAGCGCGCGTGAGTAAGTAACTGAGCGCGTGCATTGAAAAGAAATCACGGTGTACTGAATACTGAAGGTGACGCCTTTAGAAGTACCGCTACTTTGGTTTTGCCGGGTTTGACAATTCTCAACTTCAACTAGACAAAGCTTTTTTCACAAATTAAGAAAAAGAGACACTTTTTTTAGTATTTTGCGAATTTATTTATTAAATGTCTGCCTATAAATTCATACTTTTACACTTTAGAACAATTAGAACACGTTTTTCAATGAAATATTGGAAGTTGTTCAATTTTCTCTCTCCCGTATTCTTGTTTACTAAAGGCGAGATCTGTCATTTCACCGCGGGAAGGCGCAATCTTGTATTCTATCATTCTTGAAAAGAAATCAGAAGGTAAAACAACGGAGTGATTGTGAGCGGTAGTTGGGGATGGTGAAGACGAAAAAAAGATATCTAGATACTTATGCATATGTATATATGTATATGTGAAGTTGGTGGCGCAGATATATGACGAGTTTTTTTTTTTTTTTGACAATCAGCTTATGGTTGTTTTTATTGTAGAAGTGCCAATGAGCGCTGTGAGGGTAATGTAGAGTGTTTAATTTTTAATAGTCTATTTTTTCAAGTTGGTAACTTGTCACCAGAATGTTGGAACGGGAAGCGGGGATAATATAGCGCGCAGAGTTTTGTGCTTGAGAGAAGGGGCAGTAAAACCCGGTGACTGCATACGTCCCCCCAAGGAGGTATATCCTCTTCCATTGAAAATTGTTTTTTTTTGTTGATTTTGAAATTTTACGTCGTAATTTTTTCAGGCGCGCAACAAAGAATAAGTCCACAAGTACATAGGTATCCACTTGAAACGCACGCGTCAGCGCCGACTACTCGATATTTTATTTTCACATCGCTATAACACATCAAGTCTTCTATTTTTTTTCACCGGTCAAAGTAACACAAACAAGACCCACCACGCGGCTAGCACCAATAAAAAAGCTCAGGCGCTTTTAAAAAAAAAAGCTGCACATTTATTCCGGCAGCAGAATTAAAGCACCAACCAACCAGTAGTAGGCTGGAAGACCAGGGCTTTATTTTTTATGGAGAACTTGGATTCGTATTGAGTTGCCCATTGACCACCAACCACACAATTGGCTCCTTGCCCGCAACCTCATGTGAAAGCGACGGGGACATAGAACCGGAACAATGCATTTGCCGCCTTCTTCCACCGTCAAGTTACTGCCTCGACATTAGTGCTGGCATTGATGTGCACCGTGCGGTTGGTGATAGCGGCATCAACAATTTGGCGATTCTGCGCGCCCTCCAACATCAAAATGAAAAACACACACCAAGTGCCAACAATATAGTATATGTATATCGAAGGAAAAAAATGAAGCGCTCCGATTGCGCGAAAACGCGGACGCGTCATAGAATTCCCTAAAAAAGAAGCAGTAGATACAAGATACAAAACAGCAGGCACAAACGCAAAAACTGGCTAAAAGTAAAACTAAAAACAAAAAAATTAAAACACAGAAGCTAGTGACTATGACGAGAACCGTGTCAGCCCTACCGAACGGATTAAATGTGAACGACGTACTGAAGCTGAACGAGCGCGGCAAAAATCGAAAAACACAGGCGGGCAAAAAAAATCTCTACACATGTATATGTAGCTACAACTGCAATAACAACAAGAGCAGCTGTGAGCTGATGTTGTGTGCGGACTCTTTAGGGATCAGTGTAAAGGGTGTGTTGTGGGGAGGGGGACGGAGGGGGCATGCTGTGGCTCTGAAAGTGCAAGATGGGAGCAGTCCTCAGCGAGTAAAACGAAATTTATTTTATAAGCTTTATACACAATTCGCCTGTGTGCCAGCATTTGTGAGCGCAGATGAGCAGAAGAAAAAAATCAGCACGCACACACAAAAAAAGTGGGATTGCTCCCGGACTCTCCCGTTCGCTCTTTGTCATAATATAATGCAATACAAATACAGAAAATATGGTTGGTTCGGACGCACTCCCTGAGAAAGCACTTGCACGTATTTGGTTATACATATGTAAGTATATAAATTTATGTATGGACATACATGCACTCTTCAGCTCCACACTACATATCTATTTACACATGCGCTTACAAGCGCTGTGTGTATCTTGCAACTGACGCCCGCTGTACAATCGTCGCGTCGCACACCAATGCAGTACGATAGAGCGCGCACTCATTGCAAGCGCCAATGCACACCCACCTACAGGCGCGCGCTCCCTTTTGAAAACTGTCTGTGTATAGGTAAAAAAGATACACAAAACCCCTGACAAGTGAATACACAAACAATCACACAAAAAATATGCTTACCTAGAAAAATTAAAAAATACTTGTACATACAAAGCACAGTAAACTTAAGTATGGGTATGCGCTCGTGCTTCTCTTACACCGTCTTCTATCACATAATGCATGCGCGCGCGCACTCTCTCAATACTTCCGAACTCCATGCTATATGTGCATAAGTATACGTGTACTCACACCTTGCGCAATCGTTCTCACAATATGTTCCAATAGAAACATTTGCATTCGTTTCTTCAAAGAATTGTCATGGGTGACTGCATTGAGTGCCAACACAGCGAATATACTCACTTTACTGAACGCTCTCTCATTGGGACTGTAAAACACATTCCTCTTGAGCTCAGTTAAGGGCGACGTATTTGAGTTCAACAGTGGGCAAAAACTACTAACGACAATAATATCTAGTGGAAATTGAGCTTTGGTAGTAGTGACTTAGGAGAAGATCTGGGAAAATAGCAGATACAGTTTAAAGGAATCCTAGCATTTTTCCTACAATACCGCCACGGTGTACTGAATACTGAAGGTGACGCCTTTAGAAGTACCGCTACTTTGGTTTTGCCGGGTTTGACAATTCTCAACTTCAACTAGACAAAGCTTTTTTCACAAATTAAGAAAAAGAGACACTTTTTTTAGTATTTTGCGAATTTATTTATTAAATGTCTGCCTATAAATTCATATTTTACACTTTAGAACAATTAGAACACGTTTTTCAATGAAATATTGGAAGTTGTTCAATTTTCTCTCTCCCGTATTCTTGTTTACTAAAGGCGAGATCTGTCATTTCACCGCGGGAAGGCGCAATCTTGTATTCTATCATTCTTGCAATACCGCCAGAATTATCTACGCAAATACTTCAGACATTTTTTTACTGTAGATAATAATTACATATGTTTATGTTATTAGTTAAAAAATAATTAATAACAATTTTAAGGAATTGTTTACAAATATTTCAATCTGTTTATAATCTGATTGTTCGAAATTTTTTATTTTGCCTGTGAGTAAGTGAACAAGTGAGAGTATCTGTAGTTTTTTCCGCTTCTAGAGAAGAATAGCTGAAATTTGGCAATCACCCACCAAAAGCTATAATAAAAGATATGCCATTTTTGAGTTTTTAGAATCAACACCACGATATACATATGAATTCGTCTTGATAATATGTTTTCATATTTTCAGTCAAATCAGGGGCAAAGAATTCGAGTTGTGATGAGTTAACGATACAACATAGCTATCGAAGTTACCCACCAAACTTAAAGAAAAATTCACTAACACTTGTACATTTCATATTTGGCAATTCCGTTGAACTTTAATTTCGAGAATATTCATGTTTACAAGAAATTTATAGAGTCCTTTATATGAGCAAAGATTCCCAAAACTGTTACGCGAACTTCCTGTTGGACTAGAGAATAGAAATTTTCAGCTTGAGATCCGTTTTCATTTAAACTTTGGAAAACACAATAGTCAAAAGAGTTGAAATTATAGCAGCTATTTGGGGATCACCACAACTCGTCACACTTCCTCGTTCTAGACTTGGGCAAGCATCGAACCCACATTATTTGGCGAGCAAGGCAAGCACGCTACTGCCTGCCGTGTAAACTATCGTTGGTATTCCACATTTCTTGTTTAATGGAATATTATTTTTTAATAAGAAAAATATTTATGTGCATACAAAAAAAAAAGTCAAATTTTCTCTAGTTTTTTTTTTTTTTTGAAAATATAAAGTTGCAAAAAACAACAAATATATAAATATACACAATATTTTGTGTTTGGGCTGGCAACAAAGCCACATGAATCCCTCGACGAACAGCTTGCATGTAAAGTGCGGAGATGTCATACCAAGAAGAATTCATATACCGTGAACTTGATCAAGGAGCTGATATAATAATATATACAAAGAGAATCAAGATATTTTATTAATCCTCTTTTTGAAGCAATACATTATCTCTGTTTACATTCTATTCACTTAAAACTGTGTAGATGTCACCTAAAAATAATTTGATAATGTATTTATGTCTTCATTTAAAAAATGAAAGTTATTTTTGGTTATGCTGAATTCATGATACTTATGAATTTATTGAAATTAATATTATATCTTTCACTGAAATAGTTTTGTTTCTGCTTTATCGTTTTACATAAATGGAAAATTTTAATTTTTGATGTTGCTAATTTTTTTTATATAGGTGTACTAAGAGGAACCCACTGCCTACCTCAGCAGTTGTGTGGGAAGTCCAAAATACCGAATAGTACTTTCAAAAATTCCCAGTGTCCATTTTATCCTAGTGGCACCACAGAAAAATTTTATAAAAAATGATCCTTTTGATAGCGCTGTCACGAAACAACACGATCGTCTTGATTAACGAGCTAACGTGCCATTACTTGGTATCAGTATCAAAACCACTGATCATACAAAATCTGAGTAAATGATCGATTATACAGGAAATGTCGGTATCGGTTATAGATCCCTAATGTGAATCTTAATACCTCTAATATCACGTTCCAAAACTGTATGGGGGAAAGTTCTAAGTACCCAATTTTCAAAGTCTAGCTCACGGGGCATGAACTAATATACATTGTCTGATATGTTTATTTCAATCAAAACTTTCATATTTGAATTATTTACATAGCATATCGAACAATAAATACGAACGATATCTAATGTTTAATGTTTCGCAAAAATTAGACAACTTGTAATTCAAAGCGTTGGATTTATACTTTTGCTACTATTTAGAAACTAATTTCATCCATGTACCAAGTACGTACATATACATATATATTACCAATCAAAAACACTGTAATTTTAATCGAGCTTTAGATGACATCCGAAAGGAAGGAACGAGAAATTTGGCGGGAGCATTATATCGACTCCCAGCGATGTTAACCCTCGGCTTACGATTAAGCTGCCTTATAACCAATTTATAGATTAAAGACTTTAAGTATGAATGTTTTATTTTAACCTTGGCTTGTTTCCCTATCTTTCGCCTACGTGAATGTTGCTTCATGGCAGAAAAATCAGTCATACGGGCATAAGTAAAACTTCACCAACACCCACATCACGCACACACATGCAAATAATTTCTTGACAGTGTGTGAGCAAGCGGCGCACAAAAGACTTGACGTCAGCTAAGAATGGAGCACCGCTCACGAAATGCAAGTACACGAATTGGTTGGAGAGCGAATATCGTGGTACACAGGTAAGTTGCCAGTAGTGGAAATGTTGGCTCACACCAGCGGGGCAAAAGAGGGAAGACTTAAGTGCATACATGAATATTTAATGTATGAAATCACATACATATATTTATATATATGTATATACATATATATTATATTCTACTCGTAGCTGTAAATGTGTGTGTGTGTGTGTATTTGCATATGGATGTTGCGCCTCCTCCTGCATCTGTACGCCCATTGTTTCAACGCTACTCTTATATGTATAACACAAACTACCGTCCCTATGCCCCCCGCCCAGCTGCAGTGCATAGCACTGTACTAACAAACTCTGGTCAAACTTCCACTTCAGCGCACTTTTCTGCTGCTACCGACTCAGTGCAACAAGATTTCTGCGTTCGCACTTCGTGCATCCGAGTCAATTTTATTTTTGTCACCATAATTAAAATGCGTTGTGTGTATGCAGTTGAGGTTCCTGTGTTTACCGACGGCTGCCTCGCAATGCCCTTTTCTTCGTTTCGTTTTTCCTAGCTCTTTTTTTCTTTGTTGTTGCAAGTTAGCGCCTCATTTAGCTTGAAGTGTTGTGCAAAAAGGAAAGTGTTCTTTGGTTAGTTTAGCAAAACAAGTCACTATAATATGGCATTTGGTGCAAGGGGTGCAAGAGGGGGCAACTTGTGTTGTATGAAGGGCAACTATTAACATGTTTTTAATATTTTATGTATGAGATTGTGTGCATCAGTATTAGATGAACACACAACCCTAATTTACCACATTAATGAGCATTAATAGATATTTGCAGTTTTTACATAATTCTTCAATCGGTTCACGCATTTTTCGGTTGGCTGCAAAAGAGTTCACTCGGAGTTCATAGAGACCCACTGCCGAGAATCGCATATTGATCTTTGAGAGCCTTTGAACATCGAGTCTTGGACTTTCAGCTTGAGAGTAAAGAATGTTTCTTAAGATTTGTCTGGGGGGCAATACAATTAGCGTTGACGGAGAGCTTTATAATATTTTTTTAAATCAAAATAAAATTTTTTTTTTGCTTAAGACCAGCTTTTTATATTGAAATTTAGGGTACACAACAATTAAATCTGACCTTGAGCGGAAAAAAATTATTAACACACAGATATGTTATCGATACAGCTTTTATTAAGGAAAAATTGAGAGAACTGAGCTTATGTAAAAAACGGTGATACGGACTTACAAACACAATTAAGGCCTTACCCCCTCAGGCTCATATTGTAAATAGTGTGATTGAAAATTAAGTTTATATACTTTTTAAAGAGTTACATTCTACTTGTATTTACAACCACTTTTTTGTTTAAAAAATATACAACTATAGTATATGTGCGTGAATCATTTGTCCCACGTTTACATCAAAAGATCTATAGAGAGGCCTTCAAATCTAATATATGCACATGAGGGTTAAATTTCGCCAAATCATATGGATTTTTCTGATTCTATAAATGCATAGTTCCACGGAGGCATGCAGAAGAATTCGTACATATGTATGTATGTGTAGTCGCCAAAACCACTGAATCGGTTATTTCTACCAAGGAATGCAAATAATCATTATTTTTCAGATTTCAACAAAAAAAATCATACTGGAAGGGAGCTGTAGTCTGCAATAACAACATAATCTGTGCTACATGCTGTAACCTTACATGCATTAATTTTTATTTGTATGATTCATATTAAAAAACTTTAGTATATAAATTATATTATGTGTCTTATTTTT
Organism: Anomoia purmunda; assembly: GCA_951828415.1. Taxonomy (NCBI): domain Eukaryota; kingdom Metazoa; phylum Arthropoda; class Insecta; order Diptera; family Tephritidae; genus Anomoia; species Anomoia purmunda. The sequence continues at coordinate 92,264,595 of OX639996.1, forward strand.
CGCTTTGAAAATAAAAGTTTTTTTAGTTTATACAGATTCATAAGATAAATTCGACATTGATTCGTAAAACCTTTATTAGTTATAGCGTGGAAAATGCTCTTTCTACAGTGCATTAGGTTCCTTGCACGCTATGCCAAACTTGTACCAATAAAAACTTGTATTTTCTAAACAAAAAATAAAACTAAAAAAATATCCCTTATATCTCATTCAAATAACAAAATTTAAAAAAAAGCTTTTATTTACTAAGTACAAAATAAAATGCAACAAGGTACTTTAATTTTCATGGCAAAAAGGAAAACTCAAAAAACTTGTCCTGAGCTAAACTCTCCTTTAGCAAAACAAGAAAATCCAACAAATAACTCTTGTGATAACTTAACTTAAAGATATATGAACCAGGGTCTGCAAGTAACGATTATTTTATAAATTTCAACTTACAAAATCATGCGGAAAGAGAAATGCTACTCATGGAGAGAGTATAGCCACATACCCCATGTTACAAAGACCACCTTCAGCGACATTGATTTTTATTTTTTCTGAGCAAAAAGTATGCGACCGCCGTAGCCGAGTATGTAGCGTTTTCGAGCTTCATTCGGTGGGTCCCGGGTTCCAATCCTGGCCGGGGCAAGTGACATCAAAAATTATAGAAAATCTTCTCACAAAAAACATTCGCCATTCAGAGTCGGCGTAAAATTGTTAGTACCTCAATTTGTGTTACAAGATCAGGACGCCCACCACAAAAAGTAGGAGAAGTTCGGGCAAAATCGAATGAATCGAAGAAATAACGATTATTTTGCGAGCAAACACTAAAACTTAAAACATAATAATACTTTTATGATACATTTATTGATAAATACAACTCAAAAGGAACACTTTCAAACACAAACATTTTTGAACATAGGTAGGTCTCATCTCCGTGGGGTACTTGACATTAAGTATAGGCGGGCATCAATCAAACTTTCATCTCAACAAACTAAAATACACTTGATAGGAAAATTCTTAAAACCTCCTATTGCGCCTTTTATGACCTAATACAAGAAAATATTTAAATAATGGAACTTTACGCATAAGCCACGTTAATACTACAAATAACACACAGGTTCATGTATACATACAATATATGTATGTATATACATACATATATATATATTTTTTATGTATGTATGTATGCGCCCGTCGACCTGAAGGTACCGAAAGCTGAACTAGTGTGACAAATCGGCAACAAAGTGTCGTGAAGAGGCAACAAATTGTGTACATATTTAAGTTAAATACCTATTCATAAATTAATTTATTATATATTTATTTATTCACAAATTGTCATGCGTGTGCTTTTTATTTTCATTTCAAAACATATGTGTAAGTAAATATGTACGCTTGGCTGTTTCTAGCCGGCAAAATAACCGGCATATTCATATGTATGTATACAATTTAGTAAGTAAATACTGACCTTTTCTAATAATTTACAGCGAAGGCATTCACGAAGAAAATCGTCGTCGTTCGCCGCTACCTAGCAAACGAAAGTCTCAACAAAAAGACTAAATAATGAATATGGCAAAAAGCAAAGCATAACGCTGTGAAGTGCAAACGTGGAACTATGGGGAAAATACAAGAGAAAGAGGAAACAAAATACTTACGAGAATTTAATGGTCTTGTATGTGTGTGTTGAATTTGAATATGTGTAAATAAATAAATAAATTAGGTATTGGCAAATAGAAATTTAAGAAAATGATTTGAAAGCAATAAAGCAAAGCCTTTCGGGCTAATTTAAATCATTATGTATCGATTTCTGAGAACGTCGCTCGATTTTTAATAGAGCTTCACACTGCCTTTTTATTTTATTCAGAGTTCTGAGTTGTTTTTTTTTATTGCTATTCGATTATTTATTTACTTATTTATTCTCATTATATTCGTACTCTTTAGTTTATATGCACGTGTGTGTCTACAATTTTCCAATACAAATTTTTGTTGTGATTTGTGTATGTTTTCATTTTTGCTTCTTAAAATGTTTGTCATTTGTGAGATAAAACAGCCGGCAATCCCAGCCACGCTATGTACCTCCACCAGCTACACTTTTGCCGGCAAAAATAGCACAAATAGAAGCAGTTGTTGGATGAATGCGCGCGTTATTTAGTCGCGATGGCAAAATGCCGACACAAAAGTTTCTAGTACGAATGTATGAAATACTTGAATTGCACACATATGAATATAGTATGTATGTATGTATGTACCTATCTTTACGTTGTATGTACAAATATCCACCTACATACTAGGGTAATCAACACGGAATTCCGAAGCCAAGCTTTTGCCACTCTTTGGGGATTTTTTTTAAATCTATGTTTATTATTACGAGTATAACTAAACACTAGCAAATATCTACGCCTACAGTTTTATGTATTTGTGTATTGAAACAAACTATTTAAAAAAAACCTTGGAGTCAACTTAAAAAATATGCACTTGTATATATGTGTGTAGTATTATCAATATTACTTTTTGAAAAAACTAGATTTATTAAATATATTATAGTAAAAAATACCCCAAATATAAAGGTAATATCATATCGGTTCCGCTCACGCAAATCTTAATATTATTGCGAAATATTTTTATTAACGTCTTAAAATATAATAAGTTTTTTAACCCCATTGGAAAAACTGTCGTTTTTTTCAATAAAAAATAAGTATGCCACTCTATTGATTTTTTGTAATATTTCATTAAAAAAATAATAACTATTAAAATCGGTTTATTTCTTTGAGAGCCAAATCGTTGCAAACATTATCCATATAATCAATTTTATTTTTGAGTTTTTTTCTTTGCTTTAAGCGAAATCGATAATTTCAATGAAATATTGGAATAAGATATTACATATGTATTCATATTTATAGAGATTTGCATAGATTTTCCATAGTGCGCCTGGAGCCCAAATTTGTTTGTAAGGATTTGTTGTATTAAAAAAATATAAAAAGTTTTATTCAAAAACTAAGTTTTTCTAAGCGCAAACTAACACTCAAAAAATAACTATTATTTTTTAAGTTGGATATACTATTTTTTGGGTATTAAATAAGAAAATTATTATTATAAGTGTTTTTTATTTTTTGTTTTAAATAACTCATACAAATATAAATTATTATATTAAGTCTTCTTCATGCAGGCAACATTTCGCTTTCAGTATGATTTTTTTGAAATCTGAAAAATAATCGTTATTTGCGGTGACTGAAGTTTTTTAGCCTGAGTAAAGGCGTTCAAAGAAAGGCACTTCTGAAAGATTGTTGAATCTATATATTACCCACTAACCTGACTTTACACTGAAAAATGACGTTTTGTATCTGCGCAAGGAAAATATCTATAAACTAATATAACAAAATAATTGTTTTTTTTGATTTATCCCAAATACGATCACCCTTACATACACATAAATGTACATACATACCAATGTATTTACAAAGCTTTTTTTCCAGCTTTATGCTACCCAAAGAGTTTGCCGCCTTACGCTTTACCACGCCACTTCGACGATGTTTGGCGGTTTTTTGGATTGATGATGTTATACTCCAACAAGCCATGCGGTATGGCAAAAAATTTCGGCTTTTGTTGTGCCATTTACCCACTCTGACCTCCGTAACAACAAGCCAACACTACTCACCTATACATAAAAATTAAACTCCTGCTAAAATATTTTGCGAAATCTCTTTTATTTGCTAGACAAAGAAAAAGTAGTTCAATTTCTGACGATTATTAAACTTTGTTTGTTGTTGTTTAGCTTTATGTACATACATATATATGTATGTTATAGTACTTGTGTTTTGCTCAAATTTCTGCTGATAGAGGGGAGATGAGGGGAGAACATGCGCCAAAGCAAAAAAAAAAAACGTAATCACGCTTCACAAAAATTGATTAAGCGATGCGGGTAGTATTTTTCCATTCTACACAACCACACACATACAATTCTACATCGAGAAATCTATGCGTTACACAGAGATATCTAAAATTACATACTTATTGCTTGTATGGAGCACGACAGTTATACATACATACATATAGTATTTTGTGTAAATACTCGTACATATATTTGTATATGTTCATTTGTATTACTTACTTTGTATGTGGCTTTGCTCGTTCGCGCTCTAAGCAAAACTCAAGTGATTCTCACAAAGTAAATTAAGCACAAACAATATGTACATACATAGCTACGAAAAATACAAAGTACGAACCGTCCAAAGAGATGGCGAAAATTGCCAGCAAAAAGCGTTCTCGCACACCAACATGCTCAGCCGCAAACACTCTTGCAAGTCGTGCAAAAATTTTCGTTTTGGCAAATTAATATGTTGTGTGCAAAAACTTTATTTATATTTTTATAAAAGTACGAAATGTAAAATGAAAGGCGGTTTTTATCTTCTGCTTGCCTGTTTAGTGCTATATAATCACCATAACTAATATAAAATGAAATAATCAATATATACAAACGTAGGTTCCATTCTGATTTCATCCCATTTTTTTCCAACAGGGGGTAGGGGGAAGAACCCCTTCGCTATTTCGTGCATTACTCCAGCAAATGCATCTAACTTTATGACAATTTAGAATTTTTTAAGAACATGCTGAGTTTATTCCTTCATATACTGGCAATTGGACAGCATTCAGACGTCTTCTGTTAGTGTTCTGTCGCCTTAGCGTTTAGAAAGAAAAGATAGAAAAAGGATTGTACAATTTCTGTTTCCGTTCTTAAATAACACCAAATAAATCGCAGGTTTCTCAGGAATCCATTGCAGCGAAATGGAAATTATAAGCGACTAGATGTGTTCTTTCGCCTTTCGGTTACAAGAAACCTGCGTTTATCATTGAGTATTTACAATTACAACATTGTACACTACCATTATACACTATCCACGTACATTACGCTGGATGGATTTTTTTTGTCTGCGGCACTTTAATAATATGGCAGACAATTATACATATGAAGACGCATTGACCTAGAAAGTAATCTAATTTAGTACGCTTGTCATTGAAAATATTAAAATAAAACAAAAGTTTATACAAATTTTTAATTTAATATACCGTTCATTTTGAAAAACGGAACGACCTTTATTTTTTGAACTAAAACAGAAAGAAATAGTTATAATTTTAACGCATTCCCCAAAATTTTGATAATTGTATTTTTCTGTCCCTAGTTAAATTATTTGTGCCGAACTTGAAACAAATGATTGGTTTGATTGATTTTGTTCCGATTCGTACAGTTTTCAAAATTTTGCGGAGATATACTTATCAATACACATCATTGTCATGGGTGATGCCAGACCTATTTTACAAAACTTGTTAAACCCCCGTACTCCCATCTCCAATACATTCGTGTGTAGAAAATTACATTTTATAGCAAGGGAAATATCGAAATTTTTTTTTATTGGGTCTATAACTTAATTCGTGCGGTTTGCTAAGAGATGCGGTAACTTGTATGTATTCCATCGTTCCAGTATATTCCGAACATACGTTGGAAAGCTACTGTCATTGTACGTCTTTTCAGTATATGCCATTAATTTGAACCGTAAACAACAATAATTTTTTTTCACTCAAATATGTCGAACTTTGTGCCTGAAAAAGTGTTTTTGCAGGGAGTTCTTCTTCATTACTTTAATATGAAGAAAACTGTTGTCGAAAGTTATCGTTTTTGGTGGAAGTTTATGGTGAACATGCTCTAGCTGAGCGAACGTGCCAAAAGTGGTTTGCACGATTTAAAAGTGGTGATTTTGGCTTGGAAGACGATGAACGTCCTGGGCAGCCAAAAAAGTTTGAAGATGAAAAACTGGAAGCATTACTCGATGAAGATTGCTGCCAAACGCAGGAAGAGCTCCCAGAATCATTTGGTGTCACTCAAGCACCCATTTCAAAACGTTTAAAAGCAGCTGGATATATTCAAAAGCAAGGAAATTGGGCTCCACATGAACTCAAGCCGAGAGGTGTCGAAATGCAGTTTTGCTTGTCCGAAATGCTGCTGGAACGCCACAAAAGTAAGTAATTTTTGCAACGAATTGTTACTGGTGATGAAAAATGGATCCATTATGGCAACCCCAATCAACGGCTAAGCCGAATATCCATGGTGCGAAGGTAATGCTCTGTATTTGGTGGGATCAGAAGGGTGTGCTGTATTATAAGCTGCTAAAACCGAGTGAAACCATCAATGGAGAACGCTACCGAACACAATTAATCCGTTTCAAGAGAGCAGTAGCCGAAAAACGCCCGGAATATGCGACCAGACACGAGGCAATAATTTTCCACCATGACAACGCTCGGCCCCACGTTGCTATTCCGGTTAAGAACTATTTGGAAAACAGTGTATGGGAAGTTTTGCCCCACCCGCCTTATAGCCCAGACCTTGCCCGTTCTGACTACCATTTGTTCCGATCAATGCAGAACGCCCTCACTGGAATACGGTTCACATCAGAGCAGGATATAAAAAATTGGCTTGATTCATTCTTGGCTGCCAAGTCGGCGCAGTTCTTTTGGGATGGGATCGACAAATAGCCAGAAAGATGGGAAAAAGCCATAGCTTCAAATGGGTAATACTTTGAATAATACTATTGTACATGTTTTTCTTAAATAAACGTTCAAATTTTGGAATTAAGTTATAGACCCAATAATTTTTGTAAATTATATTTTTTTTGCATTTTTCGAAAAACACCGTATTATGAGTGTGGTTATTATACTATTTTTAATGCAAACCTACATTGGGTAATAACGCGGACAAACTTTTTAATTTTTGAGTCATTCTTAATTTATGAGCAACATTTTTTCGTTTGATCAAAAAGCTAAGCCTCTCTGTGTAATGTAAATAATTGAAAGAAAGTAAGTATTTTACATTGTAATGTGGACATGGCACCTACACAGTATTTAATTATCTCAATATTTACTCATCCAGAGATACATGGTTTAAACGATTTCGCTTTATATTCGGAATAATTTGGTATATATACTCGAATGTTAATATCTATATCGGATATACATATAATACTTTCAAAAAACCGTTATATGAACATATTTATATGTATGTATATAAAACCGATGAACTCAGGTATTTAAGGTATCAATTTGGCTCATTGCTTATCTCTTTGAGATAGTACAGATCTATTCTGAATACTTCAAAGAACTTTTTTGAACTTATCCGAATTCTACTGAAGCAAAAGTAATGATGAGCCTAGAACTATTTTGTCATTAGTATTATTATTATGTTTAGGCATGATGCCACAATTTTAACTAAGTGAATTCCTTTTTAGCATAATTATACAAAACTGAGAAATAACTTCTTAAGGATGGTTGACCCCTTTGTTTATAAATTGTGTTAGAGAAAACTTCAAGAATGTCGACGCAAAAGCTGCAGTGGGGCAAATGGTGAAGTGGCGTACGCGCTACTTAAGATTTGTTTAATAGAACTTCTGAAGCTAAAACCCATCAAAAATTACAATGAATTAAAACTTCTGTTAAAATATCAAAAAAAACCAAAACGCCCCCAACACAAATTGCATAGCGACAGTTCCGTTGTGAGCAAGATATAAGTGTATTCGATTGAGAAGCCGGCGATTCGCATTAGCTTCACACCACATGTTGCGATGTGATTAGACGCGCTTTATCGCTTTAACATATCAGCCTCAGATATTCATAGAAATACGAAGAAAGACCAAAATGGCAAAAATACGATAGCAACGATAAAAAAAATTGCGGCTAAAAACGCACACCAAAGTAATGCCATAGAATGATAGATAGCATGGCATAAATGGAGCGCACAGCCGGAGGGTACGGAGTACGAGCGGGCGGCGAGCGGTATAAGCGGTTGGTTAAATGTATGAATAGAATGCTTAATGGGAAATTAGTTCTTAACCTATACCACGCACGATTGCTTGCCATCGCTACAGCACCTATGTACTATCCCAAGTTTTGTAATTGTGTGCAATTGTTGTTGTCGTTACCTTTTGTTGCTTTCAGCAATACACGACAATTGTGTACAGAAAAGGGGCAAAGAAAAAAATTTGCAAATCGACACAAAAAAACAACGCGTTGGCAAAATTTTCGCTTTTTCGAGTCCGCTTTCGTAATTTTATTGTTGATGACTTGCTGGTGCTGCTGATGATGACGACGACTTCGGCTTTTGCTCGCAGCCACAAAAAGAAAAAAATAAAAGAAAAAATGGGCGCACACGAAGTTACAAAACGAATGCTAGGCATATGAATTGTTTTTTGCTTGCCAGCACGAAGTTGCAACTAATACCAATACAAAACAAAGCGAATACTAATACCAACTTGAATTTAGCGGTAGCTGTGGTTGTAGTAATGCGAGCGTTAATAGAGAAAAATAACTTCGTGCCCCCCCAACAAGCTTGAGCGTAAACTAAGCGCCAAACTCACTAACGCTATTGCACTAAGTAGCGCGCTCCACGCTCACCAAAACGCGGCGTTTCTTTCGTGGTATGCGTGGGAGTGCAAGTGCTGAGTTCAAATTTAAACATACAAGTATGTGTTCGTAAAACTTGTGCAACTCAGCTGGTGGTACTCAGCCGGCTTCTAAAACCTCGCTCAATTTGCTTAGATTTCGCGCGCTTTGCAAATTCTCTATCGACGCGCTCTGACTAACCAAATTGCCGAGCAAATTGGTGCTCATAATTTTAGGCTCTACTTGTTGTATGTTTCCCATTTAAGTAGTAAATGTGTTGGGGGATCTTGCGTCGTGGCGGCAATGGAGCGGTACTTTTTTCGGGCGCACTGTTGCCAAATTTCCTACACAGCAACTAGAGGCGCGTTGGTGTACGGTTGGATTGTGGCGCGCGACGCAGTGCGGTGAATGGGACTTTTGTGTATGGTGAAAGGGCTCTTGCTGCTTTTGATTTTTGTATGTTGTTGGTATTTCTCTTGCTTTTGTTGTTACTACTCATACATGTGTACATAATTTGCTATGTAGCATTCACTGTGCGTTTGCTTTTATATATTTGTGATTCCATTACTTTTAATGTTCTTATTTCTACTTTTTATTTTAATTGTGATGTTTTCTTCCTGCTACGAAATTTTCAAGGTAGTGTGCACTTTTTTCTTTTGCCACAATACACACCAACTTATGTATATATGTATGTTGATAGAAAGGTACTTCGTGTGCTGGCACTGGAACTGGAATTGTGCTGAAGTGGCGATGTCAAAGTACAATTAAGTAGCTACAGCTTATTCACAATAGCAGTGTACTTGTTGGTACAATAAAAACACAGCATGTCTTTAGTATGTCGACTGAATGAAAAAAAACGATTTTTAGTGGAAACTGAAATTTTGCTGAGGGTCGGCATTTTTAGTTTTGTTCGTGTGAAGAAATTAATATTCAAGTTTTTTGGCGGGAAATCTCGGCAAGGAATTTAGTGGAACGTATGGATTTTTAAAGTGAAAACATTGTAGATGAGTAAAAGTGAATAAGGTTTTGATATAACATATACAATTCATTCATCAAACACCTAGTTTTTAAACGAATTCGTCAATAAAAATAATTTGTCTAAATCCATAAAGATTTTGCAGAATATTAAGTTTCCTGAAATGCAAAACTTTTCATGTCTTGATTTTATCAGTTTTTTAGGCACAGGTCCCATCCAGAAAAAATGAAGTCAAAGAGTATTGCAACATTTCTCTCTACCGATGAGTCTAAGCTGAATTTATTTTCAGGGAAGGTTCCTATGCCGACCAACCTGGTGCGCACTGCCTCCACGGTTATAAAATCATCCGGGCAATATTCCAACAAATATATGGCATCTCTGCGAAGCTTATGAGGTTCTAAGAATAGTATGAGTCGAAAAAATAAACAACAATCTATACTTAGAGCCAAGCAACGCCAGCACAATCATACGAATATAACAACATAACTAAACCCAATCAAGTCAAGAAACCCAAAAGAAATGAAACTCAATATTTTAAGCGACCCCCTTTAGGTCTCAGTCATAGAAACCTAAGCGAATGAGAAAGCAAAGAAGTTGACACGAGCAGAGGTTGTCCAAAAAGATATGTTGCAGGGCCATATGGAGGACTTCGCGGATTAATTAAAATGATAATTCAAGTGTATGTTTTCACTTTTTCGAATTGACTCATATTCATTACATTCACAATTAAATAAGTGTACATTCCAAGTGAAAGTGAGACAAAACAATGAATTTAAGTTGAAAAAATTAAAGTACTGAAATTCGGATAACATAAAAATTTGCCAATTGATAGGCACTGAAACATATGTGTGTATTGATTACTCTGCCTAGGAGTTCGAGCAACAACCGCTTCTATGTGGTATATATATAGCCTTACCTTGGAATATCTAAAGATGGGAGAATTTCCGGTTGCCGCTTTCTAACGTTGGTCAAAATGAAGAATGAAGAATCTTCAAACAGATTCTGGAAACTACGAAAAGTCTCAAAGAAATTTTAGTTTTGCATAAATATTTGGATATGATAATGTAACTGGGAAGATGCAGATGATGATGGAGTTTGAAACTTGAACAAATATAAAGAATCAGCCAAAACTGTGTACTGGCGAAGAATCGATAATCAAGGTTGTGCAGACGATTCCTTTTTGGTATCAGTTAAGTCAGTAACATTAATCGATCCCGACATCCTTTCGACTTCGATAGCATTAATCTTTTCGCACAATACGAAAATAAAAGTTTTATAATATAAGTCTCAAAATAGTAATCAGTTATCGACGACTTAAAAAAATTTACTCATTTCTCATTATAACTAAAAGGTATTTATAATTTTAAATTTATAATATTTTCTGAATTCAAAATATAGATAAAATATAGATAATTTACATTGAATCAATTGGTACTCGGCCAAATAATGTATGTATGTATATTTTTGGGACTTTGAATGGAAAATAATGATCGACTACAATCTAAGCATAACGATTATTTTTTAATAAAAAAAAATTACCTTCTATAGCCATATTTATATCTTATTAAACTGTAGATGAGTCGTGTCTGCTCATTGGAAAATTCTTCAAAAGAATAGTCGAAGGGATTCAGGGAATGCGACAGATTACACTTGAACCATTTTTCCTGTCTCTTTGAACTCACTAATCTTCAAAAGTACTGAATGTATTTGCATAAAGTTTTAACCAATAACTACAAAATAATATCGGACATAACTAAGGGCGTATTTTATCAAAATACTAAATGGGACGAAACTATTTTTTGTAAAACGATTAAGAATCATTTTTTAATGTATTTGTTGTTTTTTAGCTAGTCTATACTTGTTATATAAAACTAGTTATAAGGAAAATGCAACGTTTTGGCTCTGAAAGTACAGAACCGATTTTAATAATTATTATATTTTAAATGAAGCATTTGTGAAAATCCTTAGAGTGGCACACTTATTTTTTGAAGTAAAAATGCATTAGGGTGCATCACTCTCAATTATATTTTAGGACATCAACCAAAACATTTCGCAATAATATTAACATTAACCGATAAAAAAAAATCTTCAACGGAATTATAACGAGATTTTATATGCTTAAGTCAATCTTGAATAACTCAAAACTCTACCTATTTAGATTTATTAGGTATATTTGGAAAGGTTAGCGCCACCATTTTTAATTCTTTGCAAATAAACATATTCACTTCTTATCGAAAATCTCATTATGATTCCGTTGTAAAATTGTTTAATATTTTTTTGCAGGACTTTTAGACTTAGATTGTTTAATAATCTGACGTGGTTATGTTGGAAAAATATAAAAAAATAATACTTTTATTTATAAAACCTAAATTTTTGAAGGACTTTTCAAATCGATCCGGAACACGTAAATCGTAATATTTTTCTCAAAATGTTTGACAGAAGTCTTAGAACATAATATATTCTATAATACCACAACTTTTTTTTTGGTAAGCCACCATCACATAGGTAAGGCTTCGCACACCAATAGCAAAAAAAAATTAATATAATACAGCTGTTCATTTATGTTTACTAATAAACTTTCACTAATTTTTTATAAAAGTGCAGCTGATTTCATAACATAAACCATATTAAAAAGTTTAAACCATTTGAGAAAATGTATAAAAATTTGCAAATTTATAAAAATTACGCATCAATAAATAGACTTTTGTATGGAAGAAAATATCGAACACCATCAGCAAAAAAAAAAATTATCAAAAATATGACATTATGACATTAAAATTTAATGTACTACAAACAGAATACTTTAAAATTTTTTAAACACCCGTATACAAACTAAAAAATTTGAAACGTTTAATTATGTGACGGAACACGTTTATAAAAAATGATTACCAGTTAATTAGTTAACATAAGTGGCCAACTGTGTTATATTAAATTTGGTTGCTTATGATATTTACATTATTGTACGTAGTAAATGTCTGAAAGTTGCCTCCAATTTTTGTAAATAAATTGTTTCGGTACACACATACATAAAATTAAATAACAATAATAATTTGGCGCTTACATCATATAGCCTTATGTTTGGTCGCACTTCTCCTACAATTTATGGTGTGCGTGTTGATATTGTACCACAAATTGAGAGGCCCACAGTTTTACGCCGAATCCGAAAGGCAAATAATTTTTGTAAGAAGTTATTCATGGCACTCGAAGGTTTGTCATTGTCTGCTGAAAAACGACCGCTATTAGAAAAATGCTTTGCAATAATATTGCCCCGACCACAACTCGAGCCCAGGACATAAAATGCTTGAATCATGAATTTTATTACAAAAGTCTTCACAACAATAACAATAAGAATAAAGTTGGACAATATTTCTTGATGATTAAAAATAATTGGGAAGGAAATATAAAAAAATATTTATACAACTATGGCAAAAGCTTGTTGGTTTTTAGCAAATGAAACTACACCTTTTTTGCTGTTTACCGAATGATAATTTATTTTTCCTTTATTAAATATCTGTTATTTTTCATGTTTAAAACTTTATGCAAAATTTTCAAATGATTTAATAAATTTTCGTCAAAATTTCGAATTGTAAACAATTTGATTTAGAAAACACGAAGTTGTGTTGCCCACTAAATTCCGGTACAATAAAATTCATCTTTGCATTGGCTACAAATATCGTTGACCGAAAATTTTTCAAAAATTATCGGTAATTCTCAGCTACGTGAAATTTGCACTCTGTAACTGCTGCTTATTGCACCACAAAATGTTTTTTCATAAAATTTTTTGGATTTTTGTTTAACAAAGTTTTCGAAATTATTTAAAAGAAAAAAAAAAACAAAAAAATTTAAATAAATAAGTAAAAGAAATATAAATTAAAGAACATTTGCCATTTACGGAGCGAAGAATGTACGTATTTACAGTACATTGCGAAATTGCTTTCATTATTACTTCCTGAAAGTTTGGAAACTAGTTATTCAAAAATTATAGCCAGCATTTATACGCAAAATTCCTTTGAACTTTTCCTTTACGACACCTTTAAAGTTTCTCTTAAATTATTAGCCTGAAAATCCTCAACTTATATTTACCTTTTTTGTTTTCAGAAATTTACTCTACTCTTCTCCTTTCTATGTGCTGGTATTCTAGTTCTAATAACCCATTCCCTGTTGACCATCTCTGGCGTCATGCATCATTCGCGTCTCGCCACTTTTCCCGCACTAGCAACTTTTGCCGGCGCATTGCAAATTGCAATACCTGCTCCAACTGCTCCCGCCTAGACTTCTATGTCAAATACCAGTGAAATAGAAAGTGAAGTCTTTGAATCAGACGAAAAGCAATAAACCCCGAATGCAAAAAAAAAAACAAAAAATAGAAAAATACATGTCTACAAATCTAAAACCAAATCAAACACGATAATTTTCCGCTACAAAGTTTTTCGCTGAGCGGATATGTAGCATGCTTGCGAGGAGTGGAGTTTTCAGCGGCGCAGCAGACATGGCATAGCAGGAATGCAAAATTTACATATGGGTGTACATCAATATATAGGTATGTACATACACATGTACATACATATGTAGATATATATGCAGATATGTTTGTTTAACCGCATGGAAATTGGCGTGTATGTACATATGTATGTACATACATATATCCTTGTATAGACACTTCGAAAAGCCCGAATATTCACATGAAACCATATCTCAGTACATGGCCGTAAATATGTATGCTTATTTATACACCTATGTACATATGTATGTATAAGTATAACGTGCATGTATTAATTCATACCGCTATATAAAAATTTCATATAAAAGTGTGTATATTTGTGTGATTGTTGCATAAGAACGACCAAATGGCAGATCAAAGGAAATGAATTTTCATTTACCACTCACACCAATGCACCACGTTATATGCATCCATATCTGTACATTTTATTTATATATGTACATATGCTGTGTTGCTTTTCTGTACATAAAGTCAAGCGGAAATCATTCGAAAATAAATGAATGCACCTGCATACGCACTGTACACTACAACAACACGCTGCGCTACCCAAATACTTTCCTCCCTCCCTTTCCACATTACTCAAATCCCCGCACACCGGTTTACTGCCATCTCGCACTGCAACAACACAAGTTTGCATCTCTGTCACTCCAGTGGCCTGCACTTTGCCGAATCATTTCGCAAAAGCATCGTTCAGCAGCCGATGTAACTATGGCTGTGGCTGTCTGTGGCCGGCGCACACAATGGTCGCCACGCCATAGCCACAACTAACTACTTGACATGTGCAGTGAGCGACGCGCTGCACCCAAAAAAATTTTCCCTATTTTCAGCAAAGCACACACACGCACGCACACAAATACATATACATATGTAGTTTTTTTTTAAGTTAGGTACATATATTTTTATATCTCTATATAAAAGTGAAAATTTGCATGCGCGTATGTATGTGTATGTGTGAGTGAATTGAATTCGCTGTCTGCCAGCTTGCCTGTCGTGCTTATCATTCGTGTAACATCGTATGGTGCTCGTTAGCAGCGGACAGTTCGTATAGTGCATTCACCCGGGACACCACCTTGCCTGGCGTGCCTCCACAATGTTTGCCTCTCATCAACGCCATCATATTGCAACAGCTGCACAGCTCTCAGCCTTATTTGTTATTTTTGGTTGAATTTGTTATTTTATTATTGTTGTATTTATACGTGCGTGTGTGTTAACTCACTTCCATTTTATCGGACATGCCACTCAATCACCCGTGGCGCCCAACCACAACTACTGCATTCTTACCCGTATCCATAAAATTTATTCGGTTGGTGAAATATTGTAGTATTGTAGTGGGATTTTTCCGAATTTCATGGATTTGAAAAATTTTCATCAATCACGAAACTTTTTCGATTGCTTCCAGCTTATGCTAAATTCAATTGTCTAGTAATAGAAATTTTTCTTCGGGACTCGTGGTCATTTTATGATTTTTTTTCATTTACGTTTAGAAGAGAACTCAACAAATGTATATTTTGACTGTGGCATCTAGTAAGGTAAAAGCAATAGGGTATCATATATTCGATGACGTAAAACTAAGTAAAGGTGTTTCAAAAAGATTATATTACGTGCGCCATGAGTGGATAGGCACAGGATCATTGGAACCAATATAAAGAGGAAAATGACCTGTCTTCACTTGGTATGAAAAACTTAAACAACTTTCCAAAAGATAGAATCAATTGCCGATTTTTGAGTTAGTGCAAACCCCCACAGGGTTTTGGTGGCAAATAAGAAAAATAAGTTATTAATTTCATTAAAAATAAAAAGAAATTCTAAGAAAATTATGTATATTAATTAAGTAAATGGAAATACTTCATATCTCAGTTTCAACTTTAGGAAAAGTTATCCATATAAAAAAATGTATCACTACTGTAAACGTTATCATCGCTTTCTCTATTCGTTTTCAACACCATCGCCGTATTCGTTATCAACATTATGGATTATCGGTTGCTATCGATCAATGTTGCCGATATTATCGGTTCCGTTATATAAATTATACATTTTTAATAGTTTAATTGCCTTAATCAAGAAAGGAAATGATAACAGTTTCTTTTTTCCATTTCCAAACTCTTTTGCAACCCTACCGCTAAACGACTTATACCATTCGATATTTACCCTCCAATTGAAGAACACATTTAACCACATGAATTTGGCGAAATGACTGAATAGTAAAAAGCAAAGAACACTAAGAAGAATAGGAGCTGTAAAAGTGCATTACAAAATGTGCCGTGTAAAAAATGTGACCAAAATTAATGTCCGATTCAGAGCAACTGTATTTTTGAGCTATTTTTCTGCCCGAAATATTTGGATGTTTTTCAAGATGGTGTTAAAAGCTTTTAGCTCTGGGCTCTCATCTTTCGATCAATTTTTAATTGTCAATAAAGTTTTTGGAAAAAGCTATGTTGGTTTCATCTGACTTTGAAACTAAAAACTAATAAAGTTTGGTAAATTATTTTATTTTAGCGAGCACTTAATACGAAAGTAGAAAGTAAAAAAACAACCCACTGTTAAAATTTCTATCTGATCCGTCCTTAACATTTTCATCGATTTTGTTTTCCTGTTTTCCTAAGTTGTTTTAAACTCTTCCAGTAACTTGTTTTGGGTATTCTCCCTCTTTTATTTCTGTTTCTGAGATACAGTTTGCGCGAGATGTCAATTTTACTATTCATTATCTGTGTTAGATGTTTTCGTATATGGCTCAACTTTTCATCAATTTGTATGGCAGGTACTATGTAATAATAATCTTATATAGACCTTTTTATTTTCAGTGTCTCAAAATGATATTCTCGAAACTGAGTACCACTGTATCTTCAGTCGAACATCCATTATCGCTATCACCATGCCGTTTTGTGCATCATCACCTCAAAAATGCAACGCCGCGCTCTGTCTATCCCAAGCACCTTTGCTAAAAACTACCTCAACACCACCCGACGCCAACCCATTTACCTACAATCGCATCTTTCGGCTATTCGCTACGCATTCCCATTCGCCATATTCCAACAAAACTTTCTTTCTTTAATTTCTCTTGTTTTGCTGCCACGTCGTTTTTCTTACCTTTCGCTGCTATATTTTTTTAGTTATCTTGTATTTCTATATTTACGTATATACTGCCAACACTGACGCCACCGCTGCACCACTGCATAAAGTTACTCATGCGCCCCTGTGCACCGCATTGCGACGTTGTTGGCGGCGGAGTGTTGTTGGAAAAGTGTGAAATGCACGCTACTATGGCAGGCCCATCAAAGTTTTGCTGGTTTTCATAGTTTGTTTTGCCACCAACAGCCGACGCCAACACCGGCAAAAAGCAAGATAAAATAAAGGAAACAACCAAAACCGCAGCTGTCTAGCAAGCTAGTGATAGTTATCAAAATACTAGATGGTGCAGTTGTTGGTATAATTTGTATTCATTTTGGTTTTGTAACAATTGTGTGTTTACTTTGCACTATTTGTTTGCATTTTTGTTTAGACGTTTACTTTTTTACTTTGACTTTTATTCACGACGACGTCGACCATAGTGTTGATGATGTTAACGGTGGCGACGCCGAACCCAATGACGCTGCACACCGCGACGACGAAGTTAGCGACAACAAAACAACACTACCACAAATCTCGAAGATTCAAAATATACGGAAATATAAAGCAACAATGAAAATCGTAAACGAAACAGAAATTAATGCAAAGCAAGGTTACGAAATGGGAAACAAAATAAAAAAGGCAAGCGTTGGAGAGCGAAAAATCAGTCGGTAGCACAGAGTGCAAACCTGCAAGAAAAAAAAGTAAGTTGATTTAGCATCAAAGACATGAGCATAAAGTCACAACGAATATTCTGAGAATCTCTGCAAGGAGTACTGTGTTCGACTAGAACCTACTCTAATGAAAATGCAGACGTAGCCGCAGACAGTGGCGGCGTTTCCCGCCAAAAGTATGCATCATCCAAGTGAAAATTTCAACTATGAAAACTAACAACAATTTTTTGCTTCATTTTTATATTTTGTTTTGAGTTAAGGTCGAGTTTTGCTACTAATATATAGAGTATACGGAAATAGGTGTTGTATATGGGAAGCGGTGGGAAATTCTGAAAAATGGAATAGAATGAAAAATGGGTTATGCGTAACAGTATAAGTAAAGTTCGTTAGTCTCGTCAATTTAAAACAAGATGGGTGAAATGTTGAATGCCAATTCAGTGGCAATGAAACTAAAAATTATCTAGAAATAAATTATGAAAAAGTATATATACTCAATAATAAACATATATGTACATATATATAGATTGTCTTATATGAGGAAGACAAAAACTAGATTTGCTATTTAGACGAAGATTGAAATAATTGTGTACCGAATAAAGTAGCATTTTTTAATCATATTTTTGCAGAATGCTCGGCGTACCCTACTACTTACTTTTAAGCTGAAAGTACAGCTCTGATGAAGTAAAAAGCAGTAGTGTAATTTAAGGTGAAATCAAAGTTTGTAGTTTGTTTTTTTTGACATAATTTTCAACAGATAAACTGTAGAAAATAGCTGTAAGTAACTTTCGAGAAAACTTTATCTCGACTACGACTATCAAAGCTGCATTTTTAGCTTTAAAAATTTTATCAAATTTGAACCAAGTCGAATTATAGAAATGGATTTTCGTAGAAAGGGTTGAGCATATTTTTTTTTTTTAATTTTCACTGCTGAAAGCAAAAATATGATTCATGCGCTAAGAAACTCTGTGAGAAAATACAAATTTTCGGTCAATATCTAAGGCTCGGCAAAGTTCATTGAGTGGAAAGTGTTCAAGGAATATTTTCTTATCCTACTTCATTCTCTACAAGAAAAAGTTAGATAATGGTCATCTTAATAAAAAAAATATGGTTTTCGACACTAATGTAATATTTATGGTTGAAAACCCGTCGAAAAGTCGCTCAAAAAGATAGCTTTATGAGTAGTTTCCGAGATAATTGCAACTTTTATTACAAAAAAAAAAATATTTCTGCCCATTACCGAATAATTTGCGGATTAACCGGTTGACCGAAAATTAGCAAAAAAAATTTACACAAACGAATTTTCGGACCATCAGAATAGGCGGTATATATTTTGACTTGATTTGTTTGTGTAAATATAGATTAAGTATATACGGATTAAAATTCAAGCCACGGCCCAAGAAATTTACTGCCTAAGGTAGGTTAAAGTCCATTCATTTCATTTAAGCTTTGCTCAAAAGTAAAAAAAACAATATATATCAGATACCAACAAAACTATAACTTTAATTAAATAAAATAATTAAAAGAAATAACTGAATTCGTGCAAATAGCATTGACAGCTCGCATGCCAAAATTAAAGTGTCAAAAGGTGTATACGATTGAGTCCACCCTTTGTATATGAAATAAAAACTTCAACAACATTTTTCAATTATTGTTATGTCATCTAGGGAAATATCGTTCCTTCTTTTTTTAAAATTCTCTAATTTCAAATTAGTTAAAAAGCTACGATCATTCCCTGGGCTAAAGTTTTCTGAACGTGTACAAAAAAAGATCCTAATACATTGAATAGTTTTTTCAGTAATCATTTACACCGTACTGAAAAGTGAAATTTTTGAAAAAACGTAATTACAGTTTTCGAGCTTTATTATCTGTTTTTACTAATGTCATGTTAGACGAGTTTTAACTCTTAACCCAGGAAAATTTCGCTAAACCCTTTTGGGGGCTCATTGTCCTCTAGATTAGAAAAATGCAATAAAAAATCGATTTCTTAAAACTTACAAGGTGTAGGAGCTCCTTAAATACTAATTCACAATAGTTTGTTAGATGCAATTAATTAAACTGCAAACACAGCTCTTTGATTTATGGCCTATTTAATTTTTCATTTACAACTTTCGCGCCATATAATAAGGGCATTCATCTAAACGAATAATTACCCTTATAATTGTATAAACATATCAAGATATAAAAGTTGGTATTAAAAATCAGTATATTTATGAGGTTTATACGTTTGTAAACAGTGTATCTCTTTAGATGAATATCCCTAATATTAATGGAAATATTTACCGTTCAATAAGTATTAAATATTAATAGAGCAAACGTGGCAACGAGAAGAATTTCAGGGTTTAAGAACAGCTGGAGGCTATTGCGACTTTGAAATAGTATAGCCGGATTTCACCAACAGCTTAAGACTTTTGGGCTTCAAGTGTATTTTGAACTTTCAAATATCGCAAGAATAAAACGTTTTGAAAATTACATCAACTAAGTAGATCTTCTATAGTATAAGGAGATTTAGAAAAGTCGAACAATAATTATTACACCATGAACGAAATTATAAAAGTTATCACGAATTATTATTTTAAGATTTAAAATATGGACAGACAGTCTCAATTTATGATTCATTCTTAAATTATAAGTAAACTACGGTAAAAGTAAATAATTCCGCCTGGTAAGATCTCCCAACAAATTTAGATGGTTCTGTAACAATACCAAGATGATCAAGCACCAAATCAAGAACAAATCAATATCGGAAGAAGTAATCTCCCATACAAAACTGGGTCACCAATTTTAAATATTTTACTTAACTATCCTATGGCTGCCGAGCTGACAAGACCAATTGGAAATGGCACGTAGGTAATTACATTGAAATGCGAACATGCTTTTATATTATACAAGTTTTTCCGTAAAAATTATGAGTGAGAAAAACTTTAATACAGCACTACTTCGGAACCATTTGTTGCCTAGTTCGGCAGCATTTAGTAACTCTTTCGGAAAATGATTGCGACCATTTTGGCACTTACCCGGATTCATTTGCTAACCAGTATAGAGCCACCCCGGACCTAATCGCGTAATAGTTCCGTATTTCAAGACTTATATAAAATAATTTTCCAAATAATGATAAATGAGAACTTAAAAGAGTTTATATTTCTTACGAAAATTTAGATGACCTTGAAACAAAATAAAAATAAATAGGATACCTACAAGATGCAATTTATAAATGCATATTGAGAGATATAGATTTATATATTGTGCCTATTTTATATTAGCTTCACATTTTTTATTTCAAATCCTAAAGCACACTTTTTCCACTTATGAAACATTTTATCTAAAACTAAAAGATATAACGAATTGGGCTTTTGTAATTATTTAAAATCAAGCGATACTTTGGTGTTTCAAACGAATTGGTAAGGTTTTATTGTCGATCCGTTTTAAGAATTTCGTAAAGAATAAAAAATAATAATCTATTGTGAATAAATTGAATCTATATATTTTATTAATTAATTTATTTAAAAAAAAAAAACAAAAATGCATATATTACCCCACTTATAATGGGGCATATCTGCCACGACCTTCAACTCACTGTAGATTTAGCAATCTTACTATTTAATAAGTTACCTTTGTCAAATAATATTTTCAAGTGTACCACCACTTTTACATGAATGTCTAGTAAATAGACTAGAGAATATTAGTTAAAAAAAATTTTCATTACAACAGACTGTTACGAATTTCACATTATGTACTTTAAAAGTAGCCGAAATCTAAGAGCAGTTCGCGGTAGTTCTATATTAATGGATAAAGTTATATTGAAACAGGTTTAGCAATAGGGTTATACTACCATATCAAGAATTACAACATTTCATCTTATTTCACAATACTAAAATGAGAACTTACCTTCACGTGGTTCCCAAGTTACAGTAATTGAGTAAAACTAATAAAAGTTCCTATAGTTGACTACGTATCTTCCTATAGTAAATGCATACCTTTATCATCTTACATATTACGCAATCTAATCAAAAATCATTCAGTATTGATTTTTTTTTTTTTAATTTGATTGAAATTTAATAAGCTTTTGGCATTTTGAATCTTGGCAAATACATAAAAATTCTACGTTACGTATACGCACCATAGGCCCACTCTTCAATCATATCGATGCCTACTTATACATACATACATATGTATGTGTATGTATTTGGAACACTTGCCGCTTTCTTTGGAAAACGAATAGCAAAATTTCGCTTTTTATAAACAAAAACACAAAGTCATAACGCCATAAAGCTATAACAATTTTTTTATTTGTTTGCTATTTTACGCAGTTTTGACGATTTTCTATGCTGCCGTTGTGCGCACACATTTTCCGGATCAGTTACTTCGATAATAAAACGCTTGAATTTTTAGGTGTTTGTTTTAGTTTTGAAAATTTTCGTTGTTTGCTTATTAGAAAATTTTGTTGAATGCGTTGATTTCCTATTTCGTTTTGTTTTAGTGGAATATAAAAATTTTCAATTGAAAAAAGAGAACTAATGTGTCAACACGGCCGGAGTTTTCTAAACTAAACTGCATCAAACGGATGCCAATGATGCGGCTAAGTAGGCCCAAAAACCAATAAAAACAACAACATTAGCGCCACAATGTATTAATAATATAAATAACAATAACAATAGCAACAGCAATGCAACAACCGCATAACACATCACAATCCCAATAACAATAACAATAACAACAGCAGTGTAATCAGCAAATATTGTATTTTTTCTGCTGCGGCGGCGGGCGTTGTGTGGCCACAGCTGTGGCAATGCAAACACAGCCAAACAACCAACTACAACTACAGTAGCAGCAGCAACAACAACAACAGCAATACACATTAAACGCATTTGCATAAATTGCAGTAAATTAGCGTTAATGGCGAAATTATTGTAAAGTCTCGCAGGCATTGTTCCACAGTTGGGGACAGGTAGGCGGTGGTGGGTGAAAGAGTGAAGAGTACCTACCAAGAAAGAGTGAGAGATAGAGAAAGAGAGAGCTAGACACGACAGGGGCAGTGGCAGTTAAGGTGGCAGCGGTTGCTAGGCAGATTGAGCCTTTCAGCTGTGAGTTGGACAAACTCCTATTAGTTCATCCCAATTGCATTTGTTGGTTTAGTTGTTGCTTTGTTGCTGCATTAGTAGGTGTTGTTGCGACTATCCCTCGTGTATTTTTGTTTTTTTTTTGGTATACATTGTATTATTATTGGTTTACTTTGTTGCTGTTAATTAAGTAGTGGTCAACAATTCAAAGCACCAATTGAATAAACAAGGATGAATAGATGGTAAATAGCTTGAAATGAATTGTTTCGTTTTTCTCGCATTTTAGCTAACAAATGTTGTTGAAATTAGGTGCAACAATGACAAAAACACCAACCTGCTTTCAGTTAACAGCCAAAGCAATTAATATAAATTGTTGGTGAGTTAAGTTTTTGGAAAGTGAAGGAGATCGGTGATGGTAAAAGATCGAGCTAGGTGGTGCCGCAATTGGCAGCGAATGAAGTTATTTAAAGAGTTAACATGCTGTCATGGCTACAACTAGCTAGCTGTGACAGTTTTTGTTTGAATTGCCAGGCATGCAAATACGTTGCAATCTTTTTTGCATTTGTTAGAAAAGGAAGCACTATAGAGTTAAATGAGCCGCGGTTAGCTATCGGTTAACTGAGACAGTAGGTTCGGCAAACAACTTGTTTAGGATAATAGCTGTTTGAAGCGTTGAGATAGAAAAAGTTTTACATAACAGATTTAGTTATAAACTAATCGTATTTTTTCTCTCGTTTACGCGAATTTTATGCTAATATTTTGGCTCATAATGCCACATTTTAAGGAGTTGGGCTTTATGGCAGTGATTTTGGTGCCATCCCCACAGAAATTCCTTAAACTATAAACCTCTAACATATTATTTTACTTCAAATAATATGAGCGAGCAGAATAGATATCGTGGATGCAACTGGAAAAGCAAATTAAGTTTTCCAAGTTAGTACTATGTCCTTATTTTGACGAAGAGTTCCAGCGGTCAACAGAATTATTTTCAGCTCCGTAAAAATACGAATATCATCGATAATAATACCGTCATTGAAGTCGTTGTGTTTCTCAATATTCGAACAATCTAACTATCATTATTGATATCGATATTTTAGTCAACTTTGTAATCGTCAGCCGTAAAGATGTAAATCTCCCCCTTCGCTCTATTCCATTTCATTTCGATAACATTATTTATCTAATCGATTTCTTTATTGTTAACTATACCGCTATTTCTATCCATAATATCGACACCAACCACAGACGTGTTTGTGACGTGAGCGTGCTACTACCCGTAGTACTGTACTTAAAATATCGTCAGAGAAATTTCTGTCATAAAAAGGCGTTTCATAAAAATCTTCTGATATGCGGAATAGGTGAAAAATTGTAAGAACCATAATTTAAGGGCACCATTTCAAGGCGCACATAATAAATTGAAGGAGATAATTAAACATTCATATTTATTCGTATTACAATTATAGGTAACTTTGTAGTCAGTATGCCGTGTTTATATTCATATTCAAATTTATACTCGTAATCGTATCAATATTCGCACTAATATTCATATTTATACTCATTCATATTCATACTCTTATTCACATTCATATCCATATTTATGTTCATATTGATATTCCTTTTCAAATTCGCATTTATATTCATATTCATATTCATATTCATATTCTTGTTTATATTCATATTCATATTCATATTCGTATTCATATTCATATTCGTATTAATATTCTTAATAACACTCATAGTATTCATGGTGTTCATATTCACATTCTCGTAATTGTATCCATGCTCATACTCATAAGCATATTTATACTCATATTCGTATTCATATTCGTAATAATATTAATGATCATACATATATAGCTATATCTACTTATATTCATATTCATATTCATATTCATAATTATGTTCTTACTCATACTCGCATTAATATTCATAATCAAATTTATTCTCATATCCATATTTATATTAATAATAATTTTCATACTCATATTCAAGACAAAGTATACGGTCTTTGTAAAAAAAAATTACGGTATCGAAGGCAAAGGTATTTTCTTTGTAACAATATTGTTTTCCAAACATTTTATACAACTCTTCGTCGAATCAGGTGCCTTTAGGTAATTCCTTGACTCATGCTCAGTGTCCAACGTGTCCAACCCCATCCAACCCCACACAACTTAATCGTAGCCGCGGAGCTCTGCCCTCTCAGCTACGACAACTATCTACCAAATTCTCTACCAAATGTAAACCCATGCAGATGAATTCACGTCCTTTCCTTAGTCTTATTGCTTTACACTCAGATACTATACCGTTTTGCGTCGACTCCGAATAGTAGGTGATTTTTGTGAGAAGTTTTTTCACGACTGAAAAACACTCGGAAGTTTGGCATTGCCTACCAAAGCGCTGCCACTATTAGATGAAGCTTTTCTATGAGTTTTGATGTTACTTGACCTGGCCGAGATTCGAACTCTGGCGACGGGGCGACCCCTCGATTCTATATATTTGCTCGCATCAGCGAGTGTCGAATTTTAAATCGATGGCTTTACTATTGTTGCGGACCTGACATAGTTTTTTCCATTGTGTGTATTTTTATTTTTCATTGTTGACCGCAAATATCACTCTCCGAATCACTTTTTATCACGTATCAATTAGGTATTTGCTACTCACTTTTATTTCCATTCCAAATCTTCTACAGCGGCACACCTAAATTTTCCTCGTACCGCTTTCGCCTGCTTTTCGCTTTGTTTTTTTTTTTGCTATTTCACCGAAAAAATCCGCTTTCACGAAAAAAACACAAAAACTGGTGTATATCTAAATCGTCAGCATGCAGCACGCGACAACAACACACGCGCACACACAGACACGCAAAAGAGTTCAAATAAATTCGCCAGAGCATAGAAAAGGAAAAGGTCGCCCGAAAAATTGGAACCTAATGAAAAACCAAATTGGCGTTGAATTTGGAATGAATGAACGAAAAGCAAAAGTCGTTTGAAATGTGTTGCTGATGGCGTTGCATTTTTGAAACTGAATAATAAAAAATGCCGCATGCAACACTTGGTGACTGCCACGCACAAACATATGTACATACATACATATATACATATGTACATATAGACGCACATGCTTACATTTCTACTTCCCGTGCATTATTGCATAACACAATAATAACAACAACAGCAAAAACAAGATGAAAACATAACGCAGCTAAAGAATAATTTTGCTGATCATCACATCTCATTACGAGTATATGTGGCAAATGTACTCAGCCTTGCAGCCATCGCAATATGGTGCGGTGCGGTGCGGAGCGGCAGGGAGCAAGCATTATCGCGGCAAAATAAAAACAACACCAGACACGCAAAAAAGGTAAAACAAAAAACTACAGAAAAACGTATTGTCCTGCGGCTAGCTGCTGTGACAGCCAACAACTGTCAGTTAGCTGGCCAACCGCTACAACGGGAGCGTTGTAAAGGCGGTAGAGCGGCGGCAATAGCACAAACAACAGAGACAAAAGCAAGCAGGCGGAAATGAGCCCAAAAGCGAAAACAGTGCAACGCAGTAAGTACAATAACAACAATGCCCGTAGAGCACCCGCTAACTGTTCAATGCACCGCAACATGCCTCATTGGGTGAGATATTGCCACAAGTCTCATGCCGCTTGCCGCAAATGCATAATTAGCCCCCGCTGACGAAGCTTTTGCCAATGATGCTGCAAATCCTTAATGTTGCTGTTTGTTGCTGTCGTCGATGCTTTCAATGCATTTTTGCACTTTTTAATTTCGCTGCTGCTCTTTCTATTGTTGTTGTTGCAATCGCTGTTGAATTAATAAAAAAGCAATTTACGGGCGTAATACCGCGCTGCGACGAACACCCCGCGCGCACTCACCTACTGTCACACTGGCTATCGTTTAATTGTCGTTTTTGTTGTTGTTGCTACATTTTGGTTTATTTTAATTTTTCCACTTCGAATATTTTGTTAATTCTTTTATAGATTTTTTGTTTGTTTTTGGCTGTTGCTGCTGCTATCCTTCTTCTGCTGCGTTATCAGTGAGGCTTTGGCGTCGGATACGAAATGGTGGTATTTACTATGTTTGCATATACATATGTACATTGAAGTACATATGTATGACTGTGAATATGTGTGTGTGTCATTTAGATATGTGTATGAGTCATTTGTGTAACGTGTCCTGTCAATGCTGCAACATGGTCACCCAATAGCAGCACCCCGCTCCCAGGACTCAGTAGCGGATATGAAGCAAACAGTAGTAGTAGTAGGTACATACAAAAATAGGCGTAATAACTGGATGATAATGTACTGCACATTCCCATGACCGAAAATAAACAGGGTGTTCTTTAAAATAATAACGTTCCGACAATGGATTGTGGCAGGTTAAGTGGGTATAGCTGGAGAGAGTGACCCTTTCTACACTTGGGACAAGAATATTTGTTCCTTGCTAATTCGTCAGCATTGCAGTTACCCACATTATTTCGATGGCCAGACACCCATTCGATTTCATCCATGAGCCATCTCATCTCGCTTTGAGATCTGCGGCTTTCTGTGGGAGGCCTTTTATTATCATCGTATGAGTTCAAGATTAATAGGTGCTTTCCTGTGTTTTCTCTTAACGAGGTCCCGAGTGGCCGCCTGGACATCTCGTACATCTGACTGGTTTACACTACCGTTATCAAGAAACCGAAAAGTTTCAACTAAGGGGAGAATACTCTTCCTCCGACTTCCCCTCCGATCTTGCAGTCTTCAATGTACATTTGTATAGCGTTTCGTATGTGATGAGGCCTGGTTCTACTGCTCAGTCGGGTTAGGTGAGGCTTGTCAAGCTGAGGCAGAGGTATAATAGTTTAAAGAACTTCAGTGGGTGAGGAGTATAATGCTCTAAGACACTGCTAAGTGCTACTTTGGGCTGAGTAAGCAATTGGGCAGTAAAGACCTCTCTCGATGAACCAAAACAACACTCTATAAGTCTCTAATCATGCCCGTCCTATTGTATGGCGCCGAAGTGTTCGAGAGAAAAATTCTACGAAAGATTTATGGACCTCTAGACGATGGAACGCTGTATGAGCTTTACCGCGACATAGACATAGTATACAGAATTAAAATACAGCGGCTACGTTGGCTGTGACATGTCGTGCGAATGGACGAAAATGCTCCTGCCCTAAAAGTATTCAACGCGGTACCAGCTGGTGTTGGTAGAGAAAAAGGAGGCCTCCTCTGCGTTTGAAAACCAAGTGGAAAAATACTTGACGATACTTGGCATTTCCAATTAGCGCCTGTTTGCAGGAAGAAGGATTTAGGGACGCTATTCGTTGAATTCCGCGAAAATCCCTTAAGAGTTTATAGCGTCAGTTAAGTAAGTAAGTAATAGCCATTTGACATCAATATGTCTTAATTTTATTTTAAGTGTCGTCAAAGTTTCCTACCTTTTGCACATCCTTATGGTTAATCGGCAATGGGGACCGTGTGATCTTTACATTTTAGATATATTATGTGTTCAGTAGTTTTACGTAGAATATGATGAGGAATTTGTATGTGGAATATTCGAACAACCCAAACAAGAGCTGGAACTATCCGCATGCTCGAATATCCGGATAACCATGTTGACATGGATAAAATCCAGATAGTAAAGATTTTCGTTAATATAAATTATCCAGATATCCGGTCGGATTAACGATGCCCCGGTTAAAATTCGTATTTTCCGGATAACTGAAAAAACAACGCATTGAGAGCCATAATAATAATTAACCACCTATTTTTGGGAATAATTTTTGTAAACTTCCGATCTACACAGTGTACGCTACTGTCAATAAGCTCACATACCGTTAGTGAAGGCATGGAATAAGGCAAGGAATGATATTTGGAATAGCGACTTGTAGAATTCATAATGCTGGGATATTTTCATACCGTATTATGCACCCACCTATACTCAGAAAGATACTAGTCTTCGCAGGAAATCATGCTGCGGGTTACTTTCCTGACTTGCGATTAACACCGAAATCTTTTTGCGTGCGCTACTTTCTATTTTAAATTTTCCCAATGTTTTGCGAGGGTTGCCTTTTATATTTTGCGCTTTCGCAACACTACATGTGATTAGCTGTAATTAGATATTTTTATCGTAAAGTTTGGTATTTTTTGGCATAAACTTGCATACAACGTTTTCACTTACGAGTTTTATTTGTGTTTATTTATAGTGAGTTTTAAAATTCATATTGCCTAAAAATGGAATTAACCCGTGAACATTTTCGTGCGATGATTTACTACGATTTTCGACGTGGATTATCGAGACAGGAGTGCATCAATCAACTTACTTCTACTTTTGGTGTTGAATCACCACACTTAGCCACTGTGAAGCGATGGTACAACGAGTTCCTACGTGGCCGCCAATCTTTGCAGGACGAATTTCGTGAAGGTCATCCAAAAACGGTGGTTGTGCCAGAAACAGTCGATGCTGTGCGTCAATGGATAATTCAAGATCGTCATGTGACATATCGCGAGATAAAGGCAGCCTTGGCCATTAGTGTGACCAGCATAAATTCCATATTGCATGAAAATTTGGTCGTAAAGAAGATTTGTTCTCGTTGGATACCGCATAATTTGACAATTGCCCAAAAAAGGACTCGTGTCGATTGGTGTAAAGAAATGTTGAAGAAATTTAGTCGCGGTGGATCAAAGCACGTCTATGACACCGTTACAGGTGACGAATCTTGGATCTATGCATATGAGCCGGAAACAAATCAGCAATCGACTGTATGGGTGTTCCAAGACGAGCCTAAAACAAAAAAAGTTGTTCGCGCAAGAAGCACCTCAAAACAAATGGTCGCCTGTTTTTTCGGAAAGTCTGGTCATGTCGCAACTGTTTCACTAGATAAACTTAAAACAGTCAATTCTGAGTGGTATACAACCATTTGTTGGCCAAAAGTTTTTGGAGAATTAAGGAAAACCAACCGCCGAAGACAAATCATTATTCACCAATGCGAGCTCTCACGTATCGATTCACTCAAGAGAGTTTTTGAGAACTCAAAAGGTCGAATTGATGGGTCATCCGCCTTACAGCCCTGATTTGGCACCTAATGATTTCTTTTTATTCCCGAACATAAAAAAAAAAATGCGAGGTGAACGTTTTTCAACGCCTGAAGGAGCTGTAGAAACCTTCAAACAGCTCGTTTTAGAGGTATCCTCTTCTGAGTGGCAAAAGTGCTTTGAAAATTGGTTCAAGCGAATGCAGAAGTGTATTGACTTGGATGGAGAATATTTTGAAAAACAATAAAACCATTTTCCTTAATATTTGACTGTGTTTTCATTATTAGTCGCAAAATATAAAAGGCAACCCTCGAATTTCATAAATTTTTGGTGTCCGGATATCAAATATTTACATTGATATGAGGATATGTTATGATTACATCCGTCTTAGCATACAATTTACTATAATTCTCTGAATACACCAAAGCTCCAACTTCTGCTTGAATATCAGAAACAAACCAAAAACTGAAAATATGTATGTTTAAGCGTTAATTTCGTATTTATTTACAATTGGCGTTAATATGTGCCACAACACCAGACTTAAAATAAGCGTAAGCTTAAGTCCCATTGTGATTTTCACAAATTTGACATTTGTTAAGGTAAACAACTTTCTGAGAAATCAGGCGTCTCAAAGAAATCAATTTCGTCAAACAATGGGCATTTCTAATTAAAATGTTGACGCAATGATTTGTTACGACTTTAAGAACTGCTCACCTCAAAACAAATTTCGGAACGGTTTCATTCCGTTAAAAGTATTGAAGCACCCTTCTCGAAAAAATGAACGCCATTCTTGTACGGTGAAACTGGGAAATTTGAAAGAAGAACAGTCAATGCTGAATGTAACAACTCCGAAATCATCGGAAAAATCAGAAAAGTTAACAGGAAACTTTGTCCCATCTTTTAGGTCTTGAGGATGATTTTTTTTTTTATTTATAAATGAAATGTATTCAGCCCAAAAAGCTTGATTCATTATAAAATCCGATTTTTTGCCCAAAATTTATGTTTACATTTATTCTGTTGATGAGGAAACTGCAAACAGTTTTCGAAATTTAAGTGAATATTTCAAAAGCCTGGAAAGTCTTAAAATTTAGAATAACTTTGCATATTAAGTTTTTATATACAAAACTTCAATAAAAAACTATTACGAAACATACAAGTTCTTAAAATTATGACCTAAAAGCTAATATAGATTTTTATTGGGTATCATTGTTGCAGTAATCATTCAGACTGTTGGACAGTTTTGGCTAATTAGATTTCTCTAATTTCTCAGTACATCAAATTTATATCGACGTTATTTTTCCGAATGAGGACATTTTTTTGAGGTATTTTGTTTTTTATTTGCCCTTAAGTGTTAAGGTGGTCCCACGTACAAAAACTTTAAGAGTTGCAGATTAGCAATTCTTTTTAAAAGATAAACATTTCATATCTACTCTTTGAAGCACCCCCAGCCTCTTCTACCATATTCTTAATGTTCTCGCTACAAACACTTTGCAATTGGTATTAATATTTCACTTAGCGTTGCTACTTTTTGGGGCAATTTAACTAAAACTAGTGATGGTGGCGGGTCAAATAGATATGAAATATTGAAGTTTTTATAAGGAAAGACTTTTCCGTAGACATCAAAGCTATAACTTTTAAAGTTGTTGTTCATTTCAGCGTTTCCTTCTAAGTTTGCGACCTTTTTCGGTGTTCTGCCATAACGTGAATGTTTAATGCTACCTAATTGCTCCTTATTTTAATAAAAATCTGATTATCACATCCTCAGAAAGATTATAATCTCGCAGTCGAAATCTCTTTGATTGGAGAGTATAAAAATGAAATATTATTTAAAGCTTGGGGGCTTTTCTGCAAAGCTATGGGTATATGAAACTCGATATTTTATATATTTACCAGCACCCTTTAAGTGGCAATGCAGCATGTACATTAGGGTGGAGCGAAAAAAATATTTGATCGTATTCGTTTTGGAATACCTGTAAAAAGTTGCTTTTGTTACTTACAAATATGCACACAAAATTTTATTTGGCGCTTAATATATTTCGAGGTGCCCCCAACCTCATAAGTTTTAGAGATATTCACGAAAATTAGCCAAAAAAAAAATTATTATTATTTTCGCTAAACTAAATTCTGAACGTTGCCGTGTTAGTCTTTGATAGCGCGGGGGGTATGCGGGGAAGTATTTTCACCACTCTCATCACACGTTATTTGAATGCCATTAAGTGCACACACGCGCGATTTTTTATTCTGGTCTTTTTAAGACGCAATAAGCAATTTACCGTTGCACTGTTCATAGTATTAACTTCATACTCATAAGCTCTGGCGACACTGCGATTCGCGTTGAAAAATATTTGTGTTTTGGTGACAGCGCTGTTCTTCGAATTTTTTTTAAAAACAAATAAATATGAAATAAGTTCGGCGAAGTAAAACAAACAATTACATTAAAAAAAAGTTCGGGAAGGTAATTAAAAAATTTACTTAAAGTACTTTGAATTGGAAATACAAACTATTTACTGTTCATTGCAGTAAAATGTCTCAAGTAAAAACTCGACAAACGACGTCATGTCCCGTGTTTGGTTTGCCAGAAAAGTTACCAGTATCTCAATTGCCCACTTATAACGATGTTATGAAATATTATCTGTTTATTAAATATGAACTTAAGACGGATAAAAATACAAAAGAGCCAACGGTCCAAGA
Source organism: Anomoia purmunda (assembly GCA_951828415.1). Lineage (NCBI taxonomy): Eukaryota > Metazoa > Arthropoda > Insecta > Diptera > Tephritidae > Anomoia > Anomoia purmunda. Next base: position 92,297,020 of record OX639996.1, read on the forward strand.
CATATCAGAAAGATTGGCTCAAGAAATTATAGATTTTTGGAAAAAAGCATCGCTGCCAATAGTTAGCCGTAAGAGAGTGCTTCAACTAATTCGTGCCTACCACGACAAATATAGAAGTTTAATGAAGCCTTATCAAGGTCGTAAATCAAATAAAAACTATCAAGAAAAAATTAATACATTTAAAGCTGAGTCCCACAGATTATTTGACATCTGCAGTTGCAAATGCCAACTTACCTCAAACTGTTCTTGTTTGAGGGACAGTCGTGTTCCCAAAGCAGAAATATCTTTTTTACTAGATCAAAGAACTACAAGAAAAATGATGATAGGTGGTGTAGATCAAGCTGCGACTATTAAAAATAAGAAAAACCAAGAGAGAAAACAAAAAAGTTCATTTCGTAGCCGAGACACAATTATTTCCGAGAAACCGTGCTCTTGTCCCTCCTTACATGATGATGTGGAATTGACAATCGAAACTATCAGTGCCAGTTCCAGCAATAGCGAAGCTTGTAGTCCACAGAAAAATCCAGTTGCGCCACCACCAAAAAAGAAGATATTTAATTTACCTTCCTTAGCTCTTGCGTTCGATCGCACTGGAGTTTCTGACAGAGCCGCTGCTATAATAGCTTCTTCTGTGTTAAAAGATGTGGGAATAGTTTCATCAAACGATACCAGTGCTGTCATTGACCGTTCTAAGTTATGCCGTGAGAGAACTAAAATCAGATCAGCTTTACAGAATGTAAATCGTAATAGAAGCATACGCGGTATTTATTTTGATGGCAGAAAGGATAAAACTTTGGTTAGTGCTCAGAAGGAAGGTAAATTTTACAGAAAAAGAGTTATAGAAGACCATTATGTGATTTATCGGAGCCAGGAAGTCATTATTTCGTCCATGTCACGTGTGAGTCGGGCACTGCGAAAGGTATTAAAAGTACTATTTTAACTTACTTAAAATCCAAATCCGTGGAACTAAGTGAAATATCTGTTGTTGGTTGCAATGGAACAGTAGTTAACACAGGTTTTAAAGGCGGTGTGATTCGCATGATGGAAGAAAAACTTAAAAAAACCATTACAGTGGTTTGTCTGTCAGTTACATTCGAATGAATTACCACTGCGACACCTATTATTGCATTTAGATGGAAAACCCACAGGGCCTAAGTGCTTTTCAGGTCCTATTGGATCCGAATTACAAAAATGTGAAACTATGCCAGTAGTAAAATTCACCGCCATTCCATCAACATTACCTGAGATTACTAGAAATGATTTGAGCACGGGCCAAAAATATCTTTACGATATAGCGACGGCTATCAGCACTGGTGTTATTTCTTCCAATTTAGCTAATATGGAACCTGGGCCCCTGAACCAGTCTAGATGGCTCCAATGTGGTTCACAATAAAATGTAATCCCTCGGCCATAAATGGAGCTAAGCACTTGTGGAAAACGATTAGGCTGAGTCGCTATTTGAACACGGATTTAAAAGAGATCGTTAACAAGGTAATCCAACGAAATGGATATTTCGGCCATCCAGAGAATGTTATTATCACTATGCTCGGAGACGGCAGAGAAAGCATACGTGAGTTAGCTTATCAACGAATTTCAACAGCAAGATCAGAGGATGCTCCAGGTCTTCGAACATTGAAAGTGCCTGCCTTCAATTTCAACGCAGAAGATTATACCGAAATGATTACATGGCAAGAATGTAAAATAACTGAGCCACCGCTGATTTTCAATTTATCGGATGAAGCCTTGAAAGCGATTGTTAAAAGTGGTTTAGGTAGAGTTCAGAATATAAAAGATTTTCCATGCCACACCCAAGCCGTGGAGCGATGCATCAAATTAGTGACAGAAGCTTCAAGTGCAGTTTGTGGAGAACACAAACGGGACGGTTTTATTAGGGCAAGACTTCTTTCACGTCAGCAAATGCCACATTTCGATACGAAAAATCAATTTCACGTTTAAATATTATTAACATTACGCATTTGTATCTTGCTTTTTTCAATAAACAAATGATCCAAATAAATACTGCTCTTTAAGTTAGCGCATTTCCAAGTTATTATACTGTTATTAATTTTGTAGCAGTGCTGCAATTCAGAATAATACATTCACAGAACAATCTTAAAAATATGGCAAAAAAAGGGGAACAATTGTTATTCTTAGCGATTTTCAATTTTGTTGGGGCACCTCAAGATATCAAGATAGGTAAATAATATTTCGTACGTTTGTTTTTCTCATTCATAGACAACTTTGTACCACTATGCCGTTGAAAAATAGGCAATTTTTTTTATTTTTCATATAAGATCACTCCACCTTAATGTACATATATACTTAAATGGTATACATATACATATGCATGTATATACATATACATATGTATGTATGTATGCGCAAACAAAAAACAATGTGCTATACATAAATACAACCACCAAACCAACAATTTTCTCCGCTGTCGCCAATTATTTGCGGCATTTTAAAATCTTTTTTTTAGATGTCAAACATGTCCTTTTTTTACTATTATTATTATTAACATTTTGCCATAGCAACGGATGCTGGAGCCATCAGCATAATATGTGTATGTACATTGAAACACAAAACCACTAACAACAATCCACCCATTCAGCAGGCGACCAACCAGCATTCAATAATATACATACGTATGTACATACATATATGATAAGAAAAAAACATAAAAATAAATAAAGTATGTTTTAATCATTTATTTTATTTTGTAAAAATGTATTTCATTATTTTACTTATTTTTGTTTCGATTCAACAGCCGCAGCAGGATGCCATTTGCATAGTAAACGCACGCACACATCCAAACCCACGCATGTTTCGCACACATGTATACATTGAAATGAACAGGATTTTAACATTTCACTGTACTTGTTGTTCGTAGTTTTTTCTGCCTTCAGTTTGTCCAATTGCCAATGTTGCAATATATTGCTCGTTTATATGTATACTTTTAGTAATTTTAATTATTATTATTATATTCGCATATTTCATTATGGACACCCAACCATCTCTCCTCCTCCTCCTCCTCAGCAGACAGACACGCCCTTGCTTAACAGAGAAGTGTACGTTTTTTTACAAATGAGTAATATTTTTATATTAAACATTTATGCAAATGTACGTGTACTCATTATCATATAAAAATATTGTCGTTTTTGTCATTATTATTGTTTGTCATTTGTTGTCGTTATTGAACAAACTGCACACGTACATGCACACACACATACCTGTACAGCAGCACGATGCTCTTGCCATAGACATCAATTTTTTCCAATAATGAGTATTGCATACTAAATAACTACTCTGATCCACTGGCCGCCCGATTCGATTACAGACTGATAACCAACCATCCGACTGTACCACACCAACAGAAAATACAATTTCACTTAATTCGAAATGGAGGCGTGCGTGTGTTTTTTGAAGTATAAAAAGTAACATGTCTCTAAAAAATTCATTATTTTATTAATTAAATGTGGCTAATGAAGCGACAAAAATGCAATTTTTATCCATTATAATATTATATTTCGGAGAAAGGAATCAAAGGATTAATTACGCGTTGCATAAAAAGATATTTAAAGTTATTACCTTGATAACACTACGCTGGAGTAATAAAAAATGCTTAATGCATTGCTCATTGAAACTCCCACATTAATTTTCAGAATTTTTTTAAAGCCAAATTAACTTTAAATTCTAGTCTTCTCATGTCTAGCTCTTTTTACAAATTTTCCTTATTAGCACGCGCTTACGGAAATCTCCCAAGTTGTCTTTGTTCCAAAAGCGTAAAAAACTTTTCATATCAGACCGAATGGTTTAGGCCTATCCCTCTTACCGTATAGAGCTCCACATAGTAAACTCTCCCACATGAAATGGAGATCACATCGCAGCTTCATCAACAACGTCCTTTAGCGTTTATTGCAATGGCACTGGCATACCTAGGCATCAAGGCCCGGCTGGTGATACTGGTGGACCAACTGCTTGGCCGCAGAGAGGTGGGTGCGGAGCTAAGGGAACACCGCAGGCTGATGTAGTGCCTAATATTCTATGGGTCGCGGCTGTAGACAAACTGGTGAGGCCGATAAGGAAGAGGAAGGCTATAAAGTCTTAGCGCATTCTAACAAGCTTGCGGTGGCTCTAATCGGTAAATTTCCACAACCGATCTGTGGCTAAATGCAGGTCAAACTAAAAGTAGTCGAAAAAAACACATAAAACAGGCTTGGGATCAACCTAACTAAAACTGACCTTGCGTTGTTCGCAAGAAGATACAAGATACCAACACAATGTTAGGAAATACGATTTCAGTACTAGACCACGCAAGAGCGTGTTAAAAACAACCTTAAGCAGGGTACAGAGAATAGCGCCGTTCTGCCAACAGATGCGATAAATGTTATGATAAACATTCTACCCTTAACTATCATGGGGATAAAATCTGTTGTAAATGCTGCGGTAAAACTGCGAGAGCTACTCTGCTGGAGGCTAGCACTAAAATAACACACCACTATTTTAGAAAAGATAACGCTATCGGCTGTTACTGATTACTGAGCACGGATATGTTGCTTTAAAAAACGGTAATCATTCCTGGTATGGGATCATGGGCCAGTTCTACATGGGTGATTTAAAACAATGGTCCGAGCTAAATTAGCGATAATAAAATAAGCTGTTAAATACCTACGATCGAAATAATATAGTAATATTTTAGTCTACTCCGACGGCCAGATAGTTCTGAAGGCTCAACGAAATGGCTGTGCAGTTCGCTTTGCACCTGTTATTGGTATCTGGGCATAGTAATATACTAGGGAACGAGAAGGAAAGACATGCGGAAGGATTTAGACATGCCGCTCGGTGCCTGTAGGCTCATTAGAAGGAAAACCTTCCCTAAGGACGCGTGTAAGTGATGGAAACTTCTAGACACCTGCCGCTACACAAAATTGATGGGGCCTGAATGGGATACAAAGCGGTCACAATAAGTCTATGTGCTAAGTATAAAGTGGCAGGTGGCATATCTTTCGGCAGCCACGAGGCTAGGCTGGATTCCACAAAACGATTTCTGTAGAAGTTGCAGAGATGAGAAGCAGCTGGAAGCTCTAAAACCGTCTGCGTGGCCTGCACTTTGAAGAATGATAATCAAATTCAGATTCAAAGGGCAAGACATTAACTGAACGGAATCAAAATACGTTATGCACATACATACAAGAGACAAATGGTAAGAGCCCGTAGTTCGGGCTTTGAACTCCTTCTAAACTGAAAATCGAAGCATCACAAACAAAGAGGTTCCGATTTCAGACATTAAAAAATTTTCTATTGTAGGATGAGTACGAGTATTCCTCATGAAAGAGTAATATTAACTCACCTGTTATATTCATTCCCTCAAATATCAACTATAATCTGTTCGAACAGCATGTCTAGGAATTGGCGTTTACTCCCAGCATCTTGCTTTTATAAATGTGAGAGTTTGTGTGAGTGTTTGAGTGGGTTGTTACCTTTTCATGCTCAGACAGCTAAACAGAATTGTACAAACTTTAGCACACAAATAGCCTACCCCTGCGCTATAACATAGGCTATATTATATGGAGAGTTGTCACCTGCTAAAAATGTTATAGTCAATTAAATAAATAAGTAAGAACTGAATATATCTGGCTAAGATTTGGAACATATATAGTCCGTTATATAGGTTACCATGAAATCGATTTTTGATAAGGAGTTGCCACTTTTAAAAAATTACGTTCAATTAAAGCAATGAAAATGCTGCAATATGGGTATGAAACGAAAGACGCTTAATAAAGCTGCATTTCACACGTGTTGCCACGTGTTTAAATGCAAATTAAATTAATTAAAAAAATAAATAATATTTTACAATATGAGCACCAAAATAAAATTTTTAAGAAAACTTAAGTTTAGAAATAATTTTAAAGAAGGTTGTCACCGATTTTTATGCAAATTAAGTTAAATAAAAACTAAATGACATTTCACAATGTGAGGGTCAAATTACAAATTTTAAATATGCGCAATTTCAAAAATAATTTTGAAGAGGGTTGCCAGCTGTTTAAAAACTTACTTCAAATTATAATAACTTAAATCAAATATTGAAATATGGGTATCAAACAAAAACGCTTTAGCAAAGCTTTATTCCGAAAATACATTTGGAGATAGTTGCCACCTGCTTAAAAGCGTACATTAAATTAAATTATTAAGTTGACGGAAATATCACCTAATGAGATTTAAAGAATGTAGGCTTAAAAGAACTTTATTATGAAAATGTGTAGAAGGGGTGAGGCCACATGTTTAAAAACATGAATATAATGCTATTTGTAAAGTTACTGAGAGCTAACAGTATTACTCTGAAAGGAAAGAGTTTATACGAAAAAATGTGGACGGTCTTAAAGACCGTTGATTTAATTGAATTGGCATGATCACGGAAATTTTACTATACTGGTGTCAAACGAAAAACGAAGACGACTCTTTTAGAGAAATATGTTCGTAGAGTAGAAAAATTTAAATTCGACTAACTTTATAGGATAAATGAAGCGTTAATTATGACTGGTTAGAACTGACAGAGGTTCAGGAAAACTTAGTACCGAACAAATTTGTAGGAGTTGCTCACTGTTTGCAAATGAAATACAAATAAGGATATTTCATGTATACATACATACATATATTTTCAAAAACTTTTTTCAGAGCTGTTCATAAAAGAATTGCCCCGTTTCTAAAATTAAAGCAAGTTTTCTTAATATAAATCCTCACAAACTTTTATAATAATGTGAAAGTTTGTGAGTGAGTATGTTCGATGGATTTGTACAAAATTTGGCACATATGTAGCTTACAGCCTGGGTTTGTTAATATATAGCTTATAGCCAATTAAATTAATAAGGTAAATCCCATATCGATGGCGACTGGACAGATTCGGGTTAAGATTTGGCAACTACATACATATGTAATCCGTCATATCTGTTACAATAGAACGAATTTTTTAAGGGTTTGCCATCTGTTTAAATTATAAATTCATCTAAACAAATGGATGGAATCAAATATTGCAATATGGGTATTAAACAAAAGGAGTTTAATGAAGCATCATTTCCAAAATATTTCGAAAGAAGATTGGCATCTGCTTAAAGATCAATTTAGTTAAATTACCTGCTATTTTTCAATATGAGTGCCAAAATAAAAAACAAAATTTGTGAACACTAAATTTCAAAAATCTTTTTGAGAAATTAAAATTATAATAAGTTAAATCAAATACTGAAACAAGGATCTTATACGAAGGAGTTTAAAGAGGGTTGACAACTATTTCAAAAAATAAATTAAGTAAAATTAGATTAGCAAGCCAAAGGGAATATATGATAGATTTGGTTCTATATAGTAAAAAAGTAAACACCTAAATTAAAAATGAATAAAAAGTTATAACCATGGTGGGGATATTTATTTCCTTTACCGTTACATTCGAATTCATAACGTTAACGAAGCTTACATTCTTCTAGTCCAGTGTCCGCAACCACTATTCTAATCTTTAAACTATCTATGTACGATCGCATTAGAGAAATAACCGGAAAGCTTCACAATAGATGCCCGCAGCGTCGTAGTGAACTCTTTTTGTTTCGACATGTAGCTCCTTTCGAAATCAACAGAGAGTACAAAAACTGTCGTAGTCTTGAGGTATTGCATTTTGATAATCTTTCTAAAATGAAGGCTAAAGAATAGTAGTTAAATTGTAGTCGTTTTTGTAGTGGGAATTAACTTTAGTAATTTGCCATGTAAAACAGTCCTTAGGAATTTTTATTATACTCGTATGTGGTAGAACGAAAAAAGAACGCTACTGTTATTCATATAGGTACAGTTTGCTTTAAAAGAGACAAAGAATTATATAATCTATTAATATTCAATTATTATAATTTTACAGCAAAAACGTATTTTTAATTTCATTTAAATTCGCAAAGGTTGACAAATGAAATTATTAACAATAAAGCGATTTTTAATTAGTACTCAAACCACAAAATGATTCCGGCGTATCTGATTGGCTCCCTAGGAAGCTATTCAATTATCGTTTATGTACACACACAGCATATGGAAGTATAGGTGTATATTTTATATATGTACATACATATGTATTGATAATGGGCTAGTGCATAAATATTGTCGAAAAGGCAACATATGCAAAGAGAGAAAAAAATTTATAATTATGAAATTTTGTCAGGCAAAAAATATTAAAATATTTACATACACACATATGTACATTCTAGAATAAAGCAAAAAATAGTGAAAGTAAAAAATGTGGGAAATGCAATGAAATCAATAAAAAAAACTACACTTACAAATGTATATCTATATAAGTATATACATACATATATGCATATGTGTTAAGAAATAAATGTACATACATAAATAAATGGAATATATTATATGATGATTGGTAAATACTACATACATTTGTACATAAGTAAATATATACCCTCTAGCGATTTTGTTAATTTCGACGTGCATGGCGTAAGTGTTCCGCATAATGTTATGTAAAACCATTATTCGTCATTGAATATTATAAGTATACAGTATGGCCTCGCTCAACGCAACTAATAGCAATTTGGGTAGTTGCAATAGTTGAGGTTGTTGATAAAAGCAAGTCAAGAAATGAACTGCCAGTTTTTTAACACATAAACAATTTATTAAAATATTCAATCAAAAAAAATTAATTAATTTTATTAGAGCGTAGATAAAATCAAACCAAATCTTAATTAGTATTAAGGTTAACTTATTTTGAAATCAACACTTATATTACGTATTATTGATTAAATTTTTTCAAATAATTAAATTCTGCACTGCAGTTTCGTGAAAATCTCAAAGTAATAAAATATTTTGTGAGCAAACACAATTTTCTTAAGACCATTGAATGCAAGGGCTAGACTCAATAAGACACAACCGGAGTATTTCCAACAATTACCTCGTCCGCGCTTTCAATTTCTTCAACTAGATCTTTGTTTAAAGCTTGATAACGAGAGTAAACATATCAATTTCTTTAAACGGTACGACAATCGCAATTTTTGTCGACAATATTTGTCATTTGCACTAACGATTTGACGATTCACTAACATATTTTTAACGACACTTAACAGCTGTCTCGTTGTAATTATTCAAAGTACTAAAAAGTGGCATCAGGGTTAAACTAAACGCCAAAATGGGGGAAAAACACAAAAAGAAATGGAAAAAATCAAATGAATGTGTGCTGCCGAATATAAATTTTGTCTCCTTCTAGTCCAACTCCTGGAACTGGCCATTTCAACGAAAGTTGAATACATGTAAAATTTTTCGATACTATCATATGTACAATAAATAGGTTTTACAAGAGATTTCCCAAACCTCAACCCCTACGTCGATACTACTATAGCTGAAGATCTTATATCTACAATTTCGTTTTTAACAATTTATTTTAGTATTAAACCAAAATAAATGAACATTGATATTTGCTATAAAATTAAATATGTATATAAATAATACTAATTTTACATTGTTTTTAATTTCTTCTTTTTTTGTAATTGTTAAGTTATTATGTATTCTTTAATTAATATGTGACTTTAAGTTAAGATGTCAAAATCAGAGATCATATTTTTTGCATTCTAAGTTATTGGAATTGTTGTACCATAAAATATCTTCTATTGATTTTATTGAACTAATGTATGCATATGTTTTTTTTTTGTTTTAAATAAATGAAATTAAACGAAATAAAATGGATACGACTATATTCCAAAATTGTCCACCTAAATGTTCGTCTTGATTGGTGGCGGTTAAGGCGTACCGCGTAAGGGTTAATATTCAAATTAATCTATGAAGGTTCAATAGGGGCCATAATTTATGTGTGATACCATCGACTATAATAATAAAGACTTCAGATATTAGATAATCTTAGAATCATATCCCTGCGAACAAATAGAATAAAACGGGGCCAAAACAACTTGAAGCTGATATTCAATAAAAATATTTTATTTGGAATATGCGTATATGAATTCGATTTTGAATGTAAGTAAATTTTTCCTTTACGTGCCTATCAGTGTGCATAGAGTTTACATATTAATCTACTCTCCATTTAAACATTCGACGTACTTTTTTAAAAAACCTCCCGCACTCTGCTTACCTTTTCGCTGATATTGTACGCATTTTCATTGCCTTTTAATTTTATTTGGCCATTGCTTTTTCCAATTATATTTACCCATGTGAATATGTACACTTGTATACATACATATGTATATTATATATTGTATATAGGCATGTATGCGCGCTTCACGTTTTAAAGCCAAATAAAAATGATGTGCGTAAAAAATCACTTTTATTATAACTTTTATTGTGACTATTTTTTAGCGTAGAAAAATCACCCTTGTTTTAAATTTTTCCATATAAAACTCAAGAAAAAAAACATCGACGCACATATCTCAGTCTCACATTCGCATAGGTGTGAAAAGTGCATGAGTTGTGGCTGTGTGCGATGAGCGAGAAAGCATTACACATGTAATAGCTGAAAAAAATCCTTTTTCATACATATGCAAGTATCTCGTACGCACTTATATAAAAATGTATCGAGCAGGTAAAAAAAAATCGTACAAATGCATTCGGACGCATTTGTCCAGCGCCATCAGAGACGTCAATGAAATTCCAAAGAGGTTAAAATGGTATACGTATGTATATATATAAGTATTTATAATAGAAAGGACGGTGGGGAAGTAGCATGTTAATAAATTTATATAAAATGTGTACGTAGTAGCGCTAGAAAACTATCGATACTATCGGCATGACTATCGATGGTTTCTTCTTGAAGTTGGACGGGCGACTGCACTGTGGGTGTGAAGGATGAATGCGTATATCGGAAATACTAGCAACTTTAAATTGCATATAAGCAGGTGCAGTAGAATATCAGGGTGTTTCATAGATTACCTCATCATCATCGTCATCTAAAGCAACTTCGTAGAAAAATGTTTAATATTGAAATTCAGTTACCCAAACCTTAACACATTTTTATTATGTTTATTCCATATTTTTAAACCCCTTCAAAATTCAATAAATATACCGATTTTTCCAGTTCGGGCGATCTAAAAACACAAGAGAACAAGTAAAGTAAAGAAATAGTCTCTTCCGTCTTTAGACCTTTGCATTGTTCTTCTTCTTCATCTTAATTGGCGCTATAACCGCCTATGCGATTTTGGCTGATTTCAACATAGCGCGCCAGTTGCTTCTCTGTTTTGCTAACTGGCGACAGCTAGGGGCACCAAGTGAAGCCAAGTCCTTCTCCAACTGGTCTTTTTAACGTATAGGAGGCCTTCCTCTTCCTCTGCTCTCACCAGCGTAGAGCTGGAGCATTTTCTTCCATAAGTAAAACAAGATCTATCCAACGTACCCGCGGAATCTTAATTCGCTCTACTATGTCACTGTCGTTATAAAGCTCATACAACTTTCCATCGCCTTCGGTATTCGCCGTCGCAAAGACGTAAAGGTCTAAAAGTCTTTCGGAGAATCTTTCTCTTGAACACTCTACTCCTTATCTGATGTGCCACACAATAGCACGAGCATGATGACGTATAGAGCATAGTTTTCGTCGAGAAAAGCTTTTACTAATCACTTACCTACTCAGCCCAAAGTAGCACTTCTTGGCAAGATAGGCCTCTCATTGGATTTCGAAGCTGGCATTCTTGTTGGTGTTAATGCAGGTTCCACGAAAAACAAAGTCCTCTAATCTGTAAAAATTGTAACTGTCAACAGTGACGCAGGAGCCAAGGCTCGGATGCGCTGACTGTTTATTTGATGACAGGAGGTACTCCGTTTTGCCCTCGTTCACCTCCAGACATTTTCCGTTTGCTTCTTTATACAGCTTGAAAGAGGAAGAACTAACGATGCGGTTGTTGAGGCCAATGATGTCGATGTCATCGGCATACGCCAGTAGTTGCACACTCTTATAAAAGATGGAGCCTGACCGGTTTAAATCTGAAACTTGAATTATCTGTTCCAACGTAATGGTGCTGTCAAAAATTGATTTAAAGTCGACAACTAGATGGTGAGCGTCGATCCTCTTCTAACAGGTATTTTCCAAGATTTAAACAGTTCATTGATAGTTGGCTTAAGTCTTACACTCAATACGGACCTTTGCATTGTTACCGTTAAAATAGTTAACTGGAAAATTTCACGGCTTTAACTGTATAAATATAGTAGCTTTAAAGTAAAGCCTCATACCTGAATAATCAGTCGTATGGGAGATGTAGGTTATAGTAACCGTATCTTGATAATTTTTAGTGAACACTTTCTATTCGTAATAAGTTACAGGAGAGCCCAATTTCATGTTCTTAGTTGCTTCAGTGTAGGAACATCCTAGCAGAACAATCATAGTTTCAGCTAGATATCTCAAAAACTGCGAGACAAGTTTGCGTTTCAACAGACAGACGCTCCGAAGGACAGCCGGGCATGGCTAAATCGAATCAGCTCGTGATCGTGACCATTTTCGTATACTTGATTATGGGTCCATCTCTTCTTTTTCTCATACTTACAAACATCGAACCAGAATTATTATACCATTTCATCTTAATGATATGTATAAAAAATGTACTGGGGTTTAGGGCACGTAATGGCTGCAAACTAATGTATAAGGATACATATGTTCTTTTCATCGGTTACTTATATATCTTTTTTTTATGCGGCGATACTATCGAAGAGCTATCTATGGTTTTGACCAATAGTATCGGAAACTATCGATAGTGCCGATAGGTTTTCAGCCCTAGTACATAATAGTTATATGCGTACGATATCTCTCCGACGTGTGTATGTTTGCAATTAAAAAAAAAAGTGTCTGATGAAATGTGTATAGATGTGTGTGAGCGAATTGACAACATTGGCAGCTGGGACGCGGTTGAAATTATTTTTTCCGGACCTTTAAAATATCCTCTTCTATTTACTATATACATATGTATACAGTCTGCGGAAGGCAGTCGATGGCTAATGGTGAGCAGGCAGCGTATTTAAATATAGATACATACTTATGTGCCTACATACATAAATACAAACATATACATATACGCTACATGTGTATGTGTAAGTTATGTGTCCATGTATGCATTTAAGCCGCACAGCAGCATAATTTACTTGTTCGCCCAACGCATACGCAGATTTTACCCACCCATACGCAGCTTTTGACTTCGTTGTTGCTATTGTTTGTTGATTTTCACGTTAAATTTTATTTTTAATTTTACACAAAATTCTTTTTTCCATACCCGCTTTAAATTTATGCATTCCTTTTTTGTGCTACTGAACCACACAACGCCTGTCGGAGAATAAAATAAGGTATGCAAACAAAACAAAAAAATATTGGATTGCAATTGCTAGAGCAATTCGCGCGCGCTGCGCTGGTTTGGGGTCATTTTCGTGGTCGGCAACGGTCATGCGCGCTGTAACCGCAATGCTCGTTGCTGATGTCTGCGCTGCCATAGATTTTCACTCTGCAATCCGCAGACATATTATTTGCATTTTGGCCTTTTCGACATGCTTCAATTATGTCCAGGTCCTTTCTGTAGCTGAAAATGGTTCTCTTTCTCACCATTACTTTCTATTTTTTTTTTTTTGTATATCGTATATCTCATGTTTGTTTAATTTTTGCTGTCATATAGCTTTTTAATTTCATTTCAACTTCTTTTGTTGAAATTTAATGAAATATTCAATTAAAATATATTGTTGCCGCGATACTTGTTCTTGCTGAAAGTACATCCTTTATTGCCTTGGCATTGATTGCACTTATGCGGCTGCAGGAATCAGTTAGTCGACATATGGTTTGTTTCACAATAACTTCATTAGATTCATATGTGTGTGCGAGTGTTCTCTGCTCTTTTGTCAAAAATGCTGAGAATGGCCGTGGCGTCATCCACCATATAATAAATGCTATAGGTTTATCTCCGACATTTTTTTGTCAAATTCAACCAAATTTCGTACACACTTTGCATTTATTGCCAGAAAGCACAATTTCAAATAATATAGAAATCAGACGAAACCCTCTCGTATTACAGTAATTTACTACAAATCAAAATATCCAATATTTTACTAAATCATGTGGGTTATGAGGAATATGGCTTTTCTCTTATACATGCCATGACATCGCCCTGAAAAAATCCAAAATAACGCACATTTTGAGCCATAAGACATGTTGTATATACCCAAATATCATACATCTCCCCCAAATAGTTGCGCAAATAAAGTGATTTTAAATTTTGTCTTCCTTATGTTGAGCCCGTAGACCACATGAACCTGCTGTAAAAATTTCATAAAGAACGGACGCCTATAAAGGACTCACATTATTTTTTTTTGTGTATAACAATAACTTTTTTATGGCAATGACCCATATGTAACTAAAACTCTTTTTACAACATGAGTAAGATCGATACTAGATGCGGTTCGGTAGTTTGGAGCCCGCGTTATCAAGTTCACATAGATCGGCTGGAATCAATCCAAAAACAATTCTTTCGATGGAATTCTTGGTTTAATCTTCCCCATAATACTAATCGTTTGAAACGAATAAATCTTCCTGCTTACCCAACCGTTGAGAAATGCTAGGTATAATATTTATGGTTAAACTACACACAAATTAAACTTAGCGTTCCATCCCGGGTTTCAGGATACTTTAAACCTCCTGATTTTAAACATTGTAAATCCAATCATGATTTAAATGAACATTTCCTATTTCAACTGTCTTTCCAGTTCATTTGATTTTTGGGCTCAGTATTCAGCATAAAAAATGCTATACTGTACTTTTTCAATAAATGTCCAACAACAGTACAATATTCTTACATTTTATATGTATATTATATTCAGCTGATGAAGTTTTTTTCTGTAGATGAGCAGTTCTAAACCTCTATCGCTTAACAAACTCTTAACAAATAACAAAATAAAATGAGATCCGTGCGTCATGCGGGTCGCGCCCCTTTTGTCGTTTGCGCGGGAAAGATGGTAACTGTTGAGTTTATATACTCATTTTAACAATAAGTAGTATTTGTATAATACAACTCGATTTAGTTTAATTTGCTTTGTTTTAAGTGTTATTTAACTAATTTTACTTTACTTTAGTCTATTTAAATAATTTGATTTACTCCAATATTACTTGATGTTGATTTGTTTAATTTGATTTATTTCAGTTGCATTGTATGTTATCTTATTTTGTTTTATTTTTTTTTTAATGTATTTTATTTACATTTTTAAGGATTTGTTTCATTGTAATTGGTTAAAATTTATTTTCGGTTATTTTATTTTAATTCAATTCAATTTTACTATATTTCAGTATATATTTTATTTTTATCTTACTATTGTGTTTTAACTCATATAAACTTATTATTAAATTTATTATATATTTTCTTTCATTTAGTTTTGATTTATTTTTTAAAATTTATTTTATTTTATTCATAAATTAAACTAAATTTTTTTTGTTTTATTTTCTGTTACTTTATTTTTATTTATTTTGTTTTATTTCACTTTGTCTTGTAAATGTCCGAAAGTTTCGCTAGGATGCATCCATCTGTTTATCGTTTCACTTCAGTCGAAATTGGGAAAGACGGAAATTATATGCCTACACACACATTTACTCACAGACGTTTGCGCCACAGATTACAGCTTATAATGCCATTCTCCAATCTCAGAATACCTTTTACTGGACAGCACTTTGTTATTTGGCAGGTTGCATATTATAAACGAGCACGTAGATGAGTTCTTCCAATATTCAATTGTGGGTGGCTGGTTGACTTGGGTGGTTTGGTAATGGACTGGACAACCCCGTTGATGCAGCGCTGTTTTTGCACTGAGAGCACAACGAAATTCAATTGCAGACAAATATTCAATTGTAATCGTGCATTGTATTTGTGCTGTGGCTGCCATGGCGGCGAATGAACGAGCTCGCACTTAGTACATAAAAAGCAAACAACGATTGGCATTTTTAATGTTTTCCTTTTATTTTCACCGTTAAAATTCAACGAATTTTTTTGTACTTACAAAAATGCGTCGTAACATGAACATCAAGGGATCTACGGACAAACGCGGTGTGTACAGGTATACTGGTATAGTATTTTTCATATATATTACATAATTGTCTACACGTGTATTTTAGGTATACATATATTTTTAATCGTGTATTTTAATACACACAAGTATGATGAATAAGAGATGCCCGCATTTGCAGTTTTTTGAAATTCAACCATTGTTTGCGTGAAGGCGTTTTTTTTTATAAAAACAAAAAACTATGCAAAACTTTAAAGAGTTTTTTGGTTGGATTTTAACCTTAGGGGAAGACATACTATTTTTAAAATACTCAAACGAAAATGCATCTAATGATATTTGTATTTGAGCGAAAATAAACGTTGTTTTTGTTTTGGAAAAAAATGCTCATCATATTATTCATTTTATTTATATTAAGAATTTCAAATTTTCTCATAACAAAATCGTGTTTATTAACTCGTCATCGTAAATCCCATATTGTCTAGTGGTTAGGATATCCGGCTCTCACCCGGAAGAGCCGGGTGCGATTCCCGGTATGGGAAGTATACTTTTTATATTCTTAAAATTTTTTATTGATATTTAAATAAAATGCTTCACTTTAATTACTACGAATATATTTTTACAAATTATACAAAGACGGATGGTGCGAATTTTCGAAATATTATTCATAAAGGCGATTGCATTCTTTAGTTATATTATAAATGGAAACCTCAATAATAGTAAGCACAAAAAAGATGTATAAATTTAATAATGCATACCACGCTCCCATTTAAGAGAAAACTACTATTCACTATACCTTCGCAGCTATGTGTTTGACGCAGATATATATATATATACTTTAGATAAGGGTATACCTGTATTTAAAAAAACCTGTATAAGAAAACAAAATTCCTTAGCTTCTCCGGGGATGCCGCCATCCACTCACAATTAGCGCCCTTATGGTTCTTCTCCGAAATATAAATATACTTCGACTGTGCAATGGAACCAGATCGCACAAGACGGAAATGCAAAGCGCAATAAGTGTCGGAGATATACATATTTGCTCAAAGGAGGCGATGACACGCCCATTCTCAACATTTTTTAATTCATATATGTACTTCATTTTTAAACCCAATCCTGTATATCGAGTTTGTGGCAATCACCTTGTATAGTTATTGAAATATAGGATTTTTTTATATTCTTTATATTTCGTCTCCCAACCCCATCGTTTATATGAAATTTGAGCAAATAATCTTTGATAATAGATACAAAAATATCGAATTTTTTGAATTTTGTGGTGTGGTTTCGTTCAATTTTTACAAATTTCAAAATCTTGCTGAATGGGTTGAGTTTCAATGTGTGTGCTAAATTTGGTAGAGTTTGGATATACATATATACATACATACATACATATGTGGTAGTGCCACTCCCATTTTTTTAAAACGTATTCTTTTTCCAACCCAATCTTTATATTACCTAAAGTAAAAATCGCATTCTTTAGATTTTGTCAATGCACCGATATCTGGGCTTGGCTTGGCAATTTTGGTATACATATGTACATATATACATATGTAGGTACATATATGTACATATTTATCAAACAACCGTTGAGTAAAGAAAAGTTATAATATCTTGGGCGGTAGCGCGCTCGGATATAATAAAGTAATATGAAAAATACCATTAAGCATACAAAAAAAAATTAATTTAAATAAATTATATAAAAACAAAATAAAAATACAGTGAATTAGACTTAAGAAATCTGATTAAATAGAATAAATTCACTTAAATTAAAATACATAAATTAAAAGTAAATACATGTTAAAATGAAAACAGTAAAATAAACCAAAGTAATAAAAGCAAAATAGAGTAAAATTAGAAAAAAATATATAAAATAAAATCACAGAACGTAACATAAAATGAAATAAAATAAGTTTAAATAAAAAATATAAAATAATTATAAAAATATAATAAAATAAACTCAAATAAAAAAAACCTTGCAACAGTACACAAAGAAAAAACACAATCAAACTAAATAAAAACATATTAAATAATAGGGATAGTTATAAACTTGCTTAATCTAAAAATCAAATTGAGTAGCATATAAACAAAAAAAATTATCTTCCCATACCGGGAATCGAACCCGGGCCTTCCGGGTGAGAGCCGGATATCCTAACCACTAGACAATATGGGACTTGTAATCAACGCAAAACAAACGCAAAACAAACGCAAAATACAACACATTCGTATACATTGCCTATACAATGGCAATTGGCCGACCAGTTATCGCCAATACACGAGACTACACTTCTCTTCATGAATCATTTCTCCGCACTTTCATCGTTCTGGCCGGCCGGCAGGCAGCGCCTCTGCAGATGACAATAGGCGTGCGTGTTTAATTGAAAATTCAATAGCTCGCGATTTAAACATTCGCACAAATGGTGTATAACAAAAACAAACATCAACAAGCGATACAATGCAAATTAAATAAAAATAAAAAACAAAAGCAATTCATTTTGACAGTTGTTAAAAATAAATACAACCAACAACAACATACCAAAGGCTCTCGAAATGGATGCTGTCTGTGATTTTGTATATTTACTTATATACCAAACAAAAAACACAAACTGGCGACATTAACAACAACAAAGGTATCAAAAAGTGATAAATTTTACATAACTAATACATAGTACTATTTAAGTAAAACGGATAGACAATCTTTTGATTTATTTTTCTGACAATATTTATGTACATACATACATATGTATATATTTTGGCACAAGAACTCAAAATTATTACGTATTTAAAGCTTGTAAAAAATTCGTAGGAGTTAAAGTCCGTTTCTTCGTTTCTACGATATACGTATATATAAACTAACATTCGCATTCTTTTTAATAAAATCTTCACCCAGTATATATGTATGTATATCGAAACAATCAATTGGCTTGAGAGATTGATTTAAAAATATTTTGTAATAACTATAAAAGCGATGCCACGTAAAAAGCTTTGAATTTGCGTTGGCAAAGAACATAGAACTATAAGAATGGACAACACTTTACTTTTGCTTTTCTGGTTGATCAATAGCGTAGCGTAAATGCTCGACCAAATGCATAAATGATTGAATGAAAAGAGAAGGAGCTACCCTGTTGATCAACGAGAAAAGCAAAACTAAAGTGTTGTCCATTCTTATAGTTCTATATTCTTTGGCGTTGTATTTGTAAAAGCGCAGTAAAACTTTAAATTTACCTTGTTTTGTTGTAGTAAATTGAAGTATAGCATCTGTTTCTAAGCAGAGAACGAAAACGAACCGAACTGAACCATTCCCACAAGTTTGATCTCCTTTTGTCGTTCTGCTCACGAGCACTAAATAAATAAATTTCGTTTATTGTAAAAATAGTCCTCAAAAGCAAACCCCAAACAAAACAAGGTACACGAAACCATGATTCAATAATGAAAGGTATAATAATTCTGCGGGTTTCTCACTCACTCTTTACAAATCGTCTCCCTTGTTGAAAAACCGTGTTGCTTCTTTGCAAATTCCATTTTTATATAAACATTTTACTGTCGTTATTTTGTATAAAAATCGTATCTTTTGACATGGCCAATACTTACTTAGAGTATGTAAGAATATTTCGACCGGTACATGTTCTGAATATGTTCCACTGTGATTTTTACGAATATCTCGCTACATTGCTACGTTGCTAAATATCATATGCATCCCAGGAATTTGAGCCAAGCATCCATTGCACACAAAATTTTACGTTTTAAATACATTACATTTATTATATTAGTGAGATCAAACGTCTGTTTACTACTTTAAACTATTTGTTTGTTCACATATTTACCACTAATTTTATCAAAACCCATTTATTCGCATATATTACATTTTGGATTTTGTTAATTGAAATCATTGATGTTTCCATTTATAACGAAGAAATCCCTAAACGGGAGATCGTAGCAAATTCGTCATGGAAGTACTCGTAATATGTTACACAAAATAAATCAATTTCTCTTAACATATTTCGTTTTTTTTTTGTAATTTACACTCTACCACTAATTACCTACTTTAAGTACTTTTTTGCCACCTTTTCGCCAAAGGGGACTATATTTTGCCGCATTTCTACTTCTTTTGCAAATGAAACTTTTCTGCGGGAGAACTAAAACTTATCTGTCATTATGTATCAAACCTTTAATTAACGTTTAATGCTTAAACCCTTGATGTCTAAATGCCTCTTCCACTGTGTGATTTGGTTCTAGATTTTGTACCAGAAAGTATAATTTTTTTTTTTTCAATAATAGTTTCTATTGAATTAATGATCCCAACCACGACACCATTCCGTCTTTAATTTTGTATAGTTTTGGAGCTCAATAAAATGATGTCATTTATTTTTCTCTGATTTGCTATTGCCATTTAATTGAAACTTAGTACTAAAAATAAAGTCTAGTGAAGGTTGAAACAGAAACTTTTCAAACTCTTGTTTCTTACAATATGTTCATTCTCAATATTTGTATAAGATACTGAGCTGAACTGAAGCAATAGCTTAAATTTCTGAACACTGAACAAATCCTCACTTTTCTACATGAGACTCATTGTTTTCTATAACATCTGATGGATTCCATCAGATCATTTTCTCCTCAGTCCCCTGGACGATATCGGAGTACCGAACAGCGTTGTTTTTCAAGTGAAACTGATTGCAATTGAGAAGGTGAACTGATGAAAGGTGTTGTGGCACCCAAAATTGATATTTACATTTTCGGTAACAGGAAATGTGCGGCCGAAAAACTCACGCGACTCGACATTAAACTTCCTACTGAGTATATAAGTGGCGAAATACGTACATCTGTATACCCTTTCGAACTTTCAAGCTACTTGTTTCTGACAGACTTTTCAAAGGAGCGAATGATAGATGGCAGAACGAGATTACTTACTACCGGATTATTGTGAATTAAACCTAAGCATAACATCGGCTAATAGTATATAGTATAACAGTTGCATAACTTCTATAGAAGTTGTCAAGGCGAATACGTGGAGGAAACGATTTTGCACCTCTTTTGCCAAAGTCTCGCTCTATCCAGACGAAGACTCTCCACTTTAGGGAAATTTTCATTCGATAACTTTGAGAGCCTTAGATGAGCCTTTAAAGACAATTGCTAGGTATTTTGACGCTGCGACAGAGGCTACTAGTATAGCAGATTTGTTTTGAACGATAACTTTCAAGTGATTTGTATCCAAAGAAATAAATTACAATAACGATTGTTTTCTATCCCTGCTATGAATCTATCAGACCTCTATACTATATTTGAAACATAAAACTTTGCGGTTTGGAAAGCTACGGCATTGGGACTAGGAGCAAAAACATCAAGGAGGCGAATAAACTTGTACGGGCGAATAAACTTACCCAATTGAGGTAATATTTAAAATTCAATTTCCCATAGGGAATAGCCCAGCTGCATGCTGTATCCTAGGCCTCTAAAAGACAATTATGGTATTGTATAAAACATATAACCTTATTAGGGACGAGAGTATAGCTTTCTGTTAGATTTCTTTTATTCAGCGAATTATCTGCGAAAAAAATTTAAAAACCTGGAGCATAGCATAAGAATAAGAATCGAATCTGTTTTTGCAATTAATTTGGTTAACCTTCTTATGCTGCTGTTGAGGTTACACCTGAATGGTATGTACAACACTTATCTTATAGTTAGGAGAAGTTTCTACAACAACAATGATGGTTGACAGAACCTCAAAACTCTGTCCTCGATCGTCACAGAGCAGGATATATCTTAGAAATCAGGGGTTTCAGGGTTGTTAGCTTAACTTAGAATGCAGGCGTATTAACTTCATTCCCAGTTAGCAACTGAGGGAAGTTTTGATACCATATACCTCAGATGTTTGCAGTTAAAATCAAGTGGCGTAGTTGATTAAATTTGGAATATTCTTGTGGCTATGTTTGGAGAAGTCTTACAACCCTATTCCTGTCCTCAATAGAACAGGTCATCTGGGCACAAGCTGCTCAACTGTCTCCTGTTCATTTTCATCTCATACCCACTTTTCTCGTTAGGGTTTCGATTTGCCAATGCTACCACGAGTTTCGCAATATAAGGCTCGTACTTCGTCACAAGAAAGAAAATGAGAATGAAGATGGCACAACGTCGAAACCGGGTTGTCTCCAAACCAAACTAGACAAGGGATGACGGACAATCGGTCGAACATAGATCATCTTTTCACCCTGTCGGAAAAACAGAAGATCAAAAAGAAGCAATGGATATTGAATCTAGGTATTATTCGGGCCAAGTTAATTTTGCTATGCTAAATCCAGTCGCTGTGCACCATCGTTCAGCAAATTTGCTGAAAATGTTGGAGGTTGGGGCTGGAATCGGCGCCTTATTCGAGGTTATTGCTGAATCCTCTCGACTGCCTCATTTTCAGAGTTGCTGCGGTGACCAGGGACCCACATTAAATATAATAGGAGCTAGTTGCAGAAGCCATTTCGAAGAGTTCTGCATTGCTTAGCTAACTCCGATTTGCTTGTAAAATATATATGTATGTATATAGTCCCCTTCTTTAATGCACCAACACTCGAAATGCTCCCCTAGTTAAATTTCACTGAACACTTACGGGACATAATTGAATATTAAAAATGAAAAAAGGGTTAGGGTAAATTCAATACGACCAACAAAAACATGCTATGCCAACAATAGCAACAAACATTCTTAAGCGGAAGCATTAATACTGAAACACATGCACTTGTGCCGTTATATTTGCAAACATAAATTTATTTTGTGCATGCGAAATGTATGGCTGTTTGTCGGGTATGTCGAGTATGCCGCGCGGAAATGCAATTTTTGACATACGACAACGACAGCATTTAGCTGCACAGCATCCTCAAAATGGGAGGGTGAGGGCCAGCAAGGAAAAGCAATGATGACGTTGATGGATAAACAAATAAAACTCAAAGTGCCGCCACCATTGCAGAAGCAGCAAACACAAAAAAAATTTAACAGAGCAGAAAAAACATTAACAGCAACAACATACCCATCAACTGCAACAACAATTGCTGCAATAGCCTACAGGCGGGAAAGTGCAACACAAAGTGTTCGCATGTGTTGGTGTGGGCGTGGGGTTATTGGGCGATAAAGTCGGTGAGCAGAGTGGGTGGGTTTGGCGCGTAGGGGAGGTGTTGCGGATGCTTTTATGCAAAGCTGGGTAAACGGGTAAACGGGTGAACGGGTGGGTGGGTGCTTGTTGACTGACGGTTGAAGTGGCCCACTTCGTTTTCATATGAGAAATATGGCAACCACTTCACTTTGAAGCATATTAATTAAAAACATTTTTTATTTAATAAAAAAATCGGAGTAATAAAAACAAACGCCAGCATAAAAATGGAATAGAGCACAAATTGAGCTGCAACAGGAAAAAGAAGAAAGCGAAAAAAGCAAGCAAGGATAACAAAAATGATGTGCAGAGCAAAATGGCTTGGAAATTATTAAAAATTCGGCAGTAGCATATTTATATATCCTAGTGTGTATCACCCTCCATACAAAAACACTTTAAAATATTTTGTAAAAATATTAAGATTTACGTGAACTGGACCGACTTCAAAATACATTCTGAAATAAAATTTTTCATAAGACAGGTTTAGCTTAAAGATATTTAAAAAATTTTTCAACGGAATCGTAATTAGATTTTTAATACTGTTTTTGGCCTTTTCTAGATTGGGTAAAGAAATACGTAAATAACATAAACGTAGCCCTATTTTAACGAGGAAGTTGTTTCTTAACAGTTATTAGTTAAGAAATATTTTGTATATCACCGATTTACGTTATATAGTAACTGTTTCTATTCGCTCTTCTGTTTTTTAGACAAGGAACGAAGATGACACTGAAGATGGCCCCGTCGAAACCGATTTGTTTCCAAACCAAGCTTGACAAGGGATGACGGAAATAGTTCCAATATATAGTATATACTAATGTTATTAATAACTGTTATGAAGGATAAATATTTTTTTCGTTATCATTAAAAGTTCTTGACTAAGTTACCCTATAACTGTTATTTAACCTTTTAAATATATTTTCCGTTGTCAATAACAGTTATTTTATAAAGTTTACTTTTTACGTTTGTTAATAATATATATTGTTCCGTTGCCAGAAAACGTTATTTCCCAAAGCTTATTTTTTACGTAGCCCTATAACAGTTGTGAAGAAGAAATGTATTTTGCCTTACCAATATGAGTTATTTTCCAAAGTTACCTTATCTTTTACTTCTATCTTTATTTTCATCTTCACCTTCATCTTCATCAAAATCCTTACCTTACAAAGTTTATGAGACAACGTAAAAAAATAATGGTTAGAAAATAACTCTCATTGGCATCAGAAAAAAAATTTCTCTTTCAAAACATTCACAACATTTATAAGGCAACGTAAAAAATGAGGGGAAATAACTTTTATTGGTAACAGAAAAAAATATTTCTTCGGTTACATAGTTAACACTTATTATGTTATTATTATTATTATTATTAAATAACATTACAGTCACCGGATAACGTACAAAAACAGTATATAAAACTCTACGTCTATTAACTGGTATTCGCTTTAAAACTGATAAGTATTATGTCCTTGCCTATATTAATAATATGCTCATTGGAAATATATTCTCCCACCTTTTTTATTTTTTTTTTATAAAGAGGGTTAAGTCGCTTTTTGGCAAATCTGATTATTATGATGCCGTTGAACATATGTTTACATTTTTTGTACAGATCTTTAAAGCAAATACTGTTTTATAGAAGATATAAAAAACAACTTTTCTTATTGATCAGAAACTCGGTTTTGGTGGTATTTTCAAATCAATGCTGGTCCCGTAATTTTCGAATAATATTTCCGAAATATTTTGCCAAATGTCTTGAAACCTAATAGATTTTATAACACCGATGGAAAAACTGCTATGGTTTTTGTTGGCGCATCCTAATGTACATAAATATATATGTATGTGAGAAAATATATAAAACGCTTTAAAATATCGGGTGGGCATTGGAGTAAATTTTAATTCACCTGTGTGGCATATGTATGTATATATTACATATATGCATCTATCTTTATGTATATTATGTGCATGCATTCAAAAAATGTGCTTACATCCATATATACAATCCTTTATGAGAGTTTGCAAATTGTAAAGAATCGACAATTTTTTGGGCTCTTAAAAAAATGGACCAATGCAACTTTCCAAATTAATGCCATCAAAATGCAGTGACAGCTACTGTTGTTGCCGCTTAATTACATTCTTTTCCACTGCAAATGCATTACCAAAGTTACATACATACATCGATGGCTTTTGTGCAACCGGCCATGTGCATATCCTGTTGATGTCAGCTCACTCCAATTCCAACTGTTGAAGAGTGATTTTTTTGTAACATGCAACATAGTGAGATTTGCGCCTGAAACATACACACACACACTCACACAATGGCAGCAACAGCAGCAAAACGTGATACAGTAAAACAGTCAGTCACTCTGTAAGCCATTCAGCGTGTCATTCAGTTGGTCACTCTCTTAGTCACTCAAGCTACTCATTCAGTCAGTCGATCATCTATTCACTCAAGCGTGCAGTCAAATGCGGCCATTTATCAATATTAATTATAATCCCAATGAAGCCGCCAAATGCGACTACAAGCCAAACTGGAAGCAGCTTATATGGAAAGGCATACACTCATATTTATATAAATACTTCTACAAACACATACATATGCATCCACATATGTACATATGTATGTACATACATATATATGCATGAATTTGCATTGGTATGCAAATGAGGATGGGGCGCTTTGGGTGAATTTAATAGACAAACTGGCTATTAGAAGCCGACAGCGCTGCAAATTCGTTGCTATTTATTTTAGTATCATATGTGGGAACAACTTTCGGCTACCAGTTAGCTAAAGTAAGGTGGAGGGAGGCTGAGTGGACAGCCAGACAGGTTATTGTCCTGCACTGCTTTTATTTTGATGCATGTGATTTTGCTGCATGTCGAAGATATTTTTCGATTAATTGATTGTAAATTAATTGATTTTTTGCATATTTTTTAGTTGATTATTGATTAGGCAACCACTCAGAATTACAGTAGCTGAAAAATGTATGTAACCACTGCATTCTATTAAGGACAATAGCACCAGTTCACAATAATTTCGATCTCAAACATTTGACTAACATCAGAGGTATTAGGTAATGCAGCACTTTCTGATTTGATTTGGGGCCAAATCACTGCAATATTGGGGCTAAAAAAAGTTAGTACATTGAAAAAAACAAAAGAATATAAGATGTAATTTTTCCTTCAGTTTACGATATTGAGTAAAGGTTTCTTCAAAATAATTGAAAACCTTGAAGTAAAATTCCTTTAGCGCCATTAGAGTCACAATATGACGCTTATACGACAATTTGAGGACAAGTTCTGGAACCTTTACTACTACTACTACAACTAATAATTAAAACTACGGGCGTGAAACCTCAACTTCTACTATTACTACTACTATCACTCCGACTGTCACTACTACTACTACTATCACTACTAATTACTGCTACTATTTTTACTGATGCTACTACTAAGTAGTACTAACCGCTATTACTACTAAGCACTGTTAACCGCTATTACTATTAATACTATTACTTTCTACTAACGACTACTACCACTACTACTCCCATATTTAACTCTATCTCTTTATGAAGTTCTTTATGAAGTCGGCAAGGAAATTTTACTTCTAGCTCACGCTTTTAGATGCACGAGTAATTTTTTAGTATGTTTAGCGAAATCATTTTATTCAAATTTATAATTTTGATTTTGATTGCAATTTGCAGCCCTTTCATGCACTTCGATCTGGAAAACTGACGTCTTATATATTTTAACTTACAAAAGTAGGTCCAGTGCAACAGAATGTGAACACTCCTCTTTTCTCTGAAGACTAGTTGAAAAGAATATGTGAAATCTGATTAAGCGATTATATTGAGTTATATACAATATAATAACTAGATTTTATGAGGGACTTTAATTTTTATATAATTTATCTGCATATTCACCAAATGACTGCTTCAAAATATCATTACAACCTGTGACTACAAAAATATTTTCAAATCTTGATTAATAAGAAGTACAAATAACTCAAATTTTGTAGTCTTTAGTCAAAAAACTTACTGAAATGTTGCAGTTCAAAATGTATTTTCATTCAATGAATGTGACTGAAACGATATTAAGAGTTGATTATATTAGGTAGGGTAGGTTGGAGTGGCAGCCGCCTGCAGCGGCTCACTTAGGCCAATATTAGGAGGCCCATTGTGTTACCACAACGAAAAATTTGTACCATCCAAAAGGAAAAATTACCCCTCACCAAACCATTTTGCCTCGCTGATGAACTTCAACAGACAATTTACCTCGGCGCTTGCAACCTCACTAAGGTCATCAAAAAACGGTGATCCCAGATATTGCATTCTGCTTTTACACAGTGCAGGACACTTACACAGTAAATGCAAGATCGTTTCCTCCTCCTCGTCTTTCTTGCAGCTCCTACAGCATCTTCGGAAGGGTACTCCCAACCTTTCAGCATGTTTCCCTATCAGACAGTGCCCTGTTAGAGCCCCGATGACGTTGGAAATGTTTTCCCTACTTAGAGAGAGAACGCTGCGCGGCCGTTTCCGGTCCCATTTAGGCCACATCTGCCTTGAGGTTCGACATGTCGTATTTTGCCTCCATCTATTGTCAGCTTGCTTATATGTACAATCTCTGAGTAGCAGTTTGCAAGTGGCAAACGGCATACCAATGCGTTCTTTATCTTGAAGAATCTGCTTGGTCGTACCTTGTCTTGCAAGTTCGTCTGCCATGCAGTTTCCCTCTATGTCCCGGTGACCAGGGACCCAAATGAGGTACAGTCTGTTCTGCTTGGCCATCTCCTGCAGAGATAGGCGGCAGTCCAGCGCGATGTTAGAGTTAAAAGTGAAAGAGCTCAGAGCTTTGATTGCAGCCTGGCTGTCACTAAGAATGAAGATGTCTCTTCCTATAATCCCGGTCCCAATCTCCTCTACCGCCTCCCTGATAGCTGAGACCTCAGCCTGGAAGACGCTGCAGTGATCTGGTAACCTAAAGGAAATTTGCAGGAGAGGGTTTCGTGAGAAAACGCCTCCTCCTACCTTATTATCGAGTTTTGAGCCATCTGTATAGATGACAATGCTATCAGGTGGAGTATGAAACTCAAGTTTCCACTCCTCCCTGCTTGGAATACGTGTAATAAAATTACTTTCAGAAACCGATGTCAAGGCGCACCGATCCGTGTTGCTCGGAATAGAGCAGAACTTATTCAAAATACAAGTGTGCCCTTGGCTTTCAGGGTGCCACTGGGATGTCTCTCTTAGTCGCAAAGCAGTCATCGCTGCCATTTGTTGTCCAACCAAATCTAAAGGAATAAGGTCTAAAATGACGTTCAAGGCCTCATTTGGAGTAGTTCTGAGCGCCTCACTTATGCAGATCATACTAGATCTTTGCGCCTTGGTGAGTAGTCTAAGGTTACCCTCTTTTTCTAATGCAGGCCACCACACGATCACCCCATATAGGAGTATTGGTCTGACGACCGCTGTGAAAATCCATCGACAGATCCGGGGATTTAGCCCCCATTTCTTGCCTATGGCTCTCTTACATGTTTAGAGGGCTACAGAAGCCTTCTCATGACGTTGAACAAGATTCTCCTTCCAGCTCAACTTCCTATCTAAAATAACGCCTAGGAATTTGGCACTTGTAGAAAGACTTAACCGGGTACCGTTTAGTACCGGTGGAGTCACAGAAGGTACTTTATACTTTCTCGTGAAATGTACAAGTTCCACTTTACTTGAGCTGACCCTGAGCCCGCAGTGGGTGGACCACTTGGATACCTCCCGAAGCGCTCGTTGCATCAGCTCGCATAATGTTTGCGGAAACTTCCCCCTGATTGCAATCGCGACGTCATCAGCGTACGCGACGACTTTTGCGCCACCCCATGCCGTATCTCGCAGTAGCGTATTTACGGTGAGGTTCCATAGGAGTGGTGATAGGACGCCTCCTTATGGCGTCCCCCTCGACACGTGCCGTGACAATTCGCTCGCACCCAGCTTAGCCCTTACTACTCTGCAACAGAGTAGCTAGCCGATAAAGTCAACCAGTGAGTGTTCAACCCCTAGATCCCTAACGGCGCCAGTTATAGCTTCTGGAAATACGTTATTAAAGGCGCCTTCAATGTCCAGGAAGGCTACAAGACAGAATTCCTTAACCCTGAGAGACTTCTCAATATAGCCGACCAAGCTATGGAGTGCAGTCTCAGTAGATTTGCCTTTGCGGTAGGCATGTTGGTCATTAGACAGTAGTCGACTGTCGATGGTATCGAACAGGTAGCTACTAATAATCCTTTCAAGTGCCTTAAGAGCAAAGGATGATAGACTGATAGGTCTAAGATCCTTTGGATTAGTGTGTGAGGCCTTACCGGCTTTAGGAATAAAGACAGCCGTGACATTTCTCCATGCCAACGGTATGTGAATTAGTTTGAAACAGGCCCTGAAAATAGTAGAGAGCCATTTTGCAGACAGCTCCAGTGTCTTAATTAGCTGGGCAGGTATTATCCCATCCGGCCCAGCAGATTTGTACGGTTTAAAGCTTTGGATAGCCCATTTAACCTTTTCTTCCGAAACCGGTATGTTAACGGGGTTGGAGGAGATGAGCGGAGGAGTTCCTTCCTCCGCAGTTGTACTACCAGGGAAATGGGTATCTAATAACAATTCAAGGGTTTCCTTTCCCGTTGAGGTCCAGGAACCGTCTTGCTTTTGCAAGAAACCTATCGGGTTAGGGGATCCTGAGAGAATCTTCCTTAGCCTGGCTGTCTCGGAAGCACCCTCGATGCCGCCGCAGAAGTTTCTCCACGAGGATCTCTTTGCCACCCTTAAAGCTTTTTTATAGGTCTGAAGAGACTTTTTGTACTCTAGCCATACCAGCTCAAGACTAAGTCTCTTGGCTTTGTTGAAGTTTTTCCTACAAGATTTTCGTAGTGAGTCCAACTCGCGTGACCACCAATGGGGTTTACGTTTGCCCCACTGTTTGGTTCAGGGCAAGCCTGATTTAGGGTATTTGAGCAGGTCAGCGTAAAAACGTCCACCATGTTCTCTAGATCCCCGATACAATTAGGTTCAATAAGAGGTTCGCTGTTTAGCCTATCCTCAAATAACATTTTGTAAGAGCACCAATCTGTGTTTTTTAGGTTTTTTCGCACCTTTGGGCTGGTAATAGAAAAGTTCAGTACGATTTCAATATAACGATGATCAGAGAAGGAGTGTTCATCTAGAACCCTCCAACTCTCGATCAATTCAGATAGACTATCACTGCATAGAGTTATATCTAAAACTTCTTTACGATTGCTAGTAATGAAGGTGGGATCCCTACCTTTGTTGCATATAAGTAGGTTAGTAGTTAGAAGGTAGTTCAAGAGTAACTCACCTCGATCATTGATGTCCGTGCTCCCCCAGTTGACATGGTGAGCATGGTGAGGGAGGGGGGTACTCGGCTTCGTACGGCATGTAAGCCGATGCCAGCACCAGTGGCATACCCCCTATCTCCGCGAGAATTGCCGTGACGTCGCCATCACTGTAATTAGGTAAAAGAAAGATATTTAAATCTGCTTTAGCCAGAACGCAGGCTCAAATTTTACCTTGACCGCGCTCCACGAAAAGCTTAAAGCCGGTGGCACCCAACCCACATACCCTTGAGTTACAAACCCAGGGTTCCTGAATGAGTACCACCGTAACGTCGCCTTTGCTCAGGCGACCTAGGAGAGCAGCTGAAGCTGCCTTAGATCGATGGAGGTTTATCTGCAGAATTCTCATGCGAGAAAACCGCTACCTCCCCTCCAGCCACGACGGTGACATCAGCCTCGCACTCTCCGTCGCTGAGCAGCAGCTCCTCCTCCGCAAACATCCTGTGCATTGTTGGTGCAAAGTTTGTCTGAGAGGAGACGCTGCCTTCAGCGTCGGAGAGTTCCGGTTCCGGCTCCGGTTCGGGTGCCTCAATGTCCACGTCCATTGCTGCACCCGCACCAGAGGCACGCTGAGCGTCCCCGCGGTACACCTTAATGATGACCTCATCGAGGCCATAGCAGACGCGGCCTTGCCTCTTCTCAAGGAGTCCGATGGACTCCTCGTTTAGGGACAAGACCACTTGTCTCGAAGGGCCCTCCGCGTCCTCGACCCGGACGACCCTCCAATCACTTGTTGGGAGGGCCGGGTTCATCACCTGAAGCATCTTTAGGATGCTTTCCGGTGCCGATGGTGTCACCGGAACCCATGCCCTCGCCCGGGGCCTGACTGGAATGTCCTTCCAGTCTACCACCTCCAACTTAGCCCCTGGGTAGACAGGGCCCACCTTTGCAACGGCGGCCTTATACAGCGCCACCGATCTCAGGTCCTCACAGGCGACCACCTTAATGTGGCCCTGGTACCAACCAGCGTCCTTACAGGCAGGGGGGGTTCCAGGGTTCTCCAGCAGAACGTCAAAGATGACGTTCGCCAGAGCTGCCTTCACCCACCTCCACTGGTCCTTTGGTATGGACCCGAGCTCGTTGCCTCGGTCCAGGACCCCAATAAGGATCCTGTCCTTCGCAACCTCGGCAAAGCTAGGCCTGCCCACCCACGAGTGCGGCCGGATTCTCTTAGACGCCGGAGTTTGTTCCTCCGCCGATGATTGACGTTTTGACGGAGGCACCCGGTTTTTCACCGAAGCCCCAGTGACCCGGAAGTTAGGCAGCAGGGCTTTCGCCCTTTCCACCGCTTCCTTCGCGCTCTGGGACAACGTTTCCAACGGGACCCCGTCGTATCTTTTTAACGTCTTCGCGGCCTTACGCTTGTCAGCGAATTTGAACCGCTCCGACTCCAACATCAGAGGGGCGTGGCTCGTAGTTTCCATCGCTGCCACGCCCTCTATACTATCTTGTGCGGCTGCTTGTCGCCTTAGTCCACTCGGGCCAGGCAGTGAGACCGTTGCCTTCGCGAGACTAGGCTTCGCAGCCGCGCCGGTGTTTTGCGGGCACCTAGTGCCTAGTGCCACAGGGGGATCTGCCGTTTCCAGCACAATCCCCGCAGCTTTGCTGGTGCTAGGCCCCGCCATAACACCCGAAGTCACGGGCCGGCGTGCAACACTCACATCCAGCCCGGAAGAGCTCCTATCGGAGCGCCTGCGCATTCTTACCCCGAGATGGGGAAGAAGACTTTTTCATGCTTGTCTTACCCCGAGATGGGGAAGACAATTTTTTTGTGTTTTTTGTTGTTGTTGTTGTTTTATTTTTAGTAGTATTCATCTTGGTCGTACGACCACCTGCTCGACGAGGCAAGCGTAGCGGTCTAGAAATATTAAGGGGGAAGATGGGTGGTACACCACGACAGCGCCCCTTGCCGCGGTAAGGCCAAACTTACTCCCTGAGGTGGCCCGGTGTCAGGGAGGCGCCGTTAAAATACAGCCGGAATTTAAACCCCCTGGCTGCAAACCGACCAATGGGCACGGTGACGCTTGACACCCTGGATTAAGGGGGGGCGGGGGGGATTAGCTAGAGAGGAAGGAGAGCTGGGAGATACTAGGAGGGATACAAGGTATGCGGAACAGAGCGATGTTGGTACGGTAAACTCCACATAAGAATCAGTGCAAGAGCGAATCCTACACTGATTCTGATATGGAGCCTCCCTCTTAGTTCGTGGTGGCATGGAAGACCTCGAAAGGAACAGCCATGCCAACACTTAAGCCTCATCCCCACGCCAAGGAGACCAACGATGATGAGGGTTGATTATATTACTTAACACAAAAAATAGTCGGGCGTAAATTATCAAAACTAAAAAATTTTTAGCTAATTGAAAGTTTTAAAATTTAATAGGCTATAAAACAGCATAACACAATTCTTTCCACAAATTATGATTAAAAAGTTTGAAATTCAGACAAAACTTTTTGCTTAAAGTTTGAAATTTGGATATATATAGTTTCCGTTAAGAAATAAGCCATACTATTATAAAATAATTAATTAACATTAAAAAAGTAGAAGAAAAATAGGTAAAACTTGTCAGAATGTCGTGACCCTATTAAATTGTATGTTCTAAACTTTTCGCATAGCGTCAAAATGAATTTGCTCTTAGGCTACTTTTGTGTTATTCAAATTTACGTCTGTATATATTCTACTGCTATTTTTATGTGCTCTAAATACTATTAAGTTTATCAAATGAGCTAAAGCGATTCCTTTAAACTAAAAATACGTCCAAACAAGTATTTCAACCTAATGACGATTCCGACCAAAGCAGCTCCAGCACCGTTTACTTTTCATTTAAACGCCACAACCAATTAGTTTATTTACGCAAGTTTGCCACAGTTGCTACCAAAGTACTGCGAGCGGCAACATTTGACCGTATCTTATGGGTACATCTAACAAATTGCCAGCACTAGCGTGCGATCGATGCCAACTCAATTGGTGGAACGAATCCGGTAAACTGCACAGAATGAAAATTCATATGCATGCAAATGGATGGGGAAATTGAAATAGAAGATGCAACAGCTGCGATTATCAGTCAGCGTTACTAACGTGCAACCAATACCTGTAGTACTCTTCGAAAAATAGGTGATCCTCACTATCACCCGGCCAACTCACTTGGCTTTCGTTAAACTGTCGTCGTCAACTGGTTTTATTATTGGGGCAGAAACTCAAATCTCTACAAATGCATAGCAAATGTTCAGCTCCAACGGAATAGCATCAACAGCCACTGATGGTCATCGATTGGCTGCTGATAATTTTTTAAAAGACCGAAAAATATGAGTAAACATAAATTGAAATTATGACAGTGAAAACTAACATTTGCACGTCGACATATCGTCCAACGGCGGCACATGACTGATTGACGGATATCAGCGCGACAGAGCGACTTCGCGGTAGCGCCTGTGGCATTTACTTATTGTCACTAATTACCTTGATGTAATTAAATTGGCGTCGCTATCCCGAAAAACAGGATCGCTCACATTCATATGTGGCGGCAATAATATTTGTCGGCTTCAGCTCACATTGAATCACCGTCAGCTTGTCGCGCTCAAATGCCATCCGCGGACGACGAGACATCCATTGATAGTTTGGTTTGGTGGTTTGGTCGCATTACATTTGTTGCGGTTGTCGCCATCGTTCACGTCACAAGTGACCATTTGTTTTATGAAGAAAAACGAATGAGCGCCTGAAGCCGGTGCGTCACTTAGAGACAAATTATTTCTAATTATCGATTGATATTACTGCCATTCATCTGCAAAGCGATAAAATAATATAGCAAGATTTCTAGGCGTGGGCAATTCAAAACTTAAACTAGTTTATTAATTTAAAAGTTTTCCCACTTTAATGTCGTAATGGAAATCTTTTAAGCTATGAGAGGAGTGAGGTGAAAAATTAAATTTAGATAATACGATATCAATGCAGTGCATTTCAGCCAAAGGTAAATACGAGATTATTATATTTAGAGCTTTTTTACTGTTCCAGTTTGTTTAAAATTGATGTAAAAAAAATCACAAAAAAGTTCCGAAATTACGCCAATAAATTATAGACTTCAAAACACAGCAGGAATGGAAAACAACAACAAAATATGATTTATTGGAGCAAACACTCTCTCATATCACAGCGCGAGCCGTTTCTCTTCAAAAAGAGGCATCCTTACGACGGATACCGATTCCATTGCACAATCAGACGAAGAGAAGTTAGTCGTTAGATCACCTCATGGTTATCTAGTTGATGTAGCGAGTATTAAAAGAAAACCATTTAATAATGCCAAAACCAGCAGATACTCTCAACGGCACAAGAGTGAAACAGTGAGAGGAGGCATATATTTTCAATCTAATTGTTGAATTAAGCTTGGGCATTTCTATAATTGGGGCTCGCTTGAACCTTTTAACGCATCGCCTTTGCTAGCCAAGCCTTTCTTCAAAAAAACGTTGTTGTCTTAAAGCTTAAGGCTAAGTTACATCTATTAAGTCACCTAAAAAAGTCTCATTCGGAGATCTGTTTATTAGTGCTTGATCTTTCTTCGTGTGAGCCGCTTCATGAATATTTCTTATGAACGGCTTGTCTATATGATATAAATATATCTTCCTAGACTGCCGAGGATGGATACGGTCTCTAATACTGTTCGCTTTAAAGTGATTTCGAGGTAAGCGTCGTTAATTCCGATTTTTTTGTACTCAACATATTTTTGAATAGGGTTGCCACGTGACAAACAAGTTATATATAATTATTTTATTACGTTCACTCAAATATTATAGTGAAGACTTCAAACGAAATAGATGGTTTCGTTGAGAATATATTTCGGGAGAGAGTTGCCAACTGCTTACATAAGTAAATTAAATTCAAGTAATACATTAAAGTAAATATTACGGCATGGATTTCAAACGAAATAGTAATACTAAAGAGGCTTAATCATGCAAATGTATTCAAAGAGGGTTGCCACGTGTTTTAAAAAAGGAATTTAATTCAATTTCAATATGTAATACGAAAGGGTTTGAACGGAAATATATGTGAAGAGCGCTGCCACCTTTCTGCGATCTTTAATAAAACGAAACTTTTTTGAAGAGGGTTAATTTAATTACTAAGTAACTGAATCCCAATAATACTGATATCAAACAACAAACATTTCAGAAGGCTTACTTTCAAAAATATTTTGGAGGAGGTTACCACCTGTTTAAAATTTTAAATTAAATTCAATTTATACAATAAACAAAACAACACAATACAGGTGTAAGCCGATAGAACTTTAGGAAGATTTAGTCTAAAAAAATTGTTAATGGGGTGTCAATTGATTCAAAAATTAAAAACAAATTAATAAGTAAAGTAATTGCACTTATGATGTTCCATGCATGAACAAGTGTATGTATGTATTTACATCAATTTATTATGACAGGCTGTGCCCCTTGACAAAATTTATGAAATATTTTCTGTCTAAGTTAAATAAAGCCTTAAAATATTAAATTAGTATGAAACCCAGCTTGAGTATACGTTTTAGTTAAAGCACATTCGTCACCTACAAAATACTTTAGAAAATCTATAAACACCCTGCGAAGACTCCTCGTAAAATTTTTGGAATAATAATTTTCTGGAATATTTAACGACTTTTCAAATTAGTTTTTAAAGTAAGGGTCAAAATAATGCTCTTAAATGGGAGGTAATGTTCCACGAAAATATATCTCATATAATTTCACTGTTTATTTTAAAGTTTCATTTCGCTTGGACTGTATATGTATCTTGATAATGTTATCCACTTTTTTTTAAAATGCCTTGTAGTAGGCAATAAAAAAGCCCATTTGCGGCTCTTCTCTTGGAATGGTGCCAGACCCATCTTCGGTTGCGTCAAAATTTTAACACAGTGTAATCGGGAATTATAAAACAAAGAATGATTTTTGAAAATAAAAAATTAATAAAATGTGGTACGATTGGGGAAATCATTTATTTCCTTTTTTGTCTCATTCGAAAGCAACACGTTGAACCGAATGCCATGCGACCGGAGTAAACGGGTAAAATCTCGTACTAAATATATGTAAGTATATGTATGTACTTATGTAAATAAATACACACAATGAAATTAAAATAAATTTACCATAAAAGTACATTCAAGGTAATCCGAAGTATTCAACTAGAAGTAAAGTGATTACGAGAATTGAAAGAAAACCCCCAATCACGAAAACAAGAACAAGATTAACAGAAAATATAGTCAGTAATCAAGTGCAAGAAAATATACCCAAATCGTGTTTGATTCTCTTTGCAACCAGTTTTTTTTTCATTTTTTTCATTTTTTTGTTTGCAACGTAAACATTCTGTTTCCTCGCCAACTTTGTTTACATACGGCATTTTCGCGGAGGCAAAAAAAGCCAATGCACAAAGGCGAAGCCACATTGAACAAACGACAACCAAATCACAGCCGCCCCAACATTAAGGCCTGCTCAGTGGCAGGGAAGAATGCAACAAAGGAACCATTTAAAAAGCCAGCAAAGGGAAAGAAACTAAGAAAAGGAGTGAATGTAAAAGTAAGGAAC
Organism: Anomoia purmunda; assembly: GCA_951828415.1. NCBI lineage: Eukaryota > Metazoa > Arthropoda > Insecta > Diptera > Tephritidae > Anomoia > Anomoia purmunda. The sequence continues at coordinate 92,334,068 of OX639996.1, forward strand.
ATCGAAGAGGGAATGATTTGCAAAACGTAAAAACGAAATGATTCATTAAGGCGCGGGTGTGAGCAAGGTCAGAAAGGGTACATGTGAGTGTGTTTGTGTCTACACTGGCGCTGCATAATGTCAAACTCGCACTTACGTGATTTGCTTACGCAGAAGTAAATTTTCACAAGCATGCAAGTTTTTATTCCTATGTGTGCTTTATGTAAATGTGCGTCTTTATTTCACCGTCGAGATATGTAACTGTGTCTTAACTAAGAACTAAACGCCCTTGACCGTCGTCATCGTCATCGTCATCGTAGTCGTCGATTTTGTCATGGTTTTCGTTTATAAACAGCTGCAAAAATAAACTCACCACAAGATGCATAAATCCAAAGATATACAAAACATACATATGTATATGTACATATATGCGAGGATTAAGTAAAATGTAAAAAACAAAAATTGCAACAAGGCAAAGTCCCTGCAGAATGAAGTGCGACTAAACGAGGCACACTTTGGTCGCATGCATGCGTGCGGTGTATAGATGGTAAGTAGTATGTAAGTAAGTATGGATACTTCTCTAGCCGGAGGCACATTTGTGGATATGTGCGTGTTTACATTTCGAAGAAGAACTGGCAAGCTTTGCCAACATGAAAGAGAGTGCGATATATTTTACATGTGCAGTGAAGGTGATGCAAGTTTGTAAAGACGTCGCATTTGTCTACGTACATAGTTAATATGCAACTATTTTAGGTATTGTGACACAAAGGTAGAACTTTTGAAAATGTTTCAATAATGTGAATGCAGAAAACATCTGTCTGAAATATTTTCAATTGGCGCTCCTATTTTTCTTAATTCATTGTTTTTCAATCTTAATTTTTTTCCATACGAAACGCCTTTAGTTGATACAGTGTTGGTAGTGTTGGGTGCTCAACCCCCTCTCCATTTTTTTTTAATGTTAAAATAAATTAAAACAAACTACATACAAAATCTGTATATGTACATACATACATGCATATATAGAAATGAAAATCTTTCCTGTCGTGCGCTCATCACACTATACTCATTCTATACGTTCCGGTGCGTGTCATAAGCATGTTTATATAATGGAATGCGAAGATTTTTTCACGAATGGCTGTTTTTATTCTGATTGGCAAATGCATGTTTTTTTACGCATTGTTTCTTTTATGGAACGAGCAAACCAAAATTTGTATTTCCTACAATGTCAAAATTACTATCGTAGTCATTTTTAATGAAATAATAGCATACAAAAATTTGATTGCTTGTACGATAAAAATGATAAATTATTTCAAAACTAAGGGGTTTCCATGAATTTAAGAATGAATAAAAATATCTGTGTCATTTACATATATGCATAGTATATATATATATATATATATATATATATATATATATATGTATATGCAAATTTCAGCCCGGATGCAGTGCTGCCGGATTTAACAACATAGCGCTATAATGGATGTTGCTCTCTGTCTGACTATGTCCGCTCCTATGTCTCTCTAAATTCTCACGAAACAATGCCCAGTGTTGCTATATAATCCAAAAGTTTTCTCAATCTGGTCGCGTCTAATGTTCCGTGATACTTGCATGACTTTCTGGGCATAGTGGCATTCCCGGCAACTGCACTGCTAACGTGTTATTGGGGAAAGGAATTATCTGTTTGAAATTCTGCCATCGACGCCGACATGCGTCTAACTTCCTGCGAACACAGTTTGAAGACAAAACTCGTCGACGAGGTGAATACTAGATGGGCCATGAAACCTAATAATCTGAGAGATTACCACAAGTTTGTTCAAAGGTTGACGAAAAGGTCCCTTCTCTCAGACTAATGGTCGGGATAATAACCGGGCAATGCCTCTTGGGCATACGCGGAAAGATATTGGAATGCCTAACCAGCGATTTCTGTCGAAGCTGCAGGGACGAAGAGGAAGTGGAAAGCATCAAATGCTATCTCTACCACTGCCCCGCCCTACCCAATACCCGAACTAATTCTTAAATTGGTACTTTTTAGACTATTTGGCCACCCTGAACTCGGCGAGCATTCCCGATTTTCTACACTATGTAAAGCGCCGTGTAGTTCATCTTCTAAGGCTCCTTTCAGCCTTATCACAACGGGCGTTGTAAGCCTACGCGTGCATCCGTAATCTTGCATGGTTGCAGTCGTTCTTACATAACCTGTGTGAAATATGAAAATGTGGGTGTGGGTTAATTAAATTATACACAAGCTACTATATGAAATAGTAATAGTTCGTTTCGCTATGAGAATGCTTTTAGGTAAATTTTGTAGAAGGTTACAACCTTCTAAAAAGTCAAGTTTAATTAAGGATAAAAAATATTTGAGTGTCTAACTGTTTGGCTCGACGAAGACAACGTGTATACATACCTATATTTTCAAAAGGGTCAATTTATAAACGAATATAGGCAGAACAACGCCTGCCGGGTCTTCTAGTTAAATATAAAGATGACAGTTTTTCAACTTAGAAACTGCATGTAAAAAAATAAAAATAACAAAACAAGTGATATTTTTATTTATTAAATAACATAAATAAGGAAGCAAGGTGTATCCATAGAAGGTGATAGCAAGATAAACAAAGCGAATCCACGGTGTATTTTGTTTGTGTAATTTTGCGTGTGAAATGTCAAAAACTGAATTCGCCCAGTTTGCTTATGTATTTTGTCTGTGTATACAAAACAACCTAGCGAATTCGGAGAGAAGAACAAGCATTCAGCTCATGGGATGCTATCACCTTGTATGAATTCGCCTTGTAAGGAAGCAAGGCCTATTCATTAAAGCGAATTTATTCCCAAAACTTATGTACATGTATTTTGGCGAATTTATATATGTTGAGAAGACAGCTGAGTGAATTCGCTAGCTGGATTGAATGTCAAAACTATGTATTTATTGTAATTACATTTTTGTTGTTGTATACTCAAAATCACCTGGTATGAATTTCCCTTGATGTGGAAGTTGTAAAACTCAGTCTAAGGGGAATTCGTTGGGCGAATTGAGAAATTAGAAAACACTCAAGCTTAACAAGTTTAAAATTAAGTTTGTCAATTCCTACATTAAGGCAATCGAATATAAATGAAAAAAAATCAAATCAGCTGACCCCACCATCTATAAGTTCTCCTTGTAAGAATGCTTATTAAATAAAATTTCAACGTTTTCAATTTCCTTGCCCGTGTCACAAAATCGATTGACAATTTTGAAATTTCGAAGTCAATATATGTACATATAATTCAAGGGTTTAGAAATTTGGAATAAATGTGCATAACAATTCGAATAACAATGGGGTATTTATTTAACACACTTTTTCGTAACACTTTGGATATAAATAAATTGTTCCCACTGAAGTTCAAGTGTTGTTATATTATTAACACTACTTTTTTTTTAGACTTCACCAATAAAAAAAATAATCAATATTTTGTAGTAACTCCTGAATTGAACGAATAAGTCTAACGAGTCGTACTTAATATTATTAATTATATTTTAATTTTACAAACAAGTCAAGCAAAATAATGAATTCTATTGTATGTCACTATTTTTACCTCTACCTCTACCTCCATCTCTATCTATATTTCTCTCTATCTCTATCTTAGTGTCTATAAATGTCTCTGTCTCTATCTCTATCTCAATCTCCCTCTCTGTCTCCATGTACCTATCTAGAATTGATATGCAGGATGCTAAAATATATCTTAACCTATCTAGCCATATTTATCTGCGTCGCTGTCTCCTGTGCATCCTTCCTCTCTCTCGGTTTCCTCGAGTGGTCTAACATGGTCTTAATGATCATCCTACGTCGGTAGTAACACAAACCAATATCTACATAAATGCAATGATCATCCTAAATCTAATAAATTCTTAGATATCTTAATAAACTGCCCCATAAAGTAAAACGGCTCAATTAATTTCTTTGAATATATTTTTCTTATGATTCATTCCGCTTACTTATACCAGTCAAGCTCTTCTTCCCTATGGTGGCAAATCACTTGCGCTTTTCCATCAGCTGCGTGCCTTCGCACACATATCAACTACAAGCATACATCCATGCATAAATATTTTTAAAATCCCGCACAAAAGGTAAAACGCATAAAACGATAACCGCCTATTGAAAAAACTGCCCACTTAAACCTGTAGCGCGACCACATACAACAAAAGCAAAATATTCCGCACAACAAAGACAATCATGACTAGAATGTGATTGGGAAGCATGAAAAAGTTACGAAGAAATTGAAGGAGAACACAAATTTAAACTACAAACAAAAACTCGTTTAACGAGCAGAGAAAAGCATGGAACGATTGTTGCGAAGAAGTACCCAACAAAAGGTAGATGTAGTCAAAAAAAAACAAAAACAAAGCAAATTAAAATAAAACGCAGCTGACTGTGAATTACACGGTGTCGGCACCGCAGGCGATTCACCAACTTTGCAAATTATGAGCATTTGGCGCAGTCGCGCAATAAAACAGCGCAATACTCAGCAGGAACGACTGAACGGACGCACGCATTCGTCTAACCTAACGTGAGTAGTTCAGACAACAAAGGCACTCAAAGAGAAGAGGACTTGCGATTGTGAAGAGAAAGCATCAACGGGTTTTTTTTGGCGGCAGCGGGACCGACACGCTTTGTCACTGTCAAACTGACAGCGCGTCGGGCTTCCCGTTTACGCCCACGCGCGCGTTCGAGCTCATTAAAGCGCAGAAAAAGAGCAGCAGAACGCAAAAGCTAGCGAATAGTGGATTTGTGTAGCTAAAATGTGATGCAAAAGTAAAATAAATTCAAAATAAACATTAAAACAGTTTAAAGTAAAATGAAGAAAAACTGGAGTCGCAATACAGAGTTACATACCTAAGTAGATTCAACACAGCAAAAAATTAAGCAGGCACTAAACGCACACTGGAAGACAACAGCCGCAGAAAATGAGTTGCCACATTACTGATGTGCATATTAATTATGTGTTTTGTATAGTGGAGAGAGTGATGATATAATACGTTCTTATGAATTCTGGCATTTTCCTCCATATTGAATGATAATCTGAGCTGTAATTGTAGTTAGATAAAACTAGAGCCAGCTTTTGCCAGAGTCTAATAATACCACCTCCAAGGCCGCCACGGATTGCATTGTAACCCAAAACGATCAGGTAGCAGGAGAATATCCGTAAATTATGCCGCAGATGAGCAAGCTAGAAACGCGGTCCAGAAGGCAGATATCTTTCTATCTTCATGTAAGCACCGGCTAAGATCGGCTTTCAGGTTTAGTTCACTAATAAATATCGGCCGCTAGTCATTACAACGGACCAAGCAATTTAAGTGTGCTTCTTCGCATCAATTGAGGAAGGCAACCATCTCAACCTAACCTAACCTACGCTAACTTTTATAAATATCATACGATTATGTCCCAATTAGAAGCTTCATTTCTGTCATGAAAGCACTTCTCATAAAAGCTATATGTCGGTCAGAAGTGTCACACACTTTGCCTCCATCAAGCTCGTTAATCGTAAAACAAATATTTATGGAGACCGACACGTTAAAAATAATTTTGTGTTGTGATAATTGTATACATAGAGTTCGTCATTTTCTAGGAATTGTAAAATGGCTGCTATAAGCCGTTATTTCGGCGATCTAAGCTTAAATAGATAGGCGAACCCTATGGCGCAACGCGTTGAAATCTCCTTCTGCTTGAGGTTGTCATAAGGCATACCCCGTTCCAGAAGTTCAGTTTCTCTGCATTTAGAGTTTGGTTACCTTAACACATAACTCTGCTTCGCAATCTCCAATCAATGCATCAATTATCTTCAGAACAGTGTAGGGTGAATAAAGACCTTCGGAAGGTGAAACTCAGATTTATTGAATATAGCCGTTCCAGAAATGACCACCTAGGGCTTCTGGTAGTTTCTAGCAAAGGCTTTAGGCATCAGTTCAAAACAATAATAACAAAATATTTATAAAATAGTAAATCTAAGAGGAGAGGCCAATGTGAAGTATTTTTCAAGTTACAGTCCTGAACGCAGCGAGTGGTCGACTAGGTCTTAGAGCTGGGTTCAAAGGAGACATAACCCCTTTTATTATATACTCCAAATTCTTACCTGCAAAGACTCTGGGTATCCATTAGAGTCTAAATGACAAATATATAGCTTCTAGAAATGTCTAATATAAATCATAACTCTCCAACCCTCTCTGCGTACATATGTGTTTCTCACACTTTAAAGCGCATTTTAGTTTATAAAATTTTTCCAAATGGTGGCCAGATTGAGCGCAAAAACATTCACTAATTTTAATTAGTATTGGCTTGTTTTACTCATTATTACTCTCTTTCATTTCAGATAAGATAAGAACACTTCAAATACTTGCAAATATAATTCAAAATAGCTCGAAGATCTAAATTATTTTGTTTCTTCATCAACAAATTCTTTTAAAAGGGTTCCCGAATATGAAGTCGCTGTAAAAACGATGCAGGTATTTATCCTAGCCTTCACCGAACCCCCTCAAAACTTGCCATTTCCAAATTTTCAGTTTTTCATTTAAAATCATCGTCAACTTGCTGGCAACATCTGCATCTGGACTAAACAAAAAAATAAAACCAAATAAATCGGCAAAACCTTAGGGCCTTTGCAATGACTACAACAACAGTAGAACGACAACAAAACCAACAGCAACATGACTAACAACTTTTTCTGCCACTTTGCTTCATTTATTTTCAGCAGCGCGCTTACTACTCGTATTTACGGTTTTTATATCTACATACACACCTTTTTTGTCTCTCGTTATAGACACTCCAGTTCACCACTTTTTATTAAGCGCATTGAAGTTTATTTTCACTCCTAAAATATCTGTGCACCAACGCACAAGCCCACACTCATATATGTACATACATACTAAAACAGAAATATCTGACTTCAATTGCCAGCATGCCTGCATTTTATTGTTGGTCGCTGCATTCCAACCACCGCCGACTACTTGGCTGGCGACAGAGTATTTTTTGCCAACTCAGTGCAATGTTTCACCTCTGTTGTTGTTGGACGAGCTGAAGCGATGACGGTGATATCCTTGAACGAGATCATCAATCTTTTTTTGCGAGCGCAAGCAACTCAACTTGCCTTAGCACTTTTTGCATTGTTTGCCACCTTTTACCCTTCCTTTTACTTAGCACGAATCTTTTTTTGTGCTGTGTTGGTCCAGTTCGCTTAGCGTCTTCCACCCTCTACCTTTCAGCTACGTGCACTTACCTTTGGTACACAATGCCCTTTTTTCAAAAACATCATTTTTTCAGCTGTTACACCTTTTTAGTTAGCCTGTAAAGTGCATTTCTTTTTAGCCTTTTTTCTCTTTTTCTTTTTATACACTTTCAGTGTTTCTTTGTACACAATGGTTGGCATTTTTTTGTTTTTGTTCGCGTTTTCACGATTTCTCTTTGTTTTCACACCAGTTTCGCGTCGTTGTCGTTTAGTTGGCTGCTTGTTCGGCATTTGGTTCCTTGGTGTAACTTCTCCTTTTCCTGCCCTACCCTTACGGTCATACTTAACTTCTTTGTTGGTGGCTTTTGGAGTATTTGCTCAGTTGCCGTTTTTCCTAGTACTATTTGCATAGTAATTGTTGGTTTTAGGCTTGTTGGTTTTACTGTTGTTAATGTTACTGTCGTTGTTGTTGTTCCTGTAGCTATTGCGGCTGCATGCAATGACCTCGAACTTGCCCCCAAAAGTGGCGGGTGTGGGTTTTTGTGTACATTTGCTTGCAATTTCCATTTGTCTTGCATTCGTTTTTGATCACCTTATTTTCTCGTTTTTATTACCACCTCCTCGGTTAGCTCTTTGTGTTAGTGTGACAGTGTAAAGTTTCTTTGTTATTTGCCCACGCTGATTTAAATATTTAGGTTCACCGAGTTCATGTTGCGAAAAAGTCCATTAAATGAGTATACTGTTGGAATGAAACGAAAGCACTGAAATATTGAGGGCAAAAGTGCGGAGAGTGAGGCTGTTTTTGTTTTTCAATTGCTTGGCGTTACTGAAGATAACTGATATGCAAAGATCTCATTGTTTTGATATAATGTATGAAGGAAAAAATCGTCTACTATGGTTGCTTGATGTTACTGAAGATAACTGAGCTGCACAGATTTTATTATTTTGATAGAATTGTATTAAGGAAAATATTATCTACTGACAAGATATGTATGTCAGCTTAAACTTTCTTCTTGATGATCCAAGTTGCCAGCGTGGAGATTTCTATTTACCTTTCAATTCACAACGAATAGCTTGCAATACCAGTAGGGTATCAAATCTCAGTAGAAAATGAAAATTTACTCAAAGCAGCGCACTTAACAATAACATATAGAGGAACAGACTGAAAAGAATACAACATTCAGCGTAAATGCTACACACGAAAATCCCTCCTCCCATTGTCATAAAGGCCCTGACAGCTCTAAGAAACAATCATTTTCTTCAGGCTAACTGCAATGGAACGAACTCAGTCTGGGATTTCTATAAAAGCTCACCGCACATTGATTTGAGCACGTAAAATGTCTTGATGCCATTTCAGTGTATTTGCTAAACTATGCAGTCCCTCATTATGTTATAAGAAAACGTTTTCAACAAGAAACTCTGCAAAAATGAGTAGGAAGTTTTCATAAACCTGGATTCAGAGTTCGCGACTCCAGAGGTGTCCAGCTTATAGGTATTTCATAACAACTCAACAGTTCTTTCCAACAATTTCAATCGAAATCATATTAGTTCTTTACAAAGCTATACTAAATGATTTAAAGTAAGTATTATTGCATTTTTTGAATTTTTCGCATCATGTTTTCCTAATAACGATCGTTCCACTAAGTTCTTTCAGCCCAATTTTTAAGTGCTCGTGCTCACCTTTGGTGCAACCGTCCATACTTATAAATTTGTGATTCAAGTCATCGGCTCGCTTTCGCTAATATGAATACGAATTTTTTTGGTTATCAAACGCAAGTTTATATTTACTTACTTTACGTATACCTAATCCTTCGCCTACTGACAGCTTTTGATATTTCTTTATGTTGCATTAAAAGCAATTATCCAGACGGCCTTGTCGTTCGGAGTCGACGTAAAAATTAAGGTCCCTCAATTTGTGTTATAATATCAAGACGCAAGCTATAGGGTAGCCAAATTATTAGTATTATTATTATTATGTCAATTGTTTTATATCTAGTCAATTTGCTTTAAAAAACATGTTTGCTCTTGGATCGAGAATGCCGAATAAGAAATTGTTCAGTCCAGCAAGACTTGGACCGAAGAGCTCGGTTTTATACCGACGATACACAGAGGCTCTACACCGGTAGAATTATGAAATTCTTTTTCGTTCAAACTTTTACCCAAAAACCGCGGAGACTTTCTATATGGCACAATTGTAAAGGGTGGTTAAATTTTAAGGGCCGATGTTGATTTTGATCAAAACACAAATTATTTTGGAAATTATTGTAATTTCTTTTTGTTATGATAATATGGTGTGGTTCAATTATGTATGGAACAAAATATCGGCTAAATGTCCGCCGCGACCTCGGCGGCACACCTCCATCAGATGGTCCAAATGTTCGATGACGCTGAGGCATAATTGAGGTTCTATGCCGTTAATGTGCCGAATTATCTCATCCTTTAGCTCTTGAATTGTTGGTGGCTTATCGACGTACACCTTTTCTTTCAAATAAACTCAAAGAAAGTAGTCCAACGGTGTCAAATCACATGATCTTGGTGGCCAATTGGCATCGCCACCACGTGAGATAACACGGCCATGGAATTTGTCGCGCAAAAGAGCCATTGCTTCGTTGGCTGTGTGGCAAGTGGCACCATCCTGTTGGAACCACATATCGTCCACATCCATATATTCCAATTCGGGCCATAAAAAGTTCGTTATCTTCTCACGATAGCGAACACCATTCACAGTAACTGCCTGGCAGGCCTCATTTTGGAAAAAATACGGCCCGATGATGCCGCCAGCCCATAAACCACACCAAACAGTCGCTCTTTGTGGGTGCATTGGTTTTTCGACAATCACTCTTGGATTATCATTCGCCCAAATGCGGCAATTCTGCTTATTGACGAATCCACTGAGGTGTGGTGAGGTGAGGCGATATGCATTTTGATTTGAAGGCCCATTTTCATAATAAGCCTAAATAACTTTAACACGTTGCTCGATTGTGTATCTTTCCATGTTCAAATTGAGTTAGTCTGAAATTGAGAAATGTCAAATGAAATGCAGAAAAAAACTTGACGTTTAGGTGTGGTTCACATTCAACATCGGCCCTTAAATTTAAACCACCCTTTATAAGTAAGCCGCCAAAAGCTCTTGGTAGGATGAAAACCATGACGACCTACATTAGCCACACCTAATTTGCAAGATTGTAGAGAACTACAAACAAAAATGTAGGTTCACTAAATATTTATGATTGAGTTACATAGCTTCGTCCGTCCTCAACATTTGACACTGAATCCGGAAGCGGATACAGCGGTTATACGCAAACTACGAGCAAATTAGAAAAATGGAAATTCATTTAGGTAGGTTGCCGATTAAGAAATGCATTCGCAGCGGAGTTTTTTTATTCTTGCGGGCTTTTTCTAAATTGGGTCTGTAACAAGAAGAAACGGAACAATGTTTGCTTTCTATCAGAACGTCGGAGAATTGGTTACGAGGTGTATGCTCCTTATGCAGTTTCATAACTTGAAAAATGTTTGCCTACTAGACTAGAAATTATTTCATATGAAATACTGATGTTCGAGCCATTGCTCAGTGTACTAATCCCATACAAACAATAAACAAGAAGTTCGATTGTTCGGAAATTTTACTCCCAAACAGTCTTTTTTACTTGTTTCTATGTTCGAATATAAATAAATAAACATTCATTATGGTTTAGGTACCATTTTATGAACCTGAACTCCCACAGGAGAGCTTACTATTATGACAATTTTTTCCATGATAATATCTGATTTTTCATCTTCAACAATATATAGTTTAATACTTATAACAGAAACCCTTAATGATTTTTTCTTTGCTTTAAGTTCTTTGGAGATGAAACTAATGAATCTGAAGATAATAATAAATGTGCCATTTAATCTTAATTTGTATATGCCCGTCCAGATTTTCTAGCATGAAAAAACCGACGATTTCTAATGTTTTTATCTAACGTTTTTAAAGGCCCTAGAAAAACTTTTGACCAAACCTGGCCTTATATAACTCGAATCTTCATATCGCAGATTCCACTATTCCGCCAAAAAGATTAATTTTAATACAATAAACAACTCCATTATTGTCTCTATTTTCTGAAAGAATGGGCGAATATATTGATATCACGATGCAGAGAAAAGAAGGTGACGACAAAAGCACTTCCGTTACTTCGTACTTGCCTCGTTTGACGGATTGACGTCACAGATGGCTCTTAAAAAATTTATTTTTCAGAATTTTGAATGGTTTTAACAAAAAGTTAAGCACAGAATAATAAATGTAAAGTGCCGAGCTTTATATTTCAGCAGTTGCAGTGCAAATAAAACGCCCAAGTGCAGTTATCACCTTCCCTTTCGTCTCGCTACTCTTGTAGCAGCAAACACTGTGACGTTCCTGGGTAAAGAATGTCCATGCCGTCATGGCAAGCAAAAAAAGCAACCGCCATCTTATAAATGGGTAACTTTGTTTATGAAGAGTCTTCAAGAAAAAAGACTTTAGACTGCCCACACGCGCACAACTGTCACAAAAATGCAGATTCCTTTTGATATATCTGCAACAGATAAAAAGCGACGACCAAGTTGTCTCACTCTATGAAAAATGTGTGGATCATAAAGCGCTACACCAAAAAACAAATTGTTTTTCCCACATTCCTGCAGGCTAATGTGATATATTTCTCGAAATACAAGTTATCAAAAGCATTGCAGATTCTCCACACCCGTATTTCATATTACTGCTACTTTTGCATTAATGACCAAATTCCTTACATCAATTTCCACACAGAAATAAGAGGATATCATTGATGATAAGTATGATGTCATGGAGGCCGACAACCAACCTGAAGATAATAGCGATGATTCAGATGGAAATGACGGGAAAGAACATCATTATGTTATTGTATAAACCGAAGTCGAAAGTTCCATTATTACTATGATTAACAAATTTTTTGCAACCGAACACAAAAGTCTCTTTTTATCGTAACAGAGACCGTCTATTGCGAAATATATCAATTTTTTTTTAAATATGAAGACTTGACAAGCACATCAGAAGTTCTTCTACACAATACCAACTCATACGCCCCATCCCAATTGGAGTCAGAAACAAGTAGTATAATAATGTCAAGATGCTTTTGGATGTGCGAGGGTGGAGATCTTAAAATCATTATTGTATTTAATAGTAGGGGTATCAATCTAGTTTCAGCTTTCAGTGTCTGTGCAATGACAAAGATCGTGCAAATCATTTGGTCAAGAAATATTGGCTCGAAAAGGAATCATTTAAAGCCCCTTTCATCAAGCATAGAAGCAATTTGTCAAATCATTGTATAAGGATCATAAACGGTTTACGAACATATGGTGAAAACTGGCATCAATATTCATGTGGCCGCTTTAGCCAAGTGTGTAGCGTGTGTACGCTTCGTTCGGTGCATCCCAGGTTATTTTCCCGGCCAAGGCAAGAAGCATCACAAGTTATAGAAAATGATTTTTCCAATAGCAGTTGCCTTTCGCCAAGCAATGGCAAACCTCCGAGTGTATTTCTGCCTTAAAAAAACTTCTCACTAAAATCATTTGTCAATTGATAATACAATATCAAGACGTACGCCACAAACTATATTATTATATTATATGCTAAATTAAAGCAAAGTGTATTTTATAGACCAGAATTACCACAATTCAGAGCGCTATTCAAAGACTCGAATTTCATTACTCCAAAATGAAAAGAAATATAAATTTGTTAAAGATTTTAGTGTTATGAGTGAAATGCTGACTTGTAAGGCACATTCTGGCATTGGATTCCGATTTAGTGGGTCAAAATTTATAGGAAAACATATACCACTCTCCAAGATCAAGACACTTTTTTTCTTGTGTGGATGTTTGTGAGTGAGATACGAAGGTATTCCAGCTTTTTTATACGACATCATGTCAAAAGATGTAAATATCCTTTGCTACTGTAATTGATGGAAAGTAGAACAGGACGAAAAATAATATACATATGAGTATTGTTTAATATCTAAATTTTTTTTATTGCTATTGGTTTTCCTTCCTTTCTCACTCTATCTTTGAAAGCTCGCCACCCAATATACATATGCTATCCAACGGCGGTTGTGGCCAAAATCTCTGCAGAATACATCTGTAACTGTCCTACAATCGTTTTCTTCTACGTTACTAAACGTCAAAAACAATATACTTAAATATATAGTTCGGCTGTACTAATGTGGCTAAACTAATGAACACACATAATTTATTTGATTTCATAGAAGACAGCTCTTTTTTAAATTTTTACCACAAAAATCAGCTAAGAACTTTGAGGCAATCAATTTTACATAAGTCGCTTTAAAGTGTACCAGAGAAACAACAAAAATATGCAGCTTAGAATTTGTGAAAGGTCAGAAACGCAGAAATCAGCATTAATTATTCAATTCGTCTAGCCAAAAGTAAAACCGGTTTCATGTTGTTCAAATTCTTAGCGCCATAAATCGTGTGATATATGTACGGATAGAACTGCGAGCACATTTAACTGACTGGCTTTTTTATTTTCTGTAGTTTTTTTTTTTTGTTCTTATAAGCATTTTGCCTCACTTTAGCTTGCTGTTTGTTTGCTTTGGTTTATGTTCCTAGCAAATTTTTTTCATATTTCTATATTTCTGTTTGCTTTGCCTGCGTCCATCGGCCAAAAAGAACAGCTTAAAACCTGCGACCGAACAAACTAGTTTCTTCTCGCTAAAAAAAAAAAGACTATGGCTTGCGAACAACCACATCTTTGTGTATGGATTTTTGTAACTTTATAAGTTTACTTATACGAAGGTATGAAAAATCAATAAAACCACGAAGCCAACTGAGCATGTAAGGGAATATGGGTAGATATGCGATTGCAGTAATGCACTCTTCCGAACACACCTATACAGCTATACAGCTATACAGCTATACAGCAAGTGTGTGTGTGTGTGCATGTGTGCATTGAAAGTTGCATTTTCGGACATTCACGCTTACAGTTGTATAAGCCAATACTTGCATGGCAGGATTTAGTGTGTACGTTTGTATAGAGTATGCATGTACATATGATAAATACATTTATATATAGTAGATATTTTTTTGTCCCAGCCACCCATTATCCTACATCCACCAACAACAAATCATTTTGTTATCGTTTCTATTCTGCGAATCCTATTCCAAAAACCACACCACAACTTTTCTACCAAGTCAGCCCACAAACTACCAATTTTTTACTACGCGCTTTAGCGTAGTATGTTTTTCATTTGTACCTTTTGAGCTTGTCTGGTATGAACAAAAACACTCTCACCCATACACTCGTATAATTTTTTTTAAATTTGTTTTTTTAATTTTAACAAAACACCCACAACCCAAATGGTCCCTAAAATAAATGTGAAGTGTGCACTAGAAGACTCAGCGGCGAATAACCAGTCGTGACTGCATTGTAGCAACAAAAAGTCGGCACGCGCCTTCTGCAGTACTGCACTCAGCAGTCAACAGTCAGCAGTCAGCTTCAGCTTCAGCTTCACCATCAACAATAACAACATCGCAAAGCACTCGTATTCGTTCTCTCCATATTTTGTGCTCGAATTCTAAATTTCAAGTTCGTGAATTTTTTCTTGTATTTCTTTGATCATCAACAGTTTTTTTCCTGAGCATCCACCATCAACAATTTTTTGGTTTTTCTGAATTTTTTGTAGTGCAAGTTTCGTAAATTTATTTTTGCCATTCGCATGTTGTTTTTGTTTATTCCCGGCATATTTCTGTGATACTCGTATTTGTTTCGCTGTTGGTTTTAGTAAATTTACGATGCTTTTGTTTTAACTTACTTTTTATTTGCCTGTACTACGATTTCCAGTTTGTGAGTATTTATTTCATTTAATTTCTTTTTCATACCTGACAATTGGCAAGACCTTGTCGTACCTTATTTTATTGCTATACTTTTTAATACTTATTCGTTTTTTATGGCTGCTTTTGGGCAGCAAAATACAACAAAGTTGTTAAAGAAGTAAAGTACAAGGTAATCTCAGTAGCGGTGAGTCCTGATGAAATGGCAACTGTTATTGTAGTTAAAAAGAACTGTAAAAATCTTTTAAGGTCAGCTGATAAAGAAAGAGCGTAAAAAAAGTAATACTTCCGTGAAAATTAATGTTCGAATTGAGTAATTCAAAACAGGGGAAAGTATTTATGAAAAAAAAAACGCAATAAAATGCTCGAAACGTTATTGGCAAATTTTGTTTTTAGCCAAGTTTTTTTCAGATTCAAACTATTTAAAAAAATTTTCGAAGCGCAAATAAAAAAGCAAATGCAGCTTTTGCCACGAAAAAGCATTTAGACTGAACCAGCCTACAATCATGTTTACTAAAATCTCTGACACGTTTATGAAATCAACGCAAAAATTTAAAACGAAAATTCAGCAGTTCAGTTTTGATTGAAACTGAAACCGGATTTTGTGCCGGTACTAAGCAGTTGTACACAAATCTGGATTGTTGTTGTTATGCCAGCAGAAAAGCTTTGCTTTCCGTTTTATGATGCGGTTTCTTTTATTACTTCGTTGCCAATATTTCTCTGATTTTAATTATACTATTTTACCATAACACTTTATTTTTTTCATTTCTTTATTTGATTACCAAATATCAAAATCGATTTCCCCTCGGATATGCCTGTTATAAGGAGCGGCGCAGAAAGTTCTATAGATTTTAAACTCGCAGTAAAATTTTTAGCAATAACTTAGTAGGCTTTGAGAGGATTGATTTTTAAATTGGTTTTAATTTTTGAACCTTAAGAAATGATGGACTTGAAGACATTGCCGGGTAACTAATTTTACTGCTTCCAGTCTGGGGAAGACATTTCTGAATCGGAAACACCCATCCAGATAGAAGTTTGGCTGAAAAGCTAAAATTTGGCAAGCGAGTTGTGAATCTGGTCAAAAATTCACGCCGTTCTTCACTATTGGAACCATCAACACTGAAATTTACGTGAAAGAGTGTATTCAAAAAGTATCCTGCCTTTCTTACGCCATCATAATGGTCCAACTATATTTTGGCCGGATTTGTTCCCATCACATTACGCTAATGTCACCCAAAAGTGGTTCGAAGATAAAAATGAGCATTGCGAAAGATATGATGAAAGCCAGACTTTTGAAAGTTGGGACACCAACCAACACAATTACAGAAACAAAAAGAGTGTGCAGGCCAGCATCGCTAAAAGTGGACAAAATCGTTGTACAAAACTTAATGACAGGCTTCTCAAAAATAGCTCGCGCGTACGGACAGCAAAAAATTTTTTTAAATAATTTATTTTCCTATCATCACTAAAAATATGTATTTTTATATTAATTTATTTTATCCGTGATGAGGGACTTTTAGAGCGTTGTTTTCGTTCGTCGAGAGAGGAATTTACTGATTATTTGCCTAATCAGCCCTAAGTAGTAATTGTTGGCAAAAGAGTTTCTTAGTTGGATCTCGAGGCTGTTGTTATTGTTGGTGTTAAAGTTGGACTTTGTAAAAATTGTAATCATGCACAGTGACGCTGGAGCCACTGTCTTTAAAGTGCATATACCTTAAAGGTGAATATTAAAGAAAATATGTGGTGTGTTTAATGGAAGATTCATTTTTCGTTATTTTTCCGGAAAATTTAAGGTTTACCCCGGTAAACTACCTAGATTAGGATATCTTGAGGATTTCATAAATGGGCACGGTGTCAAATTGCATATCAGCTACTTTTTGTATAAGTCCAAACGCGGAGCCACGAGCCCAGGATGGCCTGTGCAGGAAAACCCCTATTGATTGGTACCTGCAGTTCACACTAGTCCTACTGGGGTAGCCGTTTCGAGAAGGATGGGCAGAATTTGTTTAAGAATTTTATTTTCTTTATAGGTTTTGGTTCGGTTTGGTTTGCGCTTTAATGCGCAATTTCCTTTCCCAACATAAGTTTAAGGTCCAAATGATGAATTGATTAATTGTTATTGTAAATGTTTCGTTGAACGATATTAAAGTCTTCATTATTCAATAGTACTCATGGCGCGGTCTTGCTATCTCGACTCATGCGCCAACCAACGGATTAATACATGTCATATGCCCGAGCCACGGATCTAAGGAATGGTATATCCAAATTTGATTGAAATCCGTTCAACGGTTTTTGAACCAAGTTTTAACAAAGAAAACGGCTATATTTTATATATATATATTTATATATAGACGAAGATAAGCTGCAGAAATGAAAAAAGAAATTTTCTTCTATAGTACAAATGTCTTAAATTTGTTTGTAGCGCACAACAAGGACATTTTAATTTTTTTATTCAATTGAAATTTACAATCTGTTTTAATGTTAATAGAGAATAAATAAATCTGATGTTAATAATAATTTAATAATAATTTGTCGCTTACATCATATCTCGATGTTTGGCCAAACTTCTCCTACAATTTGTGGTGTGTGTCTTGATGTTGTACCAAGAGTGAGGGGCCTAGAGTTTTATGCCGATTCCAAACGGTAAAGGGTTTTTGTGAGAAGGTTTTTAATGGCATAAATACATCGGTGGGCTTTCATCGCCTGCCGGCCGCTATTAGAAAACACTTTTCTATAATTTTTTATGTTACTTTTCCCAGCCACTATTCAAACCCGGGACACATCGAATGAACGCCCACATACTCGGCTACGGCGACCGTGCTGTTAATCTACTTATAAAATAATAAGAAATGCTCCTATATTTATTTTTTCAAGAAAATTTAAAACGATGGCAAACAACCTTTTCAATCAAGAGTAATAAATAATAAAAAATGTTCATCGGATTTTTCTTGAGAGCTGGGTACTTAGCTTATGTTTTTATTTCGCAATACCATATATCGACAACTAGTGTTAATTTGCTGAAGTATGTTCTTTAGGATGTTGCCATATGACAACGAAATTCGTTCAAGGCATAAAATACCTCGTTTTCTTATACTTTCATATATAACCGTTATCGTTATTTAATTCAATCTCAGGTACATTTTCGCTCTGCAGTGTATTTTTACCTTTAACTCATTAACATTGATTTTTCGAAACAAGCTTGATTCTCAGAATCGAAACTATCCTCGTCACTTAACATTAATGCTTTATTAATTTCATATTGATTTGTCGTGAAAGTTATTCGAGCATAAAATAATAAGTTTCATCAAATGCATTAAACAAATCGTCATAGTTCTGTTTCTTGTGGATGTACGGTATCGGATATATAAAGTTAAACCGAATTGGTTCGATGTGTGTTCATTATGAAATCCGAGTGCATTTTCCAACTTTTAGCACGCGAAGTGGCAAACGTCGCCATATCGCAGCACAACAAATTTAAAAAATTATTGAGTCTGGGAATTGAAATCTCTGTTAATAACAAGAATTTTTAACGTCAAACGACATTGTTCGAAACAATAGTTGACTTTTTTGCAACTCAATCGTCAAGATATTTTTCTGAGCCTCTGGCAATTCTTCTATCACTGTTCGTTAACAGGATATCGTCCGCAAAGAATCTTATCTTGCTGTGTTTCAGTACGGTATTTTTTATCATTTATGTATATAACTACTATCCAAAATCTTAATATCCAAACTGAGCCCGAGGATAGAAGCGTATATATTTTCAAAACTACGCGAAAATCTTACACTATCTTTTCTAATATCTTAATAGTACAAAAATTTGTAACCGTTCCTTTATCAAAATTTTAATTTTCAGTAAAGCATAATTTTAAAACTTTAAATTTAACTTTCACAAGTTGTATTTCTACCCAATCTTACCCATCGTATCGGTATATTTTGGAACTCTGAACTCACTTTTGCGAATAGAACTTACGAAATCAGACAAATCAAATCAAAGCAATAAATTTAATGGCAAAATCAGCTTATGGGTAAGAATTCGTGAAACGGAACACTTTTTTCGTGACTTCATGTAATATGAAAAACAATAACTGTTTTTCCAAGTATTCTTCAAAACTAAAATTTTCTCAAAATATCTTAGAAAAATATTAAAAATTACGGGACTTATAAACAAATTGGTTTTTTTGACCTTTTGTTTTCAAATATTTTTTTAATAGAAATGAAGACTTTTCATGCAATTTTTGCCAGAGAGTGAGTAATATGAGCATAGATATCGGTAATTACATAAATCATCCATGTATAGAGCCACGTGCACACGTGCATACACACACAGACGCAGACACACATGTGCGCTTGCGAGTACGAATCGGGAATTTTGTTGCCTTTTTAATTTTTAGCAGACATTTACGAATGCTTTAAGTGAATTAACGTCTGATACATACATTGAGAAAGATATTAAAACTTCAATTGTTTATAATAAAAGAAAAAAATTTCTGTAAAAATTTAATTATTTGTAAAACAAAATTTTTTTTTTTTGAAATATAGGTACAATGTTTTTTGAACAATTTTTACTTTGTCAAAAATTGTATCAAATCAATTCTATTAAAAGAATATTTGAAAACAAAAGGTCAAAAAACCAATTTGTTTATAAGTCACGTAATTTTTAATATTTTTTTAAGATATTTTGGGAAAATTTTAGTTTTGAAGAATACTTTGAAAAACAGTTATTGTGTTTCTATTACATGAAATCAAGGAAAAAAGTGTTCCGTTTCTCGAATTCTCATCCTTATCGCAATTAATTTATTGGAAACGCTAAATATTTTTTAAAAACTAAGTATATAAGAAAATACTACATTTCAAATACTAATGTTAGCAAGTCCAATATGATTGCTGGTATAATATTTATCTGAGGTGAACTTAAAAGTGTTCGATTAATGTAAGAATTTTAAATAAGTTTACATTTTCTATCTAAGCACTTCGTCGCCATAAAGCAGAGTACATACATACATATGCATACATATATGTAGATACATACTACGTACGAGTATGAAAACTTAAATGCAGTTTTTTAGAAAACCCTTACTGGAAAAAGGATCGTTCTTGATAAATAAACATCATTAAGTTGTCACTGACTACAAGATATTACTTTGTCGTCATCTGCTGATTTTCTTTTGCATTCATTATGTTCCTTTGCTTGGAAGAACACAAACCGGCCACAAGTGTCCAAGGGCAATAAAATTAACGCAAAGGTGCAAACGGAAGGTGAAAGCTAAGTACTAGATAAGGTGGAATAAAATAGAAACAAAGCAAAAAATAATGTCAATGGCTCGAAAGGCGCAAAAAGTTACTGCTACGAGGCGAAAACAACAGCAGGTCGCTTTTGTAGAGCATCAGCCCGCAGCATCAACCATTGACTGGATGACACCTCATTATTTTTCCATATAAAGGTGTGCTTAAAATGCACGTTCGTTTTCATACATATTTATAAGTAGTATTTACAACCGAACGTATGTATTATATATATACATATATGTACATGTATATGTAATTAAGACATCGCTCGACTTTATATGATCAGCGCCCACCAGCGCTGACCGAAAGACTTAAAGACTTCAACTGCGTTGGCTGTTTGTCATTCTATGCAGGATTGTTGTGTAACTGCAAAGCGATATGGCTACTTTAAGCGCAGTGTGATGTTTGTGTGCGGTGTTGGTTTAGCAAATCTGTAAAGAAACCCCAACGTTGCTAACAGCTGGAGATTGTTATTTTCATATACGAATACAAATGTTTCAAGTTAGCTGAGCAGAAGTAGTGCGATGAAGAAGGTATAATTGAAGATAAATTTAGAATTAGCAATAATATTATAGTGAACATTCTCTGTACAATGACAGACTTGAAATCACCATAAATATAATACAAATATTTCTTAGTGGGGATTAAGTCAAGGACATTCGTGAGGCTTGCAAATGTAAGCAACTTCGGGGAATGGAGGATGTCGTTTAGATATGAGAAACCAATAATCCTTTACTTACTGTTAAAGTCGAAGAGATGCGCCAGCATTAGAGTTTTACTAAAAATATTTAAATTAAAAAATAATAAAAAAGAAGTCGCTATTAGGCCAATCATTGGTGAAGGCAGAGACTGTTATGCGTATCTTAACTCAAACGAGAATAGCAAAAAGATGTGAAACAAGAAGAATAACCGTTGACCTACGAGTAATAGAGAAACAATATTGTTTTAAATGGTCACGTAGAATCGAAGCTAAGGAAATGAAATGAAGTTAGGAAAAACGAAGGGAGAGAACATTTCTGAAGTAGAAAACTTCAAGACAAATATCAAAGTTAATGCAAGTCAAGACATTCAGTAATGGGTGGTACTAGGTCGGTAAAAAAAATTAGCGAACTTTAGCTTCTACTTTGTTAGAAAAGCAGAGATTGAAAAAATCTTAAATCCGGAATCTACGAAATAGTTACACCACTAGACGTTTTTAATCAAGTCAGAGAAGATGACAAAATAGATAACCGATCGCCATTAAATGCACGACAAGGCGCTTTGTCCAGCGAAAATTGTGCGGGAAATAGTTAATCAAGAACTTTAATCGATGTAGTTGCCAATACTTGGTGATAAGGAATTAAACAAAAAAATGTATGTGTTATAAAACTCTCTCTCTCTCTCTCTTGCTCATTCCCAAGTCTATATCTTTATGGAATTAGCAAATAAGTTTTCCTTCTGCCTCGCGCATATTTTTTTATTGTCTTCGCGCCGTGAAATACTTTATCTCATGAAAAAATGTAGTGCTAAATACTTTTTAGAAATGTTTATTTTATACTTAAATTAAAATCAGTGCTTTTATTGGATATGTATTGCATATATAGGACCACACTGATTTTTAATTTAACTAAACGTATATAACATTGACCATACGACGCGTGCATATTTCGGTAGGCATATCCTTACCTATTGAGTTTGGCTGGACTCATACAAAATGCGTATTGGGGAAATTCCCTTACATAGTTAAATTTTTTTCACTTATTTCGGTAATTTAACCAAACAGTTAACTATGTAGACATATGATTTCCGTTTCCATAGAGCATATCGCGTGATTAAAAAAAAAACTTGGAATTCATACGGGACCACTCAGGTTCTTAAAGTGTATAGATTGCAAATCTGCACCAAAATTTGAACTCGATTGCAGGTGATTTAGAGATCGCTCCATGCCATTTTTTTATTTTCCGCATATTGCGAAGTACAAATGCATAGGGTGTATTTCAGACAAATCTGAATGGATATGACTGTGAGTAGCTTCTCTGAATGTCATTACTAAAGTACCGTTATTAACTTTTTAAACATTTTTATTAATTTATTAATTAACAAATTTTGAACTTTGTATTTACGTGACACTCACCAAAAAATGACAATGCTACATCTCATCGCTGAATATGCCTGCTATTGTTCTTCATGCTGAGTATGAAGATTATTAAAGTTTTCTGCAAGTGACACATTTTTTTGTGTCAACTTTTAGGAAAGAAACATCAATAAAACCAAGAATTCGGGAAAAAATTTTAACTATCGTCACTCACGAAATTCTCATGAGTTCCTATGTTCCAATATTGTCAAGATTTATATCAGCTGTAGTTCAGCTGAATTATTGAGAAATTGATCGTTATTGGAAAAATGTACTTTCTTGTTTTCCCAAAAAGTCTCTTTCACTTTCACCCTGAGCATTATGTACAACATACTTTTGTATTGCTTCAAAATTGTATCTAGTTTCTTTCTAAAATCACGTCTTCTTTTCTCTTCTATATCTGTTTGCCTTTGCCTATATTTTTCAATTTCAACCAAGTGTCAAAAAGTTGCAGCATTGTTTTTTTTTTTTTTGATACGGTGTGATCAGCGGGTAGGAATGTTATATTTGGAATATAAACGAACAACGTCATTTGTAGTTTTAGTAGCGCTTATTATTTATAAATAAAGGTAATCGATATAATTTTGTTGCTGCACAATGATTGAGATTTAATTCGAAGATCGATGATAGACAAGAAAAGAAAGAATTAGTAACAGAAAGTTATGAATTTGTTCTATTTTGTTGTGCACCAGTCAACATATATTTATCTTCCACCTTCCTCCTTAGTGGCACAAATACGATATAAAAACGTCTGTAATGTTGTAAAAAAGTAAAATTATTTAATTATTGCTCTTGAATTGCTGCCTGACTTGTCAAAGGAATTAAGATAAAGCCTTCGAATGTGAGCAAAGGTGAATGGTATTAAGGACCGTAAACGCACTTAGGCATAGACTGTAACAACACCAGTCCCTCTGTATGTACGAACAATGAATTATAGTATAACTTCGATATCTACTTATACATAATATTTCGACTAACCATACTTCGAAAGATAGTATAGAATATTATTGTTATCACACTGACTTAAAAAAGTGGAAAACTTCGTTTATTAACGTTCGGTGTTTGAATTTTCGCAGATGATTCATTACGAGTATCATGATTCAATAAATAAAGGTTTGCTCACTACTGGCATACGATTTTTGACGCTCCCATACCAAAAATAAAAAGCGTCTTAAATACAACGCCTTGCTAAGAGAGCCGATTTTGTCACTTGGGAACGAGAAACTGTTTACTGATCAAACCTTCAATAACTGAATCATGATTTATTATACGTTTTTTGATTTTTCGGCTTTTTTGGACATACTTACATACATAGATGATACGTTGTGTTATTCGGCCGCTATATCACGAACGAAAAACGGGTCCTTTTTAAACATTAAAAATTAAAGTCGAAGTGAACAATTTTACTCTGATTAATATTTTCCCATTATTCATAATATTTTCATTTGGGATTCCAATGTAAATTAAATTCATGGAAATTATCCCATTTATAAAATATTCAGCATAAAAAGAAATTCTTTTATTTATTGATGATGATTTTTAAATTTAGTAACAGTTCTTTGCTAAGTGACATTCAGGGAACCTACTCACAAAACTTCAGCTATTCATTTGTACTTCGCAGTAACCGGAAGATAAACAATGGCATTGAACGATCTCTAAATCACCTGCAATCCAGCTCAAATTTTGGTGCAGTTTTGCCATCTATACACTTTAAGAACTCGAGTGGTCCCGTAAGAATTCCAAACAAATTTTTTTTAATCAAATTAATGTATATCCTCAAGATGTGAGCTAAAGAGTACAAAAGGAAGATTGAAAAAGCTTTAGAAAGCGTCAAAATTATAAAAACGTAAAAAAGTTAGAATTGTAAATAAACAAAAGGTATTTTAATTATTTCCCTATACATAATTGCTTACCGAGTCGGCTGTGCAAAACTATGTGAAAAATTTGCGACTCGCTTTATTCAAGCGAAATATTTCACAGCGTTTGCATTCACTTTTTAGTTACTTAATCAGACTGTGTGGCTTAATCACTTTTTGATTAGAAATTAAGCAACTATTGCACTGCTTACCTAAATATAAATAGTTACTTATGTACGTAAGCGCTGTACTCGTATCTGCTGTTGTGCTTACTTTTGTACGTGTGCAATAAAAATTCAAGCAATTGCATGCCATGACGGACAAACAGCACCAGGCTTACGGTTTTTATATTAAACACTTTATATACATATGTAAGAAGTATTCATATAATTAGTGCCTGACTAATAGCCTTTTCTGTAAGAAAAAATTCACACCGAGAACGTGTACAAAGCTAGATCTGATTTTTTCTGTTTTCTTTCTTTTTTTTGTTATAGATTGACCACAATCGACCAAAATGTCTGCGCGAGTAGTGGCAATTCTGATATATGTATATACTGTGGACTCTCACTCCATCGATAGCAACAACCGACTATAGCAGCAACAGCAGGAGCGGCAAGCACCGCCACCATTACCACCGTCGTCATCATCACACCTTCATTTTCTAATTTAATGCAATTTCACGTCAACACTGCAACATTAATTTTGCCCTTCATAAATCATGAAAAATCTATGAAAGCTAGCAAAATAGTTCGTTTAAGCGAAAAAAAAACAACGAACCAACCGTGTTACAAATGAAGTAGTTACTTGCAACTTGAATGAATGTAGGCATGCAAGTATGGTGGAAAAAATGTAGCTAAATATGTACGTATGTATGTATGTATGTCGATATTTACTACTCGTGGCAGTATTGCGGTACGTGTATAGTGTGACGTATAGCCCACCAGTCCTAAATCATTGCTGGTCGTCATCGTCCATTAGCCGGCGACCGATGATGGCAGTGGGACAGGTTGGTCAGTACCACTGGTTTGCCAGAGCGGCAGTGTCTGATCATGGAATTCAGATCACGCCACAAGGCAGTGTCAAGAAATTCCAAATTTGAGCTTTATAAACGCGGTGTTGCTTGCAATTAAAATATATATTTATAAATGCTTATCGCGGAAGTGAATAATAATTACGTGTTTCATATTAAACAGGCTCAACATCCCTAACTTCTTACATCAGTATTATGGCAGAGGGTTACGATATGGGAGCGAAAATATCGATATGGTAATGTCAGATGGATACCCTTATTGTGATATACAAATATTTTTCTGTGTGTAATTTTTCTTTGCTAATTCGATGTGACAGGGGGGTGCAAGACTATCGAGTAAAAAATATCAATACGGAGGGGTAAAGCTATCGATATGGTATAACATCGTGTTTTCAAGCAATCAAAAAGATTTAGACATCTCTTGAAATTCTTCTTGAAAACAAGTCTAGAATATATATTGTGGAAATCATCCTAAAGTCCACGAGTTGCAGAATTTCTGGTTCTATAAGCAAAAAAGAAACCTTGCGTTAGCAGGCCAGAAGTCCTCCAGATGCTCCTGATGGTACTCATTGTGTGTTCTTACAGATATATTGTTTCCACGTTGCTACCAAGCTCAAACTGTGCATTCATGTAAACCCTATTCTGAGACCGGTGCTCATGTTCAGACACTGGACATTCTATTCACATTTTAAAACATGTAGTTAAGGGTAAGCTATACTTTGGTGGGAACATGTTTATTTGGCATAATCAGTACGTCCTTGTTCCTGGGCGGTCTAGAGTTTCCCACATAGCTTTTTTCAATTAGTGCATAACAGCGTTTTCTGTCTTTCGAAAAAGTTTCTCACGGAATAATAACCTAAAAAAATGCCTGGTTAGGTTTTCATTCCTATAAAGTGCCAAAAGTCACCAAATGCTCTAAAATTCTGAACAAAATTTAGCGGGTTTCTCTATGATATGACTAGATATGTCTTTTAAATATAATCATGAAGTTCTATAGTAATGCGACTCAATATTAGGTCCGACGAATGTATATAGGTCTAAAACGCTGAAAATGTACCTTCCTATTTTTTTATCTAAAAACTCCCATGCATTTGATAGAGCATTTTGTGCTGGATGGTGGTCGATCAGCGGATGTTTCCTAACGCTGGCATCGAAGCCGAACCGATCTTAAACGGCATCATCACTGTTCTTGTTGTTGCTGTTGTGGATGTTACTCAACTTAGCCGTGGTCGTTATCATCACACTCAAATGCGCAGTTTCGACGGTGCCAAGCGAGCGGGAATCTCCACATGTCTGGCATATATTTGGAATATCTAGGCATGTATTTGTTTCTGAATAGGTAGAAGTTGACCCAGCTACAATATCCAGATCGTTGTTGGGCCAGGCATATTCATACATTTCCACCACAACCGCTTCTTAGCACCGGAATGGCGAGGGTTTTACTCTGCCAAGGACTGTAATCTCGGCGATTTAACCACATGATCTTTGTTCTCCTGGGAATGTAAATGTAAACGAGCAACATATTGAATAATCTCGTATTATGGTAGAAAGTCGAAAATGTTTGTAAAATATTGTGCTTACGCTTTTCCACATGCCACCTATGGTAGACGTTCGAATGTTAGTCTATATCATCTTTGAGGGGCAGAGCTGTGGTGTATTTTTCTCCACCAATAGAGCAAGAGCCGCATCCAAACACCATATTTTTTTATGAACAATACTTGCCGAGAGACGATTATTACTATCAAAAACTCTTTTTCGTTTAATTAAAACTTTATGTGTGCATTGGAAGTCATACCCCTGCTACCTGTTGTTCGAGAGCTTCGCGTGGGAGTTGAAGCTGGCTTGTATTAAATAGGCAACATATTGATCGGTAGTGCGTATTCTAATTTTGCAACACATCCATATTGTTATATTTACATGAGTATATGTATGTATGTATATATGAATTATTAGTAGCACTTAGTTAGACATCACTCAGTCACTGTGTGAATTTTGACATCTATGTATTGTGTTTCCCTAGGCTGGCAGACACTTGGGTGTTTGATCCAAAGCTCTGCTGTAATTACTGTGCGAATGTGTTTGCATTTGTCGAATACGATTTTTCCCCTGCTGTTTTATATTTTGTTATTTTTTACTCAAATTTCATGGTTACAGTTCTGGGTGACCGCTAAATTACACACAATTTTATTTACTGTACAACACAGAACGTGAACAAACCAATTTCTTATTTGCAGTATAGAAACAACAATAGCGAAGCAACATTACTATATGTTACAACATTTGAGTAGAGGGTTTTTTTTTATTTGTTATGGCGATTGCCGCGCATGCGCGCATTTCATCAGCGGATGGGGCAGCCAGTCTGCACGCGTCATCATCATTAACGAAAGCAGCTAGAACCAAAAACATGCATGTGCCAACAACAGCAACGTGACATGCAATACAATTGCTGTCAATCGCTTTTGTTCGCCTCAGGAATTTCGCAAAGGCGGATGCGCGTACGCAGCGTTTAGTGGCGGTGTGCAGCAAGTGTATAGATGTGCGGAATGTGTATGTTGCATGCCACTACAAAAACAAAAATCATTAACAAGCGAGAACAACACTAGCCATTGGCAATGGCGATGACGATGACGATGTCGATGACGATAACGCTGACAACGCAATGGCAATGTTGACAATAACGCTGCTGACGATGATGAGCCGACCGCTGAGCCGCACCCTTTTGCGTCGAGCAAGCCGCGCGCTAACTACCTGATAGGCATTTTGCGTTGCCATTAAAACTATTATTATTATTAGTATGATGATATTTACTATTTTTTCTTGTTGTTGTTTGCACTAGCTAGTACAGTAAAGAGAACTTGTTATTACTATTTTTGTTTCTATTTTTTATTTGCCTTTTTATGCAACATATGCGCATATGCACCAAAGTTGCGGCTGGTATTGCATTTCCATTGCGGATGCGCGTCGACACGACGCCTAAATATGCCAGCAATGCAATACTAATAAATATGAAAATTAATAATTTACTAGAAAAATGGTAAGCCCAATAAGGCACTGCTATAGCCGCAACTAAGTTACTGTTGAATTACTAGTGCGGAGTTATGTATATACTAAGTGGAAGTTCCAACGCTAAAAAATCTGTTTGAGGCAAAAACAAAAAAAAAAAAACATTGTTTGGCGTGCAACTTGCAACACATTCCAAACATTCATAAATAATAAGTATTTATTTATGCGCGAGGAAATGGTGATATGACTACCACAGTATTTATCTGGATCACCTAATTAGGCCTCTTGCCATTATGGGGGTTCTTGATTGACCGCAGCTATGCACATATGTATGTATGTATGTATGTGTCTCTGGTTGAGGGCAAACATGAAATAATTATTCAATTAAAGTCATAAATTTATATAGGATGGTCCAGGCATAATAGGTTGCATACAACACCTAGAAACATTTATACCAAATTATGCAAGTACTGCACACTTCTGGTTAAGGTAATCAATTAAGGAAAATATTTGTGGTGAATTAATTTATGTATAAGTAATTTTGTAACATGTTGTAATTAGTATTCAATCTTATAATGCACAGTTTTGTTTTATATATAAAACCACTTTTTGTGTATATAAAACAGTTGAAGTGCATGAAATGTATGTACATAGATTGATCCTTGTACAGGAACTTGGGTGGCTATGTTTGTTTGCGGCACTTTTAACTCTACAAAGTAGTGTGGAAAAGGGGCGGTTAGTTTTATTATAGAGATGGTACTACCGGTTGGTATGTGTCTATATATATATATATATATATATAATATTAAAATAACCAATAAAAACAATGAACCTGAGGTATACAAGGTTGCAACAAAATTTGAACAATACAAATTTTCTGAAAAATGTGTAAAAACGCCTGGTAGTTGAAAAAAAGAGATAAATAAAATTGAATAAAATTTGATTTCACATGCCCAAAGTGAGCATCGAACCTTAGATTGCCGGAATGATAATCACGCGCAAACTAACTCGACTAAAAGGAGCAGAGGTTTTCGTTTGCTTATTGCTCATAAGATTTTGGAAAGAAAATTTCTGTTCTTTTGTCAAAAAAACCTTTAACCATGAATGTTGAAAGGAAAGCTTTATGCGTAAGAGGTGTCTTTCAAACTGTCTTTACAATTGTCTTTCGAAAGACTATAAGCACTCTTTGCCAGAATAGGCAAGTAAACCTCGATAGGATCCACAATTCTCCGGCTTCCGGGTTTTGGCAGACATTACTGGAATCGAAGAAATTTCAATTTCTGACGGTACATTGGTTTAAAAAATGCATATATGCTTTTTGTAAAGATTCTCTGAGTTTTGTTCCCTCTACGCAGTTTACATGGAAAAGATTACACTGGTTTACAATATTAAACTTTTTGTCTGTTGCCGCGAATCCTGTGGTTGATATTGTTCACTCATCACTTGTTTTTGTCAAATCTACCCTCAAAATTTTTTGAGCAGCTCGAGTTACTTTGTTTTTGATTTCATCATTTATATTAATTTATATCATATATATTAATCGATAACAGGCATATTTTACTGTGTTAAAATTAGTTTCTCTAGTTTTTGCGTCATGAGTAGTTCAAGGAGACGTTGTTTAAACAATCCAGATCATTTTTGCTATATATGCGGAGAATATGTGTTTAACAATAGTAGAAAAGTTATATCAGAGTTGGTGAAAAATACCTATTTTGAGTATTTTGGGATGCTCTTGGATAGAAATGAGAAGTCTTGGGCTCCCAATTGTGTTTGTAAATCGTGTGTGGAATATTTAAGGTTATGGAAAAGTGGTAAAAGAAGTGCCTTTAAATTTGGAACACCGACTATTTGGCGAGATCCACAAAATCATCTCATAGACTGTTATTTTTGTAGTGTGAGCATAAACGGTTTAAACACTAAAAATCGATCTAAATGGCAATACCCAAGTACTAGTTGTGTTCTACGTCCAGTGCAGCGTTCACCTCACTCTTCAAAGCTTAAAACTATATCTGAACCATTAGAGCAAGACATTGAAGGACCAAGCTCATCACAAAATGATCCTGATTTTGAAGCTATGTCTAATGAGCCAAAATGCTTTCCCCAAAATGAGTTAGATGATCTTGTAAGAGATTTAAATCTTTCTAAACAAGCTTCAGAATTGTTAGCATCAAGACTAAAAGAAAAAAAATTGCTATCCTCGGATACTAAAATAAGTTTTTATCGTGAAAGAGATACAGAATTACGGTGTTATTTTTCCGAAGAAGATGGCATTACCTTTTGTTCAGATATCAAAAAATTGTTGATAAAAATGGGCTTGAAGCAATACGAACCAAATGACTGGCGTTTATTCATTGACAGCTCAAAACGTAGCCTAAAATGTATTCTATTACATAATGGAAATAAATATGCTGGGGTACCTATTGCCCACAGTACAAAGTTAAAGGAGGAATATTGTAACATTTCGCTAGTCTTGAACAAAATAAAATACAATGACCATAAGTGGCTAATTTGTGTCGATTTAAAAATTGTCAACATTCTTCTCGGTCAACAAAGTGGTTACACCAAGTTTCCCTGTTTTATATGTCTTTGGGACAGTAGAGCTAAACAAGTACATTGAAAACTGGCCCTTGAGAGCAAATATGGAGCCTGGAAAGCACAATATAGTCCACAATTCATTAGTATCTCGTGACAAAATTATCCTTCCACCATTACACATAAAACTGGGCATCTTGAAACAGTTTGTAAAATCACTAGATAAAAATGGGAACTGCTTTTCTTACATTTGCCAAAAATTTCCTCAGCTCACTATGGAAAATATTAAAGCCGGTATCTTTGATGGCCCTCAAATTAGACAACTTACGAATGATACTCAATTTAGAAATTCTATGACTGAGTCAGAACTAAAGGCTTGGACAGCTTTCGTATCTGTGATGCAGAATTTTCTCGGAAGTCGGAAATCTGAAAATTATGTTGAACTTGTAGAAGACCTTCTGCTACAATTAAGAAATATGGGATGCAATATGAGTATAAAAGTCCACTTTCTCCATAGTCACCTGGACAGGTTTTCGAAAAATTTAGGAGATATGAGCGAAGAGCAGGGAGAGCGTATGCATCAAGACTTACGCGTCATGGACGAGCGCTATGAGGGTTTCTGGGATACAAATATGATGTCTGACTATTGTTGGTCTCTAATACGTCATTTTCCAAAGTCGACACATCGGAGAAAAGCTTTAAAACGAAGTTTTTTAGAACTCAATGATTAATTGTTTCTTTAAATAAAGTTTTTCTTATTAAATACATGTTTTTTTCTGTCTAATACCTACATAGCTGAAACTCAGAAACTAGAGCTGATAAAAATATTCTAATTATATTTTTGAAAATAGCATATTATATGTAGTCAGCAACAGCTAAAATTTCTTCGGCAACAAATGTACTGTAAACTAGTGTTATCAGATGTGATCATAGCTTTTTTGGAATCTTCGAGGATATGCTCCAAGTACTTTATCGGTCAATATTACGACAGTGCAAGTGCAATAAATAGAGAATTCCAGGGAGTTCATAGTTTTAATTTGGTCGTTCTGTTGCCAATTAATGAGACCTGCGGGATCCCCAATATCATCAAATCGACCATTCTCAATGGAAAATCAAGAAGATAAGATGGTCGAGTTTCCCTATCATCCCTATCACCTCAAAAGTTTTACCATTAGATTTTAAATGCTCGTAGTTTTCCGCCCTTGAATACAATAAATAAAACACATGTTTTTCACACGGTAAACTGTGCGAGTATTTGTCATTTTCTCGAGTGTCACACCTGAAAAATTTATTCATGTTTAAACAAGACGGAACACCAAAGAATAGTGTTAACTGAACAGCACTGTAATTAAGGACTGTTTAATATATGTTTACAAAAAATATGTCTTCTCCTCCTCTCCTTGCAGCAATTCTATTCCATATTTTGTGCAAAGTTTGTCCCGTTTTGCATTAAAATCTCAGATTTATTTTTTTATTAGTATAGTATGTAAGCAACATTTTCTGAAAACTCTAGATGGTTATATTGGGGACAATAACTCCGGAAATCCTAATCGAAGCTGCGAATATAAATGTAAAACAACATGAAAATCTGATATTGTTCCCAAACTTCAGGCGGTACATCGGCAGTTAAGTTGATACTTTAGGTTGCGAGCTAATAAAAATATGATTGCCGACGATTAGATTACAACAAGACAACTGATTGTTATTAAATGAGGTATTCCATTATTAATCCTACACCAAACCAGCTAGGAACACGAATTTGGGCACTTCTTTCACTTATTATGGGTTATAGCACTGGCGTCTTGAGATCTATTTCAAGAGTTATAGAATCTCCTTTAATTTGGCATCTTAGATAAAATTTGGTATTGACGATAAATCTCTGAAACTCATAAAGCCATCCATTATTAGATCTCCACCCTTGTTCCCTTTGCGTTTATGGATTAGTGAAGGCACTGCTCCAGAATGTATGGTGTAGTTTTCTTTTCTACTATGCAGAATCTGCAGCATTCATCCGAGTAGATTCTCAGTATATCCAGGAGATATTCCAACCTGCAGTGTCCGGAAAGCATTGCCGTAATAATTTTTATATTCCTTCGATCAGCCCATCCATTATCTAAAGTGTTTTTGGTTATAGGATCGCTTCGGAGTGCTCCAAGCCTAGTAAATTTTCCAAGTATTGAATAAATGAATATTGCTCCCTTTTCTATACCGCAGAAGCACTCAGGGCCTATATAGAGAGTTGAAGCTCCCTTTAATGCGAGTTTGTCCGCAATCTCGTTGCCTTCGATACCTGTAGGATCCTGAGCCTAGAAGCCCCAAACACGATTGGTCAGTCAGTCAGTTTTGAAGTTATTTGGCGAGATTTGAGAGTCTTATAGCCGCTTGGTTGTCAGTCATTATAGTTGTGTTCCGGTTTGGGTAGTTACGGGTGGTATTGAGGTACGCACATATTTCTATACAATACATATGTATATGTATGTCTGCCTGAAAGATAGGTATCTACTACCCTGTTACCTTCTTCAGTAAACATTTCTCTAAAAAAGAGCTTCATTAAACGATTTTAGTTTGACACCAGTATAGTAGAAATTTTGTTACCTTTCCAATTAAATTGCATCAACCACATCTTAAAGGCAACCCGCATCAAACATGATTTCGTATAAACTCTTTCATTTCAGAGTAATATTGTTTAAAAACATTAAGCTTGCAAATAGAATTAATTTAGAGTTTTTAAACATTTTAATAATTACGCTATTTTAAGCCTACTTCCTTCCCGATACTTCCTATAACTTAATAAAATAATTAAGTAAATAAAATTTAACTCAAATTAACGCTTTCTTAAAACTCTTTCGTTTGAGCCCCATATTAAATATTTGATTTAACTTATTATAATTTCAATTAATTTTTCAAACAGGTGGAAAGTATTTTGAAATTAAGTTCTCTTAAAACTTTTAGTCATTTTTTTTTTTATTTAACTTAATTTGCATTTAAACAGATGACGGCCTTCTCTCAGAGCATTTGGGAATTGAAGCTTTATTAAGCCTCTGACATTTGATGCCCATATTGCCAAATTTGATTTCATACCTTGCTTTAATTGAATTTAACCTTTCAAGCAGATAGCAATCCACTTTAAAAAATCAATACTCTGGTTTCCTATATGATTTGCCTTATTTATTTAATTGACTGTAACCTTTTTTAACAGATAGCGACTCTCCATAAAGCTACCCTATGTGTTAACGTAGGCTATAGGCTATTTGTGTGCCAAGTTTTGAACAATTCCCCCCAGCCGTTCGGGTCTGAAAAGGTAATAACATATTCACACACAAACTTTCACATTTATAATATTAGTAGGATGCGAAAAATAAATAGTATTTTTAAATTGAATATTTTTAAGCTAACAATGCAGTAATTTGATGAAATTTTTTCCATTAAGGCTTCGACAGCGCTTCCTTGACTTGTTCCCCTACGACAACTACTGACCTATTATATTTCAATTCCTGACATACATATGTAGGTATTTACATAAATGTATGATTTTTCAATTATTATTAGTATATTGTGTTTACCGAATCAAATCATAATAACTTTAATTCATTTTTTTTAATAAGAAAATCATAAATCCTTTTTTGATAGATACTTCTCATATCTACATACATACATGTCTACACATCTACACACATGCTCTAATTAAAGGCAAAGCAAAAAAAAAATTAGCAAAGGTGCCAGTATTTGCTTCATTTAATTATCACTTTACCATATTATTGATAATGTTAATTACAATAGAGTCATGGTAATGGTAACAATAATTCAAAGCATGATAAGATTTTATAAGTGAAGTAATAATTGCAATATATACAGATTTTGCTACCATTTATTTCGGAATACTAAATTAGAATCCGCCAATGTTAAGTCACTGCCAAGAACAAGTATTGATTGATATGTCTCTGATCTTAAGCCGCCGATAAGCACTGAAAGTAACTTAAGAGCGGCATCAAAATAATAAGAAGAAGAATAATTTTAGATAAAAGGAAACCCTTAACAACACAGTGGAATCAATCAACAGTCAGCAACAGTTACACATCAATACATATACAAACATAAATAGATACGTAGCGACAAGCAAGCATACATTTCTTCGAACACCGATCAGTCAGTCAGTCGTAAGTTATTTGTTGCGGCAGTCAATCGACCATGTAGTCAACCGAC
This sequence comes from Anomoia purmunda, assembly GCA_951828415.1. Lineage (NCBI taxonomy): Eukaryota > Metazoa > Arthropoda > Insecta > Diptera > Tephritidae > Anomoia > Anomoia purmunda. The sequence goes on from OX639996.1 coordinate 92,369,100, forward strand.
CAATCAACCATGGAACACCACAGCCTGCTATCTACATAGATAGCTAGCTAGCTAGCCCGTCAAACAGTCAACCAGTGAACCCACTTTATAATCACTAGAGATTGCCACAAAAGCCGCAAAGCACTTTTTATGTTGCTGGTTGCACAAATATTGTTGCTGCCATCAGCATCAAGTGTCACCAGCAACACATTCCGCGCAACATTGTCACAATGCCACAGTGGCATTGAAAGATTGCCAGCGGGCTAATAATATTGCCATCAATTCCAAAGGTAGTTTTTAATGGTTTTTTTCGCTGTTGCCACAAAGATTTAATGAAGTGTTAACAATGTTAGAGTGCAAAGCAAAGTCATTAAATGTTGTCAATTGTTGTGTGTTGTTGGTTGGTTGTAGGAAATAGCGACAAAGTTGAAATTGCTTGCTTTTGCGCTTTACTTTTATTATTTATATTTTCTCTATTATTATTTTTTTAATTATGTATTTTTTTTTATTTGCTGTAAATAATTTTCATATTTATGTTTTTACAGAATTCTTACCAGTAGCTGCTAAATTACTAAATTATTCAATAAAGTCTTGAAGGAAAGCTAAGAAATATAAGGCAGCCAAATATCTACCGCTCTCCAACAAGCCAATTTAAATTAAAATTTCCAAGGCCACATTTATCTTATCTTTAATATTTATTCATACGTGCGTGCTAAGTAAATTTAAGCGTCATCGTTTAGCTGTTCCACCACCCAAGTGTCTTATTTATGGCACACGACTACAATAACAACAATACTTGGCATACATACATACATGTGGCAGGGCCACTGTGAAAGTTAACTTTAATTAATTAATAATTATGCACATATTCATAATAGAGCTTTACATATGTACATACTTATATTAAATTTATTTAAACCATTCGATTGTTTTTTATTTTGATTTATTCAGTTTTCAACGCAGTTTTGTGCTTTTTTCTGTTTCTCTACACGTTTCCCGTAGTTTGCGTGCCTGCGAGTGTTCGGTGTTCGGCCAACAAGCAGTCGTGGCCGAGCGGTTAAGGCGTCTGACTAGAAATCAGATTCCCTCTGGGAGCGTAGGTTCGAATCCTACCGACTGCGAAGAAGTACATTTTTTCTTTTTTTTTCTTTTTTTACATACTATAATAAATAGTAACAACATAAATATAATATAGTATAGTATAAATTCATAACTTCAAATACTTTTCATTGATAAACGACTAAAGCCAAATGGTTTCACTTAGTAATTAAAATGTCCAAAACTTTGCAATACTGTGACATGCCCGCATATGAAAATGTCTATGAAGCAAATGTGTTACTCGTAAATATAGAGGCGCGTTCTTATTCGGCAGCAGAGAAGCCAACTTCAGTAAAGGTGGAGAATCGGGGAATGGACCGTTTTTGGTGACGAATTTCTGTTTAACTGGAAAATCAGGGATGAACTATTTTTTTGTTAAAAATTGCTATTGCTATCTATTTTTCCCGTACTGCTTCCCGTAAATCCAAACCAAACAGCTTTAAGAAATTGCTTTTCTACAGAAGCTCCAGCTGATTTCACTCAGTTGATCCAGGTGTTTAACTTTCTTGCATATATTAAATATCTAATATATTATTATTTATTTTTTATAAGCAACTATGTTCCTATTCTTACATTTTTTTGTTACTTTTGAGCAGAATTTTAATCGTTCTTTACATATTGATGGCTGCTTGGAAGAACGTCTTATTTCAGCTGAAATGGTGTATGAAGGTTGAACAATTTTCTTTTTGTAAAATTCGACGTCCAGAATTTTACGAAATTTCCGACAAAATCTTTGAATTTCTTTATTGAGATCTGGAAATTCGGCTCGTGATTTAATTTTGGGAAAATAACCACTTAATCGTTTTAGACGCTATTTACACGACGATTGTTTACCTTCGCTGTTGCCATTTCTCTTTTAAAAAATCTTCGTAAATCTTCATGCGTTTACATGAATTTGTTTACGGGCTGGCGTCGAAGTGGCTAATTTTCTTTGCTTATTTATTACCTAATTTATTTATACACATTTTGCAAGCGGAGCGAACTTTTGTGAATTAAAAACAAAATTGAAAGCATGGAACAACGTTGTGATTTTCAAAGGAAGAGGCGGCCACAACCTTGAATAATAATATGATGAAGATTCTATTTATGCAAAATGCAAAAGACTACAACGTCCACCTTAAACATAACTATGATTTATAAATATTGAAAGTTCCCACAATCCAGTGCAAATGGTCTTCGGTATGCATAGGATCGTTAATTGCCCTATTAATGAAATGGATTTGCATCAAGAAGCAATTTTTAATTTTATTTTATAAAGTGAAAAAGTTCTTCATTAGAAATCATTATTATATGTATGTGAATAAGAATGTATTTATTTCATAAATAGGAATGTAAGTTAAGGCAACAAAAGTTGGAAAGAACTATTCCTTTAATAAAACTATTTTACGCCTCGATGAATGTTAAGTGTACCCATTCCGTTAGCCCATTAGTTTTACTTTGCCAACAAATACTGCAGCATGATCGCCATGTAAAATCGAGGAATATTTTTCAGATAATTGCTTGCAGGCTTCATCATTTAGATTTGAAGTTTTCTAAAGTATTTTACGGTGCTTTAAAAAATGTACTTCAAGATGAGTTACGAAAAAATCCAGATATTTTATGTCAGTAAAACTCCGCTAATAATTTTCAATAGCGTTAGTCTCCACATTGCACCGATGAGTGTGATGAGAATTTATTCTGGAATTCTTCAACAACCATTTATATTTCAATAGTCAATATTGCTGAAACTTCAAATTTATAGGTCCCGATGCCGGAAATAGATAAAGTTCTTTCGGAATCGAAAGGTTTAATTGTCTTGACGTTGACTCGTGGAATCTAGGCTTTCATTTATTAGTTTATTCACAAATAGTCTTGCATCGTACGAGTTCCTTGAATTCGTTCCAGTCGTAGATGGTTATAAAAGCGAAGACATTCCTATTTGTGAAAGTGCTGCAGGTATAGACGGATGTAGAAATAGAGTTTGTGATTGCGAAGCTGCCGCAGGTTCAGCGTTCAACTGTTGATTAATGGACAATAACCATTATGAAAAAAATTAATTGAAAAATAAATCTCAGAGAAAAGTTCAATATTGGAAACTTTATAACGTTTAATATTTATAATTTAAATATAAATTCTAGGTTAACCGTAAGGTTATAATTATAGGCCGAGTGTGGCCGAGTTCAAAGTTGCAAGTTGCTGCTTTTTTTCTGCGTCAGCATAACAAAAATGATTGATGTGCCAAATGTTTGATTCATGCGTATCGAAAACGTATGAAAAAATTGGGGCACGAAACTTTGCATATTATAAACATGCTTCATCAAGGAATGTATATATATACATATACATATATATATCTTTACACCGATAATATCTGTCAATATAGATATTAAGCAGACAGATTTCTAAAACCTCAAGAGTTGAATACAACTTGCCTTACGAACAGTGCCATCTAACGGCCACTTATAACACAACACACGCGTTTTTTTGGTTTCAAATTAATAAAGTTCTCGATTTGACTTTTTAGAAACCTTACAATCTATACGGTTTTTGAAACTTTATTCATGTTCCGAAACAGACCGTAACTTCAGTCGTAAATTTCTTAATTACTCCAGAGATAGGAAAGGTGAACAATCTATGGAAGGAAATTCACATTTCAAATATTTTAATTAAAATTTTTAGAAAATTTTCAAGTATGCATTTTGTTGCACCTTAAATAAGAAAAATAAAATAAACATACGCAACATATATATCAGAAAAAATCAGTCGAATTATTAAAAAATAACGGGAATCATTTTACCTACTACAAACATGAATTTTACTTACTAAAATTCTACAAATTCTGATACATTTTATTGAATTGTTTGCAACTTTTGGGTTGTGCTTAATTTCTGATAGAAGTGACCAACTAACTTTGGCGGTCGATACTCAATAAGCAAAAACAAAATATATCTGCATTAAATGGCTTTTATTACATTTTTATAAAAAAAAAATGACAAAAATGTAGCATAACCAACATTTTGAAGTTCTAAAATTTATTTATTCATTAAAGATAATCTTTTTCTCCAGCACATCTATTATTTTTTTATAAAAATTTTTCAAAAGTAGTAAATACATATGTACAGCTAGTTCTCTGGAATCCAGATATCTTTTTTTTTAGTATAGCTTAGCCCATAAGAAAAATTATTTCGTATTAATGTTTCTATCAAAGTGCCTGTAAGATGGCATAAAGTTTTAGCTTACTTCTTAAACATTTCAAACCACACATATATCTTAGTTACAATTATAAAATATATATGGGTTGCAATTATTAAAATCACAAGTAAAGTACATTGAAATACCAATTAGAGATTATCATGGAAGCTACTCACCTATAACAACATTAATTAAGAAATTATGCCAAAAACTGAAAAGCAAAGCCAAGCAAAAACTCATTCACATACACATGTACTACATACATTATGTATAATGCGAGTTAAGTTCTACTCCAGCGATTGTTGACATAGAAAGTGTTGCATTTGTGTCACATTATGCACCTTTGGGGGATCCATAGTGCAAATTTTAAAGGTAACAAAGAAAGAAAATGAAAACTAGGCGCATTCGAGTCGCTAACGAAACTCTCTTCAAAACTTACAAGTGGGACTTAGCAAACATAGCGAGAAGGGGAAGTAAAAGTAAGCAAACGAATATTTTTTCGTACGAGGGTAGATAAATAGTTCTAAATTGGAAATACTTAGGAGACGACACAATGCTAAATCATTTCTCTATGATATTCGATTAGCTAGTGGCGGATGTGCTTTAGCCGCGCATTTGAGAGACAAATATGTAAAACCCAGAGCTCCAGATGAATAATTAGCCTTAATTTTGAGGCTTCATTATAAACGTTTTTTTTTTTGCAAGAAGTTATAAGTGAGAAAGCTCAGAATTATTTCGTCACTTGTTCGAGATCACTATGGAAGCAGTACCGAAATTGTCCTCAACTAGTCCTGCCGAACTAGTCCGGACATAGTTTCATATTTAAAAAGAAGCAGGCTGTGTCAGAGACACGGCCATTAAGTTTAACGTAGAATACGCCATCCTCGTTATTAACACTCACTCAACTTCCAGCTGTTGTCGAACAGCATCAATCAGCATTGTTATTTTGCAGTGCTTGGCAGCATTTTCTCTTCTTTTACTCTACTTTAACTTGCCCGCCTAAAATTATGCAATACAAAGAAAGTGCTGCACGAGTACATTTAAATCGCCCAACAGCAAACACTCAACCAAACACCACACACATATGTATTTGTGTGCATGTGTTTATACAATTTTCATTTGAGAAATTTAAATATTAGAAAGATATCAACCAACATGAAATGTATGTATGTCAAACGAAAGCTAACATCTTCATTTGACTACAAAAAAAAAAAAAAAATTAATCGAGCCGTTTCCTTATAATTAAAGAAATAGAGATTACAACAATAAAAACCTGACATTGGTGCCCATACCGTAAGGTAAGACGTATTCTACGCCAAAACTTCAAAAAATTTTCTCACTAATAATTATTTAAAAAGGGATTTTCAAAGGTTATTCAACATTCACGTTTCAATATAAAAGTATCTTCAAGGTTTAAAAAATGTATCCCTCATAATTATTATCAAACCAAATATATAATTGAGTCTCAAAATAATAGTTATCATTAACTTAAAAACAATTGTATCATCCTTTAATATTTATTGACTGACTTTTATTCTAATAAATATTTAAATTTCAATTCAATCAGATTTGGTTCGCTATAACTGTATTTCAAATTTGACGATCATAATAAATGCAAAAAAGCTCGTCGGACAAATCAATAAAAGCAATAACAGCAAAAAATGTTAGTTACATTTATTTTTGTTAAAATTACTGAAAAAACTGATCTCTGAAAGTATCGATCTAATTTGTTCGGAAAATTTTAAATTAAAGAATAACGATTATTTTGCATTGAAAGATTAGTAGTCACAAAATATCGTTTGAATTTTTTCGAACCAATTGAAATGTAAAAATAACGATCAGACTTAGTGGGAAATATAAAGCTTCAAATAATGAGTGTGCAATTTAAAACATCAAAATTTTGTAATTAAAAATAATGTAAAATTTCCTTAATACATATTGGGGAAAGTTGAGCCTTTTTGCGAGCGAAAAAAAAGGCGAAATGACGATTATTTTCGATCCGTGCATCGGACTAATGCCATTATTTCATCTTCATGAAAAGTTTAATTACGTTTTGCTGTTTAGATTTCAGTGCAACTAAAAAGGAAGCTTCTTCTGAACATAGTTGGTTTATTATAAAAAAGTCTCAAACTACCACTAGGGTAATTCCGTGTTCCAAATATTCAGTTTTATTAAAAATCTATGATAGCAAAGTAGCAAATTAAAAGCGCTTCCCGAATATTAAGATATCCACGGTTGAAAACACGATTAGGATTACCATCCTACGCATTTTGATATGGGAATCCTAGTGCAACCCCACATTCCCCGGTAACTACGAGTATTTGTTCGAAAGGTATTTGAGAGGTAATATCTTCAACCTTCTTTTTACAATATAAGTAAAGTTTGTGTTAAAGTTCGTTATAGAGCATCGAATTTTTAGATGCACCTTCGTATATCTTTAATAGTGGCATCAATTCTTAGTATGAATTCAAGAGGAATACGAACGCCTTCATAATGCACGAGCAGCCGTAAAGAGTCCATGGGGTAACTTCGCAGCACTTGTGAATGGATGATCATTGAGAATAAGAAACTGAAATTCAATTTTGCACCTTTTTACTTTGTTATGTTATTGTTTTTGTTTTTATTTTGGTATACATACATATGTATGTATGTATGTATACATTAACAGAATTCTATTTACCTAATAAATGTATATTATTTTCAGTTGCTCAACAAACCAGTACCTTTTGCATGGATTTCCAAAATTTTTCTTTCCATTCATTTTTATACATATTTTTTATCCAGCACGTGTGCCTTTCTTTTCATAAGCTACTGACAAAAAATATACCAGAACTTAGAGGTCCTACACGAAAATTCACGCTTCATGCATTTCATTTATTTATGTTTCTTTTTCATTCAAGCAGCTTGAACCACTTGTCCGAAATACAACACAGTAATTGGGTAACATGACTTGGTCAAGAGGTGCACGCCAGAGTATGCAGAACCACTTGCTACACTTATTTTTCAAGAATAAGAAAGTAGCTGCACCATGAATGGGAATGTAATTAGAGGTGTACATGTGTGTATGTGTGTGTTTGCATAAGTTCTACGCGTTGCAATGAAAATTTAAAACTAGTACCGCTATAGCAAATATAGAGCAATTTAGAAGTAAGTAGATTTACAGTAGTCAAAAGAAGATCCGAAAAATTGTAGAAAAAATGTGTAAAAACTGTTCATATATTATAAATTTGTACCATGGAAAACATTATAAAGTAAAACCATTATTTCAAGAAGAGAGTCTAAATTCGGATGAAAACGAACTTTAAATACCCTTCGCATGTTTTTAAAACGAAATTAGTATGATTTCCATGTACCATTCCCATTCCTATTCCTATTCCTCTGCCTATTTAAATACTTCGTATCAAATTTGTATGACTTAGCTTATTTGTAGATCACCATTGCAGCAGTTGAAATGTTCTAAAATGAGCAAATAAATTTTTCGGATCAAATCAGCCAGTTTCTTCTTCTAGTGTTTCTCCGATCGCTATAAAATTCAAAACTATACTTACACCAAAATTTGTCAAATTTGTGATATCTATGCATGCTTTTTGCTGGAAAGAGGGCGGTGCCAAGTCAATTTCTCAACATTTTGAATTCCAGAACGGACAGAAATTGCTTATTTTAATCGCTTAGTTGGTTTTTCTTCTCAGTCTGAACAGTGGTTTATGTCTGTATCTATAGCGATTGCTTTAAGCTGTTTCAAACAACCGTTACGTGAGCAAAGTTGTAATAGCCTGAGTACTAGTGTGCGCTGAGGCATAAAGATAAACAAATGAAAATGCTCAAGTTTTTTTTTGTTTCTGACTAAAAATGAGACATTAACTTATAATTTACAAGTAAAAATTTGTATATTTTTGGGAGTTCTAAAAAAATATTCAGACGGGCTCTTAGCGGTTTTACCTTGTATTATTTCAATCAATCATATTTTGTAAAATGAACTAATTGTTATATAAATGCAACGCTCGACTCGCAGGCTTCGGGACTTTATACTCATACTAATAAATTGGCATTTCAAATCAGATCTACTCCAATTTCCATCTTAGTCAGCATTAAATAAACCACGGCAAAAAATTTGCAAGTTCACTTGGTTTGAACAAGTATTTTATTTTTTATTTAAAATATTTACTACGTAGTTTTTATACGCTGCTCAAGTGAAGTGAACAGTTCCGCTTTGTCAACAACTCGATACCAGTGCATTTCTTCACCGGGTTATGTATATGAGAGTAGTCTGTCATGGGCATTTCTTCATATTCTTATTTACTTTGCTGCACTTAAAAACTGTGTGCATATTTTTATTTTCTCTCATTTATTTACCTTAAACTTCTCGCTTGAAATTCCTTACTTTTGTTTGCGCACATAATGGCTGAAGCTGTGAAGCTAGGTCGCTTCAGTTGAATTGAATTGCATTTGTACATCGCAAAATGAAAGTATAATAAGAAAAATAAAGGTGCGCTTTCGAGTACTTGAACTAAATTTACGACGTGTTTACTATGTTCAAAATTATAGGTTTCACACTAATGTATCTCAACAACGCAAACCGCAACGCAATGCTCCAGTTGATCGGGGGCTTGATGAAAATGAAAATAGTATTATAATAGACGTTGACGCTCGAACTGAAGCTGCGTGATGGAAAAGGGTGGAACACCAATCATAGGTATGTATGAATGATTTTATGTAAAAATAAAAATATACATACATATGTTTGTAGGCATGTTTTTGTAGTTTAATTCAGGTGCAATAAACAGCAATTTACCATATTATGATAAAACGAGTTTTTCTTTACTTGACGCCAAGAAAAAAAAACTTGAAAGCAAACCGCACAAATGAACTGCAATTAACTAGCTTCCTTCAAACATCCAAACAAAAACTGGCATTTGAACGTAGGCAAGCTGAGTACTATGCCGGATTATTTATTATCGAAAACCTTTCTATGAAAGCAAACATTTAGAAGAAGACGAAATTTGAACTTCATTTGGATGGCATGATCTGGGCATGACTGATGAAATGGCACATATATAAAACTGTGTCCAGTGGAATGCTCAATTTTTAAATTCTTATAAAATGTAGTTTACCGAATCTTCAGTGGTGAAGAAGTTTGAAATAAGCAAAATAACAGAATCTGTGCAAGAATTTCCAAAGATGCAAAACATGTCCTTCCAAGGGTTTAATGTGGCCCTGCTGCTTGCTGTAATCGTTTGGTGGGGAGTCTCCTTTAAAGGCGTTACATCTCTGCACTTCTGTGAAAAAGAGGTTAAAACTGAGACAAATGTGTACCAGCAGGATGTTTTAGAAGGTGTGGTAAAGCAGCTAAGCAATACTCTCTTCGATGGACAAAAACCGACCATTTCGAATAAAATTTTGTACATCGCTCATTTAATACAAGCGTTATTAAATATCGTAGTTCAACGAATATTCGAATAATCGAAGTGCTGCTATTATTCGAATAGTGACATTCTATTGAAAATCGATCTTACGAATGCCAATCAATAGCTCGATTATTCGAATGAATTTAAAAGTCCTTCTACTTATCTATTCTAATTTCATTTAAATTTTGTTTTTATAAAAACACCATAATAAAAAATCGAAAGAAAATCAATCAATTTTTACTGAAAATTTCAACAATTTTAATCGCGATTTATCCAAAATTCAAAATTTGTTATCAGAATTAAAAAAAAACACTTATTTGGATTTTATACACCATGTAGCAACTTCAAAAATATTATTTGAATATTACAGTCTATGTAGCCGCTTCCAACTAGCACTTTATTGTACCAAAATTAAATGGGCTATAAAACTGCGAGCAATTTCTTCAATCTTTTTAAATGTTGCACAAAGTCAAAACTCGTCAGTATGGGCTGTATTTATAATTATGAAATAGACTACAACTTGATGGAGGTTAGACCAGTAGTTTTTTAAAGTTATATAGAAAAACGCTGTCCAGAATGCTTCGAAGCTTTTGTGGCCCGCATGGACCCGACTTTAACCTGTTCGATACAGTGTTTTGTCAAAAGATAGCGTTGTATTGGGAAAGTTGTATCTAAGATAACAAATAGAAGTAATATTTTTGAACTAAATTTAAGAAAGCCTGTTAAGGAAAAAATAATGTGTCGCTATTTTCATCTCCGGCCTACTTTAAATGCGGCCCTTTAGGCGGATATTCAGCCAGCACGCAATCCATATCCTGCATATTCTGAGGAGCCTTTGCCGTTTGCATTCTCATTTCAATCATCCACCCAGTACCCAGAAGAGTATGAAAAAATATTAAGAAAAGTGCAGTTAATCTCTATCTGCTTTTTATTCAGTTTTTGAAGTCATAATTTAAATATAGTTGTAAATCATTTAACAATCCTAAAATTTAAATATTTCCACTCATTGAAAACTACAAATGCTGCAAGATAATAAAGTGCAAACGATGCTATCTACGAGCATAGCCAGCTGCAAGCATAGACCGAAAAACCGAAAATTATGCATTAGTGATTCATAAGCGACTAAATAGTCAAACAACATTAGCGATGGCAGCCAGTAGCTGTGGCTTAAAAACCGCCAAGCAACGCCAGCTTAAGCCGCTTATGTCAATGATACAAACATGCTGTCCGACCAATGGCCGGAGTAAGTGTTTTACATAAATTTTTGCATAAATTAAAATTTCATAGAAATATTGTACAACACAAAAGTAACGAAACGCTAGTTGTAGTAAGTGAATAATAATAATGTGTAGTAAATAGTTACTCGTATGCCAGGACTCTCGATGATACTACATATTTTGCGGCATCATTAAATTAATCTGAATACATCCATTTTAGGGATGCCAATCCCGGGATCTCGGAATTCCCGAGTTTTTCAAGACCCGGAGTTATAGCAAGCTAATCTCCGAACAACGAAAAATATGAAATATCAAATTAAAAGAAGTAAAATTTATAAAATTTGATTACAATAAAAGCTTTTGAATTCTTCACTATTTAATTGGAAGATAAAAGATATTGTTTAGTTTTATTTTTTTAGCTATCGTATTAAAAAAATCTATATTTACAAATTGTAGCCGATGTATCCATATTTATAGATTGCTAAAGGGTGATTTTTTAGCTATTTTATTTTTGGCAACACTGGTTTTTACACTTCACGTACGTTTCATGTCTTGTGTCACTCTCAAACATCTGCACTTTGGTCTATAATTTAACCATGAATCGTGTTACAAACGAACAACGCTTGCATTTTAACGCTTGCTCATTTTAACTCTGTTCTCAAAATGTGTGCTCTGTTAAGAATTTTCATCGCGCGCTTCTTCCATTTTAGGGTCAGTTTAATCGACTTACTGAGGCGGCTATTCGAGCTATTGAGACTAAATTTCGCACCAAATTTACAATATTTGAAATAAAACCCCCAACACGCTTACGTAGTGTGCGAACTGAGGAAAATATCCCCGATGGAACGGGCAGTGTTAGTGATGGCCGTGAATTGTCTATTCGGCGCCGTTCGAAGCAATTGGGTCTGTGTTACTGCACTACGTGGAAAATTTTGCGAAAGGATCCAGATGTGAAGCCTTTCAAAATACAGCTGTTGCAAGAATTGAAGCCGAAGGATCTACCACAACGCCAAATTTTTGGTAAATGGGGTCTTGAAAAGTTGGCGAGTTCCATGAACAGTTTACTTCACATTTGGGAACTGACAAATCGCGCACTGGAAGCCAACATTGAAGCATTTATTTGTGAGATACCGGCCGAATTGTTGGAATGAGTATGCCAAAATTGGACTTAGCGGATGCAGCATTTCAAGTCCTGAAGGGGCCAACATTTACCTAAAATAATTTTCAAACATTACATTATATCGATACTGTCGATTCAAATAATGGATTCGTGCATTTTTCTGAATTTTATGTGTTTTTTTATTTGAAATATCAGATAGCTTTTGAAAAATCACCCATCCGTTCCTGCAACCCAAGTCAAAAGTCCAAAGTGCATTTACCACGTTAAGATTAACCGATTTAAGGTCGAAATTATCTCATGAATTATGTACATATAATTTAAATTAAAAATAACATATTTTTAAGCAAGGCAAAATACTATTATTTTCAGAGTAATAAGAACATGATTATCGCTGTTGAATTTTTTAATGTAACTCATACAAATAAAGTTAATGCAACGAGGATTATGTTAGTGTGCTCCTTATGCAGGCAGCATTTTGACTTTCAGTATGATTTTTAGTTGGAATTTAAAAAATAGTCATTATATGCAGTCAATCCGAGCATTGCCGCGCCTAAGAAATTTATTTTAAAAAAAAACTTTTCATTGTTAATATTAACAAAGTTTTCGATGTTTCTTAAATGTATGTATACACAACTTTTGTACTTTCAGAAAAAAAATGTTTTGTTGTATGGGAGGTGCCACGCTCACTTTAACAATAATTTTAAAATCATCCCCATAACCTTCCTCGGTTATAAATTGCTAACTGTAGCACCGTCCAGTGGTTCAGACATGATGCTGCGGAACCAAAAGGAGATTCACATTTGTAAAATTTACACGACCGGGGCTTGTTGTTCTTGTTGTTGTAGCGGCTAACATTCCCACGACAGTCGGTTCTACGTACCGGAATAACCCGGGTTTTGCCCGGCCAAGGACTGTTGTTTCAGCGATCTAACCCTGTTTAGATCGGCCTACCCCACGACCGGGACTTCGTCTGTGTTGCTTACAAAGTTTTGATATGTTTTCAGAAGAAAAACAATGTCCCGTAGTCACAGTAATAAAGTAGTAAAAAAAGTAAAGCTTATAGATTTGTATACATCTTTTTTTTGCAAATATAGAATACGTACTTAGTATACATACTTATTTTAGTATGTTTTCTATGTTTTCAACGTCAGCTAGGTTAGACTATATACAGCAACTGATACTTTTTTCGTGGACCATTAAACGATCAGGTTTAAGCATCCCTGATCCCGCATGAGGTCAAATTGGTATCCTGGAACTTTCCTCAAACAATAAGTGTCACTGAATGTCATCTAAGTTGGCCTTTAAAACAAGAATTCCGAATCGCACCTGCAGTATGCTATACTATTCTATTATCATCAATATCGGACAAGAAATACCGATTTTCTATTCTAGCGCCATCTAGCGGATTAATTTTTCAAAGTACTTCTTATTGCACCAGCACTATACCCTTTCAATATCATCAAAATCGTCCCATAAATATGGATTCCCTAAATATCTTGACTCACGGTCATCGGATTAAAATATAGCTGTGCCACGGTTGAAATCGGTTAATCGGGTTTCGAGCCATGCTGTAACAAAGAAAACGGCTTATATAGATGAGCTCAAAAGGGTTATTGAATATAAAATGTTCCTCTTTTTTCCCTGCCAATATCTAATTTAAGAACCAGTGTATCTTAAATCCAAATCCCGTTTATTTTATCTAATTTCATGGTTATTTAATTATTGAATATTTGGTCATACTAAAACGATATGTCTCAAGGTGTGCCCAGGCATCAATACCGGAATCCCGTCATTATTTTTAAAATATCTCGAATCAAAATTTTCCGCCATTATTGGCATTCAAAATGCATGTGTGTGTCCGTGTGTCCGTGTGTGTGTGTAAGCGTGGTAAACGGTAAAAAATGAAACGTCATTCATTAAAATCGCCAGCATATCAGATCTTAATTACCATCTGAATTTATCGCCGCAGTCTAGCGTCAACATTTCAAGTTGCTCATTTGCTTCGCGATTGCTTTGGGCGGCAGTGGTATGAGCGCTTCATGTAGCGCGCCATTCGCATATTTTGATGTTGTAATTAGCCACTTACTTCCTACTACGCCTTGCGCTTTTTATTTATTAAATTTTTTCTTTTGCTTTCTGTTCTTTTATTATATTTCCGCACTTTTTTTTCATGCAATACCTTCCATTATTGTTGTTGAACGCACGACTCATGCAATTTGTAGAATTCATTTTTTTTAATTTCGCATTTATCTTCAAGTGAATTGAGTACAATAAAGTGGCCAATTTGCCACACCCCTTCGTGCGTTCGCGCCCACTCTGAAAACATTTCAATAAGCAACAACAAAGGCGAGGAAGGCAACAGCAGTCACACAAAGGGCCGCCACAAAACCGCAAAAAGTGCAGCCGCCATATTGCAACATGCCACCGCCCGTCAATGAGCAATGCAATGCAACTCCGTTTTTCATTTGCGTATGTACGGATGTGTGCCATAGCAGCTGCATATGCTCAGGTTATTGTTTTTGCTGCCGCTGTTGCTGTTGCTGTTGCTACAGCTGCCGTGCGGCCCCTTTGGGTGGTTTTTGACACGTGTCGCTTTTGTGGATTTGTCAGCAACATCTTTCCGTGCCAGCTCAAGTGTTGCACCTCAGCTGTTGAGCGCTTCGTTGCACTCACACACACACACATGCATAGGTACGTACATGAATGCGCCACACAACCACATGTGACACACACAAATCGAATCATCATTTAACAGCAACGGTAGAGGTAATAGCATTCGTTGGTGGTTCCTCAAGCAACAGAGGCTTGGCTTTGGAGCCATCACACCAATGAGCCTCTCAAGCCGCCACCTGCTGCGCGAACTGACTGCAATGCCATCTTTAATGTCAACAGTGGAATCACCTCAATTATCAGTGTCGCTCATTAACTTCGTCATCATCATCGCCAAAGGCTTTTGTAATTTCCATCAGCAGTCTCAATGCGATTTCATTTGTTGCATTAGTCGATTTTCTTACGATTTCTTTTATTTTTCGTTTTTTTTTTCATGACTCTTATACTTTTTTATTTTTAATTTTATTTTCAGCACGCGGTTTTCTTGGTTTTGATATATGAGCCCGCACGCCAAGTCTATGCCACAATTGCTACATACATGCAAACATATCTACATACATACTTTACATACCTAGCAAATACAAATGAACATACTTTGCTCTGATTGGGGGCACACTCAGGTTTCGGCTGTTGATTTCCTTTGTTCGGTTGCTCATTCCGGCGTTTGTATGTTGCATTCGCATCTTTACGTTTCCGGTTTGTTGGTTTTTTCATTTTTCGCTCTAGAAACTTTGAATACAGCTGCTTGGTTGTTGCGTTAAAGAACGTGTGAGTACAGGTGTTGCAATGACACCCAATGGCAGTTCCATGCAACACCGCAAAGGTGGATGCTTGGTGAGACACTTTAAAATTAAGTAGAAATGTTTTTAGGTTTCATATTAAAGGTTTTAAGTGATCTAGGAGTACTCATTTCAGAGTCATGAATGTACCATGTACATTAAGCATTCAATAAGTATATATCCTGAAAAATTAGTGACTCGAGTTGGTCGATGAAGAACGCCGATGGCGATACAGAATAAACTTGGGCGGTCTGGCGCCACTTCTCCACTGATGACTAGATATTTGGACTAATATTGAATCGGTGTTTGGAAACAACCTTCTTTGAAGACTGATACTTTCCGAGCATACTCGGGAAGTCTTGAATGAATTGCAATTTTGACCGCCGCTGAAGAAGACATTGACTTTCAGCGACCCCGAAAAAATGGCTGGCACAATGAAAAATGTCGCGCCGCTGCGGAACAACAAACATTTCATACAAAGTCCTATCGGGCGTATTGTGTGAAAGGTTGATGCCAACCATTAACGAACTGATTGGGCCTTTTAAGTGTGACTTTAGATCTGGCAAATCTAACCTCGGCCAGATATTCACGATACGACAAATATTGGAACAGACCCGTGAGAAGAGGATCGACACACCCCATCTATTTGTCAACTTAAAATCAGCTCTCGTCAGTATGTGAAGAACTTACCTATATTCCGCGATGGGTGAATTTGATATCCCTGCAAAATTAATACGGCTATGACGCTATGCAACACCACCAGCCGTTTGATACCAAACGAGGTTTCAGACAGACTGAATCCCTACCGTGTGACTTCTTTAAAATTATGTTGGAAAAGATGCATAATATTCCAGCTGCAGAATAAAACTGGTAAGGTACCATTTATTATAAGAGTTTTCAACTGCTGGCGTATGTTAATAGCATCGAAATCATCGACCTCAAAAGCCACGCCGTTATTTCCGCCTTCTCATAGCTAAATAAAGAAGCGAAGCGAATGGATCTGGAGATGTGCAATGGCAAAAAGAAGTATATGTGCAACTTGTCTCCAACATCACTGTTGACAATTACAATGTTGGAAAAAATTGAGGACTTGTTTATCTTGGAACGAGCGGAAACATCGATGATAATGTCGGCCGACAAATTCTACGGATAATATCTCTTGCTAACATGTGCTACATTGGGCTGTGTAGAAAACTTCGTAGTAAAGCCCGAAACAAAACCACTCTATATAAGTCTCACATCGTGCCCGTGCTATTGTATGGTACAGAAGTATGAACACTGTCAACATCGGATGAGATAGCTCTTTGGATCCGCCAAGGCGGTTATTGTGCCAATTGATAAGAAACTACTTTATCCTGTTGAACAAATCGTCAACTCTGTAGCTTGGTTAAAACTAATAATTTACAATGTATCTATGTAAGTGTTTATTGTTAATATACTTATAAATCTAGAAACAAATGTTGGCCGATAAGTAGTTTTCCCCAACCTTCGTGACAATCAAAATAATATATTTAATTGCATAATAGTTTTGTTGGCACACAAAGTAAATTTCCTCATTACCGATAAGCAAAAAAAACAATTAGGGCTTGCGCTCATTTGCTTGTAAATAAATTGTGTATATATGTAGATGTACTTGCAGCACCGCGACTTATCGCCACCAATGCGCATGCGTGTTGCATGCAGCAAACATGCATGTTTAAATTGTTTTTGCTTTTTATGTTGATGTTTAATTGCTTTCTTTGTTTCGTTTGATACCGATGCATTCTTGCAATTCTCTAATTCCATTTTCACCACCCCATACGCTGCATCTTTGTAACTTCATCCATTGGTTGCTATTGTCTCCCAAACGGCCCCTTCTTCGCGCTAGCTAACAAAACGTTGCAACATTGCATTTGCAACTAAACGATTTCCATGTTAGACAGTCATTCGCAAGCTGTAAATGTTGACGCGTTGCAACAACGCAAAAGGCACATAAATAATATTTTCTTACAGAAAAACGTTGCATTTGTGGTTATTAATTTCTTTTGCCTCTGTGCCTTCTATTTATTTGTTTATGTCTGCATATTATTTTGCGGTTTTATTTATGAAGATTAATGATTCATTTGTTGCTGAAAAAGTTACGACAGTAATTGTTTGGAAAATCGTGTAATTAAATACGTTAGAATGCCCATTAGACTGACGATTTGAATACCATTTCGACAGGTGATGGATATTTATGTACATACAAATGGAATTAAGGAGAATGGGAGATTGGCGGTTAGGGTAAAGAAAATTTGAAGCAATTGAATTGTCTAAGACAAAAAAAAACATTTGGAATGATAAGCTAAAGAAGTTTTATTACTACCATGCACTCACGTTGTGAAATGTTAATCTAAGCTTGTTATTAATTAATTTATTTTGACTAAGTAGCTCAATGCGCATGTGAACGAATTATACGTAGCAGGGAACAGCATCTAATAATAGTTTTTAGTTTCTCATAAGCGCACGGCTAATTACGTAATTATGTGTTAATGAAAGCATAAGAAATATTAAGAATGATGAGATAATTTTTAAAACATTATTGAAATTAATTTGTATTAAGTACAATGGCGCTCTACCAAAAAGCACAATTGGTAGCATAAGTTCTGCTGACGACTTGGCATAGAGCAACTATTTGGAATGTAGTTATTTGAGAGACAATGTTGGCACCTCATGAAAACAACTGAATAGCAAAAACCCAGAAAAATTGTAGTAAAAGAATGAAAATGACTCCAATTCGCAACGTTATCCATGATAATTTTTGTTTAGTTTTATTTTTTTAATTCGCAATATAATAAATTCATGTAATTTAAAATTTCAAACTTGGTACAAAATTTAACAAACTTTTGAACCTTTTGATTAAAATTTTCGGAAAGTTTTTGGGTATGTAGTTCATTAAATTTCAACATTATAATGTGCAGCGTGTTTTGTTTCTTACATTTGGTGTTTCACACTTAAAGAACCATGTCGGTAAATTTTGCATTGACGAATTTTTAGCCAGCTATTTGGCATTACCGCATTTTATTAGTAAACCAACGTATAAATCCCTGCTGCCTGTTGTAAATGAGTGTGTAGTGGGGTATTCAATTTTAAAATGTATGAAAAGTTGTAGCAATTTTGCTACGATCGTAGTTAGATGAAATAAAATATGAAACCTAAGTATTGCGTGACATAAACGTAGCAAAAACAGAAACATAAAAACATTGTTTGCAAGATATCACATATGATAATTTAGGTTCGAAGTGGAGCCCGAAGATGGGTAACCCCCTAGAATGATAGAAAACCAGTTTACGACAACGCTGGCACACGTCACAGATGTTCATACCACTGGAATAGCGAGAAGTAAAGGAAGGTGATAACTGTACTTGAACGTTTCATTTTCGCTGCAATTTCTACAATACAAAGCTCGGCACTTCACATTTATTATTTATCGTGGGTAACCCCAATATTTTCGCCCGCGTTGGCAATCAAATAACTTTATTTCACTATGATTATTTGATGTACGCCAAAGAACATAGAACAATAAGAAGGGACAACACGTTACTTTTGTTTTTATCGTTGATCAACAGGGTAGTCCCTTCTCTTTTCACTCAATCATTTACCCATTTGGTCGAAAGAGAAGGCGCTATCCTGTTGATCAACGAGAAAGACAAAAGCAACGTGTTGCCCCTTCTTATAGTTTGATGTTCCTTGTTTAGGTGCACAATAATTTGAAAATGTCACGCGAAAACATTTTGAACGTACTTGCATTAAGCAAATTAAACATTATCCGATTTACACTACAATATCAACAAGTAAGGAAACATTGCGTAAGTGCTACAATGACGTCAATTGTGGCATATATTTGGTATTTCCACTTCCAAGTTCGAAATCTCACGCAAAGTGATAGAATTGTACCTTGCATGACTTTTAAGCAGGTCGGGTATAACGCCGAAAGCTAATCAGTAATTTCTGAATATATAAACACACTTAGAATGGCATGAAAAAGAATGAGCATCCAGGTTATCATTATCATTAGTAATATAAAGTGTATCTGTCATTAGTAAGCAATCACCGCGTGCATTATTCCAGACCAGTGTTACCAGTCACAGCGATTCGAAAAAACGCGGAAAAGTCTCAAGATTTAAATATGTAATTGTTCGGCAGTTACAATCATTCAAATTTTTAATATTGGATTTGAAAGCAACAAAGTTAACTCTTCTCCATTAGTTAAATCCAAATTTAAATAATGAATGTTTTCATGGGCATTAATTAGTTTTGGATTTTTTGTTAAGGCTTTCACTATAACTATTCAAAAATTACGTCCTAAACTCAATTACTACCACATAGCTATCGGCCGCCATAACCAAGTGTGTAGCGTGTGCACTCTTCATTCGGTTGGTCCAGGGTTCGAATCCTGCCCGGGGCAAGTAACATAAAAAACTATAGAACATGGCAAACCTCCGAGTATATTTCTGCCATGAAAAAACTTCTCACAAAAATCGTATGCCGTTCGGAATCGGCGTGAAAGTGTAGGCCCCTCAATTTGTGTTACAACAACGAGGCGCGCACAAAAAATTATTTTGCACGTTTTGTTAAAGATTTTACTATAACTATTAGAAAATTTCGGTCTGAGCTCAATTACGTCCGCATAGCTATCCGCCACCGCTTCATTCGGTTGGTTCAGGGTTCGCATCCTGCGCGTGGCTAGTAACATAAAAAACTATAGAACATGGCAAACCCCCAAGTATATTTCTGCCATGAAAAAACTTCTCACAAAAATCATTTGCCGCTCGGAGTCGGCGTAAAAGTGTAGGCCCCTCAATTTGTGTTACAACAACGAGGCGCACACAAAAAATTATTGGAAAAGTTCGGCCAAACAGCAAATTTTGATGTGTGTGCCAAATTAGGTAAGTTTCTTCGTAACCCAGTAGCAAAAGAACATTAGGTAGGATAATAAAGTACATGTAAAGCAACAACATTGAATCGGAAAAACATGCGAGTTGAGCCAATGATATCCGACCAGAGATGTAGTGTTAGGAAATGAAAATACTGCGCTATTGTGAATGAGCCGGAAGAAAATTCATGGGAAACTTCAGTTTAAGACCTATTTCGTTTTTATTTGCATAGTGTCTTAAATATATAACTACGTCAACCTAAAATTAGTTTCCACAAGTATTTTCC
The DNA here is from genome assembly GCA_951828415.1 of Anomoia purmunda. Taxonomy (NCBI): domain Eukaryota; kingdom Metazoa; phylum Arthropoda; class Insecta; order Diptera; family Tephritidae; genus Anomoia; species Anomoia purmunda. The sequence continues at coordinate 92,389,660 of OX639996.1, forward strand.
ATTCTTAAATAGCACTAAACAAAGCGTATATTTCATGAAAGATCTGAACAGGGTTGCCTTTGCAACCAAAGAAAGCTTTATCCGAGTTGGAGCGTTCTTTTGCAACTCGGGTATGAAGAAACGGGCCGAACATTATCAATAGCTTTGATTCTTTGCGAATTAGTTGGTACACATATTAGGGGTCTTAATAAGGTTAGGGGTTTTAATAAGATAATAGTGATGTTTGGCTAAGTTGTGAAGTGATCGTCCTTTTTAGCACATTTTTGGTAATTTGAGAAATGATGGTGCGTGTCTTCTTGCTCGTAGGTAAGTCAAAGTTGAAGGAAAAATTCTGAAATAATGACAAAATAAAAATCGCAAATTTTCTGCAGTGGGAAGATATAAAATTTAATAAACATCGAACAACTGACTATAGTTTACCTACTATCATGAAACTATCAAACCTGCCCGCACGATAATTAGTCAGTAAACCGTTAATATAACTACTTGACAACAACAACTTACATCGGCGGATCCCCATTGTTATTTTGTAGGAGGTCAATATGCAACCAATGCATTTCTGATTGATGACAAGTCAAAGGGATTAAATTGGCATAGTCCATTATTAAGATTACTACTTCGCATCTTGAACACTGAGCGCCCGGGGCAAAAACAGACTTGCAAATATTACTAGTTATACCTGTTTCAGTTGCTTCATCAAACTCCAATCCATTAAATATTACTTGATACCAGCCATGTAACGAAGAATATTAACAAAAATCTTGCCGTTCTTTCAATCGAAACAAATGAAACTGCCCCAATGTTGGATTACGAGGATATAATGTCTACATTTGCAGAGATGAAAGCGAGAAAAGTTAACATTTGACTTTTTCAATTGTGATAGAGAAAAAATTTTAAGTTTGCGATGTTTCGAGATTATATAAATCAGTTAAAAGATTAATTTTTCATAAAAAATTTAGATCCAATATTTCTGCGAATGAAAAACTTGATTTTTCAGTGATAAAAAATGTTGTATAACAAACATTTTTCGAGTATCATTTCCTCATCTAACAAAACAGCGAAGATCTTTTTGCCGCCCCAAATCATTGCGCCTGGGGAAAAAGCCGAATTTATTTTCCCAAGCGGATTTTCGTTAAATATATATAAACATAAAATGGCATATACAGCCATTGTGAACAAAACATTTAAAGTACGTCACTGTGAATGAAACATGTGAAGTCAATAGAATAAAAAATTAACGAAATCAGCCAGTATGTAGTTTCACACATAGTTCTCGTTGTAATTTATCTAACGTATGTAATTTATTTACATATATTACTTATTTTATGTCTAAAAATTTATTGCAAATATGAAACTCTGTATACGCAAAAACACTTGTAATGGTGTTTTTTTTTGTTTTAACAAAAATATATAAGCCTTTCTTAATTTTTTAAATTTACATTTACTTTTATGTACACAATATTTTTCAAATTAGGTACAATTTGAAAATTTAGTTTTCCATTACTGGTGCTAGGGTCTGCAATCATTCACAATAGAAAACTGTCACAATGAGATGTCGCTGTAAGCTACTCGCTGACAGGACTCGTTACTTGGTTTGCTTTTGCACGAGTCCTGTTAGCTGAACCCGTTGCCAGATAGTGGTGCTATAAAAGCGACCGGCAACCAGTAAAACACACTTACTTTTGCTTACTTTCATTCACTCTTCTCTTGCATATGCACAAAATCCAGGTTTCTTTACAGAAAATAAACGGCGTTTTAAATACTATACAGAATTTCTGTTATATTTTTTATCTGTGTGTGTGCACATAGTGGAATTGAAAAATATCAGGTAATTATCTGTCTTAAAGGATCGGCCCCATTCTAAGATCCCCGTTTCCAGAATTCAAGAGGAATTCTGGACCCTATTCAACCCCGCCCCTAACATGTTGACAGAAGAATTTTTACTGGCAAAATCTTGAAAAGTGTCAAACTCAACTAAATATGTAAAATCTGGTTTGAAAAAAAATATTTGGCATTGAAGTTATTGAAGTTTATGTTTTAGCTCAATTGTTTAAAAAAATATATAGCAAAATAACTAAATATCATTTAACTAGAAAGCTTAAATTACCTTTAGCGCTTCACATTTCGACGTATAAAAAAATATATATTTGAATAAAACAACTTACGTTGACTTAACGCTGTACAATTCATAATCTTCATTTCAATATAATCGCTTAAGGGAAGTTAAGGTTCAGTAAGTTTAGTTTTAAATACGCTTAAGAAAAAAAGCTTCGTTTTCACTAGAACAAGCTAACATAAAAATTAAACAAAACTGCCTTATCTCAAATGCGCACAGATATAATATAGTACAAAAAGTGAAAATAGTTTAAAACCATAAAAAGACTAATTAATTTTATAATTAAGGCACAGTAGGCAAAACCAAGCCATTCTCTTTTTTAGTAAGCGTATTTTTCTTACGCTCTTGCATTTTGACACTTAACATTTTTGTTTATAAGTTAAACTTATACCGGCATATAAAAAATATTATTCAACTTAATAAAAATTTTACGTCATTGAATGCGCGATTATTACAAGTAATCAATGCCAAAAATTGTCACTAAAATTTTTGCCATATCAATCCCCATCGTAAAACTCCCATTACTTCGACCAGATCACGGTATATACATATGTATCTTGCGACAAAAATAAAGCAAAATGTCATGAAATTTCTTTAAAAATTGGCAAAGTTGAAAACGACATAAATTGGAAATTTGAAAAAAAATGTATATGTATGTATATGTAACTATATGTACTTCTCTATTTTTAACTTTCCCAAGTCCGAAGGCCTTCTAACCTTGAAAGTCTGACACCTGTAGACGTAAACACATCTTTCTTTTAAGCCGAATGTGCAAATGTGACTTCGTTGAGTTGGCGACAAAACCAGCTAGACAGCGCTCGATAAGAAAACAACGACTCATTCCACGCGTCTGCGTAATAGTGTTACAGACAGACATTGTTCGCACTGCCGCCGAATGTTCATATATCTTTGTATGCGAATCAGGTGCGCAATTTCAACCTGCTGGATGCCCAATTGCATTTTGATGAGTTGCAAAAGCATTTGCTTGCTGTTCGCTGTCAACAGTCACAAGTTACTTGGCAAATTCGTTGCAAAATGAACGAATGCGCATCGAACTTAATTTACAAAAAAAAACCAGCAATAACCCAACCAAAACAGCTACATAATTGTAACGAAATTTGCAAAATGGATGGCAAAAGCTGTCGAACGTCGTTGTTGTTGGTTGATGGTCGGCATTCACAGGTCTCTTGATTGTAACAACAAGTGTGTACATCGGCTAAAATAAGCAACAACGTTTGGCGTGCAATTTCTCACGTTACCACTCTGCTGGTTGGCGGATAGTGGCTGGCGGCCGGCGGCACTGCAGCTGCCAAAATCCGACATGCTGTCTGCTGTCGGTCGTCTGCAATACCAACAACATACTTCACCACAAATACATACGAGAAACAGCATGCAACATGTAACATGCTTCGGCCCACACAAAGTCTTGAACTTGCCACTCTCACGCTGTTGGATGTGACCATCCGAGCTTGAGGAAACCAAAGCAACCCAGTTTCCAAATCGAGTCGAGCCAGACGTTCGTCCGGTCGATTAACTAAAACCGCCAACCGGCCAATGTCCGCTTCGACTATACAATTTAGCCATATTATCTGCCACACGTGGGCGTCTTTCACACCACAAATACTCATACACAAACAAACACACAACAAATTTGTCTATACGGGCTGCACGTCACTGAAAGTTGCATTATCGGCTTTTTTCATTCGTATTATTTATCTTTTTTTGGAGCTATTTTTGCACTCAGTTAATTTTCTACCACTCTTCACAAGTGCTATTACTACTTGGCACTTGCTTACTTCGCTTTTTACGTTTTTATATTTTGCCATTTGCGCATTTTAATGGCTCTTTTTGTATCGTATCCTTTCTGGTTTTTCGAATTTCCCCAGTTTTTATTGTCAATAAAATCGCATTTTGTTAACTTTATATCCGTGTCTGCGCACTTTTTCTGTCTCAAATTTCGATTGTTTGCATTTGAATGCATTTGGCTTCGTTTGTGATTGTTTACGCTGCAAAAAATGCCAGAAAACATGAACACACTGTGCTTAATTGGCATTGATTTTACGATTAGCAGTTATGGCAGGATTTACCAAAGAAGAAAGTTAATGAGCTTTTAGACATTTGGCCTGTGCAGTATTGCTTGATTGTGTGTGTATTTCTTTGTTTGTTTTTAGTATCACTGTTTTTTTTTCTTTCTTCTGTCATATAAAAAGTCCTATTCAGCTGAAATAAATATTCACAAGCAGCACGCGCAGATATATCGCAATTTGATGAAGTTTTTCAGTGTCTGTCTCAGCAGCAACGCGTGCACTTTATTTTTAAGTATTTTGAAATCAATGGCTATTGTAATGCTATCTATGTAGATCGCTCTCATTAAGGAATGCAAGTCATGTGGAAAATTCGTTAAGTTGCTGTTGCTCATCTAAGGTCTCAACGCTCACTTTTCCTTATGTAGGGAGGATTTGATACACAGCAGAAAAAGGAAAGAAAACAAAACAAAAAACGGTTATCTAACAAAAAATCTTGGCTTCCTTTTCTATACCAACATTTGACGATCACTTATTAATATTAAATTAACTTCTTTATTCCCCTACCTCTACTTCACGATAACTTTCCTAAGTGATTAAATGACTATAATTTTATTGGGTTGACGTTCAAGTTTTCTATCGAAGTGAAAGTGTTAGATTTTCAATTATTTCATTTCGAATTGTATTGTTGGGATTACTTCATATATTAAATTGAAATATGTGTACCAAAAATTTAATAGAGTTTGAATTAGTAGTTTCGAAAATATACCTAATTAATAACTTCTAAAATCTTCGAAATTGTGCTTGTTGAGTTAAAATCTAAAGCGTGTACAAAATTTGGTGCAGTTCCTTCATGTATTTTGTTTAGAAAATATATATATTTGCTCTAGATGTCGGTGAATTGTATAACAGGACTTTATCTAATCAAAGCTAAGACTTTTTTCTCAACAACTAATTCATTTAAAGATACCTAAGCTTTAATTGAGTACGTCTTGCTGCAATATATTATATTGTATGTCTGTGCCAAGTGAGGCGGCGATCCAGATGGGCACCTATAGTCACACCGAGGCATGCCGTATTTAAATTTATTTACTAAGAGTGGCGGGAGAACGTAATGTAATAATTATATGTTTATTTTTGAGCTGACATACTTCAATCCTCTCTTTGCGAAATACGAATACTAAATACTAATTTACCGTTTGAAATTCATTTGCAAATATTATGATAGTATCAGATCTGAGAAGTTCTATGCTAAAAAGTTAAACATGACGTCTTTGTTTGTAATGCGATTTATTTGCTCAAAGGCACCTCTTTCTTCAATGAGAGTTTGAATCTTATCCAGAAACAACATTTCAAAAGTTGTTGATAGCAGAGGTAGAAAACTTATTGGTATGTAAGATGAGGACCCTGCGGGACATTTACCTACCTTGAGGATGATTATAATTTGTGACACTTTTGACAATTTCGTCAATAATTTTACTACAATATCCGACAATTTTTTAAGCATACTCATCGTTTTGAAATCATTTGCAGCTGCCTTATTTTTAGTGATTACTTATACCCCGTGAATTGATCTAAAAACGCCTTTTGAGGTCTTCGTTCATTAAATAGGGATTTAAAAAGTGGTGAATGCAAGATTTGGCTGAAATACGTGATCAAGATGTCTATCAAATAATTGAATTTTGTCTTTGTCGATTCTAATTAATTTTCGCTCGTTCGTTCGCGAGGATACCTGTGCATCTGTAGGCATTTAATATATTTTGTTTACCTCTACACATCGAATATCTTATATCACCGGACATACTTACTTTCTCGTATAAAAATTACGTCAGATTATAATATAGCTAATAACCGAAAACTGAGGCCGGAAAGCTTGTTAATATTTCTCTAAATGACTTTTCAATATACATTGTTCGTTTTTATAAGGACGCTTAACATTAATGCTTGCTTTGTTACTATTTATGGACTATAGCTAATTCAGGCGTCTGAAGATAAAAAGTTGAATCTTTTCTTATCGAGAACGTGCAATAGCGAAAGGTAAAGGCAGATCAGGCGTTTGTTTGTTTTTCAGATGCTTTGTCATCATACAAGAAACTAGAAACTACAGCTGAATTTTTAAAAGTTTTTTAGTGTTTTGCTTACAGTTTTGCGCATTTTCTTCCATACAAAAATTAGTTTTGTTTATGTGTTTTGTTTATGTGTTTATGTATAAGAAATTACTTACTATTAGTTGGTTCTGAAATAGTTTGATTTTGCATTTACCTTAATTCCTAAATATAAAAACTCATAAAAATAACAATTTTATGTTGCATACAATTGCAATTAAAACTTTTTATTGGACAAACATCAAACAATTTCTTTGTACACAATACAAAGACGGAAAGATACTTTTCCTCGATGCTCCTGGCGGCACGGGAAAAACATTTTCAATAAATTTACTTCTCACTAAAGTAAGATCTGGCGGTAACGTTGCCCTTGCGGTAGCGTCTTCTGGGATCGCAGCTACCCTTTTAGAAGGTGGAAGAACGGCGCATACTACATTTAAACTTCCTCTAAATATTTCTGACGATTGTGCCAGCGTATGCAGGATTTCTAAGCAAAGTAATACTTCTAAGCTTATCCAGATGTGCTCACTGATAGTTTGGGATGAAGCCACAATGTCACATAAAGCGTCAGTTGAAACCCTAGATAGGACCATGCGCGATTTAAGAAGTACGAACACATATGCGTTTCAGTCACCGACCATCAACAACTGATTGACAAAATATATCCCACAATAGACCAACTTGCTTATAAACATGAATCCTGGTTAAAGGAACGAGCAATATTAAAACCTACTAATGAACAAGTCGAAAAAATTAACGAATTGGTATTGGTCAAATTCAACGCCCAAACGAGAGAATATTGCTCGGTGGATACAGTAGTCGACGGTGAAGAAGCTGTGCACTACCCAACGGAATTTCTAAATTCTATGAATCCTTCATAGAATTCCGATGATAGAATTCCGATGATACCTACAGATTTGCCATTTAGATTTAAAAGACTTCAGTTTCCGGTTAAGGTTTGTTTTGGAATGACCATAAACAAGGCACAGAGGCAAACATTTAATGTAACCGGAGTGGATTTGAGTAAGCCATGTTTTTCACACGGACAACTGTACGTATCCCTATCACGTGTTACATCGAAAATAAACCTTTTTGTCCTTGCAGAGGGAGGTACGCATAATATTGTATAAAAAGAAATTTTTTTATGTTCGTCCAATAAAAAGTTTTAATTGAAATTGGATGCAACATTAAACTGTTATTTTTATGAGTTTGTTTATTTAGGAATTAAGGTAAATCCAAAATCAAACTATTTCAGAACCAAAGTAACTAATAGCAAGTAATTTCTTAGACATATATGTACATAAACAGAAAGCGCGTGGCGAAGCCTCGCGCAACCGTTGCCAGCTAGTATATAATAAAAGACATTGCGGTATTTTTCCTTATTCTACTTATCAAAAATTTCCATTTTCTTACTAGCCTTATGAGTCGGCAAATTATATTCACCTCATTACTGTCAACAATTTTCCACTCCAATGACCTTTGGTACCGTTTAGCATAGGCTTAAAAAATTTAATAGGAAGAGAAATGCGTAAAAATAAAAATTTGGTAAAAAGCATAATAATTTCTCTCGCGCTTCATTCGGTGGTCCCGGGTGCAAATCTTGAGCAAGGCAAGTAACATCAAAAATTATAGAAAAGTTTTTTCTAACAGCACCCGCCCCTTGGCAGGCAATGGCAAGCCTCCGAGTGTATTTCTTCCATAATAAAATCTTCTCACAAATAAGAAAAAAAATATTTGCCGTTCGCAGTCGGCGTAAAACTGTAGGTCCCTCAATTTGTGTACCAACATCAATTTGTGTACGCAAAAATCAAGCTATATGGTGTTAATGTCAATGTATTTCACTTAACTTCAGAATAGCTTATTTTAATCATATAAGAAAATCTCAGGCCAAGGCTAAGAATAATTGAATACAAGATTGCGCTGATTGATCTGAAATTTGGGAGAGTAACTTGGCTGTGGTTTCACACTTGCTTTGCTGTTGAAGAGAACTAAGAAGAAACACGTAGTTATACATTTTATTTTTGCTTTACGGCTTTGAGAGGTGCCATTTTGATACTCCTTTGAATTCGCATTTTCTCCATTGCCAACAATTTAAAATTAATTCATTTCGTAAGAGTAGAATAACTGAAATTTGACAATCGCACACCAAAAGCAGAAACGAAATACATATATGTAATTTTTGTATTTGTAAAATCACCACCATTAAAATCGCTACCATTCTACGGTTAATCAATACATAAGTTTCATATATTTATTAATGAATGTACTATTTTAATGAGTTTAGTCACTTTAGAGATAAGCAAGTACATGCAGGTAGTGAAAACCAGATCATTAATAGGACTGTGTTTTAAGAAAATGCTTTCAATCTTATTTATCACACTGTTATTTGGCATTTCTTTTTTTTGTGCGAACTTATCTCTATAGTAAACATACAATATATAATCATAGTGTGTAGTTATATCTATGTATGTGCCATTTTTATTTGCAATAAATGTCAAACTTGTATTGTAAAATTGCACAATAAAATATTTGTCGATCTATTAAAGAACACCCAATCCGGATATGCGAAAAAACTCGCTTGGAAGAAGTTAGTGATTACATATGCCTATTAAGCCATATCTACATATATTTACATACATATATAACCAGTTTACTTTCTCCCTTTGGCATACCAATAATTCTTCTATGCAATAACTTCTGCTTTAGGTTAATTATTCCTTCATGGTAATTTTTGCATTTCTTTCACATTATTTTCTCGTTGAGATCAAGCTAGCAGCAAACAAGCTCTACGATACATTAGTTAATAAATTTCAGCATTAAAATCACTTCATTTATGATTTACGAGCTAAGCGGAATTCGCATGAATTTGACATCTAAGATGAATTCAACCGGTTTATTGGTACGCTTGATTTGGCTTAGAATTCAGCACGCAGCACATTATTTATCAAATGCAAACAAGTACGTAACAGGTAACCAAATACAGGCAAAAACGCATCTATAAATAATATGAAATATAAGACACTAAAAGCCAAAATAAATCATTGGAGCGTAGAGAAATGAACATTCAGAAAATTGTCAGCTCCACGCATGCAACAACATCCGATGCTGGTGCGAATGTTGCATGCCACAGCGTGTAGCTAACATTTGGAATGTACGATTTGCCAGTGGCAAGTCGCTTGACAATTAATTGCAGCGTCCGAAAAAACGTGCTCGTCATGTAGACATTAATGCCAAAATATGAGCAACTGGACTGGCGAAGTAGTAGTTGTTGCTGATGGTCAGCAACTAGCAACGCAGCATTGCTTCTATGGCTTTCCCTGCCAGAAAGTGTGTGTGTATTTGTGTGCTGCGTGCGAGTTTTTAGCTTCAGATATCTGGCATCCAATCGTAATGCCTTCATACCCGGCCTTCTGTGGTAGCAAATAAATTTACGCATATTTTTGACTTTGTCATAGCCACAATATATTGCATGAGTCGCTGCAGAAGCTAAAGCATCAGCGGCTGGACATGCTTATAACTACTACTGGTCTAGAGAGAAAAATGCTGCATAACACCAACATATTTTCTGTGCTATTTTCTGCACCAAAAAGCAATTCTTTTTCATGCATACGCGTATAACAGTTCATGCAGATGTGCAAATGTGTGTGTGCTTTCAAATCTCTTTGGAAAAATACCTGTGGCGACACATTCATTTGACCGGGCAATTGAATTTCCCATTCCACAAATTATGAATATTATCAATACTTTTTCCTGATGTAAAGGAAAATTAAGCTACTTTTTATACCCAATGACTATATTTGGCAGTTGCTTTGTCAAGTGATTATTAAAATCTATATTTATATTATGTTTTATATATATACACGTGTAGTCAGACGTTCAATGATCGACTCTGAGTAAGAGTAAGTGATTGCAATTGTAAATCCATTTATTTAAATATGCTTTGGGTATAAAAATAGAAAGAAATTAAGTGCTGTAGAAAGCGTCGTGCCGATTTCTTTTTTAAAAACAAGTTTTTCTGCCTGTCTTTGCCAATGGTTTGGTCCTAACCATGCTGATAAACGTCCTCAAATGCCGAAAAGACGACGACAATCTACAGTGCAACAAAAAAGGAAGCCAATGGGGGAGTTTTAAAACTTATTATTAGTCTTTTGCAAAGAAGATTCAATTAACAAATAAAGTTATAAAAAGTAGAAAGAGAGGACAATGGGAATGAAATGGCGCCAAAGTAATATTTACTTACTACTTTTGGAGAAATCCGATTTCCTTTTATATAGGTTTTGTTTATTTTGAAGAGACCTTACTCAGTCGGGAAAAAATATATCAATTTGTAAATATTACATCAAAATAAGGAAATTTTTTCTTTTCAGTGTAGCATTCATCTGACGCACACCTAAAAAAAGTAGCATGCCTATGTATTTTTTAGTTGATTTGAAATCGTAAAATGATTTTCAAAAAATTTGAATAATTACGCTGCACAGCACTCGGCTACGTATTGGACCAAACCTACTTTCTTTGCTTGAGTCTGAGACTGAGTCTTAAAGAAAAAAAGTAATTTCTACATTTTTCGAATTAAGCCTCCAAAATCAAGATATAAATCTTCGAAGCTCGAAATTTGACCTTTGGTACACAATTATTTTTAATTATTGCAGGTCAATAACTAAAAAAAATTGAAATATGGTTGAATTTCACATTTTGCTTATTTAAATTGTGTACAACTTTTCTAGGCAAACTTATATAACAAGTGTTATAAGGTTTGAAAAATTAAAATCGGAGAAAAGTTGGTATCGTTGTAAAGGTAATTTAAACGAATTTTTATACTTCGTATATAACAATTTTGAGAAAAAATTCTTTAAATGAAAAATAACCTTTTCTTTTAATATTTAAAACGGACAATACCAACCCTCTTTTCTCATTTTCGATTTCTCAAGTACCTGCTATCTTTATCCCGCCGGCAAATTTTACAGGCAATCAATTCTCAGGTTAGCATTTATAGCTTCGACAAAGCCATATATTTTGTTTGTGCACATAAAACAGCAGATCATTTACACTTTTTCGTTTGAGGTATTTGATTGTAATTCCCTTTTCGGATATTCAATTTTTACCTACATACATGTGTGGTATATATGCACAGCGCAATGCACAGCCAAGAAAATTTCCGGGGTATATGTATTTATTATCAAACAGCAGGTTTTGACGTTTCCTTTTATTCTCAGAGAAAAAAAGGCGACGACAGAAGCACTTCCTTTACTTCGTACTTGCCTCAAGAGAGGAGAGTTTTATTCATTTAACCTTCCAGAATTTGTGACGCTTTCAAAAACTTGCTGTCGAATTTGAAATAATCATTTATTTCTTATAAGGTTTGGAATTAAGAATCACGTTATTTAATCCAAAAGTATGTAAATTGTATCGATCTTTTTTTAGTAATTTCTACGAAGCGGGAATTTAATAAGGAAGTATTTTTAATTTTCGTTTCAGGGAATTCTACTATCTATTGCCATATTGTTTCTTAATCGCATTAAAAATTGCCGACATGCATATTTACTAGAGAAATGAAAAAAATATCATAATTTTTCTGAAGTAAGAATATTTCACTCATTGGCTCCATATTTTTGAATAGTAGACGCCAAATTGTCAGTGAATATATTAAAGAAATTCAAATCAGCTGATGAAATAGTACGGTTGTATACATCAGCGTTTTCAATGTTATTTTGATTTGGCAGCATCCACCCATTCACCCGTTTTACACAAACAACGCTAACAAAACTTTCAATCATTATCTTGTTTGACCGCTTCTTCCTTTCGCACTATCAGTTGCTCTTGGTTTCTATCATTCTTGTTTTGAAAGTAATAACAGTTTATCCCGTAAAACAGCGATAAGGCGTATAGACCTTATCCACACAGGTTAAAAAGCCATGAAAAGACTGCGGTGTCAAGAAAAGCCGGAAGCTAAGATTTACGAAGACTTATTTAAAAGACACGCAGTTACTTCGTTAAAAATATCTTAATTTACACTTAAAGTGAAGTAGTCTAATGTCAGCCATAGATTTGTACAGTTTCTCTTGGTTGAAATAATGTAGAAATTCAATTTGGGTACAACAGAATTAATAAATTGTTTAACATCAATGTATATTATGTAATATGCGTAGCTTATCGTTTTTTGCAATACTCTAGTTAACTTCAAATTAAGGCAAATATAGAAGACAACTGACGCAGATACAAATTTATGTAAATAGTTGTAAGACTGGTCAGTGGTCAAATATTGGTATATTGGGAATTCCCAATATACTCGAATTCTTGTAAATTTCTTGACAAGCCCGTCATAATTTCACGGAAAGGTCCCACAGTGACAAAGCTAAAGAAATCCAGTTTGTTTACGTGTATACGACTTGTGAATTAAGTAAATATTGTGTATCGAAAAACGTGCGCCAAAAAATAAAACGCAAAACAAGTCGATAGCGTGAAGCAAAAAATAAAGCAAAAAAAATTACGCCAGTTCCCACTTCTGCATGCCGTGGGCTTTGGAGCAGCAAAACGGCGAAAACAGGAACAAGAATTGGCAAGAAGCAACTTGAAAGCAAGCAGATTGCTGTAAGTACAGTCACGTCATTTTTGCTATTTTATTTTTAAGCGCTCGCTGGTTTTGGGATCACCCGCTGTTTGTGCTGAACGAGGAAGTGGTGTGGCGTAAAGGGAGGGGACCCAGATGATGACGGCGAGGATGCCGATGCGCTTATATCTTGCTTTTGTTGCTTTTATTTCATCCGCTCTGGCGCATGAATGATGTTTGCTTCTGCCGCTTCCTTCAATACTTTCGTACATTTTACGCATTGGTTGCAGAGATACAGAGCTAAAGCTCAATAAGTGCGTCATTTATTTTCAGTGGCATCTTCTTTTATATGATCACAAAAGATGCACATTCATATGTGGCACAGTGTAGTGTATGGCGAATGTGGCATTGCAAAATGCAACTCAGTAGTTGCATTAATAGTGTGGCAGCGAATTATCGTGTTTTGCCACATTTGCTGAGTAGGTGTAAAGCGTGAAACCATTACCAATTTGCCTGCAATACAAAAATGAATTATAGACATACAGATGTAGCTGTGTATTTATGTGTTTACAAAGCTGGGGTTATAAAAATTGTAATTTAATAAAATGATTGCAACAATTAGTTATGAGGAAAATATTGCCAGCCGGCCAAATAGACACCAACAATGCGAGCAGGATAACCTACTTGCAGCATTCTATGTACATGCAGCGGCGCAGTCTACAACTCCGTTGCGGCAGCTTAAGTGGTGCTTTTACTAAGCTAAAATTATGGCGAATTACTTGGAATCACCAGGATTCATATGGACTTACCGCTGGGCGTTAGCGGGCGTGTTTAGTTTATTTGCAATTTTTCAGCAATTTCGTTTAATATTGGAAATTCCACAGTAGCTGCCAAACTACTCGACACATCTCGTGGTATCCAGCATTTGAAATAATTACAAATTTTAACTGTGTAACCGAGCAAAAAATGAAAACCTGACGGAGCCTTAGAATATGAATGACACTATGCCAATGTACAAACCCACAATACGGCGTGCATTTAAAAAAGGACGAGTAGAAAGTACTTAATCTTCCGCTTCTACACTCGTGCGGACCGTTTCATGCATAAGGCTTAATTCGGTCATGAAATGCCGCGACAAAAGAATTAGTCATTCGAAAATTCTCGAACATTGATTGCCCTTTACAATTTAGGAACATAGACTATGCTACTACGTCTTTCACCTTTGAAAACAGCTCCTTGACGCAGAATGGTTACTGTTAGGCATTGCGGGAGGTGTTTCCATACTTACTTACTTACTTACTTAATTGGCGCTATAAGCGCTTAAGCGATTTTGGCCGAACTCCTCCTACAATTTGTGGTGTGCGTCTTGTGGTTGTAACACAAATTGAGGGACCTACAGTTTTACGCCGACTCCGAACGGCGAATGATTTTTTTAAGCGCACACACGCTACACACTAGACTACGGCGGCCGCCTGGTGTTTCCATACAACTGCACTAATTTAACATTTGAGGCATGAGCGGCGTATGCCACAACGCCTGCAAGGGCTGGGGTGGAGTTCTAGCTTGAGAGTAGCGACTGTATGATCATCTGCCAAACGGCAGTATTGTCACTGATTCGGATAATTAGACAGCTATCAAATCACTCGATTGCTGCAAGACTTAGGAATCCCGATATGATCCTACAAACCCTGGTTCAGGTTGAGCTTTGTCAAATAGATAAATTAAAACTTCCAAAATTTCATTATTTTGATTCAATAGACAAAGTTTTTAAATATTTGTACGCAAAACTTGTATGGTTACACCACTTAATGCCCTGAAGTGATTTCCTTGAAAAAATATTTCAAACAACTATTTTTATTTATAATAGCACTAAACATGGAGATAATTTTAAATCGACCCAGCTCACCAAAGTCTTAATATTTTAGAATATAATGAACTTTATAATTCCAGTAGTAGAGCAGTACCAGTTTCTTTCTATGGGGAGTGATGCAACCTAACGTTCATATTCTTTAAAGAAAATTATTTTAAATATCCCACTCTGTTGTGCTTCGCAAATCTTTCATTTATAAAGCATAGTTATTAAAATCGCTTCAGTACTTTGGGAGCCAAATCGTTGCAAACATTATCCATATCTACATATAATAAATTTTAGCCTACTTACATGTATTATAAATTTGAAAGTTTGTTTGTATGTGTGAGTGTGTTGTTACCCCTTCAGGCCCAAACGGCTGAACGGAATTGTATCGGGTCTTGCAATAGGAACGCTACAAAAGTTTTTTAAATAAAACAAAAACGTTTTGGGATATGAATTAAATTCTTTATTCCTGTGAAAGTACATTCGATGCCATTATGTATGGAACTCGATTTCTTTTGTATGGGCACCACGGACACGCTTGCAGAAGTCCAGACGCTGAACCCAATTTTCGACGGTTTTCAAGCATAAATCGGCCGATACTGCTGCAATTTCCTATTCGATATTCGTACAAAGTTAATCAATCGTCGCTGGCTTGCTGGCATAGACCATGGACTTGACGTAGCTCCACAAGAAATAGTCTAACGGCGTCAAATCGCACGACCGAGGCGGCCAATTGACTGGGCCATTTCGTGAGATAATACGTTCACCAAACTTGGTTTTCAATAAATCGATTGTGACATTCGCTGTGTGGCTTGTGACGCCGTCCTATTGGAATCACATATTGTCCAAGTCCATATCATCCAATTCGGGCCAAAAATATTCGGTTATCATTGAGCGGTAGCGATTCCCATTCGCAGTAACGTGCCGGTCTTGATCATCATGGAAGAAGTACGGCCCAATGACGCCGCCGGCCCATGAACTGCACCAAACCGTAATTTTTTCGGAATGCAATGTTGACTCATTTAGTACGTGTTTATTGCTGCCTGTCCAATAACGCATATTTTGCTTATTGAGGAAGCCATTCAGCCAGAAATGACGACGACCATAAATTGGACGTAGCGATCTTAAAGTTGAGGCCATTGACTCCGAATTTTGGTAATAAATTTTAATAATTTCGACTCGTTGTTGGATCGCATATCTTTCCATGATGAAATGGCAAACCTTACTGAAGAGAAATGTCAAAAGTAAAATCACAAATTGCTATATAACGACAAGATAGATCGAATAAGATGTGGCACATATGTATATAGCTCGTTATAGGTTATCATAAAAATCGATCGTGAAATGAACGAAATATTTGTATCAAATGAAAGCGAATTAATAAAGTTTCTCTTTCCAAACGTTTTAAAAGAAGGTCGCCACCGGTTTAAATGCAAATTAAGTTAACTTAAAATAATAAATGGCATTTTCCAATATGAGTACCAAACTAAAAGTTTTAAGAACACTTAATTATAAAAATACTTGTGGAGAGAGTTGCCACCTGTTTAAAATAGTAATCAATATTGCGCCCGTTTCTTTGCACCCAGGTTGCAAAAGAACGCTCCAACTTAGATAAAATTCCCTTTAGTTGCAAAAGCAATCCTGTTAGCCACTTTCATGAATGTTGCGATTTGTTTAGTGCTGCATTTATGTAAATGTATTTATTAGTGCTAATTCACAATAGCCCAGTTTTTTCACTTCCCAACACTACATCTCAGGTCGGATATAATTTGACCAAGTTGGCTTCCGAGTTAGTGTTGTTGCTTTGCATGCATTTTGTTATCCTATCTAGAGTTCTTGTGCAACTAGGTTACAAAGAAACGGGCCCATTGTAGTAAGTTAAATCCAAATCCCACTAATATAATATGCAAGACTCAATAAAGCTTCATTCCCAAATGTTTTGAAAGAAGTTTGCCACCTGTTTAATGCAAATTAAGTTAAATAAATTTAAAAAATTAATGCGTAATTTCAAAAATAATTTTGAAGAGGGTTACCAACTGTTTAAAAAATTTACATCCAACTAATATGATAGAGATGATTCTTAAGTAAGTTACACCTACTTTTGGCAGATCTCCCATTGAAAACTACGTAAATTTTTTTTAATTCACCGAAGCTGCATTTTTAGCCTTAAAAATCGGTTGTAAATATATGAAAAAACAGTAAACACCGCTAACGAAGTCGCACAATACAAATAAAATAACTAAATATGACATAACGCCGAAATCGTGAGCAAACCAAACTTAATAAAATAAGACGAAACGCCGTTCCAAAGGAGATAATTAAGATGATTAAAATGGAATATCAGATATTTGTTACTTGCATTTCGCGTTATGGCATAAGTTATTACATATCTTCCGATTTTGTTTTAAACAAATTTTATTTATAAATAATATCTGTTTAATTACAAGAAGCATGGAATCTAATTAGATGCTCAACACATTCCATAAGTCTGCGCTCTCATATTTATATACTATAAAGCACATTTATATCTATGGGTGTATGAATGTATGAATGTATGAATGTATGAGTGTATGCATTTCCCAGCAGTTTTTTCAGGGAGATCTCCCTCCGGGAGGTATAAGGGAGAACTCCTAAATGCCTTTTTTTGGAGCAATAAGGGAGATTTGTCGATGTTAATCTCCTTCACTGCTCGCTTGAGAGTACAAAGGGAGAGATGACGATCTTGATCTCCTTTATTGCTCGCTTTGGAGCAATAGGCGAGATTTGCATTTTGGCATAACTCCCTTTGACATGATTAGAGAGTACAAAGGGAGAATTGTCGATTGAAATCTCCTTTATTGCTCACTTTGGAGCAATAGGCGAGATTTGTAAAACGGTTAAATTCTGTTATGTTTTTAGATTTGATTGCTGAGCATCAGTTGAAGTATCATTTGAAGTGCTTTTTGTGTGGTGAGTGGTTTATTTTTTAAAATGAGTGATGAATTTTATTCAAAAAGGCATTTTAAACGCCTTGCAAAAAAAAAATTAGATTCATATATTACTAAACAGACTAAAAATGAACAAGAACAAAATGAAACAAATAGTTTTACAAGCAACAGTGAACAAGAACAAAATGAAACAAATAATTTAACAAACAACAGTGAACAAGAACCTAATGAAACAAATAATTTAACAAGTAACTGTGAAGAAATAAATTTGTTTAACAATGATAAAAGTGTTGTGCCAGTAGAAGAAACACTTGCACAAAAATTGGCAGTTTGGGCCATAAAACATCGTGTTTCGAGAAATACGTGCGACAATCTTCTTAGAATTTTGAGTGATGAAAATAAAGATATTCCAAGAAACAAAAAAACCCTGCTAGCAGCATATCAGCCTATGGATATAACTGTTGTTGAAATGCCCCCTGGTGAATACTTTCACTATGGATTGGAAAAAGCATTGCAAATTGAGTCGCAAAACGTCGAAATAGAAGGGGATGCTTTACTTTTAGATATTTTTTGTGATGGACTGCCTCTCTTTAAAAGTTCCGCAAAAAGTATTTGGCCAATTTTAGGCGCAATTAAAAATTGTAATAAATCGTCGCCGTTTTTAATAGGCACATACATTGGACCTTCGAAGCCACAGGCTGTTGAAAAATATTTACAGATGTTTGTTGAAGAGTACATCGCACTTAAAAACAATGGAGTCCTAATTTTTGATAAATGGTTCAAACCACAAATAAGAGTGTTTATATGTGATGCTCCAGCCAAAGCTTTTTTAACTGGAACTGTTGGTCATACCTGTTCATATGGCTGTTCTAAATGTGACCAAAAAGCTGTTCGTAAAAACAAACGACTTGCATATAGTATATCAGCTGGAAATTTAAGAACAGATCAGGATTTTAGAGAGCGAACAACAATAAATTTTCACCAGGCAAAATTTCATGCAAATTTCCATCCACTTGAAAATTGCGGTGTGCGGATGATTACCCAATTTCCTTTGGATGTTATGCATCTTTTTGATTTGGGAGTAGTAAAAAAAACATTAACGCTTATTTGGAAGAAAAAACAATTAAAAAAAACAAAAAATTTCCCGGATAAAATATTGATAGATGAAAAAATTAAAAAGCTTATTAAATCTACACCAAAGGAATTTGTTCGAAAATGCAGATCATTCGATGAATTGCCACGTTGGAAGGCAACAGAATTCCGACAAGTAGTGCTGTACACCGGCTTCATTTTGTTGAAAGATTCAATAGACCCAGAATTATATGACCATTTTATGCTTCTGATGACGGCGTACAGAATGATATCTATACCAAAAAATCATGAAAGCAATTTAATCTGTGTACAGCAGCTATTAGCCTCTTTTGTAGAAGACTTCGCAAAATTATATGGTTCAGATAGAGTAAGTTACAATGTACATAACTTACTGCATATATCCGATTGCGTACGAAACTTGGGTTGCGTGGACAATTTTTCATCCTATAAGTTTGAAAATTTTTTACAAATTTTGAAAAAAGACATCCGAAAATCTACCAAAATCGCCCAACAATTAAACAATCGCATTACAGAAAGAAATTTGATTCCACGTGACACCAAAAACTTTACATTGCTCGGCAATTTATCAAAAGACTTATACTCAAAGTTTGAATGTGGGGACTACTTTCTATGCAATAAATCTCCAAACTGTTACTGTCTACTCAGAGGTTTGGAAATTCTTAAAATAAAAGGATTTTTGGAAGAAGATGGTCAGAAGTTTGTGTTAGGATTTTTTTTTAATGACGTGACCAGTTCCTTTGAATACCCAGTGGACTCCATTAACGCATTAGGAATAGCAAAAGCCTCAAATCTCGACGACTTAGAGCAAAAAATAAATGTGGATCAAATATATTGCAAATTGTTCTCTATAGCAGAAGGCGATTACTTTCATTTCGTCCCAATGCTCCATCATTGCAATAATTAAAATAACTTCATGAAAATAATATATTAAAATACACTAAATATAAATGAATGAAAATAATAGACTAAAATACACTAAATTTATTAAAATAATTTAATTAAAATAATTTGCATTAATAAACAGGTATTGCATATAAATAAAATGACGTCTCAACGTGTTTTTGATTTTACTCCAATCGGTAATTATATTTTATACTACTTATCCCTTAAAGTGGTTTAATTTAAAATTTTCTTCAGACAGCTCAAATTCATCCGTGGTTTTTGAAGGAAATCAATATATAATTCCAACTTCAAACGGTAATTTATAAATATTTGAGTGTATTATTTCATTAATAGATATGATATATTTGATTTAAGAACATATAGAAATAGTCAACACTCAGCCATCGCAATATAGGGAGCTCCTGGCCAGAATGCAAATATTGGAAGATCAGAATCGCATTTTATTGGACCTTGTTTCTAAACAAAGCGTTTTGTTAGAAGGCGTCATATCTTATATAAAACCTAAAACTATTGATCTAGGATTGTTTCCTTTTAAAAAGGTGGACGATATCCAGGCAGCTGAAAGCTTGATCACCACAAAGAGCGAAACAGAAATTGTAAGTAACTTTGAATCAATATTTTTACTTATTTTACTGTTAATAGTAAAAATGAACGTTATTTGTTTTTTACAGTTGACCTATTTGAAACAAAAATTTGGTGGGAAAAAAATTAGCGTTATGTTAGCCGAAATTTTCAACGAAGAAACGCTTTTAAAAGTAAATTGGGATGGCAATAAGGGCAAATTTGCAATTAATAAGTCTGTTCTTTTTAATAAATTCTTGTTTGGTAAGTTTTTAAAATTGTTTATTTAACGAAAACTTAATATTTTGTATACCATTGTTTATTTACAGATGCAATAAAAGATGACAACCTGTCCTTTGAAATATATGAGGACAAAATAAAAGCATCATTTGCGAAAATAAAGGCTGCAATGTATCGCAAAACATATAAATTAAAAACAAAAAATGTACAAAAAATAATAATAAATGAAAACACAATATGAATCAAATACAGATTTATAATAAACATTTATAGTACTTAAAATTAAATATTTATATTTTTTTTGATTGTTATGATCTTTAAATTATTTCATTTAGGTGGTTAAAAGGGTTGTTATTCTATTACTCTATTATGGAGATCTCTCTTATTGCTCTATTGGGAGTATTAAGGGAGATCTCTCCTATTGCTCTATTGGGAGTATTAAGGGAGATCTCTCCTATTGCTCTATTGGGAGTATTAAGGGAGATCTCTCCTATTGCTCCATTGGGAGTATTAAGGGAGATCTCTCCTATTGCTCCATTGGGAGTATTAAGGGAGATCTCTCCTATTGCTCCATTGGGAGTATTAAGGGAGATCTCTCCTATTGCTCCATTGGGAGTATTAAGGGAGATCTCTCCTATTGCTCCATTGGTAGTATTAAGGGAGATCTCTCCTATTGCTCCATTGGGAGTATTAAGGGATTACTCCCTTCCAATGACATGCAATGTTAAAAGGGAGTATTCAATTTTACATGTATTTACACACGAGTATAGGGAGTAATAGGGAGATCTCGCTACCTCGCAAGGGATGTCTCCTGGAGACCTCCGGGAGTACTCCCCAGTACTGCTGGGTTATTTCAAAACACGCATTCATTGCTGACGACATTGCCCAGTATCGAGAAGATACATACATACAACAAAATGTGGTCAATAACCTCGCAAAGCACAAAGTATACAATTAAAATTTAAATACAAAAATAACCACAATGACAACGGAACGCAAACACAAATACATTCACTGATTGATTCATCTACGTTAACAATTAATAATATAAATACTATAAATGTAATATATGTATGTGCATAAGTTTACATAGGAAAGTAAAATGTACTGTGATAGATGTAACATAAATTTGTATACATACGTAAACATTAGGCTGGGCTTCAGTTAACCCTAAAAAGCATCTACTATCAATCATTTTAGATCGAAATTATTGCAATCAATTGGAATCTTTTCGAAATTCTATTCAAAATTGATTTATATTTTTCACTAAATTGGCTTGTCGGATTTATATAAAACTTTGAAACTATTAAAAAAATAAATTCTATTAAGATGTAGTTGTAGTGTCAATCGCGATGGTTTCGAAACTACTCTAACGAGAATTTCCAAGTGTTTAAAACAAAATTAAGCTTGTATTAAGAGAATTAGATAATATAAATATGTATGAGTATATGGGCGACGGACAAAAAATGTTTTAGTAGTTTTTAATTTAAAAATATTTTTAAGCGAGGTGGTACCTTTTTGAAGGTTCAAATTTAATTTAATTATACACCAGTTATAGGAAATATTAAAATATGGGTGCCAAAAAAAAGTGTTAATAAACCTAAGCTAAACTACATATGAGAGGATTGCCACCTGCTTAACAGATCAAGTCCAACTTGAATTAAGAAAATTAGATAAGTAAAATACGTAGCACGATATGGGGCAGGTGAAAATCTTTAACATATTTATTTCGAAAATGTTTTGAAAGAAGGTTACCTGATTAAAGGTCAATTAAATTAACGTAATAAGACAAATATGAATATTACAATATGGGTTTACGCGAAAAAGTTTGAGAATGCCACATTTCTTCTTTGAATTAACAATGTAAATTAAATATCATGGCAGGAGATATAAAAAAAGTAGTTTTAAGGAGGCATAATAACAAACCTAATTCAATTAAATTAATAATATTGGTGTAAAACCAAGAAGTTTATACCCGAAAATTTTTAATAATAATTAATGAATTTTATTGAACTGGAATGCTATAATTTTGATGAAACTGAAAACATATACTGAGGATGCGAAATGATTTTACGAATGAATCTGATGCTGGGTGGCGCAAGAGTCAAGATATTCAGAAAATCCGTATTTATGGTCCAATATTAGAATGGTATGGTGGAACTGTGGTTAGCAATAGTTTTACGAAAAGTGAAAGCACTAGGTGGCGCTGCAGTCGAGATGTTCCGACAGCTCTTATTTATAATCAGATTTAAATGGTATTGGAAAACATATACTGCATACATTTACTACTTTTCCAAATAAATTATTTTGGAAATATATACTACAAGAAAATCACTGACCAAAAATAAATTCTGGTTCCGTAGTCGAGATTTCAAGCAAATTCATATTAATGTTTCGACTTTGCTGGAATTTAATAAGCATCCATGATAGCTACAGTTAATTTAGAAAATGATGTAAAAAATTCAAGTAAAGGGAGTCATGCGTATTAAATCTGAAGTGCTTTTAAATATCGATCACATTTGCTTTCCGTACCATTTCATAGTACAATTTTTGACAATTTAAGCAATGGACTCCAACGTTTTGACAGTTTCAAGTTATTACTAACTTGCGGGACCAAAATGATAATGAAAAAAATAGGAAGAATTACAGGCTTTCGTGTAATAAATGCATCGGTTTCATATAAGTCCAAGGCAATGCGGGTTGCTAAGTTATTTCAATTGCACCTCTTAATTCTTTAAAATAAAATAATTATATTTTAGATATCTATTAATGAATGATATTTATACGGCAATAACATTCCGTATGTAACTAAATTTGTTTAGGGACACAAATTTAGCTGAGCTTTAGAAAAATTGTTAATAAACATATTATTATTTTCTCATGTGAAAAAGTAGTATTCAAAAATCGACCATTAGTTTTATTTTACAATTGAATTTAATGTAATTATGTTGTGACATAAAGTTATGAATTTATTTATGCCCATGAAGCGGAACCCTATGAATTTTCCTTGTTTTGTAAGTTGTATGAAAAGAAAGTACCGACCACTACCTGCCTAAACACCACAGACACGATCACGAAATACGTCAAAATTTTTATAATATATACCATACCTGGTAATAACAATGACAAGGGATGTCGGTAAATCGTTCCAATATTCATCATCAAAGAAATAAGTGAATACTTCTTAATTTTTTTGTATGAATGCATTTTCAACCGCTACTTGAAAATAAACAGACATTTCTTTAAAAATTTCACATAGCATCATACTAACTAATATAATATTTTCCATCCCCCATTTCTGATACTTTCAAATTACTATGCAATAACTTTGAAATGTTTGGGAAACTTGTACTCGGATTATATTTCAAAGTTTCCACGTATGTCATGCAACTTTGTTGTGAAAGAGTATATTTAGTGTTGCTATTTGTGAAAATCTACAATGGTTCGCACAGGGGACAATGAGTTGTAAAGCAACTACCGCAAAGTCCGCTCCCAAGTGCCTTTGTTTTTTTAAGGATATTCAACTTGCGCTTATAGTGACTTAAATCAGTACTAAAATTCTTATTTAAAGATTTGGAACCGAATTGAGTTCATCACACCGTCTCTCTCAGGTGATGAAATCTGTGTTTCATCCCACAGAGTATATGACACCAATGCTTTATCTCCACACAAATTGCAGTGAAATTCAAACACTGGTCTACACTGAGGTTTTCATGAAATTACCTTAATCAATAATCTCAGAAACGGAGCTCTGAATTAACTCGCGTGAACCTTGTCTGCATTTTCCAAAGTAGAGTAACTGAAAAAATGTATATGTAATTCAATACGATTTTGTGGGTGTCAACATTTACTTAATTACTGATTAACTTTTAAATAAAACATGTTATTTTTAAAGCAAAGATGTAAAAGAACGAATTAAATTTGTAATTCTCAGCGCATGAATTCGATAATAACAAATTCATAAAAAAAGATTCTCAGTAACATAAAAATTACAAAAAAATACCAAGTCATACCAAATAGGGTAAAGCCGAGATAGATGCCCCAGGGGGATAGATGCCCCATATTCAAAAAACCTAACTTCCCGAACTCGTGACAAAAAGTTTTTTAAATTATTAATAGGCTTAGTCATACCACAATTTATTTACCAAAGGTCATTCATGTAGCGTGGACGCTTTCGGTGATACGTACAATTATATCCGCGGCGAAGTTAAAAAACGCGTAAAAGTTTTAAAGGTAAATTTTTGAAGTGACATAACTTTATAGTGAGAAATTATTTCGATTAAATTTTTGTTTCCCTCAATATATTGATTCATTGAGACTGCATCTACGTATTAATAAATGTATTTTTGTTAATAATTTATTTAAAAAATACGAGGGCATCTATCCCTGTCAAAAAGGATAGTTGCCCTGATTTTTCGAGGTATAGATGCCCCTAAGGGCATGTATCCCTCCCAACATCACACATGAGGAGTTTCAAACTAAAGCGCAATAAGTGTAGGCTAATTCACTGAATTCTGGTTTGGGGCTCCTCTTGTGTGATGTTAGTAGGTAAGTACCTATATAATTTTGAAATATTCCTAGAGTCCGATACATATATTTTATATAGTATTTACATTTGCGTTTTTACAGATTTCAAACTAAGTAGGTAGCTATGCCGAGAGTATATAAACGAAAGGAGGGAGTGCGGGCTCGAGTATGTGCATGGAGCACGGAGAGCCTGGAGGAAGCGTTCATTGAAATGGACAAAAAAAACCTGGGGATAAACCAAATATCCCGAAAATTTGGAATTCCATCGAGGACATTGCGAAGACAGTATGCTGCTAAAAATACTAAAAAACTGACTCTAGGTATGTATTGAAGATCGTGTAGTCTCTAGTTTCCAATACCTAGATTTATTAAGTTTTTTTTTCTTTTTTAGGAAAACTTCCTACTTTGGATTTTGACAACGAGAAAAGGCTAGTAAAGCACATTTTGAAGGTTGGTGATGCAGGATTTCCCCCAAATAGACAAGGTATACGAATGTTAGCTTATCAATTTGCTAAAAAACTAGGGATAAAACACAATTTTAACCACGAAACCGAAATGGCTGGAAGTGCATGGTGCAAAAGTTTTATTGAACGAAATTCAGAGCTGTCCATCAGACAAGCTGAGGGTTTATCCGTGGCTAGAGCTAAAGGTCTTAATAGAGAAGAAGTTAATAGCTTCTATGATCTTTTGATCAAAGTTTTGACCGAAAATGATCTGGTGGACAAACCAGAAAAAATATTCAATATGGATGAATCTGGAATTCAATTAAATAATAAACCCGGCAAAGTCATAGCAAAAAAAGGTACAAAAGTCGTCAATTCCGTCACATCCGCCGAGAAAGGTGAAACCATGACGATTGTTGCATATTGCAATGCAATTGGAAGTTTCCTTCCACCAACTGTTATAATAAAAGGTGAGAATAAGAAACCTGAATTTGAGGAGGGACTTCCGTTGGGAACAAAAGTCTTCATAAACAAAAAGTCAGCTTATATCAACACTGAGCTTTTCTATAAATGGTTAACAACTCATTTCATACCTTTGAAGCCGCAAGGTAAGGTTCTGCTGATTTTAGACGGCCACTCGTCACACTCAACTGCACCAGACATGCTGCAAGCTGCTTCTGATAATGATATAATTTTATTGTGTTTGCCAAGTCACACAACTTCAGCCTTACAGCCTTTAGACAGGTCGGTATTTGGGCCACTTAAAACGTATTTCAATCATGAAACTAATCAATTCATGCGCTTGAATCCTAATAAAAAGATCAGCCGTTACAATGTTGGAAAGCTTATACATAATGCTTGGTCTCGCGCTTCTATCCCTGCAAACGCTCTAGGGGGCTTCAGAGGTAGTGGAATTTACCCAGTGGACCGAAATGCATTGCCAGATACTACGTTTCTGATATCAGATACTGCGCTGGAAGGTGAAAATCCTGAAGCTTCCCGTGAGACTCATTCGGCCGAACAAGGAATAGAAACATCTCTACCTCAGATTTCTGCTTCTGTAATTAGTGGACTAGAGCTGAACAATCAAACAGAAAATATTCGCGAACATATACACAATAAGACACCACCAAATCCGATACGTAATCCAATTGACAGAGAATCTCCTAGTCTATTGCTCGATTCGGATATTTTAGATGATATAAGTATTGTTGATATTGGTGATTCTACAATTGCAGAGATTTTAGGAAGCGACATTGAGGAAGAAAAAGAAACACCATCAAAAAGTCTAATGGACGCATCACCTATTCCCAAAATTCCTTTGACCATGGCTAAGAGGGCGAAACAATCAGCAGATATTTTGAATTCAAAAGAAAATATAAAACGCAAGAAGGATGTGGCTGAAAGAAAGGACCAGCAAATAAAAGTTGGGTTAGACAAGAAAAACAAGACTGAAACTACCAAAAAACTTAAGAAGACAAAGGAAAGAACTACCAATAAAGGCAACAAAAATAAACAAAGTAAACAAAAGAAAGCAAACCAACGCCGAGCACTACTGAAGAAACAAACTAATTACAGTTCAAGCGAAGATGAAGACAATCCAGAGAATACTGATAACTGCATTGAATGTTTTGAAAACTATTTAAGTACGACGTCGCATTCCGACTGGATTCAAGGTGTAAGCTGTCATATGTGGCTACATGAAATCTGTACACTTTTTAAAAATTATTGCATACGTTGTGGAAAAGTTAAAACAGGCTGAACTTCAATAAAATTGGAATTACTTTTATTTATTTTTATTTTACTGTTTATTTTTATTTTATTTTTTTATAAAAATGTACGTGCAATGTGACACTTAAAATGAACTTTTATTACAACTTTCTATTTTTGCTTTTTAAAAGCGTTTAAAATTGAATTTTATAAAAAAATATAACTATGAATTTTAAAACTCAATGATTTATTGTTTAGTTAAGTAAACGCCCATTATTGGTCATAAACATGTTCTAATGATAACAAATAAAATATTTAAAAAACACACCATGTTTTCTTTATTAGGTATGGTTCTGGAGTAGGAGTCGAACTACCTTACATTTTGTGTAGGTTTTGCGCATACATATTACAGAGGGCATCTATCCTCCACTGTGGGCATCTATCCTTCTCAATATTTTCAGGGTGGGGCAACTATCCGTAGGGTAGGCATCTACCCCTCAAAAAGAAGGTTTCAGGAAAACCTAATTTCTGAAAAAACTGTGTATGATAGGTAAACCAAACTTTCAGTTATTCAAGTTTAAATATTGAACTAGCTATATCAAAAAAAAATTATTTATAAAACACTAATATTTTAAAAGTTATGCGGGTTTTCCAAAAAGTGGGGCATCTATCCCGGTTTTACCCTATAAGTAACAAAAACACGTTCGTACCCTGTGTATAAATAAAATTAAACAAGTAAGGAAAAGTCTAAATTTGGGTGCAACCGAACTTTAAATAGCCACCGCAAGTTTTTATTTCAAATAAACAGTACTTCTTGTATACAATCAAAAAAGCTAATCTTATATATAAAATATAAAGTCCTTAATCGGCGTCCAAAGTACTCTACCGATCAGTAGAATTTGAAGAAGTTTCGGATATATACATACTTATTTGCTCTAATTTGGGCGATGGCATGACCATTCCCAATATTTATGATTCAATGTAGGTTAGGTTAGGTTACTGTGGTAGTTCCCGCAAAGGGAACTCACTTAGACATAGTAGAAGTCCATTGTGATACCACCTGATTTATGAACCTGAGAAACGTTGCGTGCCCCGAATGAAGTCACGCAAATTACCAATCTCCACCCCAGAGAGCTCCTCTGGAGTCCTAAAGAAGTACGAACCTAGGTACTTGAACCTCAATCTCGCAAATGCAGGGCATCTGAGCAGAAAATGACAAGATGAATCCACCTCATCCTCCTCCATACAGCTGCGGCAGAAAGGGTCGGAGACTATCTTCAGCCTAACCGCATGAATACCCAACGGACAATGCCCACTCAAAACACCAACGAGGGTCGAGAGTTGCCGCTTAGTAAGCGACCTCAGCTTCTTTGAGCGCCCACGATCCCTCTCGGCCAGAGGGGCATTGCAATTCTGCATGTCGTGGCAATTTCCCAGCGCTCACTGAGACGACAGAGAGTCCATCTGTCCAGGAGAACCCTGTAGGCAGTCAAAGGAGCCCCCACCCCCTCCCTGCAAGAAGAAATGACTTCTGAGCGAGCTCATCAGCCGTGCAGTTCCCTGCAATGTCGCTATGGCCCGGTACCCAAATTAGTCTAACGTCGAGATACTCTGAGGAGGCTGCGAGGGGAGTCAGGCATTCCCTGACCAGTTTTGATCTCACCATTAGCGATCCTCAGGCCTTAATAGCGGCCTGACTATCCGAATAAATGTTAGCCCGTCTAGAGGCCATTACATTGGTAAGTAGCCAATCGGCTGCCTCCTTGATTGCGGCCACCTCTGCTTGAAATACACTGCAATAGTCCGGAAGCCTAAATTTACGGCTGAGAAGACCCCTCCCCCAACCTTACCATCCAGCTTCGAGCCATCCGTGAAAAAGTTCACCGTCCTACCGCCCCACAGGCCACCCTCCTTCCACTCCTCCCTACGCGGGATGTGAGTGGAGAAGAAGCAACTCCGAGCTGGAGCAGGCAGACAGCAATCTGTTTCCGGAGGGACAAAGTTGAAGCTGTCAAGAATCCTAGAATGCCCAAGGGTCGCTGAATCTGTATCCATTGCACTTTAGCCGGGCTGCGGCATGGGCTGCTGCAACCCTGCCTGCAATGTCCACAGGTAGCACGTTAAGCATACGCTGTCTAGTAAGTTCCACCAGACCACCACTCCATAAAACATTATAGGCCTTATTATAGTCTCATAAAGCCAATAGTTTACTTTGGGAGAAAGTCCCCATCTCTTTCCAATAGCACCCCGACAACAGTACACCGCAGTCGAAGCCTTTTTCACCCTTTCCTCAATATTTGGCCCCCAGGAGAGCTTCCTATTCAGAATCAGACCAAGATACTTGACCCGGTCAGAAAGCAACAACGGGACACCACCTATTGAAGGAGGATGGGCGACCGGTACTTTGTACCTCCTGGTAAATAATACCAGCTCTGTCTTGCTAGGATTTATCGCGAGCCCACACCCTGCAGACCATTTCACGATCAAATTAAGATACCCCTGCATGATATCAAAAAGGGTGCTCAAAAACTTACCCCTGACAATGAGAGCAACATCGTCAGCATAGCCAATAACCGTGCAGCCTTCCCTTTCCAGCTCCTTCAGGACGCCATTGATAGCAACGACCCAAAGGAGTGGTGAGAGAACCCCTCCTTATGGAGTGCCTCTACTCACCCTTCGCTGGATGGAGGCGCTGCCCCATTCCGCCACGACAGTTCTGTCCCGGAGAAGGTGATTGACGAGCCTTGCCAGACCCAGCTCAACCCCAAGTTCCGCCAGGGATTCGACTATTCCCTGTGGCTGAATGTTATTAAAGGCACCTTCTATACACTAACTTTAACTACTTTAACAACCGTATGCAGAGCCGTATCCACAGACCTGCCCTTCGAGTAGGCATGCTGAGCATGCGACAGCCGCTCCCGCGGTATTTCCTCCCTTATATGAAGATCAATCAGCCTCTCCAGGGTCTTCAAAAGAAAAGAAGAGAGGCTGATAGGCCCAAAGTCCTTTGGGGATACATGAGAGCTCTTACCCGCCTTGGGAATAAACGTAACCCTCACATTCCCCCAAGGTCTGGGAATATAGCCCCTACTTATGCAGCTCGCGTAAATAGCCACCAACCCCCGACACGACACTCGTTCGGACATCTGCCACTGGGCGGATAGATTCCGTCAGGTCCCGGCGACTTGAACGCTTTTAAGGAGCGTATCGCCCAGAGTAGGCGACGCTCTTCCAACAGGTCACGAGGAGTGACATAGATGGCACCTGGTTCCACGCCTGTAATCTCACATGGCTCAGAATTACTGGGGAAATGGGAATCGAGAAGAAGTTTGAGCGACTCCTCACTGCTCATCGCCCAATTTCCTAAGTCGTCCCTGAGACATCCCGAGGGGACAGGAGCCCTCGCGAGCACGCGCCTTAGCCTGCCTTCAACGTTCTCGCAGAAACTTCTCCACGATTCCCGCTTAACCTTCCTTATTTCGGACTTATATATTTCCAATCCGATCTTATAGAGTTCCCAATCCGAGGGTTTTGCTCTTCCTCGCCTGGTTAAAAAGTCTGCTACTCGAAGCCCTGAGCTCCGAAATTTCCAAAGTCCACCAGTACGGCTTACGAAGGCCTCCTCAGCGGACACGAAATA
Source organism: Anomoia purmunda (assembly GCA_951828415.1). Lineage (NCBI taxonomy): Eukaryota > Metazoa > Arthropoda > Insecta > Diptera > Tephritidae > Anomoia > Anomoia purmunda. The sequence continues at coordinate 92,420,371 of OX639996.1, forward strand.
TTTATCGCTTTATTACAAGCTACGGTGAATTTTTCCACTAAGCTGTCGATCGAACTTTCCGAAAGGAGTAAATTTCCCTGAGATTCCTCAGAAAGAAACTCCTGCAGCTTCTTACAGTATAGATCCCAATCTGTGTTCCTAAGATTCTTAAAGGGACGATTTTGGGGACGGGCATCGCCCAAGGAGAATTGAATATACCTATGATCAGAGAAGAAGTGATCGTTAAGAACTCTCCAGTTCGAGATACGGGATAACAATTCAGACGAAACCAGGGTAAGGTCCAAGACCTCCTCCCTTACCGAAGTTACAAACGTAGGGTCGCTCCCCCTATTACAAATAGACAAGTTTTCGCTAAGAATAAAATCAAAGAGAGACTCACCTCTTGCGTTGATATCCGAGCTACCCCAGCAGGAGTGCCTCGAATTGGCATCGCAGCCCACAACGACGCCGGCTTTCCTGCGCCTCGCTTCCGCCAGAGTGTTCCTCAGCAGCACTGGAGGTGGTTCCACCTCATCATCGTGAGCCATATACGCGGACATGAGGCAAAGTTCTTCGTCCCCGTCCTCGAGTCTCACTGTTACTAGGTCTCCGTTGCTGAAATTAGACAGAAAATAAGTATTTATTTCACGCCTGACGAGCATACAAGCTCTAGGTTTACCTGCGTCACTGGACACCAGAAGCTTGTACTTCTTCGTCCCGATGCCAGAATTACCGTTACTGCTCAGCCACAGTTCCTGGATCAGGACTATATCTGCCCCACCTTGCTCAAGGTGGAGCATCAAATTGGCGGACGCGGCCTTAGAGTGCTGGAGATTGATCTGCAGGATAATCATTCTCAGAAATCTCCTCCAGCCCCCTCCGCGGCAGCATCCTCGCTATCCGAGGCAAGTAGCCTCTCTTCCTACGCCCCATCGAAAAGCCTGTTTAGGCTGAGGACGGACCCCGCTACCGAGGAGACTCCCCCAGCGCTCTCGGCGTCCGACTTGACGGAGTCTACCTCCATGTTCATGAAGGCCTCCATAACCTCCACCGCTTTCTCCGCATCAGGTCCGCAGACCTCCGGCACCAACTCCGGTTCAACCGGAAGGAGGGCGTCACTACCCCTGGCATCGGATTGGTAGATTTTAAGGGCTACCTTCTCGAAACCATAGGATATGACCCCCTGCTGCTCAGCGAGAGGGCCGAGGGACTCCGCGTTGATTCAATGTAATTCATTCTCAAACCTTATCTTATCTATCAAATTTGAGCTAATAACCTTGTGTAGTGGGCGTGGTTTTAAGTTTTAGCCCAATTGTGCTTCGAAACCTTAAACGCAGTGTGTGCACCAAAGTTGCCAGAGTTTGGTCAAATAGTTTCGGAGATATAAGCTTTTCTTTTAAAGTGGCCGGTTGCACCAATTTTCCAAAGAAAATGTACACACCCATTCCTTTCCTCTACCCAATCATATGCATCAAATTTGGACCAATTATCTTAACTTAGTAGTTACCGAAATATTGCATTCTTTTGACTTTCTCAAAACGCCGTTATGTGGGCATGATTATTATTCGATTTCGCCCGTTCGCAATGCCAAACTACCTTCGGGCCAGGACAATTTGTATACCGAATTTCGTTGAGATATGTAGCTCCTTATTTACTTGAGTTAGCCGACCCACGGAAAGACGGCAGACAGACATGGCTTAATGAATTCGCTATCAATAAGAATTTTGATATATTTATATATATATATATATATATATTTATATCTATATCTATCTCGGTTACTTTATGCTGTTACAAAAAACCTTTAGGTAAACAAAGTTATAATACTCAGAGCACTGGGGCATAAAAAACTAAAACCAAAAACCCCAAAATCACTGTCGTCGTATTACCAAATATTACAAAGTGCCACAAATGTTTGTATGTACACAGATTTGCATATATGTATGTATATTATATGTACATATATGTATGTATGTATGCAGGTACATACATATGTATGTAAATGCTCGTAAATCATTTACGAATATCATTTATTAGTTTATATGTGTTTATCGAACTCGCGCCACACTCTTCAACGCAAATCTCAGACAGACGATGACGCAGATTATTTGCACAATGTAAACGGGAAAGTGTTTTTTTTACCAATAATGCACTTTTTAATTAACATATTTAATTTCATGCATGCATAGCCCATTCAGCATTTGTTAATAAATTAACTTGCTTTAGCGAATCAACTCTCCTCGCAAAAAAAGTGATGAAATAAAAAAAGCAGATCCATGCATTTGTATTTTTGTACACCTCTATAGTCAAGCGCAATAACGTCGCGTGGCGCATGCATATTTTTGCTTAGTCATTAATTTAAAATTAAAAAACCAAACATATAACTTTATTTTTAATATTCATTAAATACTTTGTATATTTTTGGCTAAATTTAATCATGAGAAGACAGAAAAAACATTGCAAAAAACTGAATAAATAATACAAATTATAAATAATAAAAAACCGATATTCCCGACAAATCCAAAGCCGCAGAGGCAGCGCAAATGTACATTAATGTGAATCACTCACAAAGCGCCAAACACACAAACTTATAAACTTGCACATTTTTTGTTTTACATACACTCGTAAAATCAGTCAGTCAATTGTCTGAACATTCTCCTGGCAATTCGTCTTGGGTCTGTTTGTGTAATTTGTATGCAAGTCACCGCTTTGCTTCCTCTCCCTCTCTCTCTCTCTCTCTCTTTCACACTCCTCCTTACTCACACTCTTTAATTTAGCAAATGTGTTTTATACTCGTACCTCTTATGCCTATGAGGGCTTTACGATCATTCCCGACCAACCTTAACAAGTGCACTTTGTTTTATCATTTTTACGTAATCTGCTTATTTTAGTCGGCAAATGTATTTATTTTTAAAATCCATACGTTTAAATTGCTACATTATTGCCTTAGACACCTGTTCACGTAGGCATGGAAACAGCTTTATAGTATATATATGTACTTGTTTATGAATGAAATTTCGTAAAATTTGTGAGCGTCTTTTTTCTTTAACTTTTAATGGCTGGTAGTGTGTTTCAAGACTGGGACGATTTATTATCAGGACAGGTGCACTATATCTGTTAGCAGAAGCAAAACTTTAGTGCATAATAAAAGACAATTGAGGACTCTGGTATCTAGTCGCAAAAGTTCTTTGATAAATATATGAAGCGAATGAGTGTGGTCAGAAACGGGCAAAATACCTTCCTACCTTTGTTCTGAGATCAATATCGATAAATGCTTAGTGTGGTCACCAGCTAACCCTTTTCGCCAGTTTCTGCATTTCTTTCAAACATTCCGTTCAGTCCGTATAATTTCTACATTTTAAATATCTATCTCACATATGAGCTGGGACTAACCGCATATTCGATGGTGCAATTATCCGGATATCCGGATTTGCGAAGATCCGGTTAATATTCGGATATCCAAAAAAATTAACGAATTGATATCAACAAATAATAATAATTAGCAAAAACTTTGTGTAAATATTTCTTCGATATGCGATATTCTACGACTATCAATAAGCGCACATACCGTTAGTGAACGCATGGAATAAGGCAACTCGTGAATGAAGTTTGGAATAGGGGCTTGTAGAATTCTTGGTGCTGGAATATTTTCATGCCATATTATTGCATTCACCTATACTAAGAAAGATACTAATATTCGCAAGAAATTATACCGCGTTTTATTTTCCCGACCTTTCTATGATACATTTCACTAATTTCTGATATCTGGATATCCAAATATTATATTGTTGCGGATTTTTCGTTTAAGTATCCGGATGTCAACGGGCTCGATAAAAAATCATTAATTCAAAATATGCCAGCATGCGTTGATTATCTTATGAATTTCGCAAGCTGTCTCTTTTAAGTGATCGCATTGGCTTTTCCATATTTCATAAGTAAGCAACGTATGTCGCCTGTTATGAACTGAATGAATTAATTAAAAAAAGCTTAATAAATCATTATACTTTAAAATGTGAGAAAATTATACATATAATAATTACAACTAGTAAATGAACGAAAAATCGTAGCAATTTATCATTTCATTATCATTTATAAACGATTTATGATTAACCGACAGTTTTGGGTGCGCTATGCTTAATTTTAAAACGTGGCTCTTGTTGGAATAAGCACAGGAAATACAAACAGACTCAAAAATGGTGTACTGCAGACGAAACCTAAGAATGTTTTCTTTATAATTAATATCTATTAAACTTCGACAGGGGTCTAGCAAAGTAAGCCTGAGACTGGTAGGTACTTGAGAACCGGCGGTTGATGCTAAAACATCTGACTCGGCTACTTAGGGGTTTGGCTAGACGGTTTTGAGAAGACACTAGCAATACTTTCTCACTTTTCAACTAATACACTCATATTTCTCTCCTTTTCTTTGTCACTGTCTTTTTCGAAGTAAATTTGAATAAATGGCTAATTCGGCGACATTTAATTATAATTTGCGAATCATATTCGCAGGACAAAATATAAATTTGCTTTTATTAGAATTAAGTGTATAATTGATGTCAAGCAAATATAAATCACAAAATCCACACGAAACGACACTTACGATGATTGCCTAAACGTCTACGTTACACACACATTTATCGTCTTCTTCAGCAACTAATGGTATTAGTTGTAATGGTATAAGCTGTCGTCGTTCTTATAGCAGCCGAGACCCTGCTAAAGTTAGCGTTACAGCACTTGAAATGCGCCGTTGAACTATTTTTTGTACCAGAGGGGCTACATTCAAACACATATGTATTACGTCGGCTTTTCCGGAAGGAAATGCGTTTTATATTACATCATGACATTTTCCAAAAACGAACTAGCATGAATCCAGACGGAATTGAAGCGGCGGAGAAAAAAGTTAATATGTCCAAAGAAATGGAAATTTTAAGGAGTTATTCTTTGAACTACGTTGCACACACAAGCTATGAAGCGGATCTTTTCAGATCGTTCTGAGCCTCAGGTCTTTTGGTTAGATATGTATGTGCATAATACAATGCTGCTGAGGTTGTTGAATTAACTGAAAATATTATAAAAAGGTCTTTATTTACCTACGCTTGGAAGATGCAAGCCAAGTCAAACTCCTCTGAAAACACCCTCTTCCACCCCTCAGTCCATTTTGGATCCATGAGTGTAGATGGTCGTGGTGCCCTTCTCGGCTATTCTAGGCACCCCAGTGCCATCTAGAAGGAAACTTCACCTGAAAATTTTTTGCTGAAATCCAACGAAGAAGACACATAGTCAGTTTGCTTCTGTTTTTCTAAAATCTTGTCAAGAACCGCATTATTACCGTATCACTTCCATCTCTAGCAGCCAGACCTGAGTCTGAGTCGGGGAACACTGTGGATAGCCATCATTGTATTTTTGAATTCAGAAGGAGAATTTTAAGACATCTAAGAAAATATTTTCTGTGAGTCTTAAGTTTGTTCCCCATTGAAAACCCCAGAATAATATTTATTTACGTTCGTCCACAATGAACTCATCCAATGATGTCCCTGAGAGTTGCAGCTATTGACTGATGACTGCGATAAGACTCATACATGCAGATGTACACATGAACAGGCAAAACGATGGATGTAATCCGTGATCAAATGAAGAGAAGAACAACACGCCTTGATTGTTCGCAAGCGGTCAAGCGTCAACAGCAATGACCTTTGCCAATGAAGCGTATGCGGGCATTTGTGAACGAACTGGCACTGTGGCAGCACAACCAATCAAACGGACGACGCGGCAACCAAACAATCACCAAGAGCTAGCAGCAACCAGCGAGCGAGCAGTCGAACGTTGCATGCAGAAAAACAATAAATAAACAAATATAATAAAAATAAAATACCAATACGAAGAAATATCTGCAATAAAAATAACAATAATAAAACGTTAAAATACGGGTTTCAGTAATAAAGAAAATAAGAACTGCATGGGCACATAAACACACACATTTTTGTATAAATAAAAATAAATATCACCGCACATCAAGTGCCGCGACGCCGTGCATTGCCCGCTGTTGATGTTGTCATGAGGAAAAAAACTTACAGCGCTGCATGTGGGGCGTTGAAGTTACCGAACGCTAATGCCTTGTTGCTGTTGGTGAGGTTGCGCTTATCGGCAAAAAGTTTGTAGTCTCTTGTCAAAGGCGCGAACAAACGTCGCTGGCGTAAATGGCTCTTGCCAACAGGCAAAGGGACGCGCTGATGAGCCAAACGTTTGGTAGGAAGTGCGGACAGACCGGTCCCATAAGAATTCGCACGTCATTCGAATGACACAATGAACACAGGAGAATATAGTGTCGTCGATAGAAGGTGATTCAGATGAGTGAGAATCTTGTCAATTACTTAGTAAGAAAATAAAGACAAATTTTAAACAAAATTCGGTAAAAAAAAAGTATATGGATTGTGGCTTTTTTGAAGGTCTTGATTGTGCAGACCTACAATTTACTTAAACTTAATTTGGTGATTCACAAGGTCATGTGCCATAAATTATAAAATTATAAAATTTTAGATATCACAAGTTATGTTGTTGGATTCCATTGAAAAAAGGAATTAAAGTAAAGCAATTTTGTATTTTTTTGAAATTCCACATACAAGCTGATGTTAACTTGCAGAACCAAAAAAAGTATTTAAAGCTAGTTTACGTACAAGATTTTGAGAATAGTTCTGATGGCTTTGTTAAAAGAATAGATCGTAATAGGGTTGATGAAGTATCTTCTGACATTTCGATGGACGCTTCATTTATATGGGATATTGCGGATCGTTGTTGAGCTTGATTAGGCGTTTATCTGATAGATTTGAACCTTCTCATCTCGTACAATAGAAAACAGAAATTCATATACATACATAGCTATTGCTGTGGGTGGAATAATATTTCTTAGGATAATTATTAAGGTTATGAGTAGTGGTAGTGGACCTGTCCAAAATTTATCGTGGAGAGGTTCCGTAGGTTCCTTGTCCTAAGTTGGCTCGTTCGTTTAAGTCGATTGTCATTTGGGTGACATACAATTCACAAGTTTGCCATTTCAGTACCTTGTACAGATGGGCACTGGCACAGAAAGTGCTCGACTGTCTACATTGAACCCGTATCCTCGCAGCTGTGACACAACCTATTGAAGGCTAAGCTGATCCTTTCGGCATGTGCATATTCACCTACGTTCTCGCGGTGCCTTATTGTCCTGAAAAACGCCTACATGGTCCGGTACATCAAAGCGTAAATTCGGCAGAATATGTATATATCAGATGGTAGTGCGCTAGGAATGGAGTTTGCGCGCAGCCTTATAGCGCTATTACCAGCTGAGTTTTCAATAATGATATCATTCGGTAATAAATCGAACACAAAGTGCAATACCCGTTACGCTGAACTTTTAATTACACATAGATTTTTAACGGCGTAACCTTAGTAACGCGGTCCACAAAAAAAAGAGCACTACATATGAGAGTTTGGCTCGGGCTGCTGCTGTGTACATCCAGTGAACAATTATTGAGTTCAACCCCATCTTACGCCCAATACTGGTTTGGGTATGTAGAAAGGACACTCTTCAATGTTCAGCCTCCAATTAAGTTTGTGGTCCAGGAGAACACCAAGGTTTTTCTCCTTTTCTCCCAGTACAATTCCTCGAATCTTTGGTTTCGTGGAACTACATAGATAATTTCGTTTTATTTGAAAATCAGAAGTTCAGTTTTTACGTGAGGCAGGAATCTACCATCTTTAGCGTCCTCTCCACAATTCTCTCTTTTGCCGAAGGGATATTTTAACTTGAGTAAAATTTTCTTAAATAAGAGTGTTGTGAAGACGGTATCATCTGATTGTTGACAGCTCCTCCAAGAACAAAGCTTTATTATCGTCGATTAATGCTCAATTCTCTCAGTCATCACCTGCTAGCAATTCAGCTTTGCCTCCCTGATTTCATAACATACATCCATAATTGTAAAGAGCCCTATAGTTGAACAAATCATGCAACAATGTTGCAAATTATTCCATGCCTATTTTATATTTTCTTTTTTTTTTTAATTTCGTAATGCTTCATCAAGCTGGACAATTCATTGTGCAATGAACCATAGCCCATCGGCAAATGAGCAAGCGTTAAACACTGAATGCCAGTTGCATTTTTGTTGTTGTATAGTGGAAATTACGCCAGTCACCGCATTCACCCGGCACGCCTGAGCATTTTGCCAGCTAACCAATTGATCACGAGGAATATGACTGAAGAAAATTTAAGAATATGACTGCATTTTCTTACTATACATATGTACGGGCATATGTTTTCTCCAGAATTGCGCACGTCATCGGCATATGCCAAGAATTATTCCAATGTATTTTATGGATATTCATATGTGCGATTGTTCTAACCAGCCACCTCATGTAACAACCCAGCAATCATAAAGTAACCCATCAAACGATTCATTGAACGCTCGAACGTTGATCGATTCATCGTTCGTTCTTTCCATCCATCCAACAATCATTCGCTCATATGCTTATTCATCGTATTTTCTCGACAATGTGATTGCTTGTTTGATGAGCGTCTCCACTACTCTCACCGATCGCTGATCAACCGTTCGTTTGCGATCCTCATCAACACGCTGCCGCTGCTATCGTCAATAGCTAAATCATTATTCGATCGTTGACTTTAATTTTCATGTAGCGCCAATCAAGCTGAAATATTGAAGCTCACAAACGGAGAGGTACACAAGCAGCCACTCTCAGCAACCAACCAGCCAGTCAGTCAGCTCCACTAGGTAACCGCCGAAGCTTGAAGTGGTTGACTACTGCTCGTTAAAGCCAAAGCGATTTTTTTTTTGCAACCATCCACAATAATTATTCTTTTGCAAATTTTTATTTGTATGCGAAATCATGATGATGTATAGGAAGAAAGAAAACAGCTATTAACTCTGGTAGGCGTACTCCTAGTTGCTGGCATATTTGTTGCTAATGTTATTGGTGGCATTTAGTGGGCGATGCAATCAATAAAACGGCTACAGTTTGTAGAAAATTTTGCTATGTTAGATACAATATTTATGTCCATATGGAAAAGCAGTGTGGGCAATTTTGTTTAATTTTTATGTCAGCTTTTTCTAGTAAACAAATTTTGACTGACAGCATTGCTATTAATATTAGTTAAAAGTCTGGATCAAGGCGAATCCATACAAGGTGGGGTTATAAATACAACTACAAAATTCCCATGTATTTTGTTTTTGTTTCTGCGTAAGAGTTGTCAAAATTCAAATACATTTTGTTTTTGCTTTTACGGCTTTTGAAAGCTCATACGCAAAAGCAAAAACAAAATACATGCAAGTGAATAAAAAAAATCAAATCAGCTGCTCTTATGCCATCACCTTCTATAAATTCGCCTTGGTCTGGATAATAGTTTTAAAATATATATGTGAAGTATGCTTCGTATGAAGCTTTTTTACTTAAGTGCTTTTTTAAAACTGAACTTTGCAAGTTACTGAACCATTATTTGTACATTAAATTCAAGGTTTTATTTAGCATAGTTAGAATAACCCAGTTTAAGTAAAATATGCACCGTTTTGTTCGATAACTTCTCATTTTGAAGGTAATTTCATAATACCACTATCATAGAAATCCTCCACCACATTTTCACAAGCTGCTCTTGAGGCCATTTTCCGATCAGTAAAACCATTCGCCATAGACAGAAACCAAGCTCCCAGAATTACCGGAGTGGAATCGACGTAATCAAAGTTGGGTATTATTGGCTGTACGTTTTCGCATTTATCGAAGAAAAACTGTAAAATATGGCGCGTGGTCAAATAATACTGAGTCAAGCAATTACAAAATTGTATGGAAAGTTTTTTGGTACACAATCTTATCTTTCCAACGGTATATGGCGTTCGATCGTATTTATACAACGCGAGATACTGATTTCTAAATGCTTTTCTTGGAAAAATAATAGTTTTATTTTTATGTTTATAATATATTTTATTTTGTTATTACTATTAGGCGGCTGCCGTGGACAAGTGTGTAACGTGTGCGCGCTTCATTCCTGGGTTCAAATCTTGCCCGAAATCCTGATCAAAAATTGCAAGTTTAAGTTTTGGGCTAATTTAATTAAAAAAACGTAAATTAATTTCAAGATAGTAGCACAGTTTTAAGATTTTGGTAAGGGTTTGAACCCCAAAAGGCCCCATTGGGTGCGCCAATGCAGACAACGTTCCCATACTATAATGTTCGCTGATGTTTAATATCACAACGCCAGAAGCTTACTTCATACTATAGGATCTAATTTACTCTTTCCTTATCGTTTATCCAAAATTAGACCTTTCATTTTACGGACAAATTAAGATAATTGACCCTGCCAGAGCGCTTAAACCGAACGTCGCCGACTGATCCTAGCAAATCATCAAGCACTTTAATAGAGCGAGAAAGATTTACTTTCAAGAAAAGCTACGTTTTCACTATCGGAAACAAATATAAAACAGAAAAGACATAATTCTATATAAATAAACTTGATATTACTTATTATCTATAATGTATACATAAAAATGAATCGTGGTGGCTTAAAACTTGGAATGGATACTTGCTTCTGCGGATTTGTTGGTAATTGCTCCGCGAAGTTTTTTAACAGTTTGCGCTCTAGCACACATTTCGCTTTTCAGTTCAACTCAATTACACCTCAACACGTAGCCTAAAATCACATGTTGGTAAATGACGACAGGACAGATCTGAATTTGTATATAGTTCGATGCATGGCTTCCCATATAAGCAGTTCTTAAAGGGAGTTAAAGTAGTCTCAAACGAAAGCTTCATTTTCCAAATATCTTGAAAGTAGGTTACCAACTGTTTAAATGTACATAAAGTGCAACCAATAAGTTAAATGAATTCTTTTGTGTAGGGCTGTCACCTTTTTTTAAACTGAAACTTTGCATATTTATTAGTTTCTACTGCGGAAAGATTTTAACCATGACTTTGTTTAGTTAGGAGAGGGTTGTTTGAAGGATCTGCCACTCGTTTGAAAAGCTGAAATTAATAAAGGGAAAAGTTTATAAGTATATTTTGAAGAGGGTTGCCACTTATTAAAAATCAAACTTAAATTCGATTATACACAAGTATATAAAATATTAAGACATGGGTTTCAAACAGTTCGCTCATGCCTATATTTTAGAGAGGGGTGCCACTTGCTTGAAAAGTCAAATTTAATTAAATTCTACACAAGTTATACGTGAGAGAAGCCGAAATGCGTTTTCTGGTTACATATCCAAAGGGCAATGAATAAATAAATAAAGGCCGGACAACATCTATGGCAGTGGAGCCGAATATTTCTAAAAACCGTTGTTACAGTTAAATTTGGATCAAATACAAAATACTTATTCGCCGCATATGTAAATATAAATTTAAGATGCCTATGAAAACCGTATTTACGGTCCGATTTGATTAAAATTCAGATCATGGGTTAGCAAAAAAAAATTAAATACAACAAGTTTGAAAGTTGGAGCAATAGGTGGCGCTGTAGTCGCGATATTGCTAAAAGCCGTCTTTCATTCAGCTAGTCTTAAATAAATTGGATGCAAATTAAGTTGCGCAGAAGAAAGCCCCATATCTGACGCAGTAAACAAATACCAGCACCATATCCATTCTCCTTGAAACCTTGAAATCACTTGTACTCATTTTATACCACCGGTATTTTAATAACCTCTTTAATGACCAAAACACACATGAATCAATCATGTAACCGGCACACTGCATCAAATGTGTATATTGCTATTGTCTCAACTGTTTATGTACCGCAAACATGAATAGTTGAAAATAGTTTTATAGAAACCCCAAACGCACAATTTATTTCAAATGTCTTACTAAATGTTTTAACCATAGAGCGCCGGTTATCGAATTCAAACACCTCAATTTTTACGATCGCTACGTGACTAAATTAACAAACTATTATCCGAAATGCTGCCGAGTCCGAATACGATATTAGCATAAACAAAATTTCGGCAAAATTGAAAATAAAAATTAACGATTAATTGTAAATTTGTGTAAATGCAGAGCAACACAACCGAAAACAATTGAAACGTAAACTGCATTTTTATGCGCCGTGCCAATGCCTGCAAGGACAAATCGCAGCTAACGAATGGACATTCGAATGGATAGATTAGCATAAAAACAAGTGGACGACTACGTCGATTACAACTTGGTATGGGGTCAATGTCAATGAATGCGAAAATTAATGGATTCACGAAGTCAGATGGCAGCACAGCGAACGCACTCTATGCACGCGTTGTTGCGGCGCTAACGCGCTCCGATACCACCCACAATTAGTGGTTGGTGCTATGCATTTGTGAAGATACTGCCAGTCAGTGTGCTCTTTCCAAGTCTACCACCACAGCGGTACGTTAATAGAATTACAATTGTTTTAAAAATACCATACAGCCAGTACGCCCCCAAAGTGTTTACTATATAAAACAAAAATATTGTCTGACAGCGCCAACAGTCTCGAACGCCTAACAGACGCGTACAAACCGCAAACGTTGTCGGCATTAATAGCCTAATCAATAAGTTACAAAAAAATACTTGCGGATATAGTTCCACAGGATAATCAGCATTATGGCTGTCCAATTGGCTGTATTTTCTGTAATTAGCATCATGCTACTCAGCACGCTCCCTACCGCTGATCTGTCTCCGTTGCCCTATAATCGTTTTGGTAGCTTAACTACACGCTTGCAGCGACAGGAAGCCATCCAAACACCATATCCAGCTGCCGGTTATCGTCCTAGCGAACCGTTCGATTTTCCTTCACCTGATAAGCAGCAATTCTTCCCAACCCAGCCTCAGCCAGCAGCACAGCCACAACCAGAAGTGAGCGGTTTTGACTTGGAGGCTACGCCGAATTTGGGGTCCAATGGTGACAACATTGACGCACCAAGTGGGCTTTACGAAGCACCACTGCACTTCCGTCAAAACCAAGCAACTCGCCAACAGTTTGCTTTCTCACGTCAGAAATTCTCATCCACTTCATCGCAGCGATCACGCTTACCACACAATTTTCAGCAAACTTTCCAAGCTACAAAGCCTCGACCTCTTTACGATGCGCCCGAAGATAATACGCAGGCATTCACAAGGCAACGTCAACAATTTGCGACCGCACAACAAAGCTTCACGCAAGCACCGCAACGTCTTTACCATGCACCTGCTGGGGATGAACCACAAGCCGAACGTCTGACAAGCGTCGTGAAATCAGAACGCCTTACCGCCGCTCAACCGGAGCAACAACGTGAGGAGCGCGAAGATGAAGACGAAGTTGCTACCGATATTGAAGTCAACGAGGTGGAGAAACCCACAACCAGTCGCACTCCAGCTGCTGCTGCTTCAACGCCAACAACAAGTGTTTTCTATTATCCAGCCGGTGCGATTGGTTTCGTGCATCCAATCACTGCAGGATATTATCAGCCGAGTGCGTTCGTATCAGCCGTTGGCCAACCAGCACCAGCAGTTTCGCCAGCTGTAGTTACGACAGTAGCGCCTACAAATGCTGAACGTCCCGCTGCCACTGCAGTTGCCTCTCCAGAAGCTAATGCGACCCCAGCACGCGTCACTGCTTCGGTTGCGCAGACCTCTATCCCTGCCATTGCTCCTGTCGCCGCACCGCAATACTTTGCTGCGTCGCCTTATTTGCAGCAATATACTTTTGCGAATCCTGCTCAGCTACAGGCGTGGTAGGCGGGTGAATTGTGATAATGTTATGGTTTTATTTTGATTTATATTTTCACTTCGATATTAATTTTATTTTATTTTCATATTACATTTTTACCTCGTTGCATAGTTTTAATTTTTAATTTTTTGTTGTAAAGTTTTTATTTCATTTGGTTTTATATTATTTTATTATCCATTCTCCATATTTTTTAGGGTTTCGGGTTTACACCAAATTTCTCAAATTTTGTTATAACAAAAAATATTCGTAAGAATAAAAATTAATTAAAACTCATTGAATATATTCATGATTGAATTATTAAAGGTTTGGTAAATAATTGCAGCCAATAAGAGGTTTACATAGCCTGACTATCTGTAATTAAAAAGGTGGATTACCCATAAAAGATTTCTCTCCCGATTTCCGGGATTATAAAGACATTTTTCTCCGAACAAGTCTGTGTTTTCTTTGTTATCGATAGTTATTATTATTATGGTAAGGAAAGGGCCTTAAAACTATGTCTCCATTGCAAAATTGAATGAAGATTTAGGCCTAAATATTTAGGAATGCAAACATGCAAGGACAAATTTGACATACGAAATCTCGAAAGACAGTAGATTTAAGTTAAATATCTATTAAATCTTCAATAACATTGTTCAAGAAATATAATATGAAGGGTATGACAATCTCAAATTCACATGTCATATCAAAAACGAAATATTTTATTTACCATACATTATCATCACATTACATATACATATGTATATCGTAAGTTAAAATCCTGCTAGCATTTTGTGAAATTTCGTTTCTTTTCTTTTGTGAATTGTCTTTTATCCTGATGATAAAAACTATGGAATACGCTGTAATTCTTTAGTTAAATATTAATATTCCGTCTGGAAAAAATGCCACCCTGCAGAAGATTATTTCTTAAGAGCCATTTATAATCTATATTTTTATGCCAGTTCTATTCATATTTGCTGTCATATACGATAATTCTTGTAAGTAATTTCTATCTGTTTTGTGCAATCATTTTATTATCAAGTCTGTAATCATTTTAGAACTATCTTTTTGATCATATTTACCATTTCCGGAGCCGTTTTACGACCATATTATTAGTAATTTTCGGATCATCTAGAAAATAATTTTATATTTGGTTTTAAATTTGTCTGTTAATAAAAATGAAAAACCAATTTTTGTCTAAAAAATAATAATATTTGTTGATGTAAAGAGAAAAAGTCGATAACCTAAATGATCTGAATAATTGTTTTGTGGTCATTTAATGAACATATTATCATATTATATTTAATTGGCGCTATAACCACTTAAGCGATGAACATATTAAGTTTTATATTTCCAGCCATTTTTTATACCCGAGCGCACTGGAGGTAACCAAGGTATTATAAACTTTGTTCGTCTAACGGTTGTTTATAACAGTATAAAGGAACCGAGATAGATGTAGACATAGACATGAATAGCGAAAGCAGACGGACGAAATAGCCATACACGGGTTTGTTCTGTTCTGAAAATTTTCTAATTTTAACTACATTACCCATTAATTTTGTCTTTAAGATGTTATAAGAAAATTTAATTACGCATATTTGGATTGTTTAGAGCTTTGTTTTGAAAAGTTGGAAAACAATTTCACTCCTAGGATCGATTAAGGGTTAAAATTTGCAATAGCTTATATGTCATGAGAAAATTGTGTGTCGTTGAGGACAGGATATTTCGAAAAATTGTACTTGAGGTTCGAAGTTTGCAGACCAAAAAACGTCAGAGCTTGATGACAGAGTTGCTAACATACTGATGTTCTACGCTAATTTAGTTATACTTTCATTTTGCATAACTTGCATTTAAATTTTTTTATAAACGAATATAAAAAGAAAACAAAGTTCCGTATTGTGAATATCTGGCCAATAATAGACTTCTCAGGTATAAAGCCACATTGATAAGTCCCAATCGGGACCTTATATAGAATGGTTGGCGCATATTGGAGGATCACCCTTCATGTGGATTTGGTATAATACATTTAAACTCCAATCGGTGGGCACCCATTTGTCCGACCATATCCTTAAATTGAGCTGGTACATGCACCTTAACCAGCTCTCTGTCCCCGTTCTTGAAAAGCTAGAAATGTGCTACCATACTCGGGAATTTCTTTCGATTACTTACAAAACCTTTTTTTATTGAACCTACAATTTTTCTCAGTGCCGTGATTGTGCGATCTCAAGCGTGCAGATATGTATGGTATGTAAGTATCTCACAAAGTGTAGCATCTTTATGGTAAACATATGCAGAGCCAGAATTCTAGTTAAGCAACATATTATTTATGGCCTACAAAGAATTATGCAATCTCAAATAGGCATAAAACGTAACCATACAATTCCATCTTTATTGCAGTCTAATAACCACATGCCATCAAAGTCAAGCTGTTACACAAGCGTGCATACTCGTGCGTATATTTATGTACATACATACATAGTTGTGGATGCCACTGTCGCTACTAAAGCCGATCCGACTGTAGATTACAAGTTGATACGATCGAAAACAATTTCCGGTAATAATTCGAACACTCTGCATCTTTATAAGTTTTTCGCAGCAGCATTATCGCAAACACAATCAATAATCGGCTTAGCATTTAAAAAAGGCAAAAGGAATTACAGAATGGCACGACACAGATCCAGAAAAATAACAAACAGTTGATGCGCATACCTGCCGCAATGGCTGTGTGGTTCGCACGTAGTAAGTAGTCCAGTGAAGTTCAGTTCATTTGAGTTTATTCTTTCCATTGCAAGGCAATTCAACTCAATTGCATTGAATTTAATATAATGAATGCAGAGCAATGAAGCAATGCTTATTCGCATGCGCGCCCTGCGCATTCTGTTTGTTCGGCTTGTATTTGGCATTCTAAGACCAATGCAGGTAATAATTTCACCAGCACAGCACGTCAGTCATTCGATTATAAGTACCCGTACGAGCATATATGAGTATAGTATATGAGTCTGATCGTAATTGCCACGCCTCGTTGGTGCAACAAGAAGCACCCAGCCATTTGGTGTCTGAATATGTCTGCGGAAAATCTATTAAGCGCATGGAATGCTGTTGCGCGCCATAAATGAATGTGAACACTGACTAGCTAACTAGCCGAGAGTGGCCGAGAGTCGAGACTATCTATATGTAGCTCTCTAACTACACATTGTGGTCACTGCGCATCCACGCGCCCAAGAATGGATTTTTCTAAAGTTTACTGCGACCGATCAACCGATTAGATCATGCGAACTCATACGTTCATATCTTCAACGGCTATATCTGTTGATACATACTCTTATATAGTAGTAGTCGAACGCGTCAGGCGTGGCTGTCGCTGCTAGCTTTTGTCACTTGAACTAAGTGTAATTATTTCGAAGCGACACCTCGACCACGTAGACGCGCATGTGCAATTGAAATATTAATCGCTGCTGCTCACCGCAACACCAGCCACCATCATACAACAAGCAAAAACAGCAGCGTCAATTGTAAATAGTGGCAAAGTAACAGCATCAATGGTTGGCGATTAAAGTCGTAATTGTCGGTTTTGCTCGCCGCTGCCCATTTGTCTGTCTATCGCCTACCGCCTATCTCCTACCGCTTGCCGTCTACCGCCATCCGGATTTTCTGCGCCATTGTTGCCGTCGCAGTCGCCACGGCTGGTGCCTGGGAAATGTGTCTGCATAGTGTGTCTAGAGTAAATGTGCGTTCACGCAAGGAATGTTTTTCCTATTTTTATTTAGAAATTAAGTCAACGCAATAAATCGCTTTTAATTGGAGCAAGTAAACGAGTTAATTATTTGTCTCGATTATACAAACTGAACGTTCAGATAGGATTTACTTACCCTCACATACATACATGCACAAAAAGTACGAGTAGATATGAGCATACAATGTGTGGGCATAAGATAGTTTTGGACAAAATAAATCTCCGGAGATGTGCAATAAAATGGACTTTGTCCTCAGCGCCTAAATAAATAAGTATTGCACGCATACGATGGCTATGACGCATTGCTGGTTTAGCTGACAATGCTCCGGATAAAATAACTTTTGATTTAGAGCCCCATAAAAGGAAAATATGTACAAGGTCATTCAAGACCATAATGGTTGCTCCAGTATGCAATTGCAGGAAATATTTGGAATAACTTCGTAAAACATTCCCAAAGCATGTTACGAGTAGAGTCTTTTTTTTTACCAATTACCTATTACGATGCTACCTTTGTTTACATCCAATAAATGTAATCACTGGGGATATCTAAGCACTTTTAAAGACGCAACCTTTTTTAATATCAAGTTATATAAAAAAACGGAAAAATCCTTAAAAGTTTGGCTCGCCAACTATTAGAAGATTGCTGCATTTTGCAGTTTTAGAATTTTTAGCATAAATACACCCAGAAGTGCTTGATCTATTAACATTGTTTGTTTATTTGTTTGTTTTGTAAAGTGACATGAAAAACTGATTTCGAATGGGGAATGGAATTGCTAACTAATGAATGCGATGACTTGTCACAACCTTCACAGAAAATAACTTCTTCTTAAGAAGGATCGAGGTAGTTGATTCAAATAACTGTACATACATATAAAGATACAATTATGCTGCATCATTATGGTCGCTTACATCATATCGCTCAATATTTGCCCAAGCATCTTTTATAATTTGCGGCAAGCATTAAGAGGGCCCCAATATAACATCATATACTGTTAATGAAGCACCAAACGACTGAGTAAGTAAGTTTTCCAAGCCGTTCCACACCCTATGCAAGTTATTCGCGAATCCAGCATTTAAAAACACATTTTATTTTTGTAAAATTTTAAATGCTACACAATTATTTGCTTACCAGAAAGCTTTGGTGAATTTCGAAAAAGGACGAATCATTTTTTAGCAAGGAGACGCGAGCAGTCACTTATCGGCACATATTAATAGATCATCCGCCGTATATCCCTAATTTGGAATATCAAAAAGAAAGTTTGCTTAGTAAACATTTTGCGACACCCGAAGAAGCTGTGACAAATGTTTTTGAGGCAATTCAACCGAAGTGGGTGAAGTACTACGACAAATCTAGGCGAATTCATATCGTTCACGTACAAAACCAAAAATTTACACTAACAAATTATATGCACAATGACAGTATGATTTACAACAAACACATCATTTTGACTTAATGTTCACAAAGCGAATTCAATCAGCTGCTAGTTGAAATTCACCTTATATGGATTCGCCTTCCGACAAATTACGTACACAACTTCATGGAGAATATTTTGAAAACCAATAAAAGCCAAAGACAAAAATGTGTGAAAATAATATTAGGATATTCACTTCACCTGTGTCGTTCTATTTTCGCCTTGGCGGTAAAAATTACAAAATTGTTTGTCTGGTTTACTTTCACTTGTTATTTAATTTCGATTTGGAATATTTCCGCTGGTTCAGGCTCTCTTCCTTTTGTTTGACATTCTATCAATTCGTTTATGGTATTTCTAAGTTTCTCTGACATTCATTCAATACATGGAGTATTGTATGTGTAATAACGCTGTCACCTTATAAGAATTGTAAACCTGAAACCGCGGTATGGTCAGCAATAGTAAGTGATGTGGATTTACTTCGAATTAAGGTGATTAGCTTTTGGCTTGGACATAGTATTAGTATCAATATCAGCATCAATTTCAAAGATCGAAACAGCAAATTTCTCTCCGTCTCTGAAAATTGAATAGAAGTAATTACACCTAGGCTGCTACTTCGTTACTTCGCAAATTTGTGTATTTTTTACATTTTAACATTTCAGCGTACCAACTTGAACAATAAAAAGTAAAATACCAATCAGACATATAGGCGCTATAGAATCGATCTACCCACTAGTGCTCTTTTCTCAATCCATGGTCAGAAGCGAGACCTGTCGTAAGCCTAGGTTAGGTTAAGCGGCAGTTCTTAGTGGAACTCACTTAGACTTTGTGAAGGGGCTTATAAGTGATCTCCTAAAAATGCTTCGTATTCCGCGCAAATTCGGCAGGTCCATAATCGAGGTCGACAAGTTTTTTAATTAAAAAAGTAACTACTAAGCGCGTTAGCTCTCTTTCTGGCTAGTGCCGGACAGCGGTAGAGTAAGTGATGTATGTTCTTTTTATCCTCCACGTCACGAAAGCTCCTGTAAGTGAAACTAGAGATTTCTTGACGCATAATCGCATCATACTATATCAGTGATGCACCCTTTGAAATCGGCTGATCACACTGCCATAGACAGAAGCGGAAGGATACGCCCAGCTGCTGCAAAAAAAACTCTGACACAAACTCTCTCGTCAAACTTGGACTCATCTGTGTAAATATGGATAGATCTACATTTCCTAACTGCGATTAGTCTCCACTCTCCTACCTTTCAGCCAGCTGGGTTATGAGTTTGGTTTCGGTCGTGCCGGTCGGATGCGCCGTAAGCTTAACAGGCACAATTTTTGACAAATTGCTCTAACTGAACTTGGTGGAAATGAAAGCTATGATTAAATTCTGATTCATCGCTTGGCCAGGCAGTGAACAAACGGCCCTAACAGAATTAAGCTAAAAACGGAAATTCGCAGAATAATATTTTCGTGAACTCCCGACAAATAAAGCATTACTTAGGTAAACAAAATTGTGTGCAGATGCCTGATATTAAATCTGTAGTTTGAGCACTTTAAGGAAACTTTTTTAATAGTTTTCAAAGCATCGAGAGCTCTGCTTAATTGGCGCTACAACCACTTAAGCGATCTTGAGAGCTATTAAGACTAAAGTATTAAAATCAAGATGTCAGTCACAAGCCCACAAACTTCTTTCTTATATGTAAGTATATAAGTTAAAAAAAAATTAAGTTATAGGTCCTACATATAATATGCATGACATACAAATATTTACTACTATCGCCTGAAAAATACAGACTATTTAAATTATTTGTCTTAAAGCGCACTCATTAGATCCTGCTGCCAAGGCACGTCTGCGGCAACCGTGAACTATACAAATTACAAGCAGCAAAGAGCCATCAAATATTACATAAATAACAATCAATTCACAGCCAACTGTCTGTCAAACAAACGTCTAATTGTCTACGAATGTGCGCCTATCGCCAATTGACAGCGCCACAACGATTATCCACCCACGCACGCGCGCCCCGCATTTGTCGCACGTACTTACACACATTGTAAATATGCCTGCCAATGCGAGTATAGCACATTAGATTGTTAGGATTTAAGCAAAGCAGCTGTCAACAATGTTCTACTTGGCAGGTCGGCTGGCAGACGAGCAATGCTAATATCATTATTTCGATTGAGGCGCAACGCAACGCAACGCAATGTAACACACCGACCGAGCAATCGATAGCGTCATTTCACTTGACGTTCGGCGCATGCGCAGAGCAGACAAACCAGTGGATGCATTTTTTTCGATTTTTTCTGCATTTACACATTGCGCTAAGGTTGGGTTGTGCAAGACGCCAATTATAGCCACACCAACGGCGTCTTTAGGGGCCTTCATTAGATTTGATACCGCTTACGGAAAACTGACGACAATGATGATGATGACGATGATCAAATACTATTAGGAAAATGTTATATTATACCATGTTGTATATAAGGCGCAAGCAATGCTAGCCACCAGCGAATTAAACATTGCTCATTGACCGTCGGCACCAGCACTCTATGCGTCTGTGCGGGACTACTTAAGCATGCGCCGTGTGCACCGGCCTGTCATTTTGCATTAAATGCGATGTTGTCATTCACGTTCGCTTAAGCAAACAGCGCCATCAAGCAACTAACAAACTTTTCTTATGGGGCAGTTCGGAGCGTGTAAAATACTTTATTTCTGCGCCGCCTTATTGTATTTTGATATTGTCATATTTGCGTGAAATTATGTCACGTCATTCAGGAATGTTCAACAAACCGTCCGTCCACCAATATCCACCGCTAAGCCACAACATATGCTAGTAATTTTGAATTTCTATGTATGATAACGGTATTCGCGAAATTGCGCATTTAGCTAAGCTAATTGCGACTTTAGGCTTGGATGGGTAGCAGGTTCTCCAGCTTTCTTATCTGTTAGCCCCATGAATCAACTTATCATTGTATAGATATGTACATGGACATTCTACAAATCTACCTGTCCGCAATATGTGTTAAATCTAATAGCACCAAATGCCAATTTAATTGCTACTTGCAGCTATGTTGCACATTCTGTTTGCTCTTCATTAGCATTAAATCTGGCTCCTACAACTTTTCCAAGGCACAATCATAAATCCGGCAAGGTATCCAAATAAATCAAATAAAGCTCAACGTCAATTAAATGTCTAAACATGCCAAGAAATCATGTAACTCTTGGCTAAAATTTGTGAACGGAAATCCCGACAGTTTGGCGGCTAATTAACAGACGCTCACAGGCCAGTGAGGTGATCACCAACAGCGCGTTCATAAACTTGGTTTAGATGTATGTACATTCATAATTTTTATGTTCGTATAAATACATACTACATATGTATACATCGACACCAGGATCTGATGGTATAACGGCTCAACAATTGAAAGTCGATAGACCAGAGCTGGTATAGTACTTGGTTCCTTACGATAAGAACAATTTTAGTGTGCCTAGATCAATCTGTAAGAAGGGTCACCCTGATGTTTTTACCCATTATAACGATAAGCGTTCATTGTAGCATTGTTTGAAAGACTGTTGCTAATCATCAATTGACTAATTTTAAGTTAGCGGTGTGCCCTCAGGCTTAGCAAATGCACCACAGATCAGTTATTAAGATAGCTATGGAAATTATAAGAGCTTTGTCACCGTATATGACAAAAGCACGTTGATGTCATTCATATGCAGATGGCATTGTCATTGTTGATCCGCACAATTTCTTCAGCTTAGTATGGTCGTGAATGAAGAATATTAATAATATCCCCACACAAAAGGAGTATTCCCATTTAACGAAATAGCTTGTAAATTGTTATATACTGTGCCTACTTAGACACCAGCATAAACGACACGAACAATATGCATTCCCACGACAGCCGGTTCTACGAAGTGTAATTAAATTTTGTAGGCCAAGAGCTGTTGTTTCAGCGATCTAATCCTGTTTAGCTCGATCAACACCATAAGCCGTTTATCACCTCTGGAGCAACGCCATGCAGCAGGGTTGCTCCCCGTCCATCTGCTCACGGGTGGCTATGGTCCTCGTCCAATCCGGTGAAGCACGATTATCGAGAGGATGGCGATTCATTGGATCTGAAGAGATGCCCGTGCTACTTCGCCCAACAATTCATATTGTATTCTTCGGTGAGTAAGACCAAGCGGATGGTGACTAGAAGCCTGATCAAAATGTCAAAACCAAGTACGCTACTTAACTTCAGCTGCGGTGAAGTCGAAAGCCTCTAAGGTCATTGATCCTAATTCGCTAAGCTAAAACAAAGTAGGTCCTGCGGGAGTAGCATACCTGACAGAACTTTTGAGCCTATCTATAGCCACTCTCATCACTACAGAGATCTGAAAAGCTTGCAGGGTGACACCGTTGTGATACCTTTTGAAATCAAGTAAGCCAAACGATAAAGTTGAATCATATAAACACGACTTCCGGAAGGTGCACAGCGTAACAACACCACTAAAAGTCAAAAACACTCAGCTGAATTGCGGTCTTAACCGCAACCTCCCTTGTGATTGAACAGTCCTAGTAGCGTTGGGCATATCAAAGATTTTTGCAACGCTAATAGCTGGCTTAGAGACATCCACTCTTCCGCAATGTATGCCAATTACTTGTGTGGTTATCAGCCGTCGTTATTTCTCAGGGACTCGGCGTATGAACCGAAAAGAATTAAACAAGAGGTATCATATGTCGCGTGAACATCACCTACACCATGAGGCTTCAATGCTATCAGTGAATGAGCCTAACTTTATGATCTGCGAGCAATGATGTATTCATATTGGAACCATTTTCGGTCATCCCTTGTTATCCCGGAAAAACCGTTCCAATATACGTCAACTTTTCACCCTGTCGGAAAAAAACAGAAGATCAAAAAGAAACAATTCCATTTCATTATACTATAAACTTTCAAATATAGTGCATGTATTCAAAAATTTTATAAACCAAAATCATCATCGTGTCCGCAAATACAAATATGGCACCGCTGCAGAGGTATATTATTCTCAAGCGTTGCTGCGCAAAAACGAAAATTATTCGCAGCAAATCGAAAGTGCTTGCACGAAACATTTGAATCTGCTCAGCAATTTTTCGCGATGTGTTTGTAAGCTAATTTTCTTATTATACCCTATTTTTTACTTTAGTTAAGTTATACTTTTTATGAATTGGAATTATGTATATGTATAATAAAATTGTCCAGTAGTAAACCATTACAGTTTATTTCTATGTCCGAAAATGCAAATCATTTATTGTAAAGTACATAGTCAACCAACGGCATGTAATGAGCTTTGAAAACTACGCAATGTTGGATACGTGGACACCTGTGTGTTCCTATGACACTTCCTTGACTAACTACAAAAGTTACAGAGTTCAAATATATATCACATAAAAGAGCTTGATGAATGCATGGCCCCAAAACTTAAAATTTAGAATAATCGCTCATAAGATATTGCCGTGTGAAGAGATTATAATTTTCTTATTGACCGATTACTATTTAGTTATATCCGCCATTAAAGTGGGTTTTTAAAGTTTTTTAACTATTATTTATTTATTCATTCGTTCTTAATTTGTTTATTGCATTTTATAACCAAAAAACTTAATTCCATAATTCTATTCTATGGTACAAAAATATTCCATTGCTCATTTCCGTTAAAAGCTTGCGTCATTATTGGTCTTCTTATTTTTTTTCTTTGCAGTTAAGATGCATTTACTTGAAATCCGCTTTAAAATTATTGCATAAGCGAACTCACCCACCTATGCAACTTTTCCCGTGAACGTTTCGGGCATTTTCTTTATATCTTTATCAATTCTGTGTAAAAAATTAGTGAACCTTTCCTTTTACAAGCTTTAATCACGCCTTTACCAAAGACGTATGCTTCGCGTCAAATTACATTACCCCAGTTGGATGATTTGGCGCCAAAAAAATGTTCATTTCTCACTCATTGTCTCACAATATACTTGCCACAATCTTTCCATTTTCCCGAATTGGCAGTTTTGGCGCCCAACCGCAACGCCTTCCCGGCGGCCCACTGCAGACATGTCCTAATTTTTGGTAACAAATCGCGAAAATAAATGAAAATCAAATTTTCCTACAGCTTTTTTCGAGTGAGGAATCCAAAGAATTTTAACCAATTTAACACGCTCCATACCAAAGCAAACTCCTTTAAGTAAGCGGCAAAGTCGCACGAATTCCTTGGCGTGCTGTTAACGAGTGCTTTCACAGGGAACTTTAATGGCACAAACCAAATCGAAGCAGAAATGACACATATGTATGTAGAAATACATGTTAAATAAAAAGGAAAAAAACAATACATTTGTGAAAATAAGTAATTTCGTTTAGTTGCTTGTTTAGTTTTGCCCATTGCGGTGCGCAACTGACAGTTAATTAAAAATGGCATGGATCAGCTTCATAATACAAACGACGCGGACGCGAGCCAACGCTGACTCCACCCTGCGGCACAACGACGCTAATTCAGCTTGACCAAATTTGTATGAATGCAGAGCTGACAAACTTTCATATTGATGCTTATTTTTTATTACGAGTACTTGTCGATTGTTTTTTTTTTTATTTCCCATTTCACAGCAAAGACATTTGACTACCAAATAAATGGTCAAAACACTTCGGGCGAATGAAATTATTTCGATATGCGAACAAACGAGTGGCAAACAATAAACACAGCAGCGACGCGCCACAACAGGAGCGTTTTGATGTTGGACGCGCACGGCAGTGCAAGCAAGTGCACTCATCTATTTGGTCATTAAAGCACTATATATGTATGTATGTTGTTAGCTGTTATTATTGTTATTTTTAATGCGCGCCGCAAGCGCACAACTGACTGACTGACTACTTTACTGCAGTTGTAGACAAAGCATAAACGAGGCTGTAAAAGTAAAATATCCATAGCTAAAATGGATTTGAAGCTAGTCAATTTGAGAGACGCCCAAGTTGTGGTCATTACTAATATGCCGCCACAAAAATGTAAACGCGCAATGGTATCCATATAGTTGGAGCACGCGCTCCTGCGCCCGGTCATTTATGTAGAGTGCGCGCAGAGTTGCAACTACATTGATTTTACAACAGGGCAATCGTCATCAACGCTATAAACTCGGATGTCTGTATGTAAACATGTGGGCATCCATCTCGTCTGCCTGTATCAGTGGCAGGAGTAGCAAACAATTTCAGTCATGCAATGTGACCAGAAGTGGGCTCAACATCTTGTCCCGTCGCACAATAACGGCGCGCACAGCCGCCGTCATCATCGTCAATGTATCCCATTGCAAGCTGGCTAGCTGAGTGGCTGATCGGCTGACTGGCTGACTGGCTGACTGGCTGACCGGCTTATTGACTGACTGGATGGCTTGCTGCTTGAGTCTTACTTTAAGTTATATGTATGTATGTTCGCTTTTGGGGTATAATTTCAGTCATTACCATAAACGGCAACTTGACCACTTTGGATATGCCTTATCGGCCGCAAATAAAAATAAAATAAAAATGGCAAATAAGAACAAAAACGATAAATGCAACTTTAGCTTAGCATTGGTGGCTGCTACTGCAAGAGTTCTTTTAGCATCCGACTATATTCATTATAAGCTGTATTCCATACATAATCGGATACATGCTTTGGATGATCAGCAGCAGAAGTAGTAAACCGTAGTAGAGTAGTTTAGTAGCTAAATTATTGGCAGTGCTGGCATTGTCGGCATTGGGACTTCGCATTCAAGTCTTAAATTTGGCTTTATTCTCTATTCCAGATTTTGTTGCTGCTGGATGCTTTGTTGCGGTTGGTAGCACAGAATAACGAGCATAATTTTTAATTGCCAATTATTATTATTGCACTTACATGAAATATTTATTATGTGATGAAAGAAACTAGAAATTAACACCGCCATAAGTACCCATATAAATCGTGATCTTTACCAGAACAGAGGACAGTTTTGGTGGTACTGAACTTGTCTAAGTTTTATTTCGTTGACATAATTTTTTTAAACAGGAAAAGCCCTAACATCAATGAAAATAAATAAAAATTAATAATAACACAGCTTTCGACGTGTTCTACCTCACGGCGCTACTCGAAGAAATATCTTAAACTCTTACCCTTAGTTCTTCCAAGATCCATGCGATTTTACTACTCTTACTCCTGGGGATTGCCATAGAAGAGCTCCATTTTTAGCCGTAACTGAGCTAGACACACAGTTCCTCTACCTCAATAATCGATGGGAAAGAATTAAGTTCTCCATTTCGACTTCATTAAAGATGGATAACGGGATATCTACAAAACCACCAGATATAATGGCATCAAGCAAAAACACTAAACTACTTCAGGTCCGATGGTCGCATAGAGTAGTAGATTTACGCACGCAATACAGTATGTTAACTCGACCACTTGTAAAACTCTGCCCCTTACCGATCGCAAAGTACACCATACCGTGAAACCGGAAACGATAATAGAAATATTATGGTTCACGCCTCACGACGAAACCACGATGCATACGGACCACCGACGGCCAGCTCCTCCCAACCACCATCCAACCGCAGTCGACCTCCGTCCAGGCTCGCATCGTTTTGGACTGCACGTATGATGGCCGGGATGACTAAATGAGCAGCTATGGGATGGTCAAAATCCAACTTCCGCTTTCCCATAAACTAAAGCCAACAGATGACCCAGCACACCAATTCACATCAGATAACAATAGCAAACACGACATCAAAGAACGTAGATTACAAAGAAGTTGCATGCCCAATTTCAAAATGCAAAAGCTAATTTGACTTATGTTTATTGTTATTAGAATCTGATTGGATCCAATTGGTTTCTGGTGTGGTGAAGTTGAACGAAAATTCTTGGCACAGGAAACAAAACATCATGCACGTTCTTTGCAAGACTGATTTTTATTTTATCCACCATCTCTATAAACACACCTTATGTTTCATAACCCCATTAAACGTCGATTTTTACGTATTCTGCTAGAATCGACGGACCACAAATGAGACGACATTCACAGAAAGAAAATTAATAAATTTGTTGAGTGGCCCGAGAAAATTAATACCCTAGTCAGTTTTTGTCCCATCAATTGCAGTCACAAGGCATAAATTGAGTCTGCGCAATATTTTGGTACGCTGTTAAAGCAACAACAACAGTTACTGCACGAGCCTAGTATCATAGTATTTTCCTATTACCAATTTTTAAGAGCATCGGATAACATATTCTCTGCCCTCCTGAAAATGTATACATTTTTTCTTCAAATTCTAACGATTCTTGAATGACCCACAAATTGCTCATTTTCAGTATCATTTTGAAAGCATACAATGTTTTAAAGTTCTTAATTACCAGCAGCATCATTATGATGTTTATTTGCACGACACCATTATTTTCATTCGAGTAGCAGCCATTAGTACGAGTATCACCAAAGTCATAGTGGCAGCCTGACCGCTATTTCCACGCTCCTCACTACAAATTGAGCTTTAAATTTAGTCGCGCACTTCCGAATGATGAAGTGTTTAACCCATGAACGGCAGCATAGAATGGCAACTATCAGAGAGAGGCACACAAGTGCCTTAAAGTTTGGCAGAGCTAAGCATGAAGTAGAAATAGCCCAGCAAACAGTTTTGAGGGCAGAAAAATCTTCCTTTACGTGCATTTTTTTCGATTGCTGATCGAAAGTCGTTACTTATAATTTGTAAGCAGTTTTCTAGTTGGGAAAAATGCGTCCTACTATAGAGGCAAAAGATGAGCAAGCCCTTTTGTACAGATGTCAAATATTTGTATCGCCTAGCCAGAGAAGTTTCAGATTGTTTCTGTCCAGAAGAAAGAAAAAAGTTTATGTACCGATGCATTTTCACGTTAAATATTATTATTCCGTTGCAGTATAAGGCAGTGAGCTGTTATTTAAATTTATAAGGCCAACGCAATTTTTACCCCAGCAGAGAAATTCTAAATATTTGAACTAGATTATCCCAATTTCGCTCACTTAGAAAATATTATATTAACTGTTTGAGTGTTCACTTGCTGCGATTTTCTATACGAACACTTGTTAGAAAATTCAGGCACGAAAAAGTCATTAATCATGGCTCTATAGTGTTCCCCATTGGCTGTAACATTATGGCCGGCTTGATTTCTAAAGAAATATGGACCAAAGATTCCCTCTGCCCATAGAGCACATTAAACACGGACTTTTTGAGGATGTAACGGCGTCTCAACAATGGCTTCTAGATTATCAACATTCCGAATGCGACAACTTTGTTTATTAACGTACCCATTCAACCTAAAGTGAGCTTCATCCCAGAACAATATTTTCTTATGAAAATCGGGATCGGTGGCTATCTTCTTTTGATACCATTCACCAAACATGCGACGTGCTTGATGGTCTTTCAATTCCATCCGTAAAGTGGATGGACACAGCTTAAGTTGGTCCAATTTTTGCGCGCGATGGTGGATGAACTCATTCGGGTCTTCTTCGATACGCTGGACCACAGCAGCAATAGCGTCTGCGGAACGTACTGTACGGCGTCTCTGAGGATGCGATGCTTCGCGCGAACCGAACCATTATTTTGATAATAAATCTGCACGACTTGCAATCGTTGTTCCGGAGTAAGTCTATTCATTATAAAATGGCCAACCAAACTGAAAATAAATCATGTAATAGCTGTCAAAAAGATAAACCCCGAAAAAGGTATTTCTCCATTGAAAACCACACATCTAAAGAATCACCCGGTATAATCAACCCTGCCTAATACACATATGTATTTCCTTAAGAGGTGGAAAGTGCGTTATAGACAAAATTTTTTCATAAATTATTAATTTTTATGCGTTATTTTTTGTTGGTATTTAATTTTTATTTTTTAATGAAAAATTTTGAAATGAAGGCGATTTCATTGCGAATATATGAAGCAGACCCTTGAAGATAAAATCTCTCTTAACCTAGGCTTACAGACGTGCTCTTTGGAGAGTGTCGTATAGTAAAAATTTTCACTCCAACTCTAGGCTACTTAAGAACTTTATCACTTTGGAGGGTGGTATATTCCAGATTTTGGATGGAGATGGTATTCATTCTACAATTTGTGTGAGTCAAAGGATTTTAACGTGTGGACAATCAAACAATACATGCTCTGGTATTTCGTCAGCCCTATCACAAAACCTACAGTCCACTTCTTAAGCTACCCCAACTTACAAAGATGGTATATTAACTTGATGTGGCCAGTGAGGTCACTTGAGTTCTTAAATTCTTCCGGCTGAGGTTCAGAAGTTGTTCAGAGAACTTCCGAGAGGGAGATGCAAACTTCTTGGATTGCCTTTTACCCTTTGTATTTATACACCCGCGGGTTAGAACCCGGTACTCGTCACATCTTCTTATTAGTTCTGCAGTGTAACTCTTAGCTGTTCCACAAAAAGGCTCTTGACCATGCAGCCGTCGTTGTTATGATACTCATAGCTTCAATTGTTCGTGTATGGAAATCGTTTCGTAAAACAGCCCTCAATTGTAAATTAGAGCTTTTTCACCTTAAGGTGACTCTTTACATTGAAGCTTGGTTTGACATCACACGGTCTACTGGACGAGTCGTGAATCCATTACTTTTTGAAGAGGTTCACCAATTATGTTACTAATGTTGGCTGGGAGGAAAGCGCTCATATATATTACATATAAATGTGTGCGCATGAGTTTGCTGGATTTGGATGATTTAGCTAAATCACTGAGCAAAATTCAATTTGGCCAACGGCCAAGCAGAACGACTTAAGCCCATTTGCTCTTCCCGCCTGCCTTTCAACATTTTTTAGCCACTTAAGCCGCTGATATTGTGGCCTGCCTGAGCGAGCGCATTGTTGGCTGATTGACTCTGAGCGCCAGCCAGCCCGACAGTTAAGTAACAAGGCAGCCATTCAGTCAGTCAGTGATTGAGGCATTCAGCCGGCGACCGGCAGCTTGATGACCATATACACATTTGCAATGCAAGCACCTTTTTTTGGTTATAAGGTATTTTTCAGTGAGCGATCAAGCGTTTACATTGTTGTTAACAACATATCAACTTGGCCAAACAACGAATGCTGATTAAGCAATTGTAATTCGTACTTGTACTGTAAGTAAATATCAAACATCCTAACCTATTCATCAGTCAATGTTGCAAATACAACCAAAGCGCGAATTCTTAGACAGTTGCAACTGTTACTAACAAACAAATCCTTATTTTTAAGTTATCACTACGATGATTGGCTACATTGTTACCTTAGGCTAATGCTTATAGCATATATGCTGCTCCTGACACTACTGCTACTGTCCTTGTTGTTGTTGTCATTGTTGTTGTTGGAGAATGCCAATTGTGTGCACTTTTGATGAGCATTTCATTTGGCAACTGGTGATGGCTGTAGGCGGCCCGCGGCCCACGATCCGAAGTTTGGTGGCATTGGTTGCCTGGTTCATGCCATTCCATATCTAATAACAAATTACACTCCCCACTTTTGCTCTAGCGATCTCAGATCACTCTAAGAGTTTCTCTCGTCGCAGCCATAGCCTACTTGAAAGAGTTTGAATAATCATTCTCAATTTTCTACAACTCATCGTTCGTTAAAAATGTAATTATTTTACTTAAAATGGTTTTACTTGGCCTTTCGGGGCGTTTGTGCAATTTGATGAGCCTGGACAGCGAACTTTCGTTGAAGAAATATAATTGATTGCAAAAATATTTCAATGTTGTGGAATGTACCGGAGTTTCTATCGATTATGGAAATCAATTGGCGATTTGTGTAAGGAAATGTAATTGCGAATTGAAATTTGTGATTGATAGCAAAATATTTATATGTCAGATGATTTCGCTACAAATTTATTTGTTAAATAGCCATAAACTGGCTGAAGAGAAGTTAGTGAATACTACATTTTTTAAATGGCAGCTATTATAACTCTACCTGGACAGCTGATACATTTATTTACAAAACATTTTAATGATAAGCATAACTTCAAATTAAGTTGGAGCGTCCCATGCCCTGAATGTTTATTCTATCTTCGACTTCTCGCTTTCTTAGTTTATCTAGCATTCACACTCAAAAAACGAAAAAATACATGGAGTTCTTGTATTTGTAATGAAGCTGGCATCCTTTATGAAATGCAAATATGAAACCGTAGTGTGAACAGCAATATTATGTGATGTAGATTAAATTCGATTTAAGATGGTTAACATTTGGTCTGAGCATGGTATAATAGTGGAATATCAATATTTATGAACTGTTTTTTGTTCCAGTTTTAAAACTTATGAAATATGTTGTTATGAAAAAGCAAAGGCGTACATCCTTTTTCAGCACATAATGAAGATTAGAACCTCAAAAAAATATTAAATAATGAAAATGAAGCAATTAAATCGCCATATCAATTTAAATACTTAAAAACGCTGACACCTACACACCTGATTAATTATAAACTATATAAGTAATAAAAATGCGCCTAGAATTTCTATATTGTTTTGCTATTGACCTTCCTTTTTTTTATTCTACTTACTATATGCAAAATGTAGAACATACCATGATGTAATAATAAAAATGTGATATACGTGGTGACAGCTCGTTTTGCTACTGCCCTAGCTCATCGATATATTTTTGAAGTGAGGGGAAAATGGGAAGAAATTAAGGTCGTTTCGGACAAAACGTTCTAATCGAAATGATACGATAAAATAATTTGTTTTCTACTATACTAAAAATAAAAACATAACTAGACAGAATGTCCTAAGTTGTCTTATTGAACCGAAACATAACCAAATATAAAACTCCAAATTTGATTAGTATTAAGGAAGAATAATCATACTAAGCAATACCCAATATATACTTAGGTATTTTAGTTAATGTTATAGATTATGAAAATTAAAAAACATTAAAAAACTATGTATGAGGTATTTTTCATTTCTTCTAATGTAGTAAATACCATTCTATGTTAAATTTCGTTTTCATGTTAAATACAGTGATGGTTTAGCAAAGCGAATTTTCGGAATAATGAAATTTCGGTTTAACGAGTCATCAAATTTACATATATATGTATATTACGATATTATATTATATGTTTAGCTTAAACTTCGCTCTCTTTGCAAAAGCAAACGTATTGCTAACCTGGGCAGTAAGTATCTAACAATGTTCGAAAGCTTTTGGTATAATTTTTGATGTAACTAGCTCCGGCGGAGATTTAAACCCGAGACACACCGAAAGCAGCGTGGCCACGCTACACACTCGGCTACGGCGGCCGTATGGTGGTATTATATGTAGATAAAAAATCACTAGATTTATGAATTATTCACAGTATTCGGAAAGTTTATTCAATTTTGATGTATTCAAAGATAGAAACACAAAACAAATGAATTAAAATCTGCAATTGAGCTTCTCATTAAACTTTTTGTAAAGTAAATAAAGACTTAGTTGAACGTGTCAGTAGATGAAAGTAGGATAACACTAAGTAACAAAAAAAAAAAATTTCTCAGTCCTTGGGATGTAATTGTTATTTCCTAGTCTGTTATGCCTTAAAAGTATGGAAACCACCTAATATTCCTCTGAAACTTTGCTTTTGTGACCAGGACAATGTGATTCATTAAAATATGCTAAAATTATAAGAAAATCGTGTTTGAGTCTTTCACTACAGAGAAAATCATACAGAACAGCACATATAAATCAAAACTAAATTTTATTAAAACTTCAGAAAACCAAAAACATAAAAGTAAATCAGAAGCAGGTTGTTTTTCGACATTTGCGTTTACACTGCGAGTCACTTTCTCTAATCAATCCCCAAATGTAATCTCCCATCATGTTCTCATTGTATTGTCCTTGGTATCGCCGCTCAAATTCCATTATATCCTGATGGAAGCGCTCGCCTTGCTCCTCTGAATATGCTCCCATGTTCTCCTTGAATTTGTCAAGATGTGCATCCAGAATATGGAGTTTGAGAGACATCCTGCAGCCCATTTTGCCGTAGTTCTCCACCAGACTTTCGACCAGCTCCACGTAGTTTGCGGCTTTGTGATTGCCTAGGAATCCCTGTACCACTGACATAAAACTCATCCAAGCAGCTTTCTCAACACGAGTGAGCTTCTTGGAGAATTCCTCACACTCGAAGATTTTCTTTATTTGTGGTCCAACGAAGATACCGGCTGTAACTTTCGCCTCAGAGAGCTTAGGGAACAAGTCTTGTAGGTACTTGAACGCTGAAGAATTTTTGTCGAGAGCTTTGACGAATTGCTTTATAAGACCCAGTTTGATGTGGAGTGGTGGCATCAGTACCTTCTGGGGGTCCACCAAGGGCTCCCACTTGACGTTGTTCCTCCCCACTGTGAATTCAGTTCGTTGTGGCCATTCACGCTTACTGTAGTGTGCACTGTCGTTTCTGCTGTCCCACAGGCATAGAAAGCAAGGAAACTTGGTGTAACCGCCTTGCAGGCCGATTAAGAATGTCACTATTTTGAAATCTCCGATCACTTCCCAGCCATATTGCTCATACTTCAATGCGTTCAGCACTTTCTTGACATTGTCGTAGTTCTCTTTGAGAGATACTGAATGCGCCAGAGGAAGAGACGGATACTTGTTGCCATTGTGAAGCAACACGGCTTTGAGACTCTTGCATGAGCTGTCAATGAAGAGGCGCCACTCTTTTGGTTCGAAATCAATTCCGATTTCCTCGAACAGACCGGTCACGTCGTGGCAGAAGCAGAGCCCATCTTCGCTGATGTAGAAGTTGGAAAAAAGTTCGTGACGCTTCCTCTGACATGAGACTTTAACACTAGGATCCAGCAAATTCCACTGCATCAGTCTGGACGTCAAAAGTTCAGCATTGGACTTGGTTAGACCAAGATCTCTGATCAAATCATTCACGTCCTTTTGGTTGGGATAGTATGGGTTTTTGTTATCAGCTAGTAAATTAAATCCTTCACCTTCATTGTCTTCCACACTCATGGAATCAGGGCTCTAACAGGAAGACACCTGCTCTTTCTCTGGAGGAGTAGGAACGGGGAGGCCAGAGCTGTGTGGAACTGGAGCCATGGATGAAGGAATGTCAGGATACATGATTTGACTTGCTTTTTTGCCAGTCCGACGTTTGGAAGGGTCCACCATGCAGAAAAAGCAGTTGCTTGAATGGTCAGTGGGTTCTCTCCAAACTCTTGGCACAGCAAACTTCATAGCTCTCTTTTCCCCTCTGTACCATCCCGAAAAAAAAATTTGAAAAGAAAAGTACTGTCTAATAAAAAAGTTAATAGAAACATTTATTTTACCCATAACAAAGCAATATAGTTTTAAAATGTCTTACCTTCCAAAGTCCTTTTGCAGTTTTCACACGCGAAATGAGGTGCCCAGGATTTGTCTTGATCACCCACAGGCATGCCGAAATAAGCATTGTAAGCTTCGCACATTTTTAAAACCTGTTTCCAAAGAGTACTTATTCGCTCTTGTTTTGATAAAATATCCGCAGACATAACAAAATGCATCTGCAGGATACTTGCAGCCTCGTGAAGCCATGTTTGAACGAATTTATCTGTAATAAAATAAGAAACAACTCTCAATAAATCACAAAAATGTTGCAAAATTTATTGCGACGACTTTGTTGTTTTAACACACACAAATGTAGAGAAAACAAGTTGTATGCGCTCGTGTATCAGTTTTCAACAAACAAGCATAAAAATAAACGCAGATAAGCGCTGCCGTGGTCACAAAAGCAAAGTTATCTTGCGACAATAGCTGTTTTCTATACTTTTGGGACCTAACTGACTAGGAAATAACAATTACAACCCAGGGACAAAAACCTTGTTACATAGTGTAATATATAAAAATACACAATGTAAATATTACAACCACCATAGACATACATATGTACGTCTAAATAAATAAGAAACTGTAATTTACTATTTCATTCAATCAGAAACATATGAAGCTGTGTTGCTTACTCTGCAATTCGTAAATTTTTAAATACTGATGCTCTTACGCATCTTTCTCCATATAACGCATTCATGATTTCTGTTACATGATGCGCAAGAGCATCGACTTAACAAGTTTTCAAAAAACATCGATAATATTTTGCTGTACAATGTACAAGGGTTTTATAAACACGAGCACGAAGAATTTACATCAAAAACATTGCAAAAAATTCACTAAAAGGTTTTCACTGAAACTGGATTTTTTTTTAAATTTGCTTTTAGTTTTTATTTTACTTCTAATTAGAATAAGAAATGATCTGAATTGTGAATTTGTTTTAGTTTTATAGATTTTAAGTTGAATGAAATGCAATGAATTCTTGTCAATATATTTATTAGTGAATTTAAAGATATAAATACATATATGCAGTGAAGTTTTTAAATAATGATTTGTTGTCTTAAATAATTAAAAAGGTTTTGCATTCTGTCAAGTGCCGCGTCTAGGTTTGATTCTTCAAAACTTTCATCTAGTGCAAGCGTATTTTCATCACTCACATCGTTGGCATCGCACAAGTCGTCAAAAGAAATACAAATGTTATGTAAAACACATACGCTGACCACGATGTTGGTTATTGTCTTCTAGTCCGTTTGCTCAGTAAACTTGAGCAATCTTCGAAAGCGCCCTTTCAGTAGTCCAAATGAATTTTCAACCACCATCCGTGTTGAGGAATGTATATTGTTGAACTTTCGTTGGCATGCATTTAAATTTCCCTAGTCCTTAAAAAGTGAAACCAGCCATTTCGTTGACGGATATGCCGAATATCCGATTATAAAAAATGAATTCGGAAACATATCCTCGTAATGGGTTTCTGCATCCTGAAAGAGTTTGGACCTTCTTAGAACACAGTAATCATGCAGCGATCCTGATTCACCACAAGTTATGTCAATGAACTTTTTGTTGACATCTACCACAGCTTGCAACACATTTCTTTATGGTCTTTTGGAGCTTTAATTGCAATGTGCGTACAATCGATCGCCCCAATCACACCAGGGATACACTTCTTTTGCTTAAATTTGTCCACATTTTCGTACAAATATCCGCCCTCTGGCCATTTAATATGTTCATGACTAATCGATATTAAAAAGCGAGTAACTCTTAGAACAGTTGGCCATGCCGCTGACGGTGCTACCGCAAAAAAATTTGCAAGTTGCCCAAATGTCACCGTATTGCTAACATACCAAATGTACATATACACCGATTTTTTTTTTGGTAATATACGAGTTCTACCAGCACCAGATGTGTCAGGCACGCAGTTAGATTCCGAATACTTCACTGAAAATAAAATATCATTAAGTTTATGTACATATGTATTTCTTTTACACACATTTTGTTATTACTTGTTAGGTATTCCACCGTTTGGCGTCTTAGCCGCATGTGCATTTTGAAATCTGCCTCACTCATTGCATCGAGCGTACCTTCAAAATTGGAGCACTTCTCATGTGCCTCGTTTTTACTCTCCGAGTCTTCAGAAGAGCTGGAGCTGGCATATATCGTTTCCAATAATTCTAGTACTTTATGCATCTCTCTATTGCGACGTATGTAATTCGCAATGCTCACCCGTGTACAAAGACATCATCTTCAAACGTAAAAGGTTATTTAATGCATTTATTTAATGTTTTTAAATAAATTTAATAACTTACCACAGAATCCTCAGAATTGCACATTTGGTTTTGCTTCTTTAAAATTTCACTAAACAAATCATATGTTTAATGACAGATTTTGCCAGTGTTGTGAAGTAACTAAAAGGAAATTTTATCCGAGTTGGAGTGTTCTTTTGCAACTAGGTTACATGAAAACGGGTCCACTGTTAAAAAATTCCCTCAAACTTAGAAAAGAGATCACACGGTTTTTAAGGCAGTCAACACGGCGGAATTAGAGCGAGAAGTTGTTTACTTTATATGGAAAAAAAGCGCAAGACTCTCAATAAATAATCAAAATTTTGAAAAATTAACAGGAATTTTTAGTCACTTCACTTCAAACATGCGTGCTAGTTATTACACTGACGTGACCATACTCCTCAAGGTAAAATAGGAATCACTATTTTTTAACTCAATTTTAATTAATTAAAATCAATTCATATTTAATATGGAATTCGGATTAATCGTAGTGGTTTTTGGGTAATTTACTCACAGATACATAAATGTTTATATACGGTGACTCGTCTGAATGGGAATGGAACTATGAAACTGGAAATTAAAAAAAGAAATTAGTTTTCATAAAATATTAAAAATAATGTGATGCTGTGCATATCGATCCAAAAAAAGTTAACTCAAATGGATGATGTGGTGGTGGCTAATGCAGGAAATCGCCTTTCAGTAGGTCTTCTAGATTGAAGTGGAAGAGCTTGTGCTTTCGATGTTAAGGTGACTCCCTCAAAAGCAGTAATTCACATTGAGGGGAAACTTAACGAAACTAAATTCTCCTTACTCGGTATGCTTACTAAGGGCTGTAGGAAGTTGATTGGTTTTGGACATTAGGACGGTTCTGAAGTTAACTAGACTGAACGCCCAAACAATAAATAAAACTAAGCATTAATAACAAAACTTACTTTAGATAAAGTACTTACATATAACTTCCTAA
Source organism: Anomoia purmunda (assembly GCA_951828415.1). Classification (NCBI taxonomy): domain Eukaryota; kingdom Metazoa; phylum Arthropoda; class Insecta; order Diptera; family Tephritidae; genus Anomoia; species Anomoia purmunda. The sequence continues at coordinate 92,458,677 of OX639996.1, forward strand.
TAATTAAATGGCTTTGAGCTCATACAAATTATTGAGAATGTACGATAAAAAGAAAATTGGTAAGGCCAGTTTGGAAAGCGGAATCCAGAACGGGTCGCTTTTATTTCGAGCGTTTTCGCCATTGTTTATCTAAGTAGCTTTTAAATATCAATTTTATAATACAGATTTAACAAACTGATTGAATGCAGATAATGACAATAAAGGCTTCAACAAACTACATATATGTATGTACATATATGTATGTATATACATATATTTGGGTTTAATTTACCATTCCGACTACTAAAAAGTTAACATTTCACACCGAACCAAAATTGTAGGAATCGAAATTAAGAACACCTATCCATTTCGATTCCAAAAAATGTTGAACCTTTACTGCCTGGCAAAAAATTAAGACTTACAAAGTTGCATTGTTTATTTAAAGGACACTTGAAGTAATAAAAGAGAAAAGTCGTAGTACTGTCCTTTAAAATAAAGGACGGATGGTCTGATTAAAAAAATATGTAATTTTGATGAAACTTTGATTGCTATAAGGGTTTTGGTACAGAATGAGCTATATTTGTATAGTTAATTAAGTACAATTAAAAAATTTTTATCAGAAGCTCCCAATATAGCGGGTATCTATTATTTTGCCCATGCATGTACGAGCTACACTTGCTATGATTTCAATTCAATTTTTTGTTTTCTTTTAATTTCCCAGTAATGTTTATTTTTCATTTTGCGCGCAAAATATACATTAAAAAGGGAAATAGAAATATTTCCACACGGAAAATGAGGCACACATTTCAATACTTTTTTCTAGTGTATTTATATGCACATGCATGGGTAAAGGGCAGAATTCCATTTCCGACAGCCAGTTTAAGTAAGCTCCACTATTACTTTTCCACCCTTTCACAGTGGGGCGCTGCATTCCGGCTGCTACTAACATTTGTTATTTTTTTTATAATTTTTCATTCTTCGTTCTTTTTTATAGATTTTTTTTGTATTTACTTTCCATGTACTGGCATTTCACATTAGCTTTATACTTTTTATGTGCTCATTGAACACTTTTCTGCTGATTTCATTTTTACCTCCATGACTTCTGCCCACATATCTTCCCTACAGCTCTTTCTCACTGGTTAACAATTTGCTAGTTAGGCTGAAGCCGCAGACAACTCTTGAACTCTCACCATTTGATGCGGCTTAGAAAAGTGAATTGAGAAGCATTGCTGTACTACCGCAAGCAGCTAATTTAAATAGCAAAACTTACTTTATTTACGTAAATGCAAATGCATGTTTAAATGTTTTTTCTATTATTTTTTGTTGTTTTTCACACAGATTGTTAAAGGCCGGTGGCTCACGTTTTCTGCTTAAAGTTAGACATTTAATTATATTAGACATAGTAGACATAGGCAAATGTAGTAGCTTTGCATACGTTGTGGGTAGGTAATCACTACTCATTGGCCCATTTACCCAAAGTCATGACTTGTTGACAGCGTTGACATTTCTACCATACTGAAAGCGATCTGATTACAAATCTGACGTGCACGAAGTGAGGAAAATGATAACTACCGGGCTGGAAAATATTTAAATAATATTATTCACAGTTGAGGAATTTAAAATTTTTGAAAAACTCTTTTAGCTACTGTCCTACTGAAATCTACAACTTTTTTCAAAATTAAAGAATGTGCGTTACAAAACTATATCTCAAACTTTCCCACAAGAAACTTCCTGTCGCAATAGTTAAGAATAATATGATGGGTATAACAATGATGACTTAATTTTTAATCTCATTTTATTTTATTCACTATTTTAATGTTCTGAAGATAAATTTTGATTCGGTTTTAATTGTCAGCTGCCTAAATGAAATCCCGATTCTTCTATTTAGCCGTACCAAATGTTGCTTTCTATTGTGTTATGTCCGAATATTAAAATACAATAAATCATGTTGTACAGGTATTATGATTATAGATATTAAAACCAAATCTCTTCAAATTGTGCCTTGTGTGCCTTTATAAACTTTCCGAAATCGTAAACCAAGGAAGCTTTTGATGCAGCCAATCCCAGTAGGCTTGGAATTGGACATGGAGTAAATGTACTTAAATGCAATAACCACAATTTACTCCCACTGCATTCATAACACACCAGTGGGGAAAGTCTACGATTGTCATTCACCTGGGATTGGACCGAATTATTTGCCTGCATACGGTTCGATCGATTCACCAATATCCGATTTGGAGTGAGCTAAAGTTATAAGGCGAGCATGGTGGGGATCTGATAGATTCCCTGCTGAGCTATTCAACCATGGTGGCGAAGAGATGTTTAGGTCCAGGTACCAACTTATTTCCAGAATATGGTCAGACGAATGTATGCCCACCGATCAGAATTTAAGTTTGCCGTGCCGAATCCATAAAAAGAGAGCCCTTGCAATTAGCGCAAACTACCGCAGAGTTCGTCTTCTAGATACAAGGTTGTATAAAGCGCATTGTTCGAAATAATGAAGCAAATCGTAAACGAACTGATTGAACCTTATCAGAATCCATGTCTTGGAAAAGACCCTTCTCTCAGGAGAACCGACAATCACCATCTCTTTGTCGACTTTAAATACACTTTCGACAGCGCGAGCAGAAAATGCCGCGAAGACTGAATTTTGGTATCTCTGCTAAATTAATACTGCTATGTAAAATGATGTTGAGAAACACCACCACTTCCTTCAGAATTGGGAAAGAACTCTCCGATCCGTTTGATACCAAACAAGGTTTGATACTTCTTTCACCTTTTTCTGGAAATTAAGCCAGTCAGCCGTCATTTATAAGAGTTTGCAACTGCTAATGTGCGACCTTGACGTCGGCATCACTAGCTTTTACAACCGAGACGTTAGTTCTACCTTTTCCAAACTGGATAAAGAAGGGAAGCGAAGAGGATGAAACAAAGTATCTTCGGCAATTGATCCAACATCACTGTTGGCAGCTAGAATTTTGAAAAAGTATAGGAATTTGTATATCTGGGAACCAGCCCTAATACAATCACTAATTTCAGCCTCGAGTAGGCAAATGAGCAGTAAAGTCTTCTCTCGACGAAACAATACCACAGTCTATTACTTTATCATCGGCTGAGATGGCCCTTGGAGTGTTTGAGAGAAAGATTTTTGGAAATTCACGTCTTTGCATCAGTGAATACCTCATACGATGGAACAATGAGCTTTATAGTAGAACAGACATAGTTCAGCGGATACCCAGCGTAGACCATATTGTACATGCGAAAGAAAATGCTCCAGAAAATGGCAGGCATGCTATACTGCAATATGCCAAAATCGGTTAGGCGTTGGAAGAAGAAGAAGAGATACGTGTGCTTACATCGCGGCAAGTTCGAAGAATTGAAAGAAGTAAATTGGGAACTCTTGGTTGTCAATTGGCGTCCTTACGCAGCTGTCATTTGAGCACTCGAGTTAGCAGTTTTTTTTTGGCAATAAATATAACTTTTTAGATGATGTAATATCCGAAATGGTAAAGTTTACAACTTAATGTTAGCTAAAGTTGCACCATTACTAGTAAAACTGACATAGCACAATGGTTTTCGGATACGAAACATTAATGGAAACGTAAACGCTTCCTTACAGGCTGGGTACATATGTATATACATACCACTACCTACAGTTTCTAAAAACTAGATATATGTAAACGCACATGGATAGTACGAGTAGGTACGTCCAGAAATCACTTTTCACCAATTAACTGTCACCCGTGTGATAGCCAACGCAGAGCAATTGAAAAATGTTGCAACAATTAACAGATCGCGTAAAAGAAAACACAGATCGCATGTATGACAAATGTGTGGGCGTGTCAATTGATTTGAAATGCATTCAATTTGAAAGCGACAAGAGTAAAGATTACAAAAAGCCAGCGAGGAACATGACGAGGATAAAGTTGAATGCTTTTGGTAGCGAATAAGTCGTGTGCACAAATGTTGCAGACCGTAAACAAGCTCATAAATTTTCACAACTGTCGGCAGGCAGTAAATTAAACAGCCATAAAACAGGATAATTAAACAAGAGTTGCTTCGCTCGACAGCAGCTACGAAATAGCCGTAGGCGCAAAACTATAACTCCAGCAAAAACACCGAACAGTAGTAACTGTAGGAGCTTAAGCTATAGGCTTATAGGAGTGCTCCGGCTAGCAGCTAGTGGCAAGCGTAAGACGTACTAATGGCAGTTAAAATTAGAGTTTAAGCATCTTAACGCGAGCAGCGTCGGCGGCATGGAACAAAAACAACAAGGATAACAGTAGCTAGCGATTAATAAAATATCCGCATCGATCGGTCTTTGCTGCTGACAAGTGTCTGGTGTTAGTGGCCACAATCTGTTGCCCTGTTGCATGTTGCAGGTGCGTGTAAGTGTTTCTCTAACAGCAGCCGCCTGATCCGCATGCGACACGCAAACACTTGTTCTCCAATTGACAATCGTTTTTGGTCATTAATTTTCTATTGCTAGACTTCTGCCAACTCTTGGCGGAGGGTCATAAAGCTATGATTTCGACAGTTCTGGTTGCCTCTTCTGCGTCCTGAAGAGAGTTGCATTGTATAGCTGTAATATTTATGTTTGCAGCGACTTTATGCCTACATATAACCTATGAATAACAGGGGATTTGCCACAGCGGTGGCACAGTGAATGCGATTACACTTCGGACTGTAGAAAAAATTCCAAATCATTAAACAAGGAAAAATATCTAAGTGTTTTGTGTTCGAGTATAACTTAGTTTTTTGCTGCTTGCTAGGTCTAATTTCCTCATCTCTCTCGATTCTATCAGAATCTTGAACAGCGGAATAATAAGTGATTCTCTGAAATGCCTTTTTTAACTTTCAATCTCATTATTCTTACACATTACCAACATTGGCTTACTTCAACTTCACCCAGGAGAATTTATATAAAATGGGGTTGAATGGGCAGCTGAGCGATTTCTCTTCACGGCTAGAAATGTCAAGTTACATTTGTTTTGTTTTTGCTTTCGTGGGCTCAGCTAACAAACTTTGACAGATAACGTTGGACTGTCCCGCTATATTTCTTTATTATATTTGATATATGTGTACATAATTCCTTCAGATCAAGGTGTAAAGTCAAAAGCACTTAAATAAAATACCAGTTCAGTTTGAAAAATTAAACGAATTTTATTAATTTACCACTCCATTTAAAAAATATTAGATTTTTATGCGTTTTTCGCCTTAATTAAATTATTCGTAACAAATGTGAACGTTCTCGCTATGATTTAGTGAAATATCATTTTTTCCTTAAATATTACTGGCTTATAAAAGGTGGGCGTGTCTTTCGATTGATTTATGTAATTTTCAAAATTGTATTTTCTGTCTAGAAATGCAAAGTTTTTACGAAAGTTGGTAGAATTTGGCAATGATAAGATGGGAAATGGAACCCCTATTCCCAACATATTTGATTCCATATATTTTTTTCTCAAACCCTATCTTGTACATCAAATGTGAGCAAATTAGCGTGTGTAGTTACTAAACTATCGGATTTATGTTTATAATTTACCCTTATGTTTATAAGAAGAGATCATCGTTTTTGTCCGATTTTGTTAGTTTTCAGAAGTTTTCTTACTTACATAAAATGCAATTAGTAGAGTGGAGTAACTTTTCTCTAAAAAAATTACCCACGTATTTCTCTTTCCAGACCAATTGAATTTGAGCACATTATCTTCAATAGTTACTGAAATATCGCGGTCATTTGAGTTACACAAAACTCCGTTATGTAGGAGGTGTAACTAACCGATTTCGCCCATTTTCAATACCAAACTGCCTTGGGTTCAGGGCAATGTGTAAGTATGCCAAGTTTCGTTCAGATAGCTTAATATTTACTCGAGTTATCCGTTGCACGGAAGGACGAACCGGCATACAGATACGGCTTAATCAATTTCGCTATTAATTCTAAGAATTTCAGTATATGTACATATGTCTACCTCGGGTGTTTTATGCTGTTATAAAATACCGTTAGGTGAACAAAGTTATAATACGGGGTGACTTGGGTATAAAACCTATTTTTTTATTACAATTAAGTAAATAAAAATATTATTTCAAGCTACAAATATTTATAATTGTCTTTATACATTACTTTAGTATAGCATCGGCTGTTCATAAGAGTAGCCGCGCAAAATTCCTTTAATAATACCGAAAAGTATCTCAATTGGTTTGCGAACCTTGCACAATTGTTCATTGTATCGGAATTTCGGACTCTCCTCTGGTTGATTTGTAATTTGGTTTCCGTTTTCAAAATTTCGCGCCTTTACCCTTCGTACAGCGGCCTGTTTATATTAAAATTTTGTTAAGTTGGATCACATATGTATGTACATACATATCTATAAAAAATTAAAAGTATATTTTTGTTTTAAACTTGAATCCTAGATAAATGTATGCATTTACCATTAGCGCCATAATTGATAGCCTCAATGACGATGCTGAAACTGTGCTCGGCTTATATGGTATCTATGACATTTAGGCAAAACATTGACACGATGATGGATATTGCCCAGGGTCGTTTATTGGAACCAGTTGCGAAAAATCGAAAAGCAACTAGAGCCTAGCAATATAAAAATAGAATTTAATATTGCATATTCGATTAAGTTAGCAGCTGCATAGTATTTGTTGTTTCATTTATCTTTCAATAATCGACTAGCTAACGACAACAGCTGATTGAGCAAATAGCGAATATTTGGTAAAAAAAATGGCTGCGGAATATTAAAATCGTTGAGATTTTCGTTAAGATGAGTTAACAATGCGAATATCGTAATAATAGATTAGTGAATCGAACTAATGCCGTAAACTTGAATCCTTAGGCCTACTTGTGAAATCCAATCTTTAAAACGCGTATTCTTTAGAGTGACCCGAAAGTATAGCAAATACTATATCCTGTATAAGCAGTTGATGATTCATTACTGTTGGAAATATAATTTTAGATTACACAGGATCTGATAAATTCCTTTGCAAAACATGGTGGTAGCAAAATTCACTTGCGAAATGCTTCCACTCAAGTATTCGATTTTAATCTACTTCACTGTTTGCACCTTTGTGACCTGTGGCGCATTTTCTGTATCGGACAGTCGCTGCGCGTTCAAATAATGCGTTTAATAGCGGTAATTTGCCTACTGTTTTTGCGCGCTCCGTTTAATTGCTGCGTACAGCGCCTCAGCCACTAAAGTGCATCAGAAAACTATGGCTTATCTGCGCTAAAGCATTCTCTTATTGTTAATTTTATATCCAAATATTTTATGGGCAAAAGCCTTTCTTTTAAATCCACTTTGTTTAGCCGTGATGTAGGTAGGCTCATCGTTCTGTTGCTGTATTTACCGCATAAATTGTTGGTGTGTCGTATGCGTGGTGCTTTGGTAACACTCTAATGTTGTTGCAACAGCAGACAACGCTTCTTGTCGACAACAAATTCCGACATGACAGCGTTTTTGCAAGACACGCTTGTCGTATCATACCACCGTTCACCACCGATCCTCTTGTCTGCAGATCGTTTACTTATCGCAGCGGTTGTTGTAGCTTTTTCCTTATCTGCATTTGCATGTCCTGTCTGTGTTGTGGCAATGTTGCAATTAAGCGTCAGCATGTCGCGAGTGTGCAACGCGTTAAAGCGTACAACATTTGTCAATTTTCTCTTGGAATTTCCATATCATTTGCCAGCGTGGTTGGTGCAACGAATCGTTTTGAGGCTGTGCACCAGCACGCACCAACGACAAATCTGCGGTTTTTGTGACCGAAAATCGCGAAGTATTGGCAAAATATGCATGCGTGCAACACGCCTTCTCTGCCGTCCGCTACAGGTAACCACCGCTGCCCTACATTCGTGAGTTGGTTGATGGAAGTTGTAGCCTAGCCGTAAAGAAAAAAAAAGTATGGCTTAGTGCTGCAGAAACAAAAACGAATGCAAATTTTCGACAACAAATGCGGTGTCACGACATCAACAAGCAATAGTTTTAAAAATAAAACTGAGCTAATGAACAGCCACGAATCTTTGGCACACTCTTAATTCCTCCACGTCAATTTTATGTATCTCCATACTCCTTATCGTTGAGACATGATACATGAAAGAGGATTTCTAAAGTTTCGGAATTCAGAATGTACGATCGTCTACGCACGGGTCTTATTTCTCCCCTAAGGAATTTAAAATTAACCATCCAGAGAATATCAACGCACATGTACATTGCAATATATTGTTAGATCGGTGCTATTAAAGTTTCCTTGAGTTCATACTGGCACTGTTGTCGCATGGTCAGTGATTAATCAATAAAGGCACACGACACCTTCTGAGCTGAAAATATCTACCGATTGAAGACCGATAGAGGATCCGAGGGCATCACCTAAGGGAATTTAAGAAGATAGCTTTGGAGACTTTTCAACATGCATCACTAAGTGGAACGAGCATTTGAAACAGCGCAAGTAAACAGCGGGTCAGTGTGAAATCCCTTTACGGATCGACCTAATGTAACCCCTTACTTTAAACATCACCACAACCGCAGAATGTGCGCGTCCTTTTCAGATTGGTAGACTATAACTTTACAAAGTACATAAAATCTGTATCAGCAATCTTTCAATGGTATCCATAAATTATCCGAAAGAGTGAGATTTTCCTTCCAATCACCACAAATCGCTTGACAGTCCTACGATACCGAAACGATCCTGGAATATTCAGCAGTTACAACAACAATAGCGTTCGCAGACATAGTGAGAGACTTCCGGTGATTGTCGTTTAAGAGATATCTATAGGACATCGTGCCCAGTCGTACGTATTGATGTACCTGGTTATTCAACTCCAAGAGTTGGCTGCTGATAGGCAGATCAGCGGGAACCTACTACCTGCATGGGCGATCTCGCCAGTAGCAACCCAACAGAAACTGCTTCCTAAGGATTTTATTGTACTTCCAATTGAGCACCGCTATGCAAGAGCTGTATAGACCGCATCAAGAGACATCACTTGGCGGTTCGAATTGCAGCGTTCTGACAAGTCGCTCCTTAATTCCTACTAGTCCCCAGCAACCGCACTATCGCAGCATAGTTTACAAGTGGCCGGACAAATTTCCTGCATTTTGCTAGCAACGTTTTGTGTCCTTGTCCCAACGACTACTTAATGATCTAGCTACATCTTTGTACCATCACTATAGGCAAAAAGAGATGTGTTAGCTGGTAACCCTGGTTTCAGTAGTGGTACCCCTCTGCTAGTCTTCCACAGAATTGGGAGTATCTTGGCTTGGCACCGGCGAAAACTATGCTGTTGGATACGGCCGTGGGGCCAATTGGGCCTGTTGGGTGCAATTTTTAAGATTGCTCCAACCGTTGCAGAATTTGAAGCAACCCTACTGCAAGGTCTTGCTCCGATGATGGCTTATGGGTTTTGTCGATCAAAATTGTGCTAGATCGCTGAAACAATAATCATTGGCTTTGAAAAACACTTGTCTTTCCGTTATGCTTCACCTTTTGACTGAGATGATTAAGATCGAATTCAGGATTTATGGCTATGGCACAAAAACCACGACCCAGACAGTCGAAGTGCAGATTAACAGTCTCTTCTCCATGTCCCGCCGACATTGACTGAGGTACAGACAAAGGTACTTCATTATAACAACATTACCAATACAACAACCAGAAATAAATGGCACTTGACAACCTGTCAACAAGAATTTCGTGGGAACAATAGAAAGAGGAGCATTTAGAAGGAATGCTGAACATAACAACGACATCAGTCTAATGTAAAATTCTCCGCAGAATCCCATATGATAGTCGCGTAACATTTAAAAGATAAGGCTACTAAATTTGTAATATATTCTCCTTTATACATATGTACATATATTATTTTCTGGTCTAATTTATTTTAAATCGACAATATTAATTTTTGAGCTCAGGGCCGGTATAAGGAAATTATTTTTTACTTTATTTTACTTAGTACACCGGTTCTGAAGTTTTTATCTGCGTTACAGGAAATTTTCATGAAATCGAAAATTATTAAAATCGATTTGGTAACGACAGAGTTACATACATACATATATGTATATTGATGAAAGTTTGTGTTATTTTTCGTTTGGCTTTTAATTTGTTTTGCCAAGCAATGTTATTTATAAGTTTAGGACTGATGTTAATTGTTATTCTTCTGGAAGGAATGGTATATTCCAATTTCGGAGATTCATTTTTGATATTTATTTTTACGTGAAACTTGGCGCTATATTTTTGGGGTTTTCCAGCCTGTAAATTTACATCGCTATTCCCAGTGTGAATTTCCAGATATGGAAAAGTTTTACAACGAAATAGACATCAAAATAATTTCATGGAAATGAATTTTAAATCATTTGTTTATTTCATCTTCGTATGTTTGTTTGCAAATGTACAATTTTTAACACTTTTCGTTGAAAATCGCACTAATATAAAAAATAGTTTGTCAAAAATAAAATAGAACGAGAAAAATATCACCTTTCTTTATTGCATCACGATCAATACTGATGATAAATAAAAGTTCCAGTTTCTCTGGCACTCGGAAATGCTTAACAATTTTTAACGGCACAATCGCAATGGCAAAAAAAAATCAGCATTGTTGGACAAAATTATTGCATTTACCAACGGAGCCTATGTTGTTGCGCTAGTTTAATAATAATAATAAACTCAACCTCCTTTCCCGCCCTGCCGACACTAAGAGGCGCCGTCCGCATGACGCATCTTTTGTTTTCGTTTTTTTTTATGCCGAGTCGTCAAAAGGCAAGAGTTAGTTAAGCGTCAAGATATAAAATTGCTCAGATATAGGAAAAAGTTCCTCAGCTGAATATAATATATAAAATGCAAGAATCTTATACCATCGTTAATCATTTATTGAGAAAGGACAATACAGCTTTCTCTATGGTGAAAAGTGAGTCCTGGAAAGGCAGTTGAAATCTTGACACACACATCGGAAGTGTTCATTTAATTCATAATTGGTTTTACACTATTTACTTTAACCATAAATATTATGCCTAGCATTTCTTTACGGCTGGAAAGAGTACAATGGGGAAAATTAAACCGAGAATCCCACCTAAAGTCTCTTAGGGCAAAAGGTAAGAACTGCTTTTGAATTGATTCCAGCCGATCTATATGAACGTGAAGCGGGTTCCAAACTATCGAAACTTATTCTAGTATCGGTCTTACTAATATTGTAAAAAAAGTTTTAGTTATATATTGGACCTTGGATTCTTTAGACCATCGCATTATAAAGGCAAATGCACCTCTAACCTTATTGGCTATAGCGTTAACACGATTAATAAAACTAATTTGGAATCAATTCCAACTCCCAACCCAACAAAGACATACACTTGATCCAGAGTATAGTTGTTTATTGTGTAAGAAGCTGGCTGAAGAATTCTTCGAGAAAAACTCAACGGAGGATAGAAGGTGGAAACCCAAGCAGATTAAGTTTATGGATGAATAAGGGGAGACATACTTTTGTCAAGAATATAACAGTGTATATTACATCTGTTGGAATATTTTTTCTTAAGTCTTTTGAAATATGACCTTACAAAATCCGTGCTGAGAGTAGAACTATTGCCGCTTTTATGAAGAGGGATTACAAAAGATATTCTCCAAACTGATGAAAAATACATTGACATGATTAAAGACAGATCTTGGTACCAGCAAATTGTTTAAGAAAGCAGATCATCGAGATCATATCATATCTTTGAAAGATTTTAGGTAAAATCTTCAAAAGAAATTACTGAACCATTAATCGACAATATGGGCATTTGGAAGTGGGCACATTTACTTTAGTGGAATTGTTAGACTCAAAGAATTTTGCAAATAGATTAGCAATGTGTTTATTATCGCTAGATACAGTGTTCTGATACCTCATATTATAAGAAACCCCATTTACCTTGCGCCTTGAGTTCACGATACTATTTTACTTAGGTATTCTTAGTGGCACTTTTTATTTAATTAAAAATATATATGTTGCGGAACAGAGTACTTGCAAGTAATATGCACGTATTTTATTTTTTATATAATTTGAACATAGGTCAATAGTACGGTGCAGAAATAGCAGAAAAGGTATTGTCGGAAGATTCGGCGACTGTATCTACCAGCTTTTTTAACGATGATGCAGATACGGCGGTACTTTAGATAGGTAATCTAATTCGGTCGAACCCACTTGTGGTGACTTTATGCCATTTATTAGACCAGTTACAGATCTTGTTAGTCAAGTGAACTGGACCAACGCACCATACCATACTGAAACGGTGGACCGCGAATTACCTGTGTGGTCGTCAATCATCGGTATGGTTTAGAGATAAAACATCGAAACCAAGGAGGATTAAACAAGGGGTACCGCAGGGTGGCGTCCTGTCCCCATTACTGTTTAATCATTATATCTCCAAGCTCCCTCAACCGCCAGAGGGAGTCACGATTGTCTCCTATGCTGATGATTGCTCGATAATGGCAACCGGCAATGTAATTGATGATCTGTGTTTGAAAGTGAACGGATATCTCTCTGATCTTGCCCACTTCTTTACCAGCAGAAACCTGGCGCTGCCCCCTGCTAAGTCCTTGGCGACCCTTTTTACCACCTGGACGAAGGAGGTCAGGCTGGACCTTAACATCCATATCGATGGCACCCCCATTCCGACGGTTAACCACCCGAAGATTCTGGGGGTGACCTTCGACAGCCTGCTCTCCTTCTCCGCGCACACTACCGCAATCGCTAATAGAGTACAGAGCCGCAACAATGTCCTAAGTCGCTCGCCGGCAGCTCTTGGGGCAAAGACAAAGAACCGTTGTTGGCAACATACAAGGCGATTGGCCGGCCGGTAATAAATTATGCTGCGCCAGTCTGGTCGCCGGGAACCAGCAGGACACAGTGGATGAAGCTGCAGACCTGCCAGAACGCCGCACTCCGCACGGTGACGGGATGTCTTCTGATGTCGCCTGAGGAGCATCTCCACCAAGAGGTCAATGTGCTCCGAGTTAAGGAGCACAACCTCATGCTCAGCAAGCAGTTCCTTGCCGGATGTCACCGCTCGGGGCATCCAAATAGGCACCTGCTTGCAGTGGAGCTGCCCCCCAGGCACATTAGGAGACATCTACTTGAACTAAAGGACGAGATCCAGCCACTCATCACACAACCGCTGGATCCAGAGGCGTACCGGCGGGTCCTAAGCAACATCCACAGAGACACAGTCACCAACACCATCGACTCCCGCCAGGCAAATGCGGTCATCGGAGCCCAACCTCCACCTGTAGCAGATGAGGAGTCCCTGCTGCCCCGCGAGTCCCGCGTCACTCTGGCACAACTACGATCTGGATACTGTAGCAGGCTCAACTCCTACTTATCCAGAATCATCCCTGACATACCCAACACATGTCCGGCATGTGGAGATTCTCCGCACGACACCAACCACCTATTCACATGCCCCCTCAAACCCACTCATCTAACCCCCCTCTCCCTCTGGTCCAACCCTATCGAAACTGCACGTTTCCTGGGCCTCCCCCTAGATGAGTTCGACGACAACGACCATGGGTGAATCCGCTCTTTACGGGGCGCGACTAGCCGCTACAACAACAACAACAACAACGCACCATAATTATGGAGATTGCCTCGTTGATCTGCGAAACTGCAAAGCCATTTACGCTACATATAGAAAACTTTCAACATGCATTATATTTTTACTTGTAGGGAAGCCAGGCAGCACTCCATTACATTCAACAATATTTAATAATTTAATATAAAAGTGCTTTTGTAATTCTTTGTTCTGAATATAAAATCAATGCATTTTTCCTACTTTATTATGTGACTGCAGCTTGCTTGTCCCTATTACCTTCCCACTGCACGGTTTGATAATGGACTTTACGTTCCGCGTTAGTGCCACTAGCAAAATCAGCTTTCACCTCTTCCCCACCAAAGTAAGCAAAAATACAAATCTTATTAACTATCACAGATAAACGCACTTTTGCAATCAAATCCAAGGGTTGCACTACTGGTGATTCAAGTAATATGACAATATGTGACGCGTGATATTGTAGTGGATCGCCAGGATAAAGTAAGAAATCAGCACCAAAAGCATCGCCTGCTGTAACATAGTAGCCGCGATTCCAAAAGTCACAAAACACTTGATATTTGAGGACATTTTTTATGGGAGGTGTTGCGACAATTTTGAAGGCTGCAAAAATGTTATATTTATTAGTATGCCAACGATGAGGAGTATAAGTACGTAAATAACTTACCATGTGGTCGTGTATGCGCACAAGCTATTTCGAGTTGAGCTTGTTTGCGCTCGAAAACGAAATTATCCCCAATTTCTTGCAAAATCTTGGCAGAGTCTAATGCAATATCTGTGGAATAAAGTAGATTAATATTTCTGCAATTGGGTACGTTATTTATAATGTATGCACCCGTTTCATCTACTCCTTCCTTCAACAACTTTTTTCGCTTTCCAGCTAGTATCTTGTCCATATTACGTTCTGATTCACGCAATTTTTCAGCTTTCAAAGCTTTCGATTGAATTGTGAAACCCACTTCCAACTGTTTGTGATAAAGTTCCAGCTCACTGGCGTCTGGTACGTGCAACAACGATTCTTCCTTGGATACTAACTGTGCAATACCGTGTTCCACTAGAAAGCATGTTTCATGTGAGTGCAGCTCCACTGGTAATGCTACAATGTAAAAGAATTATACCGACAAGTTATTTGAATTTATTCAGCTGCTACAAACTGCAATCGTTCGGCGACCAACCGCGCAAATTGCACGTGCCCACTAACGCGCCCACAATGCGGTGCCTCCGCCGGAGGGTCATATAATCTATTAAATTGAATGATTTAATTAGTTTACTATGATTTTTCTAATAATTTTAATTACCATCGACGTTGAAAACATATCCAGTGCCATTTAGCAATGTTAAATTGATTTTCCCTACAATTTCAACAGAAATGTTCATTATTTTGTTTACGAATTTAATGAAAATAAAGAGCATAAAAATTAGCAGTGACCTCTGTCCGATAAGTTTTTCAAACTTTTATAAATAGTAAGCAAAACCCGAGAACTAGGTGCACCGTAGACAGGGCGACTCAAACGAAACAAATTATTTACAATTGCTTCATTACCCTATGTTCACACCAGGGATAGAAAAATTGATACAATTGATAAGTCGTCCTCAAAAAACCATGAAAGCAACAATTTGTTAAACTTCTTTTTTGAGCGAGAAAACTTTCCAATAGCATAGCACGCTTTGAAAAAAGGGACTTATTAGGGGTAGTAGAGTGAGTCCTCCTGATTATATAACTGTAAGTACCGGGCTCCTGAGGCTTATAGATTTTTCATTGTTAAAGTTGCAAAAATAGTCAAATTTAACCTCACTTTTTCCTTTGTGGTTGAATTGAACTGAAAGTTGGTGCTGCCACACAGTACAAAAAAATGTGCAACAGTATTTTTGTACAGAACACCTTTTTGCGTTGGTGGCCTTTGGCCGCGCTTATAAAAAATAACCCTCACCGGTCCAACTCCGGCTACGCCATCCACAGTATTTTTGTACAGAACACCTATCTACGTTGGTGGCCTTCAACCGCACTTATAAAACATAACCCTGGCCGGTCCAACTTCGGCTACGCCATCCACAGTATTTTTGTACAGAACACCTTTCTGTATTTTTACAAAAAGGTGATTATTCAAACGTAATTTGTTAATAAATTAATGTTAAGAAATTACTGAGTTCGATTTACTTACGCCAAACATATTTCAATTTTGAAGGATCTGGCATCACCAGCAATAAAGTATCGGAGCCATCTTTGAACATTTGTGTGTTTACAATTATAAGAAAAAAGCGATAGATTTGGAAAATAGTGTTAAAAGTATTAATTCTTACAACATTTTGTAAGAAAATATGTGTGAATTAAGTTGCATGCGCATGAAAGGTTATGCACAAGTAAACATAAACATCAATAACGCAGTGTTTATATTAAAATTTCGTTAAGTAAATCTATAAACTTTAACAACAAATAACTTTAAAACTATTATAATTTTTGACCAAAGTGTTATACTTATATATTGGTCAACGAGCACCTACATAACAGCCCCTGTGAATTTCATTAAAAGTTCAACGTAGTTTGGCTAAAACAGCCAATGCTACATATGTATATGTATTATTGGAAAGCCGACCCTTTTGGGCACCTGTCAGTTTCAAATACTCTCTTAAACGGGAATTTGACCAAAAAACGTGGTATAAAAAAATTGTCGCTTACAACGTTATTTAAGGCGACCCTTCATTGTACTTGTTGCGGCCTTATTTTAACACGAAAGTACATATAGTACAAAGCCCCAATTTTAAGTACATTTGCAGTGTGGGGAAATTATTTTTCAAAGAAATGTTTAAGCCGATTTCAGGTTTGAGTTTTCAATAGTAAACCGCCTTAATATGCAATCCACTGGAAATTTCCCGATGAAACTTTGTTGGAATTTTGTATTAATGTTTTTTTCTCTAAAACTATCACTTAAACCCATCAGTTAAATACACTACCTGAGTTATGTGCGGTTAACTTATATCGGAAAAATATGAGGGTTGAGCCAACCCGGTAAAGTGATATGCAACCTGAGTGGTAATGTTGGAAAGTAAAAAAATTCGCTATTGTGAATTAGCCCTAAGAAAATACAAGGGGAATTTAGATTTAAGACCTAATACGTTTTAATTTGCATAGTATTTTTAACTATATAAATACATCAACCTAAAATTGCCTTCCCAACTATTTTCCAATCTTAAATAGCTATTAACAAATCGTTTGATTTAAAAAGGAAATTATCCGAGCTGGAGTGTTCTTTTGCAAGTCGGGTACAATAAAACGGACCCATTATATAAATTGTTATATAATAAATTAAATTTTTACTTTCTTTCATTTAGTATCATACCAGACGTATAATAGGCAAAAACTAAAAACTTAAATTAAGAAATGTTAAATGCCAGAGAAAGCAGTAAGAGGCGGTGAGCCCCTTTTCTGCCATAAACCATTTTTTGTGTTTTTTGTTTAAATCGGTTAAAATCTTATTTGGTAAATTTTGCAACTCTAACAACAAATTACTCAAAAACTATGAGCCCCATCACGAAAAAAAATTATCCAAATCAGTCAGTATTTTCACATACAATTCGCCTTATATTGGGTTTACTTTCTTTACCACACCGCTCTGCTTGTGTTGATAGAATTTTAGAAGTAAATTGGTGTTATTTACATGAGTCGCGTTTATACAAACTTAGGACTGAATTTGATATAATAAAATTGTTTGTTTTAATTAAAAATATAATTTATTTACATATGTTTTTTTTTAATCTTTTGTCAAAAAACTTATTGATCTGAAAGTGTAAATATGAAAAGATAAAAATAGCTCTGTATATCCAAAACCACTTGTACTGATATTTTTTTATATAAAGGCTGAGTGTACATATGTATGTACAAACAAGTCTTAATTTTTTAGGTAGATTTGGCCGAATTAGGTACACATTAGGCACAATCAAAACAAAAGAAAGAAAGCCTGTTTGCAATTCCAATATGAAGATAGAACAACCATTTAGTTCATGAGAACACTGCAGTTTAAAAGTTGAACATGAAAAATAAATATGTACTACGTCAAGCAACATTTTTTATGACGAAATCTTGGCAAATTAAGTTATTTAGCGAAATAATTAAAAGAACGAGATTTGGTAAGCACATAATAGATCTGATCGATGCATAGAGTAGAGTACTCTAGTGCAGAAAAAAGTTTTCGATGAAGTTGCTTTCCAACTGTTCTGAACTGTGTTTACTGAGCTCACACTTTTTGTACTGAATAACTCTAGCTTCTTAGCTGACATAAGTTATATATATAGCCGTTACCTATGATTGAGGTACGATCCATTGTACCCTCTGTTCAAAGTACTAGTTGGTATCGGGTTCTCCGGGGCCGAGACCTACTAGAAGTGGCACTACTCGTTTGACTATATTCCTTTGCAGGATCTGCACGTTGTTATTTGAGTGGTCAATAAACTGTTTAGAACGTTTACTATTGTATTTTTCTAGTAGATACACACTTCGCCTGTTGTAATCCCGTGATATGGCGCCTTTGTTTAAGCTATGACACATGTTTTTCTGCCCTGCACTTTTCAACACTTTTAGTGAATTTATCGAGCCTAATATTATTTCTAAATAAACTACATAAATGCTTCGAAATAATCCAAACCATCCAGACCATCCAAAATTTACCACTTTACCTACTCAAATGAATCAAAATTATTTTTTTTAAATTACCCTTCTTGCGAAATATCTTCTTTTTTTTTAAATCCGTGGAAATTGTTCACAACTTGAATATGCTCATCAGTATAAAAATAAATTGTTCTCAAAATTACTTTTTATAAAAACTCTTACAAAGATACAACTAACAAAAGAAGAATAGCCGAAACTGGTGAAACTATCGTGCTCAAAGCGGGTGCTATCGCTACGGAAAAACAAAATAGACTTTCGACGAAACACTTGTTAAGCTATTAATCTTAATTTCGGTTTTTAATAATTGACTTTTGCAAATCTTACAAAATGTTAATAAACGTATCTGTAGACTTATGTATACATATTTACATTATTATTTAGCTTTCTCCAATAAATATCTTACTAAAAATTAAAGAAATAAACTAAACATATAATATATACATATGTATTTAAAAAATTTAAATTGGCTCAACACATCAGTATTAACGGATATACAAGCGTATAGCTCTAATGCTTACTCTCGTTCTTCGTACTGGGTCGGAACTGTAACAAACGAATTTCCTTATCAGCCTGATTCTAAATATTCTGACGGAATTCTTTTCGCGCGGATTTTATTTTTCTCGAGAAAAAAATCCTCCTATTCTTTTCCCCGAGGAAGAAGAAGAATTAGGGAGTAGGAATTTCGAATTTTCGAAATCAGCTGTTTTGCTTACTGACATTTCATTTTGGCATACTATTTGTGTGAACGCGAAAAATAAGATATCAACAGTTCTTAATAAAAATAGTGCAAATTTAAACAAATTTATAAAAAAATGCATAGCATAGCATTTCGAATGGTTGTAGAGGAAGCAGAGGATGAGAAGCAGCGACAGATGCATCTAGAGAGGAGGAACTGAGGCTTTTGAAACGAATTTATGTCCAAGATGGATAAGTGCCTCTATGAACAATGAAGAAAGAAGACGAATCTGAAGAGCAATATACGTGAAACATGGTATTCCCAGAGTCATAGGCTGTCTTGATGGAACGCATGTTCGTATTATTGCGCCCTGTGAAAACAGCCATTTGTATTACAATAGGAAGGAGTACTATAACTTAAATATGATGTGATGCGATTTAAGTATGGCCCTGCATGAGGTTTACAAGAATCTCCAGTTGCTGTTTATTTGTGCTCTTTGACCTATAAAAAAATCTATATAAAAGTTTAAGTATTTTTTTACTTTTTGAATATAAATTTCATTGAAAATTTAATAAACTTACATTTGGCTCTGCGTTCTCTTCAAAATAATTGGCGGAAAAATTCCTTTAAAATGGCAGCGCAGTTCCCCTTTTGCTTGCATTCGTAATACCTGCATTTTTCCCAAACAGGGAATTTCCCACTTTTGAACATCATTCAGAATAAGAGGAATGGGAGAAAGGGAAATTTTCCTAAGGAATTTATATTCCGAATAAGAGGAAAGGGAAAAGAGAAAAATCTTTCAAAGAATTTGTATTCAGAATCGGGCTGTTTATGTTTAATTTAGAAACAAGTTTTTGTGGGTTCTGTCAATTTATTTTTATTCACGCGTTAAGTAACAAACATAATGATGATCCCAAAAACAAAACTGCAAAAAATGCTAAAAGTTGAGTGAACATTTTTGGTCCTATAATTGTCTTGAACATTTCTGGTCCTGTACCATTTTTTGTCTTAATATAATGTTTTATTTTATACTTATCTTTTAGTTTCTTCGGTAAAAATACGTCGGTTTTAAATATTAACACTGAACTACGCTTTTGCAAAACTCCAATAAATGTCTTCGTTAGTTCTTTCTTGGGTATAGGAAATTAGTCTAAATGGCAGTTGTCTCTTGTGCGCAGTTGATAACCACATTTTCGTTCATTTACGGTCACTAATGCTAAATATGAATAACGTGGCGAGTCGCTAATGTCTCTATTTGCCCAGCCCTGGCAATCGTTTCCACAGAAATTTTACAGTCTGTGCTCACGATGCAGAGAAAAGAAGGTGACGACAAAATACTTCCGTTACACGTATTTTGATCGAAGTCACAACTAGCTCGTAAAAAGTTGATTTTTTATAGTTTTGAGTGATTTTTAAAAAGGTTATCACAGAATATCAAATTTTAAGTGCCGAACTTTGTATTTCAACAGTTGTAGTGCAAATAAAACGCCCAAGTGCAATTAAGGAAGGTTGTTTTTCGTCTCGCTATTCCTGTAGCAGCAACCGTTGTAACGTGTACGTTTTCGTAATCTGGTTTTCTATCATTCTTGGTCTGTGCTGATATTTTGAATGAGAGTAAATTGATAATTCTATCAGCATGTTCTTGCTGTTACCTGTGGTACCTAAATTGTCCCAACCCCAACTAGTGTCAGCGCGCGTCGTGTTCAAATAACCGCGACGTTTTATTATTCTCTCGAAGTTCGTTGCTGGTGGTTTACTTTATTTGCCTTTTCATCTCTCTCTTTTTGTTCTCTTCTTTCTCACTTATCACCTAACGTTCTGTCACAATTGAAAATTTAATTTTCTCGCCGCGTTATTGTGGGATGCTCCATATAAATTGTATGGGTATGAGACATTTTGACAGTTCGTTGATGCTTGGCCCTGCAATTTAGGGATAGCACATACAGCCATCATACAACTATACGGAGTTACCTTAATTTGACATTCACGGTTGAATGTCTTGTGCAAAAAGGGAGTACCGAAGAAATTTTGATAAATGACAGCTGTCGCTTTTTCTTCCAGAAATAATGAATACCTCTGTAATAATATCCTCTGCAAACCTAGATTGGATTGTGCCCTTTTTCCACAAAAAACCTTAAGAAATCCGGAGTGGAAAGTGTAGTAAATTTCTTCAGAACTTCGTTCTGCGCAAAAAATTGGGTAAAGATTTTTTGTGAATTACGTAAGTGTTTTTATATGAATATGACGTTGTTTGAGAACTGCGTACTAGGCTTAAGGATTAGCGAATACACAATTTAATGGCATCTTATATATTTATACATTTTTAGTATGTGGCAACACTAAAATTACCAGTTCTCAAAACAGCTACGCCGCTTTCACGTCATTTCATTTTATTAAATAATTTCGCAAGTATTTAATTAAATAACTAATTGTGTTGTTAAATATATAAAAGAAACAAATATCATAAAAATGTCGTTCATGAATCCTGTGGATATGGTCGAAGAAGACGCGGCAGATCTTCAATTTCCAAAGGGTAAGTTGGCCAAACATCTGCGGAATGTGTGATCTACAAGTGAAACGCGCATCGATAGTAGATAAGGTTTCGAGCGATACCATTGGTCGCAAAAATATTTTATTATTTCCATTTTATAGTCGAGTTAGATGTACCACAAAGTTTGTCTAGAACAACTGCTCTTAAAAATGATACAAACGCACAACAGTGCATTACTAAAGTACACCATAAGCCCGATACAAAATACGCAACCGCATACTACCACGCTGAGGAGTTCAATAAAAAGCTGGAGCTTTGCAGCAAATCCGTAAAAAGAAGCTATGCCGATTATATGCAAGCGGGTGTAAATAACACTGAACACTGCAGCAGTTGCAATTGCGATCTCTATGAGCCGTATATAAAGTGTCCTGACTGTGAGTGTACGCTGTTATGTATGCAATGCTTTGCACAAGGACGTGAAACTGCCACGCATCTTAACACACATTCGTACATTATTGTGCGTGACGATATACAAGTATTTCCTGGTGCTGCCGGCTGGAGTGCAAAAGATGAGCGTATCCTGTTACGCATATTAGAAAAGAAGGGCTACGGCAACTGGGAGGCAGTTGCCCACGCCTTACACTTTCGACACACAGCGGACGAATGCCGCCAGCACTATCATACATTTTATTTTGGCGGAATTTTTGAGCGTTTACTTGGTTTGACGCACTCCAAAAATACTTACTTTCCCGAACGCATGCCGTATGTGGTAAAATTGCGCTCAATTGATCCTCCGCGGAGCGATGAGACCGATTCTATGCATTTTAAAATGATGGCGGGTTATCGTTGTGCACGTGGTGACTTTGACACACCTTATGATAACTCAGCTGAAAGTCTGCTGACAACTATCATGCATGACAGTTTTGCCGCCATACGTGACGCTGATGAAGATGATGAGTGGTTGGACGAAAGTCAGCAAGCGGCATGCGAGGAGTTGCAATTGGCGCTTGTGCAGGCTTACAATAATCGTTTGAGGTAATTAAAATTGAAAATTTACCAATTTCGAATAATTCAATTTGCAATGCAATTATAGGGAACGTAAACGAAGATATCGTATTATGCGGGATCATGGACTTATTATGCCAAATCGCACACTTGGCTGGATATCGAAGTATACAGATGCGCTTGGGTCGGAATCGAACTGCAATCGTTTCCTTTCCTTTATGCAAATCAGCAAACCAGTCAAATTTGATATGCTGGTGGAGTCGCTTAAATACTTTTCGGATGTGCAGAAAACCATTTATCGGTAAAGGTTTTTATTCAAAATAATTTTTGTCCATATTTGCTTTTCTATAAAGAAATATTTATGTATTTACTCATATTATTGTTAAAAATTTCCAACTACTCTCACAGCTTATATGAGTTGCGTCAGAATGGCGTACGCACACTCGCAGGTGGCTCCTTATACTTCAAGTTGAAGAAGCGTCGCGCACAGCACCACCGTGATCGAGTGAAAGATGATACCTATCGCTTATTGCATGACTGGCGTAAGCTAATACCAACTGTTAAAACGCTAGTACCTAATCCCTTCGCCATGTCAAATATCGCAACAAATCCCAGAAAAAAACCTGGGCCCATGGATATTATTGGTTTGTTCATCTTTTTTGGGCGTTTGAATTATCTATACATAAAATTATCTTTTTTCTTCAGGCATGCCTGGCTATACCCGCTTAACCGAAAGTGAACGAAAGCTCTGTAGTGTTGAGCGCATAGCACCACAAGCATATATGGATTATAAAAATATTTTGATTGCCGAAAATATGAAAATGGGTCATTTGCGTTTGGCCGATGCCAGGCGTTTGATAAAGATTGATGTCAACAAAACACGCCAAATATATGATTTCCTGATTGAAAATGGACACATAAATAAACTCACATGACGTGTATGATTATTTTTTTTGCGTCCTCACTGCAAGAATCTAAATTGATTGAAAATCATTAAGAGATGTTAGTTGGACTTGTCGTTTCACTTGTGTTTCACACATGCTAATATGCTAATTTAGTTGTCTGTTATTTATAAAGTGTTTAATAAATAAATTTTCCTTTAATTTTTTGTTCTAACAGAATTCGAGAATGCCGAAACATTACTAATTTCCGAAGTTCACATGTTACTTGATCATCGCAAACGTCAGAACGAATCCGCAGATGAGGAACAGGAATTCTCGGAGGTCTTTATGAAAACATATGCATACACAGACAGTTTTCGAAAATTCAAAAATAAAGAAACAATCGCAGCGGTCCGCAGGTGTGTATAATAAAATACTATTTATTAAAAATTCGGCACGGAAAATCGCACTGATTAGTAACTCAACTCATACAGCCAACATTTTAAATCAATTATTATTAAGCCATTTTCCACTTAAAACTGAAGTAAATTAACCCTGTTATTAGAAGAAGAGCAGCCGCGTACATGGCGCATTGTCTAAATCATTGAGTCACTTTTTGCCCGCAAGCTTTAAAATTAGCCTGCTTAGAACTTTGTTTTCTAAATCCATGGGCAAATGTTCGCTGTTACTTTTTTTCTCTCCACATAAACCAAAAAAATTTGCTAATAAAAATCTTTTTACACAGTCTTTTAATGCAGAAAAAGTTACACAAATTCGAATTGGCTGCCCTTGGCAATCTATGTCCCGAAGCGCCGGAAGAAGCTAAGGCGCTAATACCATCGTTAGAAGGACGTTTCGAGGATGAGGAGCTGCGACAAATACTTGACGATATAGGAACGAAACGCAGTTTGCAATACTAATGCGTTTTTCAAAACAGTGCAAATAATAACTATTTCAATAACATACATTCTCATATTTTTAAATAAGTAATATCTGTTGAAATGAATTTGTAAAAAGAAAAATTTAGTTAATTTTTCTGCTATGCATTTCTTCTAGTGCGATTAACAAGTGATTGTTCATCGTCATATATTTGAATAATAAAATACTTACAAATGTAATCTATTTATCATACAAATAACTAAAGTTTTTAAAAGTATCCAAAAAGTATGCACAATACGCACGGTTCCCTAATAAAAGGTTTTGTAAATAAGTAGCTTTCTCGCTCCCACCTAAAAAATCGGTTTTGAAAAGGATCTAGTAAAATAGATATGAATAGATATAAATAGTAGTAGAAATGTAAGTTCTTTAAATAAAACCAATAGAGGGCAGCAACAACAAGACAACGCGCGCTAAGCTTTTGACTAAAAACAGGCAGTGAAATGGAAATTCACGGAAGCACACAGATTTTGGAAAAACTGTTTTCATACAATGAACAAACAACAAAACAGCTGGCTGACTATTGCCAAAAACTGCGCACATTTGCCCGCCAACATCGATGCGAAAAGTTGCCGTATTTCTGCAAAAAGCTTTTCATATAAATCTTTTCCGTTTGAAACTTTATTAAATATGTAAATGTGCCAGTTTTCTAGAGCAGAAACATTGAATCAAATTACGCTGTGAATACTAGACTGGCCGCACGGTGTATGATTTTTTTTTTTTTTTTGAAATTTAAATTTGTTTTTTTTTAAATGTGTATTTTGATATAAAAACAAACTTCAGAAAATTTCATCCAAAATCCAATAACGCCTAGTGGTGCCTAGTTGACCTTGAAGTTTGGTATCAGAAAAAGTTTTTTTCTTAGCACAATCAAATTTATTACATTATTATTTACAATTCACATAATCAAATCGATGTAGATTTGCTTTTTTTCGTTCCGTTTTTTCGTCGCGTGAGCTTAAATCCTCTACAGGACTTGAAGCTAGTGCAAGAACGATTAGGCGAATCTTGGTAGAACATAACCTTCAGGCGAGGATACAGAGAAAAGTTTCACTTAAAAAAAAAAAATACATCAACAAAGTCGCATGTTATGGGCTACGAAATGCCATATACAGGACAATACTTTTAGAGCAAGCGTTCAGGGGCCAACACAATGTTACCAAGGCCCGTGGGAAACATGCCTTTAAAGTGGCGTTCAAAAATAAAGGATTTTCTTTTAATTAATAGTGACAATAATGATTTTATTAATAAAAATAAATTTTATATCCATTTACACAATTTGTTTCTATTTTTTGGCCAACTGAATTTTGAGTAAATTATACAATATGATTACAGTTAGAAATGCAGATAGTGTTAATAATGATTTAAAGGGGAATAAAAAGATAATTGATCTAGTATTCAGGACGATGTTTCTATATTTTTGGCCATAGCTGTATATGAAGTTTCTTTCGATACAATACAAACGAACTTGACAGTTTTGGGTTGAACATTTGAAATGAAAGAAATCAATAAAGCAACCCAAATGCAGCCACCTGATTACTTAACGTGTCGTGCAAAAATAGGAAAAAACACTTATACGAGTACGCTCTGTTTGCTGCCAGACAGATGAGGGATGACAGATTCAGCACAGTGGACTGAATCGGGTTTTCGTAAAACCTAAATTAAGTAAATTATGCGACGAAAATAAAAATGTATAATAGGATATTGTTATTATTTACGAGCTATTCTTTATTTTCGAAATGCTTGGTGATTTAGTCACAATAGTGTATATGAAACGTTAAGCGAATGCGGAAATTTAAAGATTTTTAATATATATATTACGTATAAAAATCTCGTGTTACGGTGTTCATGGTCAAACTCCTCCGAAACGGCTTGACCGAATTTTATAAAATGTGTGTATATTTGGTAGGTATGAGAATATGTCGTAAAGTACATTTTACGTTTCACAGAGGGAAAACGCAAATTTAATTAAAATATACACAAGTTATATGCAATATTAAAATGGAAGTCAAGCGGGTCGTCTCGGAAAGAATGTTCATAACCAACTTTGCTACCTATGTACTTGAAAGATCGAATTTAATTAAATTATGCACGAGTTATTAAATATGGGTGGCAGAAACCCAATTGTTGGTTTCGTTACATATGTAAAGGGAAATTAATTAATAAATATAGGCAGGAGAACGTCTACCGGTGTTTTCTAGGTATACATATGTATAATAAAATATAACATTTTGGTTAGTGCTGCCGATTAATCCAGTTCTCCCAGTACATCCCCTGAAATTTTTACACTGCGTGCGCCGTAGCCGAGTGTATAGCAAGTGCACGCTTCATTCGGTGTATCCCTGGTTCGAGTCCCGGCCGGTGCAAGTAACATCAAAAATTATAGCATCGTGTTTTTCTAATAGTGGTGGCCTCTCGGCAGGCAATGGCAAACCTCCGGGTGTATTTCTGCCATGAAATAACTTCTCACAAAAACCATTTGCCGTTCGGATTCGGCGGATAACTGTATGCCCCTCAATTTGTGTTACAACATCAAGAATTGTAGAAGTTTTATTCTACCACCAAGCGCATTCTCGATATTTTCTAAAAAATCGGATTAAAAAGTTTAAAAGTTTAAAATTTGTGAAATTTTTGTAATGTTTGCGAAGACTTTGAAACTTGGATTTCCATGAGTTTTGTTGAACTATAAACTATATTTTCCTACAAAAATTACTAAAATTAAATAAGAAACAAATAGCCTGCCAAAAATAAATGTATTAAAATAATGTAATGGTTAATTCATATCCAGAATAATTAATGACGATCGATATCAAATGTTTTTGAGTTTCAAAATATACGGTCCGTGGACTCGTGCAGCACCCAGCGAACTTCAAATTTAAATCAAAAACAACTCGAATTATAAAAAAAATACAATCAAAATTATAGTAATGTAAATATGTATATAAACCATATTTTGGGGAAATGTGAGGTAATGGAGTTATACAATTTTTTTCTTAAATTGGGCTTAACTCATTAGTGAAAGAGTTTATGGCAAACCATACAAAAACGGGGTGTTATTACGATCATAATCGAATTAATTGACTTAAGTTATGTTTTCAATACTAATTTACCTACTAATTACCGGTTAATTTCAGCTAACTGTGTGGGGGTGGTTGAACAGTAAAGCGTATCTCCCATTTGTGTCCAGTAGGAAATCGATATAGTAGGAAAAGTATAGACTGATTTAGTGCACTTGTAGTCTGATCGGCAAAAAAAAAGTATAAGTTATTTAATAAAAACTAGCAAGCGAACAGCTGTCAGACTACGTCTGACAATTTTTTGATATTGATCGTACTTATAAATATTTACGTATGTATGTACAAAATTTATAAATAAAAACATTATTGTATCATTAAACGTTCAATATTTCATTCATCGTTCAATATTTCGTGAATCCAAGGAGTGCCCAGTTCCATACGAACAGATCCAACTAAAGCGGCATTTCGTAACTTTATATAAATAGAAAAAGCTAATATTTACATTACTCATTTTCCAATCGGATATTTTATGGGCACACGCACGTTTACAAAGAATCGTTAGTATGTACATATGTATGTATGTCAGAGTCACTCATTCAGTCTGCAGCAACAGCTTGTATGCTGAGAAAAGCGAATAATGGTTTTTATTTGATTGAAATTGCGAATTTCATGTTATTGCGGTCTTTTAGTCTTCATAGACTTCATGCTTATTACTGTAAATTAAAAAATAAAGTGAAAAGATCTTACTACGGAATTTCAAGAAACTTCTCATGCGATTGCAGGATAGGTTAAATGGGTCCAATACAATATTGGTATTCTTTATTGTAGGAAATGCTATGCTTGCGTTTCAACACCTTCTTACTAAATTCGTTATGCAAACAGTTGTTTGAGGTAGTAAAACTTTTCGTTTGAACCGAGGTCTCTATATTTTCCATACTTAAATAATAAAATTGATCATCAAAAACTTTGCGACTATTGTACTTTGCGCTCTTGAATCCAAAGTCTTCAATTAATAGCGGTATTTTTAATATTGTTTTGTATTATAATTTTTTTAGAAAGTAATCGTCTCCTTGACTACTGATTAGGTACTTGCTACAAAAAACCGATTGAGAACTTTTATTAGTTTTTATATTTTTTTCTTATCATTATAAATTAAAAATGAAACACAATTAGCAAAAAATCCATTGTGAAACTGAAAATAAGTTACACAAACTCTGATTGATCCATAAATGAAAAAGAAAGTTGCTCGGGTTTGTTATTCCGTGAAAAATATACCTTTAGCATTTCTATGGACACATTTTAATCAATATTTCCTGAACTTGTTACGATATTACTAATTTTAAAATAAAAATGGCCCATCTTCTTTAAGGAAAGCCGTCTTAGCTAATTTTTTCAATCACCATTTTTTGATATCACTACTTTTATAGCTTAGATAATAGGAAAATAAAACTTCGATTGCACAACAGTTTCGTGCAGTTGCATTGGGAGTACTAACATGAAAAGCTTTGAATGCAGACAATATTCAGGTTTTCAAAAGTCTCTGATCAACTTTTGTTTTAAATACGTTTTTGTTGTAGCAAACTTTGCTGCAGCTTTTCAGTCTGTGTATGTATTACATTATTTGCACATGCCCGTGCATATGTACTCGTATATGTATAATTTTGCATACTTATTGCACAGGGTAAAAATAATTACGATATGTAAAGGGGCAGGCACCTCCTATTTAAACTGAATTTCATATCATACTGTATATTTCTGAAAGTGTTGGTGGTAGAGTACTGGAACATGGTATGGAGATATATGCCATCAATTTCATACCCATTGAGATAAAATATGGGTTATTGAAAACGCGGAAGTGTACATCCCATAACAAATTGACTTTTCATGCATGATCTCTGGAACTATTTGTCGTAGAATAATGGAACTGGATATGTAGAATTTGTATATTCGTATAAAAACCTATGATACTCACGGGTATAAGTTAGTAAAAATGAATATTATTATGCTTTCCATGATTTTCTTATCAACTACAGATAGCAATAACATTCAAAATTAATAAGTAAAAAATGATTCATATAATGCGATTATTATTATCATGCTTTAGATTAATTTTAAATTTTTTCGATTATTTTTCTTATAAAAGTAATCAAAAAAAGTATTGAAAAATTTTGTTTTTGTTTTAATGACAAATAATAAGGTAACCATCCTCTTCGTGGAAGGGCAGTTGCCCTTTTGTAACCTCTAAAAAGTGTCTTCTTGAATGACTTGGTTTTGATATTTCTTTTAGAATATTCAAAAGTAAGCTCGCTGTAAAAATATCGCTTTTAGGCAAATCAAAAATAGGCGTAACCGAAGCGTTTGCGAGAGAACTGCAGAAATTTTACCATTTTACATAAATAATAATTTACATTGGTGTTTTTTACTTCGTCGCAAGCAAATTTTGTGAATTTTGTGTTAGACCCATTCCTAAATTGGTGCGACAAACAAGAGTCACTGAGAAAGCGAATCTGGTGTGGTCACTCCGACGTTTTCGATTTCAGAGCCCGCCAGAATCAGCAACGTCTGTTTAGCCGATATCCTCCTTAGTTGATGACGGTGATGCCTGCCTGGCTGGTTGATTTCCGCGCGAAAGTAGTGGCTGACATCACCGCCATCCAGGAAATAAAATGAAGGGGCAGGATAAGAAAGCCATTGGAGTTTGGTGTTGAATTTGTGTTAGGAGAGAGACCTCGCCGCCAAGACCTGTCGTTCACTCCGGTGAACGAGTCGCCACGATTCGCATCACAATGAGATTTTTTGACAACTAGCTGATTTGTCCTCACGCCCCGGAGGAAGAGAAATACGATGTGATCAAAGAACATTTCCACGAGCGCTGCCCCCGTCATGATATCAAAATCGTGCTTGGTGACTTCAATGCCGGGTTGGGTTAGGGAGGGTTCTTTGGTCACAATGTTGGATTCCAGCGAGCCCGAAAGAGCAACTGGCGTGATGAGTAATCGTGCCTCAAAAGAAAAGAAGAACGCTGCCTAATGGGGCATTAACATTCCGTCAACCGACCTCAACGAAGTTCGGATAGCAAAAACGCTGCTAAGGGACAACAAAGCCACGGCAGCTGATAAATTACAAGCTGAGCTATTCAAGAGTGATGGCGAATAGCTGCACGAGGTTATTTGCAGAATATGGTCGGACGAATGCATGTATGATACTGCAATACGCGCCAATTACCGGGCTCAGCCTGCTCACCATTTCGAATAAGGTTTATCGAGCGTATTGTGCGAAAGGCTGAAGCCAGCCGTCAACGAACTGATTGGACTTTATCAATGTGGCTTTAGACCTGGTAAGTCTACCATGGATCAGATGTTCACGATACGCCAAATATTGGAAAAGATCCGTGCGAAGAGGATCGATATATACCATGTATTTGTCGAGTTTAAATCAACTTTCGACACCACGAGAAGATGTTGCCTATATGACGAGTTGTCTGAGTTTTGCATAGCTACAAAACTAATATGGCTATGTAAAATGACGTTCAACAACGCCAAAAGCTCAGCCAGAATTGGGAAGGGGAAGGACCTTTCCGAGCCTTTCGATAACAAAAGAGGTTTCACATAGGGTGACTCCCTATCATGCGACTCCTTAAGAATATGTTGGAATAGATAATGCGAGGCGGCCACCGTAGCCGAGTGTGTAGCGTGTGCGCGCTTCATTCGGTGGGTCCCAGGTTCGAATCCAGCTCGGGGCAAGTAACATCCAAAAATAATATAAAAAGTTATTTCTAATAGCGGTCGCCCCTCGGCAGGCAACGGCAAACCTTCGAGTGAATTTCTCACAAAAACATTCGCCGTTCGGATTCGGCGTAAAACTGTAGGTCCCTCAATATTTGTTACAACATCAAGACGCACACCACAAATTGTAGGAGAAGTTCGGCCAAAATCGCTTAAGCGGTTATAGCGCCAATTAAGTAAGTAAGTAAGATAATGCGAGCAGCAGAATTAAACCGGTCAGCGATCATTTTATATAAGAGTTTTCAACTAATGGCGTATGCCAATGATTGATTGGTCCCACAATAATGCAGTGCTAGCGCCGGCCATATGAAATTTTAAATTTTAACAGCGCGTTACGTTCTGAAGTTGGAAGAGGAAGACAGAAATGAAAAAGATTGAAGATAAAAACGAGAAAACGGAAAAGGTAATTGAATACAACACCTAGCAACGAACTTCGAGAGAAAGTAAAAAATTGTCTGTTTGAAGAAATTAGAGGGTAAAGATATTAAGACATTTTACCTGAACATCGTTTTATTATTGTTCCTTGCAAAATAATTACAGCTCTTTCCGCAAAATTCGCTGAAACAGTAACTGTTTAAACCTTTTACAGTAATGCTTAAATTTTGAAAAGCAGGCTTAGAAAATATCATTCTTTGCTGTCTAGAAAAGAAACTGGCTTATATTCGCCGACCACTTTCAGTTAATTAGAATTATGCACCCCTCAAATTTACTTGGATACCAAGGCCGAAACCTAGTCCTACTAGTACTTGCGTCCATCATATGGTTGAAATTCTCAAAGTACAAACAAGACGTCAAAGAGCTGTAAAAGTTGAAAATCGGTGTATGCCACCGAATAAAATACCAAACCAATAAAACTAAAATAATTGTAAAACTATGAATATCAACAGCATGGAATAGGCCAACATCTCTCACCGCTGAGCTAAAATGACTAGCAAACGATATAGTGAAAAAATTATTAACAACAACAAAACATAGTAATAGTAAAAACAAAGAGGCTGAGCAAAAGCACTCACGAAAAGAGCAGCGGGAGTATAGCGCACCTAAGCGTCTAACTAAACCAGCCATTGACGACGACGACGATCTATACTCGCGCAGCGCTGAAATCATGGATACCGCTAGACGCTTTTCGAGCACCAACATAAGAAAAATTGCCGTATCTCCAAGATCGAAATGCCGCGCGGTAGCTGGTGGCCCGCACACGAACACACATACACAAAAGTGAACAGAAATTAGTGTGAAAAGGGGCGATGAATTGGGCGCTGCAAATGAGGTGAATGAGATTGTACACTGCAACGATTTCCATGGAGAGGCTGCTTTTCGTTAGGTAGAAAGAGCGTTGGCACTTTGCTACGATCGTAGTAGAATTTTTTCATAAATTGCATAGATGCGAAATTCATAAGATAACCGACGCATACCGATATATTTTGAATTGATGTATTCTTATCGAGCCGGTTGATTTTTGGAAATTTCTTTGAATTATGACGTTCGAAGCTTTTTTATTTAACCCATGCACTTTAAGTGACATAATATATGTACATACATATAAAAGACGACACGTATAATAAAAAAAACAACTCCGATAAATTTAAAAAATTACCAAATGAAAGAAACAAAGTAAAGACTTGAACCAAGATTCAATTATTAAAGATTTGGTAAATAATGGCATTCTCCTTTCATTGAAAGTTAACATAGAAATATGAATTTGGTCTAAAAATGTAGCTTTTGCTTCCAATTTGCACGTAAATTTGAAGATTTAGCAACACAGTGCTTTGGTAAAGGAGTCGATTTTGTCAAGAGGGGTTAAGAAACCTACTTAATTACCAAACCGTTTATTATTGAATCAAGAACTTGGCATTATTATTTTGAAATTCATTGACCTATAAACTATATACCTAAACATTTTACGAAAATTCGAATAAACAAGTTAGAAATTTTGATGAAAGTTTGTTACATTTTGAGAAATTTAGATTTACATGTATTTGTTTTATTACGAATTAAAGTTTTATAAAAAATTAACAAAAAAAAAAAAATAAATGCATGAATAACAATGCGAATTTAACTCACTTTATCTCTTTCGCTACGTTTTTATATATTTTACTAAGAGTTTTCTGGAAATTTGCTACGCAATTTTTTTCATGAGGTACCAACCCTGGGCAGAAGCTTCGAATTTATTAATACAATATATAAATATGCAGATATATGTATAAAAGTATATGTTTCAATATATTAAATTGTGTTGCGAAAAGCGCCGTTACCTAGTCCATGGTTGTTGTTGTTATTGACTTTGCATATTTTTTCATCAATACTCATATAGGTATGTATTGGTGCTTGTATTTATTTTTTTATTTCAAAACCAACTGACTCTGCAGCCAACAAGATCAGCAACCACAACGCCGAGCGACGGAGATCAAAGCTGGTTGTGCGCTGCGGCGCGGAGATACGCTGAGTCAGTCAGTCAGCAGTGATCAGCATCAGCGAACGACCAGTACCACCGAAGTGAACTGAGTGGCGGCGGTGGCGACAGCGATTAGGCAACTCACCGTAATATCGACGTTTTCGTCACGACAAATAGCAGTATAAGAAAAGCACGCGTGTGATTTGAAAGTGAATCTGAAGAAGCAAGCGTCGCGCCGAAAATCAAAGTTTTCACTGTTTTTTTATTCCATTTAGTTTTGAGGTTAATTTGCTGATTTTTCCTAACTTTGCATGACATTGCGCACATTACTTAATGATAATATTCATTGTTTAGTTTTTAAATATTTTTTCACTTATGGTTGTTGTGTTGTGCAGGTATGGCCTTTTCTTTTTAAGTGGTCTCCAAAGGCGTCATAGCGTGTGACAAAACGAAAGTAAGCGGGTAGTGCGCGACGACCAACGCTCCTATCGCAAGCTTAAAGTTGTGCTGCAAATATTTCTATACAAATATACTACATCTAGACATACATACATACATATGTATGTACATACATACATAAGTACAAACATAAATACGTTAACATGTCGTTTTGCTTTTGTTGCTTTTAATATTGGCGAATATGTGAAAAATTACACGCTGCGAAAGCAAAAGCTAATGGTATTAAAATCCCATTGGGAGCGTATAAATATTTGCAAAACAAAAAAGTGACGCAAGCAAGAAAAAGCTAAACGGAAAGAGGAGAAAAGTTGAGGTATAGAATGTAAATAATAAAAATACCACGAATTATATACGTTGCAATCCAGAGCAGTCAAGACACAACGAATCACAGTTAAAAAAGAATCTCCGTGGTGAGCATAGAACATACATACATACATATTTACTTACTATAAAACAAAAAAATTAAAAATATACACACGGGCACACTAATAAATGTGTTATGGAGCATTCCAGCCACAGTGTACATTCAAGAGATTACACTGTAATTGGATGTATTTGCAAAAATTTTACAGATGTGTTATGTATTTTGTTACTTTTAATTAATTTTTTTAACTTTTTACCAGAGACATAACTATTATAAGAAAAACAAGTAACAGTTAATAAATAATTCTTATAATGCATACAAATTGTTTGAGTACTAGTAATCACAGAGATAAATATTTTTAGGTATTCAACGACCTTTATTTTGAGATTTATGTTGTAAAAGCCTTCCATAATAATTATCAATGATAAAAATATTTTAAGTCTTAAAGAACGGGAATTTTTTATGACCATTTCGAGTTTTGTTCGAAACTGATTCGAGACTACCTCGATATAATTTCGGGACCAGTTCGGCATAGCTTCTGAGCTTGTTTCGTACTATTTTGGGTCCCGAAATAGTTCTGTCTTTCAAGACTTAAACAAAGTTTTCTCATAATTACTTTTACAATGTCTTATGTAGGTATATGTTTCGCTGATAATTATTATGGAAAGACTTTTATAATATAAGTCTCAAAATAATAGTTATCGTTGATTTAAAAAATTGTTCTTACTCATAATTACTATGAAAATCCATTTATGATATAAGTTTCGAAATAATAAAAATAGGTAGCTTATAAAATGGGTCTGATTCATAATTATTACCAAAAGATTTGTATACTTGTTATCAAAATTAGGATGACTTTTTTAAAACCCAACGGTCAAATAATTATTATTCTGGATGTATGCTTTTACAGCTAAACTTTAAAATGAAAAGCATACTTTTTAATAATTGATTACATACTCAAATATAAGTTATTAAAGTAACACCGAAGAAAGTCAATTTAATATTTGTATTTCATAATAAGATCGATTTAAAATTCTAATAGGAACCTTATATGATCGAATTAAGGGGGTTTGTAAATTGTCGGTTTGCCCTTACACACATCAAACAACTTATTAAAGTTCAGTTTTTTGTTTCATTTATTTTTTATTAAAACTTTGTTAAGTCTTTGTGTCACTACTCCACTTCTATAAATGTACACTAGCACATTCACGTAATTTCGTCAAACAGTTAGATCATTTAAGGTTGTTATAATATGACTATAAATATTGAGCGGGAAAAACAAGAATGGCATACTCTGCAAATATTTACATTCCACTATGGGAAATTTGGCAATTTTCTGGCCAAATATTTCTCTTAGCATGTGTTGTAAATGATAATAATTTTTATAAAAAAATCACGATTTAATCGTTATTTGGTGATTTCTGTTTTTTCGATACAAAATAATCGTTATTCTTGGATTTTTATTTTTTCGATCAAGATTGATTGTTATTTTGTGATTTTAATTTTTCCGATAAAAAATAATCGTTATTCTTGGCCTTTTATTTTTTCGTTTATTAAAAATAACGATCAATGTTGACCGAAAAAATTAAATTCTCAAAATAACGATTATGTAGTTATTGAAAACAAAAAGTCTTCAAAATAAAAATAACGCCAGATTTGTGTAGCATATGGCATAGGGGCTAGATCGATATGTTCGAGTTTTGTTTTGAACGAATTTTTGGCAGTAATCCTTTGATCAGAAAAAATCAAAGTAACAGATATTATCGGCCCCTGGTTGTAATGAATTTTTTGTTTTCATTCTTTAGTAAAAAACACTTCATTGTATATGAAGGAGCCACTTTGTTCCTGTAAAAAATAATTATGACATTTGGAGGCAGGCTGTCAAAGTCAGCACTGGTGAGTGAAGTGTTGTGGTCGATACTGTGTATCTTGTATTTTGTAAAAATATTTTTTTTTAAATAACATAGTCCAACAGGAATTTATCCATAGAGTACAAAGGTTAGTCTAGTACGTTTGAGTTTATTTTTATTGGACCTTAAAGGTTAAGGGGTTCCCAATGGGTATTTGTACACCCAAAAACTTAAAGAGTTACAGCTTTGATAGCTAAGGAAATGTTTTTCCTTATAAAATCATTAGCTTAAGCTGCCACCATCTCTTCTTCTGTTATTTTTTCCATAACTTTAGTTGCATACATTTAAAATATAGCAACGCTAAGTGAATGTTATTAGTACTACCTTTTTAATGCTTCCGGAAAACAATACGAAAAAAATGGTCGAAGGAAGAATGCTCACGGATCGAATAGCAGATATGGAACGTTTAATTTTTATAAAGAACGAAATTTCTTTAGACATCAAAGCTGTTACTCTTAAAGTATTTGTACCTGTGTTACAAATACCAATCGTCACCTCCATAACTTTCTATGTGCGAATAAAACCACCTGAAACGTGCTGGACTATACAAACAGTAGGCTATTTATAATTTTGTCGCAGCAAAAGTTACTATTTAAAAATAAAACTAATGTTAAATTTTTAGTCATAAATTATTCACAATCACTGCCCATGGCATTAGCTGTTTTCTTTTAATTTTTACATCAGATTTAATAAACCTTAACCTCTACGTCGATACTATTACATATAGTCGAAGTTATCACATATAAATTTTGGACCCGATTGAGGGAAATATCGAATCATCGCACACATCACATGGCACAGTTGAATATTTGAAGAAGAAAGAAGCGAATATTTTGCATTTAAGTATTTTTTTTAATAAAATTAATACTTTTTCTATGTTTTTCTGGAAACTTTTAGGGCTACGCTCATATTTAAAAACATTAATGTACTTTTTGGCGTAGAATAGGTCTTACCTTACGGTATGGGCACCAATGTCAGGTTTTTATTGTTGTAATCTCTATTTCTTTAATTATAAGGAAACGGCTCGATTAATTTTTTTTTTTTTTTTTGTAGTCAAATGAAGATGTTAGCTTTCGTTTGACATACATTTCATGTTGGTTGATATCTTCCTAATATTTAAATTTCTCAAATGAAAATTGTATAAACACATGCACACAAATATGTGTGTGGTGTTTGGTTGAGTGTTTGCTGTTGGGCGATTTAAATATACTCGTGCAGCCCTTTCTTTGCATTGCATAATTTTAGGCGGGCAAGTTAAAGTAGAGTAAAAGAAGAGAAAATGCTGCCAAGCACTGCAAAATAACAATGCTGATTGATGCTGTTCGACAACAGCTGGAAGTTGATGTTTAGTATGTTAAAATATAAACCACGCTTCATTATTAAGGAAAATGCCGCCTACACGAAATGCAAGAAGGCAACGAGCTTATTGGTGGTGATTTTAACACAGAAATCACTTCAAATACTAGATTGGCGAAATTTATGAGCGATACTTTTAATTTGGATTATATTCGAAATGATGCTCCCACAACTATTGATAACACAACCGTTGACTTAGTTTTTGCGAGAAATTTAAATGTTAATTTAAAAACATATATTTCCTATTTTTCCTATCATAAGCCTATATTATCACAAGTAACTTTCAAAAAATAATAAAATTGATTCGCGTATGTTATTTATCATTTATCTTTACTATTGATAACAGCCATTGACTTCGTTTTTGCGAGAAATTTAATTGATAATTTAAAAACATTTTTATCCTATTTTTCCTATCATAAGCTTATGTATATCATCCAAAGTAACTATCAAATAAAGAAATTCATTTGCTTGTATTATTTATCATTTATTGTTACATACATATGTTTTCTGTCTTATCGGATGGCGTATTCTACGTTAAACTTAATGGCCGTGTCTCTGACACAGCCTGCTTCTTTTTAATGTACTTTTACAAATTCCAATGAACTTGCTGAATTGGTGATGACACGTACAGGCCGGTGTCCGAACTATTAATAAAAGTTGTTTGACGTTTTTTAAACCAACATTTTTGAGCTTTAGACTACTTTCTGAAAATACTTCAAAACGCAAAATCTCTAATTTGGCGCCTATACATACATATACATATGTCTTATATAGGTAATAATTTTTTGGAATACTTTTAAGAAACATTTTTCGAGTATTCTGCTATGGAATGCCCCACATTTACATATATTTTTACACTGCATGCAATTTGTGGAAAATTATTTACAATTATGCATGTGTGTTTGCGTGTGTGGGTGGTGTGACATATTGTAAATTGTGGAGGCTGCAGCACCAACCGACCGGACCAGCAATGCGCACCGCTTTATCACATACTACAAGTATAAGAGCTGAAAGCTATCAAGCGCACCAATATGACCAGCAACAATTCCCGCGACGAGCCATTATAGTGACAACAGTTAGCGTGCTAGCCACAGCTCTCATACTCATACGCTGATATTATATGTACATATGTAGTTAGGGGCAGTAACGTTGGGATGGGAGAGTACCAGCAATTATATAAAAAAAATAAAAAACACACGAAAACAAATAACGAAAAACACAATAGTGCGATTCGCGAGAGGTGAGAAAAACTAAAATTTGTTCAAAAACTTGTAAATATTGAAAAAATGTGAAAACTAATATTTGAACAACTGTTTTTTTTAAACAAAATATACCTGTAGTATCACTATTATTAAGTGATTATTACTGTGCAACAACACAATAAGAATGCAGTAATAAAACGGATAAAAAGCTAAAAATGTTTTGGTGGAAATTACAAAAGCGAAATTTAAAGAAAAGTGATAAATATGATACATAAAATAGTGATAAACGGCGATAAAAAAGAAAAGAAGGAAGTGTGGCAAACAACCACAAGCCAGACGAAAAAAGGTATTACAACTAAAATCACAACATATAGTAACTAGTTGTCAAATTCAGTACTAACAAAAAAAATGCAAAGTATTTCTCCTGCTTGGTACTTGGTACCTTAAAACAATACCAAGAGCTATATACTTTTAATATTTTTTATTGATTAATATTACTTTTTTTCGTTTTTCACACGAGGTCAGCTTTCGATTTCCATAAAGAAATGCCAGCGGTCGTTAAAATTGTTTATAATTATGTATCAGCAAATCTCGTGTCTTTTTGGTTAATTTTTTATTTAAGTAATACCGCAGACCATAGAGCGACGAGCTGAAGGAGCTTTAACGACAATTAAGAAGAAAAAAAAAATTAAATTTATTTATTCAAAGAAATTTCTGCACAATACTCTTAAAAGAAAGAAGAGGATATTATATCATATGTAGTTCGAAATAATGTTTTTGAAAAGTTGTGCTAAGAATTTATTATATAAAAAGGGGTTTTTGAGCTTTCGACTGAAACTATCTGAAAACTCACCGGTGTTCTAAATGGCAGTGCATACTTTTCGAACAAAAGCAAAACCAAGTTCTTAGGACGCAGACTTCTATATAAGACATATGTTCTTTGAGTCCAATATTGGACAACAAAAACGACACGATATGCCAACATGTTGACATTTTCTAATTTGGCATTTAAGTCGAAAATTTATGGCAAAATTTCGACTGCTTTAATTTTACAGATAATATTTGTTGTGGAATTTGACCTAATGGAAGTCGAATTCATATAAGGTGGAGTTAAATCAACAGTAGAACGATTTCGTCTCACGGCTATGAATAATATAAATTCGCTTTGAACCAAGCATTGGATGTGTAATATGTAGCCTAGGAAGTAGAGCTGGAATACAATCGATAGTTGAAAACTATGCAGTATTAAATTATTATTATTATTAAACGATAATGACTACGGTAGACAGTTCCATTTTCCACAGGGATTATTTTTTTTATCCAAATTATAACTAAAAAACTGCTTTAACCATTGCCATGCAATTATTTCATAATTTTACTTAAATAACAAATTATTATATTTATATTAGTTTAGTTTCACAACGTTACTGAATATGGTGATCAATTTATGTAGTTTATTCGATTTTCCATTGTTATCAAATATTTTTTTAGTAAATAAACTATGTTTTGTATTTTGGCTATTGTACGCTAATGATTCGACTGCCCAACTGCGACACTACTACTTTGCGCAACAGTATCTGCATTTTCACATAGCTCATTTAAATTAATGCATTTTAAATTCTTGTTGTTGCTGTTTTTGAGTAAACGTTTGCTTTCATGCGCGTTCGCTCACAAATACAAGTAAATATTGTAACATATTCATGAATTTTATTTTTCCATAGACTATCTAAATTGTGATTGCACTCAATTTTTGCAAATTCACAGCAATCTGCTCATTCAGTCATCCATATATGTAGCTTGCTATCAAACATGAAAACATGTCATAAGGGGTTTTTTGTTTATTTAATTGCACATACATACATAGGTGCAATACATATGTACATTTATTGACATCTGAATAAATATGTACGTATATTTACATACTCTACTAAGTTCATTATGGTGTATCATTTTACACATATGCTCGCGTTCGATTTTTTATTAAGTTATATAAATTTTTTCAGAAAACTTCCATTTTTTTTAATAGATCGGCGAGCTGCACTTAGAGCACATATCAAAACTTCTAAAACGGTTTCCTTAATTAAGCATAGTTTCCGAAAACGGCATGCAAGATAACGTGAATAATTTAAAATATTTTTACTTGAGTTTCGAATAAAAACTTCAGAGATTCATTTCACTGTGATTTTTAATTACTTTCATTTTCTTTTTTTCGAAAACTTAGTAAATTTGCCTTTGCCAATGACACACAGGTAATATTACTAAAATTCAATGCGTATTTCATTGGCTCTACTCATGTAGAGTAAGTGTATTTATTTATTTTATGATCAAATTTGGGTATTGCCAAGAGCAAACAGGTCCACACGTTCAACACATGAGTATTATTTTAGCGAATCCATTTGGATTTTGGTTTTTTTTCAAACAGTTATTTTCTGTATTTCAATACATTGTCAAAAATGTCATTCAACAATTTAAAGATTACAGTGGTATTTAGTTTAGCACTAAAAAGCTTAAAAATCCTTTTAATTTTGAAATACCTATAAAAGCAATTTTAGTGTCAAAGTTCTATTCTGTTCTACTTTCTTTTCTTTGTTTTGATTCCCGAATGCACTTTGTTTCCATAACGGTTGTTTGTAACAAACTAAAATAATAGATATAATATATACATACATATAAACCATTAATATTTACATATACGAGTACATATATGCCCACGATAACTCGAGTAAAACTGGGACTTACAAAAAATACGAATTTAAGGAACCATAAAAAAGCCAACTTGGAGGGATCGAATATATAACAGTATTTTTCCAAACTTAAAAAAGTACAATTTTAATTTTCGACGAATCAATTATATTTTAAAACTTTAAATAGTATTTTTCAAAAACTTTATAACAGTACTTTTCAAAACTTAAAAAACACGATTTTCAGAGAGAAATATGTGCGTACTTTATATTTATAATAGAAATAATCAATAATCATTTTGATAACTATTGATATTGGGTAATTACTTAAAATTTTCTATCGGTAGGAATTGTATTCAAAAATGTGTCTTGATAAAAGCATATAGTAAAACTGTTATTTACAACAATTTACTATATTTAACGTAAATAAAATTTCTTTAATTTCGAAAAAGTCTCAAATGTATTTGGAACATTTTTAAACAGGTGGCATCATTCTTCAAACACATTTTCACGTTTAAATTTTCTTAAGCCTACTTCCTTTAAATCACATGCCGAAATATTTTATTTAACTTAATGTAATTTGGCTTTATAAAGAGCAAGCAACGCCCTCCAAAAGTATTTTTAAAATACAGCTTTCTAAAACCTGCTTCTCATGATACCATATTTCAGTATTTGATTTAACTTATTATAATTTTAATTAATTTCTAAACAGGTGACAACCTGAAATTATGCTTTCTAAATTTTTAGTATCGGCCGCCCCTTGGCAGACAAAAATCATTTACCGTTCGGGGTCGGCGTAAAACTGTAGGCGCCTAAATTTGTGTTACAACACCAAGACGCATACCAGTTTGATTTTCACCTCCCCAATTTAATTTTCACCTTATTTGCTCCCATTTTGATTTTCACCTCCGTTTTGCCAGAAAGGGGTTTATTGACTTTTTACCGTCAAAAAAACAAAATTGGCTGATATATAAAACTTGGGTTCATTTGAGATTAGGCACTCCTTTACTTATTTCATTTTGTTTTTAGCTACGGTACCTTCAGAAATATATGTACATATACTACATATGTATCTATAAATTCCGGGGTATGTTTACGTTTTATCAAAAGTTTTCGTTCCATGCATGTCGACCCACGCTAATGAAAATATATTTAATCATCATGGCATCTGTATTTGAGTTTCAATTAGCTTTTACGTCACCTGCGGGGGGAAAAAATATTCACCCACCTATGTAAGTATACATGTTCAAATTACTTGCAGAGCTAAATTTAACCAACAACACAATAAAACAAAAGCAAAACAGAATTATAGAAAATACATTAAATAAAAAATAAAAAAATATTAAACGAAAACTGATTTGTAGTTGCTATTTCTTTGCACGTCAAAGCAAATTATTGGCGCTCGATCATTCACTGTGAATACAAGCAGCAGCGTTTTGGGAAAGCGAGTGCCCTGTAAGAAATGGCTGCCTTCAACATCTCCTTAATAAGATTAGTACACTTCATGATTTGCTGCATACTATTTACCGCCCCACTATTGTATTATATTTAGTTTCGTTATTTATTTATTTGTTAAAATTAGAGCTACACATTTCGTATAAAATATACAAAACTTAAATTAATTAAGTACAAAATTTTCAATTTCATTTTATTTCGTATGCACTCCGAAACACCCTACAGCAACAAAGAAATTAATCCATTAAAATTAAAATTGTCCACGTTATGCAGTTCATCCTTAGCACTATCTCTCACCACCGCCCGTTCATCAATCAATCGTCCTCATCGCAGAAGCATCCATCCTTTGAATTCTCCATTATCCAATCCAAATACTTTGTTACACGCGTGTAAACACCCGGATAATTGGGTCTGGCGCAACCATTGCCCCACGACACAATGCCGATCTGTTCGAAACGCTTATCATCTGGGCGCATACGCACTAGCGGCCCACCAGAGTCGCCTTGGCAAGAATCGCGTTCACCCACACCCGGATAACCAGCGCACATCATATTTTTCGTAATCATCTTTTGTGTGTAATTCGTTTGCGCAACACAATGATCATTGTCCAACACCGGTACCTCAACTTCTTGCAGCAAACAAGATGGCTTGCCATCCTCCTTCAACGTGCCCCAGCCGGTCGCAATGCCCTTGGTGCCTATGAATAGATCATTGCGTTCGAAGGCTCGTGGTAAACAGATTGGTCTGATGAAGCTCGTAATGGGTACTCGATCATTGAGACGCAGCAAAGCGATATCATTATCGAAATTGGAGAAACTGAATTTCTGACTGAAGGCGCGTAAGACAAATCGTGTTTCGGGACGCTCCTTATCATTGCAGCGATCGTGCTCGCCAAATGTAACTTTTATCATAAACCACATGAAACCTTTAACACAATGCGCGGCGGTGAGGACATATCGATCGTTGACAAGCGTACCGCCACAATAGAAACGATTGAAGTAACTGAGACGTGCCATCCAAGGGTATTCGCTGACGCCGGCCGTCTGACCGCCAACTATGCGGGATTCGTCATTGCGCTCGCCGCACCTGAAATTAAAAGTGTTATGAGAGTGTTAAAAATATGTATATTTCATATGAGATATTTATTTATTTATATTAAAATATTTTACATTTATTTATCTATAAAAATAATGAATCCGTGTGTAAAAGTCCATGCAAATGAGGAAATTCTCTGATTGCCATTCACCTGCGAGTGGGTAGCACGATTCTTTTGCATACGGCTCAAGAAACTCACGACTTCCGTGTGGTTTCACCCAAGTGCCCTCTCGGTAGCTCCCGAAAATCCGTTTGGGAGTGAGATACAGTGAGAAGGTGCACCTGGTAGGAACATTACAAAGATTTCGGGTTAAGAGACTACCCGAGTCTGCGGTTCTGTTCACCAGTAGGTGCGGCCGACAGTGGGCGTCTGACTTCGACCAACCTGCTTGCTATATATGTAAATTTGTCTTGACAAAAACCTCCGCTAACGGACTGAGACTGATCGATTTTGTCGGATTCGAAAATAGTAGTTTGTGGCATCATGTATGTTCCAGCGTAGAAAGATTCACCAGAAAACGTGGCTGTCTCCGGTTCGAAAAATTCGAAATTAAGCCCAATCACATTGTGATAGACGGAAGGTTTTGCTTCCAGTGTATTAGAAATGCGAACACTCCGAGGACCGAACATCGTCTCGGATAATTATCTTGTCGCAGCCAAGATACGCATACGCTTCAGTGCAGCATAGAACGTGCGTCTAAATATACATAG
Organism: Anomoia purmunda; assembly: GCA_951828415.1. NCBI lineage: Eukaryota > Metazoa > Arthropoda > Insecta > Diptera > Tephritidae > Anomoia > Anomoia purmunda. The sequence goes on from OX639996.1 coordinate 92,503,303, forward strand.
AAAACTAAGTGTCGGAAAGTTCCAATCGCAACTTAGATCTACAAACTTCACCACTCGACTTTCGCACCTGCTCACTAAGAGTACTCCTCAGCAAATCGGAAATCACGAGCATTCTGAGCACATTTCTAGCTTATTTCTAGAAAGAAGAACTGGTATGACGAGAAATATGGCTATAACGCAGAAATGAAAGAGCTATACGGAGATCGGGCGCAACACGCGCTGTATGGTATAGTTCCAGAGAGTATTATCTTTAGACGCTTACAAAAAAAGCTCCCAAAATTTTTACCAGAATTTGTGTCGGCTTACTGAAGGTTTTCTGTCTGACAGTAGGACAAAAAAGGCTCAGAAAAATTAATTTAGAAATAATTAGCGCATTATAAAGAGTTTTCCCGTTATAAGGATCTTTAAAATCTTTAGCGAATCTACGCAGAAATGCTAAATTGCTATAAGCCTACGGGATGACATGATTAACATGATTTGTTAAAGTGAATCCCGAATCAAACACAATACCCAATTAATTCGCTGAGTTCAGTTTATGGTTTAGTATACTATAATTTCATGTTTGAAGATCCAGAAATTTTTTAATTTATTAATGTTCAGCGATAATTTATTTGCCTTACTCCAGCTTACAGGATTATCCAGACCTTTTTCTACATAAAGTATTTATTTATTTATTTATTAAAATTATAGAGGCACAAGTAATTTTTTTTTAAAACCCGTTACCAATATCGTTTCTAAATATAACAAATAACAGTGGGACAAGGACCGACCAAAAGTTCCAAAAAAGCTATTATATTTGTGGCCTTCTATTTCAACAAATAGCAGTTTGAACGAAAGTTACGATTTTAACCACGATAAAGATACTGAGTGAAAACCAAGACTTTCTAACATACCTAGCAAGATAGAGTGAGAAATAGTAAAATGTTTTAGAAAATTATAATTTTGAATAAAAGGCTGAGATGCATTGCTTTAGAAAATATGAATAAATACCATCATTGTTACCTTTCATAGATGTGTTTCAGAGATGAAATATCTTCAGAAATATTTAAATCAATTAATATTAGATACCCAAAATCTAAGGAAGTAAAAAGAGGGGAACTCAGGGGAATACTAACAAGTTCGCCATTTGTAACAAAATTTGATTAAAAAATGCTGTAAAAACATTGATAGAATCATAACAGACTGCGAGTTCTACCATTAAAGTGCAAACGAGTACAAGTTGGCACGTTTGACTTACCTCGTTTAAAACGAATATAGTTTCAGAAAGCCTTCGGGGTTTTTTTCAGCTCAGATTGAAATCTACTTATATATTTACTATATAAGAATCTGCATAAGACATTAAATTGCTTCACGTAATAGTAATATTTTTCTTTAAAGCTAATAATATTGCATTCCTTATAAAACTTGCAGGATTTATTTATTTTGTGTTTTAAGGCTTTAAGATTTTACGGAAATTTATGAAGTCGATGCGGTAGACGAGACAGCTTATTAGTAATTAAGAATATTCTTTAAGTTTATATTAGAAATAGTGGCATTTAAATCATAATAATCAGCACCACCAAATCAAATTAATTGCGTTTTTTAACTTAAATGGAAAAAATATCATAGACTAATAGAGTTACAATGCGGGGTCCATGATGTGTCAGTAGTGCTAATTTGGAAGCCACATTCATTCAAACTATTATTATTAATATTAAGTTTTTATCTACAAATTTTATTAAATTCGTTAAAAAAAAGTATTGATTTCAATGAGATTAAAGCTAAACAGACCGTATCACATAAATTTCAAGAGCTCTATTAGTATTTGTTGGAGTTAAACTACCATTATTTTGCAAATAGGTCCATTTCAAATCATTAAGATTAAAATCACCTAAAAAACAGAAATCACAGTTCAGATATGAGGATTAACTCTGTTTTACCGTATTTTTTAATTGATTAAAGTTTTATATTCATAAAATGTATGAAGACTTCGCCAAGGCCAAAGGCAGCGCTTTCACGTCGAGCTTGTTTTAGACAATCAAGACCAAAAGAGGAATATCTATTATGTACCTTCCGACCATCTGTCGCCTGTCGCAGTTACATATTGCTTTAAACATTTCTAGTAGCTAATTAAAAGTTTCTCTACATTTCTATAAACATGATGAGTAATAAAATTTCTTTTCATGAAAAGTAATAAATGCTTGATAAATGTAATGTAATAATTACCGGCAAGCGTTTGAGCTTCAATTAAGTGGCAAATTATGTACTTCAAATATAAAAACGATAAGTGTCATATTTATGCCCGTAAAGCTGGTTTTATGCAAATTTAAGTATAAAAATGGCGCTAAACATTACCGGTGGCCAAAATAAGCCACTGACGCGTGCTGCGTTTGCTTATTGCCTATTAACACAATTTCAAAACAACTACATATGCACATACATATGTATGTATGCACAATCTGTCACTACCCTGCAGGAAGTGAAGGTAGCTTAAATCTAACTTCAATCTGTTTACGGAAATACTAGTGCTGACTATTAATTGAATATTTTCTTTGAGAAAAGTTAACAATTTTTGTATGGCGATGGGCGAAAAAAGTCAGCCCTGGTTACCTCTGCATTAGTTGAGAGATAACTAATATCTAACTGTTTTTTGGCACAAATTACCTTTTTACTAATTATCTATTAAAAATTTTTTTGCGAAATAATGCTTGTTACCTATTACCACATCTATCTGCTTATGTACTCGTATTGCCTGTTTTAAAGTAAATTAAATATCGAAAAAATGCATTTAATATAATAAGTTAAGTGAAAGTACATATTTATTTATTCAACTATTTCACGAAAATTCATTTTCTTTAAATTATTATAGTTATTATTATTAATTAATTAACTGACCTGTTTTTTTGTGTTTTGATGAACGTATGTCAAACTTTTGATAGCTGACGTTTTTGGATTTTTCTGAATGATTTTCCTACTAACTAAAATGTGTTTCTGGGTAGTTGCTAAAAATGGGGTTTTATTTTAAATCACTACAAAATTGTTAGTAAAAAGTCATCTAGTTTTAGCAATTGATAATTACTTTTAATGCAGGGTATAAAACAAGTCATTCGTGACTATAAAATATACATATGTAGGTAAAGAACGTGCAGAAAACATATAACGAGAGTTAGAGCGATTCTTCAGAATATACAGCAAGTGAGATCTTTATAAAACCAATTGCTGAGAGGGAAGCTTTTGACGATATCTTGAGCGTTTTTTTTAGCTTTAACTGCTGAAGATGATGATTAAAACAAAACTACACGTATTCTCCGATTAACAGCAACGCACATTTATATCTACATATTTATTTTATTTATTTGCAACTTCGGCCTTCAGCAGAGCTACTTAGTACTACGTTAGTTCTTGTACTTGCTCTGCTTTAGCATATTTTAATAACAAGTTAACATGTTTGAAACTTTTTCAAAACAGGTTTAATGCGATATTGGCTTGTGTGTAGCTGCCGTTTAGCTTTTTATTATATGAATCTTGCCGAAGTAAGATAGTGTCTGTGATTTTGAAGCAAACGTACATAAATATTTGTTTAGAGATATTTCGATCAACTTTTGTGGTTTATATTTGGCTTTCTTCTTTGTTTTTTCGCCTTTACCTTCTTCAATATTGTAATTTAAAAACCGGCTGCTTAATTCAACAACATGCAGTGTTAAGAAGAATAAAAGAAACGATAACTTCAAAATAATATCCATATTTAGCTCAGGTCGTCCAAATTTTCATTTATTATTTTTGGATATACTTCGGAGCAGCAGAAATGCAGTTTCTTTTAATTTTTATTAATGGTTTGTTTATGTTCAGTATAAGTCGTTGACCTAAATTACTGATTTCGATTAAAATATCTTGCCCTTTAAAAAGAATTAAATTAAAATGGTATTCTGAACCGCAAATTGTATTTTATATTCGAATGACAAGTTTCATATTAAAAATATGCGAACATACATATATGTATTTACAATAAAAAAATATTACTTGTAGCTAGGTACACGATATTCGGTACAATACGTTACTATATAGATACTTTTGGCATTCAATACTGAAATATATGGCGAACTTAGGTTTTCACGACCGTTTGGTTGGATTGTACAAATTCGAATGTCTCGTTTTATTACTTCAAAAATGGCGTTATGCCTAAGCTTCAACGAATAAAATACAGCGAGTCATACTTACGAGTAATTACAACGAAACTTAGGTGGTAGTTACATCTAGTTACATTTACGTCTTAACAACTAAATCTTAAGGTCTAGTTACGCACATGCACACGTTTACACTTTGCTATGCCTTACAACTCGGCCGTCCTGACGCATAGAATCCCCTGATTCTACGGTGGCCTGACTCGAAACAAAGTTGCACCACGGTTTTAAGTTTGTAGCTGCCGTCTGATTTCTTTCGAGCAAATCCTTTTGAAGCTTTAGCAGTTCTAGCTCTTTTTCCACAAGCTTTAACTTAATCGTCGCCATTTCAGAGTCGTCGTGTCCAGTTACAGGTCTGCTCGCCATGTCACTCTCACCGTCTTGCACATACCTTATTGGCAAGTTGCCGAAATTCCCGCTGCAAACGTGCGCCACACCGCTTTGAATTATCACGCCATCGTTGTTGTCGAAACCCGTTGCTCCACTTATACCACGCTGTTGCAAACCGCTACCGGAACCGTTGCCGTTAATTGTTCCGCTTCCATCGTTCCTTCCGTTGTTCTCGACGTTATTGTTCGCACCGTCGTTGTTCGCACCGTTGTTGTTCACACCGTTGTTGTTCGCACCGTTGTTGTTCGCACCGTTGTTGTTGCCGTTTTTACTGCCGTCGTTACTGCCGTTGTCACTACCGCTGTTTTCTTCTTGTACAGCTTGTACATCTCGCACAGCTATTTTGTCGTTGTCGCCTTCACGGCCATCTGCGATTTTTTTCTTACTTGGCGCTTTGTCTTTTCTACGCCGTTGTTGTACAGATGCGTTTGCGCTTTCATCGTCGCTCAGACTTTCGTTGTCCGGAATATCGTCCCCTTCCGTGCCCGGACAGATTCCGCGCGCTTCGGCGGACAGCTCACTGAGCCTTGCAGCCAACGAAGCTTTGGCGCCGCTAGCGTTGATGCCCACAGCAGCGCACCAAGCTTTGAGCTGCATCAGTGAGTATTTTTCCGCGTTTATTAGTTCGCGTTCCGTTTGGCAATACATAGCGATTTTTTATCAAAATTAACCGTATTTTAATTAAAATGTACGCTGGGTCAAAGACCACTTCTGATGAAATATATGGCGAACTTAGGTTTTCACGACCGTTTGGTTGGATTGTACAAATTCGAATGTCTCGTTTTATTACTTCAAAAATGGCGTTATGCCTAAGCTTCAACGAATAATATACAGCGAGTCATACTTACGAGTAATTACAACGAAACTTAGGTGGTAGTTACATCTAGTTACATTTATGTACGTCTTAACAACTAAATCTTAAGGTCTAGTTACGCACATGCACACGTTTACACTTTACTATGCCTTACAATACCTATATTTCTATATTTTGGTGGATCCTAAACCCAAAAAAAATTAGGTTCCAGGTCTCAAGAAAAATCGTTAGAAATATTTTTCATTATTTCTGTTGCTTACTTAGCCGTTGCCGTAATTTGGTTGTACATGTACGAGCATTAATTTCTTGAGAACAGCAAACTAATTCAAGAAATTTTGAAAGAAGAAAATTTCACAGCATAAAAATTTCTTTTTGATTACTTGACCGTATTCTTATATGAATTTGTTTGTTTTTTTTTTCTTGAGAGCTGGAAATGAAACTCAAAAGGGAAGCAGACAACGGCTTTTTAAGAGAAATTGCTACTGAATTTTATGGCAAATTCCTTTTTCCTCTTATGTGGCTTTACGACCGGCCGATATCATAAAACTTCGCCAATTGCATCTCTCCAGTGTCTGTTACCAGATTTCCAGCTTTGCCTTTAGAGGAACTAGCCCTGCCTAGGAAATCGTTGGGTTGCTGCTATATTTTCTGACAAAATGTAGTATCGATATTTTAGTTATCGAGTCTTTTTAGGTCCCAATTATATTAGAGGGTTCCGATTATATCAGAGGAATACTTTGAATGAATACCATATTGATACTTTCTCTCCGATATCGTGTCTCTACTGCTGACTAAAATCTAAACTTAATAAATCAGTTTAAGTTGCTATTTATGTACGTATGTATGTACATGTATGAACTTAGACAGAAAATACTTTTTGATCTTAATTATTCAAAAAGCTTTAGTTGAAGTCAAACAATTTTTTCAATTGCTGTAACTAAACTAAGTTGCGCATAAAATACTTGCGAAATAACTTTAAACATCAAAGCTATATAAGTTTTTGAGTGTGTTTGGGGTTTATCAAAAGAAGAGGTTGGGATAAAATTTGGCACATAGTTACCTCATAACAAAGACTAAAAAATACTCTATAATTCTTGAAAGAGAGTTGTTTGATGTATTAAAAGTTAAATAAAAAAAAATAAATAAGTGAAATCACTGGCGGACTACATGGCCGAATGTGTAGTGTGTGCGCTTCCTACGGTGGGCCCCGGGTTCAACTCTTGGCCGGGACAAGTAACATCAAAAATGTTTCTTATAGCGTCTTGATGTTGTAACACAAATTGAGGAACCTACAGTTTTACGCCGACTCCGAACGGCGACCGCTATTAGATAAAACATTTCTATAATTTTTGATGTTACTTGTCCCGGCCAGGATTTGAACCAGGGACCCACCGAATGAAGCGCGCACACGTTACACGCCACAAATTGTAGGAGAAGTTCGGCCAAAATAACTTAGGCGGTTATAGCGCCAATTAAGGAAGGAGGGAAATTAATTTCAAGATATGACTGTGGTTTTAAGATTTGGGAGGGGTTTCAACCCAAAACTACCTATCTATTTGATATTTTTAATATACACGTATTACATGTATGTATGTATGTAAATAGTTTTCAATAAACACCAAGTTATAAGTCAGACAAAAAAAGCAAATAAAATATAACCTAGAGAAAGAGAGGTTTTTTGAAATCATTTCGAAACCTCTAGCATATGCGAATCAAGCCCGAACTAAGAACGATAGAATACGAAATGGCGCTGATTGACGCCAAGTTTGGGAGAGTAACTCTTTTGTGACGTAACAATTGATTTCACATGCAAGAGTAGTGAGAGGAAACATGTTGTTAAAAAAATTTACCCACTAATGTTGTCAGACAAGTGGGAACAAAATCAATTGTGATGTAGAAAAATTATCTAGTTCTGTTAGAATCGTTAATAGAGGGTTAGACAATCTACGTCACCTTCTGTATTCACTTCAACGTTAGCCCAAAACCCAACTTATAAAATGACTACTTGGTTAAATGGCAAGTATTTGTATTTGCATTTAAGAGAGCTATGAATTTACAAATAACTAAATATATATTTCCAAATGTATAGAATGTACAGAAATTTAGGAAATTAATTAAGTTAAGTTACCATCCATACAAAAATTAAAGTTGCTAAAATAACTCGCCAGAGTATGGTAAATAAAACACCAGACTGCGGACACGAAGCACTGGGTTTTAAAACCAATTTATACACAAATATTTTGAAGTAAGTAAGCAGGTCATGTCAATTAAGTTCTTTGTTTTTAACATTAACTTCTCTTAACTTTTACGATATATGAAGATATCTTCCGCAAATAGGGTATACACAACACAACATGCAATAAATTGTTTGCGCATATTTACTTCCTGAAATTCTTCATGTTTTCTTTGAAGTCCCGCCACCCCTTGACTGCAATATTTGGCTTGCTTGCCTTGTTTTGTTAGCCAGTTAAAAGAGCAATTTATGTATAGTATTGTAGTCGTATGTGCATAACATGTGCTAAGAAAAAAACTAATTTTCCCAATTCACGTTCTCTATCCTGAGCTAAATTTCCACTTCCTACTTGTTGGCGTTGCTAAAGAAAAATCGCACACATTTGCGTTAGAATGACAATCGTCAAAGCAAATAGTCTGCTGGTGCTTGTGTTACTGCTGCTGGATTCTTGGTAACAATAAATGCAGCTTTATAGCTTTTTTGTTTACAAATAGCCGCGGGGTGCATTCCGAGCGCACTGTCTACGACTACTTAGTGTACTCTGTGCAATATTGCGTAAGTGGAACTCAGAGATGCGGACACGCTTCGTGTTGGAAGTCGTCGCAACTTGCTGGCAGCCTCCTAGCTGTGGAATATTTTTTTTTATTGACAACACGTCACAAATGTTACTTGCAACGCATGCATGTCGTAAGCTTATTTATGCAACAGTAATAAAATACAAACAACAACACTGTTGTATACATTGACTCTTTGTTGTTCTGTATTTGCTGGCGTGGCGTCTTCTGGCTTCAATTGTTTTAACCGTAATCAACTCCAGTCAATTGCTTCGATCTATGGATTTTAATGGAGTGTTGCGCCAGGAATTGGTTTTGATGTACTTATTTCTTTTTCGCGTGTTGTGTGCTTTATTTCAATTTATATTGCACTTTTTTGGTGTTTTATTCCTCTGTGAGGATTTTTACTACTTTATTTTATTTATCTTTTGCATTCCCTAGTGGATGGAAGAATTATTTAGTAGCGAGGTTGCAAAGTCTTTTGTGATGTGCGTATGTATATATGTATGTGTTTACTTTCGTCGGTCTTTTTTAGCACTTAAGTCAATATTCTGCCTAAGGCGCGGTGTATAATAGGGCGACACAATACGCGATACGATGAAAAAGCGCCATGGACATGCTAAGAACGTAGAAATTGATTGGAAGCGATAAAGCGTCGCTAATGTATGCCGCGCCCCATATTCCTATATCGCTTGTGTATCGTATCACTCTAATGTGCATCGCGCCTTAGTCTATATTAAAAAAGAAGCAATTTACTGGACATATGTAGTTAGAAACATGATACAATAATTCCAAGGGACATTCTGGATACTGGTCATAACGAAAGAGGTATTGGAAAAATATTGATTTAATGTTGATTCATAGGTTTTACAATTCCATATCACTTTTTAAGTAAGAATAACTCAGGCATCTCTGTAGAAGATGCATAACATTTCAGTGCTACCATAGAAGTTTTCAATTATTTCGTGAGTGATATATTGCCGCTTGGCTATTAGCAAACACGTAGATATCAACCGTATCACACTTCACCAGTTTTACAGGACTGTTAATTGTCATCATTCCACCTGAAAAATGCTATCCTGGTCTGGAAGTCCGAAGCTGATAGAGATCCCATGTGTTCGGGGTATATACCTCCACCAAGCCTAATCTCGAGTTTTGAGACATCTGGGTATACATAGATAGATCCGCCCTTTCCTATATCATCCTATTTCCACTCATCTCTTGAATGTTAGAGGGTCGTAAACGCTGTATTGAAAGTTAAGGTCCACTCGTAGTCCACCAGCCTTGAACCCTCTGAGACCTCCATCAATATCATGCGGTAACCTGTTTGGAGTGTGGTTCTAACAGGAGGGAAGTTCAGTAGGGCATACAGTGTCGTGGAGGCTGTTGTTCTCATCGTACCCGTTATGAGTATGGTCGCAAGCCGTTGGACTTTATCAATCTTTTTGAATATGACCTTAATTGGGAATTGGCCTAACCACCGTTCATCTTCTTATTCAATATGAGGACTATATATTAGATAAAAGGTGTATTTCTGTTTCCTAGTGAAGAGCAGCAGGTACGTCTGTGCCAGATTTACTCCCAGTCCAGCGAAATTTTGTGGAGAGACATTTGAGCTATGTAGTTAAGTCAATGTTAAAATGTACTTGAAATTGGTGTTACAGTTATTTTCGGTCCAATATCTTAATGCTCTTGGGTAAGATTGTGTGAAGTGATTAGGTTACTTCCCCTGAGGCAAACCTCTAGCCGGGAATTTTTTATCGATGAATCAACTAATTCTGTGCTAATTTCCCGGCCGATTAATATTCGTTTGCTGCCTAGGCTATTTCTACAAATTTCCCCTTATTGTAGGCAAGCTGGGCGACGGAAAGTTTATTGCCAACATTATCCCTAATATGCCTATCTAGCAGTCGCTCAAGAGATTTGAGCAGAAGGGATGACAAAATATAATAAGAAAATGTTTTGAGTGGAACTAAATCCATCACTTTTGCCTTGAGAAACCAAGGCAGTCAAAGTAAGACTCGCAGAACACTGCTGAAGAGTTGCAGGCCGTGCCGATTTGGACAAGTACAAAAGTCGTTTCATTACAATAAGTGTTACGGTATCCCGACATCCAGATCAATGCACTACTGTGACGCAAGTCTCGCACAGATTTTACACACTTAGAGAGATACGTTGGGGGAGATATTCGCGATTAAAAGATTCCCCAGAGAGATTCCTGCAATTTATGTATTTATCTTAATAGTTTGACTTTCTAGTCTCTTCGTGCGAAAATAGTTCTGATGATTCGTTGCGATGTATAGGGTTATTGATCAACGACATCTAATAGACCTGACTATAAACCTACAATGAAAACGTATTCAATTCATCCAAGCAAGTCTGTTGCATCTTTGGGGCATGAAATAGTACTTGTAATAATACTCATGTTTCGAGTGAACATGTAGAATGAATTATTCGAGAAAAAGATACTGGAAAAATGTATTCGTCGCTGAGCGTGTCTTTCGCTTATTGGCTTAGAAGCTGTGCCAACAAAATGCACCGTTCGTCACAATCTAGCGCTCTAACTAAACTAATTTAGTTTTCCCCTGCCATTGGAAAATACCCTCAAACTGAATAGTTTACAGTTTCACGAATGTGATGATTAAATTTTTTCATTGACATCCATCATTAAAAAAATGTGCAAGAAACCCACTTCCTTTGAACAAACAAGTTTAATATGTTTACTTAATAAAAATGTAAAAAAATATATACAAATATATGTGTATATGTATTTGTATGGATATTTGAAGTCGAGTATTGACATTCAGCGCTCATAACAGTTATATTGCGTGAGTTACAAATTGTACGCTATACTCAAAGATGACAAAGACGAAGTTTTTGCTGTCGCTGTTGGTGAAGATGATGATGATAAGATGATACTGACAATAATGCAGAAATATTTATGCAACAAAAAAGCAAAAAATATACAACAAATGCATACAAATCTAGACTTCCTTTTAGCCAGCACGCTGCTTCGACAAGGAGCATGAGTTGCCACTTTTTTGCGGCTGTGATAAATAAGTGGTGGCATGTTGTTGGTAAGCCTGTTGATTTGTGGCATATACTCAACTCAACCAACCAACCAAACTTTCCGAAATCTTTAAGATTATTGGAAACGTATTTTGAATTCTGCAGTAATTTCCATCGCGTCCCTGAATAAATTCATATGGAGTGGTTGTCACGAACTCTTAAAGAACTTTTTGAACGAAGTCCTAAAGAAAATGCTGAAAGAGGTTTTTGAAATATTAAATATTTTAGTTACGTTACTGATATATGTACTTTCGAAATTTATGCTTATAACGGTTCACCAAGGCATAGTTAATGGCAAATTTAAACCTCCCACTGTACTTCTGCCATGAAAAACCTTCTCACTAAAATCATTTGCCGTTTGGAGTCGGCGAAAAACTGTAGGCCCCTCAATTTGTGATGCAACTTCAAGACGCACACCACAAATTGTAAGAGGAAGTAAGGCCAAACATCGGCCAGTATGAAGTAAGCGTCTAATATTACAATATTATAAATAATTAACGCCTTCTTTGGTGTATAGACTTCAATTATTTTATAAATTCTTATCTTTCATTAAAATTATTCTGCTGGGAGACGTAGTTTGGGTGCAAAATTTAGGAAGCACCTCCCAAATAATTTTGCAGCTGTCAGGGCAGTTAAAAAAGTATATATTACGGTCTATGAAATAAGTTTTAACTTATCCTTGGAATCCCATGCAGCTCACTCGTTTCAGTTACCGCTCCTATTAGAGGAAAATTTAAATTTCGCTAGCTAGAGTTAAGAATTAAAGGCACATAGCGACGTTTAACGCAATTATGACATCTTTTGTGTATGAGGTGACAGATTACACTGCAAAAAAGTAAAAACTCTTCTTTAAATAGTTTTCGTTTTTAGATTAATTTCTATACTATTTGGTGCAAATATAACTCTTTACTACCATTTAAATTTACTGGAAATTGTTTTTAAGTCAATAATATTAACTTAATGGAAATTTTGTCAGCTCCTTTACCACTACGCTTGTAACATCGATTTAAAAACAGTTGTTCCATAAATACAATCAGCTCTAGTTAGGAGTGAGTATACTCAAAAGTTAGTCCACTATACCCAAGTCTGATTTCAACATAAGTAAATTGACATGAAATCTGGCAGATCGTTTATGATCGGCCACCATAGTTTGGTTCGGCTTCGACTAAACGAAAGAGAAAGACTTTGGCAGAACGTTTGCCAATTTTTACTTTATATTACTATTTTTTAAATATATCAGTAGAGGCAATACTCAAAGAAATTACTCATTAAATAACGAATTGAACAATTTCCTTATAGTAAAGAAGAATTTTTGGCTTTTCTCTCGCTCCATCGGTCAGCGTGAGAACTTTTGCTTGATATCTTAATTATAAATTCATTGACACTAAAATAGGTTAGGTTAGGCGGCAGTCCCTAGTGAGACACACTTAGGGTCATTACCCATTGTGACCGGGGGTGTCGAGTGACTTCTGTTCTCCTAAAACCAATCCGTATTCCTAAGGAACCTCGTCAAGTCCTTAAATATCTTAAATTTCTTTTTAAATAAAAAATACAATCTAGCACATTATCAGTCTAAAAGCTAGTTGAAGCTAATGGAAATAAAATTTTATTTACAAAGTTGGCAATTTTAGATACGATGCCCTCTGGTCAATACAACCTTTACCGCCAGCCAGATGAGCTGCATGCTGACAGAAAGAGAAGCCATATTATTAGCTCGTAATCTATTAATGAGAGAGGGCTTTACTGCACAGTTGCTTGCTGAGCCAAAAGTAGCACTTGTTGGCAAGAGAGATTCTACGTTGGATTTCCAAGCTGACATTAGCTGTTAATGGCGGTTCTTCCTCTCTCTATAAGTCTCTCATAGTGCCCGTGATATTGTATGGCGTCTTTGCGACGGCGCATACCGCAGGGGATGGAACGATGAGCTGTGTTGGCTCGGACATGTCGTGCGAATGGATGAAAATGCCTGACAATATTTAACGCGGTACCCGCTGGTGGTGGTAGAGGAAGAGGATGGCTTCCTCTGCGTTGTAAGGATCAAGTAGAAAAGGTCTTGACGTGTGTGTTGTGGGCAATTGGACAGCTTTATACTAATAGACAGATTTGGTTGGACGGTAGAAATGCCGGATAGGATATCATTTTTACATTAGAACATAAAATTATTAAATTCGAGCAATGCGATTTAAACGGATGTACCTGCAACAGTAATTAAAACACAGGGTATCAAATATCCAAAAATTCTGGGAATCACGATATTTGATTCATCAATCTAATGTATAATTTTTCGCTAGATCCAATATAATAGTCGTGTACTATGAAAGATTAACTGTTTTTGAGTGTTTTTAAATTTGATTTCAAATTTGCTTAATTTTATTGTAGCAAATTAAATAGCCATCGTGGTTATTTTTTTTTTTTTTTTGTAAAGCCGTGTTATTTATTATATTAGACCTTGCAAATGTTCTGATCGGATTTGGCCAAATCATGTACGGTCGTGCGCTAATATCAATAATATTTTTAAAAAATTTTGAAGATTCCTTTTTCATTCAGATTACGCTGACGCTATGGTTTGCAGGGTTTATGTCAATATGTGGCATGCATTTTTCTCTATCAATACTTATGTATGTATGTGGTTATTTTTGTAAATGGATATACATATAGTATGTGTACCTGCAATTGCACGTAGTCGTCGTTGTGTCATGCGCTATCGCCGCTGCCTGTGCGTTGTTCCGATTAAAGATGCCAAACCAATTTCTGATGGGATAAAGTTTGTTGCTGGGAAGTACGACAGGTTTGACAACGTCCACACGTTGTTGGCGTTTTTGCTGTTTGTGGTGCTGCTGATGAGCTGCTGTTGCTGACACATGCACCTTTTTTGTTGATTGTTGCAAGTGATGAGTGTAGGCATGATATTTTCCGGGAATCACGACCGATGAGGCGACAGTGGGCGCGCCTGCAGTTGCAGCATCAGTGAAGGTAGTTGATTTTTCTTTTTTTGTTGCTGTTGCTGTCGCTGCCGCTGATGTTGCTTGTTTTGTTGTTGTTGTTGTTGTTGTTGTTGTATTTGCTGCTATTACGGCATTCAACAGTAGGCAGGAAATTATTATTAGAATAAATTGCAACTGACGTAAATGGAACATTTTCAGCATTTTGCTATGTGCAACATGCACATGCGATACGGTTGCACAAACACGCGGGCGCACGCACACACACACGCGCGTACGCAGTGGCACGTAAAGAAATTTATTAACGATTATGCAATTAGAAGTGTTTAGTTGCGTTTTAATGCACTAAATGTGTAGCTGTGTAACGCTGTGTAGTTGTTGTTGTAGTTGTTGCTTTTTTTTGTTAGAAATGATGTTGCAATATTGATGGTATGCGTTGTTGTTGTCGCGACTGCGACTTTGTTAAGAGTTTCAGGTTCAGGCTTTCTTTAACTATTTATTTAATTATTTTTTATTTGCAATCAAAACGGTGTTCTTGATTTTGCTACCGTTCGCCTTTTGTTGAATGCCACTAATTGTGGCAAGACACGCGATTAACTGTTGATTTGGATGCGCTTCACGGCGCTCAACGTGTAGTTGGGTTTTCTTTTATTACTTTTTATTATTTGTAGCTAGTAGTATATTTTAGATTTATTGTTTTTGCTTTATATTAAATATGCAAAACGAGTTGAAGGGATTTGCCTTGGTTTAAAGTTATTAGACAAAAGCAAGTTATTTAATTTTGCCGCGAGTTAATAGCTGGCAATGTCCGAACCTTAATTTTAACTGTGAATAACACGATATTACAATTATCTTCTAGTTGCTTTTATCCGCGGCTCCGATTGCATTCATTATATCGAGTGTAACAGATAAGGAAATAAATAATTTCAGTATTATTTATTGTTTTTAATTTTATTTTCGGCTCCTGCGCAAGCTGCCGAGTCTATTTTGTATTGGAAGGGGATATCTTTTCGTGTCCGATATATATTCTGAATATGATCTAAATCGACTAATAATTACGATTTTCACGAAAATCTAGACTCATGCCACACCTACCGGATCTATTTATAACACACTCGTTTCTTTCTAAATATAAGCTATTCACATTATAACATTTCGTATGAATCCATCAAGTACTTTTTGCGTGATTGTCGGTCAAATATCCAAACGTACGAACTTTCACATTAGGATAGAAACTTACTAATCTAAGTTTACAAATTCTAAACTTTTTTACAATTTTGTTAAACGTATTCCTAATTCAGTAAGAGAAAAATAATTTTCATAATGTAGAGTCATTTGAAATTATATTGATTTGTCCATAGTTTCCATTACACTTAGTACATGATATCAGATCCTACAATGATACTCGGAAAAGGTAGCGCTTTAATTTGAAAATACGTAATGAAAAAAAATCTACTTTTTGCATTTTTAGACTGACTGTCCTAATGAGAAAGAGACAAATCGTGTTCGAAAAATTTGGAAAGTTATGCGGATAAAATATTTTCATATTTTTACCGCAACCTCAGCGATCCTAGCCGATCTAAATGAATACAATTTCGGTCTATGATTTCCAACTCTACCTTTTTATCTCTCTTTTCTGACCCATTTATTACTTTTTACGATTTCTATTGTCTTACATTTTTATAATATCTTGTCATATCATAATGCGTCGAATCACCCAATCCATCTGCTATTAGACATATATTATTTTTTAATGTATATAGTTCATTCCTACGTATAATCTATCATATCCTATTCAGCAGCTTTTATTATATTCTATCTTATTCTAATCTATATTCATAATTTATTTAATTTATCATAATTTTATCCTGCCGTTAGCTTAATTGTGTTGTATTTTTTTTTTATGAATATATATCTTATCTCTTCCTATTCTGACCTATCCTTTCCCACTTTCAATTTTTTATTTGCATGTTTCTCTTTCTTGTTATATTCTACTATGATATTCCATATTACTATGTTAGGGAGCGCCCTAAAATTCTGCATTATAAAATTCTTGTGGGCCAAAAATGAAATTAAAGACTAAAGTTTTAAACTCTGTTGAGTCATTTAGAGTATTTAAAATCATGATACAAATTTTGTATTCTTATAGTAATGCAGGGGAGCGGCTTGCCGAAATTTGGCATTACAATTTTTTTTTCGGTCAAAGTTCTGGGGGAAATATAAGAAAGTCTAGACATCTAAAATTTGTTAGGCCATAATTATGTATTTTGAAAATTCCTTAAAGACAAAATGATGTACAGAAAATATTTTGGGCATTAAAACTCTGGATACAAATTTATTTTTAGCCATATTTTTTTACACTAACGCAAAATTTTGGGACTCTATCTCATACCAGCTGACAAGTCATTTTAACATTATAGGACCTTTAAAGCCTGCACAAACTGGCGCGGTGCGGTATATATATATATATATAATTATGCATTTACATTTCATTAAATAAATAATAGAAAAATTGAAGTTTTTTACTCGTTAGAAATATTTTAGGCAGAAATGAAATTGATGTGCCCATCGTCAAAATCGAATGAAGTAATATAAAGAAAGCAATATACACGCACTAGAAAATCGTAATAATGCCGGTTAATTCAAACATGAACTGCTCGTCAATTTTACAAATTATAAATAGTTCTATGATTGAGAGAATTAGCGTATATCGTCACCGCATAATAAACAAGAAAAACACTATCAGAAGTAACCATTTTTGTTGCTTATCTTTCTTGGGCCTTTCGGCAGTAAATCAGGTTAGGAATTTTAATAATTCTAAAAAAATATATCACATCACTATCCCATTATCGAACTTGGCTCAATAGTTGTAGAATGAATGATAGCCTTTTACAAAAAATGTTCAAGAAAATCGATTAGTACCTGCAAACAGAATTTGATATTTTATAGAAATACGGGTTTCATTTTTTTCAATTTAACATTCTTTTTGAAAAATAAAGATATGGACAGTAGAAAAAAAACGAAAGTATTTTTTCCAAAATTCGGTTCTCAAAAACGGCGGCACAAAAAAAGAATTAAACGTATCAGTAAAGGAACTAAATTTAAATTATATCCGAAATTAACACTAGTTGTTCCAATAATAATTCGATGTATTGGAATTTTTGAACACAGAATTTCGCAAAGCAGAATTTTAGCAAACCAGAAATTTACACTGTAGAATTTGTATATACATGCATTAATTTTTAATAGCTTCGTTTAACGAGTATAACTCTGGTCCATAAGATTTTTCTTACTACACGTTTACTACTTACATTCCCCTCTTTCCTATTATATCCTACAATCTTCAATCGAACTTCACCCTCGTTTCCAATCTTTACGTTTAGACTAAACCCTTTATAAAAAACCAGCAAAAGTAGAAACGGAGACGTGAAATCAATGACTTAATATGTAGAAGATTCATTGGAGCTTGAAATAATTTGCGTCTTAAATTCACTTCTTCAATTTCTTCAGTATTGATAGATTTACTTTTCTTTTTTTTCGAAATAATATTGGAAAATCACAGGAATCAAGTTATGCAACGCTTTTATAACAACGCGGAAACGGAAAAAATATGCGCAGCAAGCTTAAAACCGAGAAGCACATACCAGATAATATCGTATGAGCGGACATTAGAATGAAAGTTCGGCCGAAATCTGCCATCAACTAATTCAAGCTTTTCTTATTTTGAAGTCACCAGTTTAAGTAAATGATAAATTTATCAAAATATTACAGTTTTTTTATTTCATTTCCAAACTCCATCGATTACTCCACTTTTACCGTTATAACTTCGCGTTCAATAACAGCTATTAGCGTCAACTCATTAGCATACTATTAGCTTCTCCTCCAAACATCTTTGTTACCAAACAATGCCATTTATATGCCACCGCGTTATTGAAAATAGGCGTTATAAATCACGCGTTGCGCCCACAAACAAATCAAGTGGCAGACTGATCACACAGCGATGATTCATATATAGAAGTTTTAAATATTTTTCGACCTAAAAATGAGTTCAAACAAATAAAAGAAAATGTGATTTATATTAACCCCATCATCAACAAAATGTGTATCGAATTTAGGGCAGATAAATGAAAGAGATAAAGTTAAATAACATTTGGTTATAGCTGAATGCACAGCACATGTTTTGTTGTCGTTTTAGAATTTAGTAATTTTAGTTATTCTTTTGTGAGCTTTCGGCGCTTTGAATTCCATAATTTATTGGTTACTCATTAAAAAAGAACAACAACAAATGAATGCAGTTACTATAACCGTCGTAGTCACTCACACCTTTTGCAGCGTTTTGGCAGCGCGTATTTCTTTTTTTATTTAAATTTTTTTTATTATTTATTTGTCGTAACAAATCACCTTTTTATTTTAATCACGTCTTTTAAAAATCGACACTCCGCGCTCAGTTAAGTCGCGCACACTCAATTGTTAATTTTGTTTTTTTGTTTGTTTTAGTTTCTGTTTAATATTTTGTTAAGCTTCAACGGCTATCACCGGCACAACATTTCGCGCGAAAGTCTTAAAAGATACTGAACTTGGGGTTTGGTGTTCGATACGCCATGGCCATGGCCGCTGCCAATGTCGCTTCCAACGTTGCTAGCTGGTGCTGTCGCTGTTGTCGACAATGACGATGGCGATGACGCTGTCGGCGGCAATTGCCTAACCCGCACGCATTGTTTTGTAATTGATCTTCAAATGCAGCAGCAGCAGCTGGAGGAAAACTGAAAGCGCTCTACGTTGACAATAAAAAAGAAAGAAAACCAATTATAAGTATGTGTCTTCGGATAGCCCAGCAGCGGTTTACTACTGACAGCATCAGAAAGAAATTCCATTCTGCACTTGTTTCACGAGCGGTTAGTTTCCTTAGCTATGGTTTGAATTTTGGCCTCACCTTCATCTTCATCATGACCATCGTCAACATAATCCTACTGTTTTTCCACAACTTCTCGGCTCTTTAGCAAGGCTGACTTTCTGCTACCTTCAACTGTCTATCCCTCCCCACCAGCAGTAAGAACATTTCACACATGCGCACAAAAAAAAAATCGAGCGCTTGGAAGAAAGTCTCGCTGCCAGTGTGCTCTTTCTTTGTGGCGTATTCTTTCCATCGTTCGTTCGTTCGATCGATTACTTAGTTACATACGGTTTTTTTTCTTTAGTCATGCAGTTCGAATGTTTAGTTAGTCGGTCAGCCAGATCTTTCAAGTCAAGTTAACTTGGTTAGTGACTTGTTTGGTTTGTTTTTGTTTATTGCTGCCTTTCATTATTGCCGCTTATTCCTTCTTGTTTATATTCTGCTGTTGTTCTTGGGATACTCTGCGTGCTCTGAAAGTTTGTGTTCGTCTACTGTATGTGTAACTAGTTACATATGTGAATGTGTGACATGTCGTATGCGCGTTCAGTATGAGCGGCTAACAAGCGTCGCAAATGGTCAGTTTATGCTAATAAGTTTTACGCTCGATTGACGTTAGTCGAGCTGATAAAACAATAATCTAATACAATGCAAGCAATTTTATGGATATATATAAATATATATAAAACAAAAGAAACTGTAAATTAAAAAAAAAGTCAGTGTATATAGAGCACTCATGAGGCTTTAATCGTAATGTAAAAAAGGTTGACTATGGACGTTCGGAAAGACAAAAAATACAAAATTTTATACTGCTCTCACTGTGCGGAGTTTTTTAGTTTTTGAAGTTTGTTTTATAAGTTTTATTCTATCACGTTTGTAATTGTTTCGAGATACTGGCCTACTTCGTTTTTGACTTTTATTAAGTTAGATGGAGTATTTTAATCATAAACTACATCTTATTTCTAATTTGAGGTATTTCATTTACCCAAGGACTTTCTGAATTTTCAAAAGTTTTCTGGAAGTCCACTTTACAAGGACCTTCCAGAAAAAATTTCCACAAAAACGTTAAAAAAAAAAAATTGGCAACTACCTTGGTAGTTATTTTTTAATAGGCCACATAATACAATTTCTGATTAGCCTATACCTTCTGGCTCAAACTACCAAATATTAGAAATAAGTTTTATGTCAAATATATCCCTTCTGACCAGAGGCGCACACCCCCAAAACGCGTTGGCGTTACGAATATCATTGTCGGCATTAATGTTATTAATCCCATAGTTTTATCGATGTCATTATCGGCATTTTTATATTTAAGTATACCTATATCATTACATATATCGTTGCAGATATAATTTGATCGCTTTCGGTATAGTTACCAGATCGTTGAGGTAAAGGATATATATTTGATCGTTATTTGTTATTTGTTTCAAACCTCCGAGTGTATTTCTGCCACGAAGGTCCTTCAATTTGTGTTCCAACATCAAAACGCAGACCATAAATTGTAACAGAAATCTATGTGGTGTTAGCGCCAAATTATTGTTATTATTATGTGTTCCCACCCAAAGTCTTCAATTGGATTTGTATTTGGCACTTGGCAGATATATAAATAATATTTGCTTTTTAAATCTTAGAAACGTTCTCTCAAAGGCTTTGGGCATTTCAGGGCGAATTTTACCTTAGTACAACGAAAAAGACAAACAAACAATGCAAATACGAACATTAGGCTTAACATTGCATTGTACTGTTCAAATATTTAAGGGGCTCGTTACTTAAACCTTTAATTTTATCCAGATATCATTTTCTTTTATGAAAGGTCAAGACCAAGCATACATATACATACATATGTGCATACATAAGTATGTACCAAACACCATCTCTATAAATCTTTCATCATAGCACGGGTAGGGCGCAGAAGCATATACGCTATCAATATCGGATGCGATGGCCATTGGAGTGCTCGAGCTTTAAAAGTGTTCAACGCGGTACTCGCTGGTGGGGGCAGAGGAAGAGGAAGGCCTGATCTGCGTTGGAAAAACCAGGAGGAGGAGGACTTGGCTTCACTTGGTGTCTCCAGTTGGTGCCAGTTAACAAAACAAAGAACGACTGGCGTGGTTTATTAGAATCGGCAAAAATCGCCTTGATATTTGTAGCGCCAGTTATCGATTGAGTTTTATAACCGCGTCAATATAATAAACTGCAAATTTCATGTGGCTACAACTTACCGTCGATTTAAAGCAAAATATTTTCTGATGTTCTTTCGCAATTTCTTGTAAATGTAACTCACACTGATTTTTTTGTATGGAACAAACCGCGCAAAAAAACCGACGGTAATTTCTGAGCAAAAAGTTGTTTCGTTGAAAGTTTGTTGAATTTCTTGGAAATTAACTATATTAAAAAAAAAACAATTCAGATTAAATAAAGAAAAATAAATAGTCAAAAGTGGTTGATATGTGGTGTGATTATAATTATGCGATGGGTGTACTTATGCTTTTAAAATGACGCTAATTTAATTTTAAAAACATTCTCTTTAGTAGGGTTTCGAACAATAAAACCATCCCCTCCACCTACATGGGTATGCCCATTAATTGCCTTAATTCCACTTCAACTTTTAACCTTAATTTAATAAAAATAAAAAATGTAACAATTGGCATTTATGTGCATGAAACGATGAAACATGAAGACCAGATATACCTAAATGACATTTAAAAAATACTAGAGATCCTGTCTAAAACAAAAGAATAGTATTGGTAACAAACACACTGAAACGTTTTAGTCTTTTAGCGCTGGCATTACATACATAAATGTAATGAATTCTTTATAAACATATCTTATATAATATTTATAGAGTTCTCAAATATATATATTTTTAATAATAATGTTATTTAAGTTCATTAAGAACAACCCCTGTAAAATCTCAGATTTCTTATATAAGTAAAAATATCAGTAATAATTTACGAGCGCAAGGTCAGTTTTTTGGAAAGTATTTAAAAAATGGCAACAACAGTGAAAGCGGTACAAATTATAGCTGCCCATCTCCTCATCCGATTTATATCTATTCCCTATCAGAGATCGTACTGTTTCTCCTTTCCTACCTTCCTACATCTAAACCCAACTCAAGAACGGCAGTTTGCTACTATTATGGTGGTTGTTGGTTATTACAAATCATCGGCTGTGTACTTGCCTGGCAAATGTGAGGTCGCTAGTTAGATCCCGGGCAGTGTCTATAAAGAAATCTGATGATACGGTGGGATGATCTCCGAAATAGCAGTTACAATTTCGAACGCTTTAATTGTTGTTGCCTTACTTTTCCAACATAAAAGCTGGCCTTGAGCTCAAAAATTATTGTTGATATTTTTTTTTAATGATTTGAGGGACAAAAATGTGTGAAAATATTCAAAGAATTAGGATATAGTTTTTCAGCTCAATGCGACTATCTTTTAAATTGACTATAGCTTTTAAGTCCGAAATGAGTTTTATTCTGCCCGAGTCTGATTTTGCAGGTATTTTGGCACATTCCCGTGGAATCTATTTATTCAGGACGTACATACTGACATATTTTTTTCCTCATCTTGCTCTTTCACTGTCATCAAAATAAATTTGATGTAATTGTCATACGTGATTAACAAATATGCTCGCTTCAATTGCCGAACCTCGTATAACTAAAAATAATCATAAATTGTATACATATGATGTATGTATGTATATATGAGTAATTCACTTTAATGCAATATATATGTAAGTTATTACAAATGTAACCTTGTTTCCACATATGTACATGAATATCTACATATGTGTACCAGCTACATGCATACTTAAATAATCTTGGGTATTTTTTAATAACAGCAAAAATTGCTGCATTCTTTTCTGCTCCAAAAAAACTTAGTGAAATTTCACCAACTGGTTTTGATCTTGGTATTGTCCTACTTATGTGCAATTGTAAATAGGTGTGCGTGAATGCAGTGCCACAATAAATAAGGCGCATGCAAATTCCTACAATTCGTGTGAAATTCGACTTGAAATGCTTCATACATGCATTCAAAAGAGCTTTCATATAACCATATACATACTTATGTATTCATTCGTATTTATACATTCAACTACGAATAATTTACCTGGAATTTTTTTTTTGTATATCAACGGACAAGCCCCTTGAACTGGATTCGTGATATTTTATTGTAATGTGATTTTTAGTATGTTTTTACGCACTGCAAATACATAGGATGACACCCTAGCATTATGTATGTACATCAGAATAATCAAATCTCTTCTTAAGAAATTTAGATGTAGAAATTGGTGTGTTCTTTGGAGAAATATCTATAATATAATTACGCCACACATTTTTCCGTTGTGGTACCATTTACTCTTGAATGCGTGGACCGATTTCTTTGAGATACATATGTACCATTTGAAAGGTAGAGTTCCGCAGAAGTGCAGAATGTTTTTTTGAATGCCATCGAAGCTCGATGGTTGGGCGAACACTAGTACAGATTAAATATGCCGCCTCTAGTTTATATGCTTGGGTGATCATTAGACCGTACTACGAGTATATAAAAAGTTGAAAATGTGCCCCTCGAGTTTGAACACTTAGGTTAGGTTACATTATAGCGGATGCCCTCGTACCATTGTATAGGTTGAGAATACTCTTAGGCCCGTTTGTGCCCGTTGTGACACCAGTAGAGCAGTATGAGCTCTCTGTTCCCCTAAAAAAAATTCAATTAGATTGTCTAATGAAACGTAGGAAAGCGTTTACGTCTGTTGATCGCAGAGCCGACAGGTAGTCAAAGAAGTGTGGGTATTGGCACCTGCTTCTTACACTGGCTAAAGCAGGACATTTACAAAGGTATTGTTCAATGCTTTCCACCTCCTCCTCGTCACGACAGCAGTGGAAATAGTCATTTGCAGGAAAGCCCATTCTACTGGCATGCATTTTCTAGTCACTAAATTGATGTTCTTAACGAAATTTCGTAGCGATTTAATAGCTGCAAGAATATCGGTGAAGTTAGTAATTGCTGGCAGGTTAAGTGCCGAGTTTATCAGTCAATGCGCAGCCTCTCTTATTGCCGTCAGTGTAAAGTATTGTGGTGTTGGTATAACCCTCGATAACAACGTCCTCCACCCAGTCATTCCTCGGAGGAATTCGTGTGGTGAAACGGTTTGCCTCGCGATAACTGGAGAGACGTGATCAGGGCCTCCGTCAAGAATTTTTGAGTGACCAAATCTTGTGTGACAATACTCGTGTTACGTTTTTAACAATACGCTGAAGCGAACAGCATTACAGGTTGCTTGTAGATTTCCGTATAGATATGACGGCAAAGGATTTAGTTAAGTTTTATTTCTCTTCTAATGGGCGCTGAGGGCAATGCTTCTGTGACTAGCAGGCACGCCCCCTTCGTACCGTGGAAAATTTGTCCTTAATTATAGGTTTCTCTAGCGATACCCGCCATACTGTGGAACATATAGAACATATTCGGGGGTACTACAATTACCTTGTGAGCATTTCATAAATGGGTCTAAAATAGTCTTCGCCGCACCACCCTGCGAAAAACAGCAAAATTGGGGTTTTCTAGAATTTTTCTATTTGAACTTCAATTTTTATAATGTATAGTTGTAAAGGTATTATTCAAAAGTACATTTCGGCTGTAGAAACCATTACCTAGTACACCCAATATCAAATACAGAAAGAGTAAATAACAAACAAGACACCTACATAAGTTAATACCTTTACAACTATATATCACTCATAAAAATTTAAGATCAAATAGAGAAATTTCAATTTTTTTCATTAATTTAAAAATTGTATATACATTTAGTTTTAGTATTTTTCTTTTTGGGAAAAGTTAAATACGACTTTTCGATGCACTTGTTAGCGGTATGATTTGCGGTAATATCACTAAGCGAAATTGTGACATAATGAATTGAGCATTTGCTGGTAGAAATCAAGGCGAATTCATATAAGGTGACGGTATAACGCACACACACGCATTTTTCAATTTAATGATGCCACGATAAAAGAGAATAGAAGAATGTACGCCATTAGTTTTCGTTTTTAGGATGTCATGGGTAAAAGAAAATAAAAAATATAGCGGAAAAAGAAGACATCAACTGATTTACTAACTTACCTTATATATTCACCTTGGTGGAAATTGTGGCATTTTTGAACACCTTTCAAAACTTTTTCAAACACATATTTTCAGTTGAAAAAAATTGCTTTAAAATATCTATGCTTACCGCAAATTGTAGGAGAAGTTATAATGTAAGTGGCAAATTATTATTAATATTATTTCTCGTCGCGCACTCATTACACTTGCTTTGGAAGTCTTTTGGTAAAAATCAGCGTAGATTCTTCACATCGTTGTGTTTTTAAAGTTGTTAGCTGTAACATCTTCTACTTAGTTATATAATATTTAGATGATTCACATGTTGTCTTATATGTAAGTCAAAAAATTTCAAAAATATAAAAGTGCTCCACAAGGCGAGTTCATATCAGGTGGTGTTATACGTTCAAAAACAAAAATTTACACTAACAAAATGTACGCACAATGACAGTATGATTGACAATTAAAAATTTATGACACATTATGATGCCTTGCCATTAAGATACCTGCGGATCACTAAATTGTTTCTTTAAGACTTAACTTTTTTTTTCTAAAACTCTGTTAATTGTATTCTTAATTTTACTCTTGAATTTCAGACATTCTTCAACCCTAACATGCTTAACAAACGGTCTTAACAAACAGTATATTTGTAAAACGAAAAAATCCCTTCAATCAGTGAAATCCAATCCGCCCAAAGTATAAGCGCAATTGCCATAAATCAGTAATGAGGAACTGGTTGCAGACAGAATACTTGAAATCCAGCATAGAAGCAGACAAAGCCACAAGCTCAACAGCAGCAAAGGGTGGCAGAAGCACGCGACACGCAAGTGTTACCCTGGCACGCAACAAGCGGGTACCAGCAGCCAGTGGAGGCAAAGCTGCTGGTGGCATACTAGGCACCTTCGGTCCACGTTTTAATCGTTTCCAGTCGGTAAGCTACACTGCATTACAACAGCGTGATCTCGAAACGGGTGCCAGCGGGAGTAGTAACAAAAACAGCAATAACTATCTCAGTGTCAGTGGCAACGACAGTAGCACTGAGGAGGATATATTTCCAACACGAAGCAGTAGTGCATCGCCACACAGAGTAAAAGTACGTCGGAAAATGGTGCGAAAGGGAGGCTATTCAATGCGTGATGCATTCGAGGAAGGACGGGGGGTAAGTGAAATGATTTTTATGAATTTTATACTCTTCACTCTTTTTATCAAATTTGCGGCATGTGCCCAAGGCGCTTAACAAAAGTTATTGGTATGCAAAATACATTTGCTGCCTAATTTATTATTTTCACCAAAATGTGGAATTCAGTTCATTAAACAGTAAAAAAAGTCGTAAAATTGGTAGCTGAACACTTATTTATATTTAAAATTTACGAAATTTCGAAAGCGAATTTTTTCGCGGATACATCTGTGTTACTTTCATAAAATTAGCAATAAATTGAATTAAATTGCAATGCAGTGTCCGGTCCGCTACATGAATCCGCTATGGATTTAATAGGCATGCGATCGTTTAATGTATCATCGTTTGGAATTTCAATTGCGTCTATAATTACTTGTATTTTTTTCATATTGCGACTTTATTTAATTTAATTTGCGTTTTGCATGTGTGATGTAGAGATTTGTTACGCCATGCTTTTTACAAGTAGCTGATATCTGCAGTTGTTTTGTGTATGAAATTTTTGAATTTTTAAAAAACATACTAGCTTACCCGTATTTTTAGGTATCAAAGTCGTTCATCATTTGCCAGGCGAATTCATATAAGGTGGAAGCAGTAATAAAAAAAAATGTATTTTGTTTAGACTTTAACGGCTGGGTTAGCTTAGGTCAGGCGGAAGCGTCTAGTGAGACTCATTTAGGCTCATGATCCCATGTGGTACCGCATTGGGGCTGTTAACTGATCCCTGTTCCCCTAAAACCATTTCGTATTCCTAAGGAACCACGGCAGGTTCTGAATTTTGACCTCAGATCATCAAGCTTATTACTTACTTACTTACTTGCTTAATTGGCGCTATAACCGCTTAAGCGATTTTGGCCGAACTTCTCCAACAATTTGTGGCGTGCGTCTTGATGTTGTAACACAAATTGAGAACCCATCCCATCAGGGAAAATATAGATTTCGTTACCGGTTGTCAAATTACATTGTACCATTAACACGGTCTTTGAACAGCTCCATTCAACAGTCCATACAACAGTCGTGAGCCTTTCATTAACGTTGGATTCCAATTTAGTTTTTTATCCAGGGTCAAGCTTAGATACTTGACTTGTCGCATCCTCCTCACCGCTACCCCATTTATAGTTAAATTTCCCATGGGAGTGTATTTAGAGAATAGAACCACATTCAATTTATTAGGGTTAACCACTAAATCTCGACAGCTGCTCCATGAACTTTTTGATTAGCCCTGGTAATAAAAATATTTTGGTGAAAATTGAAAGAGATGAGCATTTTCCAACAAAATCGGTTTACAATTGGTATGCTCAATTACTAGGATAATTCAGCATTATGTATTCCGCAAACGAAATTTTGAGGTAGTGTCTTAATAAGACCACCAGTCAAAAAAATTTTTAATTAAAGAGGAGAGTGCTTTAAATTTGTAAGGCTGCACATTCAAACTCCTTTTTTAGAAAACATCAAAGACAGTTTTTGCGTAGCGTTTGAACGCGTTAGTTTCCCTGTGACTAATTACGAAAAGGCAGCTGTTTTCGAGCTTTCAAATGCAAACAACATCAAGAAGCTTTGCCTCTCACAAAATAAATAGCAAAAGCACTCCAAAAGCAAAGTGAAGCAAAATAAAAGTATCGGAGCACTCCCCATGCTCCACTGTTAAAAATAGAATTGTGCTCGCACGTGCTCTGTAAATGGCTATGTGTATGTTGTGTTCAATTGGTTGTTGGGAGAAACCACCTGTTTCATGCACAGCTACTCACCTCGCTCCACACGCTCACTACAATCACTTGTGGCCCCTCTCTATCGATTACGTCACGGTTGGCGCACGCTTCTCTACCATTCTGTTTTGTATTGCATTTTTAGCACTGATTTTATGTTTTGCTCAGCCGGTATGTAAAAGTTAGTGATGAGCAGATGTAATGCCGAAATGTACCGAACAACCGAGTGCTGTATATATTGAGTGAGTGGGAGGGAGAGTTTTGAAGTGTTATCGCTGTAGGCTGAGCCTGACAGTGGGGCCATGTAAGCGGGTGAATTATTGGCGGTTATAACGGTGGACGATGTCGGCGTTTTTCGTGCATTGCACTTTGTGCACAACTTTCGCTATTAACCGTTGCTTGGTATTTTTGTTGCTATTTATTTAGGTATTGCTGTTTTGCATGGCTCTCCTCCACATACTCGTACGCCTTTTCGTTTGCCTTCTTTTACCAGCTTTTATTTGTTTTTACTCTTTTTGATTGTGCGTGTGTGTGTGTGCGTTTTGTGGGGCTATCATTTTGGCACTCGTACGAAAGACTCCAGTCAGTCGTCAACCAAATCCGGTCGTACAGATTGGTAGTCGCGTTCAGTTCGATTTGCAGCATGCGATTTAGTCGAAGCAAATTCTTCGCCTGTAACGGTCGCTTTCCGCTCGCGTTCTATCTCTTGGTTTTGGTCGGCACGAAATAGAAGTAGCTGGGTGCGCGCGCGTTATGCCACCGAAAATACTTTCTTTCGATTCGCGATTTCATAATTTTTGTGTTCAATTTGAAAAGTGGTAATTGCGATGAACATTTGTTAATTTGTGGTTCCTGCCCTTGTTTTTATTCAACTGGGACGTCAATATTGTGAGCAATTTTGTTTTTTGTTTGTGGGTGTCTTTTAACTATTTTTGTGGTCGCTAAAAAATTTTCTTCGACTTCGAAGTGGTAACTGAAAAATTGTGAAAGTGAAAAAATTTGAGTTCACGTATTTTTTGTACAACTTTTTAACGTACAATTATTGTTGTTGCTGCATCGAAATACAATATAAAATTGTCCGTTCTATTTGTGTGTGTTTGTAATATAATTAAAAATTGCGGGAACCTTGTTAAATGTTCACGAATAAGAAATTATATTTATACCAAAAAAGTAGTTTCGTAAAAAAATTACTAAATTAAAAAAAAAAAAGTTGAAAGTAACGCTTTTCGTTGAACACAAAATATCTTGCCATTTATCCGAAAGTGCTTCAACTTTCAGTAAACTGCACTTTTCCAACATTCACATTATTTTTGCATTGC
Source organism: Anomoia purmunda (assembly GCA_951828415.1). Lineage (NCBI taxonomy): Eukaryota > Metazoa > Arthropoda > Insecta > Diptera > Tephritidae > Anomoia > Anomoia purmunda. The sequence goes on from OX639996.1 coordinate 92,532,650, forward strand.
ATCGCTTAACTGTGTTTTCTTGGTATCACGTTTGGTTGTTGCCAAAATTCTTGCGGTAAATGAACGCAAAAGTCCAGTTTTTCGGCGACACCCAAACCATTCTCTCATACACAAACACAAACGCTCAGGCATAGCCGCCACTTTGCCCAGAGTCGCAGCCACTATTCTCAGCGCGTGAACGTCGGGAATTTGGGGACAATACATAGCAACAACGGCGAAGAAGGGCATTTTATAGGCAACAATTAGCGGTATTCTCTGCAGATCACACGGGAACGCAGCAGCAGCGCAGTAACAATTGGCTCCTCCGACTCCAACTTTAACATCGACATCAAACAATAACTCCAACAACTGCCTGCTTCCAACTGCCAGCTACAATACGGTACTATTTGATTTTGTTCGATTCATTTTTGGTCTTCTGGCCTACGTATTTTGTTGCTTCCTCCTGGCACAATACCGGTATTTTGGCAAAGACACCTCCTCCGCTTTGCCAATCTACAAGCCTACGAACGACTTCAAACAGAGCTGCCAATAAGAAATAGAAAAAAACAAAAGGAAATCTGCATCCACTCACTGCCGCACCACTCGAAAGTGCTGACCTGCAGCTACACGTCTTCGCCCCCAACGAACGGTGAGTTCACTGATTTTTTGCTATATAGATATGTACATATGTAGAATCTATGTAGAAATGTACAACTTGGGGTGTCTTTTCCACACTCTTAGATGGACAGTGATTTTTGTGTGCCCTTATTTACCTTTGTCGAATTTTTAGTTAAAAATTGGATATTTGAAAAGTTGCTTCGAAGTGTTGTTAGACATGAAAGCTCTATATTTTGCATTCCCCCTTCTATCCTAAGCATTTTTCGGTTTATTTTATCTTTTTAAAAAACTTAAACAAAGGAATCAAGTAGGTAGATTTGCACAAGCCAGCATTTGCGCAGTACTACAAACATTTTGTAGGACCGGACCAACTATAAAAACGACTAATTAAAAAAAATATACATATATGTATGCTCAAAGTTTAAAATCCGTGAACCATATTTGAATAAAAAAATAATTTGCAATTTCTAAAAGTCTGCGTTTCATAAATTTTTAAACTTTCGCAAAAAAAATGTTTAACTAAAAAAATGAATAGAAGTCTTTAAAGACAAGTTTCTTAAAATGTTAATACGTTTTAACATGGTGTGAAAATATCGGGGTTTCGTAAATTCTACCTATAGAAACGTCCAAATTTGAAATAATGTAACATCCATTAAAAAGAAACACGTGGAAGCTTTAACTTTCGAAATATCCGAACTTAATTTTTAATTTTTAAAGCATTTTTTTACCATTTTTTATTTTCGAAAATTTCTTGAGGCTTTATAACAGAAATTATTAAAATGCGAAATAAATTTAACGTTTTTGTTGAAAACATTTACATAAATATTGGCATTTGCTCCAATTAAAAAAAAACTGTTTTTATTTTTTATTTATCTAGAACCTTCAGCAATAGCTTGTTTTCATTTCGTTATTTCTCTTTCTCGAATATTTTTGAAGTTATAGTCTCTTTAAACCTCATACCAGAAAATATTAAACTGCTAAGTAAATTTAATGTCGGATCAAAGAAAATTTTCTGAAAATTTTTGAATTATAATAATTAATTTTTATTTTAAAATTTTTAAAGCCGGGTTTGTCGTTAACTGGATTGAGGAAACCCGTTTGTTTTTCATTTAAATTTTTTCAGAAATTTTAATTTTTGAATTCAAATTCCACGCATTTATTTCGAAAATTTGGTTTTAATTTTTTTTTTACTTAAGCCAGTGTCTTAACAAGAAAAAACTACGACATCAAAAACGAAAATTTTCTTCGATTTTACTTACATTTTGTGAAGCATCCTTGGGTCGCCCATAAGACAATTTTCATTCAAACTACATAATTGCAGTGTGATTTTTTTAATGAAAAAAGAAACAAATGCCGACATATATCAAACAATCGTGGTTGTTGTAAGACGTAAAGTTCTTCGATTTGTATGCAATTGCTTTTGCTGTCCCCAAAGAAAAATACCACTTTGCAAGAACAATCCTGCAAAAAAGCAAACATATGTTTGTTTTTCAAAATCAATATGTTTAGAATTCTATATTTTTTGAAATCGAGATATTTAACAAAAAAAAAAAAACATCATACTTAATTTTTGGTTTTCCAGAAACTTATTTGTGTCCTCGAAATGTAATTAACTTTTCTAATTGGAGAAATTCATTACTCATTACAAGGCACAATAAAACATAAAGTCTTATATGTATGGATATGTACATATATAACTATTAGTTTGTTATATGCCGCTATTAGCTCTCAAAATAGGAAAATTAAAAATAATTTTTGCTGAGATAAGCAAAGATTTAAAGTTCAATAAAAAAAAAAAATATATATATATACATGTAAATGTATTAAGCTTTAAATGAGTCTACAAAAAGTGAAATTGTTTACCATATAACACAAAAAGAAATTTGGTTACCAAATTGGATTGCCTTTCACCAAGAAACTCAATTACTTACCTTCCTATTTCATTGTCGCAGTGCACATACATATGAAAGTACATATCTACATATATACCCATATGTTTACATACAATACATACCTATATACAAATCACCTCCAACCGCTTGCATGCGGCTTTTTGATTTATGATTTGTTTTGATTGTCAGCTTTGCTTTGATTTCTAAAATATTTTTGACTCTATTTTTCGCCCTTATCTGATTTATGGCAAAGTCAAAATTAAGCCACATAATTTCAATCTCGTTCCATTACAGTTGTTCACACAGAAATTCCATACCTTGACTGAAATGCTTTGATTTTCTTCTTTTTTTTTGGTTTTTCAAATCGAAGGTAATACGCTAAGACAATCAAGCGTATTTTTGGTTCGCTATCAGTTGATCAGGTAAAATGGAAAGCTTGATTGCTTATTAACTACAGTTCGGCTTCTTTCAACAACAAGTCTGAATAAAACTATCGGGGTTTGTTCATTCCCGAACGCTTTTATTTTGTGTTTTGATAAGCGCGGCAGCCAGAACCAGTTTTCACTAAATTCAACTTAGACCCAACATTGGCTTAGCAAATTCCGCTCGAATCTAACAGCTTTAACTGTTCCCAAAAACCAACATACGTTGAGCGCGTTACTGTGAACTGATTTTTATTTGCGTATACAAACCAACGTAGATGCAGCTACATACATACACAATTTACTTAAAAATTTGTATAATTAAAAATTATTAGCCATTCGGAAGTAGTTTCTTAATTTTTTTGTAGCTTATGCTGAGATATTTTCTTTTGCCTTCTTATATTATATACTATTTACAATTATAAAAGTTTAAGATAGTCTGAAGGTTTAATAGTGAATGTGATTTTCTGTGAATATAATTGATCTTAGGACACTTTAGTCTTAGTCTCACGAAGACAGGGCAACTAAGCAAAAAATGCTGAGAGGTTCCGCCTCCTCATCCTCTAAGCAGTTGCCGAAGATCAAGGGGCCTGCTCTGGTTCACTTCTGGTCAAAGCACCCTCGTGATCAGGCACGTTCAAGAAGCTGCCCTGCGCATACCAAGCTGATCGCAAGCCCATTCGTACAAGAGCAGCCGGCAGGTGGGCAAAGGAACCAATTTTTAAGTATACCCTGTCTGGCGAACTCATCTGCTTCACAATTACATGGGATATCGCTGTACCCCGGTTCGAATAAATATTCCGCAGCTCTTGAAAGATAATTCAGGTAATCCATAAGTACTTTTGATTCCACCGTTGTTAAACTAAAAAGTTTAACAGGCGCTTGGCTTTCAGATTAGATAATTACTTCCCTTGCAGAGGTCGCACCAGTAAGCCCGCATAGGTAAGGCGGCCTAAAGGACGCTACAGTGATTTGGTAGCCTAAATTTTGAATTCACACAGATTACTTAGCACACACTCCTTCTCCAACCATTCCTACAAGTTTCGATTCACCCGTGAACACCTTCAACGGCCCTCAGTTCCACATAACCTCTCAAGGAAGAATAACAATGTCAAGGTATCCCTTAGGATCCATGATCCGGTATAGCCGGGATGAAATCGAAACTATGCAAAACTGTTGAATGAGTACGAAGTACTTCCCCGAGCTGACCAGCGCGGCCTTATCCAAGGTACCCCTCTAAACAAGAACTCCGTACAGAAGTATTAGTTCTACATTTCTTCGATATTTTCTCAATATTCAGATTCGATGAATGTTCCCTAGACGTATCAGAAAATATTAATTGAGCGCCACCTAACGTAGGCAGAGGAACGCAAGGAATCATGTAACTCCTGTTAAATAAATCTACCCCGGTTTTCCCGTTAGTCCGTAGTTCCAGCTGTTAACCGCAAAACCTTCTCAACAGGAGGTCATTGACCACGGCAATGGCTTATGTTATGTAATGAACAATACTTTTATAAAAAATTAAGGAACAATATTTAATTAGAGAAAGAATGTCAATATTGTTAAAAAAAGGTGTCTGTACGCAGACTTGTACTGTTGGGTGAACATAGAATTTGTCACACCCACCTGACCGAATTCGGTCTCTTACTTCAACGAAGAAGAATGCTTACATATTTACATTTACGCGGCTTAAAACCTTTTTAAGCACTTCTATACTGGTAGAAAAACTTATGTGTTAGAATACAGCTAGTAAAAGTCTTTTTTATAATATGTATTTATACATATTTATATTTACATATATTTTTATCAAACAAAAATAGTTTTTATAAATATCATACTGTAAGATTTTCAATTTATCTCAAATGCAATAACACAACTTTCACCAGTTTAATTTCGATTTACATAATGACTCAATACGACCGGCAGTAAACAATTAATTAGAAATGAAATGTTCCTCTACGCGAAATATAAATTACCTGCTGCTAAATTACAAAAACAATGATAAAATGTCACGAATTGAAATTTCATGCTGACAAAATGTTGCAATAAGCCCAACTGCTGGAAATTTTTTCTAAATGCCAAAGATATTTGAAGAGTTTCTTATGAGGAAAAAGTAGACGAAGAAGAAGAAGCAAGGGGAATACTTTTCTTTAAATTACTATATTCTTATGTTTGTTATCAAGGTTTTGGCAAGCAAACAGAGCAAACAAATTTTTAAGTATTCCCTTCAACCAGCATGCACCCCAAGCGACAATAAAAATTAATTGTGAGCAAAAAAAAAATATGTACGTAAATATAAAACGAAATTTAAGTTGAATGAACTGCGGAAGATATTTGTTGATAAAAAATTTATAAATATAGAAATAATAAAAAGAGCACACACAAAATCACTGCCCATATTTTAATTGCACAATATTATATGATATTTATTCAAATTGATTTATCAAGACACAATCATGAATTTCAGAATAACTATTTATAATATGTATGTATATATTTGCATTCGATACTTATAAAAATCCAACAGTACGCAATAACTTTTCGCACAACGCCAAAGTTTTTTTAACTCAAGTACCGCCATTATAGAAAGAATAGTACTTGAAATTTACAAGTACCAGCATGTAATAGTTACAAAAAGAAATAATAACGAAAAAACTGCGAAAATATGTAGCAATAAAAAATCAACCAAATTAACAGGGTCAGCAATAAGCTTTTGTGTAAGCTAAGGCGTTTAATAAATTTCATCAAATATTTAGTTGGTTGCCTTGGAGGCACTCGATGTAGCTGCTGGTGTTGCTGGCGGTGGAAGCAGAAAATGATTGTAGTTATAATCTACAGTATAGAAATACCAATTATGATGCTATGAAGCAAAGATATTGAATATGTATGTATATCGTTCGTTTAAAGCCGTTTTCCCGAATGTTTAACTTTTCGAAATTTTCCACTCTTCGAGCATCTTTATTGTGTCAAAGTATTGGAAATTAATCGATATAAAGCCATAGCTATTTTGAGAAAATGGTTCCAGTTCGTAATCAACTACAATTCTCTTTTTTTTAATATTTTCTATTCGCATATTGAGAAGCATTATATGTACTTATATTTATACTATATTTTTGAAACTTTTTCCAATTTCTTAAAAGTTTAAACATTATTATTTGTGAATAGTTTTATGTAAAGTTTTACGATTGCGTAAGTATTAGTAGAACCATTTTTTAATGACTGAAGTCATGCCAAAATAAGTTTCAGCGAAAATTAAATTTTATGAAAAAAAACAGATATGTTAACTGAATTGGAAATATCTTTTTCGAATATTTTAATACGAAAACAAACCGCAATTTTTTTTTGAAACATAAAACATTTTATTTAAGGAAGAAACATAAATTCAGCACAACAGTTATAGCAAAGAACAAGCACTATTACTTGTATTCTTACAGCTCTAAAATAAGCAAACAAATTAAGAAAACATTTCCTTAAACCGCAAAATAAAATTATAAAAATTAAGTTATATCTAAAATGTTCAAGCCTTGTAATTGTAATTTGTGCCATTCTAAATTTTATATGGTATTTTCATTTGTTTCCGCCATGTTCATGCTAAGATTCTCCTGATTTAATTGAAGTTGTTATTAGGCCTCCAAGGGTGTAATATGTGATTATTTTTGAAAAAGTATTTTCACTTTTTGGACAAACCTTAATTTTTGGCAACATTGCATATGATAAAGAGTGATAAATAAAGTTCATAATCAGTATAGAATTATATCATATCACAAAACTAGTCATCTCTTGTTTATGCCAGACAAAAAAAGCTAAAATTTGATCCTTCGTCAAATTTCACTATTACTGACTTTTAGTACAATAAATGTGCGGATGTCGTGAAAAAAACGTGATGCCTGTTGTCTCTCTTTTTAAATTTTTTTGCCCTCACCCCACTGCTACTGGATCTGTTGTGACACAAAACTAGTTTATTTATATAATTTTCAAAATATCCATCAAATGCTGCTTCAAGTTGTGCTTCAACTAAACAATAACTCTAATAAATTCAAGTAAACAGTATTTGCGAGAAAACAAATTGTTAAGTTCCTACTTTCCAAAAACCGCAACGCCACAACCATACTTCAAAACATTTTGCTGTTGTTGTTGCTATTGCGTTCTGCTGATAACAAAGTCTCGTTTTACAATTTATGTCAATTTGGTTACAATTGTTTACGAAGCTATGATAAATAAGTTTATTTCACTTATAACTTTGCGCTTACAGTGCGCCAAAATAAATATCGCACTTCACTCCAAAACGAAAAAAGTAGCGCACGTTTAGAAGGGGGTCCATGGCGCTAAGTGAATGAAGAAATCGGGTCTAAAGTTAATATTTTTACATCTAGCCTTTTACATACTGATCTTCATAGTAGGTATCCACACTCTTTACTTTCGCCTTGAACTCTTTTTCAATGTTGATTTAAGAAATAAATCACAAGTATTATATTTGGAGTACTATGTAGTAATAGACGAGTTTTGAATGTATGGAATCTCTGAAGCCGTGTTATTCAAGTCGAATGGTTTCATTAGGCGTTCTCTTGACAATTCGAAACTTAAAATTGCGTGCCCATTATTTAAGAGTTCATGTTATTTATACTACCACTGTATGCCATCAAAAAGGTTACCAGTAACGAGAAAATTAGCGATCGCTAAGTTTTAACTTTTACTGTTTTTTCTTATAATAACTAGTTCAAGTTCATTCAAGTTCTCTTCACTATTATTGTAGTTAATGCCCTTGAACATTTTCTTTTCCACACAGTGTTGCTTTCGCAAATTCTCTTCCTGCATTTCTATTGCAGTTTTGCAGTGTGTTCCTCAATTTCTATGAAGTTTATTAGAGAATTTATTGTTGCTGTTTATATCTGCATACTTTTACAATTTCACGTTTTCTGCACTCTTTTGTGAGTTGATATCACAATTTTAAAATATATATAAAAAAGTTTATTTTTACTACTGCTTTAATATTAGTTTATATATATATTTATCAATATGCCTATATTTACGTAAACGTGATGTACAGAGTATGTCAATCGGCATTTAAAAAGGCGTTGCAGTTTTATTTTTTATATTGTGTCTTCCGCTCTAAAGCGATCTGGTTGCGAATTGTCCACTATAAATTTACTTTATATATTTAAATTTTTTCCAAATCTAGTGTGTTCCTACTGCTAAGGTAAATAAAAGTAAATGACTCAAAGTGACTGGGCAAATAGCGTATGGAAGTATATTTTCACAAATTTTAGTGCACACAGCAGGTTTGTGTGTATTTAGGTGTTCTCGTTATAGCAGACATCACTCAATTAACGAAAAAGGACTAAAAGTAAATACAAATTTCGTTCAAATAAAGATTGACTTGCTGTTTTAAATATTTAAATTACTTTACTTAAATTAACGCTTTCAGTTCTGTATTTTTTAGTTAAAAAACTGTCAGCAACGCATCGAGCAACTGTTTTTGACAAGCAATATTAATATACAAATATTTCTACATGTCTACTTTGGGGCGCTTAGGGCATTTAAATCCAACGACGGCAATATATTTCGTTATAGGTCAATAATTCCTTGTGTTTACATACTGCCCGCGATATTAAAATATTTTTCTTCAATATTGTGAACTTTTTACAGCATTCCACGCATATTGCTCTCACAGCTCGTGGCAAGAAAGTCAACAATAAAAATAGGGAGAAATAGAGAAAAAGTTGTAAAAGCAGGCCAAGCACCTCTACCACAATATGCTTGTCATGAATTTTCAATCGCCGTTGGGAAAAGGCGCGTAATTTCGGAGCAGCTCCCAAATGGCAAGTAGTGCGTTGGTAGCATAAAAAGCGAAGCGAGAGGAATACAAAGAGAACTGAAAATAGAAGTACAGTTGAAATTAAAGGTAGGAATAAATACGGGAAAAAAGAAAAACAACCATGGCTAACAATACTTACGACTACGGAAAATTACGGAAAATTTCACGTAAAATAATTGCGCGCGAACTAAGAATTGATGAGTCGAAAAAGGGGCGCGCATAAAACAGGAAATAATGAAAATTTGTATTTACCAACCGCAAAGGGTGTGTCGGACAAAAGTTAAAACTTGACATCTGACACACTAAGCCAATTGTTTAATTAAAAGTATCGTAAATGGTGTGGAAACGTAGAACAAATTTTAATTGCATTGTTTATAGTAGAAACGCCTAAAAGTACGCAAATTAGTTATCTAAACCAGTTTGTTGACGTCGAAATAAAAACTTGTCTTGGCGTTTTATGTGTATTTACAAAATCCAGTACAATACATAAAAGTGCACTTTAAAACTTCGACTGTTTGAAGTAGTAGGTAGTGCTCAGTTTTAACGAGTTGTTAGCATCTTAAAGTATGCAGATTTAATTTTTATTAGTCAATATATTGTGACTTCTAACCATAACCATATTTAGCAAAAAGCAAACTACAACTTAAAAGATAATTTCAAATTTCAGCCAATCATGGACATTATAGAACCAGAATTTAGGTAAATGGAGAGTAAGGTATACGGAGAGTCCCCATATGAATTAAAAGTTTTTACCAATCACTGTGAAGAGTCAGTATTTTAATAAATTCGCTCAGTGACAGATGATACATAAAATGGGCCGGCAAATAGTATACAAATAATAAAGAACGAACCGTCCATCAAAACCCATCACATGACATTTGTCATACCTACTGCGCCTAAAACTATGACACTGAATACAAAACATTGTTTCGTCGTTGCCAGTTACTGAGTTTGGCATCCCAAGGCCAATAACCCTTCCCATCGTTAGAGCGCTTAGGCCAAAGTTTTGCGCCATAGTTCTAGGCGCAGGAGTTAAGACAACTCATGAGATGTATTTTGTCATTGCCGTGAAAATACGGCTGCAAAACTCCGTTAAACAGAAATTTGTGGACGTTCGTCGCAAATTGGTGATCAATGAATGTGTCGTGCTATGGGCGCAGCTGCTCAGCATTCAACACCTACAACTTCGTCTCGCTCTAGTAACGTAAATAGTGTTACATAAATATTGTAGAATATTTAGTAGGGTATTTTCTGTTTTAATACAAAACATCTCAACAAAATGGTATTTTTTTGTGCGTTCCCGTACCTTTACATTCATAAAACCATAATCCTTCCTCCATTTCAAGTGCCTTATGTAAGTTTTCGGATTATTTCCATTTTTTGTTTATTATTTTATATTTTTTTGCTATCAACTTAGTTTGATACTTTGCAAGATTTTGTAAGCAAAAATTCTTCTGACTATATCTTGTAACTTGACAGCTGCTTGTCACAATTACTCTCGAATTTCTGCACTCATCTATAAGAGTGAGGGAACGCTTTTCGGGCTACATCTGAATACTTCTAACTGTTTCTGACTATTTCTTGTAGATAAACACTCGCAAACAATTCAAACAACTGCCATCAATTTTATAGTCCGATATTGCATATTTTTAGGTGCTTATGAACTGTTTAAAATTTGTGTAAATAAAGAAGCCACAGCTATTTGGGTCACTTGCTGTCTTATAGTAGATGCAACTGTATTCGTCCGATTTTAAATGTGATTTCTGAATATTTCTTTCATTACCCAACATCCAAATTGGCAACTCGGTTTCAGCGTGAAAGTAAATAGTACGTACTGTCATCCACACAAGCCAAGCTGTTAAATCAGCTGCAAGGACGTAAATTGTTTAATACCATCACGTATGCGTAGCTTGTCCACTCAGTAGAAGTTGAATGCCAATAAACGCAACAGAAATTCAAATTGAGAATCAGTTCCATTCATTGGTTTGAGCAATCAGCCATGTCTTGTACCAAAGTGGCGCCAATGACTGCAGCAGCGGATGAAAGGCGTTTTTCTTTTCATTTTACTCCACTCAATTTTGCTCTGCGAACTTTTTCTCTTTCGCCTGTCACTTTCTCAATCTTTTCTTTAGCTCATAATATCCGCTTGTGCCATATAGAGTATGTATGTATGCGTGTATGTTTGTGAGATGCTGTTGGCCTGCCAGCCAAAATACTCGTAACAAGCATAACTAACTTGGCCTAGTCAGTCGCCAACACAATGACCTCTCAACATGCAGATCTTCGTCTTTTCGCCTTACTCTCATCAAGTCCATTTGTAACATATGATTTGTGCGCCCGCTTTATCGCGCCGCATAAAACTTTCACTCCTTGGCGGAATACATTCACACACACACACATACATGCCTAAGACAATTGTATATAAATACACGGAATATATACGAGTGTGTGTGTTTTTTTTCAAAACCTCTGGTGCTGCTTCTCTGCAAGGCTGTCTTGTACGCTCTGATGGCTTCCGGTCCATACAACTGGTCTTTCCTCTTGTTCCTCCTCCTTCGCTCTTGGAGTGTCGGTTCGTTTTCACTTCTTAATAACTTTCACATTGTGTCCTTGCTTGTTTTCTTGCATGTTGACCTTCTTTTTTCTTGACTACATGTGTTAAAACTCATAATGGATAAATGTGTGTCTTAAGTTTTTTGTGGAAATTAGGTAATTATGATGGTAACAATTAAGGGAATTTATTATTAGTTTATTTGAAGACTGGCAAAGTCGCAGCAAATAAAATAAGAAAGATTTTTCTGTGATTTCATAGCTTCAAAAAAGATGTTGAGTGGAGATTTAATATATGTGACGAGCACAAATTGTATGTGTAAAAAGTTTTGCAGAGAAAAAGAAACTTAAGTGCACAGCTCTGTGGACTAAAAGACCAATCTATCGGCGTTTAAGTCATCGATTCACGAAAATCTGTTTTTTTTTTGTTTTTATATACAGCATAGTTGCTTGAACAGTTTAAGTAAAATTAATTTTATTAAAAACAAATTTTATGTAGTTTTCTATTTTTTTATTGGTTAACCCTAACGGTAATTAATGACTTACAAAAAAAATTTACCGTTCTGTAAATTTAAATATATATTCAAAAAACGAATCAAGGAAAATTTTAAAACACACTTTTTTACATAAAGTATGTTTTTAACTAAAAATATTTGCTTAGTGGCAGTTTATTTTATTATGTTTTATTTTAACCACATTAGCAATGAAAACAAAATTATACCTAATCGGAGGTTTCGGAGACTTGTTTTTAATATTCATCATCACTTACGTGCAAAGAAGTTACTGGGCTTCGCGGTTTATTTTCCATATTGCTTTGCAGATTCTGAGAGGCTGCACCGAATGTACTTGGAAAGCATTAATTAATAAGCGTTCTAACCATGATTTCCTCACACGGGGTTTTATTCAAAATGGCTTACATTTTTTTAATATGTGTTGCGAGTTTCAAAATCCTTATGCGGTCAATCGACATTGCCTTCTAACAGGGGTTTGAGTAAAATACGGGTGGGGTTCGCGTGTAGTGCGTTTTGTTCATAATAATCTTTTCTGGAAGTAAAACGAAAAATTTTAGAGCTTGATCAAGTGTAGTTTTTTATCTAAAAAAAACGCTAGGTAGCATCGGACTAACGAAATTTGGAACATTTTTACGAGAATCATGCAATGTAGTACATTTGATATCAAATCACACAATTTCAGCAGAAACTCTTTAAAAAAAAGTATGCGCTGATTCCGCCCCGAAAATTGTATGCACACCCGTTGCTTTTAATTCTATAGAGAAACCGTAGCAGTTATTAAATTTCTATTAAGGCGAAGATTTATTTTTGATTTTTGTACCATTTTCATACTGTACTCCTTACGCCTTTAAAATCTTAAAGTCGCACCTTGCCAAAGTTGCCTCTCACCAGTGAATTTCTTCTTAAATTTTATTTTCTTTATGTTATATACATATTTTTCTTTTTTGTACATTTTTATTGCAATGTTTATTTTCGCATTGTTGAGACTCAGTGAAAGTGAAGCGAAGAGTTGTAGAGTGGAAGAAAAGCTGAAGAGACATATTGTTGACTTTGTTTGTATTACAATTTACATAAAATTGCAAATTTCATTCTTCCACAATTTTATTGCTTCGCCGTTACTTGTTGTTATTTAAGTGTTGCTATATATAACCTAACGCAATACGCAGTGAGGTGACAACAAAAATAGAATAACAAAAATAAAAAACACTGTTTCCAGTTGCAGAATTTAATAGGTGCAAGAAATTACGCGACAAAACCAAGCGTGAATAAAATGAAGTAGGAAGGAGGCAATAAGCGCGGGCTGTAGCCACTTGTCTAATATATAACAATAACACTTGAGAAATACATAGCAGAGGCTTGCTTTCGGCGGTGTGTACGGAAGGAGTTGTTATAGGTAAGGAGTAGAATTAGGCCAGAGCTAAGATGAAGGAAATAATTGTATTTTTTAAAGCGCTTTTTCAGATAGCACCCGCTACTTACTTCTACTTTTGTACGTCTAAATTAGTCCAATAAACTTCTAGTAGTTTTAGAGATATAACCGATACTTGTAGATCTTCAAATTTTGACCAACAAATTTTAATCTTAGCTCATCATGTTTAGTATTGGATTCTTCTGTTTCTCTGTCCTGCTATTTTTTATTGAATTTATCAAGAAATATCGATTTTTTTAAAGAAATTTTTAATTTTTCACAACTACTCCATATTTCTGGGCATGTTCACAATCGCGGGGCATTGCACATAAAATATCTTTAGGTTAACATTTTTCTATTTCAGGCACTTTGGGGTGGTAACTTAAGATCGCTACAAACATAATATGGATATATTTTAATTAAAAAACAAAATCTATACACACTTACGTTATATGCAATATTAAAATATGGTTGTCAAACGGATCGCCATGTCGAAGAGAAGGTTCATAGCTATATTTCGTAGAGGGCTGTCAATTGTTTGAAAAGTTACACACGCTATATGTGAGAGAACCCGAAATGTGTTTTCTGGTTAACTGTTACTTGCCATCTCTAATAACTTAGATAAACATTTAAAATAATCATAATTGAGCTATTCACAAGGTCTACCATTTTTTAGGCTATGGTTGTATTTTCTATAGTTTTAAAGCTGTTTTCTCAGCAGAGTTGTTAGTTCACATGCAAAGTTTTATTAAAACCATTGTACACATTGCAATCCTTCAACCAATAGTTATAGAGTGTGGTATGTTGCTTGTAACTATACTGCTAATAAAAACGGTTTAAAAGGATAGCATATATAAAAAGAGCCTCACAGGCTTTGTTAAGTGATCAAATAATAATAATAATAAAATCCAAAAAATTCCCCATAATCATCTTTGCTTTAAACTGGCACATCAGTCGTGTCCCTTAAAGGGATGCCGAGTAGCTGCTCGTGAATCCTCTTGCAAAAGTTAATTCTAACATTGAAACCATATAAAGAAAAATAATCAAAGTTACAATTTTACCTTAGTAAAGTATCCGAATGATTTGGCGAATACCGTTTGCGAAACCAACCAAACGAATGTGCAGCAGCGTTTGCATCCATTTATAATATGTGTGTATGCACCTGTACTGTTATTAAGATAAACTTACACAAACCATATATGTACATACATATTTAGCTATTCACACAAGTCACGTGCTAATCCTTTCCAAGGATCTACAATATATGGGGTCCCACATTCAAACCCTTGTTTATACATCTACACCTGTGCAAGGATTACTGTTGTATGTTGTACGTACTTACTACAGACGTATCTATTTGTGTATTTATGTTATACAATACATATCTTCTTTCCTAGTCGCATGTACGCAGTACTTAGTTACACATGTGTGTTACCCAAAAGTGCCTCTGTATGCGTGTGCGCCGGCATTGCATTACCCTTCAACTGTGCTATTTAACTGGCTTCGCTGTAAAGTTCTTGCGTAATTTATTTCATTACGCGCCCAATTACAGTGTAGATGGTATAATGGTGTAGATGGTAATAAAGCTAGCGCGTTGGCAACACTGTTAGTTTTATTATACGCTTACCGATGCTGCTTATGGTGCGCGGCAAAAAGGTTTGCGCCACCATGATACTCTAATAGGAAATTGTTGTTCTATGAGGGTTTTCTTCTTCTACTTGATCATAATTACTTTCGCCTTTTTCTTCTCACATGCTTCCTTTCAGGATGGATTTATTTTGAAAAAATTATTGCGTACATTTTTCGTTTTACCTAAGCAGCTTTCCTTTCAATTATGTGTTGTAAAACTCCGACTGTATGCGTAGGTATTTTCTATTATACTGTTTTTGGGCTATTAACTTCTACTTCTCGTATATGAAAAGTGACAGAGTTAAGGCATATGGCTGTTTTGCATATCTGAATGTACGCATTTTTATGTTCATGAATTTATTCGCCAAATTAATTTTATGATTTAAATCTAATAATACACCTCGAAGGTTTTGCTCAAGAGAAACATTTTTTAATTACCTAGAAAATGCACTTCTAAGGATGGAATAACAAATTACTTTGGAATGTGTTTTTAATTGTAGATATATAAATATTGTTGTAGAGTTTTGCCCTTCGCTCGTAAAGATCTATTCCGCTCACTGCTCTTTTTCCTTAGACAGTCTAAAATGATAGTGGGTGATAGCGACAGTTCGTGTTCTTTCTCAGTGCTAGTTGAGCCTCTCTCGTCTGCTGGAGGTAGAGTTACAATCGAAAAGTAAGTGCAGTGATGTATCCGGTATCCGGGCTGAGCCGAAGAAGCGACATGATTTAGTCGACCATATTCGTGGCTATGTACATAGATGACTCCAGTCTGCAGTGACCTGTGAAAAATATTCAAATAATAGTATCCTTTTTTAATCGATAGCAGAGAGTATCTCAGCGTGTCGAAGTTAAAAAAAGTTGCCTGAGTTGAAAAAAACATCTATTAAAATAAGGCCAAGTTGGTATGAAATGTTTAAGAAATAATGACTACTTTTAGAAAAAAAATTTACTTTATGCATTTTTGTCCTCTGTTAAACAATTCCGTGCTCGGAATTTCGCCACACGCTATTATATTTTTGGGCTTCAAAAAATTCGGGACTCGACACATAGTTGAGTTCATAATTCCGAACAATCACTCTGATCTCCTTCCCCGTGGGTTGTTCTGATGGGAACGAATGACTGACATGCAGCATGCCGACGTGAAAGGCAGATCTGAGGGTATGACTCTTCATGAGGTTTCCACAACATTTGAAAGATCACAATAAATTGTGATTTAGGGGTTAACCCTGATAAAACAGTACTTATATTATATAAGGCCAATACCAAGATTACAAGCTCGTATTACCAAAGCTGAATGATCAAATGCTTCGTTTATCGAGTCAAGCAAGGTATCTAGGAATAACACTAGATCTTGAGCTTAGTTGGAAAATTATTATTTAAACGGATTTTTTACAGATGCCCTAAAACATCTCGCAATGCTTCCGGTGCCGAGAACTGGGCGTTTGGAAGGAAGTGACATAGCAAACTTATTTTTCTCTTTTCCGCCATGATCTGATTTCCACAGACCTTTTCAGGTCTAAGTCTCGTCGAGATACCAAAGTCTATCCTATCAAAACCACGCTAAGTTGCTGATTGGGCATTAATTTCTTTTGCCATAACTTTAATCTAACCTAAACTCGGGACGTAAGTCTTTACATGAAACTTTACGTTTGTCTTAAAATATAGTCACATTTGTATACTCTGCTATTGAATTCTCGAATATCTCGCTACCAGTATTACTTACATAATATGTTATACATAATTTCTGACGCTGAGGATATTCGTCAGATAGTAAGCCTAATCTATAGGCCTTCATATCATTTAAAACGTTATCAGAAACTCATAAGCAATCAGGTTGTTGTAGGTTCTGGAGAATGATGGATTTTAGTTAACGCAGAGGCGACAGTGTCGCACACAATATTCTCTGGAAGTCAAAATATATGTCTAAGAGTTTTAGAACTTATATATTCTTATCCAATCTACTTCTTGTCTTCGTGTCTTTTTACTGAAAATTTGTTTAAAAGAAAGACCTAAGGTGATACCGGGAATGTAACCATTTTTCGAATTTTCGTCTGTCTCTTTGAGTTCACTAATCTCCGAAAATATTAAATGGACCTCTATGGCTAGACAGCAACCTCGCACATAAGATAGGGTATATTTAATCAAAATAGTAAATACATGCTTAGAAATTTTGGACTACAATTTAAACTTCTGTGACCGACAATATACTTAATTTATATTTAATGTAAACCTAGGGAGTATAAATTTGTGACTGATTAACTAAAGAAGTTTATATATCTGTGCGTGAAAATTTAATTTTTGAACTCAGAAAATATAATTTTTAAATCTTAGATGTATATATTTTAGTATATATTTTATAAACTTGGAAAGCTTAATGTTTAAATTTGAAATAAAAATCAATGTAAGTAAACCGTAAATCTTTTAATATATTTAGTTTGTATATCAATCGTAGTAAGCGATGACATAGAAATAAAAAAAATAAACGTGAAAATATAATAAATCAAAGAAAGCAGAAAAGCAGTAAAGAAAAATTTATTTATTTGAAAATAATCTTAAACTATATGGCTGCTGATCTACGAGTAAAGTCCAATCCAATCAACGCTCCCCTCTGCATACTTTAAATTAAATAAGAAATGTGTGCTTTTAGTTTTCATATCAGATTTAATTGCACGTCCTCAATGATAATATATGTATGAATTGCTTGAGATAATTTATTCAACTCATATGAATTATTTACAAGTGGCAGAGTAAAAGATATCATTTTACTGCTGAAATTAATCTTATCAAATGTTAGTACATTTCATGTACTTCAAATAAATGTTAACAACTCAGAAAGGTAGTTTAATAAATAAATGAAATATCAGTACGGTTATTTCCATTGCTGGGTATGCAAAGTTGTAAATTAGAAACTGCAACACATATGCAGATAGAACATATAGGTAGATATGTACATATGTACCATTTGACACTGTTTGAGTTTTAGCACGTTCTGATATTCCATACTAAACTCATAAACTCTAATCTTGCTTTGATAACTACTAGATTAGTTAATACTAGCGCAATAAAGCTAAAATTTATGCGCCCACATTAATGTGTGTTATGTGTGCATTTTTCTAAATATTGTTTATTATATTTATTGACCGCATAGTGTAAGTATATTGGAACTCAATTTAGATAATAAATTAATTAAAAAGAAATAAAATAGTTAATAACACTGTACAGCAATTTCAGAGACCTGGTAGAGCTATGATACTAATTCAATACTATACTGAAAAATTCTCTTGATGTAGTAAGCAATACCTCAATACCCCTACACTTTCCTCAGTTATGCGTTTGTCATATATGAAAAGAGCTTTCGAATACATTTAACTCATTTCATAATAATTCGGCTGCCATTCCGATAGAAAAAAAAACAAATATTAGTCGAGTTAGATGTTCTAAAGTTAGACTGACTTTTCATATCAGGTTGAACATGAAAGCTGTGAAAATAAATGCTTTAATATTATTATTAATAAACATATGCATTTTGCTAACAATTAGCTGGGCGGGCCATCAAACATTCACATTCTTATAATATTTACCTGCAAGCATACAGAGCTTCGAGAGAACTGCTGTTGCAGCAATCGATTACATCTCCTACGAGCCATAGTACGACTTACAACTTTTCTTTGCTAATGCGTTTTAGTCCCCAGGAGATTATCTGAGCGGTCAAGCGACAACCGTACTGAATGAAAATTGTGCCGTTGGTGGGGTACTTGCAGACATAGAAATGTAACGAAAATTGTGTAGAAATTATTTGTATTGCATATCCCAGCCTTTTTAAGGGTTTCGTATATACAAAAAAAATATCATTTGCAACAAAAAATTTTACTGCAAAACTAACTAACAGCAATGCATGTGCACTCGTACTCGTAACTGTTGTCACACAGATGTCCTACAAATTCGGTAGCAGTTCAGCATTCGAGGTTTGCTTTTAGGCGCATAAAGTGTCTGTTAGGCTAGATACTTGTTTGTGCCTCAATAAGTATTTCATTTTTGTTACTCTCTGAACTGTTTTTTGTATGTAATATTGAAAGTAGACACGAACATATTGTAAAAAAACCTTGTACTACTTACTATTTGTTTGTACGGAATTTCCAATTTGTTGTCAGTATTGTTTTTTTGGAACGTTGTGTATGACATTGCACCTTTTTTGCTTGCGCAGGCGGACAATATTAGGAATTAATACTTTTCTGTATTATTTGATGGCGGTTTACGCCATGTTTGCTTAAATTAAAAATATTTGTTCAAACTCTCTGACATCTATTTACATTCGTATGAATACCTGGATATTCGTGTTATGAACTACTAAGTTCAATTTATTGGTTTTTTAATAGAACCAAATTGTGTAGACGCAAATAAATAAAGTGAAATGTAAATATTTTTATTGCTATGCATTTGGTTGCTTGTTGTCTTACTTGTTTAACTGTAACAAATATGTTGCATGTAAACTTTTTTTTTTTTAACAGGGATTTGGCAAATATTTACATTGCTAAAAAGTGAAAGTTCTAGTTCCTGCTAGTTGCTTGCTTACAACTAAAGTATTTTCACAGGTTTACATTCAAATATGTTTGCTTAGGATTTTCAGGGCAAAGATGTTTGACATGCATGCATCGGCAGCCTTGCATTGTGCAAAAAATATAACAACATTGAAGTGAGCAATTGGTGAGCATGGCATTGTGTGAAGTGAATAAGATATTTGTACACTTATAAAAAGAGAAGTTAATATTATGAACAAAATGTCAACATTTTATATGAAATTATACTACCTGTAAAAACTAACATTTTTTCCAACAAAAATATTCAGGAATTTTTGACAAAACAAGAAAAAAACTGAGATAACCAGTAGGAAAAGGGACCTAGAAGTCGTCCACATAAGCACAGCCATATTAACAGCATACGATGAGTCTTAATCATAATTTATTCAAAAAAAAAATTGTAACCTTTATTGAACTTCCATCGCTGTATCAATAGTCGCATTATAATATGTACTTCACTTTATCAATTTAGAAAAGTACATTATGTTGAAATTCAAATCTTATGCCTGGTTTCCATAATAAAATATATTTTAGAATGAAACAACATGTTGCCATGTAACCAATTACACAACAATGGCTCATTTGGTTAAAAACAAATGGCAAGACGAAGTAGGATAAATTAATATCCTCCTCCTTTTTTGAAGTAACTTAAAAATCAGATATTACGAGATTCAATTGCTCATCTCCTCTGCAACTTGACTGAGATTTCTGGGCAAATCCCATTTTGGAATCCTGGAATAGTGGGGTAACGTGGATTTATTGGTTTAAGGCGCTGCAGGGGGTTCTTCTCCTTTTCCTTTCCCTTTATTTTTCATTCTCAGTACTATCTGGTTCCACGGCGAGCATGTGGTATCCAAACTTAGTGTTAATTGGAGTTGTTTACTTGCAATTGCAACCAACCCACCAGCCAACCAATTCAAAACTACCTTACCATCTTAAGGTTAAACTGAACCCATTGCGGGGCGGGGTATTTCATAAAATAATTTAGTCCTGTACGTTCGCTAATTGAGACATTCTTAGATACTCTAGATTTAGTCGGTCCATATAATGTGTCTTCCAATAATGTGGGGAATCCTTAAAAAGTAATTAAGTTCGATTTTAAAATGTTAAAGACAGTTTTACTAATTTAGGTCTAACATTTATTCCTTTATTCTATCCTTAACATGCTATTTATAGCTCCGTGACAATTTTTGGTTTTTTTTGTTGATTCACAAACATTAGAAATATAGTTAAAACGTATTTCATTTATTCTTTTGTTATTCCACCTTCTCGCCGAAATATTCTGCTCCTGACTCATCGATCTGTAATATGACTTAGGCCTAACCTATTTGGCGTTTAGTTCAATTAGATAAATGTACCACTGATTTCTGTATCTGCCTCAGATCAACAATTATATAAATGATGAATGAAATGTGTTACGCTGTGAATAAATTCAGGCAGTTTTTAAATTCTTATATTTTAGAAAAAGAAACTTCTCACAAAAATCATTTGCCGTTCGAAGCCAGCATAAGACTGTAAGTCTCTTAATTTGTATTTTATACTTAATTTGTAGTTTAACATCAAGACGAACACCACAAATTGTAGGAGAAGTTCGACCAAATATCAAGCGCCAAATTATTATTATTACATTTTACAATTACATATAGTAGGTGGCAAATTTCACGTGTAACTGAAAGTGATTGTGGATCTTCTACAATTACTACCGCCATGTTTTTTAAAACTTCGTTTATCCCACCTACTCTAATTTTTAATGAAAGCCTTAAAACACCCACATTCATTGGATGAAGGAAAAATCACCATATTTCACTTATTCGTAAATTGGGTTTAGGAATTATAGTGGGAAAACTAACGGTTCATTTTCAAGTTCTCATCAATTCCGAAATTATTGGATATAACAATAACAAAAGGAAAAATAATGGTGAATTGAATGATGAAGAAATACCTTCATGGTTTGTCATTGCCGGTCGAGTGGCGACCGTTATTAAAAAAACGTTCTATAATTTGGATGTTACTTACCCAGCCAGGATTTGAACTAGGGACTTACCGAATGAATGGCGGCCATACGCATAAGATAGATAGCTCCAAAAAATTTGTAAATGTATATGAGTTTTGACCACGCAAGTTTTTCTTTTATGAAATTCACCTTAGCACTACCATTCTTCCTTTGTCAATAGTTGAAGGTTTTTGAAAATATCCATTTACAGATATTGCTATTTTTCAAGTGATGACCTTTTATTTATATTGTGACTTTCATAAAATATTCACCTCGGATTCTGTCAGAATTCCGCTTTTCTCTAACAAACAAAATTTAACTTTGATTCAGCCGATTTTCTTTGGCTCCTGCCGGATAAGATGTCATTTATAAGGGTACATTTTAGTTGTTTCTCATGTAAAGCAAGATTAATGGTGTCTGGGAAAAGAAGAAGTAGTTGTTGTTGTTGTTGTTGGAGCGACTAGCAAGTAAGTCAGCATACCTATGATCGTTATGGTCTAACTCATCTAGGAGAAAGCCCAGAACACTAGATTTATCGACAGGGTCCTACCAAAGTGAAAGGGGTGTTAAAATAGTAGTACTTTTAGGAGGGGTGTGAGTAGGTTATTAGTACTGGAGTCTCCACATTAAATAATATTGGAAAAATATATAGTATTTTCTGCGTACATTTGCAACACATGTGTCGTGGAAACAAGTTGAAACTAATCAATACACTTGGTAGCACAAAAATTAAGCAACGCCATCACCGTAGCAACTTTATAACCAATTGTTTAATCAATACGTTCGTCCAAGGCAACTGCATTAGATACTACCCTGCAATTCGACTAAAAAGTGCCAAAAGTGTAGAGAATGTAAACAAAAATTGACTGACTTCATCTGAAAATTCTTGAAGGAAGCAAGAAACGACAAAAAAACAAATTTCCTATAAAAACAGCCACTGAAAAAAATCTGGCAAAAAAATCGACAAAAATGTCGCTTTTCGAAAATCCTGAAAGCATACGCTTGTTGCGCGATTTACTCACCCCACCTGAAGAGCGAAACAATTCGGACACAGATGACGATATGCCAGTCGCCAGCACCAGTAGACGCAACAATTTCAGTGAGTGTACTCTAAGTTGGAAAACCATTAAAAAACAAAAATAACCGTAAAATACACAAAATTTCTAAATGACATGGCAATTTCTATAGCACCCGCAAATATTGGCAGCAATCGCACCGACGGAGTCGTGGGTAAACAAAAACAAGTGCAGACAAATGCACCTGAGCGTCCAGTGCCAACCAGCATCGAAGAATGGCAAGAGCAGCAGGAGCGTGAGGATGCTGAGATTTTAGAGATGCGCAAACGGCCAGAGTACAGCATGACCTATCGGCAGGCGGTGGGCACAGAAGACCTTTATCTGCAGGTATAACCGAGCAATAATGTGTTGCACATATGAACTGTAGTGTTTGTGGCGATTTTTTTTTTTAATGCTTCTATTTTTTTCCAACACATTTTCATATATCGTTCACTGTTTGCATTTTTTTCTTCTTGCTACTCACCTTTCGTCCGCTTTGTTGGTCACAGATTGGCAATCGCACTAATGCCACGACCAGTTGTGAGGATTTGCTGCTAGAGATACTGCTGCCCGACGAGACGACACCGGCGGATAAAATGGATTTGTCAATTACCGAAGATGAAGTGGATTTGGCGACGCCAATTTATCGCCTCAAATTGCCGCTGCCGCACAAGGTGAATGTAGATCGTTGCAGGGCCAAATACGATGCCGACTTGCGCAAACTCTGCCTGACACTGCGACTGCAACGTGAATTCGATTATGTGAACTTTTAGAAACGCCAAAGCTAAGCTGTTCCGCCCGATTGTCGCTTCTATTTGGTCGCCGCTGGTAGAAGCTGCGCCAAATAAAACTAGAAAAATTTATGCATTGCAGTGGATTTGTTTTTTCGCTCTATTCTGTATGCAATAAATATTATTGAGCAGCTAATAAATGTGGGTAGTGTTTGTGTGTGTGTGTTTGCTGCGACACTACCTGTGTGGATTCTGCAGCTGCTTAAAAGTTGAAGGTAGCACTTGGGAGATTATGTGATGCAAATGTTATTTTAGCTAAAGTTGGTTGGCGATTTTGGTGCTATGTGGCTGAGGTTAAACTACACTACAATTCGACCTTGTATTGTGCGATAAAAAGGGCAACTGCTTTTCAAACTAGGAGAAGGTCTAATAAAAGTTTTACAGGATCGGTTTCTTGTCTAAGCAAGTTGAGAAGTGTAGAGTGCTCGACGAAAGTAGCCACACCACTGCAGGGAATGGCGAATTTTGTGTTTTTCGATGAATATATAAGAAGCTTATGGGCTTACACCAGTTGGTTCCTAAAAAAATCGAATAATCCTGCCACGGATTTTTAAAGAGTTTACCAGATTCATATAAAACGACATTTTTGAATTATAGCCTTTAAATATTTGCATTATTTGAGCTCGTGAAAGAAGCCAAACTGCTGCTAGGTAAAGAGAAACGATATTGCGTGACAATATCCTTGATGCCTTTGCAGATAATAAAATTCTTGAGAAGGCTGACTAGGCTTTTATCTGAAACTGGGTGCATAAGCAACTTCGAAAGTGTTTAGTCATTTGCGATTTCTCTATTATAGACATGCTTCAGTGTATTCGTATCTGGTATGGTTATCGATATCTTTACACTTAAAATTATCGCTTACAGCGTTATTATTATTGTATTTTAACTGTTACTGTTATCACTTTATCGATATCCTTATCCGCAATGGTTTCGATAACTGAACTATTATCGTGATGTAAGTAGAGCTTTGTTAACTGTTATTTTCGTCGATAACTCGATTTTTAACCGTTTCGGTACGATGGGGATGTTTTTATCCCAGAAAATTTCAAAAAATCGTATCTTTGAAAATTCTCACACGATTTGGTTGAAATAGGTCCCAAATCATTAGTGATTTTCTTCTCTACAAAAATAAAATTAAGCTGTCAATGTAAATTATCACGTTTATGTCAAAAGTGAAACATCAAATCGCGGCATTTGTGTTGATGATCACATATTTGACAAAAGCTCAAGAAACAAGTGGTTTAATTGTGAAAACAAGTGTAATTTAGTGAAATTTTATGAAAACAGTAGTAATCTTATAAAGAGGACAGTGTAGAACAGACAAAAACTTAATTTTTCTTTATTTGAGGCTAAGGTAAGTTCCGCGGTACAAAATCATCCCAAAACTGTTTATTTGTGGGACGTTATCATCCCAATCGTACTCATTTACATTATTTGTCTCAGGAAAAAATGGATAGAAAACGTAGACTGGCAGCTTCACAAATTGAGGATTTTTTACATAATTCAAGCGATGATGAAGTTGATCCATTTGCTGATAGTGGTTCTCTTATAGTCCCAGTCAGGAAAGCAGTAGTGGTTCAGAAGAGGAAGAAGGCACGGATCGTACAGAAACTTTATGGGTGGCGTAGATTTGGCAAAATGGATACCTTGTATGAACTTAACCGAAAATCAAATAAATGGTGGGAAAAGTTTTTTACCGGCTAATGATGACATGCGCCGTCAATGCGTGGATAATCCATGCGGAAGCAAATCATCCACGGCAAAACAAAAAGATCCGTTTTTGGGATTTTTAGTGGAGCTATCCGAATCTCTCATTGACGAAGGAAGTACGCGTGCGAAAATCCGGCGCCAAGATTGAACAGGACCCCTCTCCGCAGTGAAAAAACAGAGCAAACAAAATCTGGGGAATCATTTGCCAAAAAGAACTAACAAGCGACAACGCTGCGTAAATTGTGCCACAAAAGTCAAAGAAAGTCGAACAAATCAGCTTAGCATTGGCTGCAATTTGGCATTCTGTAAAAAATGTTTCACACCTTGCCATCAAATATAAACAACATTATTATAATGCTATAATGTATAAAATTAACTATAAAAATAAAGTGAAATGAAGTCAAAAAAACTCTGAAATTTTTATTCCAATTTTGCTATTCAGGTATGTTTGGGATGTTTTTGTCCCAGGACGATATCTCCTTTTCAGGACGTCCTAAAAATAAATTATGAAATTACTTTTTTTGAAATAGCTGTAAGAGACTAAATCAACACTCTTTTTCAAGATTGCTTGCCAAAAAAGTTCTCGTCCCGAAACGGTTAAAGGGTGGTTCAATGTAAAATGACAAACCCCTGAGTGTAGTTTTGCCTTAATCTGTAGGCCCCTCAATTTGTGGTACAACATCAAGGCCCATTCAACAAAATGTGGGAGAAGTTCGGCCAAACATGAGATATATGATATAAGCGCAAAAGTATTATTATTATAGGCCATTTAGGTTACTGTATTTTTGCACACGAGCACACTAGTACCACATAACGGTTATTTCTAACATCCATACAAAAATTCAATGATCGTTTCGCGAATTCAATCGTACCAATTGTAGCAATTGTACCACTACATATAAAATTTGTATAGGAATTCGCCTATAACCCATAAGTGAGGGCGGTATGCCCAAAAGTGAGAGCGGTGTGCACATTCAAACAAATAGGTACGTAGCGGAAAGAAAAAGTCAAAAAGTTCGCCTTTGTAAATGTGATGGGAGAAATACCGAAACTTTCAGTCATTGGTCCGGGCTAAATTATGAGTCATTTTATCAGTATACTTCTAGCAAGGTTCATAAAGCAATCGAGATAGATAGATAGTGTACACATAATTTTTTCACATTTTTAAACAAGATTGAGTTGCAGAAATGAATATGTACAAAGGTAATTTTTGTTTTTGAAAAATGGTAAAAAAGGTGACGCCACCAACTTTAGAGCAAATGGGCGTATTTCAAAACTACCTACTCTTTGAAATCAAAATTTGGTACGCACTTGGTATTTCAAGTCAGAAAGCATATATTCCAAAATTGCAGAAATGGGACAAAAGCCTATCTCTAAGATAGCGGTATTATAAAAAAGCAAACTATTCGATATCTTACTGAGTCAAGTAGCAAATCTGCGCAAATTTGTTACGAAGCATTTAATAAAATAGTAATAAATATCAATATTAAGTTACCGGATTTATTGCATATATATAAAAACAAGTGCGGCGTATTTAAAATTCGTTTTGGATCCTCTTTCCTTTGTTATATTATTGAAAACGTAATTTTTTTATAAATTGTCAATGTACTTTTTCAACATCAACACTTTCCTTATAAGCTAATTTTCCCCATATGAGCACACTTTTTGTTTTATTATGTAAGTAAGTAGCTCTTAACGAATATCTGGTGTATGCCTATTTAACTCCAAAACTAAGCACCAAGTGAGGGTGTTAAATTTTGGGTTTCCATTTTTTTAATTTCTCGGGTTGCTTTATTTTTTGCTGCATTAAATGTAAGCGTCACTGAAACATTCCACAGCTTTCCACCTAAATTTTCCACTTGATATAAATACAGTACTTCTTTACATTAGAGCATGAAAATTGGTTCATATGTATTTACATATGTGTTTAATAATAGCATATTCACGGCAAAAAGGTCGAACCAACACAAAATCGGCTCTCACTGTGAAGTTGTAGCTTACTACCCACTCCTTGACATAAATCTAATTTACATGGGAGCCTTCAAAAAGGCGCAGTAACTGGCATTTTACGAGCTACCGGGTGTGTGCGAACTCTGACTTTCCTAAAATTACGGCGTTCCACTTTTAAATATAGAAACAAATGTCGACTTTAAGAATTATTACAACCAACGATGGTCGTAAAAACCGAGCTTATTATCCATGACCGCATAAAGTATGCCAGCGAACATGAATTTCTGTAACCGAGCTAAAATTAAATACTGGAACGAAGCTGCAGGAAAGATGTGTAGTATGAGTAAACATATTTAAAATTATATTAAAGCAACGCGAAATGTGTTAACTTGCGGTCTTGTATGGGGGTGTAAGTTTGCTGCAAGTGTGCCCAAAAGTGTACTAAAAATTTAGGAAAAAATCACTCGATTTGAGTGTATTAGTAAGATAAGGGAGAAGTGCGAGTATGAAAATCTATTTCTGAATATTTACCTTTTTTGATTTTATTGTTCATTTACAGTGTAACATCATTTTTTTCTTTCGCCTCTTTTAGAATTTACCTTATTTGATTACGCTTTATGAAGTGTAGTAATTTTGGTATATTTTAATATTTAAATTTACTAACATGTGTGATCTTAGTAATTGTTAATTGTATGGTATATGACCGAAAGCAGGTATAAGGTAGTCACAAAAAAGTGCTGTGAACTTGTAGTTGCATAGCCATAAAGCTGTGCTCGCCAATTTCGCGGCCAGATAAGATTTTAAAATATATAAAAATAATTTTTTCTAGTGCAAAGATATGACTCGGCTGAAAAATTAAGGCATTTTTTTTATTGTTCGAGGAAAAGTAGGCTGTTTTTTATTTATTAATATTTTCACTAAAAAAAATAATTCCATTGAGCCTTCACTACCAATCATCATCCAAAACCTTATTACATTGGTATAGCCTCCATAAAATTCAGTCGGTCTTCTCATTTCAATCTCTCTTGAGTTTTCTATGCCACAGGAGTCCAAATCAAATAAACAGTTTACTTAATATTAGTGTGGACGTTTCGCATAACTTGCATGAATTATGACACGCAGAGGCACATACTATAAATTCAGTTATGAAATTCCAAAGAATAGGTAAAAAAGTAATAAACATTTTAGAAGTGCGATACCGATTTCTACACTCGCGCTACACACGCACCTATCAGATAGTTAGGCGGAAAAAATGTATTGGAATAAAAAAGATAGAATGGACAAAGTAAGAAGTGAACAAATTGAGACTGGAATATAATATAATAGAAAATGCTTGCTAATATGTCACGTATCTTTAGCCGATTACAATACTTTGAAACTACACTTTCATTTCTCAATCTTATGAGTGTAAAGCTGAAAAAAGAGCTGCAATTTTAATAAACTTTTACTCTGCAATAATTCTTTTAGAAGTAAAAAGTTTGTTACATCAATGTACCAGAAAAAAAGAAAATTAAAAAAAAAAAACAATAAAAACAATTTCATGCATCACATTGCAGCGAGCTTTCATAGTTTTTACTAATACAAAATATCAATCGGAACATACATGAAGCAAGTATTATATAGTGGATTGCACATAAAGTATTCGTTTAGGCTAATCAATTATTTTCGTCGTTAATTATGAAGTAAGATAAGCTGCTTATTTAGGAACTTCAAAAATTCTAGAAGCAAATACGAAAAAACTGGCATACACTTTTTTTCGACTCCCGGTGGTTCGAGAAAAGTGGATGACCGCATGCAGAGTAATAACAGATGCATTCTAAAACTTGTCCTTTGTTTATTCCGACCAATTCTCCGTGAATAAATCTTCTTAATTGGAGCGAAACGCCATACCTGCAGGGGTGTACTGTTATAAGCCTTATTTATTAAATGTTCGAAAATTATTTCAGAAAATTGTAGAATTTTTTCGGAGAAATCCATAAACGTTTTTTTAAGAACTTTGTTAATACGTAAGTTTATTTATCTTGTCATATTATCATGTAGCAATCAGACTAACAAAGAAATTTTTTTTTTTAATGAATATTTAAGCCTGTTCAGGCGCTGAAGCCGTGCAACTGCAGGTACGATCTTTGGTTCTGGTAGTAGTAAAATATAAGATCGTATTCTTAACAATTACTGTTTCTCAAAAGCAACCCTACAAGGCAGTCGGAAAAACGCAAACGTCAATAACTATCAGACCTTCTACTATTTGAAACTCGTAATCATTCGTTTTTGAATTTGTTGGAGCTTAGACTTTTTTTGAATGAAGTAAGTAGAAAGCTTTTTGACCAGAAAACCAATTTAAACTTGCTTATTAAAAACTTACAACTGCTCTGCCTTACAAAGCAAAAATATAATTTTCTTTTACATCCGTCTCCCCTCCTTTGACACAACTCGCCTTAATACACCGCTTACTATTCTCCAGTGCACCTGACAATCCCGCCGACCCAATTGCTGTGCTGAAAAAAAAACTTTTTCTTTATATACTTTATTAAAATGTCAACAATCGCAATGTCCTGCGTTGAAGTGACAGACATAGTGGCGCTTGCGATAAACCACACAAGCGTAAATATAAACTCGAACATGAACGAACTAGTTAAGTTAAGCCAAAAGTACACTGTGTGGCTGGTAGGTTGCATCGATGTACATAGTTGAAAGTGGAGCGTAATGGCAGTTGAGATTCGTTAGCAAGTTTTAATTCTGCGAAACGTATTTCAGTATATTGGCAGGTAATTTGTGCAAGTTTATAATTGAAAGCACTTGTTCAATGGTGTGACAGTTATGGTAGATTATGACAGTTATTGTGGGTAATGAATGACTGTAACTTTGTTTATTATTTTCTTTATGATTTTTAAACAGTATATAAAGTATAAAATAAATGAGTTCGTAATCGAATCAATTTACTTTGAAATTATATAAGCAGTGAACTGATAACATATTAAATCTGCTACAATTTCCTTTTCAACTTCACTACAGTTTTCTTACTCAAAATAATATTACCACATCTATCTAACCGCCATCAAATGCATGACTTCCATTGAGGAAGATAATAATAAATGAGCTTGTTTCGTAGCAGATGCGGCAGCTAGCGAGTAGAATTTGCAAATTACACTTGGTAGGCGCCACAAGAGTGTGAATAATGAGTTTGCCTTAACGTGTGCTCATACAAGAATTTGCTCGATATGCATTGTTCATACATAGTCCCGAATTACCTAGTGCGGAAAATTTCTGGTTCAAAAACTAGTACAATTGGGATAATTTCCCACACTTTTTTATTTTGCTTTTGAAATGAGGAGGTTGTGGGGTATAAAATAAAAATTTATAAAATTGAATCAAATTAAAATAAATGGAATTAAAATAAATTAAATTAAATTGGTTAAAAGCAAATACAACTCAAATGAAATAAAATAAAATAGGAAAAAATGTCAGTGTTATTATTGAGAGTGAAGCAAACGGCAAAAAGAAGTAAAATAAAAATAAAAAAAATTTAAAATATTCAAATTTTTATTTGTTAAAATGCAGTTGTGTGTATGAAAATGCGAGTTTAAACATTTTTATATTGTTAGCAAACTTCCAAAATATTCAAAGTGACTCTCAGCTGTTTTACCTTATACAATTTTTTATAATGAATAAATGCATGTATATTTCTTTCTTTAAGAAAATTTAGTGCAACGGCAGAATTTTTTTCAAACCACAGAACTAATCAAAAATATTTCCTGTGATTTTTCGTGAGAGCTTTTGGGAATAAAATGTTCTTGAATATTCTTATAAATTTTGATAATTTTTTTTGTATAAAATGAAGTTTAAATGAGACTAGAAGTTGGCACAATTAAATTTTTTGAAATTTTTACTCTCAATGTAGCCATTTGAAAACACAAATTTTTGATTCAAAAGCAGCTCCATTTATTTTCAGATAAAAGGTTTCTGCACTTGTTCGTATAATAAATGTATATTTTTCCAGATATCGGCATTTACCGATGCTCTAAGTTTAGATACATTTTAAGTAATGACATTTCACGTATGACATGTGAAAAATTGGCTTCACACATTTGCACGTTTTAAAATTAAAAAACAAGCGCACCTCTCTCAAAAATTCGGGTTGCGCACCTGTATACATACATACATGTCTGTTTGGTGAACAGACAAACTCAAATGGAAAATTATGTGAAAACAAATTATGTATGCAAAATGTAGTTACATAAATGATGAATACACAGACTGGAAAATAATTCGCTATAATTATGGAGTAATAATCCCAATAAGTTTTAATGTCTTCATTATTAATAAACTCGTGCATATAATTTAGTAATATGTTTTCTCTAAAAGCAGTAAATATTTCTTTATAGATAAATGAAGAAATGTGTTGGAATTATCCACATTTTCGGGTATATTCCACATTTAGAAGTCAACGTGAAATTGGTAATTTTCTTCTTAGTTGGTGCTATAACGGCCTAGGCGATTTTATCCAATTGAATATAACGCGGCAGTCCTTTATCTTGCTAACTGTCGCCAGCTAGAGACCCCAGGTCCAAGTCCTTCTCCACCTATTCTTTTCAACGTAGAGGAGCGCCATCTTTTCCTTTGCTACCACCAAGGGTACCGCGTCGAATACTTTCAGGGCTGGAGCATTTTTTCCCACACGTACAACATAACATACACGCATGCAGTTCTTCGATCAGATCACCATTCTTGAACAGCTTAGCTGGTAATGCTATCCAATTAAAATCCTACGAATTCAGGATTGATGTCCTAAGAAAATAGCAATTGTCTTTAACAAATTTTCATTACTTAAAATCTAATAACAATATAAGTTAGTAATTTTATGTTAATCCCAGCCTTATTTTTAAGCCTACATTTTAGAATCGAATTAAATATTTTTATGAATTCTTTGGTACCTATTTATATGAAATAAATATCGTTTAATGCCAATAGGAAACATCTTGCTTCAATTTAACCGGAAAGTCAGCCTTTTGGGGGTTCCCAGGTCACAAATCGGCAGGCTTGCCATTCCACAGTCAGACATTACTTTTTTTTCGATTAGGTTGAAATTCGAAACATGTATTTCTTATATAAAAGAAATAAGCGTGTTGCGCAGGAGTCGATATATGATTTTTGTTTTGCTTTTAGATTCACTGGATGTAGCTGTAGTAAGGAAATAACACAAAAAAATAAAGGTACACAGGAAAATAATGTATGTAGATAATTCGGTAACTCACAAAAGTATTTTGCATTTGACTAAAAGTGATATATAAATAAATGTAAAAACTATCTGTCATTTCGTATGATAACCGCTACTGTTAGATACAGATTCCAAGCGTTTTGGCATCGATTCTACCAGCTTTCCAAAAAATCAAGGTGGTATTTTTCCCATTCATTTTGCAAAACCTCCTCGAGACTATTTTTTGATGAAATTTTGTGTTCACGCACTCCATCTTCAAGGTATGCCCAAAGGTTTTCTATAGGGCTTATGTCAGGGCTTTGAGGGGTGCTGGAAAATGTTTTGCGTTTTTCGTTGAAAAGTAACCACATTTAACGTCGTGAGCCGTATGTTTCGGGTCGTTGTCATGCTGAAACAAAAACCTGTTTCTTGCCAAACCCATTTTTTCTGCACAGGAGCGTAAATTGTTTTTAAGGATGGACAAATAAACATATACTTACATATTGGTTCATTATGCTGTCCCGAAAAACCAGAGTTCCAACTCCCTGAGCCAACATACACCCCCACACCATCACCGAACATCCGCCGTGCTTAACAGTTGCTTTGAAGTTTTCTTATATGCAGCTCTTCATTTGGTTCCCGCCAAACCATACGACTGCCATCCGATCCATATTACAGTTTTCCAAAACTCGAAACTTGTGCTTTTGTAGATTTTGGCGAACAAAAGCCGCTTTTCTTTATTAATATTTGAAATAAGTGGTTTTCTTCGAGCCACACGACTATGAATATTATTCGCTCTAAGCACTCTGTACACTGTCTCATCAGCAACTTGGATGTGCAGATCTGCTTGAAGCTTGTCGTTAAGTTTTGGTTCAGATAAATGTGGATTTCCGCGGTTGGATTTAAGTATTTTGCGTTCCTCCCCCATAGTTAGCATCTTTGGTCGACCACAACGGGTTAACTTTTCTATACCGCCCCGCACCTTGCACCGTTTTACTAAGTTTGACGACATGGGCTGAATATATCGTAAATGTATTTTGTTGAGTGTCTCTTTTTCTTAATTTGTGAAAAAAGCTTTGTCTAGTTGAAGTTGAGAATTGTCAAACCCGGCAAAACCAAAGTAGCGGTACTTCTAAAGGCGTCACCTTCAGTATTCAGTACACCGTGGTTTGTTCCTATGTACAATGAATGTGTATGTGTTAATGAAGTCTCAGCGAAGTAAAGAGTAGATATGTTATTGAATTGAATACATAATTTATAAGAAAAACAGGAACAAGTGGAAAAATATTAGCGTTTGGTTTATTTTCTTCATATGCAAAATACTTATGCCAGTTTAGATGCATGTATATTTGATGATCTCTGTAAAATCGTTAGACTCTCTGAAGTACGATGAGTACAGGTGTAGACCTGGTTTCAAAATCCCTCGAACCAAACCATACAGTACAAGTGGTTTTCAGCTATGTAAAATGTGGCATATGTATGTTTGTTCAAAAGCAATTGCTTGCTTTCGAAAATTTGCATACATTGCAACTTCCGTCTTGTGGATTTTGTTACAATTTGGTTGCATAAATCGGGAAGTCTATTTTCAAATGCAACTACGCAAATGTGGATTTAATTGCACAAATACTTGTAGATGCACTTGTAGGAATACGCATATGCGTAATGCAAATACATAGCAGCCCTCCAAAAAAGCAAACAACCAAAAAAAACAGCAAAGAAAAATTATTCAAATTTCGAAAATGAACTGCAAAATTTGCTGATTTTCAGGCCAAACGGGAGTAGGCAAGCATATGGCAAAGCACCAGCAAGATATCAAGAGAAATTGAGTGACAAACAGACAGATATATGCAATTGGTATGGAGATAAACAAAGCCGTAGACAACCAGGCAACACAGAGCCGTAAGAGGGAGTCACAAAACCAATGAAATGTTGAGAAACTTTCAGACAGTCGAAGCAGGCGCAATTTTTGCTAACATATAGACAAATCTATACCTAAACTACTGTGCAGCTGCACAATGATGCAAATGCAAATACATGCCGCTGGTTCTACATTTCATGAAGAATAATTTTCGCTTATTCAGTTGTATGTTTGTATGTTTGTACATTTATCCTTACCCACATCCGTCCACTAGCGATTGCTCTGCAACAGCCTAGTTAAATATTGCCAAGTGGAGCAGGCAATATTTCGGTTTGACCTATTAAAAATTACTACCAAAAATAATTGGAACGTGGCAAATAAGCACCAGAGTAATTCATACAACTAAACTAACTTTAGTTGCAATCGTTTTTGTACTCGGACGGGTATAACAAGTATTATGGCGTACACACAAAAGTAACCACAATTATAAAGCAAACATAAAGGCACAATAACTTTCATTGTTTGACTTTCACTGACTGCCGCCACTATAGCTGCCAACTGTGACAATACGAATGATTACAACTGCCACAAGCTGGCTAAGAAAATGTGACAAAAATAAGAAATAAACACCAGCTGAATTAGAGCCAAATAAGTTGGGTTGCAGTAAATAGAAATGCGAAAAAAATCCATCGATCTAACATTTGAATTGTGCTAAAACCTATAGCTGCCCTAAATAAAACAGGGGGCTTAACGAATGTTACGAACCATGATATATTTTCTTCTTCTTCGTAATTTGAACAATAACCAGGTGTTTTTGCCGAGTCGTTCCTTTGTTTGCTTACGAGAGACCCCACGTGAAGCTAAGTCCTTCACCTCCTGGTCTTTCCTACGGAAAGGAGGCCCTCCTCGTTGAATAGTTTCAGGGCTGGAACATTTTTTTCCGTTCATACAACATGACTTGGCCTGCATAGCCGCTGGAACTTAATTAGCTCTACTATGTCTGTGTC
This sequence comes from Anomoia purmunda, assembly GCA_951828415.1. Lineage (NCBI taxonomy): Eukaryota > Metazoa > Arthropoda > Insecta > Diptera > Tephritidae > Anomoia > Anomoia purmunda. Next base: position 92,567,610 of record OX639996.1, read on the forward strand.
GTAAAGGTTCAAAAATACTTCGAACACTTCAATTTCCACTACTTGTACTTGTGCCTTTATGTTCTTCTCTTTTATCTAATATTTTCGTTAGGTTGCTCGTCTCTATCCATTAAAGATCCCATTTCAATTTAGATTTTCTTCTTATTTACTTTAATTTACCCTCATGCACATTATTTCTGCAATTTTGCACAATTTTTGTGATTTTTTATTTCCATTTTAAAGCTACGTAGATTAACACATCCTGTGTTTTCGCAATTTCCACTTCTTTCCATTTACATTAAATTTACAAAAATTATAGTCAACAAAAATTTAATCTAACTGCTGCATCTTTTTAAATTTATTACCCAAATCGCTATCCAATGATTACTCGCCCCCCCCCATCTTAGTGCTATGCAAAAAATTATAGATAATGCAAAGGCATTCTCACATTTTCTCATCTGTTAAATGTTGCTGCGATGCTGACAAAGTAGAAAATGTAAAAAGTCACCAGAAAACTATGCTGCTAATGCGATTGTAAAATGTGAGAAAAAAGAAAATCACAAGAATTAAAAGTGTGTGCAAAACAGCCGCAAAAAGAGCTGTGTAAAATGCAGAAACGAAAAGCGTAAAAATTTAATCTAGACTGTCATTGTACACTGTACCCCGCGCTTGTAGTTAACAAACCGCAACGAACGTCGTAAACGAAAACGAAACTGAAATTGAAGCGGCAAATAAATGTGAAGTCGACGCTGCAGTTACAATTGTAGTAGTTATAAAGCTGCAGCTGTAACAAAATGAAATGAAATGATTTTGTGGGCAAAAGGCCAACAAAAAATATATTGTATTACAACGAGTAGTAAACCTGTCGGAAATAGATTACTTTAAAAGCAATTTAAAAAGTACTTCCTTACCAACTACAAGTGGTTGAAATCCTTTCTTTTTTCTTGTAAGCAATTAACTTTATTAACATAGCGATATCCCAAGAGCAAGTTTGGCCGAAAGAACATCAAATATAGTTTTTTTCAGCTGCAATAAAATTTATTTTTTATTTCCAATGCCGCTCCGTTCCGCTACATTCCGAGACCCAAACTGTTTAACACTACTGAAAGTTTCCAATTATTTAAAAGTTTTAAAAAATCGAGTTTATAGTAACTTTAAGTCTTTATTCTTTTGTTTAAAAAAATACATTCATTTTAAGTTTAGTTAGCTTCAAATTTTCTTTTAGAAATTTAGCGATTTCAAAGCAGTTGACTGCCAACTACTTTTTAAACTGCTACCTAAATTTTGTAGACTTTCTGACTTGTAGACTTTCTTTTTCATACAGGGAAAGCTTTCGCAAGACATAAACGCACATTAATGCTGCTCTCATACATGCGCACATACAAACGTATAGATTCACATGTAAATACTTATGTATGTGTGAGTGCACTTCTATTTGCTTACCAAACACAAATACAAATAACCGTCAAGATGCAAACACAGTCGTGAAAGCAACGGATAAGCGCAAAATGCCAGCCAGCTAACGCACCCAAAAAAAAAAAACAAAAACAGCAGCAGTTAGTCAAAAAGCTAGCGAGCCTGGCAGCTAGATGCGCCATTTCACCTACATATCCGTTCATTGTACGGCGTTTGGCGGCGCCATCTCTTTTCATTTACTGCCACATCAGCCACATTATTTTCATAGTGTATATTTAGTTAGTTGCCTTACAGGCGGCGTCGCTGCTTTTGCCTCAATTTATATGCAATGATTGCAATGCTTTTATCGCTGCGATTTTCTATGCCTTTTACTCCTTTGCTACGCGCTATTTCGGCGGCTCTTATATTATAATGCCTTCTTATGTACTTTTCGTCGATTTGCTATTGTTGTTTTTTTTTGGATTTTTTGTTCCTTCCGCTATTCATTTCTTAGCTTCTTGCTCTGCAAATGTAAAGTGTGAAATTTGCGGCTTTAACATGAATTTATGCTGTTTTAAGCTCTACTTTTCTGCTTTTCAACATCACGCTTTTTCATTATATAAATTCCTCGGAGTTGTGTAAATATCATTTTTCATTTTCACTCTTCGTTTGTTTGCACTTTTTAGTAACTAATTGTTTCAAGTGGTCAGCAGTTTTCTTAATAGATTTGTATGACCTAACAGATATACTTGCCTTAAACTGACTTTATTCGACTTCATTTGTTTGGTATTGAAAATTTCAAGGGGTAATGAAATGTATGAATGTGTGTTTTATCTCACAGAAGCGTGGTGATTATTGACTTCAAAAATAAATGGGTTAGTCTACACACTCGTGGAATTCGTTTTGAGCAAGATAGTTCATTTAGATGTTTGATTTCGATGATGATTTTATGTATAAACTTCCCAAGGGTGAGCTGAATGCTTTTTATTCACTTCTAGACACATTATGGAATGCTATTATTTCTTTGAGGGTGTCCGTCTAGCCCTTAAGGGGAAAAACTATTTATACACCCTACAATGTAAACAAACGCAGCTATTTGGCTTTTGACTAAAGACGCCTGAAATGCCAAGACGATAAGTGACTAGAAAAGTGTTTGTATCGGGAGCCGTATTTTGGTTTAAACAGATATTCGAAAATTAATGTTGACTTATGGCGCATTTTAATGCCAACAATTGGCTAAAATTCAAAACATCTCACATGGGAACAAATTTAGTAACTATTATTAATATTAACTCAATATAAAACCCCCCTTTCCAATGTCCTAGCAGTCCTTGTAAACGAAATCATTGAAAACGTTTAGTTGAACCATCGTTTTTTGGAAATTTTTAGATAAAAAGTATTCATATAGATGATAAAACCATCGAAGACGCGGCCTTTTATAATCAATTTCAGGAGAAAATGGTACCCAGCAAATGACTATCCCAAAAGAGTCATTTATAATCTATATTTATACTCATAAATATGTATTTTCTGCCATATGTGTTAATTCTTCTTGTAATCATTTTCGGATCATTATTCGTGGTCATTTAGTGAACTTATTCTGTTTCATATTTCCAGTAAGTTTTTTTATCAACAAATTTGACGATTATATTTGTTGTTCATTATCATTTGTTGGTATTCAAACAAAATTCCAAAATACATACATATGTATTGTTCTTTACTCTCTACTCTCTCACTCGAAAATCTTTCCTTGAAATTACTCATACGACACGTCAGCCGATATTTAATAAGTATGCAATAAAAAAATGTGCAACCAACTGTAATCTATGTAGTATTGAAGATGAAATAAATGTATTATTTTTTTATTGAAATTTATTATTAATTATTTTTTATAATTTTTTGCTATCCATGAATTGGGAATAATTCGATCTGTCTTTTGTTTGTTTTTTTAGTATTAAATATAGCGAGATCAGTTGAATTGCACAGCGACAGTTCAATGAAAAAAGTGAAAAAAATTAAATTAGCCACATTGTTGCTGCGTTGCTTTTGCTTTTTTAATTACTATACACATTTACTATATAGATATATTACATGTGTATATTCCTCCAAATTTGCCATTCATTTTGGTTTGTTTCTGTGAACAAAAGTCGTTCGATCCTTCCACAGCTGTAAGTTCGCTATAAAAATAAAATATGTTAAATCAAAACAGCGCAACAGGAATTCACAAACGCAATTGCTTTGTGTTGTCTCCAGATGCGGCGGTCAACCAGCAATGCCCCACGCAATAATCGTACTTTGTGGCAGCTGCGATAAACACCGTTATAAATATTAAACTTTTGTGGTTGAAGAGTGTAAAGTTTTCCTTTCGCTGCTAATATATTTTGTGTATTCCCAACGGTGTGGGGTACTCGTTCGTATGCGGAAAGAAAGCGAAAGTTAAGGCAAACAAGGTGATTGACATCAAAAAATCCAAACAAGCCAAAGCCAAGTAGAAAAATATGAGTATACTCTGCTGAAAATTTTAAAGCAAGTGAGACGAAAAAGTGAACGGAAATAAAATAATATAAATTAAAATAAAGTAAAAGAATGTAAATACATAATGAAATGAAGACTATATTTCCCTCCAAAGTGAAACCAAAAAAATGCTGTGGATTCATTTCTTAGTTTGTTGGGAAAGCATAGATATTACGAACTACATGTTTTTCAGTAGTCCTTATTTTAAAATCATCACATGAGTTCGAGCATATCGAAGCTAAGTTTATGGGTAATGTCACAGAGCCATCATTTAGACAGAATAATTAAATAATACTACATAAACTTTGGTGGTGGTTAAGCAAAATGGTCGGAATAAGTATAATTCGCGACTGAAATACAATTTTAGAGCTGCTATTTTTGAAGTTAAAAACTCAAGAGCTTGCGATGAAGAGCAAAAGCTTGTATTTGAGATGTGGTACCGTAATTGGATTTCTCGGTATAGGAAGTTATTTCGTAAAATAACATAATTTATTATTTATGAAGATAATTTTTGAATTTGTAAATTTATGAATTGAAATGGAAATTCTGAATTTAAATGGAAATTTTCGGAAGTTCATAAAATTTCTGAATTTGACTTGCAGTTTTCTAAACTTGAAAATCAAATACTGAATTTAAATAGGAAATTCTGAATATTAATTGTAACTTTCTTATCTAACATTGAGAAAGATGTGGAAGATAGACTTAGAGTATATTTGGGGAATTTTATCAAAAGAGAAAGTGAAGCTGATCAGTATCTGGAGGAAAACTTCAAATTCTCTTATGACCTATGCCCATTCAATGGAAGGTATGTGCGATCCTTAGGACAGCGAAAGATATAACTGAGAGGGTCTAAGGATGAGGCCATATCAACGATTGCAATGTTAACCAAGCCGTACTGAAGTTTCTGAAGAAGTACAAAATTAAGCTAAATTTCGTTGACAAATTTTATGGACTTCAAGTTTTGTTGTTGCACAGTCAACTTAAGATGATCACAGCTCATTACAGGACCAAATATAGTAATTATTATCAAGTGAATTCGAGTCATCATGATCAAAAGAGATATCAATTATTGAGGCCGCCTGAATAAGCGAAGTATTGCTGCAAAACTAAAATGAAATATTTTATTAATCTGAAAATGTAATAGCTATCGTATAGTACGTTTCTACAATCCGCTTTCAGTACATTCATATTGCTTGAGACTTAATTACAATAAATAACAATGACCGAGCGCTTGGAAAATCAACAATACGTATTGGGTGAATGCAGTTGTTTAGTTGAACATCAACGCGTCATATCATATCATCAATATTTATATTCAAATTTCTTAAAGCAACAAAAATATTGACTTTGACGAAAGAAAATATTTTCATAAAATCTCTGCTTTAGGAATGTGGAAGCGAAACAACTTACTGTAAAACAATCAAGCGAAGTAGAAATATGAGACAGTCAGCTTCTATGTTTAACTGCATACCCAGAAACATATTTGTATACGTACATATGTGCATATGAGCATACAAACGTTATTAACGATATAATTTTTGGACAAAAAAAAAATAATGCTTTCCACGCATAAGCAAAATTATGTAAATTGGAAAATAAATTTTCATTTCATTCTATTACACTGTCTGAGAATTTTATGGCAAAGCAAACTTTTTGAAAGTATTTATTAATATTTTCTGAAAGTATAACTGCCCAGCAATAAAACACTCAATAGGTTTGTAAAACGCTCATTCAATACGAAAGCAAAAGTCTGTTCGATAGAAAAAATTTCGACTCGGCTGTACAACTCATAATATGAGTTTGACAAGCGATTATCGATGTTCGATAATCAGCGAAGATCGATCGTCGAATGCTACTCAAAATAGGGGCCTGAGCTCAAATTTTCAAACATTTGCAATTATGGTTTTCTCTCAAACAAACTAAAAAAAGCGTCGCGTCTATTTATGTTAAGAAATAATAATATTGATGAACGGATTAAAATTAAGTGTTAAAGAAATTATTAAAAAATATAAAAATTAGCAGAAAAGATAGATACAAGCGCGAGTAAAATAGAAAGAAAAAAATGACAGCTACTTCCGTAAACCCTTATGAGGAAAATGACAGCGCAATAACTTGCAATAATGACAGTTACACATACAAAATAGATCTTTCAATATTCCCTCGTAAACGGCAATCGAATAACTTGCAATTGGGAATGCTTTCACAATTAAGAAAATTATACAGATGCCTTCCACATTCAAGAGAGGGGGCTTCTGTGATTGCTTTTTACTCCTTCTTTATTCCACTGGGAACGGTAGATTTTATGTAACTTAAACGCATAGGTATGAATGTAGTTTGTTCACACTCGTGATAGTGAGTATATTTAAGCCTTCGAATGGTCCCTACTCTATGAGTTATGTCTTCTTCACCCAACGAGACGCGGCCACAATGTTAGACAGCACTTATCCGGCATTTGGAAAATAATCGCTTCCTACCCCAGCTCACTCGCACGTAGTAAGTATGTATATTTGCAATTGTGTGTATTATTTCGCAATACTTTGCATAGTCATTGTCTAATTGCAATAAATTAATTGCAAATTGCCCACAGGCATTGAGCAACAGCAAAATTGTTCATTTATTTCCACACTTGTGAAACAAAAAGCTGCCAACTGCCGCCAGTCATAAGCTTTACACACTCGAATAATTATTTACTATAAAATACGCTAACATAATATTTCCATCACACCGTACATACTCCTGCGTGTGTGCGTGTGACAAGGAAATCCCTTTCAATTGCATTAAGTTATTATATTATTAAATTTAAATGCCCATTTAAGTATCAACACTGCGGGCAATTGCTATGGTCTTATGCTTAATGCCAATGCTTACACGCTCACGGCTTTAAAGGGTGCTCATGTGCAGGCATATTCGAAGTAAATATCTATGTGCTGATTTATTAGGTGATGGTAGCAAATGTTTGTGTTTATGTAAATGAGCAAAATTTAATTTGGTTAAATTCATTAGAGAAAGCTAGCATAAAGTAGCTACTGCAGCAATAAATTAACAAAGATATTTATTTATATATTTTGGCTTGTTTTTATGTATAATGCCCCAGCTGGAATAAAAGCGGCATCCTGGAAACTGATCGGTGTCTTTATTATTTTTATACCTAGCCAAATAGTACTTTAAAAAATACCACACTTACATATAAGGTCGATAAAAGTAAAAGGGGTGCATAGAAATCATTATTGTTATTATTTTTTGAAGATAAACGTTTGTTGGGCTGGTTTTAATTCAGATTAAGGAATAATTTTGATAGTCTTGGCTAGCGTTGTAAAGGGTCTTGCAATAGGGACGCTACAAAAATAGACCGATAGTGACAGCAAACGACGCCATATTTTTTCCCGCTCTTTTGACTTTTTACTTCAGTAAGGTTTGCCATTTCATCATAGAAAGATATACGATCCAACAACCAGTCAAAATTATTAAAATTTACTACCGAAATTCGGAGTCAATGGCCTCAACTTTAAGAGCGCTACGTCCAATTTATGGTCGTCGTCATTTCTGGCTGAATGGCTTCGTTTTTGGACAGGCAGTTTGGTGCGGTTTATGGGCCGGTGGCGTCATTGGGCCATACTTCTCCCGTGATGATCAAGACCGGCACGTTACAGTGAATGGGAATCGCTACCGCTCAATGATAGCCGATTATTTTTGGCCCGAATTGGATGACATGGACTTGGCATGGCCACACAGCGAATGTCACAATCGATTTATTGAAAACCAAGTTTGGTGAACGTGTTATCTCACAAAATTGCCCAGTCAATTGCCCGCCTCGGTCGTGCGATTTGATGCCGTTAGACTATTTCCTGTGTGGCTACGTCAAGTCTATGGTCTATGCCAACAAGCCAGCTTCGTACGAATATCGAACGTGAAATTGCAGCAGTATCGGCCGATTTATGCTTGAAAACCGTCGAAAATTGGGTTCAGCGTCTGGACTTCTGCAAGCTTGCCCGCGGTGTCCATGCAAAAGAAATCGAGTTCCATACATAATGGCATCGAATGTACTTTCACAGGAATAAAGAATTTAATTCATATCCCAAACCGTTTTTGTTTTATTTAAAAAAAACTTTTGTAGCGTTCCTATTGCAAGACCCGATAGATACATATCAATGTAAATGTATCAAGTACTGTTTGCCCCATTATTCGAGGGTTTGTACATAAGTGTTGAGACATGGCAACACTAAAATTTGGCATTGTGGTCCTAAACATTTAAATTTTTAATGCTGAGCGTACTCAGTACGTTTATCTTGCGAGGGCTATTTGTGTTGTTTACAGATACTTGAAAGATCGTTTTTCGACTTGAATCAATGCATCAGCTATGTGACGATCAACTCGCTTCGACTTTTAGTTAGAAAGAACCATTTCAAATTGATTATAATTGAGAATAGACGGCATCTTTTAAGAAGTGAGGCCATCGGTTAACAGAGAGTACCAGAAGCAACCAGTTGGAAAGGGAGCAGAGGTTGACTCTTATTCGCTATTGCTAGCGCTGAATGTCTTGTTAAATAGAATTTCAATAGATACTGATAGGATAAGCCTGGCAGCTATGACCGCGGTCTGGCTACTGGATTTTGGATATAAATTTAACTTGGATTGCGGTCATTGGAGGATTTCATAAAGCTCCTATGGGATACTTTGGCAACGTCATTCCTATAGAGAGGATTGGACCTGATGGGAAACTTGAAGAAAGGGTTGAAGGTATATTCTACTGGCAAGAACTTTACCTTAAACAAAACGTAGGCTACCAGAGCATTGTAGTGTGTCTCAGATGGAACTGACCGGCATCATGGAAGCGGACGTTTTGCGGCTTACTAGCGCAACCTCTGTAAAGGAAGTAATTATTTATTTTTATAGCCAAGCTCCAATTAGAGCTTTCAGTTCAGTAACCGTGCGATCTAAGTCTTTTATGGATTGTCTGACTTATTATTCTAGAACTTCGGAATATTTGTTTCTCAAAATAATCTGGATAACTGGGCACTGCGAAATTGTGAAGCAAATGAATTAGCCATTTAGGGTATTATTGAATATTACTCCTTAAACAAGGAGATTTTCGGTATTCGTCTGGCCCACTCGCTTGTGGAGCGTGTAGAGTTGCAATGTCTTTTGGACCAGAAGTAGAGCGCGGGACGTATCTGGCTTTACAGCGGCTACTGCTTAGAGGATGCGGAGATTGAATCATCGCAGAACTTTCTGCTCAGTTCTTCTGCTTTCGCGAAACTAAGACACAAGTTTCTGGGATCATATCTTGTTCATTCTTTTACGGATATACCGGAAGTGTAAATTCAGTAGCTTCGTAACTTCATTAGAAGTTAGCAGTTTTCAGATTATAAGTTTAAAGCTGCTTTTTTTTATATATTGTACCTACATAACCAAACTGAAACGAGTTCCAGGCAAAGATTTATATTGTAGAAAAAGCTGCTGAAAAACTAAGCTCCTGCAAGAGAGTATGGATGTGGATGAAAATATCGATATCCCCGCCTTAAAGCGAGGTAGAGATAAATTAGAATCGAATTTCACAACCTTCTGAATTTCAATTAACCTGCTCTCAGCACTTACAGAGAGCAATTTATATGGGTAGTTAAATTCGCGACTACTCATTTGAATCAATACATCTCTGGTCGAAGCTGTGATCAGTGACAAATTCTCACAGTTTTGCTACAAGCACATACTTGGATCTTTAGCGATATTGTTCTTTTAAAACTAATAATTATGTATGATGATAATTTAATTTTATAAACTGATCGGTGATTTTTGATAATTTGTGCTAAGTATATAATATTTCGTTTGCCTACCACACATACCTACAACACTAGTTTACAAATATTTAATAAACGAGTTGTTCCAAAGAATCGTTTTCGAGATATAGGCAAACAATTGTTGCCAAATACTCCAGAAGAACAAATAAACCTAATCTTTAATGGGCATCGTTTTAAAGGTACATTCAACCTCTTTACGCTGATATATCCTTTGTGTACTGGCGCCAAATTGCAAAAAATTAGACCATTTTCGAGCATTTTCGAAACTTGTTTATTTTTATTCGCTCTTTTTAGTAAATAAACTTTGTAAGAAAAATAATTAAGAATGTGTGGTTGAAAGAGAAATTCATTACATAAAAGCGCTCAATTTGGTCAGAAAACGTAAAAGTTATGACAAATTAAAAAAAAATGTGCCAAAAATTTTCATTTCACGGTGCAACAGCGGTTGTTTAGCAATATCTGCAAAAAGAACCTTGTAAACAGGATTTTTACCGATATCTCGAAAACGCTTCGTTGAAAAAATAAATGAAATTCATTTTCGTGTTCAGCTACCCGAAACTAGTCTAAAAAATAGTTTTTAATAAATTACTTTTTGGTGAGTTTATTTGGAATCAAAACTTTCAGTCATATGGTTACTACGTTTGTGTTTAAATATTTCCTAAATATGTATTCGCTTCCTAGCCGCTGTGCACTCAATCAATATGCACTTCATGATATTCACAGAATTGTTCTTGCTAACGAAGCTATAAAACTTTTATTGTTTCCACACAAACGATATTACATATAAAAGATTAATTGCAACTTTGTACATAAAATCTTTGTAAAATGTTTAGCACATTTCACAATGTGTTTCTTCTTCCTCATAACAACAATCATTTTACTGAAATTTCATATTATCACAATTCGAGTTTCAATTACATAAGTAGTTTAAATAAATATTGTATTTAATACAATTTCCTTACATTTTCAATATAAATTTTGCTGATGTAACAATTTTATTTAAGTGAAATATTTTCAAACATAATTTATTAGAAATATTCTGTTAAGAGAACTTGATGATTTTGCTTCGATTTTAATATTAATTGTCTTTATTGCTTTACTGCATGTCTGTATGCACAGTGTGCGCATGTACCCATGTATGTGCGGTTTTGAGCAGAACAACTTTTATCAAATTTCGATTCGATAGTAACAAGGCATATCTAAATCAACAAATTGTATGTTGTAAATTGGGTAATAAAATATTTCAGAAATAACAAAAACCCGTCAGCAGAGCAATATTTTTCATAGCAATAAACTAATTTATTATGTCAGAAATTCCTAGCCGATAAGTGGCTATAAAAGTGTTGTATAGGAATTAATTGCACATAGTGCAAGTTTAACTAAAATATACAAATTTACGATGATGTTCCTCGAGGCTTTTAAATGATCTGTTACCATTTGAAGTATGCCATGTGGTCACAAATTTGGAGAGTACTATTTGCCAATGAATATTTGGGGTTTTTTGCATGCCAAACTTTGTTATTTTTTTTTTTATTATTTCCATTGGAAAAGCTTATAATTATAGGTACAAAATCATTCGAAAATTGAAAAGTTTATTGGTACAAATATCTTCATCAATCGCAAATCAATTCCTACTCTCCTCTTTTGATGCATTTGAAAAATTGTGTGCATTAACACTATTGGTACCAGAAATGTGTCGAAAATCCGATGCCGGTAGTGAGATCTTAGTTTTAGCTTAAGAGAGATATTCGAAACTCAAATGAAATTAAGCAAATATGTGCTGCATTTGTTTTTACAGCGTGAATATTTAGTGAGCATGCAATGCAAGTTTTTCAGCATTGTTCAAAATATGGGTGAAACCAGTAAGTGTACGGGATTTGTGGATTTAAAAAACCCCGCCCATGTGACTAAATTTGGCTAGTATACAAAATATGTATTATTTACGTGGAGAGAGATAACTCTGCAAAAACTGCAGGGAAATTGACTAATTTTCCATTTAAATTTATTAGATACAGATAATAATATCAGCATTTTTATTTAAGCAACAAATCCTCACAATTTTTTACAAACATATTTACAACATTAGGATGTGCCTTAAAAATTAAATGAGCGACATTTTGTATTTTCTTTTATTCGTTTTGCATGTCTTAGCAATGATTGAATTCGCTTCACTGTTTTTTAGATTAATGTAGTTTTTGTTGTTTCGTTCCGAAATTCATATACTAATTTATTGAAATATTCCATTGAAAATTAAAATAAGTTAACGGCTATATTATAACCGCTTGGTGACGTACGAGTCTATATAAATATTCGTAAAAACTACATTTTGGACCGATTTGATTGAAGTTAAAAATATATATGACTTATATAAAAAGAAATAAGTACGCTAGGTGGCGCTGGGTTATTATTGTATATAAAATAAAAACATCTAAAAACACGCTTATGCTCTGATATGGTTCATACAAAAATGTACATGCCAATTGAGTGATGGGGAAGGATTCTTAAAATAAACATTTTAGGACTTTATGATTTATATGTAACACACGGGCGCGTGCAATTTAATTTATGCATGCAACTTTTTGCGGCCACTTTCTATAAAATCATTTCCTAAAATTTAATTTTGAAATAGCGCAACTCACAATCTATATAATTTCACCCAAATCTAATATGATAAGTGACAAATATCTCACTTTTCTTCTCAAGTGGAAAAAAACACAGTTTCTCAATACATTTGTTTGAATCCGCGGGGATGCAGTTGTAATGTGGCCCGCCACTCTCATTCGTTAACTTGCTGACAACGTTGGTACAAAATTTGTGAAGCACACAATTCACATAACATTATTTTCTCATTTTGATGCTGTTGCACACACACACACACACACATACATTTTACACCTTTTCTGCTGATTTCATTTTTCGTTCGATAATGCATTTTGTTTTGTGCCACAACCAAACCGCACAGCTTTTCACTTATTACTTTTGGTTCTTACAGCATATCAATGCCATGAATTCCTGGCTGTCTGCCGCATCACGTGCACCTCCTCATCGGCCCCCCTGGCTGCGCCAGTTTGCCTCAGAACCTTGACACAGTGTTTTATAGTTAAGTTTGTTGTTTTTATTATTGTCACATCTCTTAATAAAAATATTTATGCACGTTTTTTTCATATCGCCTGCCACATTACTTACTGCATTGCTTACTTGCCACACTTGCCACACTTGCCTTACTTTTGTGAGACACTCTTAACACTCGTTATCATCGCGACTTTCGTTGCTGCTGTGGTGACTTAAAGCGGCGCGTGACTGAAAAATTCACTCACTCAACAACTACCTACAACAGAGGCAACAACAAGTCCAGCAACAGAAAAATTTCACAAAATCTGTACTTATAGCAAATTGCACTTAAACGACAGTTTGCATCGGTTCGCTGTCGTATTTCGACACTTTACTGGTCGCGCTATGTCGGCTTATGCAGCGACATTGGCACAAATTGCTGTGGGTATTTTGTACTTGTTTTTGGTTCCGCAACTATGATAGTGTACACTTGTCACTCACAGGTATTTGCTCTTATGCACTTGGCATTAAACTTTTTTCGCATAGCTTGCGGGCATTCCCAATGAGCGCATTATTTATTTGAAATAGGAGCTGCGGAAAAATGTGGTGCGCGCTTCGGCTGATGAGATGGTCAGAGTCTTGAAGGTGCAAGGCTTATACTGGTAAACTATTTCCAATGGGATTCTATAATTCTAAAATCATTTAAAAAAAAAATCATGCGATACATTTAAATTATTAAAGGTATAAAACGTATCTTAAAAAGTGATTTATTCTAGGGGAATCTTTTATAGTTCAAATCCTCTTGCAAATTTCATCGCACGGGCTATTTTCAAGCAGTAATCCAAAGTAATCATACTCATATTCTAATAATAAATTAATAGAAATTATAAAGTTCAACTAAATATTTGATTCTTAGACGAATTTGCTTAGTAATGCAACTGGCATTAATCGGAAATATACGACCAGTCGAAAATATTTATGACTATACTGGAGCTATAGCTGTAAAGTAATTATAATTACGAACAGAATATTTCAAGTTAAGGTCACGTCTACATAGAAAACTGCGAAAAAATCTTTCAAATATTCAAGTGATTTATAAATGATACTGGGCAAAGTCCAAATATATTTGTATTTTTAAATTAATTCATTTGCAAAGAAATGAAACTTTAAAATAATCTTTTAGACAGTTGGTATGCAGCTAGTGTGCCTATATCGATGTTTTAACTGTAAAGTAACTATAACAACAATAATTAGTTTGAGGAATTATATCGATCTAAATTAACCGCTGTTAATACTTTTAAAATTAGAATTCAAGTAATTAATTAAGTTTCTAATCGCGCTCGCTGAGTAATCTTAGTATTGATTGCTGTTAATCTTAAATTAATTGAAAATTCACAAAATTTACATTGGCCTACATGATACGCAATAATTATTATAATCTATTTATCTAAGTTGACCGAAACTCATGACTTATCAATATTTTAATAACATAATTTTTTGCGGTAAGGTAATCTTATCATGTTCTGAAATCACATGATCATTAAATAATAATGATTATAAAATATTAGTCGTAAATTAATTGGCGAGTTGATTCTGGCGAAAATCCTAATTCAAGAATTATGGCTGGACGGAACAAAGGGAGGTAAGGAAGTCAAACCACTTCGCTTAATAGACCAAAATTAAAAAAAAAAATGTCAAAAATCAACCAGAATTATGAGCTATAAAACTCTATATACAAAAGTGTTGTAAAAATTCAAATAAAAAAGTTTGAAATTTTGATGAATATTAATTTTTATTTATAAATTTAGTAGAAATTTTGAAGTTTTGAATAATATCCTTTTTGTACAAACAAAGAACTAATGATTTATAAAGTAAATCTGACGAAACAAATTTATAATGAAAAACATTTTAAATATTTTAAAAACAAAATCACTATGTGGTCAGTCGTTTGAGGCACTGTATAAGCAAGTTACAGAAGGAACAGTTGAACCATAAATAAAAGTTATAGAAACTTTAGTAGTCATAAAAGAATAGCAGCAATAGTTCTGCGACTAAATTTCTAAGCCATAAATTAAATTAATAAAGGGATTGACTAAAAAGTGGTGATTCCAATAGACGGAGTTCCCGCAACGTATATAGATTTAATTCGAAATACAAAGCACGTTTAATGTTAAATTATTATGCCAATAAAACCAATTCATCGTAAACCGGTAAACCCTTTGTTGCTTTCAGTTATAAAGGTACATAATTCTAGATCAATTTTTTTTTGCATAAAAATCTAAACTGTACTGAATACCAAGTTATGTAAGGTATGTTGACACTGAATTTTTTACATTTTAATACTTGCTTAGAATTCTAGTCGCTGAGTATGCTGAGTAAAAAGTTTCGCCATTAACGACTAACCGGCACTTGGCCCAATTTCATTTTAAGCTCTCGCTTTCACCTTTACACTACATCAGCGCTGCATACAACTTTCACGCGAATAGACTACGTGATGTCATTTAGCAGTCCGTTTTTGCGCGTAAGGACACATTTTCCAAATGCCACAAGCTAGAAGTTATTGAACTTGGTTTGTAGGGTAAAGCAGTGAAAGTGATTATTGCGACCGAAGCCAACAAAAAAAAAAAACAAAAAAAAAAAATACGCGAGTTGCACACGTTGAAAAAAGTGACAGACGAGATAGAATTGAGAGCATATCTAGCTTTGTACATAGTGCAAGTTTATATATTTGTATACGTGCATAAAATTTATGTCTAATAGTTGTTGGAATGTATGGCAATGGGTGGTTGGGAATTTACAAGCATATATGAAAATACAACTACAACATACATAAATACAATCGTGTACAAGTACATGTAGTTGAATTCGCTGCAATTTGCTACAAACGCGATCGCAAAAACTTGTCGCTTGTCAACGACAGTGAAAATTTGAAATTTTTTTGCTCGTTGCGCATACGCCATGGTGTCTCGCTGTTTGGACTGTCACTTCATGCACTGCACTATTTATTAGTTGTGCGATTTTGTTTTGTTTATAGTTTTAGGCCATTTCAAAAGGTTTTTATGTTCTGTTATTTTGGCTGTTGCAATTTTTCTGTGAAATCGTTTAGCTGATTTCGGGCAGTTGTGTGTGCTGCTGATTGCTTCTTCTTCATACAATTGCGGCAAATAAATGTATAGCTGGGTGCAAATTATGCGAAGTTGTTTATTTTTGTTTATGCTTTGTAACAATTGCCAAAATTCGACAAAATTTATGCATGTAGTGAACACCATATTCTGTTATTTAAGTGTAAATACTATTTAAACTACTTAAAATTACTGAAGAAATAATAAAGTTGCGTAAACAATTGACAGCGAGTTTCGGCCAGTAAGCGCCTATTGCTAGATTAACTTTTATCTGCTGCCATTTTGAATATCTTCTATTATATTTTTTATGAATAATTTTATAATGGTGCTCCAAATAAGAGAGAGAAAAGCGAGTACTATGCAATGTAACTAAACAATCTAAAGATATTTGAAAAAAGTTTAACGGGCTTGAAGGATTTTCATTGGATTAAGGCGAGTCCCTAGCTATGTGAACAAAGTGTTTATTTGTTTTTATCTGTGAGCTCAAGTGTAGTAATTTTTCATTTATCTATCTTTAAGCTTCCGCCCAAATTCAACCACTAGCACTCTAAAATACTCTAGTATACTCGTAAGACGCCAAAACTTAAACTTACTACGACTTTTGGAATATCGCTGTAGGTTAGCGGTACCTAGGGAATCCAATTGCAACAAGTACATACCTATATTGTGCAAAAATAATAATTATTTATATGTAAAGTCTAGTTCAAAGGTTTTACTTTACCTATAATGATAGAATTTTCAGAATAATTTTTGGATGCACTTTTCGCTGATCAAAGGCAAAAGCGAAATTACGTCATAATAGTACTTTCTTTTGCCATAAGAAAACAAAATTTAAACATTATGAAGCGAGTGTTATGTACAAGTAAAAATTTGTTGTTAGAAAAAGATGCGATTTTACACTCATTTAAAAACCAATAACTGCAGACGGACATTATATTCACTTAACAATGTGTGTGCGTTTTTTTGGAATCATGGTGAAGTGCATCAGCAATTTCTTACAATATATGTACTAATTCTTTAAGTGTAGGAACGCACAAAAGTTTTTTTAAATAAAACAAAAACGGTTTAGGATATGAATTAAATTCTTTATTTCTATGAAAGTACATTCGATGTCATTATGTATGGAACTCGATTTCTTTTCCATGGGCACCACGAGCACGCTTGCAGAAGTCCAGACGCTGAACCCAATTTTCGACGGTTTTCAAGCATAAATCGGCCGATACTGCTGCAATTTCACGTGTGATATTTGTACGAAGTTCATCAATCGTCGCTGGCTTGTTGTCATAGACCATAGACTTGACGTAGCCACACAGGAAATAGCCTAACGGCATCAAATCGCACGACCGAGGCAGCCAATTGACTGGGCAATTTTGTGAGATAATACGTTCACCAAACTTGGTTTTCAATAAATCGATTGTGACATTCACTGTGTGGCTTGTGGCGCCGTCCTGTTGGAACCACATATTGTCCAAGTCCATATCATCCAATTCGGTCCAAAAATATTCGGTTATCATTGAGCGGTAGCGATTCCCATTCACAGTAACATGCCGGTCTTGATCATCACGGAAGAAGTACAGCCCAATGACGCCGCCGGCCCATAAACCGCCCCAAACCGTCATTTTTTCGGGATGCAATGTTGACTCATGGAGTACGTGTGGATTGCTGCCTGTCCAATAACGCATATTTTGCTTATTGACGAAGCCATTCAGCCAGAAATGACGACGACCATAAATTGGACGTAGCGCTCTTAAACTTGAGGCCATTGACTCCGAATTTCGGTAGTAAATTTTAGTAATTTCGACTCGTTGTTGGATCGTATATCTTTCCATGATGAAACGGCAAACCTTATTGAAGAGAAATGCCAAAAGAGCGGCAAAAAATATGGCGTCGTTTGCTGTCACTATCAATCTACTTTTGTAGCGTCCCTATTGAAAACCCCTTTACACTGATGTAGATGGACTACTGTGTGTGTTATTTTTACTAATACAAAAAATTAAAACAGTTCATTTTAAAATTTAAGTTATCAGGGTTGCATATTTTGCTTAGCCGCATCTTGAATTTCAAGATCTGTAAATTTTGTGCATTTTCTACACTGCCTGGTGCGGCAGCTGAGAGTGTACAATATTTCTGGAAAGTGTTTTGCTGAAAGTTTTCCTTTAGAAAGTGGAAGGCTCGAAAGTACTTTCTGAAAGAAAATTTTTGCTAATCGCACGAGAAAATGTTTTCTTTCACACATTCTGATAGAGCTTTCATTGCATCATTGATACTCACCCTTTTTTCAAAGAACACTTATTACTGGTGAATTTGGTTGCTATTATCTTTAGTTAGTTTGGAAAAAAGTCGTATCTGAAGGCTTTTAAGATTTATATAAAATAAGCTCTTTAAATTTTTCCAAAAATCTGACAAAGTGATATCTGCATATTTTCTTAAACTTCGCTCCAAAGCTTGTACAAACTTTTTAGACCATTTTCTAGGAAATCAATAATAAATGTAGCATTTCCAATTAATTAAACGGTCAAGCAAAATGCTATTACCATCTTTTCATCTTTTTATTTCACTGACCACCGAATTATCTAACCAATTAATTACAATAATTGAGCAATTCGTTGCCAAATTGCTGTGACTAATCATGCCGATAGCTTGTAGTTTCAAACAATTAATTGAAAGCTCAGTGTAATTATGTAACACGTTTGCTCAGCAAAATTTCAATCAATATGCTTTTTGCCAGCACAGCACATTTTTGTCATTTCATTTCATTCCGGCATCGCTGTTCTAATACCACCCTTACTGTTCCGCTTGAACATGAAAATCACTACTACGGTATCTACAAAATTGCCAACATAGTAAATACCCAAGAGCTGTAGAATCAACAGCATATTCACTAAATATTTAAATTTTCTTTGGTGCGTAATATTTTGTTGAGCTTGAACTTTCGATAGCTTTCAAAGCGAAATGCATTTCTTCAGGCATCCGATTCGCTGGTAGAATATTACAGTATATAGTGCATGTCATAAATATAGCACCACCACATGTTGACAAGTTTTGAAAACTTCCGCTTCTTTCTTTAGTCTCGATTATTTTTTTTTACATTTAATCGAAGTTGCAACCTTTGTTCATAACGGCGAAAATACCAACAGGTTTTAAACGCGATTCCAAAATTTTCAGTTAGAATTTGAGTACGCAATTTTATAGTTCATTCAATTTCAACATAAAAAAATGCAAGTTTGCTGACATGTTGCACATTTTTTATACAAAAAAACTCCATAATACCAAAAAAGCATATCTGAATGCAATGTAAAAACTTTAAAGAAAAATTTGTATATCTTGAGTAAAATTTGTTGAATTTTTTCTCATTTGAAAAAAGTGCATGCCGTAACTATAGCACCAAGTTCATGACAAGTTTTGATTATTTATTTTTCATTATTTTCTTTTAGTTATTATTTCAATGAAAATAAAATTGATTCCCTTTCGATTTGGGAGAGAAAATTCAACAAGGTTTACACCAGGTAAAAAGAAATTGGGTATGTAGTTTTATAGCCCATTCAATCCCATTAATGTAATAAAGCGTACACTACACGCGGCCAAGAATTACATTTGATTGTAAAATTTCTGATTAAAATTATAGTGCATATTTTAGTAAAGTTTGTTGAATTTTCTTCTTAAAAAATTTCAAAAATCCACGGTTGGGTTATTTTAGTTCCTCTTTCTCTGAAGTTCGACAGTAACAAAAAAATTTAATTTGAATTTTAACTATTGGAGAATTTATTTGATTTTACGGTCTTACAACATCTTGTAAATCCCCTAAAATATGTTTTGGTGTTATAGTTATGACTTGCACTATATATGTGTACATGTTACATGTTGGGTGCGCTTCTCAATTTGCGCTTTTTAAACTACTATAATAGTACTGACATATTTACGCAAATTTTCTAGTGATGATCTTCAGCGCAATCTTATCTTTTGCATACAACTGCACATTTATGCAAAATTCCTCTATTTTTGTATATCACTTTCTGCAGCTGCTAAAAAATTTCAAAGACATTCCATTTCATTATCATAACGTAGATGGACTAATTTAATCGGTAACTCGTTTATTCCTTTATTTTATCCATTTTGGGAAGTGTGCCGTTTTGGGCGCCAAATTAATGACTCAACAAGGGAGCAACTATACTACATGGGTGGTTAGCGTGCGCTTAGTAGAAATCAGAAAAAAGGGTCTCACTCACCCACCAACTCTCCTGCAGTCATCGCCCGCATCGTCGAATTCATTACGCTATGACATGACATCTGCTGGAGGGCGTTAGCCAACTATTGTACCGCATTTGTGAACGTAGCCAAAAATGTAGAATATCAACTGCCAACTTCAGCTTTTTAAAGATTCAATTGTCGATGCTTGGCGTTTGCCATTTCAATGCTCCATACAGAAAAATTTCTCCCAACCAACACCTCTACATTTATGTATGTACTTAGTTTTTCAGCGGCTGCTGTTAAGTACTCTCGGGTAGTTGTTAGTGTAAATTGGAACCTCCGCTTATCCGCACACGCTAGCCATACCACTTTGCATGGTACTTCCACTCAGTTGCGTTCCATTTTTGTGCTTCATTGATTTTATACAGATTTGCTGGCGAATTTAATCGTTACCACTCTGTTCAATGGCAGCAAAACTGTAAATTGAAAAGAGTGGAAAGTAAAAAAGTGCCAAAGTGTAGAGGAATCTGCGAGCACAAAAACAAACGATTATTGTAATGTTTGTATTTTAATTGAACTTGTCGGCGACACTTGTGATGATTGCAATTACAACTAACACTACTACAGTATCAGAGTACCAGTGTACAGCAACACCCATCATTTCAATACTGCTACCGCTACCGCTACCGCTCAATCTCCATCTCAGCTCAGTGAAGATAGATGATATCTCGATATCAGCATCGTTTGCTATATTATATATGCACACACACACAACCACATTATTAAAATGCTCGTTTTTGGTTCTTAAAATCAACGGCGTTATGTGTTCTTCTTCGCCGATTTTATACTCAAATCAAGGCACTTAGCAGCGGAAGTCGTGAAGTGGGTAAGTGAGCGAGTGAGTGAGTGAGCGGGTGAGTGAGTGTAAGTGATGTTCGAAAGTACCACTCTGGCCATTATGCGCCGCTGAGTAAAGTTGAAGTGATTAAAAATTATTGTGAAATAGAAGGGAAACAAAAGAAAAAAACTGCTTTGTAATTGAGAGTTGGCAATGTCAGATAAGCACTGACATTTATCATTTTGATTGTTATCTTAAGGAAATCTACATCAGAGCTACTACATAGTCTAAAGTTTTATTCAGAGCGATCGATATACATAAATAAGTGCTAGTTAGCGTCTTAAATGCGATTAACTCTTTTTTATACCGAGAAGAAGTTGTGAAAAGTTTTTGAGAAAAACGCCGTGCTTTTTACTTTTAAAAGTAGAATGTACGTAAGTTTTCCATCTACATGCATTCTTAGTTTTATTATTTCACGTCATGATGATGCCCGCAAGTTATTTATTTTTTCTATAACACTTGGAGTTCTTGACTGACTTAAGACCCACAGTTTTGTTGTATCTGGAGACCCTTAATCATATCGTTTGGGAACATTTTTGGAGAATAATTTAGTCCTGTAAAGTCCTTGTAAATATTACTTCTAGGGCATGTTTGAAGTGGTGGGTCGAAATGAGCCCTAAATATAAAATACCAAAAACTTTGTGGGCCTATCTCACAAAAAATGACGTGATGAAAAAGAAAGAGAGAAACACCAATCCCCTTTGTATCTAAAAATATTAAAGGAAAATAAGTCGATATATAACAGCAATAAAAATTATCACTACCATAGACGTTACAATATGTACCTATGATGCTAACCAGCAAAATCTTGTATATAACACTGAGCAATTCGTGGATAACAACCAAATTTAAACTCAACTACAATAGATATATTTAGTAATTTTTTTACTTTTACCTAGATAAGATGATACTGTGCGTCGTGAGGCGGGGAACTTAAATTAAACCTCATTACGATGTATTTCGATATCGATAATAATGGTAAAAATAATGAAGATAGACGTATATTTCGTATTCCATGAAGAATCGTTCGATCCTCGGCAGAAAATTCAACTCTGCCTCGTGTGATCACATCTCTCTGACCTCTCACCTCTCCTTCGAGGGGTTCAAACTGACCCAGGTATTAGAAATAGTTGCCTTTCCAGTTGACATTTGTATGGAAGCGATTATATTTATAACTCCCTTTTTCGCCGTTCAAAGTGACAAAATACAAACTCCTTG
Source organism: Anomoia purmunda (assembly GCA_951828415.1). Lineage (NCBI taxonomy): Eukaryota > Metazoa > Arthropoda > Insecta > Diptera > Tephritidae > Anomoia > Anomoia purmunda. The sequence continues at coordinate 92,589,770 of OX639996.1, forward strand.
TGTTTTTCGTCATACATTTCGCACGGGTCACCTGTGTATGGTTACTAACAGTGTACTTATGTAACTTATCATAGAACGCTTCGAGTATACATCTTCTGGAATACTGTTTCTAATTGTCAATGATTTTATCCGATAAAAATTACTTTATAGTATCGCTACTCGTATTTGCGTTGCCGAGTGGTAACCGCCATGGGGCGTCGTTCAATGGAAAATCAACGAAAATCAGTGAGAGGAGATGGATTTGATTTCTTCTAAGTATGCATTGATTTCTGAAGTAAAATTTCATAGCGCTCGTCAGGCTGCAATTATTTACAAGAGTGAGCAAAGAAAACGTACACACATTCAATGTTTCACACTCGATGTGGCAAACTAAAGCATTTTTGAATTTTTGACCAAGATATTTACTTACATACATAAAATGTATCGCGATAGCACAATTACCAACGTGGAAAATAAAGTGGTATCGACGTCGTGGCGATGTATCGATGCTAAATTTACCGTTACATCAAACATACTCGCAGGATCCTACTCAATAAGTAGTAGCGCACTACTTATTTTTACTTACTCGTGCAGGGTGATACTGTGGGCATATCCTTTCAACAAATGAAACTTTTCTTCCACTCTTTCCACACACCAACTTTTCCATATAAGTATTTATGAATTTAGATTTGATATTTGAAAAATATACCCATCATAGTGGGACACAGGATAAAAGTTGTGGCTGATAAAAAGTAAAAAAAAAATACTCTGTAAAATAACTTATGTTTATTGAAAATGGAAAACTGCGTACAAACAAAACTCAAAATGTTGTGAGTCACACCGCCATCTTCATATACATTTTCTCTTCTCAACATCCCTGCACAAATACTGACGATGAGCTACAAAGAATAACTTTTATTGACTGCTCTCGTTTTTTTTCGTAGTTTTTAATTTTTTTCCTTCTTCCGAAAACACTTTTTCAAAGCATTCGCTGAAAAAATTAATTCAAATGAGAACGATTTTTCTTTACTAACAGAAAGGCATTGTGATGAATGAAACTGTTTTGTGTTTTATATTCAATTCAAAATAAGAAAGTGTGCATGCAGTTTTCGGTATTTTATCATAGCTTCCTATGAAAATATCGCAATTCTTGAATGGCGCACAGCAAGTGTTATAAGTACGTTTTTGGCTCCCAAGCAAAGAAAGTAAGCTCAATGTTAAGCTCAAAAAATACATATAGCAAAATGAGCTTTTGAAAAATTATATTCCTGGAAGTGGGCAATATTTGTGGCCGTATGAAAAAAAACTTCTGTAATATCTGTATATTGTATTTAATTTGAAATGGAAACATTTCCTTAAACGACAACTCTTTTATAAACTGTTTTGAGAATAATTTGATATTAATATATACATTTGAGAGATATTCTGATTTCAATTACGTTATTAACTAATTTGTATTTAAATTTGTAAACACTTTGCAAGCCGTAGCCTTCTCACACCTCTAATAGTTCACATAAATTTAATTAAATCCAAAATATTAATCAGTTGGCAGCCCTATATAACATATTTTTGATATAAAGACTTGCCATTAAAATGAAATCAACATTTCTAGAAAAGTATATTTTTAAACCTTTTTTTTTAACTGTGTATTATTTCAATTTACTTATTAACTAAATTAATCTATTTAAACATGTGGCATCCCTCTCCAAACAAATGAGATTAAGCTTTTTGAATCCGCTTACGCCTCTGCTTTAATATATCATTTAACTATTTGTATAAGATTAACATTTCATTTATAATTTACGAAAAATTATTTGTCTTATGCGATATGGTTATCGATATCGTTATCATTATGATCACGATTATTGATTTCTTTATGTTTATTGTTATCCCCAATCATTCACGATATCGTCATTATTATCGATATCACTGTATTAACATCTATATCGTTAGTAACATGGCTATCGTTATTTTCAGCGAAATTGATATTGTTATCGATATAAATAGCTGTACTATTTTAAGTCCATATTCTCATCCTTATCGTCATCGCGTGTAAAGCAACTCTTTAAATGGCAGACAGTGGTGCTGACTTTTCCGTTTCAGATTATGGCCAAGAGTAATTATTCAATTCACTTTTGAACTGTGGTATAACATGCTATTCACGTTTTTAGGCAAGCACTATTTGAATAACTTTGTTTACAAAATTTAATGAAAACCTCAATTACAACTCCACGCAGTCGTTCCTCGGGAAATATATGTTAAAAGGTCGATTGATTTCAATAAGCCCCTGATTATCGAATTTGTCCTCCAAAACTTCACTTTCGATGGGCCACAATAGTGAATGTAGAGTTTGCAAACAATTTCTGTTGTTCAGCCACAAACTTGTTGGTAAAAAAGTATCTTAATCGTGTGCAATTAATCAAAAGATCTCAGTGGCACCTTTGTGAATGCCTAAAAACTACATCCAAGTACCATATCAATAACAGCATAACATTAACCTTTGGATATTTCACTTAATACTAACACTGTGTAAACACATACGTACATACAATACATACAATACATACCACATCATCGCATGAGTAACATTCACTTTGACAAAGCTAACCACATTTTGAAAGCGTAGCATTAAGACCTTTCGTCTTCACATAACTGCATGCATGCCAGAGACTTGTGTAACCTTCGCGTCATGCGAAGGTCGATTAATTTTGATGGGTTTCCTTAACTGAATGTGAACAACAGCAACAATCACTACAATAGGAAAAACGCTTTAATAAGCATAATCAACACAATAGTGGAAATACTTTACATTCACCTTCAAATCAACATCAGGCATCCCTGTCAGCTACAAGTTGCCAATTTAGTGAATTTTACTCAATAGTAGTGTAAACGATTGAAAAGCGAATGGAGATAAAAGAAGAGCGCACACAAGGTCAGATGCACACAAAACAAACAAAAAACACCAACAAAAATAAATAAAGGAATGCTGAAAAAGTAACGATGCGTACGGCGGATGCCAAGCTCCTGCATAACATTCAGTTGATGGCAATGGAAAGCACATACATAGATGGGTGACGCTTTAAACGCATTTGTTAACAAATTGTACGAACACAACAGGAAGCCAAACAGAAATGGAAGACGAAAGCAGAAGCAGAAGCAAAAGCAGTGAAAAAACAGTTTTCCTGCTGCCTTCCTCAATTTGACGCACAAGCATCCGTTCACCTATTTTATTGAAGCAATCAGCGTGAACGAGCGCCCGCATACAACTAAACTTGTATTCACACGCGTAAATTAACAATTCAAATTCAAATGTCATGTCAAATGCTTTAAGAAATTAAATTCAGTGTCAATTGAACGTAAACGATTCGTTTTGCTGATTGACAAAGACGCGGGCTATGTGTGATGGAAACATTTTGTTGAATTAGCAAAAAATCAAATTGGGGGTTGAAGATCTAGCAAGGAAAAATGATGAGATATTTCAGTGGATTTCATGGATTTGTTTTTTGAAAATACTTTCCACATACATACATATGTCTTAATTTGTTCAGATTAATTCGCAGCCCAAAACAAGCTATTAAGAATAAATGCTGGCTGAGAGTTTTAGGAATGTAATGTATTAGATGAGCTTCTCAAAAAGCAATATGTTTATAAATCTTCCGCACTAATTTGTAGTAAAAGAAAAATTATTGTCTGATGAATATAGGGCTGTATGTAAAAATCAAAGGAGTGCTCCAGATTAAATGGGTTTAATTGAAGTCTACTGTGTTAGAACAGGTTTTCGGCGCCATTTTTATAATTATTTTATCAGTGTAATGCCGTGAAATTAAAGACGGTGAAATACAATAGCGCCGGATAGCCTGGCGACAACTATTTATTTCTAAGGAATAGAATATATGCATATTAAAATGTGGTAAACTAAATTACATAGGTTAACAAATACTCACCGCAGTTTGCGCCCTTTTTCTTGTATGTTCACGACACTACTAAATTGTACATCTGAGTTAGCAGCGAATAGACAAAAAAGAGAGTTCGCAAATAGCGATGAGCTTACATCGATTATTATTAAACGGATTAGAGATGGGCGTTTTGTTACAATCAGATAAATAAAAAATTGCTAGCCAATAGGGTAAAGTGTTTAAAAGAATCTGACATTAATAACACTTGTAGCCCTATTTTTAGGTCATAGGTCTTAACACGAACCTGTTTATAAGTAAGATGAACTCTTTCTTCGAGCCATGAGCTGCATAAATATATTGATCCAAAACAGCTTGATATTTTTTTTTAAATAGTAAAAGTTTTGAAACTTTTGCGCTAGATTCCAAACACCTCTTTATAATTTGTTAGTGAGGAGTGAAACTATTACGAATTACCCCTGCAAAGTTCATAATACATTAATGAGTAATGCCCTCTTATGGGAATGTTGTCAAAAACCGATAATTAAAAAAAAAATAATTTAAAAATTTTTGTTGCGGATTTCGAGTTAAAAATAATATTTATTCTACCCATATATTTGGGTACATTATTTACTTATATAAAAATAGTATGCAAAAAAATGAAACCCCAGTCAAATTAGCTTTTTATTTGAAAGAAGTTTAAACTTTGAGTTTATTTGAAATGTTAATTTCTTGCTCTAATCAAACAAATTTATTCGAGTGATTCGGTCCCCTTAAGTATTGATATGCTTTGTGATCAGCCAATTATAAATTATTTTAAATCCTAAAATAAAAGCTTCCTGGTAAGTTTTTCTATCTTCACTTTCATCGTTACTTCCACTATCATTTTAAATAGCAGTAATCTAACACAATACCAGAAATTGAATAATTTCCGCATCGATTTATTGCCCTTAAACTCGACAGCAAATTAGGTAATTCAAACAATGTTACATAACCATCATCGGAATAAAATGCATCCGTTGGGCATTTTAAAACAATTTTTAATTTTAGAGCGAATACTTGCCTCTATGCTTCTTATCCGTTTTTTTTTTGGTTTAACTTTTATTAGAGCTTCGTGTTTACTTATTTGCATTGTGCTCGCTTCAATTTATGAGAGTATTAAGAGTATTTTCTATGGAAAAACTCAAAAAATTTTCATTCATGAATGCACCCCCGTATAGGAGGTGCCCGCTTTTTAGCGAGTCGGTCTATTGGAGCTTTCAATGTAATTAGTAAATTGGTTTCCGATAACTCAGGAGTACTTTTACGGTATATTTCATAACAACGAGGCCGAGGCAAAGGCAGAGGTAGTATTTTAACACTTTCTACTTCCTCCACTTATCTACAGCTACAATAACCGTTGTTCAATAAAGGATCCATTCCCTTCATGTCCGACAGCTGATGATTTGTACAAAAATGAAATTTCATGCGCTTTGCTATTGTGGTCCCATTGTTTGGTGTTTGACACACACCGCAATTTGGAATGCATTTCCTGCATTTGTTGCTGACAGTTAGTCCCATCTTGGCTGCGTTTCCTACAAGTAACCCGTGTCCTTTCAGGATACCTATAATAATTCTATAGTACCTTTGTGAGAGTGATAGCACGATAGTACGTTTAGTTTGCACATAATTTTTGCATTTTATTAAAGCACCCAATCGCCACTGTCTGTATTTTTCTCATGTCTCCGACCTCATTATATATTTTTTTGTTAGATATATTTGTATATAGTATTTTTGCTCAAGTGCTAGGTTAATTGCGCTTACGGTAATCTCTTCCACAGTTTCGTTTCCTGTGATGTCCCTGTGATCAGATACCTATAGATATGTGGTCGCTTATTCACAGCTAGTCCATCCGTTACTTGCCTTGCATTTTCGGAATTAATCTGATATAAGCTGATTGCCTTTATCACAGATTTTTTTTTTTTTTATTTATTTTATTGTAAAAGGATAATACAATTATGCCTTAACAAACTAGAGATCAGCTTTAGCGAATGAGGCCATCAGCTTCATAGGTTATTTAGTAATCTATTCATTAAAATTAAAGATCTAAAATATTACAGTTCAAAAAATATGTTTAGTTTATGGGTAAATTTTATAATTTCTTTTATGTTTGTATGTGTTACATCGGTAAGTAGTTGTTTTAAGTTTGAATTACTTAATTCTCGGCGTACGTGTTCTAATGCTGGGCAGATTTGTATTAGATGCTGAATTGTAAGGTTCGCCGAGTTGCAATAAGGGCATTTAGGCGATTGAGTATTTTCCAAAAGATGTTCTGGTATGCCCAAGTCGAAAACGGGTGTAAATAATGGTTTGCATCCTAGGTATTGTTGTGGGTAAGATCGATGGCCGGCGATTAGGGTTTATGGTTTTATAATAATGCGAGTATTCAGTCCAACACTGGTTTTCCGATTTGAGATAATGTTTATAAGCTAGGTTTTTAATGTCGTTTTTATTAATAGTATTAAAGAGTTTCAACGGTGATCTAGTTACAAGTTTAGCTTCTGAGTCAGCTAGTGTATTGCCTTGTATACCGATGTGGCTGGGTAGCCATAGAAGTTTTATTTTACCAATGTTGGCGATGAGTATATCTCTTATTTGGCATATGGTTGGGTCAACAATGTTGATATTTAAAATGGCTTCAAGTGATGAAAGGGAATCACTGCAGATAATGTGTTTGTGTCTACTTTCATTTGCTACTTGACAAGCGTGGAGAATTGCTGTTGCTTCTGCAGTAAATACCGAGGCGAATCCTGGTAGTAATGAAGCCATTCTTGTGGATTGGTTGTTCACAACGCTGCAGGCAACGATGTTGTTAATATACTTACAGATTAATATACTTACATATGTATATAAAATAATAATAATTTGGCAAGCGCGTCTAGGATAGTAAAATCGTTTAAACTCTTTTGACCTGAAAACCTGAAAAATAGAAAGCGACTGTGATCTTTTCATACCATAAAAACCAGAACTTGTAATTCTTTGTAATTTTTTGTATCTTGCTTCGATTGTTTTTTTTTTTTTAAATCTTTTTCTCAGTATTTACAAAAGTCGCTTCACTGCACATTTTATTTTATTGTGAATAATGGAGGGCTGACAAATATAAATTTAAAAAAATAAGCAGCTGATAAGCAGACTTCTTAAGTGTGAAAAAATATCAACGGCGAAATGCAAAAATATAAATATGAGGCCACCACACATCACAATATGTCTGACATATTGTTATTATCACATTGTAGCCAAGTGCAGTCAAAGCCCTCGTGCATGGTAATGTGAAAACAGAAAACAAATAAACAATAAACAATGAATCAACTAAGAAATAAATATACACAAGTACGAGTACATATAGACAAAGAGCAGACGAATCAACAGAAAGCAACATAACAAAACGTTGTGAACTGACAGTGAGTGGATAATCAGAATAATGATAATCAGCATAAAAGGCACTATATTATAAATATGTACTCACATATGTATATACTGTATATGTACATTTGGCGACGGCAGAGGAGGATGCTAAGAACATAAATTGCAGGGTGGTACGGGATCCTAACTGAGAGACAGCATTAGGAAAGTGTTGACGTCGGCAACTCTCAAGTGCACCTCATTATGCAATGGACGTTTTCTGCTGTGAAAATATGTCCACAAACAGACATTCCCAGTCGGCTTTCTCAAACTATAAGAATGCACTAATACTTGTCTTATGGCGGCAAACGAACTAATACATACATATGTATATAGTGATTATCATAACTAAACGGCAGGAACTTATTGACAAGTTTCGGCACTTAATTTGTTTCCAATTAAGTTTTTATAAAAATACAGTACAAATTCAGGCTTTAGACTTTAGTACAATAAAGTGCAAGTTTGAAGAGGAGCAAAAAACGCGTTTAACGATGATGCTGATTTTCTCCATGTAATGAATGCAAGAATGTTTTTTATATGGAATAAAAGTTGTCACCAAAAAAAAATAATTAAGAGTCCATAGAAATTTTTAGTAAACTGATGCTCTATTATACTAAAATTGAATAGATATACTCAAAAATTTTCTGAAAATTTTACTTAAACAATTAAAAATTTTGATGAAAATGTAGTGAATTTTATAAAAATTTGCATAAATTTAAAGATTGGATTTAAACGTGTTTCAATATAGAATGCACTGTATTTTTATAAAACCCTAACAACAAAAAATTAGTAGAGTCGAAATTTGTCAAAAAGGCCCTGTCGCATAGTTATGACAAGCACTATAATAGATGTTCATGAGCTGTGGTTAAAGCGGTGTGACAAACGAAGTTATGCTATTGTCATACACCAGAGAGCGCCTAATAACAATAGAAACAAACAGTAACAATAACAACAACAACAACAACAACGTCAAGCATTAGATACAAAAATAAACACTAGCTTGCGAAAGTAAAAGTGCCGGCAGGAATTCGTCAACAACAGATGTTTGCTGTTCGTTAGTAGAAGGGTACATGGAGAGTACCGTCATTTACAAATACAAATTTATGAATGCGTGTAAAAATATTTCTGTCTATGCATGTAAATATCTGCACACAACTCAACAACTCAACAACTCAATTTATAAGCATCTCAGTTGTTTGCTTTTGTCACAAATTAAGATGAATGCGTGACGGACAAGTGCAAGAGTTAGTGTTGTGTGGTGGCCGAGTATTTAACGAACCGGTTCTGCCGAGTCGGGTTGCTGTTGGCATGAAAGAGTTAACGGAAATAGGTACTATCGAAATAGCTTAACAAAATACTATAACAAGATTTATATATTTTTTGTAATAAAGTAAATTAAATAAATAAATACTCGGCATTCATTCCTTAGTTAATATTTCTGTTAACAAAAATAATATATAAGGAATTCATTGAAGGTTACGAACTTTTCAGAATCAGACTACACTACAGACAAAGTGATATTTTAAAACATAATGCTTTCTATGTTGTTTCTTATTTTGAAACGGTTTTTGCTTCGGTTTCTTTATAGTCGGTTTTCGGTTCTTGTAAAGCACGTACCGACCGACTGATTAGAGAACTCGGTATATCGGATCTGGTTACTGCGTACTATGCATCACTAGTACATAAATGCGTGTTAGTGTATGCGTGATGTCGAAAGTACTACTCGAAAATGTGCAAATAGCCACAGGACATGCACGAGTTGGAGAAAGCTATGACTATTGTTATTACCGTTTTTGTAACTGGCTGTGCTTAAGAGGCTAAAACTGCCTAGTAATTTTATCAGTTGCTCTAGTGGTGAGACTTTTTGAAGCATTGGAATGGTTTTCGTGCCTGGTGATTACTAAACTAACAACCATATTACTGCCACTTTTCTATCGCAGTAGTTGTAGTTGTACAAGGTGGCAAGAAGAATTACTTTGCACATCGTTAACGACTGTCTGCCGCATTTGCTGTACGATTATTGTTTTGCTATTTTTTTTTTGTTTTATGTGAAAAGTAACATGTTCTTTTCATTCCTATTGTACATTTGAGCTTGTAAACGAGAAATGCCCGGCAGTATTCTAGCTATGAGTAGTAAATTCATACATATGTGTGTATGTGTGTGTGTGTGTGTGTGTGGGGTGATGGTAATAGACTTTGAAGTGTCCTTCATAGTGCCGAATAACGAAGCTGAAGGTCATAGAGCACAACCAACACGCCACAGTATTGGACAAGCATTGTTAGATGTCATGAAAATAAGCCTAATACATCATGTTGAAAATGTTTCCGTAATAATAGAAAATATAACAAGAATTCTACTACCAAGATTCAAGTGAGCACAACTTTGCAAATCTCGGATATTTATGTATTTAAAATTCGTTTTATTTAGAACATGAACAAAAACGCAAATCTATAGATTTATTTAATAATTATTCATAGAAGTTTATAAAGTTTATCGTAAAAAAAAGTTTTACATAAATAACTCGAGAACATTATAAACGTAACTTGTCTGCGCTTCATACAAATATTATCCGAGGCAAGTGACATAAAGAAAAAGATTATATGCAAAAAAGTTTCATTAAAATCATAAAACTGCAGGCCCCTCATTCTGTGTTGCAACACACAATACACATTTTATCCAAACGCGGATGTTGGAAAGAAATTTAAAATCTTCTTTTAAATAACAATATAATTTTACCATAAGGTGTTTAATCTTATGACCATGACTACGGTCCTTAAAGTTGTATTTTTGATTCACGCTGCTACATATGTCTTTCAGAAAATGGCCTTCGGACTTTTGGCGAAATCAACAGCACATCCACTAGGAACTAGAAAGATACGTCTTTTAATTCAATATATAGAAATAAAAGAAAAACTCACTGAAAAATAATAAAATAAAAAAAAAACAACTGTACTTTTTACAAAGAAGCAATTTGCATTGAAATTGCAGAATTTAAAATAAATTCCCATTGAATGTTTGATTTTTTTTCTTCTACAAAAATTTAGGCTATAGCTAATAAAACTTGATTTCATTCAGTTCAACAAAGCCACTAAATCATTGTCCCAACGGAAGAATTCTCAATCAAAATTTATTGAAGCGTGCCTGCGGTGGCGTATGAGCGACATTTGTCTTCATAAACGCACTACGACGAACAACAGATTGATGTGGAGCAACAAATTGCTCAAGGCTTCGCTGTCTGCATATATGCAACTGTATGCGCTCACATGCTTGTGTGTGGGCATGTGTGCAATAACACAAAATCGCTGGAGTTAACTGGTGACACGCTGACGCCAGGCTTAACTGATTTATTGCGGTATAACAAAACTATGTATAACTGCATTGAAAAAAAATTGCATTAAAAATTCAAACATATACAAGAACACGCACACACAGACGCAATGCAAGAAACATAAGCGAAAACTTGCAATCCCATGTACAGCAGCTAAATGAATTCACATGCAGCTATGTATGTTGTGTGGGTGTTGGCAGCAAGCGGCAAAAAGTCATCAAAAGCGAAATCAGTGGAAATGTGCGCATAAGTGGCAACAGCAAATAGCTGCGCGACGCAACAAAACGCCGAAACAACATTAGTTATTGCCACAGTGCACTGGTTGTTGCAGCAATGAGAGCTGGTACGCTCTTGCCACAGACATATGTACATACATGCAAAAAATATAAACATAGAGTATATTGCCAGAGTCAGTGTTTTCATGAAATCTCACATTTCACAGCTACAACTTGTCAGTAGTGCCAACTGTGATTGCCGCGTTGTTGTTATTGGCTTCGTTGCATGACAGCGATACTCGTACTTGTGCAATTTCCTAGCGCAAGTCTTCTCATTTTCTTTTCACGGCTATTTATTGTTGATTTGCTGCTAGCTCACACAAATTCTAAAAAAATGACTTAAAAATAAACCAAAAATGTTTACAATGCAAATGACAAAGACCGAAACTTGAAGTTGAGTAAGTACATAAGAATGGGCGCAAAAAAGTCTTGCGACATTTGTTTTTAGCTTGTTACTTACATAGATGAATTAAATGTACAAACTCAATTTATTTAGCTGCACTGACAAACGAAAGTCAATAAGTCAACGCAACAATAAAAACTTAATTAAAATCGCAAAGAGAAGCGCGTAGCACTAAGCTAAAATAAGCAAAAGGAAGAGAGGAACAAAGAAGCATGAGAAAAATGCAAGAATAATTGCAGTAAACAAGCAAAGCACTTAGTTGAGCGAAAAGCGAAAAAATGTAAGCACTTGCAACACAATTAATAACAGCTGTTTCCTGCTTGTCCAGCATTTGTTTAGTTTGAACGTGCCACAGGGACTGCAACATAAATTAAAAGAAAAAAAATTATTGAAATAAGTATAGCGAATTAAAAACAAAATACCTTGCATACGAAACTAATTTTTTACGCTATATCAGAATAGAAGAGCGAAAAAATGTCGCCAGCTAATGAGCGAGACAATTGTAATTTCATTCTACAACACTGATTGCAAAATGAATTTCTATGCGATTGTTGCGTAATATGTGAAAAATCAGGTGTTTACAACGATTTTCTACCGTATCTTTTGAATCCTGAATGCTTAATTTTCATACACTTTAGAAAAACACTGTGTTTCTAACTTTATTGAGTCATACAAACATGTACAAATTTCTAAAGAAATCCGGAAATAGTTGGATCTAAAAAAATACACCGAAGTTTATGCGGTAATTTGTTATCATTGCATCTAACAGCATGCCTAATTTCGGTGAATTGTCCTTTGTGTGTATGTATTTACAATATAATCCAGAAAAATTATTAGCATTAGTGAAAAATTATCCAATACTTTATGATTAGGCAGCGAGGTATTTAAAATTATCAGGGAAAATGAAAAGAATAAAAAAGAGAACATTTTTTTTTATTTTTATTTTTATAATTTTTTATATTGCTACACAATGCAGAATGCCCAGGCATGATTTTATAGAACTCCGGCCTGGATTCAGCAATATATCAGCATGGGTACTATAAGAAAACTAAGTAGCCTTCTAGTGCATCCAATTTCAGCCACTGCATGGTCAATTTATCGTACATTTTAAACCCGACAACTTTTACTCGTTTCTCGCATCTTAATCACACAAAAAACAGACTATGAAACTGATTTAGGAATAAGTAGCTGTGTGGAGCGTTTTGGGTTAAAAAACTGCAATTCCTTGTGTCATCTCGAATTCAGCGTTGGCAGAAAACTAAATAAAATCACTGCAATAAACGCAATATTATTCGAGAAGCGTCAGAAAAATATGTAGACGGATGAGTTCAAGCTTGTCGAAAGAGCTGGAACCGGACAAATCTCTCAGCTTTCGTCAACCGCATCATCGTTTTTCAGGCGGACTTAATGGAGATTTCAAAAGCAGTTTCACTGACAGTCAGGCGGCTATCAAGTCCCTAAAGAAAATATCACTGATATCAAGACTATTTTTGATCTTAACTTGGTTGCTAATACATTTCTAACACATATCGTTTGGGTTTCCGGTCATTGCAGTACTCTAGCCACCGGTAAGTGACCAAAGAACAAAATCTGACCTTGCGTAAGGTGTCCTGTCTCCAAAAAGATGACGACTGGGTACCTTGTGACAACTATAGGAGCTGTTATGACTTGAAAGAGGCGGAAACCATACCACCTAAGTACTCTGCCGCTTTTCAGCACTAGCTTAAAACAGAGCTGAAGTTCTCGGCTGTTAATCTAAAGTTAATCAAATTAAAGGACTCCCGACTAACGTACCCTAGACTAACTGAAAAGAAATGCATCATCTATAGAAGTCAGTTACTAATTACCTTTTCTGTTAAGAAGCCAATAGAGCCTGAAATAATCTGCCCTTAAGTGGCCTTTTCGATTTTTGCTCCCATAAGGTACTGCTGCCAAGCATGCCTTCATGAGGGAAATGCTCTTAATCGCAACTTATTGTATCAGCAATAATGTGTTAATTAAAATCTAGGTCATCCTTGTACTATATTTCATTCCTTTGCAAAAAACTCTAAAATTTTCTGTAAATTACAAAAAGACTATTCAATTCTCTTTACATGACTTTCATCGCGAGCATCAACTGCTATTAAATTTTCATTGTATCTTCTAACTTCTAGCCCACTACCCCCCATGGAACTTTTCTTAATATGTGCGCTGATCTGCTTGACGCAAGCGAGCTATCGTCGCGACAACTTAATGCGAAACAAATGTGCGATTTTCCGTGTCATTTTCTACGAAATTGCTACTTTTATTGCCATTTCTGACACAGCCACTGTAATAACAATACGAATTCGCGTAATTTTTTTCTATCTCACGCGCCCTTCCATTACTTTGCATTACTTCACATAAAAAGAAAAAACAAACAATGCAAAATACATTTTGCGTGACTTTTGATCAAGTTGGTGCCATAAGTTGTTGCAGCTGCTATGTATGACTGGCAAACTGAGTGACTTACTAACTGACGAGCTGTCACAATACGTGGCTGACTAAGTGACTAGCTGTCACAATCGCCACGAGAGTACAGTACGCGGAAACAGCAGCAGCTGCTGTTGCAATGAAGTTGGAAAATGAAAATAGTAATACAAATTGCAAAGAAAATCGGCTGTATTTGTTTGTTGCTTTGACGTGCAAGGCGCTCTCTTTTAACTTCTCCCTCGGCTCTGCCTCTTATTTCCTTTTTCTGCTGTTGCTGTACAAACAAACACGATGTTGCTTTTGGGGCGGAAATAATGTTGCTGGCACGTGCGTGGTCGCAATTGACTACAGCTTGGCTTCTCTGGGCATACACGTTGCATTCTCATACTTTTCGGGCACGTATGTGTGTGTGTGTGGGTGTATGTAGAATATGCACGAATACATACAGAAACGCATATTCTTCTACTTCCACTTCATTTTCCTTCTTTTCATGCCACAAATTTGCCAATTGGTTTGCTGAATGCCGCCTGCAAGCAGTCGCTATCAAAAGTTGCAAAGGTTCTTCGCACATGCAACTCCTACTGTAAGTGTATTAGTATAGTACGCATAAATACCCCATAGTAAAAAGATTTCAGGATCGAATGAATGCTGATCATTATTTATTGACAATTCATCCGAGCGTCATCACTCAGTACAATTTCGACATCTTTTGGTGCCTCTCTATCTTACTTTCGAAGAAAGCAGGGAAAACAAGCACTGAGTACATGAAGTTTGTTTCAATTTTGCTTTTTTAATATGGACGAGGTAAACAATGAGTTTTATTCAATAGTCATCATATTCGGCAGTTAGAGGATTTTTGCCGTATATAAATCTATCCACTAATTGGCAGTTAAATATAAAAACAGGATGCCAAAAGGTTAGTAAATTCAAACTCTGAAAAAGGTCAAAAATTCAGAAACTTAATTCATTATGTTGGAACTAGACAATTAAAGTTTTTCAATATTTCCTTGTCATAACTAGGCAAAAAGGAGACCCGTGGAACACCTGGTGACGGCATTTTAGATGTGCTACGAAAAATATACAGCTCTGTTCTGCTTTTCGATTTAGACAAAATTGTTTCGATTTCAAACGTTTTGTCTTTAAGTAGTCGGATTCTAAAGTAATTAGCAACTTAGACTTAAATATATATGTATGAAGTTTGTCTGCCAAATCATTTAATGTTTCATTGTGAATGTTTCTTAGTCTTTATTTCTCTCTTCAGTATTCAATAAAAACGACTTGGGTAAACCAAGCGAAAACTGTCGAAATGAGACGGACGCAGTATTTATCGCAGAGTTCTATATTGTCATGCATCATCAATATTGTAATATTCGAACATACATTTTCTCGTTCGTGATATTTGTTCTTGGCTTTATATTCGTTCGCGTTTGAAAAATAATGTTAAATTGATGCGTTTTGAAGAAATGCTGTATTCGAATTGCAGTTGTTGTACAGAATCAGCGGCTGGTGGCAACTCTTGGCGACAATGCCACTAAGATTAGCGGATTATATTTTTGAAGCAAAAACACAGGAGTTAGAAAGGCTTTTTACACCAAATTTCTTTACAGAGCCAACTTGCTTGGAGCCCCATTGGTGCTGGCATTGCTAAGTTTTTTAAGAAATTTAAATAATTGATAACAACTGTGTACACTGATTATGGAATCGCAACAAAAACGAATAGAAAACTGTTATAAATCTATCCGAACTCACTCAAAATCGAGAACAACAATCAAACTGAAATGCAGAGCAGACCAGTAAAATTTGCTAGTCTGTTTCAACAGTGTTCGCATAGTTAACGAACATTTTACCGATTTTGCTATTCAACAACCAATTTTTAACCATATTCGCTATCGCCGCATGAGCTGTTATCGTTAGCTACTTTTTTATCGAAAACTAAACAACAACAAATATAAAGCTGTGAACTTTGTTATGCTCAGTGTTTTACTTGCTTGAAATTGCAAAAAAGGAAAAATTCATAGGCATTTGAATACTTGACATATTTATGGTTTATTATGAAGGGAGATGGAAGTAAGCCCTTAATCATTAGGCATCCGTAAGATATAGCATAATCGTGTCAATATCGGCCTATAAGGCATATGGGACAATTGGGGCTCCAGTATCGTCATTGAGGTTATGAATCATAATCATATATTAATCATGAGGGCTTGTGAGAACTACCATGGCTACCAAAACTAGTAAAAGCAAAGGTGTATTTTGGATTTAAGTATAAAATTACAAATATACTTATATTTTTAAATATAAGTAGACAATTTCAAATATATAAACTAAATACCCTGCAGCGCAACACGAATCATATACTTATGTATGTATATGTGGGCATACTTCGGTGACGACTTCTCCACCAATTCAGCCAGGAAGTTTCCGAAGTAAACTAATATTTTATTTGACATTGATCATATATGTATAATGAAAACGAGCTCATATTTATATTCGCCAACAAGTGTTCATTTATTTCTTTTTGTGGCTTTAGCTTATTTTGAGATTAAAATGCCACAATTTGGCACTTTGGTTATTTAAGAATTGCATCATCGTTAGTGCCAATGAAGAATATTGTCGACAAAATTTGCACTGTATATCTGTATGTGTGTAAAGTGAAAAAGTTGTTTGTTCTTTTTGATTTCGATTGCCATCCGATAGGTCAAGAATAATTCATTAAAGAATCACCAAGCCTCCTTCAACTATATTTTATTAAACAATCAACACCCATTCTGCAGTGAACATTCCTTCTTTCGAAGTCTCTTGTAAGTTCGAAAGACAGCCGTCTCACATTTTATTTTGTTTACTGCCCACCGTTCAGACGTCATTCATGCCCAAATCAGTCAAATGACAGCTGAGATCAGACCATTTATGTGTAGGAAAAGTTGATATTTCTTTATATGGAAGTTGCCATTGACGCCTTCTCAATATATAGAAAATTTTATCATTTCATTCCACCAAGATTTTACTTCAAACTTTTACAACAGGGTATGATGCACGGATGTGTATATACATACATATACATACATATGTATGTGCGTTTATTTGAGTCTTATTCGTCACTAAAGCCAACGCTGGCGACAGAAAGTTTATTTTCTACGCTTTCACTATTTTCAATCATGATTTCTTTTGTTTTTAATTTAATTTAAATTTCTTTATGTTATTTTCCGTCTTTTTGCTGACTTTTTTGTTGTGATGGCGAAATTCAATGAAGCAATTTTTAGAGAAGAACAAAAACTGAAAAAACTATTCGACTTTTTACACAATTTGCATCGCGTCTCTTTAACATTTGTTCTTTATATTGGTATTTTTTTAACTTTCTTTATTTACTTAATCTTCACTTAACGATGCCAACAAAAGTAAGTTTTAAAATCTTAATTTAATTCTTTCAACTATTCCGCTAATGTAGGAATATACACATTTGCTATACATGAATAAAATTGCGCACACCAAAATCGCAATTGAAGTTGTGAACTTAGTTGAAGTCCTACTGTACTGTATACGTGCGTTCTTGGAAAGAAAAATATTAAACCTCACCCGCAAACCGATGGTGTTCCGAGAAACGGCGAAAAAATTGTTTGAGAAAAGTCTTAAAGAAATCCACTTTGAGCATTGCAACTCATTTATATTCAGAAGCACAAGAATATAGCGCCTAATTGGTATACCTAAAGAATAATAAATTGTTTTCTTTAGCCCTCAATTGACGTATGCAGTACACATAGCTCGGTAAGGATTCTTTACTATGGAATATAAACCGATGACTTTGTAATTCCGCAAAATAAACTTACCACTACTTCGAAAGTTTGGATATTTTATGCACGGTTCCAGTAATATGGTTAGCTTATCTCACCAAAAAGTCGAGTTTATTTGGGCGTGTATTAGAACAGGAAGAATTCCATGATATCCGCCTTTGATTACGGCGGATCTAATCTAGCTAATTTATTCCAAGTTTTAGTGAACTTATTTTCCTAACGACAGCTGCAGGACGATAACATTCGGAAAACCTTTTTTTCTTGCTTAAGAGATTTCAACATTTTTTTCATATTTCTGCAAGGTTTTTGAGTTCTATATCAACTCGATCTCATGCCATTTACTTGGCTACATTTCTTCGTGTGACATATAAAAATGTATTATACTGTTTTGTTTAGTATTACCTGCTATTCATTCGCCTAATTTTGCAAAAAAATCTATCCTTAAACAACAAAGATCTAGGAGAAAACTAAACAGTTTTTGATTTCCTAAAGAACTGACTATCAGAAAAATGTTGAACAATTTCTTCGCGCACTTTATGCAATTTTATTCAACAATTATCAATTCCTTTAGCACACCTATATTTACCACAAACATATTTGTAGGTATGCTTTGTACCTTTTTAACTTCCTACTTTTTGTTTTGGGTTTCTTATCCCCATCCTCAAATAATAATATTGATATGTCACTCACAATGAAATATAACTTATTCATCATCCCACTCATTTCTTCCAGTCCCACTGAAAATGCTTCTAAAAAGTATAGCTAATTTTAATTGAAATCATAGGTTGAAATATTCACAATTTATGTTTATGAGGTATTAGTTTAGAAAGCATTGAAAGCTTTTATCTTAATCCTGCTCAAGCAAATAAGGAAAGGTGAAATAAGTTAGTTCGTTATTCGAAGCCAACCGCAGAACAAACCCAAAAAATAAACAAGCAAACAAACAAACAGACAGGCCTAATATAAATACTGAAACGGAATAGTCGCAGCTGCAATAGCATTGTGATAGCAAAGCGGATTGAATATAAAAACTCCATACTACTACAAACGTAAGTCTACCCTCATCACCTACTTCCTTCGTGTAAAATTACGTTTTGCTCGATAGACTTACTTCGTTTTAGCGCCGTAATAATAAAAAGTGATTATTTTTGATGTTATTATAATTTATTATCTCTTGGCAGCTGATTTCCTTGCATCGCTATTAATTTCCTTTTTTCAGTTTCGTTCACGTTTTATTTATTTTATAATCAAAACTCGTCGCTTCATTCATTTCGCAGCCCATTAAGTAAATGAGAAATGACGCATAGCCAAACAAATAGATATACTTATAATATAAGTCTTATATGAAAATAATAAGAACAACCTAAAGCACCTCAAAAGAAGCAACATTGGAAATATATAATTTTTTAAACAATTTATTTTATTTGCTGATATAGCAAGTAATAAAGTGCAGGATTTTGCAGCTTGAGTTTTATGAGCGCCGAAATTGCTTTTGAAATCGCGCCCACTTTGCAGTAAGTAATCAATGACATGGACGTCAACTGATCAGGCAGAATTCTGACCAACACAAACATATAATATGCAAAACAGACGTTGCCAACAGCCTGACAGCCATTGTACTCGTAATCATTCAGCCGTTTTCACTGACCCTCTCTCTCTCTCATTCTCCATGGTGTCTTTTTTTTCATCCTCATTTTATTATTAAATTCCTTTAATCCCTTTCACTGCATTGTGCCACAATATTTTAAGCAAACGAAAGTGAAGTATTAAAAGGCGCACAACGATGAATAAAATATAAATGAGAAAAAGAAAAAAGGGAAATATTAAGAAAAATGATGGCATCAAATAAAAAAAAATCGGGTCAACGTCAATGAAACTCAGCAAGCCGTGCGAAATGAGGCCAAGATTTGCCTGCAATTTCGCTTTGAGATGTAAACGCTTAGCATGGATTTGCAAATGGTCATCAAAAGGTTGGATGAAAGCTTAGATGATAAAAAAAATTCCATAGTATTTACGTTGCTGGAAACTTTTGGAAGAAGCTCTGATAGATTAAGCGGCGGTGTGACAGGCGACGACAGTGGTCTGCTGTTTTATTTAGAATAGAAAAGGGGGCTTATATTAAACGCACATTTTTAATTATATTTAACATAAATTTCACCTTACTTGAGGTTTGCGATTTGGTGTATAGAATTTGATATAGGCAGATTGAGTGAGATCGACTTATATTTTGATGAGCCATTAAATATAACCAGCGACTTAATTGATATGTTCCAGCAAAATTTTATTTGAAGAACCACTTATGATCAGATTGGTTTTGTTTTGTTGCAGTTGGTTTTTTGTTTTGTTTGGTAAAATAAAACCTTATTCCGTTTAGTGAAATACGGACTGTTATTTTTTAATTTAATAACCCTGAAAACTTTTAAATGACGCTTCCACTTTTCCACATATATACATACATACTAACGAACATGTAATATATTCCTTGTAATAAAATTCAACATAATTTATGTTCTTAACCCATTAAATTCCAACTATCTATAAAACAATTTTTTAAGCTCCCTCCAAAAAAAAACAATAGAAAAACTTCAAGAAGTACCCATTGTGAACTATACCCAAGCGAAAGTAATTGGATAATAAGAATCATGTACATATGTCTAAATGTAATACAGGGTGGCGCAAAAGTCGTCTGCTAGTGATGGCAAATGTCAGTACATTTATGAAATGTTTAAGGCAAAAATAAAAGGAATTGGTTTTGAAGTAACCATGGAAAGCGTTTGTTATCGCATTTTGGTGATATTCCCTGGCCTACAAGAATTCCAGATTTGACTTTTTAAATAAGTCAGAGTAAACAAAATTGAAGTCGAAAGAACATGGTCTGACAACTTTTGCGCCACCTTGTATATACACAAATGTCATTAAAACTCAAAGGTCTTGATGCTTTCTTTCTTAAATGTTTTTTGATTAATAGTATGATACTTTTTGAAAAAACATAGCAGGTGTCTCGGCGACAGTTATTGAACTTCATGCCGTAAACATTTCGGACATCATTTTAAAATCTAAAATACCTAGTATATGTACTCAATGTATACGAATATTCTCATTATAGACACGGGAGTACACTATAATTGCTACACATTTTTTCCCCATATCTTTGTTGTTTAATCTCAAAATTAGAAGAGCTTTAAATATTTTGTTATTAAACTACCTCAGCAGTAATTTAAGTCTTAGCTTTCAAAAAAACAAAATTTACAAAAGTGAGCGCAGGGGTAAGCGAATATCGCATAGCTATTAAATTTTATACAGAAAACTATGTATTAAAAAGTATCCATATTAAGCCAGGTAAGTACTTTTTTTGTAATGGTGTTCTGCGTGAAACCAAAAAGTATGTTGAGTATATATTCTGTCAAAATATCCTAGTAGCTCAACATAAAATTCACGTACGCCGAATTTACAATCAAAACTTTTTCATGCACATAAAACTTGTGTAGAGCCAACCAAAATCGAACTCAAATTCCAAAACTTGTAGAATTTGTGATGCGCATTTTAATTAAATTGATTTGTTTGAAGTTGTGTGTTTATTTGCTAATAATAATAATAATTGTCATTCAATCAAATATTACCGTTTTATGTGTTTTGCTTGTATAAAGTATTGAAAATGAAAGAAATTGAAAAGAGAAAACTTGCGTGCGTGCATTAAGAGGCCATCCATAAATCAGATGATCACCATTTCATTTATTTCGTTCCCCCTACCCCATACCGATTTGCTGTTATCTGGTTTATACTAACAATAGGCGAGTTAGACTCATTAAACTCGGTGCTTTAAGCCAGAGATTATGTTCTCAGCTCATACGCACGCCCTTATATTAACAATTGAAGTCTCTTCATTAATTTAATCTGAAGGTACAGATATCTCGTTGTTATCAATTACATTATGCCAATCTACACCATTTCTTTCATCAGTTTCATTTGAAACCCAAATAACTTCGAAGAATCGTCGATTAAGGATTCTTAAAAATATATTGGTTCATATGTTCTTCCTTCTTTGTGTAAAGTTTAGCAATCATTATAAAGTTAATAAGATTAAATATAAAATCATATGAAGGTGTTATCCAAAGTCTAGCCTAAAAATATTTTTGGTTTTAAGAAAAATCGAACAGCATAAATTCTTGCAAGCTTAAAAAAATTAAGTAAACCATCGTCACCAATATATTTAGTGAATGAGTTGGAGGAGATACCTTCTTAAAATTTTAACGACGTTACCACGTTACCACACAATTTTGATAAATACCCTTAAAATCGCATTGAAGCGAACTCCGCATGACGAACATTAAATATGCTATAATTCACCGCAAATTATTGAAGTTTCTGTCGTGGTGTCTATCGATAAGATATCTTCATGTGTTTCAAGTTTCTTCATGACTTTAACCTCTTTCCTTTTTAGTACATATGTACCTTGAAATAGAGTGTCTAACTTTCATTTGTATAAGTCAGATAATAAGTGCGGGTTGAAAGTTAAATGCATCTGCAAGATGTGATTAGCGCGGATGGCAATAAATATAAACCTCAACGACCTTGACAGAATGGTTATTATAAAATTTTCTTTTGTGAACAGTCCACGCAATCTGAACGAATACATTCAGGACATACGGCAGGCATGAAATCATCGTAACTTTCAACTCCAATCCCTCATGGGAAGAAATTAACCAAGAGCTTCTACCCAGGCAAAGAACAACTGTCCACCATGATTTAGATGCTCGCATATTTCGATTAAAGGTTCAAAAACCAGGGAAAAGTCAATAGTAGAAACGACCAGAGGTGCTTGACAACATCTACATTAACGCGAGAAACGCCAATGGTAAAAGTAAATGTTCGGTTATATATTACCTAATTTCTCCAAAATCATGGGCTAAGTGGTTTTGAAATTTGGACATGATAATGAATACGAAAATTATTTGTATTTTGGTCAACAAGTTCCCGAGATATTTGCCGAAATGCTTTCCGGCGGATCTAAGATAAATGCACACTTTTGAACAAAGTAGAAAGAAATATTAGAATTAGGACACCAATTAAAAGAATTTCGGAAATATTTAATTTAAGCTCATTTGGGATCAACGGAAATTGAGTAAAATATGACAAAATTAGTACCAAACGAAAGTATTTTAGGAAACCCTCACCAGGAAAGTTTTTAAAAATCTTCACGAACATCTGAAAACAAAAAATTTTCAACAAGGATTACCAATGAGTTTTTACATTATGTATATTAAATGTATAAGAAATGAAACTTAATTAAAAAACTTCTCTTAAAAACATAAAAAATAATTAAAAACATTTGACAAATATAACAATATCAGATGCAAGCATTTTGAATATCTAAATCCTTAATATAAAGAATATCCGCACATTCCAATAACTTTTACCGAATTTCCGTTAAATTTCGAATGATTATAATTTCCAGTTCTTCTTATATTTGCGATTATATTCTACCTACTATTTTTCTCAAAGTTATAGTCCTAAAAGTCCTAAATTTTTGACAAGAATTATTAAATTCATTTTCATTCAGGACGGGTGTGAAACTTGGCAGGTATTTAGATACCCCAAGGTTATTTGTTGGCCCTTTCCATATACCATTGAAATAAAACAAAGAACGAAACTGCCTAATGCAAATTTACATACGCACGTATTGTATGGGAATTAAGGAATTCAATTGTTTACTTACGCCACCTCAATAGCTACAATTTGCTTATCAACATAAGCGCAATCACAAACGTCTGTTCAATACATATATACTTTGTTAATACATATATGAATATATATCCATTTCCTCATATGTAATTATATAATACATATGTGCCTATAGTTAGAACAAACCATCCGATCTGATCTACGTGAAAGACACAATTTTCGTATATATTCCACCTTCCACACCCCTACACCTCCACACCTTAATGAATGTAATTGAATCTCTTTTGATATCAGCAACATACCAGACATAAACAGCCCGTATCCAAAACATGCGTAAATGCATCCGATTGCCATTGCGAATGTAGCGCAGCATCAACATTGAATACTGGTTAATTTACAAGACACACTACATATTTTCAAAAAGTAGCTTCAGATTATCGTATGAGCACACAAATATTACATATAAGCTGCACATTTATCAGCAGCTGTAATCGAGCTCTGTTACTGCACTACTACAATGGATCACTTAGTTACTGTCAGCCACAGGTAGAGATAGTCAATCGAACGCCGTGGTGTCCCAAATTTAGCTCCATTATGGGCGGAAAATAAATATTGCGAAAGACCCCCACCATCAGCCTACTACTTAAAAAGCTGTACCGTTACAGTTTCCATCCTAACCATCCATCATATTGACGTAATGTCTGTTGTTGATTGCTCAAGTCCTGCAGTGTGTCCCCTTTCATCGACTGGGTATTTATCATTTATAAACGCTGACAGCCCGCTTGTCAATACAAGCTACTCTCGCAGTATTCAATCCGTATTAGAGTACATTTATAATTTTACTATGCCTACCTCTGAATATAAACTTTTCCGTCTTTCGCTTCAATATTCGTTAAATTATTTACCATTTCGTTTTGTTGCTTGTCAATGTTACTTTGCATATGGAAATTTATAGTGTATTCAAATTCGTTTGTAACCGATAGTTTGCTGAAGATTGATGTTGTTGAAAAGGCAATAATGGAAAATTCGATATTCAAACTATGAACATTTTGCGAGTACTTACAGTTTATTGGCTTTCTGTAATCCGAAATGAATGCTTGTTCTTTTCCCATCGGGGTGAACGCATTTTCTACCTGACCACTATTACTCAAAATGCGTGAAATGGAGGAAACAACGAGGGGTGGCGAAGGTGATTAAGGGTTCCATGCCAAATCAGACACACTTAAAAAAGTTATTCGATATTGTTATATCCGGCAGAATAAGAATTGATAATTGTTAGAAAAAAAGTCGACAAATTTGATAATGAGATGGATGAGGATATGTATTCTTCCAAAAAATCACACATTTTTCGTTTCTCCCATAATACAATTTTATTTCTAATCTTTGTATATTTATATATATAAATGTAGCCGTTTTCTTGTTACATCTTATTTCAAAAACCGATGAATGGATTTTAACCGAAATTGGACAGTAATTCTTAGGCCAGTGGCACGGACATAGGCTACGAGTAATATACTATATCTGTTAGGTGCCGCTTGAGTCGATATATTCGTCTATATTATAATCCGATATTAATGATGTTAGAAATGTACAAAGAAAGAGTGAAGAGAAATACTTTTGTGATAACCATATCCGTTTGGTCGCGCTAGGTTCGTTTTATTCAGAAAATCCGAGCTAATGGTTCAATATTGATGATATTAGAAAGTTATGATGCCGGTGCAATAAGAAATACATTCATGGAAAATAAATGCGCTAGGTGACGCTGCTTTTGATCTCATTTTGATGATTCCTTTAATTTAATTTTATTCAAAAGATCCTTTTTCCCATTTTTTTCATCCATTTTCTTTCCTATATGCTCCCAGTTCTAGCCTACCTCTTAGTTGCCTTAGTGCTGCTTTTTCGTGCTGCTGTGGATGGGTCGACGAGTTGACAAGAATCTGGTATACTATATACCGTAATGGATAGTATGTGTATTTGTAAAAAAAATTGTTTAAAAATCCATTGATGGCTTTGTATTCGAGATTTCCAGGCACTCCATATTTATGGTTTGACTTAGATCAAATCTAAATAATTTAAGTAAAAAATCTGCTGTAAATATATGGGAAAGTAAGCAATGCAGACAAAACTAGCCACATATAAGCAGAATATATGGATTGATATAAAGACAAAAATTCGTAATAATATGCGGAGATTTCCGGAAAATAGTGAAAAAGGTAATTAGTGGCTGCAAATAAGTTATTTT
The DNA here is from genome assembly GCA_951828415.1 of Anomoia purmunda. Lineage (NCBI taxonomy): Eukaryota > Metazoa > Arthropoda > Insecta > Diptera > Tephritidae > Anomoia > Anomoia purmunda. The sequence goes on from OX639996.1 coordinate 92,615,253, forward strand.
TAAAAAATAAAATAAAAAATTGTGTTTTTGTAAATTATTGTCAGTTCCAATTCTTGTAACCGACATCTTAAAAACCGAAAGGGCTAGCCAATGAAATTTGGCACGAATAAAATCTTACTTCGAAATCCAACCATCGAATATTTTTTTTTTTTAAATAAACAAAACTTCCTAAGTATATATTACAGGAGCCATTTTGTTTCCAGCATATATTAATGGTTGCACATTTGCTAGGCGATATATTAGAACCTGAAGCTGTTGATCAATAACATATTTTTTCAATATATTTAAAAATATGTATTTTACTTGGTTTAGTTCTCGAGTTTTAGAAAATAAAACGCCATCGGCATAGATACAGTGTTCCACAGGTTCTCTAGAACTTAGTATGCTGCTCATTTTTCTGAACGCAACCCTGGATTAAGTAACGAAAAGTGATAACCCCTGTATTATGGTATTGTAGAGATCATGAAGGCCGGATCTACTTGTATTGACAATGTCAATAAATTGGTTCCAAACGAATTTATGACGTTGTATATTTTATGCTAACTTTCCATCTCTTAAGTTCTCTATGTGGTTTGATGAAGTCATAGAGGCGTTGTGTTCAAAATACAATAGTGCCGAGGCGACTCCTAAAACGTTTTGTAAGTAAAATTGTTGGTATAAGACCGTTTGGTTTAGCGTACTACCGCATTCTTACTAACATTGTTTTTCCCAGTACCTTAGACTATCTTTCACTCTTGTGGATAGATCCTTAGCTCATAAGATGTGCAAAAGATAAAAAATACCCTTTTAAATGAAATGCCATTTTATTGCGTAAATAAGAAGTCTAAGTCAGTAAAAGTTATTAGAGATTGAATAAAAGTAGGCAATGTACAATTTTTGCTAAATTTACTTTTTCAGTGGAAAATATGCCAAATACTTTTTTCTATTTGCAGTTTTTTGTCCATATCTCGAAATTGTTTCTTTGGAAAAATAAATGAAACTCATTTTCGTGTTCAACGATCCAAAGTTAGTTTAAGAAATACTATTTTAACGATGTACTTTTTTCGTGTAAACTAGTGCTATTTGGATGAGAGAAAAGTCGAAATAATGACTAATTTTCTTGATTTATCACCTCATTACTTCTAGAGCCCGTTGAGGCACTCAGAAGTCTTATTTCTGAGATAGCCCTTTCATGATTAAATAAGTGTCTTGACAACTAGTTTCTCGAAAGGAAAAGTGTATTCAGCTTAAATTCGAATATTTTCAAAAATAATGTAGCGGTTTGTTTTTAAATAGAGTCTGTAAGTTTTCTATGAATTTCCAGAAGTTTTTCGGCTAAGCATCATATATCTGTATTTAGAAAAGAGCTTCTTACGGTATCACTAAAAAATCACTCCTCCACTCAACAGGGGGTTTCTTGATTGGAATGGCTTTCACAAATTCCTGAACTCTAAACCATAAGTAATATTATGACGTACTTTTTATATAAAACAACAACATAATAAACACAATGAACATAATCTAAATTTTTTTTTTATTGTGTGTCATCTACTTCTTGCTTAAGGCAATTTTCTTTATTGAAACTAAACGGCTTTGCTCGCAGAATATGATGAGCTTTCCCAGAAGATTTCATAAATAATTTCTTAGCATGTGAAAAGTGATATTAGCGGAATTCATAAGCTATACAAACGCGTTTAATACGCATTTTTCTTACTATACACGAAGATCTACTCGCGAAATGAATATCTGCATGCTCATACCATAATCAAACTATGAAAGCCGAACATCAGTTTTCTCTAGACATTAATTTTTAAAATTCATCTCTTCCGCAGATTTAAAGCATTGCGCTTCCAAATATTTATTTACTTATTCTTTCACTTTCGTTCAGCGCTCAGCACTTAACTACAATATCATTTATCGTACTTACAACAGCAATGTGTTTACTTAACAAAAGCATCGTTTACTTTTCGCTATTCCTTTGAAAACGTTTCTTCTTACTTAACGCGCAAGTATTTTTTCCGCTTTATTTACATGTGTATTATATTATTCAACTATTCGCCCCCAAACTGTTGTTGTATGTATATTTATTTTATTTTTATCGCTTTTGCATACTACTACAATTTCACTTTGCACAATTTTCAAGCGTTTAGCGAGCTAGCAATGTAACGCTAAGCATATCAAATGTAAGTAATGTTAGAAATGTAAAGTTACAAATTCGCATACAAACAGTAAGTACGTACACCTACATATATGTATGTATGTATGTAAATATCAATTCCATTACATCATATTGAATCACAATGTAACTTTCAAACGAATTGTTATAAAAATTCAATCGCATCGCAACGCAGCAAAATGCATTTTGGCATTGATTTGATTTTGCGCAAAAAAAAAAGTTGTTTCACATCATTCTTACTGCTTTGAGCGTTACGCTAAAACCTATCTTATTTTTATTTGTTAGAAGTTTTAGCTGCAGCGCTTGGCTAGCTCAAAAGGGTTATGCTTTTTATATTTCAAATCGTGCTGACTGTGCGGGTGTGTTATGTGCCTGCGTTGTTATTTTACATAAGTGCAGCGAAATCTGTGGTGTTGTTGCACTTTGGAATTTTCACAAGCTTTGGCAATGAAAGTTTTTATTTGCTGTTGTTGGCGTTCTTTAAGATGAAATCGATTTTGAAAGCATGTTTTTGTTACAATAAGTAATTTTGAATAAAGCTAAATATTTGCTGACGAAAGCATGCAAGTATTTGATAGAAAAATATTTAAATTTGACAAAGAAGTGAAGTGCTTTCAGGGCTGTTATTTGTTTTCCAAATAGAATTATGCCCGCTTCTTTTTGAAGTTTTATGCGGAATGGAGGATCAGTGCTCTAGCTGGTATTGAGTGCAAGTAATGGATGCATAAATTAAGCAATAATTTCGATCATATTTAATTGACCTCTTATGTTTTTTTATGTTTTTTATCATATTTGACCGTAATTTTTGTATTATTTTTTTTAAGGAAAATAACCGTTTTTACAAGTGTGCTAAGATAAAAAAATTTTGATGCAAAAGTCTTCACTCTGCCGGAAAATTGTATTTTGTTTTGCGAATAGAGGCATACGTCAGTTCATTAATGGAATTTGTAAGGCAAAATTAGATAGAATTTGTGTGTAGTATCCACGTAATTTTATAATTTCCAAGGCCGTTTGATTTCACATTATGGCGATATTCACTGGCTGGTAAGATCACCAGATTTCGCCATCCCAGGCTTTTTTATGTGGGGTATTTTTATGTCGAAGCTCTATGTAAATGAGCTTCAGGTTCTGGAAGCTCTCATGGAGAAATCCCGTCGAAAAATACACAGCCTATGCCAGAAAACAATGGAAAATGTCATAAAATAGACAAAAATTATTAATATAACATTGATATTATTTTCCCTACCAGTATATCAATTAAACAAAACCCAAGCAGATTCAAAGTCTTTTATTCAGAAAAAATACAGCCGCGGAACTTCGGATGGCAAATTTATAATAAGTTATATATACTGCATTGTTCCTGTGAGGAGTGAAAATAACGGTGATCAAATATAATGATCAGATATAATCGAAAAAATTAATTCCGAAAATAATCGCTAAACCATAAAATTGTTATAGTCATAATTGTCATAATGCATACGCCTAAACCAAATAAAGAAAAGTTGCAAATTTAATTGTCAGTCACGGTGGCCGTAGTCGGATGGTTAAGATCTCTGCCTTCTTACTTTGGATGATACGAATAAGAAATTAGCACTGCTTCTTAGCATTGTGAAATACTATTTTTCATTTAACTTATTAGAAACTACTAGACATGAATCTTGCTAGCCAGTGCTCACTTTTTGATCCCTTCTACCTAGACAGTGCAGTGGAATGCAGACTGTAAACTATATCCAGGCGGATAACTGTTAACAACATCAACGCTTCAACTGAAAAATTATTATTTTAAAAGGTAAAACCATAGCTCTCAGCGCCATAGAGGGAAAACTAATGTTATGATTTGGTGTTAAGGTAACTTTTGCATAATTTTCACATAAAGGTGGAAAATATTTAGTTAAATTTTTTACGTGTCGAAGAAAGTAGCTAAAATATACATTCAGAATACTTCGCACAGTGTTGTAAAGAGTGAAACATACCCTCGTATTTCTTTACCAACTATAGTAACTTTTCACTCATGTAATATGCCGATCCTGCCATTAACTTTCGAGGTAATTCTTTTAAAAACTTCTAGCGCTACTATATATTATTAGTAATAATGATAATTTGGCGCTTACACCATAGCTTGATGTTTGGCCGAACTTTGTCTACAATCTGTGATGTTCCTCTTGGTATTGTCACACAAAGTGAGGGACCTAAAGTTTTACGCCGGCTCCGAATGGCAAATGACTTTTGTGAAAAATTTTTTCATGGCAAAAATACACTCGAAGAATTGCCATTGTCTGCCGAGGGGTGAGCGGTATGACCAGGATTTGAGCCCGGGACCGACCGAATGAAGCACGCCCGCTCTAGACATTCGGCTACGGCGGCCGAAAAACACACCCTCGTACTTTAACATTTACCACATACTTATAAAAATACATTTAAAAACATTTCGTTTCATTCTGCACGAATGATAACACTGCGTAACAAAAATTAAAAAAAAAACCTGCGGTCATGGTTTTGTTAATAGTTTTTATTAACATTAGCAGCAGGCTTACGAACTGTGCTTTTACCTTTTTTGAATTGGCTCTAGTTCTTGAGATAAACGAAACTTAAGAAATTAATGAAAAAAAAATTATGTGACCCAGTTCCAGTTGTATTATTAATCGAATATGTGTGCAAAAAATTTCCAGTCCTTAGTATGGAAAAATTAAAAGCAGGAGTCTTCGATGGTCCTCAAATTCATACCCTTCTAAAATACACTAAATTCTTAAACCATATGTCACAAATTGAATCTGAAGCCTGGATAAGCTTTTTTGGGAATTCATAAATCATAATGACTATACAAAACTAGTTGCTGATATGCTTCTCAATTTTCGCAAACTAGGAGCTAAAATGAGCAGTAAATTACATTATTTACATAGCCATTTGGACAAATTCCCGGACAACCTAGTCGATTACAGTGAGGAACAAGGAGAACGGTTCCACCAGGACATAAAAATAATGGAAGAAAGATACCAAGGTCGATGGGACGACCACATGATGGCAGACTACTGCTGGAACTTAATACGGGATTGTCCTGAGCAGCGACATCATAGGAGGTCCTACAGAAAAATTTTTTTGTAATTTTTTTTAAATTAATTAATGAAAAGAATATATTTTTTTATTTTTGTATTATTTTTATACAGGCGCGTAATAATAATAATATAATTTAAATCCATACTGGTATTTTTAATTAGGTTTTTACGTGAAACATTTAAAAGTCTTTATCTGAAAAATTAGAGCCAATTCGACAAAACTGATATTATTTTCGTAATCAGCGCCCCAAATTACCCTGATTCGAATTAAAAATCTCCGACCGCAAAATTTTGTTCCGCAGTGTAATATACTGGGAAATTTGCTTAAAATTACGGATAACACATCTCAATTTTCACCAAGGTATAACATGATTTATGAGCTACATTTATATAATATTTATGTATGTATGTATGTATGTATGTATGTATATATGTACATACATATGTAAAAGCCACAATAAAATCATTCAAAAGCCTCACACTTTATACGCATGCATATTTCACCAAGAGATTTATGCATTTTTCATAGACCAAAAGCAGTCAATTGTATAAATTTTCAATTAAACAGTACATCTGGGCGTATGAGTGACATGGGAAAATAAATGAATACATACCTACATGGTAGATATTGGCAAGTGTTGAAAAGCTGAGATATATTGAACACTCGCAATGGATATGCAATGACTGTGTGAAATGTATACTTTTTTTTCCTCGAAAATCGCACCAACGCTCGGGGACATGTTAGTAGTGATGAATTTTTATTGAAAGCCTGAAAAAGTAACAGAGGAATGTTTCAAGGTAAATTTATTGTTGTTGTTATTCTTGTTATTATTGGTGCTGTATGGGGCTACATGAGTTTGAGGAATGAACGTTTTTATTTTGCTATACAAAATATGTGTGGTTATCCTTTGCAAAATACATACCCGTACAAATTTATCATGAATATTAACGTGCTGCATACAGAGGTGAGTATTCATGTACGTACATACATATGTATGTATCTTTATACTAGTATATACTACTAGTACTAGTATATATGTATGCCTTTGAATTGTTTGCAGACTGTGTTGCAATACGAAAACTAGTCAAGTAAAGCTTAATTATCTGTTCGCTGGCAAATAATTGAGTTTTTTATTTTCACGTAAAATAATCGATGCGTTAAATTGGCTTTTTTGGTCAAAACTGTTCACATAAGAAACACGGCCAAGTGACGTTTTAGCTTCGTAAGCTGTAAAGTCGAAGTTTCCAATGATGCAAAATGTAGGACAGCACAATTTTATGCAAATTGAAATTTTTTGAATACATTCGCTCTATGTTCATGTCTGTATCCTTGGCAAAACTTTTCTTTTATTTACATGCACCAATATTATTTTATTTATTTACTATCAAATACCCGGCGTACTTTGTTACGTTTCCAAAAGCCTTCAATTCTATGCATTTGTATACCGAAACAATTTATTTAAAAAAATTTGGCTTTAAAAAAGTACATTGAGGTTCTTACCAAAAAAAAGTTACGGATTTCCATCGGAATTATAAAATTCATTATATTTTAATACATCAGCCAAAATAATTCCGTAATATTAAGATGTAGGTGGGCTACATAGGTTCTTTTAAAATTACCTCCAAACATAAATATTAAAATCGCTTTTGTACTTTGATAGTACATCGCTACAAACGCTCTCTATTTAATAAGTTGTGTATAATAGGTGTAAAAGTATAGATAAGTATATAAGCATAAATGAAAAGAGCGCAATATGTTATGGGCTTCTTAAAATTGGCTATGTTATAGCAATATGGGGTGCATTATTATTATTATAATTCATGTGGTGTTAAACCCAATTTTCTTCGATCTAAAGTACAATTTGTTATGATATATATGGGCTTCACTTGTGTTGAATTCCACTACTGAGTTCTGATTTAACCCCTGAAGGTTCTCAATAGCCTTCTACTTTCATTTTAAATAAAGTAAACGTGTACTTTTATATTTCTTAACGAGCAGGCAAGAAATCAGGAATTCACGTTCATTTTACCAACTTTTTCTCATTTAATCGTTTCTTCGAAATGGATGAAATTGAAGCGATACAGAGTGTATAATCATAACTAGAACTAGATATTTTAACAGCCTTCAGCAACATTATAAATATGTTCATCTGCAGTCTTTAAAAAGGTTGCATTGCCCCAAGGAGAAGAAACAAAAAAATGCCACCAGCGCATTCAAAATTTCTTTTATTAGATTTAAATCAGAAATTTTGAAGAATACAAATTTCAAAACAATAAATAACATCTTGCTGGGCAACGCCCATTCCTACGAAAAATACGAAAACTTTACAGCACTAGTACGGAACAGAATGAATGCGATAATGCTAGTATGTTTTGCCATGCTTGATTTTAATTTTTAAAATTTGTTAAATATAACTATTTTTTTTACGTTTCTTGGTAGTGCATAACTTACTTTTCACTCATGCTTTTCGCTATAGAACTTTTGTTCGTCTAGGCCACTCTGCTATCAAAACATTTTGGAAAAGTTTAACTCCTTATTAGCTCAGCAAACTTATGAAAATAAAAAGTGAACACCGCTGAAACTCTCATCAAACTTAATCCTGTTCCTAAGTAGCCCATTATAACTCATTAAATGCGTTTTTATACCCTAGCATGTAAAATACTACAAATTTGGAATTATTCGCGAAAAACACGCAGAGCTGACTTTGCATTAGGTGAACAGAAAAAAGCTTAGGTATTGCCGAAAAATATGTGTGTACATTTGGCTAAAATTCAAGTTTTGACATCATTATATATGTATATGTATACGTTTTTTTTTACTTTTTTTACTGCATCATTACTGCTTGTCTAAAAAAAAAATACCATGCACATTTTCCCACATTAATTCGCAACACTTAGCAAACTTTTTGCAATTCTATACAAATTGCTACTAAAAGCCTTTTTGTTGTGGCACATTAGCGCCAACTGGCTAACGGTACACACACACTACTATCCATTCCTTCACGCGCTCTAAGTGCTTGCATGCAACTCAACTTCACATGACATACCCATACATTGACACGCCTCTACACTTAGAACTTTCATCTATTCCCATTCAACTGAATTTCACTAACTTTTGCACATTTCCTACTTTTCGATATTTTTTTTTTTTAAGTAGACACTTTTCCAACACAACTCCGTTTACGTGCTGCGTTGCATACAAATAAATATTTTCGACTATTAGCACATTATAAATGGTATACGATATAAATTTATAAGCAAGCACGTGCGACACATGCACAGCATAAAAGGTAACACAAATACAAGCAGCAACATTTGGAATATATTTCTGTATGTGTGTGTGTGTGTGTGTGTGTGCACTCGTACAAAACGTTTTTACTGGCATAAAGCATTGTACATTAATCATTGTATGAATAGAAGTTTGTTTATTATTTACTTTCTGCTTAATGCATTTCTGAAAGTTTGGACCTGTGCATATAAATAATGTGTAAGTTTTATAAATATGTATAATTTTGTATGCATTTAATAATTTATGTATTTATGAGGGCTGAATTATTGATGTTCTTATTTGTTAATTTATTGACTATTCGATCAATGCAAAATTTAATTATTTTTCTTATTTACATAAAAATCACATACTGCATTCCCAGTGGCTAAATATTTTTTTCTAAATTTGGCATATTTATATAAGTTATCGGCAGAATTACACTGCATCTGCCGACATTAATGGGCACAACTATTGTGACACTTATAAATACGAAGTATTTTGCATTTATTGGTAAACAATACTTTTAAATTTCTATCGATTATCCATACCAGTGTTGCCCACGTGGTTGACGTTCGTCCAAAATTTGCACACCTTCATGTGTATAATGCGTGTTATACTTTTTCTAAGTTAATCTAAATTATAGTTTTGGGTGTATGCCTTGTTATTTAATTTTACTGTTTTATTTTATAATTTTTTATGTAAAAATCTATCCAACGCCTGCGCTGGATTGGATTTTTAACGAAGTTCCTTAATCCGGCTAGTGGTTGAAATTATTATTAATTTAATTTATTCATTTTAATTTTATATGGTTCTATTAATTTTATATGTACATTATTTATTCTGTTTTTTTTGTTGTTTTTTTTAAATTTTTGTTTCTTGTTTTATTTTATTATTGTTTATATTTGATATTATTTTTATTTATAAGTATTTTATTATTTTATCGTTGTTTATCCCATTTTATTTTATTAATTTTATTTCAATTTATACCAATCCCATTTTATTTTAGTTCACTTATTTTTTTAAATTTGGTATTTTTTAAGTTTCATTTAATTACTATTTTTATTTGTATTTTTAGATTTGGTGTAATTTAATTGCAATTTAATTTAAGTACTTCAATAGCACTAAATGTTACTCATGCGCCTAGTCGTCTGTTAATGAAATATTTCGTTCATATAATTTACATTTTTCCAATTATATGACATGAGGTTTAATTTATTTGCTCCTACTCATCGGGCAGTTTACCTTTTTCAAATCGGTCTAATTAAGTTTAACTGAGCGCAATAGTCTTCGTATTCCCATGAATCGACTGGGGTTGGCTACTAATACAACATAAGAGGCTACTAATACAACATGATTTAACACATTTTATTTACCTTCTGACCTTCATTAGTCAGATATTGGTGTATTTATACCAAGGATATTCTAGCGTTAATTAAAAGAGCTGAAGGTGTATTCGTTAATCACAAGAATCAGCTGAAATAGAGCTAAATCCGATTGCATTGCGAACATTTGCTATCAATGGCTGGCAATGTGGTTCCATTAAAAAAGGGATTACACAAAATATCTCATACCTCAAAAACGGATGTGAGCGCCATTGTCTTACCCTTTCAAAGAAGCATTCTAAGTGAATACTCACTTAACTTTCAATTATCTGATCACAGATTTGTCTACTCAAATCCGCTGGGCTGTGAAAAAATACGAGGGACGTTCAATGCTTATGTATCATTATGAAAAACCACTTGAATTAAACTTTATTTATTTTTTTCATTATATTCCTTCATAAGTTTAATACACTTGTTATAAGAAATTTGTTTATAAAGGCCTCCAAAAAAAAAGCTATCCTCCTTACCCGAAAAATCTGCATTTGCTGTCGTCAGACAATCTTGACTATACGGCGATTGCTTGATTTCTAAGGAGCCACAATCTCGAAAAGCGTCTTCAGAGCGCATGAAAATCGGGTCGAATTTCTCGTTTTATGATAATGAAAACACTCTTGCTTACTAACAGTGTAATAAGGACGAACCGATCTCCATTAATAATACAGTTGAAAATACTTGCGTAATTTTTCTCGCATTTGTTTTTGAAGTACCGTGTCACTTTAAAATTTACTTCACTACTGTTATGCATTGCAGATAATGAAGGTAACGAATTTGGATAGTCAGCTTCTATTTTTCCTATAATGGTTTCTGACCTTTTTCCTGTGTTCTAAAGAATTTAATTACCACGCAGTGATCGAGTTCCTTCAACGCCAAGGATAAAAATACTAAATGACCTTAATTATGTGAAATTTAGTATTTACTCGTATGCGGTCAATTATTAATTACCCATCTCACTACCGAAGTACCGAAAATATATTGACCGCCCCTCGTATGTACTCCTACTGATTTTTCATTATCTCTGCGGTTTCCAAACTAACTTTATTCCTCAGAACATATTTAATTCAACTAATTCCCTTGAGTTTTAGTAGTCATAGGAGCATTCTATGTAGAGCAACCATTAAAATTCCTACAGCTTCTACCATAACTTCCTCTTTTTCTTTTCCTTTTCCTTTTCATTTATTTTATTTGCTGCCACAAACCTTTACTAAACTCCGCGCATATTTCCGCTTGATCAAATGTTGAAGCGTCCCATAAGAACACTTCACAAGTTAAAATATCTAAGTAGCTAAAATATGCGGAACTACTTCCGGAACTCCAACTTGAAGCGTCTAGACACGCGTGCATGCACGCAAACGCTTACATACAGACCCACACACACATACACACATCCATATACATATATATGTATATGGATTTGTAAGAGCATCACAATAGCGATATTCCTTTTTCATTGAGTTCAGTTAACTGAATCGTTGCAAATTGAACTGCAGTAAGAAATGTATTCCAACCAGTTGAGATAGAAGTGAATTTATACGCGTAAAGCGAATGAGTTCAAATTCTACTCGTAGATGAATTGCTGTTACTTTCTTTGCGGAAACGACTTGAATTGAGTTGAGTTGAGTGCATACTTGATAAAATTGCCACGTAGAAAACGTTTCAACGAAAAGTCAATGAATGCAGCATATTTCGAATGGTTGTTTGTTCTTTTTATGCGCGTTCTTTTTGGTGAAAATATTTATACATTTAAAATGCCATTGTAGAATTTACAATAAAGTGTCTGTTAAGTTGTTTGAGAAGAAGAAACAAGGAATGATAGTTGAACAGGCGAGTATTTAAAGGAATACAATCCTGATTGATAGCCTCAAAGGCCAATATACCAGTTCATTGATTCATTGGTTAGGTCAATTTTATTTTTCTCTTGTTGTTGGTTGTTTCCATTTTTTTATGCTGGTATTGTTAAACTTTTTGTTGGGAATGAAACTGTCAGTAAGTCCTTCATCACCTGAAACTAGTCAATCAATCTTCTTCAGCTAAAATATGGTAAAATCCAACGTATGCTGTAAAAAAATGTAAATGAAATGGTGCCTAATTTTTTGTGAATATGTACATAAACAAACTTATAACATTCACACAAGGCTTTGAATAACATTGTACAACAACTCAACCCATCCCGGACTTTGAAAATATTTAATGCAAAGAACGCAAATTCCATAGAAAAAAAACTCTTTTTGATATATGCTACAATTACATTATGCTCTCTATCTTAACATTAACAGTGCGAGTTAACATAACTATATCGACTTTGCAAATTTGTTTTTGAGGAATTTATTTTTTGAGGGCGCTAATGAGTTGAATTGAGCCAAGAAAATATATCCCGTGAACTTTGACAGTGTACGTCGTAACCTATTCTATCGCTCAGAAATATTTTTTTATTTTGAAAACAATTAGGCCGATAACTGGACATTTTAGTAGGCCATAAAAATTAAATTCGAACTTAATTTTGTCTATAAACTAAAACAAAATAACCGAGGGTGAATCCAATGTGTGGAACATTTTTGAAATTATTCTCTATCTGTCTGTTTGCCCGTTTCGCTATTTGTTTGAACTCACTAATCTCAGAAACTACTTAATAGATTTTCATATGGCTTTAACTGGTGATTAGCTAGAAACTTTGGACATAACATAGGGTATATTTTATTAAAATAATAAGTGCAGAAAAAAACATTTTTTCGTGGAGAGGGTTTAAAATTATTTTATTTTAAATAAAATTTAATTTTTTAAACGATATGCATTGTGTGGGCCTTACTTTTCAGTCCGTTCAGTAAATACTGTTACAGTTGAGTTGAAGTAAATAAGAAATAAAAATAAAATTCCTTTTAAAATATGATCGATTATTGTTATTATCTTACTTGCAGCTCAGCCAGCATATCCCCAGGCGCGTTATAATCAATCGTTTATTTGTCAATCCTATGGCAAATACATATGTGTTGCATTTGGTTAGTCAATGAATCGATAAGTTGGTTAGTCGCAGACATCCAGTCCTTCCACAATATTAAGAAAACTAAAGTAAATAAGAATGTATTCTTCAAAATTATATTTATACATATATATATACCTGTATGTGTATACGATATGCATAAACATATGTATAAATGTATGTACGTATGTAGAGCCTCTCAATCGAAAGGGAAAAATAGCTTGTGTGCGCGCGTGGGAAAAAATATACATTGAGTTGATACTTTTGCCACATGTCGGTGGACAATTCATCCCTCAATATACATATTGCCAATTGCTCTAACAACAAAGGAGGTATTCAGCTGATATTGAGCTGAAGTGAAAGTGTACACTCAGAAATGCAATAAATTTAAATAGGCTTAGTTATGGCGGTTGTTGTAATATCAAAAACTTGAAAAAATATTATGGGTTCGATACAATATTGTTTTTAAATTATTTTATGATAGAGGTAATGAAACAAACTAAATTTTAATCTTACCTGGCAGTAAAGTCTGACATTTGTTCTTCCTTCTTTACAGAACGCAGTTTGTTAAATTCTTAGTTTCATTTGTATGTATATTTTATTTACCTAGATTTCATATACAATTTAGGAAATTATTTATATATGTATGCATCAGTTGAAGGAAATATCGGTACTGTGATGAATTCAACTGCTCTTAAATTATTTCCCAAATTTCTCCCTCAAGCACCCGTCTACTGTTTCGTTTGCTAGAATATTAATAAGGTATATGTAGGAATATATTTTCAGGATTCTTGAAAAAAAAAAGCGTTGAACGAAGGATAGTTATATATCATGCTGCCAATGTTCAGAAAGTACGCGAACTGAATTTTGAAAAAAGACGTCGGATGCTATACCAATTTCATAGGGACATAATATTCCAGGTCACTTCAGTCTAAGAAACGAGTGTCCTCATTGTTAACAAAGACGATCTTCATTATCTAATCCTCTATTTTAAAAATAACTCTACATTGTTTTCCCCGAATAAAATTTAAATATTGTAAACTTAGAGCAGAACTATTGAATGAGAAACCCTTTGTTAGCATATTAACGGGCTATGGTAAACTTCCGAGCGTATTTCTGTCAATTTATGGTACAACCACATGTCGCTTACCACAAATTGTAGGAGTAGCTATTGTTATTACTAGTGTTCGCTCAAGTTAACATCCTTTTCCTTGAATTTTTTTTAAATCTTTTTTTTAATTTTATTTTCTTTTTACTTTTATTTTTTACATTGTTGGATCTTATCATATCTTATTTTAATTTAACGTATTTTATTTTATTTTTGTTATAATTTTTATGTTATTTTTTTAAATTTAGTTTCGTTTAATTATTTTTGCTGGTTCCCCTTCAACGCCAATTATATACCATAAAATATAAAGAATGCAAATGGGTGAGAGTCCATATTGAATTTACACACGCCTCATGCGTCTCTCATAAGTACGATAGTATGTATGTACAATACATCTTTTGGCATATGAATTAGTGTCCTTTTTTATTAAGCGAATTTGAAATTCGATAAATTTCTTCACATATTTACTTAGTTTAGCGGTAAAAAGAGTGGAAAGAAAACATGTTTGCCTATAGCCTCTGTAGCTGGTACTGCTTTTATTTGAAGTTTAAATAACTTCGCAGTATTAAAAATTCATCTGCTTGGATCGCCAGGACAAAGTTTAGCAATGCCTTGCCTTAGTATTTATACATAAATATTTTTTCACTTTTTACATGGACTGAAAATTTCCAGCTTACCCCTGATTCCAATGGCCAAGTGAAACGGCCAAAAAGCTAATACCTATTCTATCAGTTCTTTAATCAGCCACCTCATTAGACAGGGTATGTATTTCATTGCATGTTGTTTTTTTAATATGTAGTAACTGAGACCTGTTCATGTCTTCCATTGTTTCCGCTCTAGAACTCAACTTATTTGTCTGCGCTGCCAGACTATAGAAACTCAGCAACAGTTAAGTAGAAAATTGATTATCCTACGTTAGCGCGATTTGTCACTACTCGCATACCAAACAAAAACAGCCACATCCACGAATCCGATCCCACATGCAATACGAACAGGCAGCCAGTAAATTATACATTTCCTATTATTTGTCGAATTGCGGCCGCCGGTCGACCGTCTATGATATACTCTATAATTTTTTTTTTTCATTTCAATAGTCGCTTTGCAATTTCATTTCAGCTTTCGATGCACATACATACACACATCCATTGTTTTTTGTTTAACCAGAGATTTATTCCAATCTATTGAAGCTCGTAATGCTGTTTAAACTGGATTGATTAGGTTGCATTTTGCTTTAAGCTGTTTTTCTGCGGAGTTAATAGATTATACTCCATAACTACTGATTTGGCGTAAAGTAAAAACATTACGAGTAGTTGAAAAGTAGTAAATATATATAAATATGTGAACGTACAATATATATAAAGGAATATACATACATATATGATTTAAAAAAAATTAGGCTTCTTTCCAGCAATTTGGAGAAATTTAAAGTAAAACTTCGAAAGCATATCATTGACAAATGGAGAGACCTAAGATATTTTTTTATGAGGTATCCATTTTTTTAGGATAATTAATCTTAGCCTGTAAGGACGCAATATTATATTATTAATATAATATTTTTTCATCATAATAAACGATAAACTCTGCAGTAATTTCTATGGTCTGAATATGACAACAGGCTTTATTTATTAAGCACAACAAATTTTTAATAACTAAAAACTAGGAACTCAAGCTGTTTCATAACAGTTATTAGGTAAAATATTTTATTTTTATTTTGCAGATAAGAACTATATTCCAACGTTTGTGAAGGTGAAATATTTGTTTCTTTGCCAATAAGAGTAATTTCCCGAGGTGTATTTTTACGTTGTCTGATAAAAGTTGTTTCGTCATTATTCTTATCTGTATCTTTACCTTATTACTTTCGCTTCTCCTTTTTTGTTTTTAGTTCCAAAAATCAGATTTAGTAAAATTATTGTCCCCTTTGACCTCATTAAACACATCCAATTTCAAATTAATTTTTTTTTTTTGCTTTCAAATAGGATTTTGAGCATGATGCCATTTCAAAAATTTTTTTTTCTTTACAGATATTTTTATTTATTCAAAAATCATTTGTTAGGTATATCAGTTTTTAATTAAAAAAGAATTTAAACTATAACGAAATCAGTAAAAATGCATAAAATATTTATATATGTAGTATATAAGTAGTATATTGGAAAAGTTCAAAATAATATAAAATCCATACTTATATAGATATAAAATAAAGCAATACATATTGTAGAAAAAATGTATGATACTTATACGTACTCGCATATTTCCGTTACTTAGTTATTAAGGTTGTGAAATGTTTGAAAGCAATTTCTTGTTCCGTTGGGCATGCATAAGTAAACGTTGCATTTTGAACACAAATATCTCGAATATTCTGTACACTCTTTGATTTTACACCTACGCTTCTCCGTTGTATGCTCCGGCCAATGTTGAAATCCATCGGAGAGAAATAGATGGAGCTGTTTCATAGCTATGTCTGAAAGTTCTTGGAGTGCTTGTTGTCGACATTGATGGACTACATCTTCCGAAAGAGTGGTTTTGGGACGCCCGCGCTTTCGTTGATGCATTTGCTGAGCCGATCGCGCTAAAAGTCCATCTGCAATGTCATTACGGAATGCCAAAAGGTCCATCCACTCTTTTGATGCAATATGGTTACTTTCACAATCTATTTTGTACTCTAACCAAGCATTACAAACGGTAAGGTCAAAAGAAATTATCGAAAACTTTGAGTGTCTATTTCTTTGAACGAATAGAAATTCGGTAAATTGAGAGAAGAAAGTCCATCTTATCCACGCCGCCCATATATTTATTGTACATTGCGACGATTGTTGGCTGCTGAATTTCAATTTTCTTTTTTTTGTTCAGCGTAAAATCTAGAAACTGTATTTATGCTTTCTGCTCCATAAATCCAAAATTGCTGAGGCAAGTGTAACAACTCCTCCATCAAGCCATTTTAAACGAAAATGTTAATGTTTCTTTCAATCCTATAGTCATAACTACCACGCCCCATTTTTTTAGGTCTTTTTCGGAAGTAAGAGGAGCTTTGCCCACCCTGTTAGCCCGAATAGTGCCAGTTGCCCAAATTCCGTGTTCCTTCAAAATTTTGACCAAATTAAGAGTTGTGAAATAATTATCAAAATACATTTTAAAGGTTTTATTTTTTGGAATCGTTTTTGATAAATGAACAACAATATCTGAACAAAAGTCCAGTTTGGAAACTCCAACGACGGTATTTTTTCCAGATAGATCTCGAAATCATAGATGATACCTTTTGAACTGCAAAGGCGAAATATTTGTATTCCCCATTTTATGAGCTTTTTTGGCATGTATTGTCTAAGAATAGTTTTGCCTTTAAATGGAACCATCACTTCATCGACACATACATTTTCATCTTTTGGAATTGCATACAGTTTTTTATAAAACATATTTAAAAAGGGGCGAATTTTATGCAATTTATCATCAGAAATTGAATCAATAGAAAATTTAAGGTTGTGACGCAAAAAATGAAATCTGATTCTTGTCATACTTTCACGAAAAGAGGGAATCTCAGTAGTGTTTGACCAATACATCTCTAATCGGGGTAACCAATTGTGCCAATCATAATTTCAAGCGCTAAAAACTTATAAAACTCTTCCTTTTTTAAATTAACAGATTTTCTATTGTATAGAAGCGAAGCTTGATTTGTTGTTTTCTCTTCTTTGTTTCAACCACTTTTTCAATAAAATCATCAGTGAAATACTCCAAAAATATTGTACAGGGGTGTTAGGCATTTTTTTGGGAGAAACTTCAGCAAACCTGACTTCCGGAGAATCCCATGTGCCCTTTTTCCAACGGCATACAAAAATTTTATAACGAAACATTATCGCTCTGTAGTCGTTAAACTTATTTAGATTAATATGGTCAATATCGGTAATTAAACGTATGCAGTGAGAAAATTTGTTCAATGCATGTTGATATGTATTAAAATCTATAGACGTTAACTAAAAAAAGTGTACATTTAGATAATGAAAATATATGCCTAATGTGCGAGTTAAGTTTTTTTTTGTTTATTAAGTAAATAGAAAATTAGCTATTAATTACATCTTACACTCAAGAATGCGAATCTCTAGAATTTATTCTTAATTTGTGTGTATATTCTTATTAATAACTTTAACAATAATTCGAATTTTTGCAAAATATTAATGGGACGATGTAAGCATAACATTCACTTCATAATAAAATAATTGTTTCTGGAATCCAAAATTTAGTGAAATTTTCGGGGATCACTTGACGTGGCTTTACTCTATATCAAGATTTCCGACACTAATTTCATATGGCCCTTGGCGAGATTACTCTTCTTCTGCAAAGGTATTATTCCCTTCAAAAGCATCAAACAAATCTAATGATACATCAAGTTCCTCTGAGTCTTCTAAATCAGAGATGTCAGACTCATAAAAGTTATGTAGAATTTTTTCGATTTCTGAATCTTGAATTTTGTTTGCCATTATCGCAAAAACAACCTTCTCCATCAACAGCTGAAATAATGAGAAATGCTACCGCTCCTGTTGAACTAAAGTTGAAATGAAACCAAATTATTAATTTATTCTTGCTGCAAGGCGTAAAAAAAGAATTGTTTACAATTTAATACTCCAAAGACATGCAATTAATGGAATTAAAAAAAAAATTTAATAATAACACTAAGGCGGTTCCGCAAGACATTAAAGTTGTCACCCATATGGCATCAATTTCGAGAAAGGGTTATACATTACCTGTTCATTTTCATTATCATTATTCTAGTGTTCTTGTCCATCTCCGTCTTCGTCGATACCCATTTCTGATCAAGTTTATCAAACAATGTAAAAAAAACGTAGGAAAATAACTCTTTTTGTCAATAGAAAACATATTTTTCTGGGGTAACAATTATTAGGCAACGTCGAAACTAAAAGTTGGGATATAACTATTATCGGCGAAATAAATAATAATTTTTGAAATAAATGAAAGTGATAACTCCTATGTCTCTGGTTATAGGAACTGCTGCTGATGAGCAATAATTTCAATAATTTTTAAGATCCTGTCTATGGATTATTTAAAAGACACGCAGATATTTTTTTAAACTTCTTCTAGGACCTCTGATAGATGTCAGAAATTAAGTCGGGGAGAATTGCTGGTGGAAGAGACCCCAAGGCGAAAAACAAATATCCTCCAAAGCAGACACTCCTACTGCAGAATACTCGCGCAGAACTCTCGCAATGCATAATGGACTGTAGTGGCTTCCTTTGCCAATATGCATTTCCAGTTGGCGGGATGAGTAGAGTGAAATTGCTGTCATCCTATTCTCTACCAGTATTTGTGAATAAGGGCTCGCTCCGATTTACATTCATTACAATTTACTCTACCCATGCTGTGTCATTTGTTAATTGATTTGGGTACCCTTGAATGTAGTCGAATAGTGAACTCTTAAATTTTATCGCAGATATAGTTAGTGTCAAAATTAATTGCTCTGGATTGTTATAGCATATTAGTTTTAATGTTCCTCTTAAATACTTGTGACATAGTAATTTGTTTTATATAAATTTACATAGAACTAATTACGATTTAAATGGGCCTATCACTAGATCGCTTTTATAATTCGTTTACATATACATATACTTTTATTTTGGAAGGCGGCGCTCAGTCAAATTTTAATTTTTTTTAGATATTTCAATGCATAGAGACTTTTTTGAAGGAAAGTTGTATAAAGTTTTTTAAAAATTTATGCAGAAATTACTTGTTTCTGTAACTACTTTTATAATCCATCTGATTTGTAATCTTAGTCTGTAAAGATGCAATATTCTATTGACTTGAATCAATAAATAAATAAAGTTGACAAACCCATCGGTGGCGGTGTTTGAGCTTTTCTCTATACTCGTACTGGTGGGTGTCGTTTTATACCCGCTGGAGACTCCCGACCGGGGTAACCGTCGTTTCTGAATTTATGTTATGTGCCTTCCGACACAAATCCCGCTTGGGTCAATTGTGTTGACTTTGAGGGCCTGGAATGAAGATTATACCGATTTCTAATTCGGTCGACAGAGTCTCGTTAGCGTTAACATGGATCTCCAAATCTTGACTGGCAGTCCGTCAGGTTTGGGTTTAGTAAAGAGAGCCATATATATATTTACATCATTTCCCCATTGAATTCCCATAAAAAGCGCTTTATTGGAGTTATTTATTATTGATGGTTAGTGCAATAGATCTTCTTGGCTCTCTTACCAATGAAATAATAATAAAGCAATGATTTCAAAAAGTTAGTCCATGGATAGAATTTCTTCCAGAAATCACAAAACGCTAATACACTCGTTATAAGATGGATTTTTAAAAATATTTTTTCTTGCAAACCATTTAATAATCTTCGCACTCTACTGTGACACATTGGTGTAAAATTTGGCGTTGGCGAAAAGTGAGCGTATTACAATAAAAATTTAATGAACTATTGTAACATCTTATATGTATATTTTTTCCTTATTTCACTTTGCAGCAACGAAACAAAATACAAAAAACACGCATGAATAAATAAAAATTTAAGCAGTTAACTTAAAGAAATATTGGCCAAAAAGTGGAATCGAAGAGAAAAAAAAGAAGTTTTTTATACAATAAACATAAAGTATACAAAAGCAAAACTGAAGCAGCAAATTGAAAGAAAGGGTGAAGGCATACCAAAAACTCGCTTAAAACATAAAATTATCTAAATATCAGAAACAAAAAAGAACGCACACACCAGCGAAATGTCAACGACCAACAACGATATTGTCTCAACTGAAGCTGCTGCTGCAGCTACGACATTGCCAATGTCACAAATGCAATCAGTGGCAGCACCGACACCATCAAACGATCAGGTAGGTAACGACGTGCCAAGCAGGCAAAGACTATTGTGGCCCAATGCCAGCAAACATAAACAACTACATATATTGCCGCTTACTCACACATACATATATACACGCCCCACACACACACAACCACCGAAAAATTACAACATGTAAATGCATAATCCAATTGCATTATCGTTTTTCTGATTTTTAGTACGTTTTTTATTATATAATATTCTGCACTTGTTTGCCATTTGGCATACTTTTGGGCATTTGCCCGTTGTTTCTGATTGTTGTGTGTAGTACATAAGTAGTAATTTTTAAAATCTTTGGCACGATTTGCTCGAACAGTAAGCTCACGGTATTCGTTTTTTTTTTGTTTTTGAGCTATTTTTGCAAATTGCTGAGCATTGAATGTACTACAAAAAAAGTAGTTCTTGCTAATTTATACAATTAATTTTTTTTCAAGTTTTTCCGTAGAATAAACAATTGCACAATATATGGTATACGTTAGCATGAAACTTCCATTAAATATATAATGCTGTTTTATATTTCATAGAATATAAGTTATGTTTAAAAAGTATAATCATTTAGAATAATTACAACCAAATTTATAAAAATAAATAAATGCTTTATAAATCGAAAATTTGTATGAACACATATTTTATTTTCTATAAATAAGGCCAACACTTTTTAAATTATAACGTCACGTTATTTTCCTTTCCTTTATTGCTAGTGTCTTAGAGTTTTTGTGGGAGTTAGATTTTTTTCAATCAAAGCGTAAGGGACGCAAATTGCCATCTCAAGTAAAGCTGACAAGAAATATGCAAATAATAAGCTTTAGATTAGGCTCCATTTTCCTACTCACGAAATTAGCTGGAGTTAACGTTTATTTTAAACCTGAGTCCTCTTTTAAACTAAACTTTCATGCATGCATGCGCCGTTAATACAGAGCGTTTCATCATAGATTTGGTTAGGTTAAGTTATTATTATTAAGTGCAGGTTCTGTCACCGTACAAGTTCACGAAAACACACGCAGGCTACAAAACAAGAGCCAATTGTGGTACCGCTGGCGGAAAGCCATCTATTTGCAACCGAGTGTGCCTAATAGCACAGAAAAACGCGGATATTTGCTAAGTTCAAGGCAGCTAAGCAATCGAAAAAGTACGTATTGAAGAATTGTTTGCATATCCTGGCCAGAGTAAGACCCTGGCAGAGATAGTGTACATTGTTCTGCACTGCCTAGTCGTCCCTGCAGCTTCAACAAAAACGTTTGAACGATACTGCCCCTTTGTTGCTCCGACTATTAGTCTGAGAGAGTAGCAGTCAGGACGAATGAGGGCTTTGGATCACTTTTAGTTTGGCAGGTGGTCCATGGTCCATCTACTATTTACCTCCTCGATGAGTTCAGTCTCTAAACTATGTTTGCAGGTGATTATGACCACGTCTTGAACAGAATTTAACACAGATATTTCTGACACTTGCCTTACCCTAGAGTATAAAGTGATAGCCTATTTTGGAGGCACGGACGCTGTGAGCCATCGAAGGGCCTACATTATGACATTTAGCACCGCCTGAAAGATCCCCTACAGCGAGTACATTGGAGTGAATCCCGCCTAATATCATTCCGCCAATTTTGGAACCAAATTTATATATACATAGATATCTGTTGACGCTAGGTCTGGTCTGTGGCACATTCCCATTCTTTCCCCTTTGGGATTCTTATGGCGAATTTATTGTCGAAGTAGAATAATCTAGTTTTCGTAGATTATTTGTCAGAGTTTCCGGAACACATTTGCGTGCCCGAGTTTGAGTTCCTATCCCGGTTGAATTGCATTTAACCTGGCAGTACTATAGTCGGGCAGTAATTTATCATAGAGAATCACCGGTGTAAGATCTCAAATTAACCTCTGTTTTTGGTGAGTGTAGAGGGTAGTAATCCCGTTATAAGCATGTAATTCTTCCACTATACCCGTTGCTTCTTCGCTCTGGTCAAAGTGTTACATAGCACTGGCCACCAAATGTGGTCCCGTAGAAAATAATGAATCTTATCACAGCTGTGTGCATTCATTGTGATATATGCGGTTTTGTTCTCCATTTTTTGCAAATGGCTGTCTTAAAGACGTACAGAGCGGTAAAGGTGCTCGATGTTTCGCATCCACAATTTGTTAAAATCCTAAGAAAAATGTTCTTTATTTTGAAGATAACAAAAATGATGATGACGTCCTAAAACTTGCAGACCAACGACGTTTCCTTATATCATTTCTATAATATATCCAAGTGTAATTCTGCTAACTAATAAGAATATGGAGGTGATCTCGCATTGGTGTAAGGTGACAAGGAACTCAAAAAGGTCCATATCTCTCTCTTGGAACATCTCATCAATATTTCAACCAGGAGAGTCTAAGAACTGGCTGGCCATTGCAAGTTAATCGAGCAAGGCGTCTAGTTTTGTAGTGATGAAAAATAGGGCCAGTTTTAAAATGTTTTTCTTCGTTCTTATAGATATAAAGGGTCTTGCAATAGGGACGCTGCAAAAGTAGACCGATAGTGACAGCAACCGACGCCATAATTTTTCCCGCGCTTGTGGCCTTTCTCTTCAGTAAGGTTTGCCATTTCATCATGGAAAGATATACGATCCAACAACCAGTCGAAATTATTAAAATTTACTACCGAAATTTGGAGTCAATGGCCTCAACTTTAAGAGCGCTACGTCCAATTTATGGTCGTCGTCATTTCTGGCTGAATGGCTTCGTTATTGGACAGGCAGTTTGGTGCGGTTTATGGGCCGGCGGCGTCATTGGGCCATACTTCTCCCGTGATGATCAAGACCGGCATGTTACTGTGAATGGGAATCGCTACCGCTCAATGATAACCGAATATTTTTGGACCGAGTTGGATGATATAGACTTGGACAATATGTGGTTCCAACAGGACGGCGCCACAAGCCACACAGCGAATGTCACAATCGATTTGGTAAACGTGTTATCTCACAAAATTGCCCAGTCAATTTGCCGCCTCGGTCGTGCGATTTGATGCCATTAGACTATTTCCTGTGTGGCTACGTCAAGTCTATGGTCTATGCCAACAAGCCAGCGACGATTGATGAACTTCGTACGAATATCGAACGTGAAATTGCAGCAGTATCGGCCGATTTATGCTTGAAAACCGTCGAAAATTGGGTTTAGCGTCTGGACTTCTGCAAGCTTGCCTGCGGTGCCAATGCAAAAGAAATCGAGTTCCATACATAATGGCATCGAATGTACTTTCACAGGAATAAAGAATTTAATTCATATCCCAAACCGTTTTTGTTTTATTTAAAAAAAAACTTTTGTAGCGTTCCTATTGCAAGACCCGATATTAGCTGAGATTTATAGATTTTGAGATTTCAGAGAGTTCTAAAGAATTGCTTAATTACCACCTTATTACAAAAATTTAGAAAAACAGAAGTATGTTTTAAGCGACTCGCCAGAGCACTACTACTCCTAATTATAGGTGTTTATAGTTTCCAATGACTTTTTAATGTTGTGTATTCCAGCGGTTAATTTTTTAAGATATAAATAAAATAATAAGGTTACTATTAATATTTAAATCAGTCACCCAATTATTATTATTAGAGCTTGGGATTCTAATGCGTAAACTGTAAACTTACGATTAAAGGGTTAAAATAAAAACAACAACAAATATTCGAAAAATGACGTTGATTAATTTGTGGTAGTAAACAATGGTACTAAAATTTCACAAATAGCGCAGCACTTGGCATTTGTGTAAAAATGTTTGTCAAAGATGCCGAGAAAGCGAGATAAAGGCAGTCAAATTAATAACAAGATAAACACAAACTGCAGTTTAAATTCTTCTTTACAACAAGAAGCCTTCACCGGCCGTACAGCAGAGACAAACTCTTACATGAAGACACATTTCATTGGCAAAACTATAGCGCACTCACACACACGTATACATAAACTAAAAAAAAAATCCCACACATTCGAATGCACGGAGACAAAAATCAGGGTCACCAATACAACCACCACCATTTATCTGCGCTACCAAACTTCTTAGCGAATACAAATCTGCAAATTATTTTTTGGTGCTGTGCCAAGTGGAATAACGAGATACATGAATGCACCACTCTCCTGCACTGCGTTGCTATCGCTCCTCTTCTGCTTCTGCATTTCCTTGATCCTTTATTTGATTATCATTAGTAAGTTTGCTGCAGTAGCGGTGGCGAAGCAACGAAAGAGCTATTCAGACATGCAGGCGGACGGCCACACGCTGAAGGCATAGAAAAAAGAAAGAAAGAAAGAGTGCACACAACTATTTACATACAGACATACATAGATGGGCGGTATGTGTGTGAGTATGCAAGTGCGCCTGCACAACTACCAGCGACTATTAATGTGTTGGTAACGACATGTCTGACCAACATTTTGCCATCAAACCAAAGCTTTGTAAGGCGGCTCACTATTGAGCATTGAGGATGTGTTTAAGCCACCGGCAGATCGCATACATATAAACATATGCATACATATGCACATACATATGTATGTATGCGAGTGATTTAAAATATTTGTGTGTAAAAGCATTCTTATGCTGCTTTTGAAGGCTAATGCAGGCTTTGAGTAGGGTTGGCCTGGTCTCTCTGGCCTTTTGATGCACGACATTCTAAGTAACATGCGGCATGCGGCAGTGAATGAATCAAGGTTGCCGACATTGCATAATGACTATAATGCATACTTCTTATAATGCACATATGTATGTATGTAGATACATTTGTGCATGTATGGATTTGTGTTACATCTACAATAGAAGTATACATTGGTTGGAGCATATTTTAATTTTGTCAAAGTCGCTTGTGGGCTTGTCAATTGCAGCAGCTGGAGCTTACACAGCGGCCGACGACAAGATAGGTTGCATTTAAAAAAAAAACATAAAAAGTATTAAAAACGGAAGAAAAAAGTAATGAAATTAAAAAAAAAATACAATAACTTTTTATCTCGACTTCGTCTCTTGAGAAGGTAATTTATTTTTAACTAAGTCTTTTAATTTCTTATTTGTTTTTTTTCATAGTGGCATGTTTTAATTTCCTTCTTTTCGTTTACTTTGAAATTAATTGCAGCTTAACTTGACGTTTACTGCCAGTTACTCTTAGCCCCATTGAGCAAATTTAAAACCACAACATACGATAACTATTTAGGTACTTTGATGTAGTTAGCAGGAAGAAGCAGTAAACATGGGCACAGGAAATGAATTGGTTCATTATCTGCAAAATTAAATATCAAAAAAATCGACTGCTGCTTCAAACCCTTTTTGTTTTTTTTTTGTTTGTAATGTACTATTTGCTGCTAAATGGCTCGGTAATCGCAGATAGATATAACTGGGAAACGTAGGTGAAAATTTGTGCAAGTAAACATGAAGATGTTTTCATTGGTTTATTTCGCTTTTCGATTAGCATTGGTTACTGTTAATTTTTATGAAGAACAGTACCATAATTTTCAAAATGAAATCAGGAAAAATTAATTAAATTAAAAAAATATTTGCAAAAACTTGTTGGTAGAAAAAATGTATTGCCCTAACAATGATAAAACAAATTTGGAGCTTACATCATATAGTTCGATGGTTTGGCCGAACATCTCCCACAATTGCGGTGTGCGCCTTGAAGCTGTACTACAAAATGCCACAGTTTTACGGCGACTCCGAGAAGCAGATGGCGGGGTTAACTATGGGAAATACGATTAATTTTTGCGAAAAATTAATTATGGCTAATCAAGAGGATATTTAAAAAAAAGAAGTTTTTAGAGATTGGCATATGGGTTCCCAGACGTTTGCAAAAAAAGCATAACCCTAACCGAAATTGGGTACCTAAAATAGATCCATTTTTCTTTATAGTTTTGTTAAGAAAATTTGAAAGTAGTTTTTTTAATCTTATACATAAAAATCTGGTGTCACGGTGTTTGCAGCCGCACTCGACCGATTTTATAAAATTGCGTTTAAGCATAATTTATACTTGAGGAGAGTTGTCAACCGCTTTGAAAGTCAGATTTAAATAAAGTATACAGAAATATACACCTGTTGAAAAGTCGAATTTAATTGAATTAATTAAATTATACACAATCTATATTAAATATTAAAAGATGGGTGTCAAGCGGTTCGTCTCGGAAATAAGGTTCTTAGCTAACTTTATGAAGGTCGCCACCTGTTAAAAATGTCGAATTTAATTAAACAAGTTATATGAAATAGCAAAATTTGGTTGTCAACCACTCGTTTCGCTAGGAGAATGTTTATAGGCATATTTTGAAGAACCCAAATTTATTAAAATTATACACAAGAATATAAAATATTAAAATATGAATGTCAAACTGTTTGTCTCGGCGAGACAAAGATCATATTCAAAGAGCAATTAAGAAGTATATATGGCCAGGAATATATGTATATATACCGGAGATTTCTAGTATGCGCATCATTTATGTATGGGTAATCTTGAAAAATATTGCTGAATTTTAGGAAGTTCAATTTTAACCAGGAAACTCTGAATGCTCATATATTACAACGACAACTTATGCCTTAAATCGTCGGTAGACAATAATAATAATAGATAATAATATGACAAAAAATTAAATAATTGGTGCATTTCTTGTGTTGGTATTAGTTTATTTTATAATTATTCTTCCATGGCGAAGTGATTCAAAAGCCTTTTACATAATCTTAAGATTATTTTATTGCATTTATTGCACTACTCTTCATACTCCTCTTTAATTCGTTGTGTAATTTGATTAAACTATGATCAGAGTACTTATACAACTTCCAAATTTTAGGCATATAATTTTTCCCATATCCTAGATTTTCAGGGTGTCTTTAAATACCCATCTAGCAGATTTCAGTGCTGAGCATAGATAAAACGCGTACTAAGGCAGCACACTTTCGCCAATACATACAGCTGATTTAAGTTGTGTAGAGAAACTAAAATCAGTTATTGTTATACAACCACTAAGTGGAATAAAAACATGACTGAATATCTAAAACAAATCTCTCCTGCGGCAGGAATCTGCGGAATGTGTTGGAATAATAATTGTATATACATATATGATTGGTGAGGTGAGGCACAATATAATGAATTTCGTTGGAAATCTGCTCGTCAAACTTCAGTTTAAACGGTTGTACGAAACATGAAGATGCTAACCCCTAATTCTCTATCTTAATTGATATAAATATATTCATATACACCAAAATATTCAGAATGAAAAGTGAAATCGATTAGTCCAGTTTTGTCTGCCCGCCGGCCCGTGTAATGTATAACTCGAGTAATTATTGAGATATCTTAACGGAACTTGGTACACATTTTGCGCCTGACCGATGGTTGGTTGATAAAATGGGCGAATTTGTATAGCAACCACGCCCACATAACAGTATTTCGCGAAAATCCGAAACTAACTTTTCATACTATAAAAAATTTGGTACATTAGAACTGGCATAATTTTGAAAATTATAGAAATCAGACAAAAACCGCGCGCCCCTATCATGTAACAGTAGATTACAAAAAATCAAGCAACTCGATATTCTAATAAATGATATAACGAAATGAAATTACGACAAGTACTGTTTATTGAATTTCTTGTTTCACTTTTGAATTCCGCTCCAAAACTAGTTTTTAATCTATCGATCCGGTGGTCCCTATTATCATATTTTTATTCCCAGTTCAAAAATTGGTTCAAATTACATTAACACAGGATATTAAGATATCGCGAAGATCAAAAACTTTGATTTTCGATTACTTAAGTCGATTTGTGATTGTAAATGATTAAAGCAACAAGTCTTTAAAACTTATAAATTCTCAGCTTCGTCTACTCAAATTTGCATTTTTACAGTTTTTTTAAATTGGCGACATGAAAAAAAACTAAACAATAATTTGAAATGGATAAATGTTTGATTTCTTCAGCATGACAACATGTTCTAGTATTTGAAGCAAAACAATTGTTGAAAAGAAAACTCCAACGTTTAGAGTTCATTTTTTCCAATAAGCCCTTTTCTGTTCAGCGGGGAAAAAGTTGGAATTATACGCTTTTTTATATGTATATATATTTTTTTCGTTCGCCCAGGAAAAAAACTGAATATTGAAAATTCATTTATCCACTATCAACATGTGTTGAGTTGTTTCCCCCGCCTATTAGCAACTGTTCTACGAAAGCTCCTGAAAATCGGCTGGATTTTTTATTTCGAGATGAAAAATCTTCACTTTATTTGTAAACTGCTGACATATATAACACATAAATGTACATCCTACAATGTTAGGTGGGTTCAGTTTATTCCAAAAAAAAAAACGCCACTTATAGGCTCTGGTTGACGCTCCCTTAAGTAGAAAATCACATAAGTCTTTATTAGCCTTTTTATGAAAATTTATTAAGTTTTAGAGCCGCACTATGAAATATTATATAGGAATGTTTTGCGGAGTGTATGTACCCGTAGTATCTTCCTTGTGAGAGCTGGAATAGAAAGTATTCGATTGTCTCCCTTGAACTCGGGGCCTTGAAGGGTAAGCCGACTCATTCGACGACTGTCCCTCCTACGGGCCAGTGTTCTGTACACATTGCCGTGAGTTTGTACGAATGTTCACAGGAGCTTTGGATTTAAATGGATCATGGGACACCTAGGACCGTCGGGTAATCTTAATTGATCGTGTACAGCTCCACCTTTGTTTAGCTTTCGAGTTGTGATTCTCAACAATTCTTTTCTTAATATCAATGGTTGAGATGGTCGTCCACCACAGTGGACCCATTCATAGCATAGCCGCTCCTCACATAACCCCACCGAAAATAGTCCAGCGGTGTAAAATCGCACGATCTTTCAGACGACGCTTAACTAAAGTTTCCTTCAATAAGTTTATTGTTTCATTGGATGTATGGCAGGTAGCACCGTCTTGTTGGAATCACAAGTCGTCCACATCAACATCCTCCAATCTAGGCACGAAAAAGTCATTAATAATGGCTCTATAACGAACCCCATTGACTGTAACATTATGGCCGGCTTAATTCTTGAAGAAATATGGTCCAATGATTCCGTCTACCCATAGAGCACAGCAAACAGTGACTTTTTAAGGATGTAACGAATCTAAATGATAGCGATATGATTTGCAGTAATAATATTTTAAGAAATAATTCATTATATCATGAATTAAACACTTTTGGCGATGAACATCTGCTGATGAGAAATTGTCAACATTTTCTGTTGAAAATATTGATTCAAAATATCTGTCTGCTTCTCAATCGAGTTAGTCTAGTGAGATATACGGAATGTCGATTGGCTATCATTTTTTTATTGCAATAAAAAATTATTGAGTTTCGAGCATTAAAAATATATATTTCCAAATATAATTAAGGTTATATTAAGAACTGCAAGAACGGAATTTTGCGTTTGTTAATAAGTAAAAGTATTTTTTTTGTATTTACCAAAGTATTTTTAATATTTGCACACACATATTATATACAATATATAGTACTTATTTATGGTTTCTACTCATACTAGAAATTATTTTATAAAATATTGAATTAATATGTTTTAAATTTTATTGATACATTGTGATTGCATTTTAGAAACGCTTACCATTATTGCTCGAGTTAAAAAATTTCTTCTTTATACCACGCAACTTATAACTCATTTGACTTTTTAATATTTGAGAACTAGTTTGGCCTATTGTATTTTATTTCGTTTATGCTCGAATGCTGCATGCTTTCTCTAATTGGGTCTGCAAACTACAACAAAAAAAAGAAACTCCTCCAACATGTATGAGCAATTTTTTTTCTAAGTGAATAAGAAAATAGCGCAAAAACAAGTTTTACTATGCCCGGCACAGCATTTTACAGAACCTCAAGCTCCATATGTACGTATTTATATTACTTCCCCCTGATCCGTTTCTTCCCACACTCCACACGCTTCGTCTCGCGCTTTCCAGCTTTTACCATTGTATTGTTATTTTTGTAGGCTGTAGTGAAGCTTTGATTTGTTGTTATATATTTTTGCAATATCTTTGGCAGTGCATACGATTGTTTTTATTAATTTTCGACGAATGTAAACAAAATAAATGAGAGCAAAAGAAATGTACAACAAAACACAATCGCATCAAAAATATTACAATACCACAAAAACAATAACTACGTGAAAAATAACATGAATTTGCAAACACAAAAGAAATGATTGATATTTTCATTTTCCCTTTATCACGCGGCCACAATGACTTGGATAACTACAACAACATTGATGCATGTTGTTTCGAAAACAATGGCGCGCAACAATTACTTGCAACACAATAAAAACTTCAAAAATGCCAAAAAACTCAACGCACGTGAAGTATCTTCCAGCCACTCATCAGTACGTTCATCACTGCAAGCAACAACAACAACAACAGCAGCAGCATCATCTACTACAATCAGCCGCGTTGCAATCACAACGTTGTGTTATGCGCATACCAATGCAACAACAACACCCAGCAGCACCCCAACACCAACACCAACAACAGCAACTGCCACTGCAGCAGCAATCCTATGGGCCACCGAAACCGCAACAATATCAATACCACAACAACATTAACATGCACCCAAATCACGTCAGCAGCAATGTAAATGCCACCAACAGCAACATACCGTTATACAATGGTAGCAACGGCATTGGCGGCGGGGGTGGTATTGGGGTTGGTGTTGGTGTTGGTGTTGGAGCCGCCACAGAAGTCAAAAGCGGCGGAGCAACCGTAACGTTCGACGAATTCACCGAATTTTACTGGCCGCATGATGACGAGCAGCAGCAACAACAACAACTCTCAACTCAACACAACAATTGCAATAATATTGATATTGACGGTGTGAATATCGGTCCTGCGCCAACTTTGGGTGTCACAGACCAAGCAAGCACTGGTCGGACTTTTATCACGCCCGCCGACATACCGCCACCGCCACCACATCCGCCCAATATAACAACACGCAAACGATATCTCAGTACCAGCAAGAGTTTGGAGGACCGTCCGCGAGAAAGTGGTCGCTGCCAATGTGAGCATCCGATTGAGTTTGTGGCTCCACAACAACCACAATCGGCACAACAGGCGCAACAACAGCAACAGCAACATCAGTCATATTCCACTCATCATAATACATACATACCAGTTCAACAACAACAACAACAACAGCATCAACAACCACAGTCAACATATCGTCCGCACTCGCTAACCCAGTGTTCGCATAATGACTACAATCATTTACCACCACCACCACCTGCCACACTCACACGCGCCGATTCGCATCGTAGTCATCACAATTTGGTGGCTGTCGCCAATTCTGCATATTATAAAAATCGTTTCTTCGATGATGCGCCAATGCCACCACCCTCGCATCTCTCCACTTCATCACTATCGTCGAAGACCACCTTCGAAACGAGACAATTGAAGGTAAGCGTTTGGCGGAGGAATGCAAATGCGTTGGATGTGCCTTCATCTGATATTACCCTTATCACCTGTCTTTAGAATTTCTGCTCATATTGCTTGAAAATTCTGTCTTTGGATAGTTAAATTCGTTGACCCGCCCGGTCGGTCATAAATAGCCTTTGATAGTCTAGAATTATCTCAGGCGGCCAAGCAAGTGTTGTACGACTTGAGCACTTAAGTATAGTGTGGTGAAATTGTAATTTTATGAAGTATGCTGAACTTCAAAATCCGCACCTTCACACGGTTTGCCACCCAGTACTCATACTCATCTGGAATTTTCAGAATTCCCGGTAATACTTAAATTCATGTATTTATTTATTGTAACTATGGAGAATGTTGTTTAATATCCCTCCTGAAAACGAGTTGTCAATATCAATAAGAGCTCTCTAAAGGATCGACTGATTGGAGCGATGATGGCGTAATTAGATTTAAGTATGTGCAAAAGAATATGTTTGGATGACATATGTTTTAAATCGGGATATTGAGAAGAATCCTAATTAGAATAACAGGACGGCCCAATTCAGTTATGATCTTAAGGATAAATATATTTGCTTCAATTCTCGAGTGTTTCTAAACGTAGAAATAAACATCGAGAGTTATAAGAAAGCAAGACCTGAGTGAAATTTAAAGATCGCAGTTCAAATCTAATAAAAATCTGGTTGCGATCTATATGATGCCTGAGCAGGCCGCCAGATAGTTGCAGCATATTCCAAAGAATTATTTTGGCTTGCAATAAAGAGTTTTGAGTCAAAGTATACTCCTAAATCTTTAACAATAGCAACAAATTTCAACTGAGATCTCGAAATAGTATAAGTAGTATTAACAATATTCAGCTTTCCTGAAAAAATGTCGAAATCGGACTCAGTTGCAAAAAAATCGTCCATTCTTGCTACGACAGAGTAAACCATTAAGTCACCCGAGTAGAAATTTTGAATGTAGGAAGCAAGTATTAGTTCCTGCATCAATAAAAATGATAAATAAAAACCTTCAGGCGCTTTCCTTGGAGATGACGCTGAACTGGCACGAAACGAGCGAGGAACGTTTTGTCGTGTGCAACAGAACAGTATCTAGCATTCAAATAAGACATAATCCATGCCAAAAAATTGGCCTAAATAAGTTAATTTGTTAAGAAAATTTGTTCAAGGCTTCTAAAAGTAGCAAAAGGGTGTTTGGTTTTTAGATATTTAGTTTCACAAAGGAATTGTAAAGAACAATATACATACATTTTTCAAAACAACTAAATATATCGTGAAGTTTACGAAAAACTAACACCGAATCGATTGTAGTTCAAACGTAGCATATACTTCCAAAATGAAAAATTAATACCGCGACACATAAATATTTTTGCATACGTAGAAAAAATATAAAACATGTTGACGAATTTTTCGTACGCCCCCTCAAAATCAGACTAGCTTCGAAATTGAAATACAAAGAAGATGAATTATGGCCATAAAAGTTACAGTAGAGGGAAAAGTGCCAGACAAACCATTGTAGCTTAAAAACACAATTAAAAAGTCACCTCGAAAATTCATAAAAACGAAAACCACCAATCCACGTTTTCATTCATGGTGATAAACCCACGAAAGTAAAATGTCGATAGTTCACATAAAAACAAAGTATGTAGATAGAAAATTTAAGGAAAGTTCACTTTGTGACACTCTTTTCATCTTCATTTCTACGGCAACATTCTTGTTTGCTGGGTAAACCCACTCATATTGTCCATCCTAATCGGAAGTGAGTCGTCAACTTTGTGTGGATGCACAGCCCAGTAACGGTTGTCCAAATTGATATGCATATTTTATGTGAAATATCGGAAAGGATGAATGAAAATGTAAAAAAGGATATGTAAACTGATGGTAGTCATCATTGGTCAATGCGGCGTGCATATGAAACTCAAGTCGGGAAGTCAGTTTATAAAAATATTCAAATGTCTATTTGTAAGTTACTTACCTCCTCTTTAACTTGCATTGCACTGAATATTTGAATAACCGAAATCATGGCGAATAAGTAGTCGACTGGCAGTTTTATTTAAATGCTATGGTTATTTTATATACTTATCCAAACATACATACTTGCATATACGTACATACATATTTTTGAGTAGTAACTGTTATTTTGCGGTTTGTGAATCCCATGATTTACATGAAAAAGCGTGATGATTTTTATTTATTTGAAATGGATTGAAATGTAAATACCATTTATCACAAATCATAGTTGATAGCCAGCCGGAAGGAAGGAAGTAATTTTTTAAAGTAGAAACGACAAAGGATGCGTGTTTGGTAAATGTAACACTGAAAGTTTAATAAAATGTTTAATTGAAAAGAAAGCTAATCGAAATATTTTTTATAAGCTTTGGGAATAAAACTAGGTCATGACTAAAGTAATAAAAATGATGACTACTGGCTATTAATGCGCTTGAAAAATTTTATTAGCTATAGTCAATGACTCTTTTCCAAATAACGAAAAACATATATTTAACAAATATGTAAAATATTGTTCCACAAAAAGCATTTTTTTTTAAATTATTAACTGCCTATCTTTTTATAAAAAAAAATTTGTTTAACTAAATGTATAGCTAAAACTAAAAACGCTATTTTCCTGACAGCATGGAAATTGTCGTAATATGTTAAATGGTTGTTTTTAAAATTAAACTAGGCCGCTGGGCCAATGAAGAAGTTCAAAATTATTGTTGACAGAATCATTTCCCAGATTCCAGATACAAAAACTAATATAATTACTTACCATATTTTTGGGTTTCTTTATGTTAATAACACCGTCGAACGACGAACAATTCCTAGTCCCGAGAATCTGGGTTTTTTTAAGGGGAGTGAAATTAACCCCAACAAGTTTTTCATCTTCAGCGACGCCCTGTAAAATTGTCTGCTTGAAATTTTCGTGGAGTATTTTAAACCTCTGACTGCCTTTTTATGCCCTTTTGTTAGAGATCTTTAGAGAAAGAGTCAAAAATGCCCATTTAAGTAGGAATTAAAGGGTTAAAATATATCACAAAAAAATATCCGCCGAATTCTACTTTAGAAGTGTGAGGACTTACCTTTTTTTGAAGTCTCTTTATACCTGATATTTTCGATAAGTTAATTGCACTTTCAACGAAACAGCTACAACTTTAACCTTCCGTATAAAAAACTCACATCCTCTGCATCAGTATTGGCTTAGGCAAAGTGGGTCCCATGGGCCATTCTCTTTTATAAGTTTACGCTGCGATATTTTCTAACACAAAAACTGATTTGAACTCACTGTTGCTGAGCCAAGTCAAAAATTGTTAAAAATAGTCGCATGAAAACGTTCAGAGTTTAATTTCATTTTTTATCCAGATAAATTTTTAAAGCCACTATAAATGACACTAATATAGCTCTTACATCAAAACGTCCTGAGTGCCTTTATCGTAAAATATGTCAAACTTGCCAATGGAAACGTCAGATGGCGCCTGTCAATACACAGTCGCCCGATGCTTTATATAAACATATCAACCCTCGTAATAAGAATAACTCGCTGTAAAGATACAGGAATTACTTCTTTCAGTTCAATTTATATTTTCTTATGGTTCTAGTGAAAATTGGAATGAACTGATAAAGTAAATTAAAAATTCATTTGATGTGAAATAATTTAGGCTGTCGAAACTCAACTAAAATATTTTGTACTATGGCTTTAAATATTTTCGTGTTGTAATTAATTTTTGTACTCATTTTCTCACAGACATAAGTGAGCTTAAAGCTTGCCAGATATTTCCCCGTGGCAGATTAATACGTCTTAATATATAACATGTATATATATATGTATATATAAATACAATATCCCAAATTGAAGCAACTTACCACTTACTGTGCCACCACGTCACCAACCGCGAAGCAACCGCTCTTGGCTAATTAATTTCTAAAACATACATGGGGTGTTAGATTGGCTAGCCAAACACCAGGCGGGAGTATAAGAAAATGTATCAGTTTGTATGAAATTTGTTAAGCGCACTCACTTTTGTGAACATATTTCTTAAGACGCGTCAAACAAAATACATTGTGTGTAAACACTAAAATTCGCGCCACATGGTGGCAATAAAACGAAGGAGCAAAAACCGCAGTAAAAAACGAAGCAAAAAGCACTAAAATAAAGTTGCCATTAAAAGCTCATAACACTCAACAAAGTAAACAGAAGAAAATTGGCTATAAGCAGGATGAAGAAAAAAGGGAATACAAAACTGTATCAAATCTAAACAATTCTCAAATAATTGCTATGTGTATTTAGGTATGTCTTCATATCCACAATTGTTGCATCTTATTGTAGTTAAAACAAACGAGATTATGAGGCGGCGTTTTTATATTACCCACGGCGCCAATTATCTCAACTAACTTAGCACTGTCATAGAACTCTGCTATCGTCTGGTATATATGCGAAATAACAGCTCATAACTGCTCAGCAGCAGTCAGCGCGTGGTATATATGTATGATTGTATAAAATGTTTTATAAGTAGAATAAACGCTTATTTCATTTGGGTCGCCTATGTCCTTGAAATTATCAATATTTCAACGCAAATACTACCTCATTCGATTTTATACAAATCTCCTGCTTGCTTTCTTCTTACTTCACAGCCCCTTTCTTACCTTTTTTGCATCATTGAAATCATTTGTTAGTATTTGCTACAATGTTTTGCGCCTATCTGCTGGCAAGTCAGTAAATAATTGCCGACTTCATTTACTCAATATACACAACCAACGAAGAGCAGCTGTTTCCAAACGACAAAGTAAATAAGACACTACTCTATGTAGAATAATATTTCAATGTTAGACTTTAATTGCGCGAAGCCTGAGTGATGCTTTTACAGAGCAGAGCAATTAAGGCAAGTGAAAGTGTTCACCAAACGATCCTGCAAAAAACTGCGGCGTATTAATGATGGATGTAATAAGGACGCAACAGACTTCGGCTGTGGTTAAAAACTAAATATGTATTTTTCGAGAAATAATAAGCTGAATTCACTTGGGATTCAAAACATAACAGGTGTGGTTCAATAATATACATTGTAATACTCCTATAGATTGATATATTGTTTTAGAGAAAAACACAGCCATATATGTACATAAGATTATTTCAGGAGTTAATTTAAACAATTAAAAACGTGCTGCATCGGCACTTCGTACCTTTCTTTAAAATAAAAAAGTTAAATTTTACCTACGGCATTGTTAGCGTGAAAATATTTAATTTTAAAATAATATTTAGTTTTCACATATTAAATAAAGTAAAGTATGATAAAATGAATTGTATTTTTTATGAAACAAAATTAAAAATATAAATTCATATATGGAAATATATAACTAAAAAATACGTCCTCATGGCAAATGTGAGACATATATTATCGCAATAACTAATTAATCGTAGGTTATTATTTTGTAGTTGGATAATTTTCTAGTAACAAATGTAGTCCAAGATGACTCAATCGTATTTCATGGAATGCTATAAACCTTTAGTCTCCAACCAAGACCTATTCTTGATGATTTTTCCAGCAGACCTTTTATAACTTATAGGTAAATAGCCAACACGGCTTTAACGCGTGCGTATGCGGGCTTCATTCAGTGGGTTCCGGGTTCGAATCCTGGTCGGGGCAAGTATCATCACACATTATAGAAAAGTATTTTCTAATAGCGGTCGCCCCTCGGCAGGCAATGGTATACCTCAGAGTGTATTTCTGCAATGAAAAAACTTCTCACAAAAAAACATTCGCCGTTTGGAGTTGACGTAAAAATGTAAGTCTTTCAATTTGTGTTATAACATCAAGACGCACATCTCAAATTGTTGGAGTAGTTCAGCCAATCATCGAGCTATATGGTGTAAGCGCCAAATTATTATTATTATTAGTTCGCGTTCTATGACACATACGGGCATAGCTAACTTGAATTTGTTCATGGTATATTTCTTCTTCTTCTTATACTTCAAACATCGATTTGATAGTACCGTTTCATTTAATGAAAGGTATAAAAAGTGATGAGCTTTTCAATGGCAGAAAATTTCAACGAAAATTGCTTTAGAACAGCAGCTGAATTTTCTCTTTAATTTTACTACTTTCATTGTACGTGGTGATTTATACTCGAAAGGAGGAGGCCGAAAATTACTGCTCAATATTTTTTTATAATTTGCTATTTATTATTGCCCTTTTCTAATATATCATACATGTTAGAGATTTTAAGGTTAATGGCTGTGAGAAAAAAAAACGTACGAAGTAAATATCAACCGAAGTTATTTATGAAAATATTGTTTTTAAGGTAAGCTGTTAATTTGTATTATTTTTATGAAACAAACGTAAAAACATAATTTTAGTATGGAAATTTTATTATACAAGCTCTGTAAATAAAAAGCTATATCGTAGTTGCCGGAAGTAATTATAACGGAGGAAATATCTCATTCAATTTTGTAGGTATCAATCAACTACATCTAATCTGTTGAAGTTCACAACTCATGTATCAAAAGGTTTTAAAAATTATTCACTCGTAGATGTCACACGCACAGATTGGCTTTCGATAGGGGGTTCGTGCTCATTACTCTTTATAAACTTGAAAAAATTAAAGCATTGCACAAGCTAACGGGTTGGATCTCTGCCAATTTGTGGAATAGAAAGGAAAGTGTTGCATTTCAGAATTCAACATCGAAATGAATTGCCGTTACATCAGGTATGCCCATACTGTTACCTCATCCGATGGAAGCCGTTTTTTACAAAAATACCTCAATCGGCCGGTAAAATGGTGATGGTAATAATAATCATTACTTTTGCCTTCCACTTAACAAAGAAATGGTATTCAAGTTTATTGCTCATTGTTCACTAAATTTGAAATAAATTAAAACCTAGTCATATATTTCAGCAAAGACGCAAGGCGTAGTAGAGTCCTGCTAGTATATTCATATGTGCTGTTTGTATATTTTTCGTAATATTATTGACAGCTATTAATAATATTGGCATCTAAACATAAAGTAATCATTATAATAGCAATAATAATAATAATAATAATAATAATAATAATAATATTAATATAACAACAATAATAACATTTATAATAATTCCAATGTCCTCACAGTCGCTAATAAGTTTATGCAAATAATCTTTTGAAGTGTCCAAAACACTTATTTATCAGCTTCTTTTTCATGCATATGCGCTGCAACAGGCGTTTGAAAAAATGTCTGACTATAAGTAAATTCTCCGAGTGCCTCAAACTGATTGGTAACTAAACAACAAATTGATAGGATAACAGTCTTGCTGAATGGCTCGCTGACTTGTTAATGCCTGTTAATCCGCAAGCTGTCTATTTAAGTTAGGTGAGTGATGGCTAGCATCCGTTATACGATTGAATTTTTATTGATGACATAAATACTTCAACAAATACTAACATGTCAATTTCGGGGGAAATTTTGTGCACAAGTGTTTCAATTTTTATTTATAGATACACTTTAGTGTAGTGAAATATATGTATCGATATCTCCTGTTTTAATATTGTAGATATATCTCTTAAAAACAGCGCTTAGTATACATGTGAGCTTTAATGCTCAATAAACGAAAAGTCATGCCACTTTTTTAAATCTAAAAATAAATACAAATATGTAAATAAATATTGATAGCCGAGCTATGTATGCGAGTACGTTTGTGTAGATCCGTGTTTAATTCAGTCAAATTAAAAACTCTCTCGTTCGGAAGCAGCATACAAATATAATACGAGCAGATTTGAAGGTTCAGCTAAAACTGCAGTGTACGCAATATCTGCGATTGCAAATAAAGCC
Organism: Anomoia purmunda; assembly: GCA_951828415.1. Taxonomy (NCBI): domain Eukaryota; kingdom Metazoa; phylum Arthropoda; class Insecta; order Diptera; family Tephritidae; genus Anomoia; species Anomoia purmunda. Next base: position 92,655,230 of record OX639996.1, read on the forward strand.
TGTAAAGGAAATATATACAACTCTCGTACATGATTTTATATAAAGAAATCAAAAAAATATTTGTTTTATCACACTATTGACTTGCATTATGTATACTTAACTTCAAATCTTTCGCCTCTATTGTTCTTACGAGTAGAAGCTTTAAACGGCTTTGGTACAAGTTGCATGCACGATTTCTTCATGAATTCCGTCCCAAATTTTTTGCAAACGGCACTTAAATTCGTAAAGTTTTAGGTTTCTAACGATTTTTTGAAATCCAGAGGATTCAGATCCGGAGTAGAAGGAGGCCACTTATCCACTGATATAAAACAAGTCGTATTATTTTTGCGCTATTGCTGAACAATTCCTACTTTATGAACCGGGCCAGATTTTTTTTGGAAGCAATACGGGTTATTGCCAAATCGCCTAGATATATGAGCTGAGAAATACCTAACTAGCATTTCTCCAAAAGAAAAAAAAGGGAAGCAAGATGAGCAAAAGAGATGCCTGTCTCCTATTGGTATGTTTAGTGTAAAATTACAACGAAGACTTTGTTGCTTTTCAAACTTATAGTTATACCTGAAGTCAGAATCTGAGCCTGCTAACCAACTCCAAAGGCATTTTATAGGGCAGACAAAAAACTACTAATATTTCTTATATTACTCGGAAGTACTCGTAAATACAATACGAGTATAGTTTATGATTATTTTGTTTTACAGCCAGAAGTAACAATTGACAAATATAATTTTACTATAATATAAGCGATTTTATAACTTGGTATATGTATGTAATATATTTCGATGGACTAAGCAGCTAAGTATAAAAGAAAAATAATTGGTATTTTAAGCAAACTGCAAAGATTGGTCTTTCTCTCGGCCAGTAGATCTTTCATAGCTTGTTCAACCGTGACGCTTGATTCTCTTTTAAGCTGTACTCGTCTCCACATTTTTATACAGTGGCAGCGACTTTACGAGAGCAGAAATCCTGGGAAGAATATCGAAGATACCAGGTATCCTATGAAGGATACAAGGGATGCAAATTTGAAAAATTTCTGACTCCATGCCAAGGGATCTCTGCTACTGAAGGAAGTTTCAATTCAAAATTCCTGACCGTGACAGAACTCATATCGTGACTCCATTTCGACCTGCGAGAATCTAAATCTTAAAAAATGGTATAAAAGGTGTATTTAGACAGTCAAGCAAGCGGCCATCTCCAAGCCGATATTTGTGACGCAGCTGGTTAAGAGGTGTGATGACGCACTCGAACTATTGGGATCGAGGAATGAAATTGTGCTGTGTTGGCTACCTAGTTAAGTTGGTAAAGTAAAGAGATCGCCTACGAACTGGCCAGAGAAGGATCGGAACCGCCGTAATAGAACTTAAACCATTTTGCAGCCTACGGGGTATGGGTAGACTCTGTGTGGCGTATGTACTTTGGAACTCAGACAGGTCAAACTTTTCGGTTCTCCTTTCAGTATCGGTTGGGTTTGTCTACAGAGACAGATGACACAGCGGATCATACCGTTAACTAACCACGAAACAAAGGTAACCAAAATTTTTTCCAAAACTTTTTTTTTTAAGCAAAAATTCATTTAGATACTCCGAGCATTTCTGCATCAAAAACAGCATGTTGAAAAAACTATCACTTAATTATTTCGCGGTTACGGCTCCATATATTTTGCACATGTTTTGCCTTGGGCAAACTTTGCTGTTTTTTAACCCGTATTTAGTTGAGATGATCAAAGTGTTCGCTCACAAAGGCCTTATAGCGTTCACTATGAAAGCTAAAGGCATCTTATGAAATCAGGGTTAGAGCCATATTGGAATGAAAATATGTGTCTCTAAGTAATAAAATAACAGGAATTAAGCAAAGAAAATAAAATTTTGTAATGAAATACCAAGGAGGCGGCAATAAACCAATGCTAAATGTTTGTAAAGTTTCTTTCAGCTTTCTTTCTGAAATATTCTTTGTACCTTGATGTAAAGGAAATGAACGTATCGAATATCATATATCTACGCCATATAGCTGGAAAGATATTGTGAATTGTAGTTTCCCTTTCAAATAAAATATAGCTTCATATATATCATACCTGCTGTAAAAATTTCATAAAGATCGGTTGAGTACTTTGGGCGTCTATAAAGGACTCACATTCATGTTTATATATGAGATTAACTTTTTTGATGACATGCAACAAGTAATGTTTATTTCTAGTAAAATCCTGCACTGAGTATTTACGAATGCTTCGAACATTTTAGTATTTTCGTATGAATGCTCCCAGCCAACATTTAGAAGTTAATTCTAAAATCATGTCTACATGCGATAAATCTACTATGGCTCTTTCGGATGTGAGTTAGCGTACCTTTGCCTCAAATCTAAAACAAAATAACTAAAACTGGTTTTCTTTTGTGTTTTTGGGGGTTTTTTCTTCTACAAGGGTTGTGAACGTTTCGTCTGTAACACTTTTGCAAGGCTCATAGCTAGGTGCATAATTCTTAAAAAATACAACTACGCTTCTGCGCCCAGAAAAAGAACTCTCTTGCGGTTGAATGCATCGTAATGAAGAATAATGGAAATGGAATGCCACTGTCACAAATAGTTTCTGGTCTAATACTTACATTTGTACCTACGTATTATGTACATTCTCATTCAATGTATACAGTATACCTATCGACATTTTTGCACGTAGGCGGCGCAATGGTAGCTATCATTTGGTTTATTTTTGTTAACTATTTCCAAATAATGATGTATAGTAAACGCTTTCAAATTAACCATTCCCTAACATAAAGTTGCGGCATTTGCCAGTTGGTCGTAACAGTAGGTGCTGTGAAGGGGTTCGCTGCAAACAAAATATTCCAGGACCCAAATTTTATGCTACCAGTGCTTCCATAGCCATACTTACATTATGCCTAAAGTAAGCAAGATTTTCAAATGAGATAGATACCCACCAGTTTGAATTTCTACTGTCTTATAACTAAATATTTCGTATACGTTGGTTGTCTTCGGGTAGTTTTATGATTGCAATCTTGTACATTTGTGTGTATAAAATTTCGCTAACTTCCAGCATACCTCATGTGGCTTGCTACATTTTTCGCAAGCTCGCATTTTTCTGTCCTTTGCGGCAACTGTACAATGCGTATAATTTACTTTATTTTTTACTCCGTCTAGGTAAATGCGGTTATGAAAATGTTCATAGCAAAATACAAAGATTTTCTAGTACAATGTTTTAACTCTAACTCTACAATTCTGAGACTGGCGCACCTGTACTGAAAATCTCATCATATTTCTTTAGAATAAGAAAATAAATATATTTCCGCAAGTTTATGTTTGAACTTTATCTGTTGCCTTAGCTTTATTTGTTTCGCTCGTTTCCATTCCCATTTTCACTGCTGATTCAATTTTCGTGCCGCTATAAAAAGGTGCCATCTAAATCCTACTTGGCTTTACGACTTTTCATGTCTACATATCCAGTTATTTTGTTGTTGGGCTTTTTATGCGTTGCCAAAGTACTGATGTGGAAAATGTTATTTTTTCGATTTAGCTTGCTATAAGCAAATACACTCGCACTCACGTGAAAAAATGTCATCTGTATTAGGTTTATGGTATTTTGCTTGACTTTCAATTCAGCTGCAAGCAATCTGATTTTTTCACTTGTAATCCATAAACAGGTAAACAAATTGGGTGGCATAGTTGTGTGAATGAAAAATATTTACATACCTATGTATGTACAGTCATTGAGTCATATATTGCATAGCAAATACATGTTGGTCGATATTGAGAAGTAGGGATGCAATAAGTTTTCCAATAAATTTCGTAATATGGTTTCTCGAGTTTTAAAATACACACATTTGTACTTTCATATGGCTTTTAATATCAAAATAAACAAATAAAATTGTTTTGCAACGAAGTAAGGAATATAAAAAAAATTCTCCCTATGATTTTGAGGTTAAAATAGAAAAAAAAACCATCTTGCTTTAAACACATCTAATTTATTAATTACTATTATAATCGTTAGTGCGTATTTACTTATTCGAGAGTTTTATTAAATTTAAAATTAAATTCTCATATTGCTACACATTATTCTTTCAATATATTTCAAATTCGTATGTATGGGCATTGTGGTAGCCCAAAATATTATTTTACTTATGCTCGGGGGTAGCAAAAATTAAAAAAAGTTACTCTTATTTTGAACATTTTGGCAATACTTATAAAATAATACGAACTGATTAATTAAATGATACCAATTTGTACACCTTCTCTACGAAATTTTCGGAAAAGAGCATTTTTCGATTCGATATTAAGTTTAAAAAATTTCAAATGTTAGAGGGTAGCAACAACAAAATATTTTGGCTCAGATCTTAAATACTTGTAGTGTTATTTTTAACAATATTCGTAATATTTTTCATATTAAATTTTGTCTTCATTTTTTTAATGAAAATATATTTGGGTGATTCACAAAGTGTCATAAGTTATGAAGTCATAAAATTTGAAAATACAAAATTGCCTAGATTTAATTATTTGTTTCAATGCAATGCAAAAGCATAACTTTTGAAATCTAAAATTTTATGACTTTATGATTTATGACACCTTGCGAATCACCCAATTATATTCAATACATAAATCATAACGATCAAAATTTTATGCTTTGTACAAGTTTTAGGAAAACTTAACAAACGTGAAAATCATCTACGTTAAAATTTTCATTCTTTTTGCACAATCTTCAAAACTTTTTCGAGTATACAGTTTTATATCCCATTCAATTCTAGTGTAATAAAGTGCGGGTCACATTCCTAAAAACATCGATTGGTTTTTGAGAATTTGTTTTGCTGATGGGGTTCCATATAACATGTCCACGCAATGAGAAATCGAAAAACTTCTGGAAAAAATGGATCACGGAAAACATGGTCGGGGTCAGCCCGACAGTGTTTTAAGAGGCAATAGTCGCGATTGTGTGGAACTGGAGAATGCCGCCAAACTGGCTGTTGAGGGTAGTAGTCAGACCTGGTGGCCAACACTAAAGAATAACGCAACAACGCTTGCATTAAGTAAGACACATAGAACTACACTACTCTGCATTAACGGAGTTTTGCTCACAATGCCAACAGAAGCGATGAATGTTATGCCAAACATCCTTCCCATAGGTATTGTGGGGATGAAAAAGGCTGCAACTGTTCCTTATTTTGATAGCTGCTTCTTCATTCATTGCAGACACCGATTGTCACAGATTACTGTAAAGGGCAAGCATTCCAGCGTTTATTCTATTCAGTTCACTTTGCATAAAAAAGCAAATTAAAGTGGATTCTGGATAGTTCCAGCGTCCCTTCTGCAACTATATTTTGGAGATATTTTCGTAAATTAATTAATATCATGGCCGCTTGTCGTGGTCGGTCGCCTTGCCGTGGGAGCATTAACTAACAGGCTATCTAACATTTTGTCACTAAGGGTAAATATTTTTCTAGTAAATAGATTTTGAAAATACTTATCGTCTAAACACCTGTCCCTTCTATTACAAATGTTAATTAGCATAATAGTAGTGAACGAGGTAAAACGCCGTATACAACTATAAAATGCAATTAAAATTCAAATTGAATAATAATTCCTTGAGGCACTTTTACCAATAAAAATTCAATAATCATCTGCAAACAATCTCTTTACTAAAGTTTACGTGAAAACTTTTATCAATTTGCAAAAACCACAAAACCAGAAAGTTAGCCGAGCATAGCAAGGTGCGGTTGGTTGATTATCCACCCACCGCTGTTGAAGATCGCTCGCCATTAGTTTCACATTTGCACGAGTATAATATCTTTATATGTATATACTTATATATATATATTTTTTTGGTTTCTTTGTTGACTGCATTGTATAGATTATGCGTACGTGAGTGGCATAAGAAAATTGAAAAGTCGGTGGTATTTACTACACACATACTCGCATGTACATATTAAAAAAAATGGGCACGTCTTCCATAATAAACTGAGACGAGAATTTACTTTGGTAATTACGAATTCTACGCAGGCACTGATTTAATGACAACAAATCTCTTATATAACAAATGAAAATAAAAGTTCTCTAAGCTCTAGGAAAGATGGTGTAAGCAATAGGAATTGGAAAATAACTAAAAATTAATGTGTACTTAAGGAAAACTAGTTGAGATCCGATTTGCTAATTATGCGCATTCTCGAACTTGTGTAATAAAGCAGAAATTAATAAAGTGCTTACTTTTATTGTATGAGCAATTCGTTACCGAGCTTAACTTTTGTTGACTTTTAACTGAAAACTAAATAAAGCATGAATTGCCGAAATTCGTGTGAAATAAAATGGTCATTAGAAATGTGTCAAGAGATTGGTATAAACATGAACTTGACTTGAATAAAAGTCTGGCTCAAACTGGTGGCAGGCGCGCTTACTTTTAATAGTTCTCATATTATGATTACGCCAATTACTTGCGGCTTGTTTCGTTCACATAGGGAAGAGACTTTATGGCTCATAAAATGCGACTTGTAAGCAATTCAGCGCACATTCAACAGTATATATGTTTAAATATAATATTATAAATGAATGCTATAAACAGATCTGGCAGCGTTCTTAGTTTCGGTTAATATTTAACAACTTTTGAAGTGTGCTAGTATTTTCTAGTCAATTTATAATGATGTAAACAAATATAGGATATTCCATCGTCATGGTTGGGACAATTATATACAAAGTTGTATCAGTATACAAGTTTTACTATTGTCACGGGTGGGACAATATATAGACGTTATTTATTAGTCAAAAATTGTATTACTAAAATTGACAGGCATTTATTTAGTTGAATATAATAATGATCTTATTAACATGTTTTATGACTAATACAAATTTTAGTAATTGCTTAATTCGATTTTCGATGACTTCGTTTAAAAAATTTAAATATATTTGTTACAATTTAATACTATATTTGTTACACCTTAAAAGCGGGTTTCTTTATGGAAAATGTAATTCAATCTTAAGAATATGCATTTTTACTAGTCTGAGTCGACTTTACTGAGGGCTACTTTCTTTTATTACAAAAGTTCTCCGATTCTTTCGCTATTTCAAACCAATAAAGTATACGATTCAGGTATCTGAAAGAATGTAAAAATATGCCGGTGCCTGTATTTTTTACTTTTATAATTTGTTAATGATCGAACTAACACTGCTATATCTGCAGAAAAGGAATTGTTAATTGTTGGAAGAAACGTAAAAACGCTGAATTAACTAGTGAGTTGTCGGCGCAGTGCTCGTTTTTTTCATGACGTCGTTTTCTTGCCCATCATAAAAAAATCGAAAAACAAATTCCGGTGCACTTGTTTTCAATTCCATAATGGTGTATTTTTTTACATTATATAAGTAGTTGGACAGCCTCTATCAGAAAAATGTTATAGTTGTATAAATATATATAAATGAAAAAGTTTATTCATCTCTCGGAAGTATTTCTTTTTTTAATAAAGTGTGGTACGAACGGTTAAGAAAACGCTCAAGAACAGAATTAATATTTTTTCTTGTGTCAAAAAGAGTGTCAAAGACATTCAGAAAATTGATAGCTGCCACTTTTTCTTCAAGAGCCTTTTTTAAATGCAGTTTTGAAAGTATCTGCGATCGCCGTGCCACACTATAAGGGAAAAATTCAGCGGTAAATGAGTTATTATGGAATGTCTCATATATACGAGCGATAAGAATCCATAATGCATTTGCAGCAAGTAATTTAGCGCATATTCAGCGCTTCTCCAGCGCAATCCAAAAAAAAAATACAAAGTTAGTAAGACCATATTAGTGACAAAATATAAGTTGTACACTATTCAGCTCGTATTCAGCCCGCCTCTTTATGACAATATAATGCTATTTAGCAAACTTGTCCCTACAATTGGCAATGTTATACCACTCGAGTGCTATTAGCTGTATTCAGCGAAGTACAGCAGAAAAGGTTTAAGAGACAAAAGTGCAGAAATGTATATAAAATTGTGATGAAAATGAAAAAAAATCGCGGTTAATAAATAAATGTCAAAAGTAGCTAAATAAAAAGACAGCAAAGCGAAACCTAATTCGATTTGGAGATTAAATTTTAAAGCTTAAATGTCGAATACATATACATATGTATATAGTATAATTTCATTTATGTATGTATGTACATATATGTATGTAAGTAACATTCGAAAGAAATAGAAATCAGGCATTCAGAGCGTAGTCAAATAGCACGATATACAATTTCGAAGTGCGAGATTACGCTATTAAATGTACATATGTATGTATGTACCTACATATATTATGCATAGATGACTTGAGTTGCATTCCGTGCCCCTTGAATACTGTATTTCCCAATTTGCATATCACATGCATTGAAGTAACTTCAATTCACTTGAATCATCCAAATTTCAAAGCATATCTAGGTGTGCATCTACATATGTACATACATCTATATTGAAGTATGTATGTACATATGTATGTATATATGTTTGACGCGTACGCGATTTCGTCGTTAGTTATACAATATAAACTTGCTTGCGGTCCGGTGATCATGTGGTTTGCCACATGTGAGTGATGCAATGCAACTGTGTATGCCACTTGCATGCAAAAGTAACCGGATAACGACTTTTCACATGGCGCACAATGCGCGCTTAAATTTATTTTTATTTACAAAATTATTTACAACTTACCACCACTCACTTTCGCCAAGCAGTAGTCATATCGGCATTTTGCATTCGCTCTGCCTTTCGCCTTCGCATGCCAGCCAGTCACTCAACTCAATACCTTTGGATGCGTTACACTTGCTTGCTGCGCATGCGCCTTACAATTCATTGACCGTCGTAAAGCAAGTTAGCGAGCCACAAACCAGCTCCAGTTGGTCGGGCCATTAAACTATCAGTCTGACTGGTGGCACGCCACTTTATTGTGATGACATACATACACACATGCATGCATATGTATGTGCACACTTAAATTATGGTTATAAAGAAACTATGCGTACGTGCAGAGAATTTCAAATTTCGTAGATGCCTTCTTTGAACGACTTTACAATTTCGTAAAATTCGATTGTCGCATTTCCGTTGTACTTTAAGACATGGCTTCCGTAATGTAAACCAATAAATATGCATATTTGTTGTATTAATATGGCTTTAGTGGCTTTGTTAGTAGGCAGAAATATAGAAATTTTCATTGTAACCGAGGTCGTTGAAAATATTATGTTTATTATGCCATTATATTCTTCGGGGGTGGAAGTTAGGAAGGAAGAGAAGTCACAAGAAGGTTAGTCCAACTACTTAATGGGATTTAGGTCGTATAATTTGATTATTTTAGGTCAGAATGGCTATATAAATTAAGAAAGGTGGAGTGCCTAGTATAGCAGATTAAGTTATATGCGGCAAGTGTATACGAGTAGAGATTGGCTACGTGTGTCATTGAGGTCAAATATGTGAAAGGTTAATCTTTGTAAGTGACACGGCGCTAACTAGAGTCCTATAAAATTATTCAAGACCCGATTCTTACATAATTTCACTTGCCGATATTTTAGTTATACTAATTTTAAATCATTATAATATTTAAAAACAAATTTTTTGTATAACTTTATTTATTTCAATATGCAACATAACTTTCGAGAACTTCACAAGAAGTTGTGCCCGTATTTTTTATAGTTACTAGAACGCGGTCAAATGCTTGAGCGACCTTCAGAATAATTATTGAACAGTATCCTCTCCATTCAAACTCCGTCCGCGTCACAGATGTAAGACGGCTCAATTGTTCTATATTCCCGTGTTGTATCCGGAATCCAAATAGATTATGGGGAGCCGAGGTCTGTTCAAAGAGCTTTGAAAAGGAAGGTAGCAGGCTTTTTCGCGTGCACGAACAAGCTTGGGTTTTATCCTTTCTTAGTTTTGGTATCATATGTTGCAAAATTACCATACAATATGAATTCCTAATATTTTCGATATATGTAGGTATGAGTTAATGCATATGGATGGACCTGCACCACACAGCTGCTAACTTAAACGGAGAATACACAATTGGTTTGCAAACTATCACCTTTTTGGTGTTCATGTATTCAAAAAATCTGCAAATTAGGGGAACTTTAGAAAGCAAAATGGCAATTCTTTTGGAGGGGTAGTTGCAAATTCTTATTGGAAAAATTTTTACTTGCCAGTAAGAAAAAAAGCTAATCCCAAACATTTGTGAACACAATAAACATAAAAAAGTTATTTCTTGAACTCATGTAATAAAACAAAAGACAGAAAACCAAGTTTCGAAGGCAATCAGTAAGTAAACATACCTCAGCACAATTTTTCCGTTGCCCCATATTTGGTGCCTTCGATATGTTAATATTTGATCAGCTAGATGAATATATCATTCAATAGTCATAATAAAATAAAATAAAATTATACTCCAGCTATGACACATGACTTTTACTACGTTCGACATTTCACGAAATCAATTCATAAAACATACGAATTGAATACACGAATTCAATTATACTTATATGAAAATTTACTATAAATTTAGTATCACTTCTTGAATTGGTCAAACGATGCGGTCTTAATTTATGTACGTCCTCTGATGTGTACATAATAGCGACTATCAATAGCCTTTGCTCGTATTACTATGAAATTTATGGATTTGTGTACAATATATTTTGTATAACTTAGGGTTAAAAATGCCCTGCAGTGAAGTTTTTAATGATTGTTGTCAGGGCGAATTCATCTGACGGGCGCTCTTCATCTGCCTAAAGTTTGTTTTAGTATTAAATTTTGGGACCTTTCCAGAAAACTTCGGGATCATTTGGAAGCAGTTCTGAACTGGTTCCTAAATCATCTTATAAAAGCCTTTTACTGGCTAATAATTATTATCGAAAGACTTTTATAATTTCAGTCTAAAAATGATAGTTATCGATGACTTTATAAATTTTTATCATGCTATGCATGTGTTCTTCAAAACTCAGCTTATTTGATAACACTGTGCAACTTTGTAACAGAGTAACCATGATATGTTTCTTAAAGCGGTTTTTTTTTTTGTCATTTGAGCACAAAAGTATTGTATTTTATTTAGTACTTGTACCACACGTACAAAATCTTGAAGAGTTACAGCTTTTATTCCTAAGAAATATAACATTTAATATTTATCCTTTGACCCGTCACCATCGCCCATTCTGCCATTTTTTTTATATTTTCATGAAGGTCGGTATAAAATTGTGACCGTTAACTTACTTAGCGTTTGCACTTTTTAGATAATTCGACTAAAATGACAAAAAATTTGATGGAAGGGTGGCAGATCAAAGTGGACTTGTGGTACAAAAACCCAATGTAAATGCAAATTAAAAAATCCCAGACGTGCTGGACTATAAATTTGTTCAGCAAAAATTATCTAAACGATATTCATATTCAGAAAAATGTAATACTACTTTGTTACAAAAAGAGTTGCTTAATTTGTTAAGTGTTATTATTCTGAGTATCTGCTTTTACTAATATTATTTGTCATTAAATGAGAGGGCATTATTTAATGCGAAATTTTGGCATTTCAATGGCCAATGACAATAAACTCTGCATCGATTTTTAAGAAAACTTTATAATGAAGAATGTTTCCTCAGAATTTTAAGAAAGTTTATGAACATATGATGCTAATCAAAAATTAAAAGCTTAAAGTAGTTTTAAAAAGTTTTCAAAGAAACTTTTAGGAACTAAACCCCAAACTAAGCGTCATGCACCGCAAACGACGGTTAGTTTTTTTTATATTTATATAATTTATCCTCTATAATCGACCTTTCATTTATCTTTTCAGAATTTGGGCTACTCCCCCGTAAAGATTCGCAAGTTACGTATTATACTCGGCACTATTTTTGCACTTATCCTAATCGCCATACTCGCAGTAGTGCTAGCGCTCATTATCAAAGCTGGGGATGATGATGATGCTAAGCTAACGGAAAAAGATAGTGGCCTACATTTGGATGAGGTTATTTCGGGCGCACTATCAGCGCGTCGTTTCAATGGCACATGGACAACGGGGTCGAGTGTGATCTTTAAAGAAAACAATGTAAGATATATAATTTTTGAAATTTATATTCACTTGTGAGGGATATGCGCTAATCATAATCACAAAAATGCTACTAAAGAATCCTCTTAAATTACAGTCAATTGTGGAGTACGATGTGAAGGCGAAAAAGAAAAAGGTGCTGCTCTATGATGAACATGTAAGTAAAAAGTCGTAAGAAGAAAGATTGATGAATATATAAGAAATAATAAAATGCATTGCTTCAAATTTATAGCATCAATATTCGCTGTTTGAAAAGTCAGCAGATGGTGAATTACTATTGCTTGCCAAGAATTTATCTAAAGTGAGTTGAAGGATATAAAAAATGTATTAGTGCGCTAAACTTTAAGATTTATTTCTCCCTCAGTACTTCCGCCACAGTTTCTTTGCCCAATACGATATCTACAATGTCACATCTGGTCAGGTTACACCATTGATGATCAATGGCGTACAGCACGTACTACTCTTTGCACAATGGGCACCAGTCGGTAATGGACTGATGCTGAATTTCGATCGTAATCTTTACTATAAACCTACTGCTTATGCGGAAGCAATCGCTATCACCAGCGACGAGAACAATGCCATCTTAAATGGTATACCTGATTGGGTGTATGAAGAGGAGGTGTTCAGCACGAATACGGCCACTTGGTTCAATCCGACTGGCACACAAATTGCCTTCATCAAATTCGATGATTCACCCACACGCACAATGAATTTGCCCATCTACGGTGAACCAAATGAGTTGCGTTTCCAATATCCACTTAACAAATTGGTACCCTACCCGAAGGCGGGCTCCTCGAATCCGCGTGTCAGTCTCTATACTGCCGATTTGGCGCGCGCGGCACAAGGTTTAGAGTTTCTCACGCAGATTCCGGTGCCTAGTTCCTTAAACACCGAGACCGATTATATTATCTCGGCAGTGGAGTGGTTGGATAAAGAGCACGTACTCTCTGTATGGATGAATCGTATACAGAATTTAGCGTATCTGCAGGTCTTCGATGGTATACGTCGGACGGCGGTAAGTGTTGTCTATGTAGTGTACGAGACGGTGCGAGGTAATAATCTCTACCCAATATTTCAGATCTACAATATAGAATCAAAGACTGGTTGGGTGCAACTGTTTACGCCTCCCTTCAAGAACCGCGATGGTTCACGCATAGCTCTAGTACTGCCTCAATTGCAAGATGATCAGACACCCTATCGTCATGTCTGCGTACTCTCCACCAAAACAGCTAGCGGCACAGTTGATGTACTCACAAAAGGCAAATTCGTTGTGGAAAATATATTACATTGGGATGCCAGTAGCGATGTGATCTTTTATTTGGCCAACACAGAGAAAAATTCCGAAGTGTCGCATGTGTATGCGATCAAAGCGGAGGTTGGACGTACACCACAGTGCCTCACATGTGAACTGCATACATCGGGCGGTGAGAGTTTGAGAATAACTCTTGAAATTACTTATAACTAATTCGTACATATTTATTTCTGGTCATCTTATATTAGGTGTGCAGCAAACATACTATGAAGTTTCATTCAGCCACGATCGTCAAATGGCGGTCACTTCGGATGGTCCCGGTGTACCAATGACCGTTGTATACGAGTGGAGTTATGAGAATGGTGCGATAACATTTGACTATGCTGAGCTCTCTTTAGTTATCATTAAACTTTTTAACTTTCTTCCCCTCAGATCGTGTTTCACTTAAGAAACTTTTGGATTGGGAATTGAATGATGAGTTACGCGATAAATTGAGTCTGAAAGCTATGCCCACGCATGAAATACATACATTCCCGATTGCGGGTAATTTTACTGCCAAAGTGTTGCTACAATTGCCACCCAATCTCGATCGTAGTGGCAACACAAAATATCCATTACTTGTAGATGTCTATGGTGGGCCCGATTCCATCTCGGTATGAGAGAGAGAGAGAGAGAGATGATTGTTTGTATCCAATTGATTTATCTAAAAAAAATATATATTTGCTTTCAGGTGCTTGATCGTTGGATGATCGACTGGGGCACCTACCTCTCATCAAATCAGTCTGTGATTTATGCCAAGATCGATGGACGTGGTTCAGGTTCGCGTGGCGATAAGCTGTTGCACTCTATCTATCTTAAATTGGGCACAGTAGAGATTTCCGATCAAGTTGATGTTACGAGGTGAGTTTAGTGCAAATACTATCATTACTAGAATAATTTTGAATTAAATAATAAGGAGTGATTGAACGCACCTTAATCTATTCGATTTATATACCTATTAAATAAAATTGATTGAACGATCTGTAATGATTTGACGCTCAAGTATTGAGCCGATTTTAATAAAATGAAACTTTTGCGAAAAACAATAGAGTGAACTTTAAAAATATTTTTAAGAATGTATATATTAGGGCGCATCACTCCCCATATGAAAAAAAATCGGCACTGTGTTTCCATAGGAATTCTAAATTAATTATTTTTTATGGCACTAACCAACATATCTTTTGAAATATCTTTACGAAGAAGTCACCGCAGATCAAAAAACAATTTAGGTTATGCATACACATATTTAAAAGTTGTTCATATTAAAGAAAATTTTCTATGCTGTCTTTGCCCTTGTTTGGAATATTGGTTCAAGAAAAATTTGAACAACTCACAAAACCCTTGAACGATATAGATTTCGAAACTATATAATTGAAATAGTATGCATTCACACATTTTATTTAGTTGCAAATTCGAAAGTAAAAAAAAATTTTAATATACAATTTTTATTCACAAAAACCCCTATTTTTAGAAATATTTTCAAATCGTTCCAGCTTACATAAAATCAGAATATTTTTCAAAATATTTGGACGAAAATCTTGAAACATATTAAATTGTATAATTTCAATGGAAACCCCATATTTTTTTTTATCTGTGAGGCAGTCTAATGTGCAAATATATATAGATTTATTTAAGTTGAAGCCAAGATTTTTTAGAAAAATTGTTTCAGTACACAAATTAATAAAAATTTAAAACGTTGTAGTTTTTGAAGCGCATATTTGCTAGTAGTAATTCAATATAATACAAATATTGTATATATGATTTTTTTTGTAATCTGAGAAAATGTTGCAGTTCACGATAGTTTCATCTAAAAAAAATCGGAATGAGTGTAACTTTTTGGTTGAAAAATTACTTAGAAATTCTCTAGAACCGTTTTTTACTATTTCTGTATAAAAATGCAGTCTTATATTTATTAGGCCGTCTCACAAAAACAAAGTTACGGCTTCCTCTGGAGCTATTAAATTTGTTATATTTTCAAACGTACACCAAAGTATTTCGACCAAATATAGACCGATTTGAATATGAAATTTTTTACAAATAGTTTGTTTTAAATCAAAATCGCCTTATTTAATAGAAAAGATTAAGTTTAAACGGTATGCATTAAAATACTGAACAAAATGTTCAACAGAGTCATAATAACTCCATATTTGGAAAAAAAGACTTGCACTTATTTTTTCCTTTGTCACTACTCTTCCAAATGCTTCATTTTCGCGGTGCTATATCAAGACTGATAGAGTTTCACATACATACATACAAATAAAATGGGCTTCATAAAATGTTGTTTTATTGCTTTCAGACAATTACAACAGAAGTTTGCCTTCATCGATGCCAACCACACTGGCATTTGGGGCTGGAGCTACGGCGGTTATGCAGCCGCAATGGCTCTTACCTATGATGATAGTCAAGTCTTCCGTTGTGCCGCCTCTGTGGCACCAGTCACCGATTGGGCTTACTATGGTAAGTTGATAGAAAATAGTGTTTAATAAAAAAAAACAAATTGCTAATATTAAAATAAATCAAAAACAATTCACTTAATAGCTAATATTAACCTGGGACCTAAGTTTAAGAGTTAAATTTAAACAATATTTGTTTTGCTCCTTACTTCTCTTTTCAGATTCCATTTACACTGAACGCTATATGAGCCTGCCCAAACTAAACGAAGAAGGTTATGAAAATTCGCAGCTCACCACACGTGCAAGTCTTTTGCGTGGTAAAAAATTCTTCCTGATCCATGGCACCCTGGATGACAATGTACATTATCAACAAGCTATGGTGTTGGCAAAAAGTTTAGAGAGATTGGACATCCTTTTCAAGCAAATTGTAAGTAATTAACTAAATAATCATTTTTAAACAATTCTATGGATACGCGTTTGTCTATTAAACAAAATCATGTCGTGAAATTTAGGTAAAAATTAGCGTTTCTCTATTTTTTATTTCAAGGATGTCAATTATGCACGTAGGCATTATCGCACTCTCTTTAAAAAATCTAGACAGCTACAGTAAAAACCAAACAAACCAAAGCGAATTCATATAAGAGGTAGTGTCCCACGAGCTAAATGCTTGTTATAACTTTGCCTTTTGCGGTGAAAGTTTCAAAATTGTTCATTTTGTCTACACTTTCACTTTCTTTTAACGTTCTAATTGGAAAACTCATTCACAGTGGTTCAACCTTTCGTACTTTTGGTTGACACTTCATCCGTTTGTTTATGGTTGTATTGATCAGTTCCTTTGACATTCACTCCACTCAAAAGCTTCCAGCTTATTTCAATTCCAGATATCAAACCGCGGAGTGGCCAGCAATAGGTAGTGATGTGGGTTAACTTCGATTTGAAATGATTAATTTTGTGTGCGGACATAGTACAAATGTATGTATATCGTAGTTTGTAGCAACATTTCATGAACTGAAGCAAGATAGATTATTAAAGGACAATATTCAGTGTAGAAGCTGAACAAAGGCGTTTTTTTTTTTGTGAAAGATATTTTATTTGACCAAAAATTGTATACTTAATGAAATGTACAGGAAATTGGAGCTTTTTGAGTTAGACAATATCACAACCCCGTAGGTTGTCCGGAAATCAAATTTGGCAAGAGATGAGGAAATTTAGTCCACTAATATTGCCTTCTAGGTTGATATGAAGGCGAATTAGAAGACCAAAAACAAAATCCTATTAATTGTTTGGGCGAAATCCGATAAATAATGCGGACGTATATAAAAGTAACAACATAAAATCAATTCTGCCTGTAATCTTTACCTTGTTTGATTATATCGTTTCTTCTATTAGATCAAACAATTAAACAAATAAAAATGAAAATATTATCAAAACAATGAAAATATTTTCATTAAAAAATGAACACATTTAAACTTTTGACTTCGGGCAAGTTGGGTCTCCAAAATTCGTTCCGGTTTCTGTTCTTTCTCTGCACCATTTTAAGATGTTTCACTTAACTTTGTTCTTTTTGTTGTCTGCATGATACAAATCGTCCGATCGATTTACGCCAACTTTCCATGAAACTAGAAACCTGAAATTTTCAGCTCATGTCAGACCGCTATGACGATGTAATATAAAAAGTGTAAAAATGCTAACGATTTAAACTATGTCAGACTATTTGTTGTAGTTTCTACCTCAAAATAACAAAATATCAGGAAAAGAGTGGCATAACTAACTACATACCTACCTATTTAGATTTTTTTGAATAATTATTTTATTTTAAAAACACTTTCAGCAATTCGCAAGAATAACAAAAATAATCAAAATTATAATCCATATTGCATTGTTCTAATCTTAAACTTAAATATATTTTTGCATCTCTTCTACTTTCAGAGTTATACCGATGAAGATCACAGCTTATCATCGGTACGTCCGCATTTATATCATTCGTTAGATCGTTTCTTCGGCGACTGCTTCGGCAACAAGCGTATGATGTCGCGCTGGAATAGCAAATGATTGTACCGTTATAACAATAATAATAACAAAAAAGCAAACAAGCAAGTTATTTAGCGAAGGAAAAAAGGACAAGGAAAAAAGAAAAAAATCGAAGGGTAATACGATAACTCTACAGTAATAGTATGATAACTCAACTAAGGACAATATCAGTGGCATGTAAGATAAAGATTGAAATAATTCAGAAAACCAAGAAATCAAAAGATAGGCGCATCTTAAAGTGAAACCATTAAAATAATCTAAATACTTAGATAAAAAGAAATTAAGCAACTGTGCAGGCAAACGAATTTTTGTACTTAAGTAAGTAAGTTAAGTACATATGTACATATGTATGTATGTATGTATGTATATAATTGAAAAGCCAATTTTTTAAAAGCACATAATACATACATACATAAATCAGCAGAAGTAGCATTTATCTCTGTATGTGCGCAATACTTTGAACCCAACCAACCAACCAACAAATCTAAAACGAATTAGGAAAATTTCGGTAACAAAAAAAAAGAAACCAATAAAGCTACATATAGATGTAGCGGTTCTGTAAAACGTGGACAAATTTTATTAGCATTTAATAAAAACAACCAAGAAACAAAACAAAAAACACGAGCAAGGAGAAAAGGACAAAAACTCAATTCCATACAGGCAAAACGTGTCAGAGTAGATTTGTAATTTAAAAAAAATAACAAGGACAAAGAAATATCAAAATGTTTAGGCATTTAATTAAATGAAACGCAGTAAAATATTTATAAAGAAAATAATCGATTTTACGCTTGCTTCAAAATTTCTAGAATTTTTAGTAGAAATTTTCAAAATATTGTAAAGAATATAAAGAATAGCTTAATGAGCATAGCTAGTTGTTGTTGTTGTTGGTGCCTCATTATAATAGAAACAATTTCCTATATTTTACAATATTCACCTTTCGTGCGTCCAAATGTGGTAAATACTACATGTAGCAAGTGCTGAAATAATTTTTTTTTTAAATTTATCAGACGTGTTCGTTTATTTCAATTAAGTTTTGTCCCTTATGAGTGTCAATATGTTTTTAAGGATTTCCAAAAATTTCACAGTTTCAAAGTTTGAATTAAATTTTGTCCATTATGAGTGTCAATTTGTTTTTAAGGATTTCCAAAAATTTCACAGTTTCAAAAAAAAATGTTCAAAGATTTTTAAAATGCATATCCGAATAATACATTTTTCATACAAATTACAACTATAATTTTTTTGCAAATTTTAATTTAATAAATTAGTAGTTGTTATTTGTATGAAAAATGTATTATTTAGACTTTTCTCCTTTTTTAATTTCGCGCACTATCTGATACCGATCTTTAGGAACTATTTACAAATTCTTATATTTGATCCTAAAAATACTTATAAGAATTTTAAAATTGCTAGCAATTTTTATGAAAACTATTATTTAAGTGCAAGAAAAATATGATCAGTATACTGTTTCATGAAAATTTCGTCTCCTACTTTTGGATATCTAGTTTTTATACAACTAAATTCGCCAATCTCTTAAAGTACAACTTATATCTTTTTGTTTAAAAATAAGAAAAATATTTTCAATACACAATTTTTTAAAATATTTTCTTTTGTACGAAAAAAACTTAATTTTAAAACGGAAACAGGATTTTGAATACATTCCTAAGATTTTAAAGCCTTATTCACAATAGTTAAAACTGATTTGAAATGCTTTATAAACAAACACTTACATTGAACTTTCCTACCCATAAAGCAGTTCTCTTCTACTTTATATTTTAGGAATTTTGTTGTAATTTAAATCTAAAGTTTTGTCAGACCATTTTTTTACCTATCCTTATATCTTTAAATTTTTCCTTTATACGATAGTTTCGTATTCCTTCTATCCTCATTGTTTGCCGATTTCCGCCATATTTTATAAATGGTGTACAAATTCGCATTAAAAAATGTAGCACTGAATTTTTCATTCGTAGTAGTAGATGCGTAGATTCAGCAATAAAGCAAATATTTTAAAAACTTAATTAACAAAATTCAAATCATCCAATACAAATAACTTCCAAAACTTAGTCATAGCGGCGCCAAATGCCTGAAAAAACAGTGATAAAGCATTATTTTTGTATTTTGCATTTAGCTTTAAAAACCAGCAGAAACAAAAATCAAAAATTGTTAATTTATGCCGAAATATTTGTATAGAAATCTTGGTAAAACCAAAACTGTATACAGAAAAAACACGTTTTTCTAACATGCATGGCAAAAGTGAAAGTGAATAAAACACAATAGTTATTATTTTTTAACACACAACACGCACATTTTGTATAAAAAATCAAACAAACTGAACTCTGTTTCAACAAAAAAAAAACACACACACACACAAACTGCAGTGGATGTACATATGTACGTATTCAACACAAACACATACATACAAACAGTATTTAAACAAACAAAAAACACGCACAAACATTCAATTAAATGCACTTCGACAAGGAGCATAGCGTGCAATGTTCGAATTTTTTTGCTTTGTTACAAAAAAACTTTTTACATACTTCAAAGCGCCTATGTTTGTTGTTATTTTAATATCCAACTTTTGTGTTTATAAGCGCTGTACAAATTGAATTTAATTATGTATGTATGTAATTTATGTTGTATATAATTTCCCACCCCCTTGATTACTTCGTTCTGTTTCAGCTCACTTCTTTCTTTAATTAGAAAATCAAGTATGAGTGTTCATACAACACAAATATTAGTTGTTGTTGTACGTACACAAACACATACTGGCATATATATGTATATACATATATTTGCTGTATGATTTCCAACTGTTAATTGATTTAAGTACAAAAATGTGTACATAAAATATGATTTAAAATTTGCTTTTTTTGTTTTTTTTTTAATTTAAGTTTTTTAAGCTTATCTACGCTAATGTTATTGCTGATGATAATAATAGTGATGTTAATAATGATAATAATAATTATAGAACTTAATAGTTATTGTTAATAGGCATATGTACGACTAACTATGTAAGAAGTTTAGTAAGTAAATTAATAAATACCATAATAAAATTGTACAATAAATAAAAAAGCCAGTAATTATCGTCTAAATATTTAATGTTGTTTTTATTTAATGAAATTATAAATAAAAAACTACGGTAAGTGAGGTTGCTTTGAGGCTGCTGGATATCTCAATACTTTTCGCTAGAGTAGCCAGTTTATTTTCGGCACCATACAAACTGCGAAACTGCGTATTCACGTAGCAAAGCATCTGACAGTCTCATCCATAATAAGGTTCCAGACATTATTATCCAAAGTGGCGGTCTTTCTTGAAATTAAAAACAATTTAAGAGCACCGTCAACAATAAAAAAGTTTAGTATTATATATTTTATTTATATTCTCCTCCAGCGGTCAAGGTTTCAGGCAAACTTTCATTCAATTTCCTACATACGCAGACTTTTTGATCTACTTGTGTAAGTTCAGAGAACTAAACATTTTTGATTGGCATTATTTGTTTGATGAAAACGAAAATGCCACTGCACAAGCTTTCTGGAATGTTGTGTCTGATAAAAACCCCTTTAAAATTAAAAAAAAACAAAAACTTGCTGTAATTTTAAACCACATCCGGGCTTACTAATAAATGAAACTCTAATATATTCCAATATAATTATATATTAATAATAATATATTTTAGATTTAACATGTTTTTCATACGGTGGACAAATAATAACAAAGCGACATTTTAAAAGTTTTGGCAACTTTTCTTTTGTTCTTACGTCTACGAAAACCAGTTGTTTATGACTCATTCATAATATTCTGTGGAAACGTGTTGAAACGTGTCGTCCTACAAAAACTGTCTAACTTTATTACGAACCAATCATGATAATCTCGAAAATATCTAAATTTTTATTGTATTTTCATAAGCAAATCTGTGTTCGATAACTTTGTGCCAACAAAAATCCATGATTTACCGTCACTAGTTTAGAAAATAATAAGAAAAAATAGGGATGGAGAAAAACTGAGATATTTGTAAAAAGCGGCTTTGAATGGTATGAAGGTTTTATTTTGAAGCTCCTTGGGGGCATTTCGGTTACCGGAATGACTTAGAGTAAAAAAGGTAAATAAATAGAGAAATGCCATCGAAAACTGGTTAGTAAAAAGGAATGTTATCTGGACGGCCATGTTTGATAATGAAAACATCTTGTTTTCATCGCGGTGTGGACATAGTACGAGTATTAGTTAAAACCACTCGAAATTCAGTACGCAATTAATGTACTGAGTACTGAAGGCACCGCTACCTTGGTTTGGCCGATTTTGACAATTATCCACTGAATCTGCATACAATTTTTTTCACGAATGGGAGCAAAGGGACACTGTTTTTATTCATCATTCTTTCTTAGGAGATCTGTCACTTCTCCGCATCACGGACGCTTCTATCTTTGGCTTATAAGCCTGTATTATTAATCCCTTAGTATAAGGAACAATATGGATTATATATAATTACCTTATAAAAGAGTTATCGATCAAATAAAATAAATGCCGAAATCAGCACAGCTTGCGGATTCCTTATCCCTTATACAATTTTTCGCAGGGTAAGCTTATGTGCATACATACATACACAGTATGTGCAGATGTAGTATGTGCATCTGCAGGGCCGGATTAAGCTTGTGGGGGCCTACGGGCCGAGTAAGATGTGGGGGCCCTATGCCTCGTCGGAATTACATATAAAATTACATATGTTCATGTATTTCATTTATTTTTTACCTTCATATATTATTTAAAATCCTTGACAATGTAATAATTATTTCCATAATTTGGGCTCCACTTTGGTACACTCGTGGAGTTAGATGCCTGTCCGTCATATTGGTCCAATTTCTAACCTAAATTTTACCCAAATACGACGGTTTATATTACTATTACATATGCTTCAAATGTTAGATTATTCTCACCTTTCACAAAGAGAGATCTTTTTCAATTTGCTTTACAAATTTGCAGAAACACGGTCAATAAATGATAATGGTTTTTTCCAGTAAATTAACATTGAATGTGAGTTGATTCTGGAGCTAGCATGAACAATGATTTCGAAAAGACGAGTTGAACAGACGTCAGATGTCACTACAAACGAAAAGTATACAATACAAAACTTATTTCTCTATTTTTCATTGTAATTGTTTAGTTTATTAGAAACTATAAATATTTCGTGGTCAATATTTGAGTATTTCCTTCCGCCAACATTTAAATCTTTATGAATTTCCAAGCAAATAATTTGCAGGTGATCGTCATGTGGAGGCCCCCTAAATGTGGGGGTCCCAGGCCGCGGCCCTTCGGCCCATACCTTAATCCGGCCCTGTGCATATGTATGTTCAATCATTCTACCTAAACTGCCGCTGGTTTTTCTTAACTTTTTTGAATTAATTTTAAAGTATGTAGATAATATGATATATGGTTTGAAAGCGAATGCATTTACAAACCAGAAAACACATATGTACTTCATTACTTTGCATGATATTAGATTTTATTTTCGGGCAACTCTGTCCAGCACTTAAAAACTTAGTGTTCGGCAAAAGAAAAATAAAATATTACTTGTTGACGGATATAAATCCGGGGTATTTGCGGTATCGTTGAACCGACTGTCTCGTCGACGAAAATGCATTACCTGCCTTATTTGCTTGCAATTTTTTTCAACGACCAACTTCTTTTTCTTAATCATGTTCTCATCGTTAAACAAATCAAAGTAAATAAAAACAGAAATATTTCTTAAAAACAAAATACAGCGAACATCAAAGAAAAGCAAATTAACAGTTATTTATACTGCCAATCAGCCCTACATTTCCGCTCCCTCACTGTAAACATAATTTATCACTGTTACAATATTTTTTTGAGAGAGAACTCAGTATTAACAGTACAACCTGTTGCACTTACAGTCGCTCTCTTTGACTCTTGACGAGCGACGAGGTGGATAGAACTACCCCAATAATTACGTCACTGTGTGTACCGGATGAATCTTGCATTTCGTGTCGCTTATTTAGCGGTTATTCTGTGTTTTGCTACACCGCGTTGTACCGGCACGGATTTGTGATAAAAGGGAAGAGCTGGAAGTGAAAAGAATACAAGGATTGAACAACCAGGAAGTGGGGAGGTGGGCGGGCATAAAGTTAAAATTTGTGCTGTATATTTCGCGCCATTTTGTTCATTTTTTTTTTGTTTTTTTCATTTTTTTGATTTACAGGGTTTTATTTTTATTTGCCTTCTATTTACACTCTACTTCGTGTTCGCAAACTCTGTTAGAACCCCCAGAATGGTAAACTTTACTTGTATTTTCAGCAAGCGTTTTAGTAGCAGCTGCATCTCCGCCTATAGTGGTGTCTTTCTGTACTTGGTCTCTTTCAATGTAATGGCATTATTTCTTGATGTATGGTGCGCGTTTATATCGCTCGTATTCTACATAATCGGAAATATTAAAGCATAATATGCAACAAAAATTATTAATTCTCCAATAAAATGTATAAATGCTTACGCTAATCACAAATGCCCCACATATAAGTAGAATGGTCTAAGCAAAACTATTTTCAAGTTTTCTGTTTTCAGCAATCTAATATGTGTATTTATTTGCTGCGCTCTCTTTCCCAACTTTTCCATATGTGCCAAAAGTTCATAATTAACATTTTTTTACCTACTTTTTTACCTTTAATTTTACTTGCTTTGTAATTCAGACTTTAAAACAAACGAAGAAGAAGAAAACGTCTTTCTACTAAAGTTTTATGTAAACCTACAGTTAACTCTTTTCTTGTTACCACAATGAAGGATTTAAGATCAGTTTTTATTTCACTATTATTCATTTATTATTTTTACAAGTTCAGTTCAAATTTGTTTAACTAAAAAGAGAGTTATTTGCATAATAAACACAAATGTGATCTCAAAAATCCAAAAAACAGTTTTATGCATATTTCAGCTTTTTATAGGAACTCAACTTAAATGTATGCTTTTTTTTACTATGATTAAATATTTAATGTTTTTAATACACTATAGTTTTTGTTTGCTTATCACTTTTTAATGATTAAACAAATTTAATTTTTATTTTTCCATTCCCACATTTTTAACTTTTTCATTGTAATCGGATAATAACCACACCCACATAACGGTGATTTGTGAAAATCAAAAGGCCGCGAAATTTCAGTAACTATTAAAGGTAATTACTCACATTTGACATACAGGGGAATACGTGGGTAAGTTTTTTTTTTTTATTGGAAATTAGAAAAAAGCTATACATATATCCGAAATAATGTTACCAAACAGTACCAAACTTGGTACACACATTGCATTTCAGGTCAATAAGCAAAATTTCGAAAATTTAAAAATTGGACAAAGCCCACGGCCACCGTCCATATAATGGTGATTTCCCCACAATCAAAATTAAAACGCGATATTTAACTCAGAATTAAAGAGAATTTCGCAAACTATGTTACCAAACTGTACCAAGCCAAATTTGGAACTCACATCGCATTTTAAGTCAATAATCAAAATTTCGAACGCTTTAAAAATCGGACAAAAACATTGTATGTGTAGAAATAATACACGGAAAAAAATATTGAAAATGGGCGTGGAACCACCGACTTTAGAGAAAAAACTATATCTCGGAGTTTAGTACATACAATGGAGTTCAGTCAGTAAGCAAAACTTTTAATCTTGTAAAAGCCTGACAAAAATATTTTAGTAACCTAAAGATAATTCCCTCAAATTTTATATGCAGGATTTGTTTGGGAAAAGACGGGTATCCATTTAAAAAGTTTTGGAAATAAAAAACCGCGCCCACCTCTCATAGAATTTATAACAAATCATGAAATATTGAACATATGCGAATAGTATCGGGAGTGGTGACGCCCACTTTAAACCAAATTTGTATATTTCTTAAAGTACCTGAATAAAGTCTACCAATTTTGGTATACACATAGATTTCAACTTAATAAGCATAATATCGAAAATTACAGAAATCATACGAAAGCCACGCCTACCTCTTATATATAAGTAAATTCCAAAAATTCAAATCCTTCGATATCTGGTGGAATCGTTCACATTTGTCACGAATAACTTAATTAGAGAGAGAAATTTTTGAAAATAGGTGTGACATGTCTATAGCATACTAATTTCATTTTGTTTTTACGTAAATCAATAAAATTCCTTTATAAATGTGTAAAAAAATTGGATAGTTATGTTTTACCAAAATTTCAACAAACACATTCTGAAACGCGTTATTGATTGATTTGTTCCAAAACTTAAAATCTCAAGAAAAAGGAAAAAAGCTTCTTGATTAAAAAAATTTAAAAACTTTCTCTTTCAAAATATATTAAATACGAAATCATTTTTAAATTACTTTAAACATTATAAAATTTAAAGAATAGACTAGCGGAAGGTAGCTAAATAGAATATTCTTGCAAAAATATCTGTAGAATCAGGTATTAAAGCTATTACCCCACTATTGGTAGGGTGGAAGTTTGATCACTTTTTTTTTAATAAAAGTACATACATACATATATACAGCGACTCAAACAATTAACCAAATGTTAATTTTTTTACAATAATGGAAACCTATTTAATGAAACTTGGATGATATAACTACAAAAACCCCATGTATTTGGTTTTTGCTTTTGCGTAAGAGTGGTCAAAATTTACATGGATAACTAATATATGCTTAACCATATTTTTATATAAAATTTACGAAAATTGTTATCAGAAAAAACATGGCGAGTATGATGGAAAAAATCGCTGTATGGTCAATTGCCTAACTTAGGAGCTGTAAGGATTCATATGATATTTTCAATAGAATTAGGGGTTGCGTTTCAATGGCCTTGAATACAAAAAGTATAATTCGAATTTTTGTAAACTGTGATGGAACATCACGTTCATACCTCACGCAAATATATGTAAAAGTATGTATGTGTAGGTATTTACATATGTATATATATAAGTATTATACCAAAAATGTAATAAATACGAATTTACCAAACTTTTCTCTCTGAAGGCAACTACAAATTAATTTAAACTCAAATTGTACAAATTCACTTTCATTACAGTTAGCGACAGTTTTCCATTTTTCATTCGCCCATTTAATTTTGCATATTTTAGCGCTTTGCATTCTACTTGTTTTATTTTTAAGTCAATTTTTTTGTTTGTTTTGTTTTGTTGCTTTTTTTGATGCCTTTATGTACCCCATCACCATGGAAACAATGGAATTAGTAAAGTGAGTCAATGCCAGCGCGAAATCACAGAACAATACGCTATAAGCAAATAATGAAATTCAACGAGCAACCTGCAGCCAGCCAGTTAGTAGAATACTCGGTGAGACAGTCAAGGTGATGCGATGAATGAATGAGCGAAATTGTGGTGTAAAAGGTAGGTGGCGTGAGATAAGTTCGCGCAAAGTGTAGAGTACTTGACAGCTTTCATTGAATGACCACCACAGGCAATTCATGTCATACTCAACGAATTGTGTTTACCAGCGCTTTACCTTACCTTACTCCACTGATGGCGTTCTGGACTGACTTCGAGTGTAAACGCTTAAGATATTAAAGCATGCAAATGAGAGATAATAAAGTCTATGCGAGTACTTTTAGGAATTTTTCGCTTAACTCTGAATATCGTTGTTGCTAGGGAATCTCTGTCTCATTCTCCAGATCAACTCGGAGTAAATGAATGTAAATGGGCGTTAGTGAATATGCAAACATTTTCTGGGCAGACGCATGCAAGCAAAAAATCCAAACACACTGGCACGTTGTCACCAACGTGATACTTTGATTAAATGAAAACAAACAAAAAAAAACAGAAAGTCGGTGTTTTAAGCGATGCCGTCATTAATGAGTAAATAACGCATGGACTGAATTTAAAATCGCTGGCTCTGAGCTGGGGCACACAAATATTGGGCAAAAGATCGAACTCGGAAAGTATTCATCGCTGCACTGGCTGTTTGGGAAATTATCAAGATAGGACTTTCGTGCACTTGGTATTTCAATTTGTATTAGTTGGCATGAGTAAAAAAAAAACGATGGGCGTTAATTTCCGAGCACGTCCAATAATGCCTTACGCGGATAAAATGCCAATCAAGTTGAATACTGTCTTATTTTTTTTCTATTAACATTACATTTGAAGCACTTAAATGATTTTACAGGAATTTTTGTGATTGTATTTGGAGCAAGCCAAGACGCATTCATGAAATTTAAATCACATAAAACTGAAACCGCAAATGTCCGATACATAACTTAATAAACAGCGAAAGTCAGTTGCAGCGAAAATAAAAGCCCAATTATTTATGCATATAGTGTTAAAAAAAAAACAACACTCAAACCGGTAGAAGTTATAACTGCCATTTCAGAGCCCACATCTTCTCCTCATCAGACTTTTTTCTAGACGTTTGCCAGGTCTTGATCCTCTGCCGTCACACCTGCAAGAGAAGAACGCGACCGTAGACTGGGCGACGTGTGAACTGTTATTGCTTTCCACCATCTTATTTCAGAACTATTTGACTGTTGTCCTTCCAAAAAAAAACCAAAAATTGTTTTAAGCTCAGAAATTATTTTTGATAAACTCAAGAAAAATCATATTTTTAAATCAACATTGTTTAAAGCGTGATAAACACTATGGGATAGTTTCCTAACTTAGATATATTCCTAGACTCCTAAAAATGTTAAATACAAAAATACTCACAAGGCTTAAATCAATATTACATAATGGGTGAAACGAGAAAATTGGGCTGAGTAAAGCTGTATGAAAGCAAATTCTCTGATATTGTTGAATGCAATGTGAAAAAATCCAAAAACTAGTCAACAAATCACATCCTGAAGTAGCGCTCATTCGAAAAGTGTTATAAACAAATGCTGGAGCACTTTTACTACGTGACTGTATGGTAATTTATATGCTTACAATACCTCTACATTTATATCAACGCATTGTGCCTACATTTGATATTTGATATTAAGAACAATGAGCCCCTCACCCATCCCGTCAGTGTACACATTTGGTATTTTTATGGCAATGCATATAATTTTCAATTACAAATACCATAAAAGTTTTACTTGAAACATTTACACCCAGTACGTAACATATAGATATGTACATAACTATATACTTGCATACACATATAAATGCCTATGCTTGTTCTGTGAAAACTGTTAATGTGTTTTTAAAACTACTTTATATTTATTTGGCACACTTCGCAAAACACAACACTGCAATATATCAACAAATCTCATACGAATTTTACAATTTATCGTGAACTCAAGCCTTCGTTTGCGCAGCGACACTGTCTCCCCCCAGCCTAGCTGTCTGCACGGCTAAAAGTTAGTACCTTGTTGACTAAACAAGTGCGAGTGGTTCATCAGCCGCATCAGTGCAAATTGTTTAATGCCATCACGTATACGTAACTTCCTGCAATCGGTGGGGACGGTGCATAACAAAATAACTAAGGAACCAATGAATTCGAGATGTAACTGCTATGCTGGCCAGCTATATTATTGAAACGAGCAGGACACGCAAGGAAAGGTTTTCGAACAGATGGATCCATGCCTTCCACATCCTGCGCATTTTTTCTGCGCATTTTTTCTGCTATCCTGTCTTGCCATGTGCTATTGTTCATTTCAACGTGGCAATGTAAGAGAAAAAGTACATGTGCCTTTCGTCCTGTTTTGCCACATTTTCTGGTTGCCACCTTACATCCTTGTTAAATGAAATCGTTTATTTTGCGTTCAATGTGGACGATTCCGGTTTGCGAATCAACAAGAAGTTTACACAACATCGCCAAGTAGTCACTCAGTAGCCTGTCGGCTTCTGCCACACCCAAACTCTTTTTCTCGGCCATCATCTCTTCTCTTACAAACAAGTTTATCATTCTACGCATTTGCAGCAGCAGCACCAGCAGCAGCAACGGCATATTATTATATTTGTGTTTATTCTGAACGAGTAATGTGCCGCATAAAACTTTCACACTTTGGCGGCGTAAAAGTTTGCGAGTGTAGACATACAATATAAAATAAAATAAAACAAATAAAAACCCTTTAACATCCTTTCCGTCTTCATATTTGCAGGTCTGCCTTTTGCGTCATGATGGCTTCCGGTCCTTTCTATCGTTTGTGCCTTCTGACTTATTTTACTCTTGGTCCTGGACTCACATGTTAATTTTTTTTCCTTCATCATCCTTGCATGCCATAATGTCGCATTTTTATTTCTTTTATGTTATTTTGTGCATTAAGTTTGGGCCTCGCCAGCCCGTGCAGCTTGAAATAAGGTGCTTATGATGACAATAATTAGGTGCATAAGTTTTAGTACTTTTACTACTACTACTGATGACTTCCAAATTTGCAGCTAATGTAAAACAAATTTTTATGATTTAAGAGGCATTTCTACTTTTTGGATTGAGATCACCTTTATTGGTGTTTGTTATTAGAGTGCCTATTCGGTATACAGTTAGCGTCAATTTTCATACCCTCATCGCAACTTAGCGCAGAATTTTACGATTATGTTATTCTATACGATTTTTTGCCCGATTTCTATCGCATAGTTTGACATATGGATTCCGACATTCGTCAAAAGTTATCTGTTTAATAATACTGAATAGTAATTAAAAATATTAAAAAAAAAATTTTATGGTTAAATCCGAAGTAAATATTTGTTAATATTTGTTAATTTTTGTAGTTAAGAATTATTGACCACCCTAGGACTGTGGCGATTTTAAAAAATGTATTAAAGGAAATGTTTTCATAATTAAAACTGTTTACTATTTACATATAAATAAAAAATTTTAGCTGGCACATGAGTTATTGGAGAAAGCTGAATTTGTAAAATTATTCTCCACTACTCCACTACTCCGGAAAAAATTCCCAGGAACTTGTCAGTAACCAAATTTCTCACATTTGTTTACGTTACAGCTATTTTTTGTTTCGCGTGCAATTCAAAAAATGCACACACTTAAAATATATAGATTATAATTATATTTCCAAAGAAGCACTACACTGTGGAACAACCCCTCAGGTGAGGGGTGAAAATAGAGGCTAAATTAGAAGACCCATATCGCGGCGTTTGTTTATGTTAGCTCGAATTTTTTTTAATCGACCTTCGAACTTTGCAGTCAAATGCCGATTTTCAGCATATTGTTTATATGGTTTTTTGGCGATGACCAAGATATTAGAGAGAGCAGGGATGTTGATCCACAGCCGCCTGCTAAACGCAACTCTCCAAATCATTAATTTAATTTATTTAATTTTTTTGCTTAAAACTTTTCATAACTAACATTTCAAAATTATATTTTTTCCATATTTTTATAATATCTTTTTCAATGTTTCTTCAAAACCAACACTGAAAAAATTGGTACATAAGAAATGAGAAGTAAATGAATATTAAGCTGGAAAACGCAAGTTTTGTATTATGATTGTTTTCTTTTCAAATAAATGAAATTTATTGAAGAAACTGAGAATCATATTAAAAATCAAGCAGAAAGCAAAAAAGGCTTAGCTTTGTGGAAAAAATGTTCAAAAAGCATAAAAAAATGCCCAACATTTTGCTTCATAAGGACTACAAAAATTTTCGAAATAAATTTTTTTTTTTAATTTTGATTATTGCACAGGTCCCTAGCAATAACTTGGTTTTAACAGATTGCAAAAATATCAATTAGTCGACGAGTTATAGCCAAAAACCCATATAAACAATATGCTGAAAATCGGCATTTGGCTGCAAAGTTCGAAGGTCGATTAAAAAAAAATTCGAACTATCATAAACAAACGCCGCGATACGGGTCTTCTAATTTAGCCTCTATTTTCACCCCTCACTCTCAGAACCGACCTAACTTTTGCTAACCTGAATTTGTTCCACAGTGTTATCGAAATTTGGGCAAAGAAACTGTTTCGCATCTCTTTGTGTTTATATATCTCTTGTTTCCTTCAGAATAGTAATTTTTGAATTTCTAGCGTTTAAATAAAAAAAAACTGAGGATTTTTCAAGTTTGTTTTTAAGTTTCAATCTTTTTGTTCATACAATTTGTAAAAAAATGATTTCATAACGAAAATGTGAATCCTAAGAACTCCAAAACCGCATAGAAAATGTAAAAGTTATGACAAATTTATTAAAAGCCATTCCCACTTTATAAAAAAAAATTGTACCCACGTATTCATTTATTTAACCTGAGACTGTATAATAAATTTAAAAAAGTTTCCTTTGTATAGTTACTGAAATATCGCGTTTTTGAGCTTTGTTAATTTCCGTTATATGAGAGGGGCGTGCTTTTTGGGTGATTTAATCATGCTTAGTACCAGCATGAACTTGTTTGTAATACTTCTTGTTAGTTGTAAGCTCACTTAATTTAAATTTTAACATATAACAACTTAATGAAGTTTATGTACTATTAAAATATTACGCAATTTCACGCTACAATCGAAAACAAGAATCAAATTTGTATTATTTTATTTTAAGCGAAACTATCGCACAATAATCTACTTTATTGTAAAAAAAAATTACATCTTTCCACGATTTCAGTGACTTTTTTTATAAGGCAACTTGATGATATACTCAAAAATAGGCTATACATCAGAGCAACTTTAGCTAAATCGTACGAGTAGTCTAAGAAACGAAAGGTATGTATATTGCTATTTTAGAGACAGCTCAAACCCACCCGAGCTATTATTGTAAAGAAATATTTTTGCAATAGCCAATCTGCAATAAAAATCATGGCAAAATTATATCAGGTTCGTGTAATTTAACTTAATTTATTAATATCTGCAGAACTTTTACTTAAACTTCATTCGATAATTGACTACACTTCAGCTTAACTTGGTAACTCTCTGTTTAAAAATTATTTCTTCCATTACACCAAAACTCTCTACACAATTTCCACTTTATAAACAATTTTCTAAAGCCTCGGAAACATATTTCTAATCATGTCGCCAGTATAGAAATGCCGTTTCAACATGGTCTTCACAGTTCACTTCGACTCTATTATATAGCATAATTAATACTACTGATTTCATTTAAAAATCAATCACTTCATTACGAGTATAAATCACATTTCATTGGTTGCTTGTACTTCATCGAAAAAATCCATGGAGTTCAGGACAGTAACTATTGTCGTTCCAATTAGTCCTCATAAAATTCACGCTTTCTATAGTGAACATATCTACGATATTAAAAGTTAAATCTTCCAAGTACCTCATTTCCAGCTTACTTTTGTTAGATATTTCTTTTACAAATAATCCACCCCTACATGCATCCAATCGTGAATGTAATGGTATTTGTGAAAATAAATAGCAATAAAAACGTGTCTAAATGCCGCTCTAATGTGTTGGA
The DNA here is from genome assembly GCA_951828415.1 of Anomoia purmunda. Taxonomy (NCBI): domain Eukaryota; kingdom Metazoa; phylum Arthropoda; class Insecta; order Diptera; family Tephritidae; genus Anomoia; species Anomoia purmunda. The sequence continues at coordinate 92,688,254 of OX639996.1, forward strand.
CATTAAGTTTTATATGGTTTTTTTTTTGTGTGGATAAATATAAGTACATACATATATTTCACACATTACGAGCAATATCAAGGATCGCCAGCAGTGCATTGCCTTCCATGTCAACGCTTGTACGAACACCAACATAATCTCTCTTCACCTAAATGTCCTTGAGTAATTTATTTGATTACGTGCACAATTACAATGCATGCGATGCTATGTGGGCTGCGGGCCCAACCAACATATATTACCCCTTTTCAACGAATTTCCTTATAGTCCTGGTAGCTACGTTTCCAGAAAAAGCAACTCATGTTTGCCACCTAACCATTTAGCTACATGCTCATACATTTACATGCCCAGCTACTTTATATGCATTTCTTATTTACCTTTGTTTGTATTTGTTGGTATTAGCACTTTTTGCGTAAATTTTCGCATTTTAATTTTTTCGTTCTCGGCGCTAAAGATTTTCTGCTGATTATAATACATACAAACACATATATGTAGGTGTATGTATAGGTACGTAAATTTAAGTAGGCTACGTGTTTGCTTAAATTTTAGTACTCATATTGAAGTTCCACTAGAGATTCCTAACACTACTTCAAATTCATTTTTGGCGTTTACTTTATATTTAAAAAGACCAAATTTACTCCCAAAAGCAAATTTAGTTACCTTGAATTATTCCTACTGATAATATAGAAGTGAAAATTTGTGAGTGAGAGAATGTGTGAGTATGCTTGTTACCCTTTCCTTCTGAAACTACTACTGGGCAAATAAATACAATTTGACGCATATTATATAGTCCACAATCTGGATTAGAGTGTAAAATTTAATTAAATTATTGAATGAAATCAAATATTGCAGAATGGGCGTCCAACAACCTGGATTTAGTAAAGCTGCATTTTCATAATAATTCAACAGAATGTTGCCACCTGTTTAAGGATGAACTAAGTTAAATTTTCAAGTTAAATCACATTATACAATATGTACAGAAAGCTTCCTTAAAAAATTTCAATACAATTATAATGAATCAAATATTGTAATATAGGTGTGAAACGAACGATGTTTAAGAATGCTCTATTTTGAAAAAAAAATTGCTGAAAAGGGCAGCTTAAAAAGTTAAAAGGAAAGTTAATTGAATTAAATTATTATCTTAAGGGTTTTACACAAAATAGGCTTAAGAATGCGTAATCAGGAAATTGGTTTCGAATAGGGTAGCCACCGATTTGAAAAGACGAATCGCAAACAATCAACCAACCAAACCAACGAACCAACCATGGTCAACCCAAATGTACTTATTATTTGTATCAGATAATTACATTACCAACTAACCATGTACATAGCTGGTGCGCTGAACAGTTGTAATTATCCCATACAATCACTGCACTTCACTTAATGGTAGATGCTCTTAATTAACCCTAAAAGCACCTAAAAGCATAAAAAAATTAAAATGAAGCGCTTAATCAGCACAGAGAAAAGAGAAAAAAGAAAACATAGCAACTGGTAAGTGGTTGGCATATGAAGACAAAAAATAGTATACCATTGTTTTGTTTGTTTTTTTTTTGAAAAACACTTAAGATATTTATGGCGTGAACGGTGAACACCAGATGGTGAATAACTCATTGACGAGATTTAATTTATATATGTAGATGCCAACTACACAGCGAATGCTTTAATAAATGTGTAGAATTTCGAAATAAAATATTATTTTATAATATTGCAGGCTTGTAAAAATAGCATTAACAAAAAGAAAAATATTTTTATTTCTGGCCGACTAACTGCTCATGCATAAACAAAAAATATAAATAAATATGAAAAGGTCATTGGACACCTCTAAAAGCTATAGCGCTTTAAATATATTCATAGTCAAATCCATCTGCTTTAAACGAGATTACTGCTATCCGCACATTCTCATAAACTACCAAATTTTTCCATTTATGTGCAGTCCTGTTCAGCTGTGCCCATTTAAGTTCAAATACTGAAAAACGGAAACGGATAACAAATTTTAGTATTTCATATTTTCAAATAATATTACAGGTTGCCAGAAAATTGTGAACCATAAAATTTCTAGAGCAACACATTCTTCGGCCAATCAACGCAATGACAATGTACAGGCTCGCACACTTTCACAAACCTGTAAATAAAATGACTGACAGGTACTGGTACGATTAAATTGTTGAAATTTAACAAACATTTTGAATGCTATGCATAAAACGAAAATACCAATGAAACCCAACTAAAGTTAATGCGCTTTTATTTATAAATCCTAACAATAGCTACTACCACATTTTTTTTTTTTTGGCTTTTATTTTTGGTATTTTAGTTCATGAATATAACAAATGCAAATCCAAATGTATTTGTACACCTATACGACATTTTTCGACAGCAAAAATAGTTAAATTGAAATACATATATTTCATAGTAGAAGCAAACACCCTGCAGGAATGAGTTCTCAATGAACACTTAATATATGTAAGCCATGTATGTAAATAAACTTACACTTACTTTACACTTTTGACGAAATGCTATAAAGATTTTGAAAAGGAACTACTCACCGATCCCCTGGCTGCTTACTTGTGTAATATTTAAAAGAGATCTCATAGTCTTATAAGCAAGACCCGTTCCTCTTTCGGTTCTAAATAATTCTTTATGAAACTTTTAAATAATAAATCATAGCGTTAAAGCTACAGAACCACCGTACGTCGGTTTCGCTCACCAAACTCCACTTCGGTTTCGGTTTTGATTCGGCCAAAAAAAGAATCGAACTTTGGCCGAAAATTTGTCAATTTTGTCCTGCTCTACTTTAAAAACATCGACAACAAAAAATAAACGCCGTCCTACGTTGATGCTGTTGGAAAAATAAAATTATTTCAAAAGCAAGTGATTTCAAGCTATTTCTACGAAAAAAAGGGATTGCCCTATTTAATATCTTTGTCTAGCCACCAGTTAAAGCCACAGCAGTTTCGAAGATCAGCAAAACATGTTTGACCTTCAGGCTATTTTGTTTTTTTTAGATAAAAATAGATTGTTCCAGTTGACTTTGAGAATTTTTTTAACCAAATGCCCAAAACGTTGTCAAAATTCAACGAGTTCAAACCATTTTCTCACTCAAATACAATTTCTTTCACAAAAACTGTAGGTTTTTCTTTGAAACTTTTTACCGAAAAAATACACTTTGAATTACAATCCAACCGAAACCCTAATGCTTAAATTGGTTGTTCTTTTTCAATGTAGGCAGTAAATTGTTGACTAATTTTTAGCTTTTGATAATGACATTTCTTGTTTCGAAACTCTTCGCACATTAATTGAAATTTCACGAGTTGTATTTATGTTAGTAACTGCCGACAGATATATGAAAATATCGTCAATCATTTTTGAGCTCAATGCTAGTTTTTTATTTGGAAGGAATTGCCTTTTTCCAATACTTTCCAATTAAAAACCTTGTCTTGAGCTTAAATATCATTGTAAATATGAATACAATTTTACCAAAAAATTAAAAAATTAAAAGAGGAAAATGGTAATTTTATGCAATTTTACATGTAGACGAAACATGAATATTTGAGTTTCGTCGAAAAAAACTATGCCCATACTTGACCAGTTGTTAAGGAAAGAGATATTCACAAAGACAGCCTATATAACGGGGCACTGGCAGATTGGGGAACATGCTGCCAAGGTGAACAATGCCGGAGCTGCAATTTCGAGAATAGTAGAGAAACAACTCTTCATTACCTCTGTGAGCGCTCAGTCCTGGCACGCAATAGTTAGCAGACACTAGGATTCTCCTTGGCGAGCGACCTGAAGAAATCTCTAACAATGAATTGTTATTCATTATTATAAAAAAAAATAGGTTTCATGAGAATGAGCGTATCAGAATGGCGGCCAAAGCGCTAATTAGATCCTAGGTTTCGAGGCAATGCTATAGCCAACCTAATTGAAGTTCGGTTCAATTAATTTCAAGTCTAATAGACCGGTTGAAAAGAGCAAAGGTTTTTCCGTGATTGTATACACTTCTCTTGACTGCTTGCGGTCTACTCATATCCGAAGAACTTTATGGTGACTTAACGAGTGCTACCACGATATGTAAAGCTTAAACGCTTCGCAGGCCAACGCTGGTTCTCCTTCGGTGTGTTCCGGGTTCAAATCCTGGCCAGGGAAAGTAAATCAAAAATAATAGAAAAGTATTCTTCTAATAGCGGTCGCCCCTCGGCATGCAATGGCAAATCTCCGAGTGTATTTCTTCCATGAAAAAACTTCTCACATAAAAGCTTTCGCCTTTCGGAGTCGGCGTAAAACTATTGGTCTCTCAATTTGTGTTACAACATCAAGACACACACCAAAAATTGCAGGAGAAGTTCGGCCAAATCTGCTTACGCGGTTATAGCACCAATTAAGTAAGCAATGGTGGGCATTTAAACTTAGTCCAATTTTCACTAGCACTCGCACTGTTCTGTTATTCCGAGGCATGAATTCAGCAGAGACAAATTCAGAAATTCTGTTTTTCGGAAATTTTATTCAGAAAACGCTTTTCAGAAGCAAAATAATCAGAATGATAAATCTAGAAATGTTTATTTAATTGGAATTAATACATGAATTATTGTATCTGTATATTTATTTACTAGGCAAAACCATGCCTCTCTTTCGCGTTTATCTTGTTCAAATTACTGTACAATATTAATTTAAGCCTGATCGATATATTGATATTTGCTCTTGTGTTTTCGATCTGACTCACCACCAGCTGAGTATTGATGCAGTTTCGCTTCTGTTAATGTCTGTTTGTTTTTTATTTTAAAATTAATATGTAAGGATGCCTACCAAACACAGTGGGAATGGCGTTGTGCCAACCTCCGAAGGAATTTTATTACAAAAATTTAACAGTTTTTATATTGTTTTTCAGCCCTAATAATTTGGTCTGTCTTCAAATGCTTTTGGCAACGCGAAAAAAAACATTTAATTTTGCGAAAATTCACAATTAAAAATTGTATAAGGAATCAAACGGCATTATTAATTTTGCGCAAAGTCACATGTTATTCGGCTGTCTGATATAGTTTGAATGAATTTTGGCTTTCTAAAAACAGGTTTGTGCTTACTGTTTCCTGACTAAATGTGTTTCTGAATTTTGTTTTCTCAGTGACAGTCAGTCATACATAAGGATCAGTGATGCGTTCATATTAAAAAAATTTTGGAAACGGGCTTTGACATATATGAAAAATGTACGATAACAAACGGCTTTAACAATGGGAACTCAAGTAGGCATTTGTTTAAGAAATAAAAATAAAAAAGTCAACTTTTTCTAACACATGAAAAAAATTGGTTAACAATTTTTGGATACCCAATGGTATAGGGAAGAAAATGCGACTTGTGGAGCATCCTCAGCGACTGGATTATTGGTTAAATGGATTTAGCAGAAAATATACATTAATTTTCCAGTTATTAGTCCAAGCTAATGAGGAAATCAGACGAATTTCAAATTCAACTCAAATTTCAAATACAGTTCAGAGACAGATTTGTGACGAATCGCTTTCAGTTGGCTATTATGCTACAAATGATTGAATTTTACAAAAGGATTTGGTTTCGATAAGTTTTGGATTTTTTATTGTTCATAATGTGAGTACAAAATTTATTCAATCAAAAAATAATTTTCCCATTTACATAATTCTGAGAAGAAGTACAATACATTCGATTATAATGGACAGTTAGACCTGAGGGCACGGATTACTTCATTATAAGCGGATTGCAATGCATGCAAATAATATGTATATAAATATGGATGTTGGTTTGGGCCTGCGTCTTTGTACTGGCAAGTAGAAAGTGCACAGCTCTATGTTTAACAGGGTTGCCTCCTGTTTCAAAATTCGAATTTAATTAATTTAGTTATTCCCAAGCTATAGAAAATATTAGAATACGGGAATCAAACGGCCCATCCCGTTGAGTTTCATTCAATTATACAAAAGTTTTGTGTATGAAATATTAAAATATGGATATCAATGGGTTCGTTCGCTGAGAAAAAGGTTTATAGCTGTATTTTGAAGAGGGTTGTCACCAGTTTGAAAACCAAAATTTAATTAAATAATACACCACGTATATATATGATAAACTGAAATATAAAGGCTATTAATAAATAAATAACGTCAACCTAAAAGTTCAATCAACTTTCCCCAACATTCTCATTTCATTTTATAGTTCATGTTATTTTATTGCAAATATGAAGGACTATCCTTGCAAACTGATATAGGTAAACAATAAATTTCATAAACTTAGTTTAAGTTTATTTATTTACTTACTTTTTCTATTTTTCACCTTTTTTTAATAAAAATAGTTAGCAATTTTAATAACTGTTTTCGATTGGTGATCAACCGTATAATTCAATCAGCTGTTTATCTTACTGGCAAATTCTTGCTGCAAAACTTGAAAGTTCAGCTGACATTTTCACTCTCTCTGTTGTCTCTCTTTTGCTGATTTCTTGCAAGATTTGGCGTACGAATCCAGTAAAATTATAACTGGTAGCAGCCAGTAAGAGGCTTTTACTGGATAGTGAATGCGAAAATAGAACTATTGTATGTTCGATATCTCGTACCATTTATATTTTTTACAACGGACTCTATGCTATTTACAGCTAAACGCAAAGTTATAAAAAATGTTTGGCTCACTTGAAAAGCACTCTGCCGACCTTTTTGACCTATTCTAAATATTTTTGTGCCTCACTTCTGTTCTCGTTAAATACTCTCTCTAAATTCTGGACTGAGTAAAAAATTACTTACTCTTCTCGTGGGCTGACATCATTTTATTTTAAATTAGCTGCACTATCATTTTTCCTTGCACTCCGTCTGCTCTCTTACGTCGGCGACGTGTTCACTTAAACTATTATATAATCATAATTTTAATTAATACAGCGAGCAACAAAAGGTGGCATACACCTTCACCGCCTCAGAAGAGGATAACATCAATTTATAATATCTGGAAGCATATATATATAGCGATTAATAAAAGTATATAATATACAGGTAATAACTTAAAAATTACCACCACCGCAAGCAAAGACCTAAGAGCCGCTACTAGCCCGGCAGCCCACAATAATAGGAAAAATATAATAATTAAAGCATGTGACCAATGAAAACATAATAAAGTAGGAAGCGAACAATTTCGAAGTTACTGCAGAGGATGGTTCTAACTTTTTAGTAGTAGTACACATATTCACACATACATACACATGTACAAATGTGTATGCTTATTGTTCCTACTACTTACTAACCGTCGACACTATTGTTTTACTGAACAAACATTGCCTGGGCATTTGCGACCAACCACCGACTTGTTATCCTGACGTTCAAACTAAAATGCAACCGCATTTTTCGTGTTCCCTCGTTTTTTTTTTTTGCTTGCTCATACAAGGTGGCGCTAAAGTAATCCTCATATCAGAAAATGCTATAAATTTTGCGATTGGCCCCTAATGTCAGTTCTGTTTTGACATTTGTGTAGTAAACACATGCGAAATATACGTTAATAAACAATGTTACGCTACACTGCTCCAGAACGCGGAATATTGCTGACTATTTATTTGACCAATAATCGGTCGGTGACTTTGGCACAACGTGAATTTCGTCGCAGATTTCCTGGCCGTCCAACGCCTACTGGTGAAACACTGCGACGTTTAGCCGCTCGCCTCGAAGAGACTGGCACAACACGAGATGCTGCCAGGCGTGGCAGACCCCGGAGTTGCCGTTCTGCAGAGAATATTGCTGGAAGCGCCGTCGACATCGACCAGACGACGTGCCATGCAAATCGGTATCAGTCGACGGTCTTTACAGCGAATTTTGGTACAAGATTTGAAGATGTTTCTGTACAAAGTCCAGACGGTGCATCAGCTGTTAGCGGCAGACCGCCAATCGCGTCTAACATACGCTCAAGTCATCCTTAATCACCACCAAGAGGAAGATGATTTTTCATCAAAAATAATCATGAGTGATGAGGCCCATTTCCATCTTAGCGGGTACGTAAATAAGCAAAATTTACGCTTCTGGGGCACTGAAAATCCGCGTGTAACCCACGAAGAGCCATTACACCCGCTCAAATTCACTGTATGGTGTGCTGTTTTCGCTGGAGGAGTCATCGGACCTTTTTTCTTCGAAGACGTCGCGGGCCAAACGGTTACTGTGAATGGTGAGCGCTAGAGAGCAATGATCAACGAGTTCTTTTTGCCGCAACTTGATGAATTGGGATTGGAAAACATGTGGTTCCAACAGGATGGTGCAACGGCACACACTGCACGTGCCACTTCCGATATGCTGAAGGATGCATTTCCCGGGCGCCTAATCTCCCGTTTTGGCGATTTGCACTGGCCAGCAAGATCGCCTGATTTGACCGCTCCAGACTTCTTTTTGTGGGGCTTTTTGAAGTCGCGGGTTTATGTCAACAAGCCTCAGACTCTTGCAGCTCTTAAAGAAAATATCCGTCAAGAATGTGAGGACCTATCGCCGGAAGTTTTGGCCAAAGTGATGGAAAATGCCATAAAAAGGGCTCAAATGACAATCAACTGTGGCGGCGGCCATTTACATGACATCATATTCTCGACTTGATGTAAAAAAATTAAAAGACCAAATAAAAATAATCCACCAGAAGAATCAAAGTTTTTCATTATTTTTTTAAATTACTGCCAAAAAACATCGGAAGTTTACTTTTGCGCCACCTTGTATCTGCTGCTTGTGTCGGACCTTGTTTTCCACACCGCGCTAAGCAGCACAGAAGTGATAATATCTGCCAAAAATAATTTCTACACAATTTTCATTACATTCTTTGTAGTTACTCTGCGTCTGTGTGTGCTCCCAGGCAGTTTGCTCATTTGTAGCTTGGTCATTTCGTGTCCTCTTTTGGACGGTAGAATTTCCTTGAAAATATGTTGGCCTGATGAAGTTGTAAATTTTGCATTCAATTTCAGTGGTTTTGTGTATTTGTGTACAGAAAGGTGTCATCATAAAATGAGCTGAAAAGAAAAGGATAGAACGGGAAAATATGCTCAATTTATTGTTACGAACGCTGATCTCCCAGTTGTGCTTGCGAAATGTAGTTGTAGGAATAGTTCCAGCCACCGTAGAAATTTATTAATATAAGAAAATGTTAGACCTGATGTCTCCAAGGGCAATCGGGATGACGGAAATTCATTCCAAGAAGCAGTATATTCTATCGTATTGTTAGAGAAATGCAAAGAACTGTTTTAAAAGTATGTTAATTTTTCTTTAAGCTAACACATGTTTTGTGTAAATCGGAATAGTACTTTTTGAGTTACTGGCATCTCAATGCATGAAATAAGGACATTTTTGAGCTTTTTCGAGAATGGTTCCTTTTTATTCCCCCTTTTTACTGAATGAACTGAGTTAAAAAATAACTAAAAATGTGTTCTTGAAAGAGAATTTCATTACAAAAATTTGTAGCATAACAGCGCTTAAATTGGATAGAAAATGTAGAAGTTATTACAAATTAAATAAAAGCGACCAATGCTAATTTTTGCTACTTAGATTTTCAATTTCAGTTGAAAGTCTGCCATTTCACGGCGCAACAACCAGAATGATAATTTGATGCAATATCACAATTAATATGGATTTAGGCCTGCTAAATTTATCCATCACGTGTCGATTTTGAAATGCAGGGTATTGGTTGACTTTTTTCAATATTTTCCAATACTGTTTTACAAATCGCAAGTCTAAAAACTGACCTGAGTTAAGCATAAAATTATGCAAAGTTTGACACCCAAAACGTTTACATTCCTATCGATTTTCTTACTATTAGAGTCAGTTTTAAGCCAAAAAATTTTAAAAGAAATGTTCCAGTTATTTTTAGCTATAACCTCTGTATATTACATTTAGATTAGTTGCATCGCTCTTACCGTTACTCTAACAGAAAGTCTCAATTAATTTCACCATACCATAAATAATTTGATGGTGTGGTGAAATTGAATGAAAATTCTTGTAACAGCAAACGAAATGCCATGCAACAAATTCAATTTTAGTTTAATCAAGATATTTTAGCTTAAAGTTCAAAGTATGGAATAACTAAAACAAAACATGGGATTTTGTGAAATGTGTGTATATTTTATAATAATAAATTGTAGTCAAAATTATCACTAGCAAAAACCTAGTAAAATTACAAATTCGCAGAATTTGTCCCATTACCAACCATAACTCTGCTGATAGGCTTCTTGTAGCCGCGAGCTCTAGTCTATACTTACTAAATATTTATAACGCTTGCATCCGAAATGCGTCCAAGGTTGTGTCAAACGCTAAAGAAGATGTAGCTAAAAAACGTCCTCTAAGTTTACTTGGTCAGATGTCTAAGTTCCTATTATACACCAGAAGAAGCATTGGTTCTTCATATAGATAAGCGTTTGCACAAAACTTTCGTACATGTTAAGGCATGTCGATACCAAAGTGATTTCCAAATGTTGTGCATGTCACAGATACTTCTTCGGAAGACCCTTTGCAAAACTTAGTGGACTAAACTGTTGAATGCTTTTAATTTTGTAAACATTACACATGATTAAAAATGACTACTTTACCTACTATAAGAAATTTGTTTTTAAAAATGTGCCAGAAACTTTACTTCTACTACTCTTATTGAATGTAGCGCTTCTTTTTTCGAGATATGAATTAAATTCCCCTAGATCGACCATTTCGACCACTGCGCGCCGTAGCCGAGAGCGTAGCATGTGCGTACTTCATTCGGAATGTCCAGAGTCATGGTCGGGGCAAAAAACCTCTAAATTATAGGAAAGATTTTTCTGATGCCAGCGGCCAGCCCTCAGCAGGCAATGGCAAAGCTCTAAGTGTATTTCTGCCAATAAAAAACTTCTCACAAAAATCATTTGCTATTCAGAGACAGCGTACGACTAGAACTTCGCCCAAACATCGCACTTTAAAATGTAAGCACCAAATTTTTATTACTCTTATTAAATGATAATTACACCAAATATCGCGCTCTAAGCTTTGAACTAATTGAGCTCTTAAAAAACTTAGCAATCCCAAATGTGTTTTTGCTTTGAAATATTTTAGAATGCCATTTATTTGATCCTTATTTCAGTAAATATATCTCTGACATTTTATTGAGGTAAAAAAGAAAGCAAAGCAGGAACTACCGTGGCTTTGTATGTAGGACGTATAAGTGAAATTCTCTTTAGCATTAGTTCAGTATCTTCAGAATTCACCCGGAAATCAGAAACAATCAAGGCGTCTTCTGTATATAATGGTTTAGATAATCGTTTATACTACGTTCGTAAAAATAGGGAGAATGTATGTAACCAACTCCTTCCGAGAAGTCTACAAACTTCAAGGCTCAAAGCTAGTAAAATGCTGTTCCGTCCGACTTCTTAAATTGAAATAAATACCTTTGCTGTTTCAGCTTCTACTAAATGGAGAAAACTTACCCTTGCCTGCAACTCCGTTTCGCGTTGAACACATTCAGTAAGATTTCTTGTATATTTAATTAAGTGCGAAGCTTTACTTATCAAATTCGTTTATATAGTAAATATCATGTACATACGTAACATTAATTGTTCCGTATCGTGTCATATTGTGTGTAAGAAAATTCTCATATTTTCACTACGTTGCAACGACTTGCAAATAAAAAAAATTAAATGAAATCACCATCAAGGAACAGCTTGCAGAGTGATTATTACTTTCACGGGTTTAGAGGGAAGTTAAATCGCGAACATTACAATTTGCATAACTAATAAGTTCTTTCAGATTTGCTTCACCTCCAAGTGCAGCAATATTGTTCGTATCATTTTTAAATTAGCCGGCTCCTTTTTTTTCCAGCACTCGATTAAAAAAGCTGTGTCATCGTTAAAGTCATATCATATGAGAGTACGTAGAATGAAACGGAAATATAAACAATATTTTTATATACATGAATTTTTATGATTTCACTTGTTGTTACGCCATCTGTGCTTTTTTGTACTTATGTACACACTAGAAAAAAATGTCAAGCTAAAAATGTTTTCATGTACAAATACATATGTGCATTAGCCTGGGGCACGAAAAAGTTTGCAATCACCCACAATCACTACATAGAAAGCTTGCTTGAGAGGATTTTAGGGTCATAGAAATGTGCGTCCCTGGAGTGTCCTAAGAACAACCGAAATCGAATTTTCTTCATAACTGCTTTATTTTTCGTTCTCAATCCCATAGTGTAGGCGATGAATTTCTTTCTTTGGACGCGTGGCACTAAATTTAAAAACAAAAAAAATTGCCCGAAAGAACAATCGCTGATTTTAGAGGACTCCAAGGACTAAAATTTATGGAATATTTGAAAATCTTGAATCTAGAAGCCATTCCGTGGCTCCAAGCGGTTTCGTGTTGAACATTTTTCGTTCGAACATAATGTAATGTAAGGAAAGTTTACCAATGTTAACCACACTACAAATGGAAGGGGAGGAAACTTATATATATTTGGTTTTCAATATCTCACAGTTTTGACCACCAACTAAGCCACGAAATGCCAACATGTTGACATTTTATAATTCTGCATTCGCGTCAAATAGAAATGTGACCAAATATTGTATGTTTAAATTTAACAGACAACATTTAACGTCTAGTTTGTCCAAGCGTCTTTGCCAAATTAGATGTAATAAAAATTATATTTTCATATATATTTCGGTCAAGTCCACACATATCACAAGTTCAGGAAGAGATCCCAAATTACATAGGGTAAAGTAAATAAAAATTTGTACGTCGAACAAAATAATAACCTTATATTTCGCTTTTTGAAATGAAAATATGTTTAGAGGTCGACCAAACTTCCCATATATTTTATATGGGGGGAAGAACATTTTTTTTATTAAAGCATAAATGGTGTAGAGTCATTGAAAATCAATATTTTTCATTGGCCCATTTTTGCATTCTTTAAATGAACATTTCTATGGAAAAAAGTTTTCAGTGTTATTAGACCTCTAAATATAGTTGAATTGCAAAAAAGAAAAACTAGAACAATCCTAAGCAATGAGGGCGTTAAAATTCGGACTTTACTTTGTTTTGGATCACCCTAAGGTAAACCCACCAGCACTTTTCTTTAAATCAGTCTTCAAATCTTTTTCTTAATTTTTTATAAAGACATAGTTCATTATGTAACTTAAACCATATGAATCAAAGTTTCAACCTTTGCACAAAATTCAAGTAGGTAAGTTCAACAAACTAAAAACAAATTTTTGAATTTTTAATCAAAATTTTTAAAAACATGTTCGGATTGCGATTTTGTAGCAAAATCAATTTTAAATTTCCACATTACCTTCCATATAACTCAAGAACATCTACGATTTTATCAATAATTAAAAAAAATTAGCCACTTGAAACTCGTACTTTGTTGTATTGCTACTGCTATAGTATAGCGTGATTTTTTGTAGAAGAATATCCTTTTATTCGAAAGTAAATACTTTACAAAATAATCCGTTACTTTTACAAATTACTTGCCTGTTAAAATTTGCATTTTTTCTATTTTACTTTAAAAGAAATCTGGAAAGGTTAATAACTTTCTCTGAAACTATGTAGTTTTATTCTATCAGAACAATGCCTACATTTTTGAAGAACCAGACGTAAGATAAGATAACTTTAGTTGAATTACTTTCTTTAGAAAAATAACGGCAAATTGTAGCTTTCTTGAAACTTGTCCATACAAAAAATTAATTCGATTTTCAGATTCAGCTAACGCTGTAATTATGTGTAAACCTATTTATTTCTAAAGGAGCCTTAGTTTGACTGATAAAAGTTATGGAAAAAAGTTTAGAGAGATCTTAGCACAGTAGTAATCTGAAAAGGGCTGATACAATATTTTCGAAAATGTTCTTAGCACATTAGTAATCTGAAAAGGGCTGATACAATATTTTCGAAAATGTTTATTGTATATAAGTAATTATAGAGCAGAGAAAATCACTTCAAAATTTCTAGTTTCGCCTTTAAAAGCATTGAAAATTCCAGAATTTTCAATTTACGTACCATTTTAGAAGCAAGTGCAAATATCGAATAAAAAAAACTAATTATTTAACATTCGAAAATTTGACGTGCAATCGAATCTATCGATATCTATATTTCCCTACATAAGTATTCCGTAGTAATCGAAAACTCACCTGCTTATATATATCACAGGGATATATAATATTTGTGTATGCATGTAATTTTAGAGCTTTTTTACTGTTTCCCATCTCTTAGTTTGCTTCAACATTGCTCCATAATTTCCCTTTTCCCATCATTTCCTCAGTTTGTCTAGGCATGTCGATATGATGCTAAATTTTATGCACAGTATATAGTACATATATAAGTATATATTTCATTTGATGGTGACGAGTTAATTTAGTTGAGTTGTTTGTGTTGTGGAGAAGTTAGTCGTTCACACTTGAAACTTGCGTTATTGTTAGTGGTGTGAATTATGACTTTATTACAGTCGATTTGAGGCATAAAATGTGTAAACAAACTGAATGGTTGAAACCTTTCAGTGACAAGTGAAACTTTAAACTTTAGAATATTTCTGTATTATTCCAAACTTAACACAGATATATAGTTGAGCAAAATGTTGAAATGTTTTAGTCCAGATTGAATTTCGTTTTATAAATGCTTACGTGGTAAATTTCTGTAAGATAAGAAAGCGTAAAAGTGCAAAAGTGACTATATATATAAACGTACATCAATTTTTGTATCAAATGTGAGTTATTTTTGTATATTATCTGCATTTTTTGGTTTGCGCGCCGACCTAAAATCAGCTGTAACAGAACTTACAACTTCATTCTGGTATTGCGTTTTTGTACTTTTTTGCATATTTCTTTTACTGAGAGCAAATGCCAGAAATTTGGTTAGATTAGGTTAGGTTGATGTGGTAGTTCCCGCAATAGGAACTCATTTGGATATATAAGAGTCCATTGTGATACCACCTGTTAAATGAACGGTAACTAAAAACAAAAAATCGGAAAAACCAAGAATGATTAACCGGAGAAACGTTGCGTACCCCGAATGAAGTCACACAAATCACCTATCCCCACCCCAGAAAGCTCTTCTGGAGTACTAAAGAAGTACGAACCTAGGTACTTGAACCTCAGTCTCGCAAAGGCAGGACAGCTGAGCAGAAAATGAAGAGATGAATCCACCTCATCATCCTCCATACTGCTGCGGCAGAAAGGGTCAGAGACTATGTTCAGCCTAACCGCATGGGTAAATTTGGTTATTGGCAAGCAAATTTAAAAACAAATTACAATATTACACAAAATTTTTGCCAAGTTCTCCCTACTAAACTAGAATGCACCCATTTCATAAAATCATGAATGAATTAATTAACGAAAAGGAGGGGTGTTAACATTTTCATATCGGAAATATATACATACATATGTGCTCAGAATAAGCCGAGTTAAGCACCTCACCAATAACCGCGAATTGAGCGAAAATATTTTGTCATAAAATAAATAAAATCTTTCTTCTAATCTTTTTTCGTGAGAAAATTAAATGTACCAAATCGAAAATACATCCAATAGTTGTGCTAGTAGGCTTAAAATTTCTCTAACCAAATTTTCTGTCGGAAGCAGAGTAGCTAACTTTTTGCATCCGAACACTTCTTCCGGGTTCAAGGCCGCCGAATCTGAAACTTTGTTAATTTCACAATCACAAATCGATGAGGATATTGTTGGTGAAGTCTCCTCTACAAATCTTTTTCAAATATAAAATCCATCGGATAATAAATTAAACCTCAGACACTAGTTCTGAACCACAGAAACCAATATGATATTCGAGATCTGGATGAAATTTTATTTCATTCTTGGTTACTTGTTTAGTCGAGGAGAGTTATTATTTAATAAATAGTAAATTATTGAATTTGTAATTACATTGTTGAACTATGTAACAACAGTTTTAAAGTAAATTTTATGAAGAAAATTGTAGTGAAGAAAATTGTAATGACATGAAGTAAAAAAGAGTTGGATACGAACTTGCTTCAATTTATTACTTAGATGGGCGGGGCGGGGAGATAAAGGCTGGATTTGGAGTTGTTAAAGTACTTTTATTAAATAAATCCATGATCAAAGTTTCACATGAATGTCTCTACTGGAAATATATTTTCGGGCAACAACTTAAAACAAGTACAATCTTGTGCAGCGTAATCGTTGAATTATTATGCGTTTGCCTATATTCCTGTCATTACAGAACTCATATAAGTAGTTCGCCATTCGGAACCTTTCTCCTTCGCAGGCATGGCCATGGATCTGATATAGAATAGTTCTCACGAAACGTTCCAGCACTTTCCCATCTATCTCACCCAATATTGAAATTGCCGGTCTCAAAAAAAATTAAATTTTAAAAGAAGGGTGTAAAAGTGCAAAAACTTTATTCAAAACGATTGCTAGATTATCTATTGACGAACAAATCACGTTTGACTTATTTTATGCACCAAGGAAACTAGGGGTATACATAACGGTTAAGCACTTCTCTTTTCAAAAGCTACTATTTGAGTTATTTTCTTGTTTTTCCAATGCAAAAGTCAATTACATAACCTGTTAGAATTCACGTACTATTTCGACAGCACTTATTATAAAGTCGAGACCAAATCCATAAAATTAAACTCATAACAGTTAATTTCTTGTAGAAAAACTATAAAATCAGCGCACACTCACAGTGAAGTGAAGAAGGGAGGGAAAGGATGTCCATACAAAAAGAGCCATAAACGTTCACGATTATTTTACTTCCAAAATACTTTTCACTGCAAAGGGCTAGAATACACATGTACATATTTTTATAGCATACATAGCAATATTTGTTCGTACGTAGTCAGCACAAATGTACATATGTTTCTAAATAACCCCAAAGGCAGCCACAGGCGGATGATTATGCTATTTCGAGGTATGGCGGGTAAAATCTCATAAGTCGCTGTTAGATTTCCACTTCATCCACTAGCAACGATAACAATAACCATAATGATAACAATAAAAAAGTCTATAAAGTTACAGATTTCTATAACAAATTGGGGTACGAGTGCACAAACAGCAAAACAAAAAATGTTGGAATAGAATTTAAAAGTATTCACAATTACGCATAATTGGCTAAAGTAATACGATTGTGAGTGCCAAGTATATTCTCACCCTTTTTTAACGACGAGCATTTATCGGCAGCAGCAATACAATTTCCATTTTGAACAAATAGATTTATGTTTGGCATTCCTTTATTTGTAAGCTAAGAAAAAAAGTCCGGCATAATCTGTAATAATAATAATAATACCTCCTATTTTTACCTAAAACTTGTTTTACATATTTCATTGGTTGACCTCAAAATATTCTGTAATTAACTTTCTAATATTCCTATTGTCACGTTGTGAAATTTCTAAAGCTGCAAGCTTACAAAAAAAATTTCAACTGAAACTATGTAGATTTATTCCTACCACTATAAGCTCACAATTGCCCCTGAATTACACTTTTCTTACCCCATTGAATGCATAATCAAACAATAAATTCTAGTTACGATTCCATTGAAAATTCTTAGAAGCTTGGCATTGAAATTTGCCAGCAGCGCTAAATTCAAGTAAGTTGACGACATTAAAATTCCACTGAACTTCGTAGTATATTCCACACCAAAGAGGTGTTAGTATATACATATGTATGTGTGATTGTGCGAGTCCACATAAGTGCCATCAAACTTTCTCATATTAGTGAGTGTACGGAGCTTCATGCCCTTCTGCTGCTTATCCACTGGAGAATATGTATTAGGTACATACATAAATTGAAATCAACTACGGAATGGCTGAAACAAATGGCAATCAGAAAACTTACATCGCCATATACTACGACTACTGGTACGAAAATGAAATAGTTTGCTAACTGTTAATACAAAAGTTTTGAATTACATGAATTCACAAATGATTTGTGGCTTTTGAAAACACACGAATGGGAGCAAAATATGTACATATGTTATGTATATTGGCGATGAATACAAGCAATCAATGGTGTGCTCCAATAAATATGAGGCTGAACTTTGATTTTGAAAGTGAAATTTTAGTTTCAACTGCCGATCGCAATTAAAAAATAACTGAGACTTCTAAATCCAAAGTTAAGTTTTTTGCACAGTGGATTAAAGTAAGTTAACTTAAACTACAAGATATTTCTGTAAATTTCACTTGTATCCATTTTGAATCGAAACCCCTCATCTCTTTCTATTTCAGAAGCCAAATTTCGAACTACCTTCGCAACAATTCGAAGAATACACTTCAGATTTCAAGTAAACCACTTCTTCAGGCCCTTGGATCGTCTAGGCTCTCCTTGAAAGATAGATATAGTTTACGCACATATGTACATATACGAAATTATATAGAGTGTTGGGAAAATCTTAGCTAGGCAACAGAATAAATATCTGGACCTCAAAATTAACCCGCAAAGGGGAGATCGTCTAAAATTAGCCTCAACTTTTGATAACATATCGTAAAAAGTGTGTTGTACCTTAATTAAAGAGACATATGGTGCAGTATGAGGAAGATGATTCCATGTGTAGAAAGAAGATCATTCAACAGAGAGGAGGCAGACTCATTTCTCTGCATGCGGTTCAAGTAGCTCTCGAGCACCCGTTTAAAAGTGGACTTAAATAAGAAACTTAATCTGGTGGATTCACACCGACATTTTTGATTTAACAGATCACCAGAGTTTGCTGCGAATGCTCACAACCTTTGGTAGAGGTCATAATTTTTTGATGACAACCACAAGCAACGTATTAAGGACTTGTTGTAGTGAGGGCTGGTATCTCCACTATTGTGGAAATAAAATGGACGGGGCAAAGTAAGAAATCCATTGAACTTTGACAACCTGCTCAGAGATAATGTCTAGCACCCACTTACGTTAATGGATATATGCAACCCGGAAAACCCCCGTGGTACGACGAGGAATGCTGCGCTGATGCGGAAAAAAAAATGCGGGGTCAACGGGAGCTGTATGGGCGCTTAAAAACGTAAGAGAGAAATTTTGTTCGGAGACCGTGACCAAAATACGTAAGCGCGAAGACCTTTAAAAGCTAGCCGTCAAAAAAGGCACCCCAAATTTTTACCAAAAAGTGTGGCAAGATATAGAATGGCGACTTGGTGACTGATATTCAAAGCACACTTAAATTGTTGTGTAATCATTTATTCCATTTATAAATGGGGGCCAAAAAATCGGCCTCGGAAAGGGTGAAGATTTCGAACCCAAAACCAATGATGACGGTATTGGTGTTCCGCCAACCACGGCGGGCTGCCAGCTGAGCTGTTCAAGTTCGTCGGCAAGGATCTGGTAGACTGGATGCACCAGCTCATTTGCAGAATATGATAGGACGAATGCATACCCGCCGATTGGAATTTGTGTTCTACCTAATCCAGAAGAATGATTCTGCAATATGTCGTAACTACCACAAAATCAGCCCCTAAGGTTGTATCAAGCGAATTTTGTCAAAGACTGGAACCAATCATCAACGAACAGATTGAAGCTAACCATTTTATTCTGAGTTTACTATAGCTACAAGTATAATACAGCGATGCAAAATAATAATGAGTAGTACTGTTAGCATCCCACCCGTCCTCGAATTTCAACGGAGAATCTTTTATGGCGCAGAGGCAATGACGCAATAAACATCTTAACTCTTTTTAGACTATCATTCGATTCTTCTTCTGCTATACCAATTTATTAAAAAAGACTTTGGCTTCAAAATTTGTATTTCTTTATTTGTAAAATTCAACGAGCAATGGAAATTAAATGTTATTTAGAGAGAACTTGAAAGTGAAACCTTATGGTAAGGTTTTTTACTATGCCCTTCCCTTTGGAAGATTTTTGTAAGCCCCTAATTTCGATGTCAGAAGAGAAGCTGTGTTTTCCACAATAACCAAAAAAAGTAATTTCGTTTCATTCGCATCAGTAATTAATTTAAATTTGCCTGCCCAAACACATGAAACGCGAGCGCGGTAGGCATTTCAATGCCAAATATCCAAAATGAGAGCTTCCATTTTAATTCCTAAGTAGTTTGCCGGCTCGGATAAATCAGCCACAAGAAATTAGTGAGCTTCTCACATACATTTTTTCTTTGATTAATAGCACTTGTCGTCTCATCAATAACTCGTAAATTTAGGGATTCATCCACGGTTGTTCATTTTTCCTCGGTTTTTCATTTGACCACCAAAAGCTTCTACTTATCTTTAGCCATTTTCAGCGTTTAAGTTTGGGGTTAAGGATCAAGCACCAATCTCACTTTTCCACTTTGCTTCTGCCTCCCTACAAGACAAAGTTCATTCGCCAACGAAAGCCGTGTGCTGAGCAGGTCTGCACTCGATGGGCACAGTTTTAAGTGCAGACTAGTTAAGAAGTCTCAATTTCAGCTATATTTTTGCTAGCATACTTGCAATTCCGCTTTTCGACCTGCTCTCACACAACCGAACACCAAAAAACCGATGAACAGGCGAAATACTTGAAACTTAGCATCAAATAGAATTTAATGGTCAGGAAAAACTGAAAAGTATAAAATCAGCACAAACTCATACAAACAAGAAAGAGTAAAGCACTCAGTAACCCCTAAGCATATTTTTGTTTTTTTGCTGGAAGTAATCTCGGTAACTGAGCATTGCAACTTTCAACAAACAAAAATCAAATTGCAGACAAAATTGCAGAAGAACGCTTAAAACGAATTGAAAAGCATGCAGCACAAACACAACAAAATTACAAATAACGTACAAAATAAAGTCACAAAGTTTATTTAGAAAAAAAACACAAAGAATAAACACAAAATGTTGCGTCATGCAAAAGGGCGACGAACAGAGAGGATTGAAAGGTGAAGAGCTCCAAAACGCTTAAAGAAACCTCAAATGCGATTTCGGTTGAGCAAATAAGTGCTACGAAAATAAGCTGCAAAAGATGAGGTAAAGATGTTGATATTTGAAACTAAACAAACACTGAAAAGGATCTGCTCCAAGTGAGCGTAAGTTTCTATATGTAGTTTTATAAGCATCACATATGCACAAATGTGTGTGTATGTGTGTGTATATGTTTGCATGAACACATCAGTGTAGCGCTGCAGCGTGTGGATGGAACTTTTGTGTTTACTACAACAAAGTTTAGTGCGCACGTACGTAATGCAGTGCATAGCTAAAATGCGATTAGTTACTGCAAAACAAATAAATACAAAAACATTGTAACATTACTTAAAGTACTTTGGGCACACACTACTTTTTTCCAGAGGAAAATTAATGCAACTTTCGCAAAAGCAAAGTGGTTGAAGAGAACAAGCTGTGGATAAAATATATATTTGATTGCGTGTAGAACTTCGCGAGAATGTAACTGTAATTTGGTACTGATATATTTGAGTTTCAGAGCCTACTCAATAAGTAATTTATTCGAAACAAAAAATTATATTCCACTAATACATGTCGCAGATAATGTACCAACGATAAACATACAATGTTGATTAGACTTGAGATTAAGTCAGAGGAAAATTGATGATAGTACTTTTTTCAAGTAGCAGATTTACATTTCTAACTACCTAAGCCTCAGCAGCCCTTTGAAATCAATAAAAATAATAATAATAAATCCAAAGCCATACCGACACGAACGAGCGCCGTCCGCATGACGGATCTTCTGTTTTTTGCTTCTTTTTGTGTACCGAGTCGTCAAAAGGATAGAATTTGTTAAGGGTCGAGATATAAAACTGCTCTTACTTACTTAATCACTTAATTGGTGCTATAAGCGATTTTGTTCGGTTTCAACGAATTGCGCCAGTCGCTCTTTCCTCCTGCTAACTGGCGTCTATTGGAAATACCAAGTGACGTCAAGCCCTTCCCACTTGGTCCATTCAACGCAGAGAGGCCTCCCTCTTTCTCTACCACCACCAGCTGATACCTGGCTACATACTTTCAGGGATGGAGCATTTTCGCCCATTCGCACAACATGTCCCAGTCAACGTAGCCTCTGCATTTTAAAGTCGCGGTAAAGCTAATACAACTCATCGTTCCTCGCTTTTATAAAATATGGTGCCTGAACAGTTAAATTCTAGAGCCCGCATTATCTTTGCTTTCATATGGTTAAAGAAATCGATCGAAAGAGAGTCACCAGTCTGAAACCTCCTTTGGTTTCAAACGGCTCACAGAGGTCCTTCCCGATTCTGACGGAGCTGGTGGTGTTATTCAACGTCATTTTACATAGCCGTATTAGTTTTGTTGGGAGGGATACCAATTTCAGGCATTGCGGCCAATAGCCATCATGCTATCGGAAGCGGATTTGAAGTCTTTTTTCTCGGGTATTTTCCAAGATTTGGCGTATTGTGAATATTTGCGTGATGGTAGTCTTACCTGGTCTAAAGCCACACTTATAGGGTGCACTAGTTCGTTGACTGTTGGATTCAGTGAAAGTGTCTCCAAAATATCTAAAGTGCTGGAAAGATAATTGAAACCTAGACACAAACATCGGAAATGTACATTTAATCTTTAATTGGTATTTACCTGTTTTAATAAAGAAGTTTAAAGCGTTTTGACACCTGAGAAGAAACATTAAGTTTTACTTCCACAATAAGAAATGTACCTACAAAAAATGCTGTGGGTAGTTTAGCTACAAATCTTATGCCTAGCATTTCTCTATTTCACTACGGCTCAAAATATTATGAAAATTTATTCGTTTCAAACGATTAGTGTAATGGGGAAGATTAAACCGAGAATCCCACCTAAAGTCTCTCGGTGTATATATGTAACATCTGTTGGAATATTTTCACTGAAGCCATTTGAGACATAAATTGGGAATTCCAGTAAATTGGTAGTAGTTGATTTGCCCTTATAAAATGCGTGCTAAGAGTTTGCGATCCATGAAAAGATCGAATATTTTAACTGATTAGCAACAATTGCAACAAATAGTTTTAGAATTTCCGACAGCTTTGCTATTCTCCATTGATTTTAAAATTGTTAAAGAGTTTTTTCAACGGAAAAACATCTTCTTTCAGAGAAAGGTTAAACAAATTTGATAAAGATAATCACTAAATTAGTTAGCAATACATTTCGGGCTCATACCTAAATAATACATCTTCAAAAGATATTACTGGAATATTGACCGAGTTATTGGGAAATAGATAATATGGATATTTGGAAGTGGGCACATTGACTTTAGTGAAATATTTAAACTCAAAGAATTGTGTAAATATTTTAGCAATGTCTTCATTGTCGCTAGAGCCAGTGTTCTGATACCTCATATTTGAATGAAATTCATTTACCTTACACTTTGAGTTCACGAAACCATAAATTATTTGGTGTTATAAATAATATTATTTTTCATTTTACTTAGATACTCTTGCTAACAATTTTTATTCAACTTAAAATTTGTATGTCGCAGAACTGTGTACTTTAAATAATCTGTAGTTTGAAGATAGTTGATTTCTAATTTTTCACCACTCTCAGTTCCTTATTAATCCATAGCTGTATATTGGTATTCGTTTCTGGAAATACACTGTATAAATAGAAAACCAAATCATGCTAATATAATAATTATGAAAATTTGTGTGTGAGTATGTGTGTTAGCCTTTCACGCCTAATTTGTTAAACGGATTTATATAAAAATTTAGCACAAAAGAAGCCTAGAACTCGCATTAATATATGGGATAGTTGTCCCTTGTTAAGAAATTTGAAGGGATTAAATAAATAAGTAACATCACATATGACTATATGATAAATGGGAGAAATTGGATAAGATTTGACATATAAATATATATCGGTTATGTTAGTGACCACAGAAGTTATTTTTTAAATATGACTTCCTCCCATTAAAAAGACTAAACTCAGTTAAATAATTAGTTAAATCAAGTATTACGATATGGGTATTAAAAGATTTAATGAAACATCATCTCCAAACTGGTTTGAAAGAAAGTTGTCAGCTGTTAAGAAAATTAATTGAAATGGTTATATGTAATTCAATTAATTTAATAAGATAAATTAATTACCTATTGCAATGTACATAGAAATCAAACTACAAATATGTCAGAATATTTAGTTTCGAAAACACATTTAAAGAGGATTGCCATCTGTTTGAAAAATTATATTACATTAATTTGATGAGCCGAATGAAATATCACAACATCGATATCAAGTCAAAAGTATTTGGGAATCCTTTGAATTGAAAAAAATTCTTCAATCTGGAACTTGTCTAAAAAGCTAAAACTGAAAATATTAAAATTAAATGGAATTAAATGAAATATTATAAGATGAAGAAAAGAAGAAGACAGCTTTATTGGACATTTTTTTCAAAGGTTGCCTCTTATGCAAAATCCTAAATATAAATGAAGGAAAATGTATAGCAATTTCTGAATTCGGGATAGTCTAGGCTACAACCTGGCAGTCATCAATAAGTTGCGGAACCTAAATCAACCTTGACTATGCAATCGAGACTGCCTGTGAAAAATCATCAAGGCAACGATCATCAAGAATACATAAAAAGGAGAGATATTTTAATTCAGCCCGGTAGATTTCGATGGCCATAAACAAATTACAAGGTCAGTTAAAATAAACGGAGTTTATCAGAAAGTCTCACATTGAACAATTGTATTTAAATTTTATTTAAACTAACAAAGGACTCTAATTCATTTGTATTACGAGCAAGTTTCATGAATTGGTTTTGCAAAGTTCATGGGATTAATAATCACTCATCAGAATGTATAAATTTAGGTGAGACGTAGTTCATCGGCTCATATTCTAGTTAACATATATGTATAACTTGTTTGCTAGATGGAAAAGTACGATAACCTACATTCTCCTGAAATTTATTTATCTCAGTGCCTCAATATGTTTGCCCTTTAGACTATTCCGTATTTATTTTAGAATAATGAATGGATTCAACTCAGCCCAAAGATCCAAGAGAATATGTGTGCGTCCACGTGAAATGGGCCCACTTCGGCGGTATTGGAGTTATGCATATAGGCGTCTTCCTGATTGATTTCCGAACATTTTGAGACAAATTAGACCATCCTAACTGAAGAATTGAGGGAAATATATAGAACTTTGAAGGTGAATATCCGCAAAATGACTAGTTGAGAAAAATCAATTTGAAGTTGAAAGTTGTCCCTTGTGGGCCCTTTTCTTTTTTTTCAAAAAATAAAAGTAATTACTTCTATTATACCTAGGAAGCTAAATTTGGTGTCATTCGACGAGTAAATGTATCTAGTTTCATAATAAACCATAATAAAAAATTACGAAATTCGATCCATGTATCGAAAAATCTACTATATAT
The DNA here is from genome assembly GCA_951828415.1 of Anomoia purmunda. Classification (NCBI taxonomy): domain Eukaryota; kingdom Metazoa; phylum Arthropoda; class Insecta; order Diptera; family Tephritidae; genus Anomoia; species Anomoia purmunda. The sequence continues at coordinate 92,713,449 of OX639996.1, forward strand.
CTCGGAAATTAGGTGCGACAAAGCGGGCCCTTTTCACGTGGACGCACACATATAACTGTGAAAAATGTCTGTTCGGCACTCCTTTTTGGCTATAGCCAAACTTCCACTTACCAGTCCCAGTATTCCCAGTATTGGAAAGGAAATGTCACGAACACTGAACGAAATTCTCTACCCGCAGCTGCAGATGAATTTAGACACATTTGTGGCATGAAAAACTGTTGATCTGAAAAAACTTTAGACATAAATCTAGTTATATCTCTACATATAATATTCCTGGACCAGGACACTTGGCATACGCTTTAAAACTCAAGAAATTGTACCGTATAAATAAAATATTTCATCTAGCTCATACCATAATCTCAAATAGCTCCTACCAGCACAACAAGGTAATTAAAATCAAAACAAACTAAAGTAAATTACAAAACACACTTATGTACGTATACGTACCCACAAACTGTAAGCAGCCGCAAACCACACGGAAAATAAGTAGTTGTTAATTACCTGCTACCTGTTTGTTGCGAGAACATTGGTGGCAGAAAAAAATCACCCGACGAATGTGCGTCTTACAATAACAAGAACAACGAAAAGTACGCACAATACCAAACTAGAGGTCATAGCGGCTTCAATTGTTATTCAACGTAGTTATTCGCAAGAAAATTTTTAATTTTAAAATTTGATGTAAAAAAATATTTAAGGTACGGCCTAGGCAGCTTTATAATACATATAAAGGATTGGGCAGTAAATTAGTGAATTATATAATTAACAAATTTAATTTAAATTATTTATAAGGAGCAGTCGAGGCAAGTAAAAATTGAGATAGTTTTAAATACTTGACCCTGCTTCTTTTTCTTAATTGACGATTATGGCCGATTAGCTTGTTAGAGGACCTGGTGTTCCTTTTATATATATGTACATATAGATAATATTTACTCAAAAAAAATTCACTTGTCCTTCGGTTTCAATCAACGACAGAATTATTCCACAGATGGAGATGCATAGATAAAAAGATTACACATACAAAATTAAAAATCAGAAATTTTCATTAGGCTATAGTTCCTCAATTCAAATTAAGCTAAGAAGAAAAAGTAATACATTTTGAAATGGTGATGCAAGCGTCTTCGACATATGGGATACCACTTTGGGGTTAAGCTTCTAAATTGAATTGGAGCCCTCTGGGAAGTGAAAAACTCCACCGACCTTATGATTAACACGATGATGGATGCAAAACAATTACTTTTTAAGGATATTAACCATCCGAATAAGCTTGTACTGAAACAGAACTACCATAGGGATTAAACAGAAATGATAACAGGTTAAATTTTATTTATGGCTTTGTCCTATTTATTTATATTACATAGAAGTTAGTTTGTATGTATTTCATGCTAATAGCTATCTATATATTGACTGAAATCACGGACGTTTCGACCATTAAGTCAACCAATCGCCACAAAAACGCAATCGTGTACACAAAAAATTTAAAAGTTTTAGCTTGGTGCTTCAACTGGCAGGGGGCGCGGAAGCTCGCACTTTCTGAATGTGGCTTGTAAACTAGATCTTTCATACCACCTAGATAGTGGATTTCAGAAGAGCGTCATTCTAACATCGTACGCAACTGAAAACACAATGGCCGAACGGATCGAAATCTCGTCCTTTCAGACCGCCTCGGCAATACGAGTGCAGGGAAGGTGGGAAACCCCAAGTTAACTTTATAAATAAAGAGATAAGTAACTCAGAGTTAAATTTGTAATTTCATAACCAAGACATTGTCTTGCATCAAATAAATCCAGTAACCCAGGATACGTACATTTCTTTTTGACATTTTCTTTGAATTTTTTTACTGTATTGAAATTTAAAATCAAAATCAATTTGCGAGGTTCTAATCCCAAGGAAGTTATCACTTTGCTTTGCCCAAGCTCTGTCAAAAGAGTTGGAGCCAACATATTTGATGGCATCTCCATTATTGTTGTAAAAAGTCATTCAATTCAAATATTGTCGTTTATTTAAAAAAAAAATTATTTGTCAAATTTTTTTTATTTATGACAGAATGTCGCAAATGTAAAAATTTAAACCTAAATAATTGCTAGGTTGAATATCTAAGTATGTTTTTAGCTCTGAGTCTCTGATGCCTGACATTCTGCTGTGCAAGCAAATTTATCAATTTAACCGGTAAACTCTGAGTTAAATAGATAACCTGCTTTCTCGCACGTGGACCGAAGAGTCTATTTAACTAACAAGTCAAAAAACACTAACAAATAAATATATAAATAAAAAAATTATACCATTTCGTATTTCGTGATAATATTCTTCAAGATATTGACTAAAAATTATGGCCTGATGTCCTTTAAAGAAATTTAATAAATAATTCTAAAAGAAAACAAAAAAACATCACAAAAATAAAACGTAGTAATGAAAATGGGTTTATAGCTAAACTTGTGTTAATTTTACATTGTTCGTTGCGTCTTGCAACATAATTTCAGTAAATTTATTATGAGGGCAACTCTGATATTATCCAATTACGCATTTGCTTTTATTTAGAATTGATGAAAGTGGAAGTTTAATTGCTTTTGTTGTAAATAATTGGCGGTATTAAGATTTTGGTTTTTGGTTTTGAGTAGCAACATGAATATGCTGAATTTTGTTGTTTTACTATGAATAAAGGAAACACAATTTTTAATATATGGCAAAAATTGGTTTCGAAACTAATCTACCGTAGGTACTCCACCTTAAAGACGTTTTTGTTTTCCTCTAGGACATCGCAATGTTAAATTAACCACATTTATTTCATACATTTCGATTAATATTAGAGAACTCTATGTCTCTTATGGTAGTAGGAGTAGTCGCGCTTTTTGCAGGGATGCTTGTGAAATGTAGAAGTAGTTTTGTTCCTCTTTAAAATAGTCATACATGGTACATTTGCATACATATCTACCTAAATAAAAGTTGCATAAATTGTGGCTAACTACGACAAAAACAAAAACAAAAAGTAGCAGCAATTGTTTCTCATTAAAGTCAGAAAACAAATGTAGCCACAATATTTGTGCTAAGCGGCTTTCAGACAACTTACAACAACATGAAGGCATATTAAATGTTGGCATAAATGTTTCTGCATCTTTTTTTGCGTTCTGCTTATAAATATTTGCGTAAATATGTCTTGTTTGCATATCTTTGCAAAATTTAAATAATGTCAACGTTTTTGATTTGTTGTTTTATTTATTTATGCTTCGGTGTCAAGCGTCCCGCACATGGTACGCCCTACTGCACGGGTGGGTTGCTTGTTACAGGTCTACTTCCACTTGCAAAACGCTACCATTTTTTTAAATATTTATGCTGCTGTGTACTGCCGCTACCGCAAAAGCGGTTGGTACTCGTGGTTTGTGACAGGTTGATGGTTCGGTGGTTTGTGGCCGCTTGAGGATACAGGCGATGTTATTTGCTTATTCCTAGTTCGCCACAACTTACTTATTTCCTTCGGTGCAAAATGTGACTCGTTTTATTTACATTCATGAGTTTAGTTTTTTGCGATGTTTACATTGAAACCCTTATTTGTATTTCGTTTTATTTTCAGCTCATTGCATTGGTTTTTTCGTGTTTATTTTTATATGAAGTATTTAATTTTCATATATTCTTTTATTTAATTTTTCTGTTATTTAGTACCAGTCCGCTTTAACAGTTCTATATTATTACGCATTTTGACTAACTATTATTCTTAGTATATTGTATTTTCATATTATTAGATCTTTTTTGCGGACGTTAGGATAAAGTACTATTCACCAAGTGGTCGCTATGAATATCTTGTAGAACAATATCTCCAGGATTACTCTCGTATTTTGTTAGCCTGATAATTTTGCTCTAATGGTACTAAAACACTTTTATCTCCAATTCCACTTTTTTGGACTCATTTGTTACGAAATATAAATTTGTTGGTGGATTGCCATACCTAAAACCCATATATTGAAAATTTGAGATTTACTCTTGATTTTTATTCAACTCTTCACTAGCTGTTAGCTAGAGGATTTCATATATGTATGCTTTATTGCCCAGAACGAGACAACTTGTGCCCCTTGCAATAGGGACGCACAAAAGTAGATAGTGACAGCAAACGACGCCATATTTTTCCCCGCTCTTTTGTCATTTCTCTTTAGTAAGGTTTGCCATTTCATCATGGAAAGATATACGATCCAACAACGAGTCGAAATTATTAAAATGTACTACCGAAATTCGGAGTCAATGGCCTCAACTTTAAGACCGCTACGTTCAATTTTTGGTCGTCGTCATTTCTGGCTGAATGGCTTCGTCAATAAGCAAACTATGCGTTATTGGACAGGCAGCAATCCACAAGTATTGGGCCGTACTTCTTCCGTGATGATCAAGACCGGAACGTTACTGTGAATGGTAATCGCTACCGCTCAATGATAACTGAATATTTTACCCGTGCCCGTGGGGCCCATGCAAAAGAAATCGAGTTCCATACATAATGGCATCGAATGTACTTTCACAGGAATAAAGAATTTATTTCATATCCCAAACTTTTTTTGTTTTATTTAAAAAAACTTTTGTAGCATTCCTATTGAAAACCCCTGTACTTGAAGATGATGTACAAAAAAATAAACTTAGGTATACTTGTAAAATTAACACGGCTATATTAAATTACCTATCTGAGTTCTTTGATACCAAAAGAAGTTTCAAACAGGGTGACTTCTTATCGTGGGACTGTTGAAATGTTATGCTGAAAATGATAGTTCTAGCTACAAAATTAAACCGGCACCACGGAGTTAGATCTTTTTTTTCAAAGCTGGATTAAAAAAGCAAAGCGAATGAGTCAGCGCATCTTCCCCTTCGCTCCAGCATCACTATTGATAATTGCATCTTCGAAAAAGTGGAAGACTTTATTATATCGTGGAGCCAAAACCTACTGTATGGCGCAGAAACATGGACGCTGGCAACATCAGAGAGATGACCTTTGGAGTATTCGAGAGAAAGATTCTACTAGAGATTTTTGGACTTATACGACTTTGCAACGGCGAATACACCAGCCGATGAGCTGTGTAAACAATATAGTGACGAAGACATAGTTCAACGAATTAAGATTCAACTGCTATGCCGGTCAGGCCATGTTGTACGTATGGAAGAAAATGCTCCAGCCTTCAAAGTATTCAGCGCGGTATCCGATGGTGGTGGTAGAGGCATGTTAAGAAGAACGCCTTTTCTGCGTTATTAAGTTACTAATTATGCTTTGACCTTAGTTATATTCCATAAAAGAGTGTTTAATCATATTCGGAAAATTAATAACTTCAGGGTTTCGGGCCCAACATTGATGCATGAATCTACACGGTGGTTGTGAAAGCAATACTCTTTTTCAGCACAGTAGTCTAGTGGATATCATCACCAAAAAAGGTAAATATTAAGAAAGTAAAGAGAATTCTGCGATAAATTTCTCCATTTATAGCCAGACTATGGAAACGACGGACACTAAGGCGTTTAGTGCGCTACTTAATTTTCTCTCGACATACCAATAAGCTAAGAAAGTTGCAGCACTGTCATTCCACAAAATTCAAGTAAAACATAGACAAATAGTCATATCGGCCACGGTTCAATATTTGCTGAACTCGCTGAACTACCTAACGTAACCAACTACGGGCTCCCGACCGGCTGGACCAAAACCAAAATCATAATTTAGCTGCCCGAATGGCAAAAGTGAAGATTAAACGGGGTTAAAAAATATGGAAGCCTCCATATTTGTGGGTCCAAGCTCGACTGAAAATTTGGGATGGGCATATCCTTTAGATTTTATTTAGGTGATTATTGCAGTTTTATTCAAGGGAACTAATGTCAATTTCAAAAGGTCATAACACTGATACGGTGTAATGCTATTCACGGAATGCCACCAATCTTTAACAAGGTTGCTGATATACCTCCATCACATACATATGTGTGGGTTTACGATCATTGCGAAAAACGGGTACCTGTGAAAATGATGAGATTGTTCGTCAAGGCACGACTCTGCCAGATCTTGATATCAGTGATACTACAGAAATGGAAGTTAACGACAGATGGATGACCAGGCCGCTCTGAGCTTAATAAATATGAGCGCAGCGAAAGAGGGCATCTTAGCTTGGCTGGTGTAGGATCTGTTGTGACGTGGATCAAGAGTAGACCATACATTACCTACTTTGGCGCCGACCGGAACAAGCTAGAAGGAGAGATTGTTATTTATTTAACGAGCTAGATGATCTCAGTTTAATCGGGCTTGCCGAAGCTCCTTTCAAATATGAAGTGGTTATAAGGGAACAGAAGTCACTTATCAACCCCGATGCGGTATAACAAAGGGACATGAGTCTTAGTGAGTCGCTAGAAACCAAATGCAAAAGTATTTGATTTTCATTATACATACATATATACTAAAAATAAAATAAAAGCGGGGCTGCTATTAATTTTTACTGAAGGCTTTTCAAGTAATCTTCGAAAAACTCAATTCACTCACCTTCTTTCATTGTGCAGCGCACTTTCCCTTATATCAATAAATTTCCTTAAATAGCCTTAGCTAATTAAAACAAACCAACGTCGTTTCAAAGTAATCAAAAGTATCATCCGCGCTAACAATTAATTACACAAAGTGCAGAAATTAAAAAGAAACCAAATAAAATAGTTTTGAGTGGAGATCAACCCAATTGCAATAAATACCAGCAAGTTTTCCTACTACTCAATGACTTCACAGTTAAATTGCAAATCAGCAATAATTCCAAGAAGACACATCACCCATACTCCTCACTTCGCATAGCTAGAGCAAAGTTCGTTAAGAAAGTATGAGTGAATTTTCGGTGATTCGGAGTACACTGATGAGGAAAAATATTTATTTTGCTTATTTAGTATGATTAATTTGCAGACGTACAAACAGTAGTAAAGGAAGGTACAGATAATTTCTATAAATTTCTGTAATAAAAAGATTTCAATGAACTAAGGCAAATGTAATTAATACAGCGTTCGTGGTGCTGCCAAAATTTAGTACGCTTTCATATGAACGTATGAGATACCAATATCCGCCTACATTTACTATTATATGCAGGTTTATATTCCTAATAGCGGAGTTTAAACTTTTGCAGTAATTAAATATAAATATCTTAAGCAATGAGAAGAAAAATTAAAGTCTTACACATGAGAACGACTATAGTACAAATTTAAAAAAATGTCTTATGTAACCTTTGTGATCATAAATAAAACAAAACTTAAAATGGGCACGATTAGTTTATTTTAAACCAAATTAGAATAAGTTTCGAATATTTTGCGTTTCTGTTTAATTACCGTTATATATGAGATGAGCGTAGTTTTCGTCTGATCCCTATAATTTTCGATATTGTACTTTCTGACAAGAAATGAAAGAGTGACATTTTTTGGTTGAATTTGACTTACACATTTTGGAGATGTACCAATTTTCTCTAAGGCGTGCGATGGCTATGGTCTATTACCAACATTTATGACTCCATGCATTTCATTCTCAAACCCCATCTTGTTTACCAAATTTTAACAAACAACCTTGTATAGTTAATAAATATGTAAAATAATTTTTATATTTTTCCGTTATATGATAGGATGTTTGTTATTAAATACTTTACTCTTTTCATAACTAAATTTGCTACAATTTAAAAGGATATTACTGCTGAGTTGCAGTTCAAGTAAGTTTTATTCACTATATATTTATGAGTTAGTCTGGTGTGTTCAAATCTTATCTTCTCTGGTATCATCCAGTTGAGGTTCTGCCAAAAGATTTGAAAAACTTAATTATGTCCTTCTAGTTATTATTTGAAGTTAGGAAAATTCATTTCCAATTATGTTAGTAGAAAAAATTGCTTTTGTAAATGAATTACTAGCATTTTTCTAAATTGCCTGGAGTAAACGTTTCAGTTCGTTATATTTTCAACGGAGCTTATATCTTTAACCTATATTAATGTTTCTAAAATAGCTATTATTTTAGCAGTGGGCACAAAACTACAAGGTGGAAGTCTACCCATTTTCAATTCAATATAATGGCTTAAGTTAAGATAAGTTGCAAAGTTCAGTTTTGAAGAAGCGCTTAAGTTAAAAAGCATTAAATGAAGCATAAATTCACTCATTTTTTAACTATTATCCAGGCTTTTAACTAACTAACATTAATAGCATTGTTGTAAGAGAAAAATGTTTTACTAGAGCTAGGTAAAATTAAGATTAAAGAAAATTGCCTATATATCCAAAATAATAAAAGACAGAAGTTATATACTTTTCCATATAGACACAGATCCATTGTTTTCATAGGAAGTCAGGGCGTATGAGCAACATTTTTGTAGTTTAATATACATATAACTTTCATATTTCTGGCACAAAAGCTTAGAAGGTACTAGAAATTTGAAGGAAGGGACTTTACAGCCCATCTTCGTATTACTTATAGTCAATAAGTTGAAATCGAAATGAAAAATTACATAGTGCAGAATGGCAAATATGAAATGGCCAAAAATGTTAGCCATTTATTAGAATTGCAAAAGAAATCAAATTTAATTATCACTATTTGTCGTCAAAATGAAAAAGTCGAAGTTCTGTTTTAGAATATACTTTCCTTTTATTTGTAATTCAGTAACAAAGATTTATAGTTATGCTTATTCAATTTATGGCTTACGATGACAATGACAATGTTCAAAAATTAGAATGAATCGAATTTTCGCGAAGAAATTATGTATATAATGCAATGTTCAAAGGGATATATATAAGTATATAAGTACATGTAAAGATATTTCAAGGAATTCGCAAATGATCAAATTACATATCTAAAAAACGCATAAATATTAGATATACACAAATACATTTATGAAATGATATTAGAATTTGAGCGCATTGAGAGGATTCGAAGTTATTATAGATTGGGAGAATTCGAAGTTAGATACATACATGAATATTACATATATATGTTTTACAGATTGGGCTGCAGAGTTGCATATTGATGATTTTATAAATTCTGTAATGATGGTGTCCCATGAATTGCGACAACATTCTACCTCCAGGTGAATCCTTACTGGGATTCACCAATATTTAAAGCGGCAAGCTTTGCTGCTGGTCTTCGCAAATTTCCAAAGCTGGTTTGCAATAAAGCTGATCGGACTTGTCCATCCTTCGCGGTGAAAACTTCTTTGATTATACCTTTAGCCCATTTACTTCTTGGCAGGCTTGGATGACAAACTATTACAAGCGGTGAAAACTTCTTTGATCATACCTTTAGCCCATTTACTTCTTGGCAGGCTTGGATCACAAACTATTACAAGCTGCCCCACTTGCAGAGGTTTGACTTGTTCCCTCCATTTTGAACGGCATATTAGTGATGGCAGATACTCACTTGTCCACCTTTTCCACAAACGATCTTTCAGGGCTTGCGAAATTCTCCACTGCTTTCTCGAACATACTTTTTCTTCATCGAGACTTGGAGTCTGCGTTGAATTCATGCAACCTATCAAAAAATGGTTTGGCGTTAGTGGTTCTTCGTCATGAGGTGACATTGGGATATCTGTAAGAGGACGGCTATTTATAATATTTTCGGCTTCAATTAGGGTACTTCGGAATGTTTCTAGACGAGGAGCTTCCTCCTTTAGCACTCTAAAAGTCGTTTCACGCATTGAACTAATCTTTCCCAACATCAACCAGCTGCTGGATTTGCAGGACAGTTGAACACCCACTCTATTCCACTGTTAGTACAGTCTTGTTCAATGCGTTCAAAATCGAATAGTCTTTCTTCATGTCGTAGCATTTTTTGAGCTCCAACGAAATTAGTTCCATTATCACTACGGATCCGTACGGGTGTGCCTCGACGATTAATGAAATTTCTTAAACAGACTATGAAAGCATCGGTTGAAAGATCTTCGGCTACCTCCATGTGTATTGCTCTGACAGTTAAACACGTAAACAACGCAACCCAGCGTTTTTCTCGACGGCGACCAATAGTGATGAATAATGAACCACAGTAATCAACCCCTGTGTACCTAAACGGACGAACATAAGGAGTGAGACGGTCGACTGGTAGCTGCCCCATCATCGGCGTGCTGGGCTTGGCTGAGTTGATGACGCATATTGGACAACGTTTTTTGACTGCGGCCAGTACTGTACGAATGTGTGGTACCCAGAATTTCTGTCGAATCTCATTTATTGTAAGAAAGTCGTTCTGGTGATGAAGCTTTTTGTGATAATATATGTAATACTAAAAGACGAGTTATGTAATGATGTTGAGGCATGATTATTGGGCGACGGGCCGATAGAGGTAAGTAATAAGCTGCATCGATGCGACCATTCACCTTCATAACCCTGTCGGTATCCAAAAACGGCGTAAGTGTGTACAACGGGCTTGACCTTGACACTTTTTGCTTTGTGAGAAGCTTTTCTACTTCGTCCGGAAATACGTCTTTTTGAATGTGACGACATACATGGACTTCTGCTTCTGTAATCTCAAATAGTTTTAGCTCTCCTGAACGGCGAATACTGGTTTTGATGTTGAATATGAATCGCAAAACCCAGCTCGTTACCCTAAGTAACCTCAAATATGACGAAAAATTTAAAAAGTCAATGATATACTTATCTGTCGTTGAGGCGAGCAGTAAAGTTTTCTTTTCTTCGGCAGCACATTCTGTTGACGTAAGTGGGACTACTTCTTGTGGCCACTCAGATTCGGGGAGTTGCAGAAAGCTCGGACCGTTGAATCAGCGGCTGTGTGAATCGGGTTCCGTCATAGGCTGTCCCCGTGTAGCATCATCGGCAACATTTAACGACGTAGGCAACCACCTCCATTGTGACGGTTGTGTGATAGACATTATTTCAGCGATTCTACCAGCTACAAACTGTTTGTATTCTCTAGTAGTAGAGCGGATCCAGAGCAACACTGTCTTTGAGTCACTCCAAAATACGATATGATGTACGTTAAAGTCGTGGTATTCCACAACTGTCTTCTGAAGTCGGCTTCCCAGGACTGCGGCCTGAAGCTCCAAGCGAGGAATTGTCATTCCCTTAAGGGGAGCACAACGAGCTTTAGCAACGACAAATGCGGTATCGACGGCTTCTCCTTTGCATACACGTAGATAAACGACGGCTGCATATGCACTAGAGCTAGCATCCACAAACACATGCAACTGCACTTCATCTGCTTTAAACAGCAAACCGGAATAGTATCGCGGAATCGACAGACTTGTTAACTTTTGAAAGCGCGTCCACCATGATGTCCATTGCCTTACAAGTTGTTCGGGAATTGGCTCGTCCCAGTCGGTTTGACGTTTCCACAAAGACTGCATTAGTATTTTCATATATATAGTTACATTGGCCAGAAACCCGAAAGGATCGTATATCGCCATTACAATTCCTAACAGCTCCCGCTTCGTTGGTGGTCGTATGCAATCAACAACTTCTGATTTCATCTTGTGGAATCTTACGTGAAACTCAAAACAGTCAGTGCTGGTATTCCAGCACATACCCAGTACCTTATCGGCGTTAGACTTTCGTTCCATGTCTACAAGTTTATCTACCAAGTCGTCTTGACCATTTAACTTCGCTTGAAGGCCTTTATTATTAGACACGAAGTTGCGTAATGTAAATCCTGCAGCAGAGTTAATTTCAATTGCCTCTTCGATGACTTCCTCGGCTTCGTTAATGCTCGTAAAACTAATAACTAAATCATCTACATACATGTTGTTTATTACAGCAGACGATCCACGTGGCATTTGGTTTTTAAATTTTAATGCATTGACATTTTTACGTAATCTGCGCAACATGGTGAGAATGCCGCTCCAAAAATCATCGAAGACATAACGTAGGTCTGAACCGGCTTGTAGGGATCTCCATCGCGCCATAAGAACCTTTGAGAGTTTTGGTCGTCAGGCTTGATGACCACTTGGGAGAACATTTCTTGAACGTCTGCCGCGACAGCTATAACTCCTTGACGAAATTTGAAAATGATTGTCAGCTATGGTTGTGCATGTTCAGGTCCTTTAAATAAGGTTGAGTTTAACGCGACATTAGGCGTGGCAGCTGCAGCGTCAAACACGATACATAGCTTAGCCGGCTTGTGCGGGTTGACCACCCCAAAATGTGGTAGGTACCATGTAGCAGAAGTTATGCGTGAGGCCTCTGCAGGCTTTAGTTATCTAGCATACCATTTTTCGATGTATTTCTGTATTTCACGTTTATAACTAGCAGCGTAAGTGGTATCCTTTGCCATGCGAACTTCCAGCTTCTGTAAGCGATGGAGCGCCATATCATAACTAGGAGGAAGCTCGGTGACATCCTTTCTCCATAACAGACCAACTTCATACTTGTGCCCCAGAAACTTTGTTGAGTTCTCTAAAATTTGTCTTGCACGACGGTTCTCGTTCGATTCCAAAACAACATCAGTTCAACGAACGCCAAAGTTCTCTACTGAAAAATATTCGCTGACCAATTTGTGCAAAATGTGTAGCGATTGGGACTGTGTTTCGCGAATGCACAAGACGTATGGCTGCTTGATTGATTTGTGAGAGACCGGACCGTAGGCTACCCACCCAAGACGTGTTTCAATGGCTATTGGCTGTTCTGGTCCTGCATCAACTACGTTTTGAGCAAGACCTAAATAGCTGTTGTCTATACCTAGTAAAATTACTGGTTTAGCATTTACGTAACTCATGATAGGCAATGATAGACAATGGGAAAAATTATTTTTATCAAACGATTGTTGCGGCAAATTTAACGACTGTACAGTGTGGACATTGTTAAGACTGAACTCTTCAGATTCACTTATAATATTAACAGAAACCTTACGCGCATTTTCTCTACTTTGACTTTCTCCATACCATCGTAGTGTTAATGGCACATTGGGACCACGAAGACCTAATTTGACGGCAACATTTTCCTCGAGAAGTGTTATAGATGACCCTTCGTCGAACATGGCATAAGTAGATATATGTATTTCCATTGGGTCCTGACAACGTTACTGGGAAAATTTAAAAAGGCTTGAGCAATTTTCATATAAACAATTTAAGACGCGTTCGACATTTTCTGTACTTGACTGAGTTATACCCTGATGCAGTAATATGTGGTGCATACGCTTGCACCCGTTGACCGAGCATACCTTGCTTTGTCGGCAGTTTGACAAACCATGCCCCTTGCATAAACACCCAAAACACAAATGGTTACTTTTTACCAAACTCCATTTTGATTGAACATCGCGCGCTAAAAACTCAGGGCATTCAACCAGCATGTGTGTCTGTCCACACTCCAAACAATTGTTTTTTTGTTCAGGCAAGTCGTCCCTGTATAAAACTCGACGAGTAGTACCTCCGCTCTGGCGAGAAGTACTGCGTGGCTGCGTAGTTGACGTTGACTGCGCTACGCTAGCTTGAACGTGACGCAAAGACAGGTCGGAAACTCTTGGTAACAATGAAACGAACTTGGCTATACTGCTTAACCATTCGCTGAACTCTTCTACGGTTGGAAATGGTAATATGTTCACGACACGTTGACTCCATTCATATTGCTTGGATGGGGGCAACTTTCCCACCAAACTTTCTAATAGTGTGGGATTCATCAAATGATGTCCGCATCTAGCAGACTTGAAAAATGCGACAATGTTCCTTACCCTGTTGGCAAAATCAAGAATCTGATCTAGCTGGCTCTCACTTATCGACGGAAAGCGTTGAACCTTTTGCAGCTGCGACTTAATGAGTAGCTCAGGACGACCAAAGTTGAATTCCAGCTCTCTAATGACATTTGGTACATCTTCTGGATAAATTAATAGTGAAGTTACAGCGGATTTGGCTGCACCATGCAAGGCTTTATGTAGGCGCATGAGATTTTGTCTGTTGCTGTATTGGAATTCAATGGTAGTGTCATTATAGTTGGCTAAAAATAAGGGCCAGTCCTCCGGATTTCCATCGAAGGATGGCAATGGAAACAATTTTGCGGCGGAATTGTCCATAAATGTTAAAGAGGCTGTGTTATTGATTGGCGTTTGCAACGTTCGTGTCGGCATTTGTGTTGACGTAAATTGTGGCTGAGATTCAGTTGGCGCAGGCGTTTACGTCGACGTTCGTATAAGAGGCACGGCGTTGTCGGGTACGGCAGCGTTGGCAGAGCTGTCGCCGATTTGTGGCCTAATACGCAAAGCATCATTTCGCAATTCTGCAACACATTCCCGAAGAGATGTTATGCATGAAGCCAGTGAGGCAATCTCGTCGCTAGGTACGGCAATTGGTACTTGTGTTGTATCTTCTGAATTTTTCATGTCGTTAACTGTTGAACTGTATTCTGAATCGCAAGTACATAGATACTGAACTGCTGTCATTGTTCTCTGCTTCAGCTTTTGACTCCGTGTTTCTTACAATTTGCTTCGCTTTTAATCTTGTTAGCATTGAACGCAGTAAATTTACGCAGGAAACAATTTTGGAAACTAATGTCGTCAAAATGAAAAAGACGAAGTTCTGTTTTAGAATATACTTTCCTTTTATTTGTAATTCAGTAACAAAGATTTATAGTTATGCTTATTCAATTTATGGCTTACGATGACAATGACAATGTTCAAAAATTGTATGTTTCCTCGCGCTTGGTAAACTTAAAATGAATCGAATTTTCGCGAAGAAATTATGTATATAATGCAATGTTCAAAGGGATATATATAAGTATATAAGTACATGTAAAGATATTTCAAGGAATTCGCAAATGATCAAATTACATATCTAAAAAACGCATACATATTAGATATACACAAATACATTTATGAAATGATATTAGAATTTGAGCGCATTGAGAGGATTCGAAGTTATTATAGATTGGGAGAATTCGAAGTTAGATACATACATGAATATTACATATATATGTTTTACAGATTGGGCTGCAGAGTTGCATATTGATGATTTTATAAATTCTGTAATGATAGTGTCCCATGAATTGCGACAACACTATTCGTCCTGAAATGTAAGGGAAGACTTATTGTCCAACTTTTTGAGAAAATGTATGTTGATTTCATGTCCAAAGGAAATCTTTATTTTAATTATGTATAGTTGAAAGTGCCATACATTACGAAATCACGGAAAGAAGGTTGTCTAAAAAAATGCTAATGTTAGATTAGTGGCCATATGATCCATTGCGAGGCCCAGAAGAAGATTCCCCCCTGCCTAACCGTACACGTGCTTAAACCATCCGGATTTTATAGAAGCTTGACACTCGGTTTCCAAAATTTTAGTAGATTCAATGTTATTCTCAGTTAATAGATGTTCGAGGCCTATCCTCAACTTGCGAGATCACGAATCTCAGAGAGGACTGTGTGCTGGATTTCCAAAAATTTAAAATCTTGCAACAGCTCCTCTTCTCGCACACTCACCCGCTTCCTCGTTGATAATGTATTGCCGAAGATATTGCAGAGATCTGTCTCAGACTCACCAGTCATTCAGAGAAGTAAACCTTAAAATTGTAGCTGAAGTCGATCTCCGTGATCCGTTAATTGCATCCCTCTTATTCCACCCCGACTCACTCTAAAATATAGACATGATTCTTATCCATCGACTGACTGGACTGTTGTGTCTGCTTGTCTCTGGCAAAGTTGACCATCTCTACGTCGTCGGCAGATGCAAGTAATTATACGTATAGTAAGAGTTCCAGAGACTGCTCGCTGTGTGACTCCTCTAGGCTTTTCCAAAAAACTTGAAGGATCAGAATTTTTAGGGAGATATCTCTTCAAGTGCATAGTTTCTGATGTCGATTCGAAATTATCTCTCTGTTCGCTTTCAGTAACGCCAGTCATGTAAATTTTACTTTTTTGAAGACTTTTCAAGCTTCTATCCTGAGTACCCGTAGCTATTTTATCCACCACTTCGCCTGTTACTTTGAGGCAGTGCTTTCAAGACGCCTTACTAGATAGGCATAATTAACAGAGTTTATAAGGCGACCTACTACAGCTCATACATCGGATACCAGACAACGGTACCGGATCCAGGTTGTCATACGAAGATCCCTTAAGTGATTTTATATCGGCCAAAGACTGACTCTACTTGATCGCTTATTCACCAGCTCTACCAGCTATACCAACCACTAAGATCACCTCCCGCTGTCTCGCCCACATAATGAGGTTGCGGAAGGATGCTAGTAAGGACGACTGCTCAACTCATACTTTAAATTATTGTATTAGTTATTCCTATTTTGAAAATCTCGCAAAAATCCGTACATTTACAAGAGGCAACCTCTTGCGCAAAAAGCAAAATAAGCTACTTTAAAAATTCGTTGGGGTGCCTGATTTCGTAGAAGAGTTTTGTATAAATGTAGGGCTTGATGTAGGGTGACGGATTGTGGACGAAGAACGAAGACAGAGTACTCATCTTAAACTTACCAAACTGGACGAAAAAGAACGATAGACGAGCAAAATTTGGAATACACAGCAGTTGAAGTACGAGGTTGAAGTAGGACGGCCGCGATTAGAAGATGCCACTGTGCGTATTAAGTTCTTTTACTTAATAATTTAATTTTAACTTTTATATTTTGTAAACCTACTATACACACGTTTTTGCAATAAAATGTAATTTGTGAATAACGTACACGAAGCTATACTAATTTATTTGGTGTGGAGTCTTAAGAAAGTCCAGCAGATATTCCTGACCAACTAGAAGTCCTACATAAATACCATAATTAATTTTAAATCGCCTGCAGTCATTTTCTCCGATTATATTACAGCCACGAAGCTGATGTTCAACTTATGTATTGAAAGTTGAAAATATCCGAATTTCATAGCATATGTGGCGTGTTTTGTGCATTTGTTTATACACATAGCTGTGCTAGTTCTATACATATGTATGTACTGTGTATCTATTTATGCATACGCATCAAAATTCTATCCGAATTGGATTAAGTACTTAGGACATTAAATTTTATAGCTATTTTAAGTAGCATTGCAGGCATTTCCCAAACTTATGTTGCTGCGATCTAATACACATACCAACAAATTAATTCAAAAACTATCATCATTAGAAACTAGACTTCCACTAATTCATTATGTAAAACCTAATGAAATGAGTGTTATGCTTCATACTTGTGCATGCATGTGTGTGTGTAAGTATTGATGTAAATATAGTAATGCCATCAAAACTTCCGTAATGAGCTGATTATGCAATTGTATTGTTTGATATACATCATATACTCATCACTCATATAACAAGTGTTCACAGTTCTCTGTTTTATAAAAAATAAGACTTTTTTGGATTTCATTACACGGTTTATTTTTGCTTCAACTGACCAAACTACCTTCACCCAAACTTCTTTTGTCCAATTTCCGCATTATCTGGTTAAATAGAGTTTAAGTTGATTATGCCTTGTAGTGAGCAGAGGCTTTTTGATTTGTGTTCTCTTTTTAACCTAGCTGCGCTTCTTCCAAATGGTTTCTATAGAAACATTAATATTCTCATTTTCTTTTAAGGCTTTGAGTATCCCGACAGAGTTTCGTATTTTAACTGTCTCAGATTTCTCACAATGGACGGTTTCAGAGAGAACATCTTTCTGCCCTCTTTATTGGGACCAGGCAAATTTGGCATATTTTTGCGGACTTTGGCTACTGCTCAAGGTGGATCCATAGGAGGTGATAGCAAGATAATCAAGGCGAATCCGTTGTGCATTTTCGTTGTGTAATTTTGCGAGTGAAATGTCAAAATCTGAACAAATATATTTTGTTTGTGTAATTATGTTAGTGGAATGCAGAATGGGAAATAAGAACAAGCATTCATCCCATGGGCTGCTATCACCTTACATGAATCCGCCTTCCTGCTACTCCAACTGAAGCTTTCAGGTTCGTTTAACAAACACAACATTGTATAATATATATTATATTATTGTAATGTTTGTGGACGTTTCATAGCAAGCGATGAAAAATGTGGCAATGTGAGTGATTGTTTTTTGGAAGCCTATAAACAATATTTCTCGCAAGAGTTTATCACTGACGTAAACTATGCCCCTAAAAAAGTTTGATTTAATTGCTATTCAAGTGTTATGCAATGGAAAAGTGAAAAGAAGAAGGCTAAGCCTTTTGGTATACCAATGATGAGGTTAGACAACAGCCCGCATCAACAAGAAATTTGCTATGGATGTATCAACTACCATAAAACTTTGAATAGAAGGAAAGCAAAGAATAATACTTATGTAGCAGTGCCAAGTGTCCAATTACCATTACCGCACTCAGAATTCGTTCCAGTACCAACATACCGAAGTATTGATCTTCAAACAGATATCAGTACTACAACCGCCGCTGTTATATCCATGCATTTCTTCTCAGACTACGACCCTGGTGAAGGTACATCCTATGAAACATCAAAGGACCCAATCCTAGTCACACAAAAGCATTTGGATGCAATTGTTGCAATTTTGTGTTAGACTCAGAAAAAATCAGAACAACTGGCTTCATTTTTGAAAGGAAATAATTTGCTGGCGAAAGGTACCAAAGTAACAGCATATCGAAAACGCCAAAAAGAGTTAGAAAAGTTCTTCAATGTGAATGGTGAAAAAAATTTCGCTTATGGCAACGATATCGAAAAGTTAATGGAGACGATAGGGTTAACCTATAAAAAAGATGATTGGCGTTTATTCATCAATAGTTCACTAATCAGCTTAAAAGTTGTGCTTTTTCACAAGACGAATAGAATGCCGTCTGTTTCAATTGCGTATAGCACTGACACTAGTGAAAATTTCGATAATTTGAAACACATTCTGGAAGTAGTCAAATATAACGAACATCAGTGGCGCATTTGCTGCGACCTCAAAATGGTTTCATTGATTACAGGCTTAACAGCATCTGGCCGTCCAAAATATCCGTGTTTTTTGTGCGATTGGGATTCACGATACGGAGAAGGTATTAAAGGAAGAAACCAGTACAAACAGCATAACTGGAATAGTCGCATTGGACGGAAATGACCTAAAGACAATAGGCTACACGAAAGTCTTAATCCTAAAATGAAAATTGTGGTGCCGTTGCTCCACATTAAACTTGGCATTGCTAAAAATTTTTTGAAATTTATCGCAAAAAGACCAGCAGTATTCAACCGCTTAAAACACATTTTCCCAAGACTAAGTAACGCCAAAATTCAGGAAGGGGTTGTTAATGGTCCCTACATACGGAAACTAATGAGTCGTCAAGATTTTGACCAAGTTCTGCCAAACTGCGCTTCCATTTGAAAAAAAAAGGTAACTATAGAGTGTGCATATTTTGAATTCCTAGACTTTTCTAATATCTTTGTCAGAGTGCACAATTTAAACATGTTAACGATTGAAAACTATTTTCGTTTCAGGCACAGAGGAAAGAAATCTCCAGATGCAATTCTCGCTGAAATTTGTTGGTGGTATAAAACACCTTTGAAGAAGAGGAAGACGAGGAAGAAGGGGAAGACAAAGATGAAATTCCAGAATATCTGTTGGACAAAATTATCGACCAACACTGAAAAAATTGGTACATAGAAATGAGAAGAAAATTAATATTAAGCTGGAAAACGCATGCTTTGTATTATGATTGTTTTCTGATCAAATGAAATTTATTGAAGAAACTGAGAAGCATATTATAGATCAAACAGAAAGCAAAAAAGACTTAGTTTTGTGGAAAATATGTTCAAAAAGCATGAAAAAAAAGTCCAACATTTTGCTTCATAAGTACTACAAAAATTTTCTAAATCAATTTGGCAATAATTTGGCTTTAACAGATTGAAAAAATATTAATTAGTCGACGAGTTATAGCCAAAAAACCATATAAACAATATGCGAAGGTCGATTAAAAAAAATCGAACTAACGTAAACAAACGCCGCGATACGGGTCTTCTAATTTAGCCTCTATTTTCACCCTTCACTCTCAGAATCGACCTAACTTTTGCTAGCCTGAATTTGTTCCACAGTGTTATTGAACTTAAGTGAAACTTAAATGTCACAAGCCCTTACTTTAGTATTTCAACCGTTAAAAAATAACACAAGTATAATACCGATGTAATGCTTAAATTAAAATTGTAAAATCGTTACCCAATTTTGAAACGTTTTAATCAGAATTTTTAGGAAACTTTTGGATGTGTATCATTTATTTTTACCAGTTTTTTATAACTTTTTTTTTAATTTAGGGTTTTCACATAAATGATAAATTTTATGTCGAATCACACATTAATTTGTTTTTTTGGACTAGTGGTCTTACACGTCTTCTAATACACAAACTGCATCTATAAAAAATCCAAGGAAATTTTCTAACCCTAAAAAGTTTCCCACGATAATACCAAAATTCACTTTGCTACAAACTGCATAGCCTAAGTATTCTGATTACAAAGTTTGAAATTTTATTGAATTTTAATTTTTCTTGAAAATTTGACGTACATATATGATTTTTGTGAAGTCAACGAAATATATTTTTTTTAAATAACGAACAAAATACTCATCAAAATATTAGGAATATTATGAAAAATTTCCATGTGGTCAACTTTTGGCGTAACTGTAAGTTTTCCTTTCGAAACCCGCTGATACTGTTTTTGCCTTAAAATCAGTCTTAAAACCACTATTCGTATAAATATGCTGTGAGGAATTGCACAATGAACTTTTTATGAAACACTTTTCTATTGCAGACTTTGCGTTAAAAACTCGTTCCTGCACAAGTCACGCAATAAATCCACGGTACGATATGGTATCTGGGTGTAACTCTCAATAAGAGATTAAGTGGAGACCCATCTCCTCGACTTGCGTTCGTTTAAACCTTGAGAAAGGTATAAAGAGTGATTTTATTATTTTCTACTGAAATAGCCAAACGGTCATTAAGGCTTTAAATAGTACTACAACACTCTTCCCCTCTTGATATAATGAAAATATATTTAATATTTTATTAACGAATATCATCTGCATCACATTTGGGAATATTTATTTTTGGATACAAATCTTAAAGGGCGAAAGCACAACAATATGCAAATACCTTTTATGCAGTCCATTTATAAAGACTTCAATATTTATAAAACTGAACTGGTTATTTTTCCGGGCAAGTCTCTCAATGCATTCAATGTTTTTAAATTCATAAAGCTCACCATAAAAAACACTACGCGAATGAGACAAAACTGCCGCAAAAAAAATTAAATAAACCATAAATTGGCATCAACAAAATTTATGGTCATAAATAACCAATGAAGCCCAAATTTTTATGAGCGCTTATTTCTTATACAACAGAGAGAGAATGAAATGCACGCGCAAAGTTTCTTTTATTTTTAGTAAAAAAACTTTTGTCGAAATTTACAAACTTTTTTATATTACGACGGATACAATT
This sequence comes from Anomoia purmunda, assembly GCA_951828415.1. Lineage (NCBI taxonomy): Eukaryota > Metazoa > Arthropoda > Insecta > Diptera > Tephritidae > Anomoia > Anomoia purmunda. Next base: position 92,734,723 of record OX639996.1, read on the forward strand.
TCTTGCACATAGCACTTTCAAAATTTAAAAGTTTTTCATATTAATATATAAAAAAAATTTGAAAAGTTTCAATGTTGCACGACCTTCACCCAGAAAAAAAACTTTTCGCGTACACTAACAGACAGTAACCTTAAATGTCATTTGTATGTCGCACACACGCACGTGCACGTACAAACAAATGTGTATTTTAGTATGGATATTGTTATGTGCAACATGCCATACTGTGTTACGAGTTCATTCAGTTACATGCCACGTATGCTAATGAGTAGCGTTGACGCGTACGGCGAAATGATATTATAACTACATACCGTTACGAGGATGCGTTTAAGTGAAAACAACAACATATGTCATATACTATATGAAGCTCATTTTACTTTCGCCGGTATTGCAACAAAAATATGCTGATTTGTCACACAATTTCCACGCTAATACGCCAATGGTGATAACTGCATTAGGTAATAGCAACGGCATGAGCATCAGCTGCGTTTGGCTACGCGGAGGTCGTGGATCGTAAGAGTTAATAATCACTACGCAAAGCTATGTAGTCAGGTATAAACACGGTAAGTCCATTTCACAAAAGCGCTACTTAGATGTTTGAAAATATATTCCACACGTACGGAAAAACAAACATTTGTGATATTAAAAATATGATCTAGATTGTTAAAAAATGGTGTCCTCGCAACACTAATTTTAAACCAAATTCAAATATATATCTAAGAAATACAATTTTTAGCAAAACGCAACAATCAACGAAAAAATAGAGTTATCAGTTTTATAGCTGACGCCACAATTATGTATGTATGTATGTAAATATCTTATATATAAAAATCTAGTGTTCTGGTGTTTGCGGTCGAACTCCTCCAAAACGGCTGCACCGCTTTTTATAAAATTTTGTATGTATATTTGTTAGGTATGAGAGTAGGTATATTTTATGCTTGGGAGAGGGTTACCACCTGCTTAAAAAGTCAAATTTAATTGAAATATATACAAAATATAAGAAATATTAAAATATGGGTGTCGAACACTTCGTCTCGGTAAGAAAGTTCAGAGCTAATTTTAAGAGGATTGCCACCTGCCGAATTTAATTAAATTATACGCAAGTTATATGAAATAATAAAATATGGGTGTCAGACGGTTCATTTCGGCGAGGAGAAGGTTCATACCTATATTTTCGAGAGGGTGCCACCTGTTTCAAAATTTAAAATTTAATTCAATGAAACACAAGTTATATGAGATATTGAAATTTCGTTGTCAAACGGTGCATTTCGCTGAAAAGAAGGTTCATAGCTAGTTGTATTCAGGGGAGGGTTGTCACCTATTTGAGTCGTAAAACTTGTTTAAACTATACACAAGTATATGAAATATTAAAATATGAGTTTCAAACAGCTCGTTTCGCTGAGGTCAACGTTTATAGCTAGCAATATTTTAAATAGAAGTGCCAACTGCTTGAAAAGTCGCATTTAACTACATTGTAAACGGGTTATGTGATTTATTAAAATGTACGAAAAAAAACTGTTTATTTGTATCAAACAAGCTACATGAAATATGCAAGCAATAAGAAGTATTTAGCATATGGAGGGTTTCAACCTGCTTGAAAAGTCGAGAGGTCTGCCACCTGTTTAAAGTGACAGAAACCAATATACGTTTTCTGGTTGCATATGCAAAGGGTATATAGTTAATAAATTTAGGCAGGCAACGTCTGCCTGAGTTTTTTTTAGTATATTGCCATAATCCTTGGGAAATTTCCTTACGTCTTCTTCTTTTACCAATACATCATACTGCATCATCATACAATCAGAAATATTTTCTTAGGGAAAGTTCTGAAGATTAAGGAGTAATGGTTTATACTGCCTTTCTTGAAAATGTTAATTCATATTTCAAGGTCTTTGGCTTTTAATTTTTCGCTATCAAATATCCGGTATTATCGCTAAATCCATTGCTGCTCGATACTTGGATATGTTATGAAAATGCGACCGCTGAATCCAAAGTCACGTGTATCATATAGCCCGTAAGACTCAATATTCAATTTGATAAGAAAACTGTATTAGTTGCACTAATTTTGAACTACATATACTAATCGGCTATGTGTAGACAACGTTACCCGAGTTATACCGAGAACTAGATTTCTCAAATTTCTCGAGTATCGAAATACTCGTAGATTATACGAAAAATCAGACTACGAGGGATTCAGCGATAGCCTCAATAATCTATACTTTAATAAAACAGTAAATGGGTCGCGTATATACATTGAATGACCAAAAGTGATGCAGGGGAGTTAGAATACATTTGGACCGTTTTTAGAATTTTTGTCTGTTTGCCTGTTTGAACACACTTATCTCCGAAACTCCTGAATGAATTTTCATGGGGTATTAACTCAGGCATACCATCAAAATATTAAATAAGGAAAAACATTGTATATATTGTATTTGATGTTTGCTCTTTGAATTTATCAATTTAATTTAAAGCTATCGGGCAATCAATGTTTTAAATTAACTGAGTAATTTTGGCATACACATGCGGATGATATCTAAATGTAAATGTCAGGCTCTCTAGAGAAGATAGTTGACTTGTGATCTGCTTCCAATAGAGACTTGTCATCCATCAACGCCTAAACCTTTCTCTCACCTTTGTCTTAACTGCGACTATGTGCTACCGATTAAGTTTCGCAGTTATTCCACCACTCTACATATATAGGGGATAAACTCGTTTGTGTGAAAAGTAGCTAATCTCAGTTATACTTTAAATTCTGGCTTTACATGTTTTGGCCACGTCAACTCTAATATTATTAAGGTTTTTAAAACCTTGAGGAATTTAAGTTTGTCTACTACATTCCCTCCGATCAATATTAGACGAATTTATATTGCGAGTAACAGAATAGTGTGGAATAGTATAGGATAGTACAGAATAAGAAAGAAAGAAATCAAATCCAGCAACTGAGAGCATAAAGTATAAGGCAGTATTTTATGGGCTGCATAAAAGAGTTCTAAAAATGCGATAAAAGTAGCCTATGAGTAAAAAAATCAGAAAAGCTGAAACTGGAGCGAATAACGGCAGCCATACATATGCTTTTGCACTATGCAGTCGACTTGATTATGAAAGCTAAATTTCAGACCGAAAAACAAACCTCACTTACTTTTTCCAGTTTACTACATGAAATTTAGTATGAATTTATAGATCGGTTAAGATGAAAGTATGACATTTTCAGTATGTTTGTTATTTTTTTTTAGAAATATAAAATACAGGAAAAATTTTTGTTTTGAATTTAATTTAAATCGCACAATAAAAGCATTGGCAATCGCACCTGCAGCATACTTTTCTAATATCATCAATGCCTAGTAATAAATACGGATTTTCTGAATAACTCTGTATCCGCTATAGGTACCATTTTTCGTTAGCGTGTTTTTCATCGCACACCAATTATAGTTTCTAATTTCTGCATAAGGTTGACGGCAGAGTACACGCTATAAGCGGAGCAAAGCAGTAAAGCTATATCGTGCTATAAATAGCATCATGTATTTTCTTATGTGTTTGCTTGATGCATGTCAGAGTGTAAGCGAAGAGCAAAGCGTATTCATGCTATAAATGAAGCGTGAAGCTACAAAGTATGTTGTGAACTGCTTTATAGCATGAATTTGCTTGAATTTTTGATATTCTTCTTGTTTTCTGTCCTTTTAACAGCTGTTTCGCGCTTAAATTATTATGTGTTTATGGAAAGTGAAAAGTAGTTAACTAAATGACATTTATATTACATTAAATTGACATTTATATTAAGCAAACTAGCATACACTCTGACATGTGATAGCTTTGATTATAGCAAGAAATATTATCGCTTCAATCTTCGCTCCGCTTATAGCGTGTACTCTGCCGTCAACCTAACTTGCTTCTAGCGTATTCGCTTTTCACAGACGTATTTCTTATCGATCCAGAAGTATGCATTTCTAATATCATCATATCGAACCACAAATACGGCTTTTATCAAAATCTCGATTCCAGCGCTTTGTAGCGGATCCAATTGGTTCATAAATAGAGATTTTCTAAATCACTCACATCTAGGCCACCTAGCGGATTATTTAGTATATTGGGCCGTTTTAATGTAACCTAGCTGCAAAAGAACGCTCCAACTAGGATAAAATTTCCTTTATTTGCAAAAGCAACCCTGTTACCCTCATTCATGAAAGTTGCGATTTGTTTAGTGCTATTTTGGGGCGGAAAATAGTTGTGCCGGCAATTTTTAGGTTTATGTAGTTATGTATATACAAATATTATGAAAATAAAAACGAATTAGGTCTTTAACTGAAACTTCGCATGTATTTTCCTCCGGCTCATTCACAATAGCGCAGTTTTTTCGACTTCCCAACACTACATCTCAGGTCGGATATCATTTAACCGAGTTGGATCAACTCGCATATTTTTCCGAGTTAGTGTTGTTGCTTTACATGCAATTCGTTTTCCTACCTAGTGTTCTTTTGCAACTAGGTTACAAAAAAACCAGCCAAATATAGCATGTGACCACCACGACACGGTCCTAAGAAATATACTGTTTAATTTGGCTAAAATCCTTTCATTAGTTTTTAAGGTATGACTTTTCATACTTAAAGAATACTACCCGAGACACTCTAGAACTTACAAGAATAAGACTAAACAAATATTATCAAAGGCAAAGTTACACACTCTATTGACTAAATATGATCTGAGCCAAACTAGAAAAGTTGAGTAAAAGCCCCGCCCTGTCAACTTAGAGATTATTATATTAGTTGATGTATATTGGAATGATTTTCGGTCATCCTTTGTCAAGTTTGGTTTGGAGACAAAACGGTTTCAGTGTTGTTTTCAAAGTCTTTAGCCAAATCTATATCAACTTGTACACCCAACTTAAAGGCAGTACAAAAAAAGCTAAATTGGTTAGAAAGACTACCACTGCCTTTGGCGAAGCCATGTTCGTTTGGAGAGCTTGACATTACATTCAACATCATTAAGTGTAAGAAAACACCAAGGTCGCGCCACATACATACATATCGCCATAAATAAGTGCAACTCAATGTATGTGCTTGTTCTAGACTACTATCGGACTAGTAATTTCGGAACCATTTCTCCACTATTTCGGGTACATGGCATGACTATTTCGGTACCTTTTTCATGACTCGGAACTAGTTTGGAGTGACTTCGCGCACAGTTAAGGACCAGTTCAGGACTGCTTTGTATTGGATCTAGTTCGAAGCTAATTTGGGACTGAGTTCATAATAGGATGTGGTTTCGAGCTAGTGCAGTCTCAAATTAGTTCTGAATGAGCAAAAACGAAAATTGGTACATACGTACAAAAAATTTCTGAGTAAGCTGCACGCGTGCTGTTTTGTAAATATGAGAAGTGATGCACCCTAATATATATAGTAAATGTATATTTATATATGAATGTATGTATATAGCTATGTGGAAATCCACTCTAACGATTTGGATGAAATTGTATAACTAAATTACTGTTTGCCTTTTACGTTTATCTAGATATGTGCCGTCCGCGAGAATATTCGTATGAGATTGCCACCTATTTCAAATTGCCTAACCATTAATTGAAATGTCATAAAGTAATAAGTAAAGTATCATATGTATGAAATGTATTTTAAAAGTTGTAAATGTAGATATTTTTTCTTTGGAAAATCAAAGGATTCAGATAATATTTTGCAATCCAAGTTTATCGAAATTGTGTTATCCCCGGAAATAATCGTATGATGTAATCACCGAATCGAAGTTTTCAAAAAATTATAATTATAAAATCCGAGTATTGGTACCAAATAAAAGGTATAAACCAATCAATCCGGAAGCATTTTTAAATATTACTTTAATTAAACAAAAATCTGCGTTGAGCCTCTACGTAATACTTACAACAAATTTTATTTTTAATGCCTTTTTAATACTTACATTCAAAAACAAAGTTTATTCCAAATGCTTTATTAAGTTGGAAATTTCACCTGTCATAATTTTTCTTCTTATAAAACACTCCAAATGTATTTAGCTTTAGATAATTTAAGGGTCAAAATTTAACTTATTTTAATTGTCTGTCAAAATATTTTAAAAAGTTTAGGAATTCTGAGGAAATCTCGGTTACCTAGATACCATTTTGTAAATAACCCAAAAAAAAAAACAAAAAAAAGTTAGCAATATATATATAATGGTGGTTATATACAAAATTATGTTTAAAAAATTCAGTATTACGCTTAGAATGCAATAAGAAATGATGGAGTATCATGACATTCCTTAGTAACTTCCTTCATCAATCAAAATTTTGTTTTAGTTTTGCAGCACTAATAAATTATTTGGTGTATGTTTCTAGCCATTTTTACGACAGACTAAACTTCTCGAGTAAAGCAACAAGTAAACTGGCCACAAAAAACTACATACATACATACACAAATATCAACCAACTTGAATTTCCAAAGTACAACTCATAGCATTTTGCTTTGCGTTACGATTTGTAAGAGATTGAACATAATTGGACCGGGTACGAATGGCTGCGATTTCACTCTAACAAAACTAAGAGCTTTTGAAATTTTATGATTTCTTGATATTACGGAACACAACAAAATCTGACGATCTGATGTGGCAAAGCTTATCAATAATTTGGATAACAAAGTCATGTATACAAGGCTACCAACTATTATTAAGGGCCTCTGTTATTATTAACCCACTTATTTGTTTTTTAAACTTAGCAGACGAACCTAAGAAAGTTATATAAGTAACAAGTGACATTTGGCAGTCGACCAGTGAAACACGTGATATTTGGGGTAACCGCAAAAAAGTGATGTTTTACATATAGATATGTGTATATCGTATTGGAGGACAATGCCAATATGAACTTCAGGAAACTAGTGAAAGCGAAGGAAATGGCCAAAGCCGAAACCATAGTTCCAACAAAATACATATACATGCATACATACATAGGAAATGAATTTGAATGAAAAACGCGACAAATGTGGTACAAATCGAAATATGTAAATCTAAACATGCCCATACTTGGCATATTCAGCATTCAGTACATTTGTGTATGTACATATGTGTGTATATTATATGCATTTGAACAAGTTTAGTTGCTGTTGCGGTTATAGTAAAATGTGGCAATACCAATGTGCTGCCAATTTTTGTATTGTATGTTGATTGTTGGCAACGAATGTCACACATGTACGTATGTATGTATAATTGTAAGTAAGTATGTGCTCACAGTTTCACACTGCAGCAATCTGCCATAATTGTGGCCATAAGAACTTGTCGCATATCAGCGACAGCAGCATCAGCAGTGGCACAACCATTTCTTGTTTTTGTTTTTTGTTTTTGCATTTGTAAATGTTTTTCGTCGGTTGCTTATTGGGTTGCGTATACGCCATGCTGTGCTCATGCGACGTAGTATGCACTGCTTTTGCTGCGATTGCCGGTCGCTATTGCTTTTTTTTAATTCCAATTTTTGTTCATTTTCCGCCCCAGCGCTTGTGCTTTTTTTACGCTTTTTTGCTTCCGCTCAGAGTGTGGTTGACAAATCTGTTGCAATTTTTTTTATTTTTTTGGTTAGCGCTGAAATTTGTGAATGCTTGCGGTGGCCGCATGGTGTTGAATGCTCATAATTCAGTCGATTGCACTAAATGCTTCCAATTGTAGAAATCAGCGGCATTTAATTGCTATTGAATAAAGAGCGTGTGTGTGGATAGTGTTTTTCAGTAATAAACAGATATTCCATAAAAATTATGCATCGCAAGTAATAAAAATGTGTGCATATTATTGGCGTTGTTAGCTAGTTGAAAACAAATAACGCATTTGTATATACATGTAAAAATTACTTTTTAATTAGTTTGAAAAATTCAAAAAACTATTTTTTGAGACCGAGGTCATTTTTGTATTTGGAGGTGTTTTTTTTTTTGGAAAACACAACCACAGTCACTATTTTCAATTAAAAACATAATTAAATAAAATTATGGTTATTATTGGCTATATAAAATAAATTTTTATTATTTATAAAAATTGTTAAGGTCCGTGTGTGTGTCCATCCATTTTATATGAATATTCATTTTTTGCTCCGATTATATTTTTGATCAGCATTCATTTGTTTGCGCTCAAAGCCCTTTTGAAGTAGAACTTCTTTAGCGGCATGAGAGTGATTTTTCAACTTCACGTCACAAAGTCTCGTCACGATGTCTCAAACCAACGCGCTTTTGTGGTATAAAACAAAGTTAAAAGAAATCCATTTTTTTCGAATAGATGGCTTTAGTAAGCTGTATCACACATTGTATCGAGTGTTTTTTTACAGGTTTGTGTTTCGAATAGAGATAAAACTGGCATTTTGTGGTCAAATCTGGCAACTCTAATGTCATTTATGTTCAGTTTGGTTTGCCATTTCATCATGAACAGGTTGACAAAAGAACAACGCTTGCAAATCGTGCAAATTTATTTCGAAAATAATGGTTCAGTTCGCGAAGTTTACCGCGAGCTCCGTCAATTTTATGGTCGACATAATCGTCCATCAGAGCAATTAATTCGGTTAACCATGGATCGTTTTCGCACTACGTTTACTCTATGTGATAATACGCATCCGCAGAGACGTCGAACAGTGCGCACCGAAGAAACAATTGCCGCTGTAGAGCAAAGTGTTGAAGAGGACCCGAATGAATCGATTCGCCACCGTGCACAGCAATTGGAGCTTTGTCCATCAACTTTATGGAAGATTTTGCGCAAAGATCTTGGCTTGCGACCTTACAAGATCCAGCTTGTGCAAGAATTAAAGCCGCGAGACCATGCAATGCGTCGTGATTTTGGTGTATGGGCCGAAAATGAGATTGATCTCGATGCTGATTTTCATCGCAAAATTTTGTTCAGTGATGAGGCTCATTTTTGGTTGAATGGCTACGTCAACAAGCAAAATTGCCGCATTTGGAGTGAAGAGAATCCACATGAGACCCTTGAAACGCCATTACATCCACAAAAACTGACTGTTTGGTGTGCTCTATGGGCTGGTGGAGTCATTGGGCCATACTTCTTCCGCAATAATGCTGGAGAGGCAGTTACCGTTAATGGAGACCGGTATAGAGCCATGATAACCGACTATTTTGTTCCCGAATTGGATGGCATGAATGTGGATGAGTTGTGGTTCCAACAAGACGGCGCTACATGCCACACAGCGCACGTCACAATCGATTTATTGAAGGAAACATTCGATGAGCGCATAATTTCGCGGAATGGACCTGTAAATTGGCCACCAAGATCGTGTGATTTGACACCATTGGATTATTTTCTTTGGGGATATGTGAAGTCGCTCGTTGGACCTGTAGAATTGGCTTTATTCGAGCCAGCCGCGGCGGCCACATGCCCGAAATCATATTTAAACATTAATGGCATAAAATTATCCTTCCAATAAAGCCAAATTGATGGACCTTAAAACGATTTTCTTGTGTTTTATATCAATTCGAAGTTCTATACCCCTAAAAAAAACACCCGATATAAGTAAATGCGGGTTATGCTATATAAGATAAGTTTTCGTAATCAAAAAAAAACAACAAAGTTCTCATTTTTGTTCAGGCCATGTGCAAAAAATGAGTACTTTGCACTTGTTTGTGGGATATTTTTATTTTCTAATAACGGTAACTTCTTTAACCTTCATTTAAACTAAACTTTTCATTATTGTCATAACAAACTAGTCAGTGCTCTCATACTACTCATTTTTGTCATCATTAATAAAATTAAAAAAAAAAACACAATTATTTTGGAAATGCGCTTGTATTTGAGACTAATAAAAAAATTGTGAGTGTGTTAGAACCTTTGCATAAACGCTCAACAATGTTGTGTAGTACTACGCCTATCCTCTAACTACACTATGCTACAATGAAAATACAATTTACAAGTGACCTAGTAGAGATCGTAGATCTGGTCGAGTGGTTCACAAAAATGTGTTTGAAAATTTCAAAACATCCTCAAACTCTCAACTTATTCATAAAAAACCCAATTTGGCGTGGCCTCGGCTATAAAACAAACTTTCTTTCTTTTAACTTTTTTGCTGTTGATATAACTCTAAAAGAAAAATGTTGGCACTTGTTATATCGATAATGACTTTCGTGAATCTGTGAAAAAAATTTGGAATCAATCTGAAATTCACACAACTTTTTTTTTTAATTTTCAACTTTGGTATATATACGATCTCGGGTTTTCTAATGACGTTTTTTTCTGAAAGAAAAAAGGAATCATTTTAAAATTCAGTTAAGAATTCCAGATGTTATGATGTTTTATCAAAGTTACTTCGAGTCATATTGTTGTGGTATATCGTACATAATTTTAATTAACGAGCGAAATCGTTTTGAATTAACAGGTAATAAGTCTATTGTTAATGCGTTTGAGATGTATTTTAATCGCTCGTACATGAAAAGTGTATGTACCCGAATATCTGTGTACTATGTGATTCACAAATTTAGGACAATCGAACTCAGGAAGGTGTGGTGAGCAGTGGTTACCCTTTCCAAGCCCAATGGGTTGACTTCGCCAACTCTTGCTAAGATCGGTTTTGCAAAAGTTAAACCGTGTAGAGAAAAAAGCGTGGACAGATTATGTCTCGTATGCCAAAATTCTTTCGAAAATAAGCGGAGTTCTGATTTCGTTACTACAGTGGAAGAATTTCGTGATACATATAAAGTAATGTATATCTTCAGTTTTTTCAAAGTTTTCAGTAAAACCGAGTATTTTCATTGCAGTTTCGTTTTTATTAATTTCCCCTCTCTGAAGTAAATGGCATAATTGTTGTTACCTCGAATACAAAGAATATGTTCTAGGTGTACCATAATTAAGGAGTTTGGTATGGAAGGAGTAAGCTTTAAGAGTTTCAAACAAACCTCAAGAATGGGATCTCAAGGAAGTGATGCAAATAATGTTCTGCTATACGATGGCATTCAATGAAGATAATTTTAAGGGAGCTTGAGCTCTTTTGGAACAAAAGCTACAAAGAGAGTTATTACCTTTTCCAAGCCCCCATAACATTTACGCACTCGTTTTGAGAAGTATTTTTGAAGCAAAAATTCTTGAAATCACTAAAAGCCGCGATATTTATCTCTTCCAGAAATTTTGAAAAAGTTGGGAATGTGTTGATTAGAATAAAATCTGAACAAGCATTTGCGCTGATTTCGTGAGGAAAAACATATGAAAATGACTTGAAGTTGAAGTGCTAATGAAATTTTTTAAGGCCAAATTAAAAGAATATGGTGATATGAGCCAAGTAAGATGGATAGCCAGAGGTATTTATTCTTTGAAAATCTCTTTGTTACATATTCAGATGGAAGTTGGTGCAAAGGACAAACGGCGATTATTAGACGTGTTTTTCATTGTTTATTGTAATAACTTGAATGTAGTTTGTCATCAAGATTTATGTTTTTTGAATAGCTTATTTCGGAAGCAGCTTTGAGCAAGTTCTGCCTACACTTATGGTTTTGTTTTGTTGTTTGTTGTTTATTTATGTACATATTTCATTGCCCCACTGCTGCAAGCGTCTACACTTAATAGTAAAAAGATCTCATATATTATCTTAAACAAAACTTTGAAGTCAAATCGACACTAGTTTCCATAATCATAAAAACCTGAAATTTAAAAAAAAATATTGTTTTTGTTCATGCTTGTGACTATACGGAGACTAGTTCCGGGGCACTTTGGGACAATTTGAGACTATTCCAAGACTTGGTCAGCCTCATTTCTGGATTATTTGGAATACTATTCCAAAATAATATTTCGGCACCTTTTTCAACACCGAACAGTTCGGGACTAGTTCATGGCCATTTCGGGCACAGTTGAGGCCTCGGTCCAGAGTAGCTTGTAACTTGTTTCGGACTAATGCTGTGTACTTAAAATATACATATGTACATGCCTAGTACATATGTATAGGTTCACCAGCAGTGTTGACAGTGTCAAAGCCATTGCTCTCATTCCCCCCACTATTTTTTATGGAAACGGCAAAGATATTTTACTTCTATTCAAAGAAACTTTAATTCAAAAATTTTCTTTCTAAAATCATAAGGAAAATAAATATCTTTCAGTTTAAATATATTATAACAAAAAAAAATGTATTTAACAAAGAAAAATATGATGAAAACTCACTTTCATTGGAGCAGAATTTCTTATGAGTTTTAACTATTCACTTATTAACTCATATGGCCACCAATAGACTTAGAACTTTAGATCATTTAAAGAGTCACATAACATAAGCGATTTGTGGTCAAATTTACTAATCAATCAATCAATTTACCGAGCTAATCACTAGGTTTCCATTAAAGTTGTATTTCAATCAAACAAAAAATTATTAATATATCCGGCGTTCTTACCACGGTCTCATCTAAACTTAATTGTTTTCTTCTCTAGAAACGACATTTTCCACTCATCATCTCAGAATTTCATTATATTTATCGCAAAGGCAGAACTTTGTGCCTTTGAAGTAACCTTGTTGGTGCACCTCGTTTGGCAAAAGTTTAGTGCCATTTAGAAATTGCTCATTTCGTACAGTAGACATTTGAAAACTCGATTGTTTATCAATATTTTAACAATATTTAAGATTGTTGGTTATGACTCCTCGGTCGTATAATTTATTAGTATTTACGAGTAATAAGCTCAAGACTGCAAATATAGTTTCATTTCCTTTATAGTTGATACCCTTGACTTCGTCTGCGTAACTTACGACTTTTCCACACTGTAAGGTAGATTTTTGAAGCTAAAATAGCTTTAATGAACTTCAAAACACTGTCTTCTAGCAATAGTTAAGCCGAAGTTGAGTCTAAACAGTAACAGTAATTTGAGAGAAGTTTGTTCTTAGCAGAAATACACTCGGAAGTTTGCCGACGAGTGGCAACTGCCGAGAGGCTTTTCATTCAAAGTCGGATGGTAAGCAGAGGTTTTCTAATCTTAAACACAAATTTTTTCGATATCTCGGCAAATGCGCCGCCTAATGATTAAAATAAAGCCTATGTCCGTGCACGGGTTTAAGGATTATACTGTGCAAATATGATTGAAATCTGTCGATCGGCTTTTGGGCCAAGTTGTGACAAAGAAAATGTTCACATTGGTTTTTGGCTAACCATAAAAAACTTTGTTTATGTATCACACTAATCCTGATGAGGGGTTTGGAAAAACGCTTGGCTGCGATTCTAAGTCTCAATGATAGATTCAAATACCGCCATTCCATATATTAAGTAAAAAGTCATTTACGAAGCTTTGGAGATACGTTCAAAAACAAAAACAAATAAAAACGTCACCTATCCATAATCATTAGTGTTTGCTGGGTAGTCAAATAAAACGATGCAGTAAGTAAGCTCTATCTAGCCAAAGATTTTTCATTTTACAATAATACTAGCTTTTATTCCCATTCAATTATATGCCATTCCGCTGAATTGTTTGAAAACGATTAACTTCATTGTTAGAAAAGCCGTAATGGCATTACTAAGCTAGCTTTACTCTATTCATTCCTTCGTGCCATTATACATAGCTAACTTTTGAGCTCATGATAGTGGTGGAAGAATGCAATCTAGCACCCACACATATAAATTGCACATACATACATATGCACATTGTTCCCACATAAAGGACGATTATCTCTAAGCCAATGCTAAAGCAATCAACTGCGCATTCGTAATTAGTATTTGTTGTTATAAAACACACGCAGGGTATCCCAAATCTGTGTGCACTTTATTTTTTATAATAGAAAGACAGTGAAACGGGAATTGCATGTTCAGCTGTGTAGGAAGCCGCCTACTACTAAGGGATACGTTCACTTTTCGTGTAATTCCAAATATTCACTTTTACGTGACGAGTAGCTCGTTCACTTAACGCGTAATTCGACCCCTGATTGTTTCTGTTGCCGTTTTTGACAGAGGTTCAATTTTAATTTAGTATCGATATTTTGGGTATCTTGTCTACTTAATTCGATATTTATGGGTATCCAATATTTTAAGGCCGATAATTTGAATGAGTAGTGAAATGATTGGTCAACTGCGAACTTGAATAACTGGTCGGAAGATCTTCGTCCAGCAGCGTTGAAGATGAACTATAGACTCAAAAAGTTGCCCGCTTTCCACACTGAATAATTATAATTATGTATGTAAATAGGTTAGGTTAGGTAATATAAATATTTGTAAAATATTTACAGCTACGTTCAACCAAAAAGCATAACCACCTAGACACATACAGTATGATCTCGCTGAACGGAACTAATTGGAATACGGGCAGTTGCAATAACTCAGGTTGCAAAGAAGTTAATTGTCTGTGTTTGAACTAAAACTCAATGCATTTTTTACAGCATAAATTTTGTATACAAACATTATTTCATTTTAATTAAAAGTTGATAAAAGATAAAAAATCTTATCCAGTATTAAGTTTAATTTATTTTGAAATCAAGGCGGATCCTTTCATTATTTTTTAAATAAATCTGACTTTTTTGACTGTTTTTTTGTTCTATTAGATTCTATATTGCAGTTTTGAGCAGGTCGTGAAGTATTAAAATGTTTTGTAGGAAAAGACAAATGAATGCACGAAGAGCAGCGTAGCACGGGCGGAGCGTTTCCAACAATTGCCTCGTCTGCGCTTTCAATTTCTTCCACTTGATCTTCGACTTCGATCTTGACAACTAAAGTTATCATATTATATTCAACCACAGATGAAACCAGTGCAAATTCATTGATGATTTCATTTCCAATCACGGGAATGGTAATTTTAATTAACTCTATCTACAATGTTTCATAATTAAAAGATTTTACTCCTACGATTTATCCAAGAATTATCCTATTGACCATATAATCAGTGCGCACTCTAATTTCCTACAGTTTTAGTTACGTGGGTTCAGATAGTTCGTGGCCATGAGAATGAACAGTATTTCGGCAGACGTCAAAGATTCAAACAGACAAATTAAAACTATCGAGAAAATGAATCAAGCAAGAAACTAAAAATCTACTAACCAACCAACCAACTGATTCTAGCCCGTCCATCCTTGGTATCCGCGATCTTGTTGAAAGTTCATTAACCCACCTAGAATACCTTTAAGATTTGAGATTATCCTTTTAATTATTTAACATTTAATTTTATTAATAACACAGTAGGAACAGAGGGAATTTGAATATTCTGAAATACATTTCACTATGTCATTCTAATTATCATATTACATTTATGAAACCTTTAACCAAAGTAACTTCAATAAAAATGGAGCTATGCATTGGGAAAAAACAAATTGATTTTTGCAAACATTTATGTATATACTAGCAGCCCCGACGGACTTCGTCTCACCCAAAAATACAACGAAACTATTGCAAGACAATTCAATTCTAACAATGCCACTTCAACTTTCATAATCTAGCAGATGACGTTTCGAATTAAATATGGCGGCATTGTACTATTAAACTAAACCAAAAAATTTGCATTCCATTAAACTAAACATTAAATAAATTATTTTTTTAAATAAGAAATTTTCTTAGCAAAAAATCATCTTTATTCGAGTACTTTGTGATACACAATATTTGTCGTTTTTTGTTCCGGTGCCAACACAATCAAAGCAGATGGCTTACCAACACGTGAACAGGCTATATATGTACATACAATTGCCCATTTGAAAAACATTCATTTTCTAAATTTAGACCACAAACATCCAATGATTGGCCTGGCGTCTTGTTAATTGTCATGGCAAACGCAAGACGAACCAGGAATTGAATGAGTTTGAATTCGAAAGGCATGTCTGTTGGTATCAAAGAAATACGCGGAATGAGAACTTGTTCTCCTTTAAACTTGCCTTTGAGAATTGTTGCGTAAATTATATTGTTCATGATTTGCTTCACAATCAAGCGCATTATATTGTCAAGTGCAAAAATTATAACGGTTATTAAGAAGTGAGAACAGTTGCTAATAATAAATCTACATACATATTATTATATCAAGTGATTATTACAAATTATAAATCAACTACGATACTGTACAGCCATCTAAGTATGTTATTCTCAGAGAGCCAGAAATTTCTATATTCCAAAAAATAACAATAATTCCTGAAACATTGTTTAGCATGTAAAAAAATATTTAGGTAGCAAGAAATTTTCCTTAATTGCTTAATTTGGGCTCTTTTCCACAGAAAACTTAGCAGCGCTAATCACATGCGCAAGAAATTAGGAAAAAAGGATTCTGCAGTATAATGAATTTTATTAAACACGCAGGTACATATGTACATACATACATACATATGTAGCTGTAACACATGCATATGTATTATATGTATATACTTTATTTGGGATCTTTTAAATAAAGGCTTCTGCAGTAGGTATAATGAGTTTACATAAGTATGTACATACATATAATATATATGTATATTTTATAGATAATTATTAATATGTACTTCGTCAGAGCGTATGTATGTATTCAAGAATGTATGTTGTTTAAGGTATTTAGATGTTTCCTATGTAGATACATACATATGTTAGTTAAGGTTTATTTACTGGAATCTCAATATGCAATGCATTTTCGGCCGTTTTTATAAATATTATTTATAAATATTATTGGAGCAGCAACGCAAGCCGGTTACGCTAGTTATATTATATTATCGAAAATGGTTTATTTAATATTATCTTATAAAGAAATTTCTGAAACGCTTTTGATTGCGAGAAAGATATTGATGTTCTTGTTGGTGTTATTTCGACAACTAACGCTAATATATCTACGGAAAACATGGAAAAATTAAAAACAAATTTTGGTTAACATATTTTTACAGAAATTTAAATTGAAATGGAAAAAAGCTAATCGCCATAGTCCACCAATGAAGACGTTGTGCATCATTTGCTGGTAACATCAGATCCATTTATTAACAAATTCAGAAAAAAATTTAAATTTATGAAATTAGAATATCATGATGAAGTAAAGGACATGTTAATGGAATATGATTAAAAATCAAATTATTGATGTTTTCTCTATTATTTTGAAATTGTTGTTAAGTACGACGCTTATAACTTCAAAGTTGTATGGGAGGTGGACGTGTTCGTTGGCAGATCACCTTAATATTTATTATGGGATATGCTATTGTTGAAACAAACAATCTCACAAGATTTTGTTGCTCTAGCGTGAAAATCTTCAAAAATAAAGCACTTTTTAAGTTTCAGTTGTATGAAAGGTGGGAGTGTCCGTGGGCGGATTTTCCAAACAATTTTGTAAATATTTTATTTTTACCTAAAATACATCTGTGCAAAATTTCAAAGCTCTACGATACCTCCTTCTATTTATTGCCGCACCTCTGAACAAAATTTACCACTGTGCGGCGTGAGCGGCGACCATGCGACACTTTTCAAATAACTTACATTTTTAAACTTGTGATATCTTTCTAACGGAATGCCCAAATTGAACAATTCAAAAAGTTATGTAATGGTATTGAAGCAGACTTAAATATGAAGTCATTTATAAGGATTAATTCCAAAGTAGAAATAAAAGAGCTTTTATAGCGGTGGCATTTATGTACATATATTTTTTAAAATGAGAAAACGCTTACTGTGACATAACTACAATAGTTAGACATACGCTGTCGGGATATTATTTGTAGATAATTATATGTTCTGCAAAGACGTAGTACATTATTTTGTTCTATAATCAATAGTTTTTGCAGCGCACGCGATGTAAGAAAGTTTTTTTGGTAATTTTTTCACACCTTGGGTTACATTATTGGAGTTTTACTGTAGATCCCTAACTAACCTTTTTTTCGATTTTTTTTTCTTTTTTTTTAAAACACCCGTACTGAGAAAATACCTTTCCATCAAAGTACAAATCATCAAAATCGGTTTGGCCACTCTCGAGTTATGGGATTACATCGCTTCGGACACTTTCTTTTATATATATAGATTAATATTAATACATGCACATGTAAAATTTAGTTGATAATGTAATTAGTGTTCGTTTATTTAAGTTGCGAGTTTAATGAATATAATTGATTTTAATTGATTTAAAAATTAACACAATATACTAGCTATTACTTCAAAATGCTGAACAACTTTACCGTTTTACGACTGGAATTAACTTCTTCCGAGCTAACTTTGACCGCTTCACGACTTCAACTCAACGACTTCGGCTTTTTTTCGTTACCCTTTGTTTTTTCTATTACTACTTGCTTCCTTCTTGATGGGTTACCAACTATCTTTTTAGATATATATATTTCATATGTATGAATACATATACATATATTGTTATTATTATATATATTTTTTAAATAAAGAACTGGAATGAAGTAGGAATAAAGAAACCATATTTACATACATACATGGTTTTTCTTTGTTTGTAATGCGCTGCTCCGAAATTCTTCAAGAGTCGCTGCTTTCCTTGTGGGTGATTTTTACTTACATATGCCGGGTAATTAGGTGCTATAGTTTAGGAAGTGAGATTCTTTTTCGGTTCTCTTTCCTCTATTAAATTCGCTTCCAAAATACTATGATTTTCTAGTAACAAAAATTTGTTAAGTGTTATGTTTTATTGTGTCGTTTCTGGATTAATCTCTTTACTTTTTTCAATTCACAAGTTTACTATCTATGTTCTTAATGTTTTAATTCCGTTTTCCTCCAATTCAAATAATATACTTATAGAAATGGTTATACATACATTGTTATTAGGTCCAATTCAATGCTATATGTGGTATTTGCTGTTACTTTATTTACAAATAAAATATTCTGATTGTTTTTACTTTCTTATAATTTCTACTTTATGTTTTCAACTTTAAGTGGGTCGAGAAAGTTAAAATAGAAACCTTGTACCGTGATTACCATAGTTTGCCAACTCCTCAAATTCTATAATGAAGGGGAAAACACTCACGAGGCTTATTTGGAATGGCGATATCCTCAGGCATTTGTTCTGTGTAATCCCAGGATCAAACCGCTGCCGTGGAGTTTTAGTGACCTACTCATCGGGTTTATTGCGGAATAGCACCGGAAGTCAGGCACTTCGGCTTTTTATAATTTATTTGTATTCGTTTTGGGAAGAAATTAATGAAGTTCTTTGTTATTATTTGCGTTCCCTTAATTGCACATCAATCAGAATTAGACGCCGCCATCGTTATTTGTTGAGTTTTATTTTTAGCTTGAAAAATAATCGTTCAGATAATATGTGGTGTTATGGGTATTTTTTTTCTTATAAAACAAAAAACGTTGATTTGAATTTGTTTGAATGTACTTTGAAAACCCTCACAAATTAAGTTTTATTTTCTGGGCGATAAAGGCTCAAGAAATAACGTTAATTTTTTTAGCAAAAAATAAAGTCAAGAAATAACAATTATCTCCTAAGCAAAATATATAACTCAAAAAATAAGAATAAATTCCACTGAAGGTAGTTGCTGCAACACGGAATATATTGATTTACTACGAGTATCAAGATGTTAGGAATACCCTTCGCTAGAAGAGTTTGTGTCCTCTTAAGGTCATATCGGGACGTGTTAATTTCGCAATGCTACATCCTGGTACTGTGCCCCATCGCTGAGCAGATTTTTGAAGGGGGTAATGGTTTCTATAATTTAAACCTATTGGGACTGGCATCGGCACCTCATTTGAGGTTGTCAGCTATGTTGCGATGTCCAGGAACTCAATAAATTATCAATACAGTACCGATTAAATGTATTTCAAGTATATATCTGAACCACAGTTTAAATGGATACCGTGAGTAGTTTGATTTTGTGCATACATAGGCATTGGTCCAAGCAAGAAATGTGATGTGCTCTTTGCTTACTTTGCGACCAGGAGCATATAATTCATTAAAGCTCATAAGTGTTATAGATTTGGTCTGGTACTAAAAGAAGTGCCTTGACGTTGCCTTAAAAATGGCTCGACTGTTGGCTTATTCGAAAGTTTCTCGCCTCAAATTTTTGGCACGGGATACCATGGCGGTTATTGGAATTTGAATACCAGCCGTTGCTGACATTAAAATCAGCAGATTCTTTCTCAATTCTTACTTGCAACTGGGCGCTTTTGATTTGATGATATCGATAGATGCAGGGGCCTCGTGTTTTCTTTGCTTCAAGAGCCACTTATACAGAGGCGTTTTCATTTTAGCGCATTCACAATCTCTCGTGGCTATCCTAGTCCGAATTATGCAACCGCATCGAAGTTTCTCAAGCTTCATTTATTTTAATAGTATTCACAAGTTTTATAACTACTAGCATTTTGTATCACATAGATAGCAACTGGACGCAAACCAAATTTATTTAAACTGAACAAGCACGAAACCAATGAACACGCAATGTAATTTATTCGTTAGAAATATTGATATCATACGGAGCAAAAGTCAGTGGAAACTAGAAGTAATTTGTAAAAATACTGGTAGCAATAAGCGATTATTTTTTTCTTAAGCTGCGTTTGCTGAGTCAACAATGTGTGTGTTGTAAGCGCTCACCGAGGATCTCCTCCCACCAGGTCGTACGGTACTTAAATCTATTTAACTCAACGACTAACGGCACTAACTAAAATCTACACGCGCTCACCTAAAGTATTCGCTAAGTGCCAATTGTGTTCTTGTAAATTTACGCCTTCTAACTTTACCCTTCGCTCACGATGAGTGCTTGCGCCTCAAAGCACCCCGCACATGTTGACTATCGCTTAGTTACACGCCTGTGCCGGAAGCAACTGGGATGCAACACATTTGGCCTTGTTGTCTTTGGTCTATTGCATCTACTCGCATTGCATAAGTGCTTAATCAGTTTTCGGAAAATTTGCTATTATAAACGGTGCAATAGCTGGATTCAGAATGTGCTTTCGCTGCCAATACGCACACTTGCATAAATACGTTATTTAGATGTATGTATGTGTGTTCGAGTATGCAGTTCGGAGTGTGGTGTTTCAACCATTTAATCGTTTATCCATTTATTCATTCATTCGTTCGTTTTAACACTTTTCGACTAACGCCTAGTTTAAGTGCCAAATGAACCGAGGAGTCACATGATAGTAGTAATATTGTAGTGGGCTTATAATCTCCATGGAAGCTGGAATGAGATGGCTCTGGTATTTGGGGAAAAAACAAAACAAGTATGTGGAAGAAGCCGAACGGAATGGCTTCAATTTACAGCTCAATTGTTTGCCTTGCATCACCCGCTGTGCAAAGCTACAATGCAGTTAAAATGTTGGCTATCAGGCCTTGCAGTCGACAGCTGGTCAGTAGAGAGTGCAAACAAGTAGAGTGAACAAAACTAGCATGTCTGCTGCCAACTACAACTTTCAACGCCGCTTACTTTTCACAGCTTGGCGTTTGCCTTTTTGCCACTTTACATACTGCGCAATACCACCCGATTCCAACACCCTTTCGAAACTAATTTCAAATACTCGTAAGTGGAACTTGGCTGGTAAACTATGCGCTCGATTTCTGACGCTTTTGTTCGACCGCCCATTTTTCTTCTTTCCCCTGCTGCATTTCATTACACGCTTCATTGATTTTATTAAGATTTTCCGACACGATTTACCGCCTTTTCATAGAGGCAGCCAAAATGCAAAATTAATTGAAAACTTATAAAGTGTTGAAGGCGAAAATCACGCGAAAAACTTTGCCTTCTTGACGTTTGTAATTTTAATTGAAAGTTTTTGGTGACATTTGCGACGAATGCTAATCAAAAGTTATTGATATCAACTTAGTAAAGTTGCTGTCTCTTTGACTACTTTCTTTAGCTCTTGTTGTTCCTAAATTATCATATCCATGGCACAAGGTCAGCGTTAGTTGGTAATGAAAATACTCAGAAAGCTGCATTCTTGTTATAACATTTTTTTTAACCTAAATATTTATAAAGTGAGGATTCCAAAAGATGCTTTTCCTTGGCTTGCGAACAAAGTCTTCTCAAATATCAGTGGAAATTGAAATGTCGTTTTTGAATTACTAATGTAGTATATTCATATACCCGTTAACTCGAGTAAATATCCAGATATCTCAAAGAAACTTGATGCATATAATGCCCTTGACTCCAGATAACTTTGTACTGAAAATAGGTGACATAAATAAAATTTTCCAATTAAACATACGGCATTGGGTTGGAGAAAGGATTAAGTGGGTTAACAACAGTTGAAAACTGTGCCTGACATCTTTCAAATAACGGTAATTTACAAAAAATCCAAAAAAAATTAAGTAGTAATCTCGTTCAAATTTGATACGAAGAATTTAAATATTGATATAAAATGGGTGTACCACTACTCACTTTATAGAAACAAGCTATATCTTAACTACTTTATAAAACTATGGCAATTTAAACGAAAACGACACAAATCTCTCATATAACGGTAGTTTACGAAATAATAAAATTTTGAGGATTGAATTAGGTAGCGAAATACTTCAAGACTACTACTTTCTTTTCTTTAGGTGAGTTCTACAGATATCATCGCAGTCGTTGAGTGGTACATCAGGGTCGTCAGGCCGAGTCGCAGAAGCGACATGACATGGCATATTCATGGCACATTCCGAGCTTTGGCAGATGACTTCGCAGTTTACAGTGACCTATGAAGAAGTTTACCATCCTCCTCAAGTTCGTTTTTGAAAGGTTATCAAACTGTTTAAAGAGTTAACTATTGTACCCTCCCGGTAGACCCTTCGCCCGGCGCAACCCTGCCATTTGATGCAAGTATCTTTCCTTCAACTTATTTTCTTCTTTCTTAAGCTTTTTCGTAGTACTGCGACGACCGATAGGAAGTTATCTCGTCTCGAGCTAATCTATCTGCTTATTCATTTCCTCCGATGGCTTTATGGACCTGATGCCAGAAGAGCTAACTATGATTCCGTATCGCTAGAATGAGGATTTTACCTCAAAGTTAGTGTTGCTTAGATATCACTTGAAATTACTAAATGCTCATTTCGATAGTTACTCTTTAAATTAACCTCTGTACACATGAAAATGCTGTATACATCCGCCTGCGAAGATATTTGACGTCCTTCCTCCAATTGGCACAGATTGTATATTCTGGGCCGTGTCTCTAGAGTCTTGATGTTGACCATAACCATGACGTTCCCTTATTATGTTAAGTAGTGTTGGATTAGCTGTTTGTAGTGGTGTTAGGTCTATAAAATCATAAATCATAACTATAATCATCCCCATAATTTGCGGTCTATCATCTGTCTAAGTATACTAGAGTTGCTGTCCCAGAAGTTTCCCGCTATATGACAAAACACCATTATTGCTATAGCTGTTATTGATGCTGAACTATCAACGTGTTCCTTCCAAAACAGCCAGGAGTCTATGGTGCGATCGAGGGACTTCACCTCCCCAACCAATGACTTTGCTCTCAGCCTGGTTATTACCTTTTCTAAAGAATGCTACCGGCATAGCTCTTTGCCCAATGTACTCTTGAACAAGTGCTCTTAAAATTCGGTTTCATTAGAACCTTGACGTGTTTATACTTAAAATCTTATATACATATAAAAATTTCGTTTCACGATGTTTGTGGTCGAGCTTCTCGAAATTTTGAATTTATGTATATGCTATATTTATGCTTGGGAGAGGGTTGCCACCTGTTTCAAAAGTCAAATTTAGTTAGAATAAACAAAAGTATATATAATATTAAAATATGTCCATTAAACCGTTCGTTTAACCTAGGAAAAGATTTATAGCTAATTCTATTACATTATTCAAGTGTTATATAAAAAATTAAAATAAGGGCATCAAACTATTCGTCTCTTTTCTGCAGAGGATGTTTATTATAAAGAAGGTTGCCATCTGATGGAAAATTCGAATTGAATTAAATTATATATAAGTTATATGAAATAGTAAAACATGGGTATGTCAAACCATTTGCTTCGCTTTGGAGAAAATTTATGGGTATATTTTGAAGTGGCCTGCCAGCTTATTTTTTAAGTTAGCTTCATATTAATAGATTAAATTATACACAAGGATATTGAATATTAAATAAATAATATGAGCTTCAAACTGTTTGTCTTGGCAAGACAAACTACTGCCTATATTTTTGAGAGGGTTGCCATATGTTATATTCTAAATGCGTCTTCTGGTTACGTATGGAAAGGGTAATTAAGAATAATTAGGAAATAAATAGAAGCAGGACAACGTGTGCCAGGCTTTTCTAATTCAATTTGTTAAAAAATCAAACATATCTGCCTTTTTCAAAATATAATAGTATCTTAACGAAAGCAAACATATTCCATATAATTTAATTATACTATTTAATCATTAGAGCAGCGCTGGGCTTAACTAATTCTTGGTCACCCCTTTTTTTGAAATTCTATGCATGAACATATTGGAATATTTTATACTGTCAGCCTTATTTCCCAGATGATCAAATTTGACTCATTTCATGGAGAAGTTTTCCCCCCGCTATCTTTATAAAAATATTTAGATTTTTGCCCTGACTTAACAAAATTCAACCACTAGCACTTATTTAATTGCATTCATATTTGTACCCCAAGCGTTACGATACTGTTGTGATGAGCTATATATGTTAACGGAATGCCAGCTTTTTGGTTTACTAAACTTAAACTTATCCTCATTTTTTCCGTTCTACAAATTTTTTGCCTTTTTACCGAATTTGTTTTCTTAATGCTTGTCTGTGGGGTAAACTGAAATTGAAACCATTTCGCTCATCTCATCCGAAAGCCTTTACTTGGAGGAGGAAACCAACGAAAATTGAATGGCAAAAGAAGCAACTACATACCGATCTTTATACATCTACATTGAAATACAGTGAAATGAGTGTACTAAAATGTGTCTGCAGTAATGCGTTTCATTTTCGACAGTCGCAGCATTGTCTACTTCGCTCAACTCAATTCGGTGCAATTGCTGATTTTGCCTCAGGCTTGGCAAAAAAAAAAGTCGATAAGACAAACCGAATGTATGTATGTGCATATGCCTTGTCGGAAAAAGGAGCAGCAGTCTAAAAAAATTACCAATGTGAAAGTCAACTGCTTTGAAACGAATAGATGTTAAATTAATTATGTTGATCTAACTTGCACCAAATATATATGTACCTATGTAGCTATGTGTATTATTATAATTTTTCTGTGGTAAAATATATTTTCAATAAATTGTATGTACATATGTATGTCTTTATAAAATTTGTACTTACCTTTATTAATTATAATCTTGTAGATAAATAGCTAAATCTGATTTGAAGATGCATAGTTTTATATCTTAGTTATTTTTTAACATAAAATTAATAAATTAAAAAATCGCGAAAATTTTGAAAAAAAACTTTAAATTTATAAAAAAATTAAAAAAAAAGTTTGCTTTGACCACCTATATCTCAGCATGTTTTCAAACAATCCTACAAATTTTATGCCGTTAAAGGCGCATTGATTGTCTTTCGAACAAGATATGCAACGATTGCACTTAACATTTGAGCAATACAAAAAAGTTAGTGAATTCAAAAATACAAATTTACCGTCATCTCAGAACCCTGTCCATATAATAAATTTATAAATGTGTGTTTGAGCTCAGAAGGTACCTGAATTTTTTGACATTTTTGCCTTCGAGAATTAAATAATTGCAAACGGATAGTTCAAACCTATAGTTGATAATTAGACTAGTTTTAAAACAGCTTTAAAAAAACGGAATTTTAAATAGTGGGTAATAAAAACATTTTATTGCAGCTTGAATAAAAGTAATTTAGTTGTTCCTTCTGTCAAACAAATTTAAAAGTAGTTGAAATCAATTTTTTAAATTTCTTTTAAATTAATTATATTTCCGATAGGGTGCATACTCGCAGTGCGTTGCGAATATTTCGATAATGGCGATTTAAGCACGTACAAAAAGTGAAATGACTTACAGAATTAAAAAGACTGAGTACGCGATTTACACGCAAGGAATGCGAAAAGTTCATTAAATTCTCTGCTAAAAAACACAATCAATTTTTGGAAAAAAAATTATTGCGAAATTTTGCCAACTTTATCAAAATTTAAGAGAAACTCGCCTAGTTTAGTTAGTTAGTGGTTTTTCTTTCGCAACATCGTATGAAATTAATATTTAATTTTACAATTTTGAGCTATAAGTATCAAATTAAATCCAAAATAAAAAATTCAACGTTCAAAATCTCATATGTGCAGAATTTTTTTAAAACTGTATGTTCTGAAAATATTCTAAAATTTTGAAGAGCATGTTTTCTGAAGGAAAAAAAAATAATAGTTTCTATTCAAAATATCTTAATAAAAACAGATCAAATTAATATTAAGTTTTAAACTTGCCGAAATTCATATCTTGAAATGAACCAAGTACATACGCCTCTTCGTAATTTTTAGGAACTTTTTAAAAAACTTCAGAGGCATTTAATAAAAACAAGCATTATGCCAAAAGATTATTAATTTGTGATTTACTCAATTTTAAAAATGTTACAATTTTTTCTTTCCAAAAATTTTTTCCCAAAAAAAATATTTTTTGATGTATTGAATTCGGAAAATTTAAAATTTTTCAATTTCTCAATTTTACATAAGTTGGTTCTTCAAAACATAGCCCCAAATCTCCTCTTTAAAACGAACTTATGTCTTTGTAGCTATAAAGCTTTTTGGGATAGTAACAAACTAAATTAGAAAATCTGGAAAAATAGTGAAATTTTGGATAACTTTTGTAATTATATTTTTTATTTTGTTTTTTGCGTTAGAAAAGTTCTGACAATATTTCATCCAAATTGGCAACCAATCGTCTATGTGATATGGAATTCCCTGTTTGGATTTCTACTTTTGTATCAGCTGAGCCGCCGTAACTTTCTCTCTAAAAAAAATTTTTTTTTTTTTCGTAATGATTTTGATTCAAATTGCTGATTACTGTAATAAAGAGAACAGAAAATAATTATTGGATCACAGATCAGCATTTGTCACTCCCCTACTGTACTTTTTCCAAAAATATTTTTATATTGTTATACTCATCTTTGATCACTGTGTATAACTTCCTTTATACTAAAAGGTCTTCAGTCTTCGTCTTTATATGCACATTTTTTTTAGATCCTAATTACTGACTTTGGTGTTCGGGTGCAAAAAATTTATATTCTTGAGAAAAGAAGCAGAATATTCTACTCCTCCATCAGAACGCGATATTTAAGTAACTATTGAAGACAATTTGATGAAATTTGATATGCAGAATGAAGTTGCATAAAAAAATATACGGAATGAAAATATTTCGGTAATAGGCATGGCACCGTCCACTTTAGAACAAATACAAATTGCATTTCAATTCAATAACCATAATTTCAACAAAAATTGCAGAATTGAGCATACGTCTGGCATTTCAAGTCAGTAAGCATCATTTTGAAATTCATATAAGCCATACAAAAACCATAAGCCTCGCTCACTTCTCATACAATGGTGAAATAAAAAAATAAACAAAATCCCATGTTTATTAGCTGTAGAAGGTAATTTGCTAATATTTGAAAGACAAGATTGCATTAGAGAATGAAATACATGGAATCAGAAATGTTTGAGATTTCCATGGTATCGCCCAGCATAGAGCAAATAGGTATACTCCTTTCAAAGTTGGTATAAAACATTTAATTAGCGAGATAAATCTTAAACAAAATACTTATAAATTACACTAATTTCTTTTTGTATTTATTTAATTCAATTAACATCATTTAAAGATTTTAAAGATTTCAAAATGATGTTATACACGCGTATCTGGCTTGTTTTGCTACGCCAATAAAGACACATTTTTTTGATAATGAAAAGGTATTTTATTACAGTGTTTAAGGATTTACAATATACTTTGAAACTTGTTCTAAAACTGGGAAGATATGAGGAAAAGTAGTTTCATCTCAAATGGGAGCAGGAGTCAGCCAACAAGTAATATATAATACATAGGATATATATACCAACTATTGTGCGTCTGCATTAACTAGTTTCGGGGTTATAAGGAATTTCGTTTTCATGTTTTCGTTTTCGGGGTAATTTTTAGGATAAAGAACCATCATAGATGCTGAGAGAATTAAAGTTTCGACTTTGCTTTTTCCCCATTCATTTTTGGAAAGCTCTAATGAGGCCGCCATAATCGGGTGATGCTGCACTTTAATAATAAAATCTGTAGGACCCTCAATTTTTTGGTTCAACATCAAGGCGCACACCAAAAATTGTTGAAGAATTTCCGATTAATATTAAGCTATAATATCATACCCAAATTTTTATTATATTATTATTAATGCACAACCTATCTACATATTTCAAGAATCTATTTCACGAACACATTTAAAACATCCAGAAGAAGAAATCGTCATAAATTTTGTGATGGTATTTTTCTCCCTTCTTGCACAATTTCCTTTATTCTTTCAATTATTTGTAGCACCAGTTACCTAAATGTATAAATAACTTGCCGTTTGTGCATTCGATGCAAAAAATACCCCAATATAAACCAAATAATTAGTTCTGCGATCAAAGTCAATATCATTTGGAATCAATCAACTAAGCCAATAACCGCAAGTAGAAATATTGTATGTATGTAGTTATGTTTGGGTAGTCAAAGGAACTGTAAATAGCAGCTGCCTATGAAATATATTAAAGCATTCCAAAATTGCTTGGCTTAACAAACAAACGTACGCATATGAATTCTTATACACAAACTAATAAATAGCTACACATGCCGATGTGCGCCTGACATCAATATTGACAGATGCCCGCATAGATGCGTGTTTTATCCCAATTTGTACCTTTCACATCACAATAAAGCTCCATTAATTTCACTTACTAATTCAGCAACAAAATAAACAAATATAAAGGCAAAAGCAGTTAAGCAAAAGCGTGTTACTGACCATAGTAAACAAATCAACTTCAACATTTGGAGGAATTGTAAGGTTAAAGATTCGAAGAAGAAATAATTAGGCTGTTTTGTTATTTTCTACATACACTTGTTATGTGTTTATTTTCTTAGCGCTTGATAGACATCTCTCGGTAGGACCAAGGTTAGTTTTCCGCCCTGGATTTCGGCTCAATAACTATAATTTCGAAAATTATAATGTGGCTTTATTAAAATTCGAAAGGAGACATCATCGATGCCGATATGTTCTCACTAGTAATAGTTTATTAAGTTTAAGAGTACAGCAATGGAAACTTCATTTCGGAAGATAACCTTACATCGAAAAAGACATGGCCCTTCGTTTCGTCCTATACCATAAAAAGGTTGAACTATATGGCGGATTAATGATGCCGCCAAATGAAAGAAGTTTTACTCAATAATGCAAATAAGTAAGTTACCATATTTGCCGCTCGCTCACTCACTTGAAAGAAAATTTTACTCAAATTTAACTCAAAACATTAAATACAAACATTGAAAATTACTAATTCGTGCTAAGCGTAGCCAAAAAATTTCGCCGGCAAAATTATTTTATTTCACGGGAATTTATGACAGCTACTGAAATTATCGAAGCGCATTAGATATGCCGCTTGAAATCAAATGTACACAAATAATACAAGAACAACAGCTATTGAGGTGGAAAACAGTCACTTTTCAGTAGTAACAAAATGTTGCTCTCATTATGTTACAAAGATATTGCCTGCTTGAACAGATTACAACTTTATCATAAAATACTGTGAAACTTCACGGTAGAGTATTTTATATCGAACAATCCTGCTTTAAAGTGGTTTCTTAGATAACTGGCTTACAGTCAGGCTATACAAAATATAATATTGCGGTTTTCTTTGCGAGAGCGATCGCCATCTCTCTTGTAGCTGCAAAACATTACATTTGAGCCTAGTCAGATAAAATTAGTTTGCCGTCATTACACATCAAATTCGAACTCATAAAAAACGCTTACGCCAAAATGGTTATGCATTCCAGTAGATAAAGCCAAAATTTCTCAACATTAGGGAAGTAAAAGTCAAAAAGAGTGTTTTTCTGAGTCCAAACATTAGAAAGCATATTGAAGACTCATCTTTTCCATCTACATACTTTTAGATATGTTGACATCACACAAAATATCCTTCATAACACGAAATCCACTACCTGAGTGACAATTAAGAGTGTTATGATGACCCATGTGATCAAAATTGCATTTTTTAATTAGCAACGAACGCGGAGAATACTTTCATCAAAGTATCAGGAAAATGGGACCCCACTTTATTTGCCTTATGAGAGATGCCCTTTAATTTCAGTACAAGAGGAA
The DNA here is from genome assembly GCA_951828415.1 of Anomoia purmunda. Lineage (NCBI taxonomy): Eukaryota > Metazoa > Arthropoda > Insecta > Diptera > Tephritidae > Anomoia > Anomoia purmunda. Next base: position 92,764,767 of record OX639996.1, read on the forward strand.
ATCTAGGTGCACAAATAGAAATACATTCCTGTTCCAATCAACAGAAGTATAAATTTTAAAAGAAATCCATTGATGGAGGCGACAAATTATTACATTATTATTACTAAATTATTGTACCGAGTTGCAAGGAATATGTACCGAAGTTGTTGAATATTTTTTCTATAGCATTTTGAACTCTTGGTTTAAGACGTACAGTTTTCTTTTATTCGATCCCTTAGTCAAATTTTTTGGCAACATTTTTGTGGAATAATTTGGTTCTGGAAAATTCTTGCAAATTAGGATTATAGGACACTTCTTAAGGTCAAAATGAGACCTAGATATGAACTTAAGGTCTTTAACAAAATTATTCGTCGTACAATCTCAAGCAGAATTCTTGAGCAAAAATTAAAAATAAGATATTTTTATAACAAAGATACTCTATATCTCGGAAAAATCATACCACAGAACAAAACAGTTTATCTTAATTAAATACTACTTCACGGTCTTATATATCTTGTTTTTGCAAAATTCCACTAGTAAAAGAATTACGTACAGTTTCTTTCAAAGGTAAATACCATAAACTACAGCAACTTTCAACATATTGAACTGCAGTTAAATATTTTTCTAAATGTGAATCATGTGTCATATTTTGAGGTTCCCACCTTCGATTACTGTGGTTTGTCAGGTAATGGAATAAAATATTATGTTAAGACTTATTGGCAATTTCTCAGGCATAATCCTGATTTTTCTTGTCCAAGTTTGAAATGTTATTTAAGCTCAGTTTATTTAATTTTCATACACTTGTATATAAACGAGAGCTATCGTTAGTTGCTTAAAATCTATAAGTAGAAGTTGAAGTTGAATGCGCTTCAACTTATTCGCTTTCGTAAGAATATTCAATTTACGCTTGTGCGGTTTTTTTACTTTTATACTCATGATGAGAAAGTCGCTAGATGCTTACTAATTAAGCGTCAAGTGTTCGCTTAGCACAGAACTTTACCTTGGCCTTGAAATTCAACGTTAGATACTATAGGTACAACAAAAGCATAGGTAAAATATGCCTGCGGTTATTTGTTTTCAAAACCACAATTCAAAGCAAGGACACCCACCACTTCGCGTATTACACATACGCTTATGAGCAGATAATTAGAAAAATCAGCGTCTTACAGCGTTAATTCCAACAGTCAAATACATAAGTAGCTGCATAAGAAATAAAAAAACACAAAATGCTTCAATCGCTCTGGTAAACATTTGTACACGTTCTCTACTTAACCAGAGCTAACTGGAATACACATACAAAGTTAGTAGCTTAATTAAGCAACAAACGCAGCCATTTTGACACACGTGAATAAAACAAACAGCATAGGCTTAGCTACACTGGCGATAATCTAAAGTAAGTGTTCTTCTATCCACATATACATCCGTACATATATTTGTCACGTGCTGTCACGTTACCGACACGTGTCCTGTGGTAATTTGTCACGTCACGTCACGCCAATGAAGCACTCTTTGTTTCGCACTCCACTCACTTACTTACATTCTTCATGGGCTGCTACCTCGCTTGCGGGGCATTTGTCTTAATTTTGTAACAAAAGCACATAAGTTGTCATGCTTACTTTTTTACGTCCAGAGCTTGGTTCTCATTAAGGTGGTTTACCGAACAGCACAAGCTACGCTTCCTTCAATTCTTTCCCATCTCTGTCAAATGCCTGCTAAGGAAGTATGATGAGGAGATTTTATTTTTTGTTTGCAAACTGATGCTTTTCATTGTAGTTTTATTTTATTTTTGTTATTATTCTTATTACTATAGCGGTGGCAACGGGGTTTTAACTGTCGCCTTGCTAGACATCGACATACATATATTATTCTCTCTGCCATATTGTCAGTCTGGCGGCTGCATGTCTGTTTCTTGGCATAATTTCACAGTTGGCAACGGCCGTTGCATAATGAGGTACAACATTGCACAGACAAACAGTTGTCACATACTAAGCTCTTAGCCTCTGTAAAGAATTTGGCTTCTTCTCCCTTCCTCGTTTGCAAGGGCAGTGGCTGCATTCGTCTTCATAGATGTAAGAAAACCAATGAAAAAAAAATCCTCCTACTTGCAAGCTGTCTCATTTCTTATGCAGATTGTCATTATTATAATTATACACTCACTGCCACAACCACTTCACAGTCACTGCGCCTGCTTCGCCTCGACTTTATCGACATAGTTACAAATGTACACGTACAAATATACATACACCTTCCGTTAGCTTAATTTGAAAAGGATCTAAATAACATTTATTCGAAATCGAGTTTTTCACCTTCTAATACAACAATCTGTGGGATACCTTGCATTAATATTTTATTCGAAACGGATTGTGGTTAGAAGAGAAAACCGAACAGCCTTAGCTCATCCAACATTAAACGAGTACAGAAAATTCCAAGTTCGGTTGAAAACATAATTTAAATATTCTTATATGCGTGAGTTTTTCTCGATTTCTATAATTTTTGAAACTATGACTTTACATGCAAAGGATGCACCAAACTTCGTTGAATTTGATAAAGTAATTTCGGAGATATCTCTCTTTGCCCTAAAGTAGACGCTGACACTCCCAGCTCCCACCAGTTTTTTAACTCACGACCTCCAATCCTGCGTGTCAAATTTGAATGAATTACCCTGCAGTTACTGTAAAAACCCAATTTTATTTTTTGTAAATTACAGTTATATAAGAGGTGGACGTGTTTTTTCATTTTGTACAATTTTTGAAAATCATGCTGGCTGACTTTAAATTCACAGTGTGTATGAAATTTTGTATAGTTTGATAAAATAGTTTGGGAGATATTTCTATTTGCTGGAAAATGGGTGGCGTCACGGCGCCCACTACTGCTACTAAAATAGGTTAGGTGGCCATGGTTATAATCCAATTTCGATCATTTTCAATGCCAATCTAACTTGAATCTCAATATGTTTCGAATTATCGGATCCATGGACGAAAGGACATAGACGCCTAATTTTCTTTTTCATTCTGATCATCTTGGTATATACATGTCTATATCTATCTTGTTTGCTTTAGGGTGTTACCAACAACCATAATATGAACAGTTATAATAATACCCTGGGCTCTGGTATGCTCGGGTATAAAAAAAATTCAAACAAGGTTTATATTTCGGCACAATCAGAATATGTTGTCCCATAAATAAATATAGATTATACTCAGAATATGTTTGATAAAAGCATGATGAAAATATTTTAAGGTAAAACCATTAAGAAGCAGTTTAAACATTTTTGACGATTTGCAAAATAATTAGTCTCAACCGCTCACATCGTGGGCTTATTTTGATGTCGTATTTTCATTAAAATCAAATAAAAATAAATAATATTTTTAATAAACATTGAATATTTTTATGCTCATAAAAGTTAGAGGTCGTAAAACTGTATTTCAAGCCAACATGTTTGTATGTATGTTTGTGCAAATTGTTGTAAATGACTGCAAATACAGCAGATCACGGAGAAGTAACTAAGTATTCAGTCCAATACTCGCCACTGCAAGGATTTGAATCGTGCGAATCAAATAAATGAATTATTATTGATTCCCTGTAGCGGTGAATATATTCGTGCATCCTTTAAACTGGCAACTAATTGTTTTAATTTATTAATTTCAAGAACAATTTCATACACATGTATACGACTGCTCAAAAATCAAATATATTTATTTTTTTGATTCGCTCTCAAGAAAGGCACTTTATAAAGCTGACACCCTTTTAATTTTTATGAGCTGAGGGCATTTTTATTAGGTAAAAAATTATAGAAAACTCAAAAATGGTAAAAGTTTTAGTTAGATTTTGTAACACAAATTGAGGGACCTATGATTTTTCACCGCAGAAATTCATTCGCAGGTTTAACATTGTCTTCCAGCTGTTAGAGAAAACGTTTCTAAATTTTTGATATTACTTGCGCTGGCCACGATATATTTACCATGATAACGAATATTTGAATGTAAGTTTCGAGCCTTTCACTGATTCCAATACTTGTATTTTTATATTGTTGATGTTGAGTTAGTGGCTTTTCAAATTAAGGTAATCGCACGAACGTAGCTATGCATTGCACTCGTATATCTTACATGATAACTTTTTATATTTGCCTAATTATTTTTTAAAATTTGCCACCAACGCTGGCGGCAAGTATGTTGCAGCTGATTATAATGTGATAATGGCAATGTGGCATCTTGTTAAGTTTGCATTTGGCCTTCTTATCACTGTTATTTTGTGAATTTTGAGCTCTCTTCACACTATTGAAGTTTCATATTTGCTCTGACTTGTTGTCTTTTGTTGTCGGTTTCCCTTATTTAAAGTTTTCATTGTAGCTGAATATAATAGAGATGTGGATGATATACTTGTAGTGTTTACGAAATGCATAAATATGGATGCATTAATTGGGACGAACATTTTTAAAGAATGGAGTCTTCAATTGTTTCTCCAACGACATCTATCTTAAAATATTTAAAATGGAGGAAAGACTGGACAGTAAACAATTGAATTGCTTCATAGTATTAATATGTCACTTACTTTCGACCATTTAGGATATGATAAGTTTGATTTCGAAAAAATAGTATTACAAATATAAACCTACAAAGGTTTTCTAGGTGTAAAACACAGCTACTTTCGGCTTGTTATAAATAGTTTAATCGGAGACCATGATGCAATAACAGAAAGGTGCTGAACGTGGTAACAACTCGTTTTGCTACTGCCTTAACTCAACATCGTATTTTAGAAGTGGGGAAAAACGGGAAGAAATTAAGGCCGTTTTGGGAAAAAAAGTATTCTTACATTTAGTTTAATGCAACATTCACAATAAAATAGTTTTTTTTCTACTATATTAAAAATGAAAACATAACTAGACAGATTGCCCGGTGGTGGTGTTCTTGATTCCGAGCGAGTTCAAAGAGTTTTCGAATCATTTTCATTTCGAGTCAATAATCAATCTGACCATCTGCCTTATGTTTCTTGAAATATCAGCTGAGATTACGAAAGCTGGACTGTAAGCGAGTTTGCCCCTTAAAGAAATTTAAATTATAAAAAAAAAATTTCTTGGTTTTGCTCCGAATTAATTAATGAAGTTTGTTTACAAATATAATAACCTGATACAGCTGATACAGATTTATCGAACTATTGTCGGCATCGAAACCAAGAACACCAATCCATTTCAATTCCAAAAAATGTTGTCCACCAGGGAACGACGGGAAGTTTTTTCATGGCAGAGATACACTCGGAGGTTTGTTATTCCCTGCCGAGTGGCGACCACTATTTACTATAATTTTTGATGTCATTTGCCCTGAGATTCGAGCCCGGACGGAATGACACACTCATAATCGGGCGATGCTGAGCTTGGAGATCACACGGTTTTTCTAAGGCAGTCAACATGGCGTAATTAGAGCGAGAACTTGCCTACGTACGCCACCTTTCATAATTGTATCATGATTGGAGACCAAAAAAGTGACTGTAGTGAACAAAAATAGAGATGCGAGTGATCGCTTATACGCCTGATATCGGATATCACAGATATAATTCTGCGTTCGTTCCTTATTCTGACTTGGCTTTAATTAATTTCTCTTGCGATAGCAATCGATAACAAACCAGGTTCTACCGTAAATTTTTGCAGTGTTTTTTTTAATATATTCACCAAATTCCAAAGCATTGCCTTTGCGTTATGGCGGCAAGGTTACTCACTGTGCGATATTAATATGTGTTTGCCTTTGCGCTTATTTTTTGCGGTAATATTTATATATAGTTTGGTGAGATTTGCAAGCGTAATTGAATTTTGATGGTTTCTTTTTAGCATTTAGAAATTTGGTTGTTTTAAACAGTAATATAATAAAGAAAACAAAAAATAGTTTTTGCAAAAATTTATAATTATTCATGTAAATATATAAGACATAATATGTATGTACATAAAAATTAATCGCGCTTTGTTCGGCTGCTTAAAACTTGAAAACGACTGGATCAAAATGGATACTTCCTTCTGCGGGTTTCTAAGTAAGTGGTAAGTGCTCCGCGAAAGTTTAGGAATAAAGAAAACTCGAAAAACTATCCACATTTGCCGCACTAGGCACACATTGCATTTTTCAGTCAAATTCAATAAATGACGACAACGAACTATACACAAATGTGGCTGGGGCAGGGATATTTCTAAAACCCGTATTTATGGCCAGATTTGATTCAAATTGGAAACATGTAGTAGCGATATAAATATAACTATTTCTAAAAGCCGTATTTACAGACCCATTTTATTCGAATTCAAACCAGTACACAATTTTTATTTTTCAAAAGTTGGGCACATATAATACAATGGATAGCATAAAAATGTTCACATAATCAAAAACAAATATGAAAGACCAAAATAACAAATAGACGCAACAAAAGTTTATTTTTTTTTTTAATCAATGTAACTATTAAAATGTTAAATTAGTTTGTAGTTTCATATGTATTGTTTTAATAAAAAACGCAAGGATTTTTATTGTATTATGGGATATAAGGAACGCTTAACTTAAACTTCGCGTTTTGAACAAAAACAAAGGTTACTAACGGTGGTTTAATTGTTGCTATGTACATGCAGAAAATTTTTATAGAGCTAGTTCGAGTATTTTTTCCTGCGGTCGATTCTACCTCGTTTGGTTAAGAAAGTTTAAAAACTGGATCTGGAACGGTTCTATCAATGGGCTTTTAGTTAAGGCCATATTCGCTAAATATGAAGTTTCGAAGTCGTCGGTGTGTAGTAAAAAAATTTTATTTAAAATCGAGGAATAACGCGTCGAACGAAACTATTACGGCAGAAAGACTCACTCAAAAAAGCAAAGACGAGTCTACTTGTTGTATGCAATCAAACCAGTTAATTTATTTGTAAAATTTAAAAGCTTTAAATTTTTTTTAATTGACACAATTTTTTCGTACCAACCAAATTTTGAGAGAATTAGTTTCTCATTTATTAAAGGCGCAAATGTTGAACTGTGTACTAGTGACATGTAGCAAATTATGCAATTGTCAGTTCATCCTATATCGCTCATACATGTTTGGCAATGACAGATGGCGCTGCCGAATAAATTGAAATGAAATCTACGTATAGTTTTTAAAGTCATTTCGTACACTTAAACATAGAAAATGAACAGGTCAACATATGCGACATAAGCAGCATTATTAGTTATATTATATATCAGTATGTGAGGAGATTTTACAGGCTTATTATTTAATAAAATCTATTAAACAATTTTATTTTATTTTATTTATTTAAACAACATATGATATAAATAAATTTATATAATATGGAATGGTGCTGAGTTACAAGACTATTAGCACCGATTTTTTAACATTTAGGTAGTAATAAGTAAAATAGTGTCGGAGGTAGCGACGTGAATAAAGGATAATAGCTATAATCGTTTAAATGTCTTTGTGGACTCCTTTTTTCAATAGCGCTGTATATATATCTGAAAAAGTTTCGGCATTACTACAGTCTAGTATCTCATGCAACGGCTTAGAAAACTGAATATCTGGGCATTCTCCAAAGATGTGTAACACCGTGAGATCACAGTTACATGTACTACATTGTGGTGCCTCCTCTCTTGCGAAAAGTCGTTTATTTGTGAACAGAGTAACTCCGACTCTAATACGTCCGATAGTAATACATTGTTGTCGGGAGTAAGAAGGATTGTATTTGGGTCTTACTACTGTTTTATTACATTTGGCAAAGAATCGGTTGGAGGAGTTCCAGTTCCTCTTATAATTCTCCATTTTAATACCTTTGAAGCAAGTTAAAGGTAATGTATATAAGGGTGGGACTTCGGCGACCAGAGGTAAATGTAATGCGTCTTTTGCTATACGGTCGGCAAGCTCGTTTCCAGGGATTCCACAGTGTCCTGGTATCCATAGTATGTTAATTCTACCTCGGCTATTGAGACCATTGAATACAAACTTAAAATTTTTTCCTTCAGTATTACGTATCGACTGGGTGACACTTAAGCTGTCAGAGCATATAAGGACGTTATCGTTTTCGAGGTTGGCTATACCCACAGCCGAACGTATAGCACAAAGTTCACTATGGAAGATGCCCGCTTGTCTTGGAAGTAGAGCCTGTTTCATAACTTCGAAGATGGTGCCATTCGATTGTTTAACGACCGCGTATGTTGAGTTTCCTTCCGAGAACGATCCGTCTGTATAATAGATGGCATCTGGTGCTAGTTGCTGAACTTTTTCTGCAAAGAGTCTTCTGTATATTAGAGGATTCGTGTCTCTCTTCATTCGTTTGTTTAAACTCAGGTCTATCGTTATGTTAGTTTGCCCTTGGGACCGAATGCTGCACATAGGCGGGATGATCGGTAAGCCGGTCGATTTCATAAAATGCACGATGTTAAAAATTGAGGACCTGTTATTTATTTTTGGCATATCAGCACCATTAATTACTTTTCGGGCTAAGTGGGCGAGTGCAGCTTTGTTAGATACCAATGCATTCGAACCTAGCTTAACTGCACGTTTATGTAGTATTGAATCGAATTCATCATACCTCGCTTCGTATCTTAGCGCTTCAAGTGGAGTTGTTTTAAGTAGTCCTGAGGCTGTTCGGTAGCAATTATTCATAGCGGAATTTATTTTTTTGATGTTGGCAGTAGATGACCATCCATATATGGTAATACCATGTTGTAGCGTTCCCATAACTAAACTTTTACAGATATTTAGAGCCGTTTCCATGTGCGGACCTTTATTTCTGGAGCAAACAACTTTCAGTAAATTATTGATATTTTTTAGTTTGGAGACTACTTGCTTTATGTGTTCGTTCCATAATAGTGACTTTGTAAATATTATACCAAGAATTCTCATTTTATTTTTTATTTGCACATTTGACTGTCGTAGTCTTATATATCGTGCGTCACAACCTTGTTTACGACAAACGTGTAGAATTTCCGCTTTGCTTGCAGGAATGCTCGCACCTGTCCTTTTGGCCCATCTATCTATTTTTGTGTCTACTATTTTTAATGCTTCTTCGACTTCGTTGGGATGCCCGGACCCTACAACAAATATGTTATCTGCATACAGTGCAACCAAGTCGATGCCTTCAATGTTTTTGAGCCCACGAATCAAAGAGTTAGCATATGCTGCGTACAGGATGACTGACAATGGCGAACCTTGTGGGATACCATTATCTAAATTAAACGTATCGGAGAAATAGCCATCAACACGTACTGTGATACTACGGTTACTCAGAAAAGACACCACTAGTTTTACTAGCCATGTAGGAACATTCCATAATTGCAGTTCCAAGATGACATGTGTCAACACCACTCGATCGAAAGCTTTTTCTAGGTCTTCAGATAGAATCAGGCAATGTTTTTTACGTTCAAGACGTTCCTTGATTTTCGATTCTAAGCTATGACAGAGGGTGTGAACACCATGTTCTGGGATAAATGCGTGCTGCTCTGGCAGGATACTATCCTTACCGTATTCCCAAATTCTTTTTGCAAGTATTTTTTCAAGTACTTTGGATAGCACCGTAATTAACGAGATGGGGCGATGTCCTTCGAGCCTGTTTGGTGCTTTGTCTGGCTTGGGGATAGGTACCAGAATTGCGTGTTTCCACTCATGGGGGAAAGTCCCTTTGCGCAGGATGCTATTGTAGAGTCGGCATAGTCTTGTTTTCAGCACCGTTGGACAATGTCGTAGCATTGCATATGTGATTTTATCCCTACTGGGCGTGGATATACCCCCTTTGTCTTTGAGAACCATGTCAATTTCGGGCAATGTTATTGGGCAGGTTGTTTCCTGGCCGACACTGGCAGTAACTTTAATTTTCTTTTTGGTTTCCACAATGTTTTTTTGAAAGGATTGGTCAGATCCAATTGAGCTCCAAAATGTGGCAAAGGCGTTGGCGATATCTCTGGGATGCGAAATGGTGGATGTGGCTGTAATAATTGACGGAAAATTCGAGGTACGCGTGCATCTAATTTTTTTAATTTTTCCCCATAGACATCTAATATCCATGGTTGGATTGAGGGAGTTAACAAATTTTTCCCACGTGGCGCGTTTTGCTTGTATGCACTCCCTTCTAACTTTAGCACTAATTTTTTTGTAAAGGATTAGGTGCTCCGTAGTTCTTTCTCTGCGGAATTGTTTCCAGGATTGATTTTTTTCTGCTATAAGCTTGGCAATTGTTGTGGTAAACCATGATGGGGTGTTGTTTCGGTTACTTTCTGTACGCCTTGTGATTGGTATCGATTCATTTGCTGCTCTGCGAATGATTTTTTTGACTTGGGCTGCCTCCCTGTTAACATTACTAGAACAAGAGACTTGTGTGGAATATGTGTTTGCCTTAACAGCAAAACTTGGCCAGTTTGCTTTTGTGTCCAAAAACTTTGAAATAAACTGTTTCTTGTTGCTGGTATCGTGATTTGTTATTAGTATTGGAAAATGATCCCATGTTTCAGGTGGTAGGCATGTCCACTTCAACAAGCCACTTATTTGCGGGCTAGCCATGGAAACATCAACTGCAGTGAGTGTCCCTCTGGTATTCAAAAGTGTTGGGGAGCCATCATTGAGAATCACCAATTCACGATCATTAGCAAAATTTTCCCAGATTGTTCCGGCTCTGGAAGTGCAGGCGGAACCCCATAAGGTGTTATTCGCGTTTAAATCCCCAGCTATTATTTGATGGCCTTCTCTTCTGCCAGTTTGTGAGTTTGATTGATTATTAAATATTTCTTCTACCATTTCTGTTGTTAATCTGGTGTCTATTTCTTTATAAACATTGGTAATATATAAATTAGTTCCATTGTTTATGGTGATTGACTGGTGTAATAAACTATTTTGTGATGTTATGTGTTGTGTGACGTTAATATTGTGTTTGATGAACATTGCAATTCCGGATCTTGCAGTGGTATAGTCTTTATTATGGGAATATACTCTGTATCCTGGTAAAAATAACATTTTTCTATTTTTATGAATAATGTTGTTCTTGCAGAAGTATAATATCCGGTTTATGTTTGCAAATTAACCTTTCGAGTCCAAATTTATTATTCATGAAGCCTTGAATATTCCATTGCAAAATTTTTATATTTGTTTCAAAGTTCATATGTATGTATATTTAGTTATTATTTAGATTTTTCTTAGTTAGGACTGTTTTTTTATAAGTGTTTGGTGATATTATGGCGTTTATTTCAGGATATTTACTAAAAAATTGGGATGTAGGTGAAAGAATTTGTTGAGGAGATATTTGAGACGATGTGGAGCTTATATCATCAATTTCATTACTTGTTTGTTCTGTATATGTTTTATTGCTTGCAGATGTTTTGTGTAAATCTGTTGATGATTGGTTAGTTATTGTTGTTGTTTGAATGTTTGGGGTTGTTATTGTCATGTTAAAGTTGGGTGTTGGATCTATGTTTATTTCCTCCGTATCGATATCAGTCTGGTTATTTGTTGTTGGTGGTTTCAAGGTAGAGTTGTTTGGATGTAGGTTATGAAATAGTCTATTATTTTCTGTTGCTTGCTTGGTTGAATTTTTAGTTACTTCCGCAAAGGTTTTTCTCTTTTGGTTGTATGGTAATATTTTGTGGAAATCTGGGTTTTGGTTATATATTTTCCAAGCCTCCTTGGCGGTGCACCTATTGTTGATTTTTATTTTATTTATGGCTTTGTGCTTTAGAAAACTTTCACAAGTTGCTTCAAATGAGGAGTGAGTTGCGACGTTACAGTTGATGCAGAATGTCTGATCACAATCCTGGTGGGGTGTTGGTTTAGCACATATTCTACAATTTTCAATATTCCTGCAGTGTTTTTTTGTGTGCCCTAATTTCTGACAATTAAGACAGCGCATAGGATTCGGAATATATTCGTACACTGCCACTTTTTCCCAGCCGATGTTTAGCTTCTCTGGTCGGGTAATGAGATCGAACGTTATGATAGCGGCTCCTGTAGGGATCAGGTTATCGTTTACTTTTTTAAGGATCTTTTTGACGGATATTACTTTTTGGTTGCCTAGGTGTTTGGTTAATTCCTCATCAGATATGTTTATTATTTTTCTGGAAAATATTCTGCCCTGTGTTGAGTTCAAATTGATGTGTGAGGTGATTTTAACTGAAATTAAGTCGATGTATGTCGCCTTCATGAATTTTTGTGCCGCTTTGAGGTTATTCGTTTTTATCAATAAGTCTCCCGATTTTAATTCGGTAACTTCGGTGTATTCTTTAGAAATATGTTGTAGTCCTTTTTCAATTTGGAACACATTATATGACGCAAGTGGAGGCACATCGTGATCGGGATTCGATCCAATGGCTTTTGCTACCACATATCGCGGGATATGATCATCTGATGGTACATCTAATGGAAGGATAGTTTCACTACTTCTTTTTCTTTTATTTTTAACTTTAGTTCCTGGTATAGGATCAGGATCGAGATCCTTAAACCTATTTTCATAGAGGGATATACCCCCTACCATATTGGTTGTTATTAAATAACCAATAGAAAAGTTTGCACTGAAAACACGTGTAATATGAGAATAACAACAAATGTTCTTTAGTAAATGAATAGTCACTAATCCAGACAGAGAGAGCACAACCGTATGCACTGAGAGTTTGTCGATGACTGTGTATTAAACAATTTTATTTATATGAATTTTAAAATGTTTTGTTTGTATTGTGTGGATTATAATAATAAAGTTTTATTTCCAATTTTTACTTTCTATTCGAACAATTTTTAATAATTAGTTATTTGATTTTATTTCAAAATCAAGAATAATCAAAGTTTTTCATCCCAAGTGATGACACAACAACAAAATACACGCAAAAAATATATGCGACAGCTGCAAATTATGCTACATATAAACCCACTTTATTTTCTTGACCATGAAGTGTAGAAAAGTAATTGCCACTCTGTGTCAGAGATCTTTCATTATCCTTTTACTGATATTTTGTTGGAAAAGGTAAGCTTTATACATTTTCATCTATTTCTATTAATTACTAAATCTTTATCTCGCATTTTTTAATAAAAATGGGTGAAGAAGTTGCGTCAACCGCTAAAAAGAAAAGGCTCCTCATAATTGATTACTTGCCTGAAGAGCGGATTTTGATATTTGGTCTCAGAAGGCATCCAACTGCGACATTTGAAGGCGCAGCATCGCAAAACGACCTATGATTCTACAACGGGATGTCCTCGTACTCTTGCATATTTTGGTAGGATTTTGGCTTCGTACAATTGTTCAATCTTGCAAAACTTAGAGAATCCCCCTATTAGAACGTTTGAGCTTGAATAACATGGCATAAACACCTTGTTTGGGTCGATATGACATAATCAATACATGAAATCTTTGAAAATGGCATTTATAAAATACAAATAAAAAAATAATATACATATAATAAAAAATAACGGTTTCTTGTTTTAAATTTTGCACAAAAATTGCAAAAAAATACAAATTTTATAACCAGTGTAAAAATCGTAGCTAATTATTTTCCATTCCTTAAACTGAAGAATATTTCACCAAGATTTTCCAAAAAGTCGCCCAGATTTATAAAGAATGCAAGATCGAAATGTGCAAAAAATCCAGAACAACTTATGTCTTTTGTCATCGAAAACTCCAATTCTAAATTGAATAATTGAAAAATGAATAACCTGCAATTTGGCTTGTCGATTGGGCTGAAGTATTCTTCGAACAAGTAAAACTTTGGCGAAGACGAATTTTGGAAAGAAAATTATCCACAATTCTATTAAAGCACTATTAAAATGCTAATGTTCATCAAATTTTGATCATAATGTATTGTATGATAATTTTCAGTTTCAGAGATATCTATCTAAAATTTGGTAGTCAGATGTAGTTTTATAATTGATTAAACCATTGCTGGATCCGATAAGATCGGGCCATATATAGTTGTCATACAACTGAGGTTTGGTTTTAAAACGCCCTCTTTTAGACAACTTAAACCGTGGTAAGCGCTGAGTATCGGAGTTATTAAAATAACCTTAAAAAGGGTTATACTTTATTTTCTTCTTTAAATATTTAGGTAATATATCCTATGCGCCCAAACGAATAAAAGGATTTTTTAAGTTATAACCTTTAATGTAGGAAGGAGTCGAGCAGGTGTGGGAGGGACAGGCTGAATTCGAACGCGCCCCAATCCCTTGTATTGTCTAGTTCAAATTTCTTACCTTGCGATATTCACCTTCCCCGCCGCTTTGGAAGTCAAGAAGTTCATCGCGGTAAATAATTAATCATAACTCGAGCTAATTTCCATATTTTTTGTTAAACATTTTTTGCAAAGCCCTTCAAATACAAAAATATCAACAAAAAAACAAACGCTCGGACGCCTAAGTAATTTGTTTTTTTTTTTTTTGCTTAAATCCATAAAGATTGCCTGAATAGAACGCAGAATAGTGTAGATCTTAAAAGGCAATCTATCAACATCATGTAATCAGTTCGTTGTTGTTGTAAAGAAAAACAAATCGGTCAAGTCTTCGGCAGATGATTTTTGTGAGAAGTTTTTGTTTCCATTCAAATTAAGGACTTTTATAGCGATAATTTCCACGCCAAAGTTAAAATGCAGCGTCAATATTTTTAACGCCATCACAAAAATAAAACTGTCAGTTTTATTGCAATTTTCCTGCATTTTGTTATTTTCTCAAAAAGAAGTATTTTTTTTTGTTGCCAGCACGAAGTTTTGCAGAAAAAACGAAAAGACCAAATCGCATACAAATCGCGTTTTGCGAGACTTTTCATCAAGCTGCCGCAGCTCAAGTGGCAGACAAACTAAATGACTGACAGACTCGCTAACTCGTCTAACTTACTATTTGCTTAACTGACTGACAAGCTGTCACAACAATTACATCAAAAGCGCAAGTAAATAGCAGCTGTTTAAAAAAAAAGACGACGAAGTGAAAGTACGAAAAGCGTTTAGTTTCTAGCTCTCCTCTTTTCTTTCTCTCTGTTTCTACTCCTCTACTTTCTTCCAACCTTTGTGTGCCGGTGAACAAACATGGCAGCACTTGAGTGCGGAAATACTACCGCCAGAGCGTGTCACATCTCGCTGACTTCTGTTTTGGTCCTTTGGCACACAGCTTGGCCGCATTCACGCAAAGGCAAATAAGTTCAAACTCTGAGAAGCACACATTGCTTTGTTCTCATTGCAACTTTATGCCTTGAAATGTTGCTTATTGCCACTTACTGTATTGCGCGCAGCCTGCAGCCAGTCATTGCAAAGTTTTTGCTATTGTAGTCAATTTGCGAGTGCCACAGTGTGTGTGTTAGTTAAAGTTTGTATCACCTACCTGGTGGCTGTATGCTGTACATGCATCTGTTTTTATTTTGTGGCTGTCATTGAAGTTTTGTCACTTAGGCAAACATTTTTACTTTAATTCATTTATTGTTGATTTCTGAGATTTTTATTTTTGTTTGTATCGAAAAACTCAAATATCTCTTGCAGTCAGAGACCTGGTGTAGTAGTAATATATTCGTTTGCGAAAGTTCAATTTAGCTAAATTCTGCATAAATAAACAGAATGTAATTTTCTTATGATTTTCCTATTTCTTTTTAATTAATATCCCAAAACCCCATACAAGTATATTGATATGGATTTTCCTTTATGAAATAACACTTTTTTCACATAAATATTTTGACTGAAGAGAATTTAATTTGAGAGCAAGCAAGAATGTGTTGAATGTGCGTATTAAAATCGAGATTAATTCTGAAAACTTTTTCAATGTATTGGTAAAATTAAAGAAGAATGTATTTCTTTTAAATTTCGATGTAAGGAACGCTGTTTATGTGCTTAACTAAAACTTCGCGTTTTGAACAAAAACAAAGGTTTCGTTAGACTAACGGTGGTTTAATTGTTGATAAGTACATGCCGAAAATTTTTATAGAGCTAGTTCGAGTATTTTTTCCTGCAGTCGGTTCTACCTCGTTTGGTTAAGAAAGATTATTTCAATGGGTTTTTTGTTAAGGTCATATTCGAAAAATATGAAGCTTCAAAGTCGTCGGTTTGTACTAAAAAACTCAATTTAAAATCGAGGAATATGTCCAAAAACGCATCGAAGGAAACCAGTACGTATGTAGGTTCCTAAAAGAAAGTGTATTTCCTAGAATAGAGCATAACGCTTCAAATTGTTTAAGGCAATATTTTGTTTTCAACTTTAATTCGATATATTACGGTAGAAAGACTAACTCAAGCAAGTAAAGATGAGTCTACTTGTTGGATGCCATCAAACCAGTTAATTTATCTTTAAAATTTTAAACTTTCAATTTTCTTAAATTAAAACAAAATTGAAGAAATTTGAATGTATTTCTTTTAAATTTCGAAATGAAAATCGTTTGACACACGGTCGAATCATTGACAGAGTTTAATTTTTGGAGTAAAACTTCTTTGACGGCAGTGATTTTTTACATCGCTTCACGAAAGTCACGTCAGAATCGCCTCTCAAAGTCACGGCATGACGCTTGTATGAGAAAAAACAAACATACATGTGTATGCTTCTACCACTTGCAGGAGCAACTGCTTCTCTTCTTCATCATTTGTTAGAAGCTTATTGAAGTCTTCAAACAGTTTGACTCCACGCTCAGCAATATCATTTACAACTTTCAGGTTTCTTACGATTTGTTTCCCTCCAATGTAATACTGATTGATGTTCCATTCATTTGGATCTGTGTTTAAAAACGTTGAATTTATCTTTATCTTTTCAAACAAGTGTAAAGATCTTTGATTTGCAAAATCGGCCAATTCGGCTTGGTCACTTAAAAGTGCTGAATCACCTCTTACTTTTCGGTCAGTAGGTTCACACCTTATCTTTTTGACAATTTCCGCCTTTGCATTATTTGTTACTTTATCTGAGAACAGACTCAACCCAACTAATTCATCCGATAGGTACCAAAGATGGGATTTTATAGCGTTTTTAACCACTTCACTTATTTGTGGATCAATAGCTTCATAAGCGGTCATATCTTTCCATAGAGAAAGGTCTGCCCAAGGAGCATTTGCAGCCATAGGGGCCTCAAACCAATATTTCACATAGACAAGCATTCCAAATTTCACAAAGCGTTCTAGCTGTGATTTTTCCCTTTGTGTGGTTTTAAAACCATCTTCCTCACGAAACAAGAAGATTTTGACAGCGTATAAGAGTTTTGCCATCCAGCGAGCACGGTGTAAGGCACCTGGAGCTCTCCAATGAACGTTATCTAGAGAATGACCTAGACCTAGTAGTGATAGCTCTATTAACTCCATGTAATCATCTCTGGATTGGGTTTCCGTCATTAATATATCTAATAAAGAATTTACTGCATTCACTTTTAAATTGTCATTGCCAGTAGCTTTTTCCAATGGTTTAAAGTTATTTAAGTGAATTGATGGCCATGCTGCCTGAAACCTTTTAAACAAGGGAATGTCAGGAGAGCTGGATGGTCCAAAACAAAGAGTAAATACCTTACTGAGAACAATCTCTAAAATATGATGCCTGCATGCTAGCCATAATAGATCTTTGCCAGTTTTATGTTCCAGCAAAACACAAGCTCCATTTTTCAACCCTGTATTGACGGCTGTAGTGTCAAAACACATGCCGACTATATTTTTCTCCAAATCCCATTCCGTTAGTACGTCATATACTGCATTAGCTAAGTTATCGCCAGTGCCACTTACAAGTTTTGGTACTCCAAGCAATTTTTCCTTACCTTATTTCCTCAAATATATCTTTTCGCCCTTGTTTTCTTTGGCGTTGAATAGTGCTGCGTGATAATGGCAACGAGTTAGGGTCTTGGCCCAGTGCTGCTGCGATTGGGACCATCAATCTCAAGGCTTCTCTATCAGACACTTTATTGCGGTCTAAAGAGCTTATCACATGCTTAGAAAACAAGTTTTGCTTAGCAGCTTTCACAGGTTTGTCACTGCTCGGTTCATTAGCATGATGGTCAGTGATCTGGTACCGGGAGCTCTTCTTTACAAAAGTTGAAACTGGATATTCTTCATCTTCAGAGGAACAGGAAGTGTCACTAGAGAGTCCAATTTCGAAATAAGGCTCATACATTAAAGATGTCCCTTTGGAGGTACTAGGTGTTGTTTCTTTTCGTCTTCTCTCTTCATCTTCGTTAAATCTCTTTAAAGTTCTTTTCTGCTTTTTGGCTAAGCTTTTGTCAACTTTAGTCATAGCCATTTTTCGCTGGTCTTGCTGATCTGCTAGAAATTTACGGTCTTCTTCAATCTTTATCAAAGTTGTAGCATCTGCATGAGCTATATCAAATAAAGAGTCAAGCTCAGATGTAAATTCATGTTCACGGGCTTTTTGATGTTTTGAATTACGAGATTTATTTTTTTTTAGCAACAACCACTTTGAATGGAGTTTCTCAATCTTATCAACGCAGTGTTTAATTAATCTTGTTGGTATGAGAGCTCTTCCCCATAACTGAGTTACCTCCACAACTGTCATATGACTTGCACTACGCACTAAGTTAAATTTATGCAAGTGTCAGTGAAAACGCAAAAGCACTTGCCGATTAGTAGGTAATTGATTTAGTCTTAATAGAGATTCCACATCTGTAATACCCAAAAGGAAAACACGGTCAGACTGCCTTGTTGCAGGAGAATTGGACGCCATGGTTTCTCATAAGTTAATGATGAAATGTTTAAAACAGGTATCACTTTGGGTACTGTTATGAGAATTACTTCGTAATAATATTAAGTTTTGTCAATCTAGATCTTATTGATGATATTTTTCAGCATCTGTTTTAGATATTTAAAACACCTGCAACAAAGAAACAAAAATAATTATTAAAATATGGATTTTTTATTTTTTCGACTTTTTGTTATCAATCGTGAAACTTTGGGTTCTTTGAGCACCCTTTTCCCATCCATCCAAAAATCTGAAAAAATTACAGAGGTATATTGAACCCCATTCTAAAAAAATGGAGGGGTGCCCAGGGTGAATTTTTGAAGTTAGTTTTTTTGGGCCACCCTAATGTACATGCATCTACATATGTATAAATATATGTGTATGTACCATGTATGTCCTCCATAGATGTGTAGCTTGGGACCATTTCACCACTACAGCTACTACTACTACTTCTACTACAACTACTAATTACTCTGCGTAACAAAAATTTAAAAGAAACCTGCGGTCATGATTTTGTCAATAGTAGCAGGCTTACGAACTGTGTTTTTACTTTTTTTGGATTGGCTCTAGTTCTTTTAGATAAACGAAACTTAAGAAATTAATGAAAAAAAAATTATATGACCCAGTTCCAGTTGTATTAATTTAATTATTCCTCAATAAGTTTTGTTATATAAATTATTAAACAAGTAGTTCTTTAGTTTAAATATTTTATATTCTTGTCTACAACCTGGTGTTGCTATTACAGCCTTTAGGAACAGAGAGCAACACCTTCTGCCTTACTTCACCAAAGAAGACAATCTTGTATATTGTAACAATACTTCTGGACTCTTGAGTGCTATGGCCATTCCCGAATATAATCCCGAACATTGGAGGCTTTTTATAGATAGCTCAAAAAGAAGTTTGAAATGTGTGTTGCTACACAATGGAAATAAACTTGCTTCGGTTCCAATCGGTTATAGTACCAAACTAAAAGAAGAATACGAAAATGTAAAAATTGTTTTAGCAAAGATTTTGTATGTACAACATATGTAAGTGGTCAGTATGCGTGGACTTGAAGATGGTGAATTTTTTATTGGGCCAACAAAGTGGGTATACTTAATACCCCTGTTTTATATGTTTATGGTACAGTCGTGCAAGAAATGAACATTGGATTAGAAAGGACTGGCCGGTGAGAGAAAATATGGAGGTAGGAACAGCAAATGTGGTTCATGACCAACTGATAAGCCGAGTAAAAATCATTCTTCCACCACTTCTCATCAAGCTTGTGCTAATGTAACAGTTCATCAAAGCCCTTGATAAGACAGGTGACTGTTTCGAATATGTGTGCAAAAACTTACCAGTCCTTAGTATGGGAGAATTAAAAGCAGGAGTCTTCGATGGTCCTCAAATTCGTACCCTTCTAAAAGACACTGAATTCTGAAACCATATGTCACAAATTGAATCTGAAGCCTGGCTAAGCTTTGTTAATGTAGTCAAAAATTTTTTGGGAAATCATAAATCACCAGACTATACAAAACTAGTTGCTGATATGCTTCTCAATTCTCGCAAACTAGGAGCTAAAATGAACATTAAATTACATTATTTCATAGCCATTTGGACAAATTCCCGGATAACCTAGGCGATTACAGTGAGGAACAAGGTGAACGGTTCCACCAGGACATAAAAATAATGGAAGAAAGATACCAAGGTCGATGGGACGACCACATGATGGCAGACTACTGCTGGAACTTAATACGGGATTGTCCTGAGCAGCGACATCATAGGAGGTCCTACAGTAAAAGTTTTTTGTAATTTTTTTAAAATTAATTAATGAAAAGAATATATTTTTTTTATTTTTGTATTATTTTTATACAGGCGCGCAATAAAAATGTAATTTAAAGCCATATTGGTATTTTTAATTAGGTTTTTTCGTGAAATATTTAAAAGTCTTTATCTGAAAAACTAGAGCCAATTCGACAAAACTGATATTATTTTCGTAATTAGCGCCCCCGAAATCGACTTAAAAATCTCCGACCGCAAAATTTTGTTCCGCAGTGTTATTACTACTGATGCTTTCCATTTCCAGACAACCGGTCAGGTACAAGCATGATTTTTAATTTCGACCAAACTCAAATACATTGTTTGTTGGTCCAAATAAAGAGACACGTATTTTTTCTTTTGGCTCGGAAAAATTTTTCGCCCGAATTAAACGCGATTTTGTTTTTCATACAAAAATCGATTATTCAAGTTGACAGTGAGAATTTTTTTTTAAATGCCCATAACTTTGTCAAAATTAAATGGATTCTAGCAATGTTTTTACTAAAATGTCAGTTATTCTTGGTACTTTAAGAATGATATAATGATTGATTTCCATTATTTGAAATTTTTTATTTAACAATAAACAAAATGTGAAAATTTTTTTTAACTTTTATTTTCTCAAAAAGTGTATTTTTTTTTTCTCTGAAACTTTTTCACCGGGAAATAGACACTTTGAACTACAATCAGTATAAATCACCAATAGCAAAGATTTTTTTTTCGGAGTTATGATTTTTTGTAGATATAATTCGATTTTGTGGTACAGAAAATAAATGTTAAAAAAAATTTCACTTTTTTTTTATTGTTAAATAAAAAATTTCAAATAATGGAAATCAATCATTATATCATTCTAACTTAAAGTACCAAGAATAACTGACATTTTAGTAAAAACATTGCTAGAATCCATTGAATTTTGACAAAGTTATGGGCATTTAAAAAAAAATTCTCACTGTCAACTTGAATAATCGATTTTTGTATGAAAAACAAAATCGCGTTTAATTCGGGCGAAAAATTTTTCCGAGCCAAAAGAAAAAATACGTGTCTCATTATTTGGACCAACAAACAATGTATTAGAGTTTGGTCGAAATTAAAAATCATGCTTGTACCTGACCGGTTGTCTGGAAATGGAAAGCATCTACTACTATCACTACGTGTACTACTGCCACTATTTTAACTAATGCTACATAATTTAAGCAACTACTAGTTACTACTATTCTTAATAATTTCTACTACTGTTTCTACTCATTTCTACTACTATTTTCGCTAATGCCACTACAAATGACTACGACTATTGTTACTAATTTCTACTATTATTTTTACTAATGCTACTTTTAATTACTTGTACTATTTTTATTAATGCTACTACAATTTTTACTAATTTCTACTGCCCTTTTGACCCATGCTGAAACTAAAAAACCTAAACAGGATGTCTTATAAAACTCTGTTATGTATTTATACATTACATAATTTCTTATTTATATTATACTTCAAACATGTATCATAGTACCGAAATATCAAACTATGCATCACTAATGTAATACGCATCACTAAGTATCATAATATGTATGTATGTACTACAACGTTATGTATGTACCTACTTTGTATGTATGTAGTAAAAAGAGTGTTACTCAATTATTGCTAAGATGTAACTTCTCACCTCGAATAGAGCGACATAAGAATAAAGAATTAAATTAAAAAGCGCGTTCGTCTTTCATTTCGACTCAAGGTCATAATATTTTTGGCGACGAGAAAACATTGAAAGTAATAAAATTTAACAAATTAAAACAGTTAAAGTAAAGTAAATTGTAATAATTTTTAATAAAAGAAATTAAAAATAGGAAAAGTAAATGTCGGAAGACGAAGTCGCAAATAATTCGCAAGTCAAACCTGTTGTAATAAGAACAACAAAAATGACTGGCCACATGGATCCATACGTAATGGGAAACGACTTTGCAGAGTACGAGATGAGGCTTAAACAATTTTTCATCGTAAATGATGTGGAAAGTACAAAGAAAGTTGCGTTTTTAATCACATACATCGGAGCAGATGCTTATTCCGTACTAAGAAAATTGTTTTCACCGGAAGATCCCAGCAGTAAAACATATGAGCAGCTCGTGGATGCGCTAAAAAAGTACTTCGAGCCTCCTGTAAATGAAATAGCGGAATCGTACAAGTTTTACAAAGCGGAACAAGGGTCAAAAGCTATAAGAGAATTCATAGTAGAACTGAAACACATGGCAGAAAAATGTAAGTTTGAAGGCTTCCTCGATAGGGCATTACGTGACAAATTTGTATGTGGTATAAAAGACAATCAACTACGTTCAAGGCTTCTGAAGGAATCTGGCTTAACATTTAAAAAAGCCTGCGAAATTTCTTTAAATTGGGAAATGGCTGAAGGGGAGACCAAGCAAATGAGCACCAAAGAAGAGCAGTTTAATAAGACGTGTGCAGTACGTCAAGGTCGTAGTAGGTCACGCGGTCGTATCGAAGGGCATTCGGCAGAAAATTCAAACACGAAAAGCAAGGTATGTAGTCGATGCGGTAAAACAGGGCATAATGCCGAAAAATGTATTTGCAAGAATTGGGTGTGTTTTAAGTGCAACAAAAAAGGGCACATTGCAAGTCGCTGCTTATCAAAGCGGACGGACGGTCAGAAGAAAAATACTCACCTCAAAAGTGTGAATGAAATGGTAGAAGCTGCAAGCATTACAAGCATTTCCAATAAGGAAAATGTTGCCATAAAGGGAGTTTCTACTAGCAGCCCAGAGTGCGTAAATCTGATAGTTGGTGGTAAAAATATGGAATTGGAAGTCGACACTGGCGCTTGTGTTACTATTATATCGGAAGCTAAGTATTTAGAGAATTATAATAAATTCGAGTGTAAAGTAGTGTCAAATAGATTTGTCTCAGTAACAGGTAGCTATCTCAAATGTTCTGGAAAAATTGAAGTAAATGTAAGCAAGCCACACTGTAGTGAACAGCACAAATTAGAGTTAATTGTAATCAAATCAGAAAAAGATTTTAAACCTCTGCTCGGTAGAAATTGGTTAAATGTTTTATACCCAAAATGGAGACATAGTTCCAATTCTATTAATGCCATTGTGAATAGAAGCGATTGTGACGTTTTAAAAGAAATAAAACAAAAATTCCCTCGTGTATTTAATAATATGCCTAATGAATGCATTGATCATTTTAGTGCGGAAATTGTTCTTAAACCCGAAGCAAAACCTATATTCAGGAAAGCGTATGATGTGCCGTATAAACTTAGGGACCAAGTGGAAGAGGAATTATCTAGATTATGTAGTGAAGGCATATTAATTCCCGTAAATTTTAGTGAATATGCCTCACCGATAGTAATTGTTTCCAAGCCAGGGAAGAAAATACGAATTTGTATTGACTGTAAAGTAACGATTAATAGGTTTGTTGAGACCCAACATTATCCTCTACCGCAAATCGATGATATTTTTGCTAAGTTGGCAAATTGTAAATATTTTTGCGTCATTGATTTATCAGGAGCATATCAACAGTTAAAAATTTCGGAAAGTTCAAAGAAATATGTTACAATTAATACACATAAGGGTTTGTATCAATATACAAGATCAAGTTCTTTTAGGCATTCCGGAAACTTCATGGTATTTAGACGATATTCAGATCGGAGGATCTACTTTTGAAGAATGCAAAATTCGGCTTTTGCAAGTACTTGAAAAACTGAATCAATTCAATATAAAGATAAATTTGGAAAAATGTGAATTTTTAAAGAAAGAAATTAATTATTTGGGTCACACAATTTCTGAAAATGGATTGGAGCCTAATAACGAAAAAGTGGAAACTATAGTTAAAGCACCGAGTCCAAAAAAGTTAACAGAGTTACAATCGTATTTAGGTATGTTAACAGGTTCCCTGTCCAATGTATCACATGTGATAAAAAATTATTTTCTTGTACCATGTTTACAGCGTCCATGTATCATATATGAACAAATTTTTGGTTGATTTGAAATAAGTTTATTAAAAGACGCAGACGAAGAAATTGAAATTTTATTGCGTGGATGTACTGAGTATAATGTGTTGTTTGTAAAAAAAGAAAAAAAAACGGTGATTTTTTTTTAGATTTTTATTTATTTTTATTTTTTTATGAATTCATGTTTATGCTTATTATGATAGTGCACGTGTACCGTTAAAAATTAGTTTTTGTATGGGGACAGGGAACCTGTTAAATTACTATAGCAGTTTTATTCCAAACTTATCAAGCGAATTGAAAGAGCTTTATGGTCTGTTACGCAAAGACGTAAAGTTTAGTTGGAATAAAAATGTAGAAAACTGTTTTATAAGGTCAAAAAAATTACTTTTGAACAATAAGCTTTTGGAATTATATGATCCTAAAAAACCAATAATTGTATCGTGTGATGCCAGTCCATATGGCGTAGGGGCAGTATTGGCTCATCTAGTAAATGGTGTAGAAAAACCTGTTTTATTTGCTTCAAGTACCTTAAGTCCGTCTGAGCGTAATTATTCGCAAATACATAGAGAGGCACTTGCTGTTATGTTTGGATTCAGAAAATTTCATAAATATATACATATATGGGCACAGATTCACGTGACAACGAAGCTTTAAAACAAATTTTTAATCCAAATAAAGACACGTCAATCATTACGGCATCTAGACTTCAACGATGGGCGGTTATGTTGTCAATATATGATTATGAATTTAAGTACCGTTCTGCTAAACATAATACACCAGCAGATGCTATGTCACGTCTACCATTGAATGATGACACACGTATAGAGTCAGTGCATAATTTGTCAGACGCAATTGATTTGCCCATTAGTGTAGATAAGATACAAAATTACACTAATAACGACAAAGTTTTATCAAAAGTTTTAAGTTATGTAAAGGGTAATTGGCCGGTAAATATTACGCCAGATCTCAAAAGTTGGTTCAATATACGCAAAAGTTTATCTAGTGATAACTACTGTTTATACTACCGTGATAGAGTAGTAATAACTGAAAAATTGCAAAACGAGGTACTTAAAATTCTACATGAAAATCATGATGGAATCGTTAGAATGAAAATGTATGCAAGAAGTTCAATTTGGTGGCCAAAAATAGATAGTAGCATAGAAAGCCACGTAAAAAGTTGTTTTGTTTGCCAGTCTACTCAAAAAATTCCAAAAGAAATTATCAAAAGTAAATGGCCCGAATGTAACGAACCTTTTGAAAGAGTTCATTTAGATTTATTTTATTTTGAATCTAAACCATTTTACATTTTTATTGATTCTTTTAGCAAATATATTGTTGTCAAATACTTGCCGAAAACAGATGCTTTTAGTTTAACTAACAGTTTGCAATCAGTTTTTAGAATTTTCGGTTACCCAAAAGTTTTAGTTACGGACAATGGTCCGCCATTCTCTTCTTATCAATTTGAACAGTTTGCCACAAAATTAAACATTAAATTAATGAAATCGCCGGCATATCATCCGCAAAGTAATGGGTTAGCGGAACGAGGTGTTCAAACAATTAAAAATAGTTTAAAAAAATACTTAACCGACGAAAGTTTAAAGTCTTTATCGATTCAAGCAAAACTAAATAAAATTTTAATGTGTTATAACAATACGCCTTGTACAACAACAAATAAAAGTCCATCAAGCCTTGTTTTTTCATATGTACCTAGGACATTATTAAATTCTTTACAAAAGAAAGTTACATTTAACACAAAAGAAAATAAAGTTATAACTTATCAAAATAAGGATCAATCTAGCAAATCTAAATTATGTGAAATCAAATTTAAAAAAGGGGAAAAAGTACTATGTAGAAACCATTTTAAAAGTTTTGTTAAATGGATTCCAGCCACTATACATAAGCAAATAAGCTTCAATACTTATCTAATTAATGTTGAAAATTCTATAAGATTTGTACACAAAAATCAGTTACGATATTCTACATTAGAAGACAAATATCATCCATTGTTACCGGATAACTTACCTCAAGAGGTTGAATCGGAAAAAAATGATTCCGTAATATCGAAAAAGAAAAAATATATAAATATACGTCGTAGACCTACTAACCTTCGCAGATCTACGCGTAAAAGACAAAAACCCAACAAACTTTGTTATGATAGAAAATAGAAACTAAATTTAACTGAAATGTATAATAAATTTAAGTGAATCCAATTGGAAAATATTAAATTATCTTAACAATATACATTGTAAAAATACTGAGCATTTAAATTAATGAAATTACAAATTGAAATTTATTGAAATTAATGAATTACAATTTATATATTAATGAAACCAATAAAAAAAGGGGAAAATGTTATGTATTTATACATTACATAATTTCTTATTTATATTATACTTCATACATGTATCATAGTACCGAAATATCAAACTATACATCACTAATGTAATACGCATCACTAAGTATCATAATATGTATGTATGTACTACAACGTTATGTATGTACCACGGTGTACTGAATACTGAAGGTGACGCCTTTAGAAGTACCGCTACTTTGGTTTTGCCGGGTTTGACAATTCTCAACTTCAACTAGACAAATCTTTTTTCACAAATTAAGAAAAAGAGACACTTTTTTTAGTATTTTGCGAATTTATTTATTAAATGTCTGCCTATAAATTCATACTTTTACACTTTAGAACAATTAGAACACGTTTTTCAATGAAATATTGGAAGTTGTTCAATTTTCTCTCTCCCGTATTCTTGTTTACTAAAGGCGAGATCTGTCATTTCACCGCGGGAAGGCGCAATCTTGTATTCTATCATTCTTGTGTATGTACCTACTTTGTATGTAGTAAAAAGAGTGTTACTCAATTATTGCTAAGATGTAACTTCTCACTTCGAATAGAGCGACATAAGAATAAAGAATTAAATTAAAAAGCGCGTTCGTCTTTCATTTCGACTCAAGGTCATAATAAACTCTATCCCATATTTTAGTCTATATTTCATTGTAGAGTCGGCACAGAAGTTTTACTTCTTTCTCGCGCACTTAGGTGCACGCGTGGTTTTTTATTTTTAAATAAAAGCCATATATGTATTTCGGATATTTGGATAGTTTTCAAGAGCAAAGTAGGCAGGTGCATCAGGGGCTCCGGAGCCGAGTTAGAGAAGCGACACAACTCTTTCCACCATATTCTGAGCTTGTGCAGATGGCTTCGCAGTCCGCAATGACTTGTCAGAAAATCTGTTGTTCTTTGAGAAGTCGATAAACAGTTTAGATCAATAGACATTCCACCTATCGTAACGCCGTCATCTTTTGCCAGTGCCTTCCTTTAAAGTATTTTACTCTTTTCTAAACACCTCCCTTATATGTATGTATTAGTATGTCGAGCTTTAGCCAGGAATGGCTCGGGGTTTTGCTTGCATAGTACAGAAAAAAACTCCAAAAATTGCATTTCCAAATTTTTTCATTAAATTGTGAACTTCATAAACAGCTTGTTAGCTCATATTACCATAGTAAAGTGCATTTTTAAAGATGATAGAACTTACCGTCGATTTTCGGTTTAGAGAAAAACAGTTATAAAAACGTCCGTATTGCAAAAAAATCTTTGAACGTAAGATTTATTTGGTCAGCATAATAATACACCTTTTCGAATATAGGTTAATTTTGAAATAAAACATAAAATGTTTTCTCTTTTGTGAGAAAAAATCCAAATTTAGAATTAGGTTTACGCATTTATGATGTTTCTGGGATGTTCATAACGTTGTTTTAAATCTTAGTATTCAAACCGTTAGGAAAAATTTTGGGTTTAAAATTTCTTACAGTAAATGTTTATAATTCCAGTGCTGGTCAGACCGAAGTACTTTATGTCCTTTTAAGAATTAAGTGCAAGACGCCTTTTGACAAAACATATGAATCGATCTTCCTGCATCGATTATTTTCATTTCGGTTCGAAACGATTTAAAACTATTTTTATTTTTATTTTGATCTGACATTGGTGCTTGCGACTCATGGCAAAAGTAGAAAGTACATTTTCGGGCCACAAACTAATATTAACCGATTTAAGCTTGAATTTATCTACTAAATCCGTGAATATTTGAACTCTTATTAATTAAGTTATGTTCATTATATACATAAAAATATTCTTGTGTTAAAAAAATATTAGTTTATCAAAAAAAAAGCAAAACGGTGCGTTTTTGAAGAAAAAGTATAACTCCTTCTTTCTATGCATATTCTAAGCAGAAAGTAAAACTCAAAATTAGATATTATTTTCTTAGTAATAAATATGACTCGGATAATAATTTGTATACTTGATTTTTTTAATTTAATTCATACAAATTAAAATTAATGCAGACAAGGTTAGCCCGTGTAACATCGTGTTGGTGTACTCAGTATACAAGTAGCATTTTCGTTTCAGTATGAGATTTTTAGTTGACATAAAAAAATATTATTACAAGCCCAAAACAGCGAATAATCATTACTGATCAATAAATAATTACCTTAAAATAGGTGGTACCACTAGACAAAAAAAAAACCAATTCAACTACTACAGATTTATTTCTATTCTTATTAGTATTGCTTGATCAGTGCAACGCCTTCGACTTGGACGGCGTAGAATAGTTACGTGATATATAGGGACGCATTCAAATTAAAAAATTGAACACGCTAGTTTCATGCCTTCAGCAAATTAATATTTGACTGGCGACATCTACCATTCAATAGTCACGATGAAATAAAATACAATTATTTACGAACATCACTTTTACTACTTTTATGCGTTTGACATTTCATGAAACAAAAGAATTTCATATGTACATGAATTAAGTTTTATACGAAAGTTGACTATGACTTCGACATCATCAGAATAGTGAAGCGAGTGACATATATTGCTTTTTAGAGCAGATACAAAATATATGTTAAAATTTTTAAACCCTTCATTAAATGATTCTGTCACTTTCCTTTGGGTATACCTACAGATGTACATATGTGTCAACCAATAGTCATACTGCTCTTGCGTACCCTACTACGAAAAAAAAAATTTAATTAAATTGAATGTAGAGTTCCAAATGGTTGTAGGTAAATTTAAAGTTTCTTCTTCAAAATTATGTATTTTTGAATAAATTGGTTTATTACCTCACGTTCAGTAATCGTTTCAGTAAGTTCCTAAAATTACAAATGCAACAATCTGAGAACAGTACCTTCTAATCTTTTGGGTAACAGATTTAAAATAAGAATTATTTCCGAACCTCGATATTTAATATTTATAAACCGATGTTTCACATCAGCATCAGCTATACTGATAGAATATTATTTAAAAAGGATACATATTCCTGGTCTTGAATATTTATAATAATAGTTTCAGCGCAGATTATCATGTCGGCCAGCAATATTAAAAGCAAATTAATCAAGAGAGAAGCTCTACCCTTACTTTGCCTCTTATTGTATGAACAGCACACTTTTTCTCACTGTCATAAACACATACATACACTTGTACGTTTATTTATACCCTGCAGTTCAAAGATAATATGTAATAGTCCCCGACTTGGACCGGTTGCTTTGGAATGCAATGAGTGGCACTGGATATTAGAAAATTCAAATTTCTGCTGGCAGACCAACTGTACAAATTTTCTCATAACTGTTCCAGAACTGTATACATTGGAATGCATAATGGGCAACTGTCCACTGCCAATAGGACCTACAATTTAAAGAAGACAGTTGAAGCAAGTATTTTGAAAAAGGGTGCTTATCTTGTACTATTTTTGGGCTAGAGAAATTTGCTGCAGGGTATCTATTTGGGTGCGTGAATATTGATAGCTATACTTACTTTTTGCATTTCAATTATTCACACACACGCGCACACACGCGCACACAGCAGTTGGTTTGAGCGCAGAAAATGTTGTTTTTCGATATCTCGAGGAGCCATCTACACTTTATTACACTTTATATGTATGTATATATGTGTTCGTGTGTATATATCAAAATGTCACTCATACGCAATGTAACTCCTTATTCTATGCTTTTGTGCGCTGAGTGAGCTCTTTGTTTTCGCCGCCTTGTTTCCTTTTTATTTGCTCGCCTGCACTCTCTCGACTAGTTGTCAGTCCCGCTTTCTAAATTTCGTATTGTTTGGTGCTGCTTCAGAATCTTTAAATTGTACGAGCATGAATGGCTTTATATTAAGAAATATACAAGAAGACTGCTGTTTATAAAATTCAAATTTTAAAGCATCGCAACAGTATCAGTATTGTCAAAGAGAAGTTTTTTGATAACATTTCTTGTCCATTTCATGCCATGATGGCGTCAGTGCCTGGGTGGATTGTGTGGTCTTAAGTTGTGGTGGGAGCTGGCATAAATCACTTTAGGGATTGTCGGAATGAATAAAGGAAGCCCGAAGTATTGCAAGATTTTAATGGAAATTGGAAAAATGTCAAAAGCTTAATAATGATGATATAATATGTATATGGCGTTTTGTGAATAACTTCAAGATTGCATTAGGTTTTAGTAGCTTAACAGGGTTAGTAATAACATTTGCCCACCGCTCAACAACTGCGTTTCAATATTTCCGTTGGCATGTGAAACCAATAGCCTGGTGTTAAGTCAATAGAGAATAAGGAACTTCTCTGTAATCAAATATACTTATATTTATAGATAAACTAGCTGCCCGCATGCGAAGTTTTCCGGATTTCCAAGCTAGTGTTAATTATATTTACTACAGATTTTTATTATTTACTATGGTGAAAGAAAATAAGTTTTAATTACATAGTTTGAAAATCTTTTTTTTTTGTTAGTTAATGGCTGTAATATGAATTGATTTTTCGCTTTTCCCGTTGTATTGTTTCGATATTAGGGAAGGACAACATCAAAATTAGAACAGCTGCCAAAAATGTGCAAAGGGCAATTCCTCACAAAACTACCACGACACAATATCCAAAAAGAAAAACTCTTTAGAGGTGTACCCGAGGTTAGGTTCAACCAAAAGGTTGCGAACTCACTCAGTATACCTCCCAAGCTCCCGGGGGTAGCTTTAACCCGCCAAATGACTGTGCTCAGGTTGCGGGACGCTAAAAGGACGGGGTTAGGCCAACAATTGGCGAGACATCACTAAAACGCGTCCAACAATGGGACAACACAAGAAGATACATAACGGCTTGCATCGTGGCATGCTTCGACCACGAAGTGCCCCACAGGTATGACCTCCGAATCCAAGACCACAACTTTTACCATTTTTTAAATTACATGCCTCGTCTGGCGCTACTACTATTTCCAAAAAGGGTTGGCAGCTTTAAAAAAGGTGTTGCCACTTACACAGCTAGAATGAATCTCCAGGCCGCAAGCTACGCGCCGGCCTGTATAGATCGCCTAGTTCAGCGCTGGCGTTGTTGGTACCTAACATTATAGCGCCGCCCCGTAAATTCTCAACTGAATTGGGGCACCATCACGAACGCCACCAATGTCACACACAAACAACAACCGTGGAATTTTCCACTGTAGTCATAGGGCGGACAACAAAAAGGCCACAAGAGCGGGAATTGGCGGCCCCCCTTTTCAGCTCCCATCACACATTTCTATGTTCTCCCTATCATTATTGTTGCGGTCCTGTTTTGGCTAGGCTCTCCCATTGGTGACTTATTCGCTAGTTGGCAACGCGAACCGATCACCAGCCTTTCCAACACTTGTGCATTTTTTGGAGATTACTAAAATGCCGCATTTTGTCGCTGAATCTCCCTATCTTTGTTGGAGAGAAAGGAAAAACAGGGTAAACAGAGGAAGAAAACAAATGAAATATTTTTTTGCACTAGTCCGCAACAACATCTCGGTCGCGGTAATCTCGTTTGAATTTATTTTAATCGATTCACTATATACGCGAAAGGATTATTAAACTTTGTTCTCGATTACGCATAATGCGTTTTGAGAGCTTACACACAAATTTAAGAGAACGTTCTATTCGCTTATGCAAAGAATACTAACATGAGCTCTTATTGTATAAACATGCATGGGTTAGAGCATCCCTATTAAAAAAATTAGTTTAAAAACTACAAATAAACAAAATTAACAATTATAAGAGGAAAAGAACTGAAAACCAGAAAATAATTAACAGAAAAAATCTATACCATTTTCAAAAAGCGTGGGGTGATTTGTACTATATTGTTATACTAAATCTAATTTTAAAGAAACTTATTTATAGTATAAATTGATTGAACTATTAATTCATTTGAATTCATTTCGAGTATTATAATGATATAGATTGTTTTCTATTAATTATTTCCTGACTTTTAGTCCTTAAATACCTGCTATTAAAGCTGTACGTCTTCCTATTTTTTTTTTTTTGTTTTGTAATTTTACACTCAAATATTTTAGGAACGAAAAAACGTTTCTTTTTTCTTCTATTTTAGGCACTTCAAAATATATAATCAGTATAGAGCATTTGCACGTCTTCAATGCCTGGCAAGCAAAAGTTTAGGCTAGAAAGTAAACTTACGTCTGAGGCTTAAGCGCCTATTTTGAAAGTCTTTCAATCGAACGACCTCAGATTTCATACTCGTATCATTTGGTTTCATATTTATTGCATGTAACTATAACGATTCTCGCCCAGTTTCCCCAATACATCACTTCTGCCTCGCAAATTTCTATTTTAGAGTCATACATTTTCTCTATAATCTCAGTAACTGCCAACAATGGTAATGTAGTGATTTTCTCCGCCTCATAGAACTGCGCAACTCAATTACTTATGTCAATTTATTTGAGCGATAAATAAAGATAAAACAAATAATTATCAAAAAGTAATTTTTGAAATAAAACTTATAACCGCAGCGGTCATTTTGATGGAATCTTTACACAATGGGGTTGAAAATGTCGGAATTTAAAGAAAAAATTACGACATTTTTTGAATGTACTAATGAGTAAATAAGTAGGAAAAAACATCATAGAACAAAAACAACTTTACAGCCGCCGTAAGAGGAGAAGAGGAGAAGTTTGGCCAAATATCAAGCTATGATGTAAGGCCAAATTATTATTTTTATGCATTATTATATTTATACAAAATGATTTATTTTCTTTCTATAAATCCCCTTATTTCATAAATGTAAAAAGAATACCGAAGGTGGCGCAAATTGTGGTACCGCTAACCCTCTCTTGAAAATTTTTACAGAATTTCTATGCCACAACAGATATACATATTTACATATACTCGCAATCATGTGCATTATTTCCAGCATGTTAAACAATTTTAGAGTGTATTCTTTCTAACATGTATACCAACGTTTTTCCTCTCATTTCTCTCCACCGGTAAATCTGGTGTACGTTACAGCCAAGTTACTCTCCGAATTTCAGATCAATCAGTGCGATCTTGTACTCTATCATTCTTGATTCGTATAAGCTTTTCGCCGACATTAACATTTGCAATTACTTATAAATTAATTTGTTCTTAAACCGTCGTTGCATATTAATCATTTGCTCTTTTTTTCTACATTACCTTTCTAGGTCAATAAACTTGCTTACCTAAACATGTATCGTTCCGCTGCAAATAGGAAAATACAAATGGATTATCTTAAAATAATCAGAGCTTATGAAATTTAGAAGAGAATACAAGAGATACTAAATGCACCCCTTAGCAACCACGAAGCGTAATGAGTACCTATACACGTAAACTTTTGGCTCTGCATGCCTGTAGTACTTATCTAGGTAGGTACATATGTTATTATACAATTTCCGACCACCAGCAATGAACAACAAATAACAGAAATCTCATTATCAATTGATTTGATTGATTATTATGAATCAACAAGCTCTCCGAATAGTACCAAAAGCAACTGAATACACATAGATATTGTACGAATTAAGACCACATCGCAATAGGCTTCCATTTCAAGCTGGTTTAAATTCTATGCTCCTTGTTTCGCACTAATAAACAGATAAACACAAAATCCACAATCACAGATATTTTGTAGAGCAAATAGGCTTAGAGTGTTGGATGGTAAGCCATAAGTGGAAAATAATGAAATGGTTTAATCAAGATGATATCTGTATTAGGATGCTGGTATGGTTTTTTTTCATATATAAATACATATGTACGTATATATTTATATTGGCGTGCCAACATTCTATTTCCCAATTTGTCACATAATTTAATTTGAAACCCAGGTATTGAATTTTTTGAATTTGCATACTCAAACAATTTATGTAAAAAAACAAAGGTGCAACTTAGAAAATATACATACATATGTGCATTAGGGTATCTCACGGAAGAAATATGTGATTTTTCCCACCGGAGTTTTACAATTTAGTATGTTCCGAAAAATATTAAGATTTAAGTCTGTTTTTTGGAGTTTTCTTATAAATAAAAATATTTTGTTGCAAATTTTTTTTTAAATAACCACTTGGGATGATAAAACAGTTTAATCTTAAAAGGTCTGCTTAAAAGTATTTAAAAATTTATTCAACGGAATCCAGTTAATAAGGAAGGCATGAATGGATTTGTTTGCAACGAAATAAAAAAATTACTTTTATATTATATACTATAAGTCTGAATTGGTCGCTGGCTGAGTTATGAAAATTTTTCTGAAACCAATCTGCCAAACTTGGTCAAAGACAGCGTGCACAACTACATTATTATTTTTATTTATAAAAACCCTCAAAAATAGAAGTAATTTCAAAGCGGTCCAGCATCTTAATATTATTGTGAAATAGTTCGGTCGATGTCTTCAACGAATTTTATAGCTCGGATGGAAAACAGGCACCGTATTTTTTTTAAATAAAAAGTAAAGTAAGTAGGCCACTCTATAGCATTTAGCAAATATTTAGTTAAAAAATGTATTATTATAATCGGTTCAGCCCTTTGAAAGCCAAATCGTTACAACCATTTCCTATATAATCAACCTTATATACATATTATAAGTGCAGATAAGTATAGAACTATAGATGATGTTAAGTGCGGCTTCAGACCTGACCAATCCATCACTGACCGAACTGATATTCGAATTGCGTCTAATCCTTAAAAAAAATAACTATTACTAAAAAAATTCGACAAACGTCACCTTTTCGTCAACTTTAGAGCCTCTCTTTGGTTAGCAAGAAAGGAAGCAATCTCATCGACGCCATGTCTAAATTTGATTTCCCCTCAAAACTAATCTCGTACGGCTATGTAGAGCGACGTTGAGTACAATTTTGAGCTCCGTACAGATGGTACGAGCCGTTCGAGGCCAAACGAGGTTTTAGGCAGGGCGATATACATACTATGTTTTATTGTTATATACATACTATGTTTGAGAAGAAAGACAAAAGATTTTGTGTCGTAGAAAAAATAGCTGGTTCTGTCAAAATTTTCAAGAACAGATTAGGTCGGTAGGAAAAAGTCGATTGACAAAGTCTTTTTTTATTTATTGATGTTTCGTACTCCAGCCAATATTTGAGTTCATGGCGCAACAGAAACGGCGGGCACAAGATAAGCTTAGAATAAAAAACTTGAGTTTTAAAAGGTCAGGTTCAAAAAAATTCATGGGAAAGAGAAATTAAATGAAATCGTAACTATTTCGTACTCAATTTCAACAGCTCTAATATACATAGTATATGAATGCATTTAATTTGATGACTATAACAACCACAAATAAGGGCATTTTAAAAAATGATGTCAATCAGGTACTCAGTCGTAGGTGAGTTGAAGCGAATTTCAAATATTCCTGAGTATTTTGCTGTTAATCTGGAGGTATGTAATTGAAGGAATATTTGTTTATAGTTATTAAGAAGTTATTAATTAAGAAGTTATTAATTCGATATTGCACTATGAAATAATTACAGATTTAAGTAAGTTTACTATCAGTTGGTATAAGCCTTCGCTGTGCTATGTTCCTCTGTGCTCGCCGTGCAACTCCGTGTACCATGGATCAAATCTTCGTAAATTCCAGAAAAAAAGAAGTCTGATGAGGAGATGTGGTGTTCTCCGAAATAGCAGCTATCACTTCTACCACTTTAAAAAATTGTTGCTTTCTCATATTATTCCCTAATACAAACCTGGCCTCAAGCTCTATAAAAAGAGCATACCAATACATTTTATTTGACAGATAATTGTACATAGTTAGGCTTAAGTATTTGATTTTCTTGTATTTTTTACGATAATTTTTTCATTTACATTTTACCTAATAACGGTCATCCATCGACAGGTAATGGTAAATCCCTTAATTTGTGGTACAACATCAAGAAACACACTACAAATTGGGGTTCGGCCAAACATCTAGCTATTTGACGAAAATACCAAATTATTATTATGCTTATTTATTATTAATTGTTAAAAATTATTATTTGGCCCCCAAATATATATAGTACTGAAGCTTTCGAGCTTAAGGCAGTGTTGAATAAAAGAACAGTTAAGTTATTTCAATTATTTTATTCGTCAATATTTCGATATAAATATGAAGTCATCTTCGATGGAGTCGACCAGGCACAGTCAAGAGTTCGTGAAGATTACCTCAAATTGAGATTTAAATATCGTCGAATAAAACAATTAAAATAGCTAAAAATTCGTTTCATTCAACACGGCCTTAAGCTCAAAAACTTAATTCCATTATTATTAATTGTAAAAATTTAAACTAGTTTCTGAAATATTTGAAAGTGTACATGCAAATAAAAAATTACAAATCAGTAATCACATTAATTTCAAATATTTAATGTTAAATAAGTCCTTTGCATATAAGAGCGAACTTACAAACATAAACTTTTTCAAATTTTCTCTCCTGTCACAATGGACTCTGAAATCACTTCAGTCGGCTAAACCGCTGACACTTAAGAAGAACGCCATTACTTGGCTCATCAGTCAGTAGTTGCTTTTCATTTTAGCTTCTTTGCAATTAGTACTTTTTTCCTGCTTACAATTTGGAATATTATTGTTCACTACTCGTTTCCACTTGTTTCACCTTCCCCTTCGCAAAAAGAAATTCAATTATAAGAATTATTAATTAAAAATATCATTAAAGAGAAGAGATGAAGAAGTTTGGAGATTTTCTTTATCCAGTGGAGCGCTTGCATTAAAGTGCTGGGTAAGTGTCAGCAAAGGTAATTAAAAAATTTAGTTGAAAAGCAGTGGAGTAGAAATTTTATATTCGTGGCAGTAGCTTTCTGTTACCTGGAAATTAAGCTTGTTGATGGTTTTTTTATTGATTAAGAAACTTTGTTTGCAGCTAACGGAAATGTAAGAGATTGGCATGGAGAGAGAGAAATTATCAAGATCATTAGCTATATAACTGCGTTAATGTCTATATTCGACTATCAGTCATTAGCCTTTATTATTGTCTTTACTGAGGACCGACCGATTTTGAGACTCGGTCAATATCTTTAGTGTCTAGTCTTAATAAAAGTATATATATTAGTAGATCGCTAGAAATAAAATTTAAAGAATTGGATGAGGTAAGTCTCGGATTGCCTTTATTTGAAAAAAAAAATGAAAAATTTAATTAAAGACATATACACAGATAGCAAGACGTCATTTAGCTTAGTTGTTTTTAATTGTACACATTAAAAACCAGAGTATTTTGAAAAAATAATCTGACCAATATAATAGGGCTATACTTACTTCGTTTACATAATGTTCTATTATAAGCTGGGACCGTAACGGGTATAATTTTTATTGTAAAAAATCACGATTTAATCGTTATTTTATGATTTCTATTTTTCCAATCACATTTTACGATTGGAAAAATTAAAAACCCAAAAATAACGACCAGATTTTAACAAAAAACTAAAATCACAAAATATCGATCACATATGGTAGAAAAAATTAAAATCACAAAATAACGACTGTGCAGTGATTTAAAACAAAAAATCTTCTAAATAAAAGTAAGGTCAGGTTTGCACAGGATATAAGGATTAGTTTGATATATTCGAATTTTGTTTTTTCTTTTATATAATTGTTTTATACGAAATAATCAAAATAACGATTATTTTTGGTTCCTGTGTTCTTTTGCCAGTCGGTTACGTAGAAACAAACCTTATATATGTCTCCCCAAAATTAAAGGTTAAGACATATAGAGTACAATTTCCCGTGAAATACTATGGCAGAATATTTACTCCTTTAGCTCCCACCTAAAAGCATCACTTTTAACACTTTTTCTAGAAACCGTCTCAAAAAAAGTTTTTTTCAAAACTGAACTTTGCAGCTTACTGAAGCTTAACTTAACTTAAGCGATTATATTGAAATGAATTCTGTGAAGCGTTTAGTAGACATAAGTTCTTTTATTCAAATAGGTATTTATTTCAAACAACGACATGTCAAGCGTTAAAGTCAATTTAAGCTATTTAGTTAAATGATAATTATAAGAACCGAATGTACTTATGTATATATGCGCATAAGTTATTTTGTCGAATACAATATTTCTTTTAAATACTTCAGTCAAAAATTAAACCTATTCATTTCTTTTTGATATTCTGTTTTCCCAACGAAGTGAAAAGTTGATGTATGTTGCAACTATTTTCCGTCATCCCTTTGTCATCTTCAGTATCATTTTTCGTTGTGTTCTCTTCGCGCTAACTGAATGCCGCACAACGTCGAAACCGGGTTGTCTCCAAACCAAACTTGACAAGGGATGATGGAAAATCGTTTCGATATGCATAAACCTAATAAATATAGTCAAATGTAGTACATATATAGTAAGTATAAAGAACTCTACCAATACAATATATCATTTCTCGCATAAGTCTGCTGAAGCTACTCTTCCATATGACTACAGATATTATTATTCGTAGGATTTGTTTTTCAGGCAAAACTTGTATACAAACGTCGTTTAATTCCGCATAAAATAAAAAACAAACAAACTATGCCATTTTTTATGCTGCGTTCCTAAATTAACATTGCAGGTCAAAAGAGCGACCATTTATTTATTTATTTGTTTTGATTGGTTTTATCTGAAAAGATTTCTTGTATAATTTTTCGAAGTACAATTTTCGAACATTTTAATACTCTAACGACATTCCAAGTAGGCTAGTTTTGCGGTTTAATGGTGTAAGGAATAGTTTCCTACGAAACTACTTCGCGTGGTATTGTACTCTATACGTCTTAACCTTTCATTTTAGTGAAACCTAAATGTTCAAAATTTTGTCCATTTTTTGCAAAACAACTTGTGCGAGCACATGAAAGCTTAAGACCATAAAAACAAAGCAAACGGACTTTTGCAAATACATTTAGGATTTTGTTGCTGGATAGATACACCTTCCTCAATATATTATTAATTGCTGCCCAGAGTAATTGAAAATATATTTCATGAAATAATCCAGTAAGCACAAAATCAGAGTAGTATAGTATTAATATTTCCCTCATAGAGCTAGCATTTAAATAACTTACTTGCAAGCTGAGCTATAGGAACCATAGTTCTACTGGGTTGGTAGAATTTCCAGCATAAGCCCAATACTTTTATGTTAGTATGTGTGTATTGCAACCAAAACACCAATGTTTCCGGAGGGGGGCCTTTTTCATTGTAGAACTAAAATGCAAAATCCCAAACTCAACAAGCGGAACATTATTAATTTACGTAATATATGTACATTTTTGCATTGTAAAATAAATAAAAAATTGTTACGAAATAAAAATTTCATAAAATGTGCATATATTTTTATATAAACGCATAGTACTTGCCTTTATCGGCGAACAAGATGATTTAATTTTAAACTCAACTAACTCAGGCAGTGCTTACTTTTATTGCCGCTCACTGAACTGATGAAGTATCGGTCAATATTTATTACTGACCTAGGCCTTCTAACGTCGAGGCCAGACGTGCTTTGCTATCAACGGCTCACCCCTCGGTGAAAGCTGATCTCAGCCGGTGCTTGCATGTTGAAATCGATAGCGACCTTGGTGGTGGTACTACTAGAACTTATCGATTTAAGGGCGCTAGTTCTCTCTAAAGTAGGGTACCATACGGTGACTAAGATTATACATAGGTACTTAGCCTCGGTTGAGAGCGCAAGTTTTATCCTATTTAGAGAGGTGAGTTTAAACTATGGAACTAGGTCCTAGTGAAAATTATCATTTCGGTCTTTATAGGATTGACACAAAGTCCACTCTCCTTAGACTATTTGCTTATGAGATTTAGGACATTCTGTAGTAGTTCGCCCAGTATCTGAAAATGTCATTATATCAAGAAGAAGCGTAGTGAATTCTACTAATAGCCGAGGTATTGATAATGGCCCCTGGGAAAGCAGGGGCTGCACGCAGTAATCAATCAATCAATAATTTGGTAGGCTAACTGGTGCCACCTGGTCTTTTCAACGTAGAGAAGGTCTTCCACTTATTCTGCTACCACCTGCGAGTATCGAATCGAATAATTTCAAGACTGGAGCAATTTCTTTCATACGTAAAGGTTGAACCAAATTGAACCAATTTGCGACAGTTTAAAAAACTTATAACTTACTCAAAAATATTTAAATATTTTGAACTTCAAATATTATGGGTATAAAATGATACTAGTTTTGGATCTCAGAAATTTTATTTGGATTTGATTTATAGTTTAGAGTTAGCAGCAAGACAAATTATTTTGCACGAGTTTATAAAAAACTGTTAAAGCCAGTGCACGTAAAATTGCTAGAAATGTTAAATTGCACCACTCAACAGTTTCCTGAATTTTGAATCGATACAAAGAAGGACTGGCAGTTACTAAAAGCCTTGCAGCGTTGGTGAGGTTGGTAAAAGAGATCAAAGTAGTGCTCGGAAGGTTCTCAGGACATTTTCGCAAAATCCGAAGATTTCGTCAGGTCCGGTACAAAAAGTAAAGCAGCAAGCTTCATTGAAAAGTTACAAATCTCAAACAGTGCCAGATCGAATCATTACAGTACATTCTTTGAACTAGAGTATTTATGAAATGAAAAATGTAATTATAAGAAACAGAAATTTTCTGTGAATTTGTGCTTTACGCTATGTGAGTAGACCACACTGAATTTCCCCTTTAATTTATTTATATCCATTGAAGCTTATTCCCTTTCTCGCACTCATACAAATTTTACAGTTTTGAATATTAAATATTTTTCTGTTCCATTTATTGAATTTCAAAATGTATTAAACGGGACAGAATAGACACGACATGGCGAATGAAAAGTGAAGGCAGCAAATATATAAAACTCAATGCAATACTATCTTAAACCGCAATTTATTTCAAACGCAATGCACTGCTGCAAAATTCAAAATTCATTTTAACATTGATTTCAATTTCTATCTAACAAATTTATGCGTTTGCACTTTCAGCTTTCAACATTGTGCTAAAATGTTTATGAATATCAGAGGATGGATATATTGGTTAGGGTGGCTAGCAAAGCTTTAGAGAAATGTATATATGTTTTAGATATGTAAGTATTTTTTATTTGTGTTATGTGTACGAATTGTTAGTTTAAGTGAAAGCAATAACTTTACTGCAACGATTGGTATTGCACTTAAATATTGTGCAAAAAAATAGTTTTAAAAAATATTGGCTTAGAAAAGCAGAATGTGCAAACAAAT
This sequence comes from Anomoia purmunda, assembly GCA_951828415.1. Classification (NCBI taxonomy): domain Eukaryota; kingdom Metazoa; phylum Arthropoda; class Insecta; order Diptera; family Tephritidae; genus Anomoia; species Anomoia purmunda. Next base: position 92,806,568 of record OX639996.1, read on the forward strand.
TCGAATGATTTCAAGTTAATGCCACTAAATTAGGCTGCACTTAAAAAAATATATGAACAAAAATTGGGAAAAAATTATGTTAACCTCATTACCGAATTTCGTATGTTTTTTATCGCACAACCAACTAAAATGCATTCAAAATTCATTCCAACAAAATAAAAACCAATAGTGGTATTTTATTTAAATAATCAAAGGAACGTCATTCAAAAACGAATCACTTCATAGAAACACCATTAAAGTCACATTAATGTCACTCAACTGAATGCTCTCCGTTGGTACAACAGGTCGTACAAGTAACAATATTTTCATTAAGTGTTTCATTCATGCTCCATTGACACACATACGGAAAATGTTTTATTAACACAGTTCTGTCAGACTTCGAAATAATTACTTGAATGAGGATAAAAGTCAATTTGATGTCAATTGAGGTGACAGAACAGCGGAAAAGGCCAAAATACTTACGGTGACTCAAACAATTGACCATATGGTGACTTTTAATAACAGTCGCAGTGCTTTTCCACCCGAGCGCACTGGTGCCCTTAAAAAAAATTTTCAGAGTTAATAGTGAAATTTGTTAAGCATTTTTGTCTGCCCCCTCCGTACAACAGATAACTTAAGCAAGTATTGAGCTATCTCAACGAAACTTGTTATACACATTATCCTGGACTTAAAGTAGTTTCGTAAAATTGGATAATGGCCACGTCCATAAAACGGTGATTTGTGAAAATCAAAACAATACGATATTAAAGATATTTGGTAAAAGTTTTTTGCACAGGATGGTGTTGGGAGTGGAATGCGTTTTTTTTTGGAAAATAGTTGTCGCACCGCCCACTTTATAAGAGAAAGATATATCTAAATTTGAAAATTTCATAAATGGTACAAAACCACCTCTCATATAACTGTAATTTCAAAGTTGAAGAAAGTCTGCTCAAACTTTATGTGAAGAATGGTGATGCACTAACGGGAAATGGAGCTTCACCGCCCACTTCAAAGCAAATAAGTATATCTCAAATTTGGTACACATAAGAAAAATTTAGAAAATTATAAAAATCAGGCAAAAACACCAACGCGAATTTACAAAAATAAAAAGTGCGATATTTCAGTAACTTAAATCTAATTTGATCGAATTATATATGCAGGATGGAGTCGAAGACGATATATATGAAATTAAAAATTTATGGAAATAAAAAACCACGCCCACCTTTCATGTAATTATCTATGTATATATATATATAATGGATTTATATGATAAATATTGTGCATCCGCGTGAAATAATTGAGAGTTAAAAAGAATTTGGTTTCATATAGTGCGTCACACCGCCCATTTTTTCCAAAATGATACACAGTTTGACCTATAAGACATATTGCATATACCCATATATTATTCATCTGCACCGAATAGTTGCGAATATAAGACGAATTCAAATTGTCTCTTCAATGGAGGCGTGACACCGGAAACTTTTCCAAACTTAAATATATCCTATGTTGGGTCCGGACACCACATGAACCTACTGTAAAAAGATCGGTTGTGTACTTTGGACGCCTATGAAGGAAAAGCTTTTCTTTAGTTTGTTATAACAAATATCAAAATTTCTAACTTTGGACAATATGTAAAAATATTCAAAATTATTTATCAAATGCTCAGATTTTATAATCAGAATTTGCAGAAAATTTGTGGGTATGCAGTCACATCTGAAAATTTCCGAGATTTTTTTCATACAAATTAGAGGAAATGTTTCCGTTATACATATGTAAAAATGTGCGTCAATCAAAATTTTTCAATATTTCAGGTTTGCCCATTATTTGCTAAACTTTAATTATCTTCAAAACTGCATACCCATTTTTTGATGAAATTGTATAAATTTTGTACCTACTAAACTTCAAATTCTGTTTTATTTGTTTTTTGGCATATTACGAACTAAAGTTTTAGGTCAGTTGCTAGAGTCACTGTATATGTAAATACATACCCACAATATCTACGAATTAAAATATTACTCATACGCACCGTTGGCTGGCATGACACGAACAGTGCGAACAACTGCAAAAGAATCGGACCAAATAAATATTAAATATATGTATTTATAAGAGCATACATTTCTTTTTAAATTATGATTAATGTGTCCTACTTTGCCACAGCGTAGACAGCTCCACAGCTGCGAAAGTACATTTTGTAGTCACCAAAAGCAAATTGTGTCTGTGTGTGTGTGTCTATATGTGTCTTTTTTTATCACGCGACTTACACGCGCTGTATTTCTACGTCATTTATTATGCGCTAGGGTTAACAATTTGTTTACTAATGGGCTAGTAATGGGTGTAATACAAGCAATACTAAAAACAATACCAAATAGTAGATAGAGAAATAAAACGAGTATTAAAAAAAGAGTTATTATAATAAGAAGGTAGTAAGTTGTGCTTATAAATATATACTGTGAAGTGCTGGGTTTCTTGGCTTTAAAAAGTAATTTTAAAATTTATAAAATGACAAAAAGATATTAAATAAAGTTTAGAGCTATTAATAGAACATTGGAAAAGTTCAGTTTCACCGATACAAATTTCTTCGGCAACCCAATACAAATTTTTGCAACATAGTCAAAAGTTGTACTTTCTTTGTGTATTTATTTTAAAGTTATATGCATTTAAATTTTGAAGTGATAAATATTTGTATCCTGAAAGCAATTTTGGTCAAAAGTAAGAAGTTTGTGCGCTTATCACTGAGAATTTACGTGCTGTCCTCTCTCCACTCATATTCTAGCCAGAAAGATTAGCATAGCAATTTGCGTATAGCTAAAAACTGACTGGCAGTCATTACGAGAGTTAATAAAATAATTAAATAATTAAAACTAAAGCAGATGTCGATTCTAACATCGTCTATTTTATTGATAATGTAAATAAGCTGCAATTGTGTATATCATAAGGATGAAAGCTTTTTACGCAAACGTTGGAACATCTTATTTTAAGTAAATAAAAGTTTAGGTTAAATCGATGTGACTGCTCCAAGAAGCTCACGAAGGCCCTCTGTGATCGGCATCTTCTAGTTATAATTTGCAAAACGCCTCTTGCTTACAATGAAGCTACGAGTATGTCCGCTGGAGAGGGACTAAGGTGAGATCCCAGATACTCAAGTCTTAGTCTCGCAAAAACAGGATAACTGAGCAAAAAGTACTGAGATGATTCCCCTCCTCAACCTGTTATGAAGGCGCCCCACGTTTATTCCCAATAGGCAGTGCCCTAATAATTGAGAGCTGCGGCTTGGATAGCCGTAGAAGCTCCCATTACCTCCACTGGTCGGCTTTGGCCAAGAAGGCCTCGGCAGATGCCCAGCGCTTACAGAGCTGATTGCAAGTCTGTTCGTGCCTGAAGCAGCAGGCCAGAAGAACCCCGAAAGCTCTCGACAGTCGCCGTAGCCGAGTGTGTAGCATGTGCGCGATTTATTTGATGGGTTCCAGGTTCAAGGCTTTTTTTCTAAAAACGGTTGCCCCTCGGCGGGCTATCCAAACCTCCGAGTGTATTTCTGCCATGAAAAAACTTCTCACAAAAATCATTTGCCGTAGGGAGCTAGTGTGCTAAGGTTTTAAACAAACGTTATTAATGTAGGTTTTCATTTAAATTTGAATAGTATGTTTATGAAAAATCGAAAGTATACCTAAGTGTAAAGCCAAGAGAGATACCACTATCGACGCAATGTACTGATTTTCGTCGCATTTCATGTACCGATATTGTGATCGCACATATTTTTCCATATTGCGGCAGTCTATTTTCAATCATCGTTACGGAGCTCCAAGTATGCTTCATCCTCGGCTGCTGAGAGTATTAACCATGAGAACTTCTGTAACCATAACAATTGGAATTTTTAATTCTTCTTGTTTTTTTTCAATTACTGAAAAAAAGTTTGCTGGAAAAATAAAAGAAGTTTCTAGTATCCATACGTTCACCAGAAGTTCGTAAATTTCCGTAGATTTCCATACATCATTATAGTTAAAACTAGGTCGGGGAGTGTAACGTTTGTTGAGAAATTTAGAGGGCTGAAAGCTTGTTATTCACATAATTATAGGCGCAGTTTTCAGGTTGATAAGTTTTGTCAGGTCATCAGCATAGGGAGGTTGAATTTGGATTAGTAAGCACAAGTTCAGTATAGGGATAATTCAAGAATTAATGCAAATTAACGCTGTTAAATCTCATTATTCTTATCCTTTTCTACGGCAAGATTTCTACCTATTAACTTCCACAGCAAGCCTGATTAAGAAACAGAGAAACATTAAGAAAAATTAAAAATTCAAGCCAGTGAAAACGTTGGATAAGTTGTTATATAAAATTATATTATATAAAAAAGTAAAATTTAATAATAATAATAAGTAAGCGTCCAAATGAAGAAAGAATAATTCTAAATAAAGTTTAAGTTTAAAGTTACTAGCGCAATCTATTCAGATTAATTTTAGTACAGAAATTTAAATAACTACTGGAAGTAACTACGGTAGCCATATTAAATGTCTCAAGTAAAGGGATGCTGACCATCGTATTGGTTTAATTTCAACCACTGGGCGAACACATTGCTTCTTTGCACCATTCTTCATAATTCAATATAATAATGACTTTCTTACGATACACATACACCATATTTGTTAGTACTCATTTTAATTTTTAGATCCCACTGCAATTAAGTTTCTAAATTGGGGTATTTTTTTAGAATCCAGAGGCAGCGACTAAATAATAAACCAACTCATTATACATTACACCTTTTCTAGTAGTTGACGACTACTGACCGTATAATGGCATTATAGGCAACACAAAATGTGATAATTTAAAATTTACGCTCATCTCAAAATGTTGGTTCTTTTGCACCCAATCTAGAAAATACAAAATTGCCTAGTTTTAATTATGTATTTGTTTCAATACGATGCAAAATAATAACTTTTGAAATCTAAAATTGTATGACTTTATGGCTTAATTATTTTACCTTGTCCTCATTTAGTTGAACAACGCCAAGAATTTTCCGCTTTCCGAGAATCAATCATCAATTTACACGCACACATATTCATCGTAGTTAGACAGTATAAGACAAAAATGCATTGCGACTACCCTAAGTTACATAGTTGAATTTAAATTTTGGTTGGTGTACGAAAAAGCGAAAATGTAGTTCAGAAGAAATATAAAAGCATTCAACTTGTCTAGGTATCAGTGCTTTTGAGACAAGCTAAGTATTTTAAGTTAAGTCAAGTCCACTTGACAAAAAAAAACCACGCCCACCCTATTTCGTCGACTACTCAGTGGGATGTTCACAAGGTAAATGAAAGGGAGAAATCCAATAAATGGAGGTTGATCGCTCAACGTTGCAATGGCTTAGCAAGTGGAAGAAAAGTATTTTTTTTTTAAACCACTTTACTCCATAAAGCTTTTTACAAACAACAGTTGGTTACTGTTTAAGAAAATTTGTGTACTTATTAGGGTACGTCCGTAAACTACATAGCCTGCATTGATGGACTTAAGTTGGGCTATGTAGTTTCTAAACAGCCCCTTGTTAAATTTGTTATTAATTTAATCTGCAAACTAAAATTTTTCTCATATTTCTTTAATTTTCACCCAAATTTGCAACATGCATGACATTGCATTGACACAATTTCGCTAGAGCTGTTATCCATCGATTTAAAACAAAAAATATAACGTAAATATCTATGTATGTATGGGTGTGTAGGTGCCTGAACAGAACTCACTCAATCCACAACCACTTACAAACAATATATTTTCTGAGATTTATTTTCTAAAAAACGCACACAATTCACGAGCGAATGCTGGCAAGCAACGAGTCTGCAAGAACAGTGCCAAGCAATTGCTGGTACATCTGATAGTCATTGCTTAAAAAATGTTGTCAGCACTTAAAACAAAGTGTACGTGTGATATTACATTTTACTCTAACATATCAACATTACCACTCTCGTTCTTCTTATTGGATCAGTGCTGTGTTTTTGTGGGAAATCGATTGAAGATCTAAAATTAATTCGAACTTAATTAAATGTCTTAATATAATTTATTTTATACTTATCTTTTAGTTTTTTCTATAAAAATACGTTGATTTCAAATATTAACACGGAACTACACACTTTTGAGTTTTCAAAAAGAATAATTGGCTTTTGCAAAACTCCAATGAATATCTTTGTTAGTTCTTCCTTATATATGCGAAAAATGTTTATTTTGAACAACTATAAATGACAACCATTTTATCATTGGCCTGGCGGTCAATAATGCTAAATATGAATAACTTGGTTTTTTCATTCTCGCATAGCATGTGCAGCTATAGCTAACCAAACCCTATGACAGTCAATTGCACGGTAATTTTACAGTCTGTGCTGTTATTATGAATGCGAGTGTATTGGTAATTCTATCAGCTTGTTCTAGCAGGACAGGCAATGGGGTGGCAGGACCAATGAAACACAAGGTACATACTGCTATACATATTTATAAGCTTCATTGAAGTTATTTTTTTAAATTTTCATAACATTGTCTAAACATTTTGTGGCAACTAAATACCGACTATCTTTGAATTGCTACTTTCTGAGAGTAGCGTGTGCCGATTGTATAGCGTGTGTGCGTTTCATTCGGTAGGTCCTGGGTTCAAATCCTAGCCGCGGCAAGTAATGGTAAAAATTAGGAAAATAAATTTTTAATCGCAGTCGCCTCGCGGCAGGCAATGAAAAACCTCCAAGTGTATTTTTGGTATGAAAAAACTTTTTACATAACTCATTTGCCATTCAGAGTCGGCGTAAATACCACAAATTGTCGGAGAAGTTCAGCCAAACATTAAGCTATGATATAACCGCCAAATTTATTACATTAAAGTTTTAGTTGTAAAAAAATGGTAAAATTTATTAAATTGTACATATATCTCAACGAAATCAGAGGTTAACACATATAGAGTACAATTTAAAAGAAACATTATTCGTAGAACATTTTAACTTCCACCTAAAAGCCACCTTTTTAAAACTTACTTCAAGAAATACCTCAAAAAAAAACAAATATGAAAAGTCGTTAGAGGAATAGGGTGTTCTAGAAAATTGTTATAAGGAAAAATATTGGAAAGTAAAGGTTTAAAGTGTCATACGTTTCTATTTCCCTTGAAGCTTTACAATACCTTATATCGCTCAGATATAAATTTTAATAATTTTTTCACTTTTTTGTAAAACCTCGGGCCGAAACATGCAACTTTTTAGGCCATACAAAATCTATCAGAACTAATACTTTAAATGTCCATTAACAAATCTGAAAAAGGAGCTTTTAAAGTTAATAATATCGCAAATATAAAATGTCATTGACCAATGATTTTATCGCAACTGAAACACCACCAGCAGACAAAGTGGCGCCACTACGTCGAACACTGGCACCAATAAGAACGCCAACAAACGAACAGGTAGTCAAATTCAATGGCTAAATGCCAGCAACACTAGCAGACACCCTCATTGCAATTTTTGAAAAGTCGAAGAGATAAATACTTTTTTCACATAATATTCACTGTTTTGGATGTTTTGCTTATTTTTAGTATAATTTTTATGTCACTTTCTGCGCCCAACTTGGCATACTCCTACTTCGAGCCATATAAAGAGTCATCGAATATTATTATTACTTATATTTTGGCGCAACTATTTCGAAGAGAAATTCGTTTCAATATTCTTAAATAGTGTTAGTAGCATTTAAAGTTAAGCAAGAAAACGAGTATTTCATTTGTAGCACTTGGGAATGGCCAGAACAATTATTCTGTGCACGGTTCAAACAGGACTCGACTTCCGTAGAAAACATTAACTAATAAAAAAACTCCAGCGAGCATTGAATTTTTTTAAGACGACCGACCGCACGGTTCAAACAGGACTCGACTTCCGTAGAAAATATTAACTAATAAAAAACTCCAGCGAGCATTGAATTTTTTTAAGACGACCGACCACCAATTTTTTATGCAGCACCAAACCGAACCGAACATTTTCAAGGTCTAAAATAGTGAATAATCAATGAATTTTTAAAAGTTATAGATTTTTGTATTGTCATTAAAAAGGTACATCGATCAATCAATCAACCAATCAATAACTGACGCTATAACCGCCTACTGGATTCTCTCCGATTTATATAAAGTACGAAAGTATCATATGATAGCGTGGGCATTATAGTAGCACTTGTTGGAAAGAGAGATTCTTTGTTGGATTTCGAGGCTGACATTGTTGTTGGTGTTAATGTTGACTCCAAGATAAACAAAGTCCTCTACTTTGTTACATTTTTAACTGTCAACAGTGACGCGGGAACCAAGACGCGAATACGCATGTTCACCTCCAGACTGAAAAAGTCAAAACTGACGGTGCGGTTGTTGAGGTCAATGATGTCGATGTTATCCGTATGCCGCAGCAATTGCCTGATCGGTTTAAATCTGCAGCTCGAATTATCTTTTCCAACATGATGTTAAAGAAGTCACACGACAGGTAGTCAGTCTGAAACCTCGTTTGGTATCTAACGTCTAGAGGAGGTCCTTTTTAATTCTGATGGAGCTAGTGGTATTGCTCGGCGTCATTTTACATAGCCGTATTAGTTTTGCGGGGATACCAAATTCAGACATCGCGGCATGTAGGCAACTTCTTCTCGTGCTGTCGAAAGTTGATTAAAAATCGGCAAAGAAACGGTGTCTGTCGATCCTCTTCTCACGGATATTTTCCAATATTTATGGTGTCGCGAATATTTGGTCAATGATAAATTTACCAGGTTAGTTCGTTGACGTTTGGCTTCAGTCTTAGACACAATTCTCTAAAAAAAACCTTATACGAAATGTTAAGTAGGCTGATCTCTCGGATATATTGCAGGATCACCCTTCTTGTGAAATGGGTACATCACACTTAAATTCCAATCGGCGAGCATGCATTCGCCCGACCATATTCTGGGAATAATTGTTATAAGCATAACAAAAAAATACATATTATTTTAATGCTCGAGATTTAATAATTTTATATTGTAATGTGAAAATAATAGCATATCGGCATTGCTACATTGCAACTGATTGCTTACATTAAATTTTTATAATAAGGATGTTCATATTTCATTTCAATGAATTCGTTATAAAAACCTGCATACACTTCATCAAAAACCTTACAAGCCCAATCTTGAAAGTTTGTGTAAAATAAAATCAAAGAAATTTATAGAGCTTGAGGCCATGTTTGTATTAGGGAATAATATGAGAAAACAAGGTTAGCGTGAATGAGTGGTTGCGTGCTCGCCTAGCAACTCAAAGCCAGGTAAAGTCTAGAAAGAAAGAAGTCTGATGAGGAGATGTGGTGATCTCCGAAATAGCAGCTATCACTTCTACCACTTTGAAAAATTGTTGCTTTCTCATATTATTCCCTAATACAAACCTGGCATCAAGCTCTATAAATTATACAGACGATTGATAAATATAAGGCCAAAAATAAAAATAAAATCAAAGAAATGTTCCTCAAAATGTCAACCTTTTTATTCCAAATTTTTTTTTAACTTTTCGGTTCACAATTTTAAAGACATTAAAGTTTACTAAAGCACAACTTTTCATCATTTTTGATAATGTTTTTTAGTCACGGTGTTACCATGATATAGTTTTGTCGAAAAAAATTATTATATTTACAAGCGACATAAAACTTTTAAAATGTTGATATTATATCGATAACTTATAATTAGGTTTCTTTTTTATCAAAAATGAGTTCAATAAACTTAAAATAAAGGTAGAGAATTATGATAAGCTTATAGTTACATTTAGACCCCTGTGATAAATATACATACATTGTTTTTGAAAAGGTAATATTATGAAGGTCCTAGATATTTGGTGAAAGCCGTACCTATAGGCATTATCTTCCCTTTAAGCCTTTTATTGCTTAAAGCAGAGTGGCGGTGGATCAATAGATATTCAGTTTTCATTTCAACAGGTGTATTAGGTACATATAATAAATAAAATATGAGATCGGAAACCCCATAAAAAATTTACTTATTTCTTCTCGTACACAACTTTGCGTCGCTTAAATAAACAAAATACAGCGCTAAATGCGCTTTTCAATATACAAGCAGTTAAATTTGATTTTCCAATATGTATGTAGTTTGGCATCCAGTATGTACTCTGCTGTTTTCCCCCTTTCGGTATTGACCACCATTGTAAGGTTTGAGTCGATTTGATTTGCTGTGGTTTTAATCTTGTCGAAGGTGGTTTAGAGTAATTGGCAGTAAATGTCACATTAGACCACAATTAATTACCAGGAATAAAGGTCACATGCAATCAAATTATATTTGCAAGTGAAAGTACATATGTATGTACTTTGATACATTTACGAGTATGAATGCATGAAAGGAAAGCCTAGAAAAGTGCAGTAAAATGAATTAACAAATGTAGATGTCAAAGCCATGAGCAAAAGTGTTTGATTTCCTTTACAAGGCATTGAATAGAATGAATGGTCATACCACGGTGTCACTGCAAAAATCGACAAGCTCTCGGTGTGTTTGACATACTTACTAGGTAAATATGTAACAGTACACACGTTTATATAATGCATACAGAGGCGCACACAGAAAAATATTTTGGACGTGGTTTTACGCTCCCAAAGATAAATATATCATCAAAGAATATTAAATATTGTATTTTTTGTACATATAGAAACATTTTTAAAAATATATGTAGATACTATTATATTGGGGCGTTCGGCACCAAATCGCCCATAATATTGCTAAAAATTTACCAATTTGCACCATTTTTTTTTATTCTTGTTTTTCGAAAAGCTTTCAGAATATAAACTTGAAAAAAATAAGCTCGAATTCCTCTAAAATTTAAAAAAACAAATGTTATACAAAATGTTGATTTTGCAACATACTGATCGATTTTCTTCAATATTTTTTTCTAAAAACGAGTATATATTCCGCCACTTTTGTACCTGGTCTGAAAATAGGATAAGAATGTTTTAGTTACATGAGATTTAAAATATTTGCATACACAAGACAAGAGTAGGAAAAAGATCTGTAATAAAATATTTATATAAATATATAGAGCCAGAAAGTAAAACCCTATTGCTTCTGAAAATACCATGGACATTCCGTGCCAAATCGGATTCTAATTGGTTTTTGCATCTCCGTTTTTTAATAAATATTTTTTAAGAAGCATCTCTGTTTTTTTTTTAATTTTGCTGTTTGACCGTTTTCGAGATATCGATTGTTGAAAAACGTCGTTCCTTTTTTGGCAATACCCATAATTTTACGAAAAATTTATGGACTTATATCATTTTTTTGTGAATCTTGATTTCAAAAGACTTGCGTAGTATACAATTGAAAAAAAGAAATTAACCGGTATACGAATAAAATAAAAATTATTTCAATACTACTTAAATGTTGATTTCCAAACTGTTTAAAGTTCCTTAACTGTCACTTTATTTACATAAAATTATAAAGAATTTCAAAGATTAAAAAAAATCATCGTTCAAAAGTAATATAAAAAAATTGTTAAGCAAGAATTATAATAAAAGAAAAATTAAGTGAATTCGATGAAAGTATTACAGTTTTAAGGTTATGGGGTCGGGGGCGGGTTTTAATCGCAAATCCCCCTCGGTGCGCCAATGAAAACAAACATAAGTATGTACAAGCATATAAATAGTTAGATAATTACAATTTCATTATGCTATGCCGGCAACCTTGATTCACTGTCATATGCAATGGAGAATGCGGTGCATGAACACTTACACACACACACCCATACATACATATAACTTAGCTAAGCAACAAATATCTCGCAAAGTCTTTATCAAGCACAGACTTTCGAAAGCAGCGCTGGAATGCTTTACAAGTTTAAATACATATTTTAAATACATACATACATACATACATACATACATACGTGTATAAAATAATAACATAACTGCGATGGTCAAAGGTAAAATGTTGGTCACTCAGAAATATTTAAATTTTATTTCGGCAGGAACCAAATAAATACGTCACTGCATGTTACCTAGGCGAGACGGAGAAATTCTAAATATACCCCGCTCTCTACCTCCCCAGCTCCTTAATGCTCTCAAACAATAATTCCAGTATGTCACAGAAAAACCCCAGGATCATAATTTTCTAATTCCTATATAAAATTAGACGCAGAATACGAGAAGAAGTTTTCTTCTGTAATGTAGTTTTCGAACAAACTGTGTTTGATCAAATTAAGAGTCGATCTATGAAGTTGCTAACTGATGGGAAAAAATATAAAATATAAAGACATTTAAAAAACAACAGTAAACAAAAATTTTCGTTCCCTAATTTCTCCTCAAACAAAAGTAAATGATACTTAGCTGGGGGTAGAAATACGCACTTCCCCTAATTTTTAAGAGCAGCGTATAATTTGAATATATTTAAACCTCGATATCATTATACTCATATTATTACATATCCGCTTTTTATATTTTTATTGAAATTTTTAATTCTATTTCATTTCGGAGTAAAAGTTTGCCAACATTTTAACGCTATTTGATCCTTAAGGAATTTTATAATGAGTGGTGGAAAATATTATATTTGCTGGTATGGTGTTTTGTGTAATTTTTACAAAAATCCCGACCATTCTTAGAAAAACGTCTTTCTATAATTTTGTATGTCACTGGCCTCAGCCGAAATTCGAGCCTGGGACACACCGAATGAAGCCGCCGTTAGAGATTAAAATTAAAAAAAAAACACCTTTATAAATGAGCTAAAGTGTTAAAAAAAATAATCTTCATAAAAGAATAATTTATAGCAATATGCCCCTATAGAAGGTATTTAAAATTAGTTTTTATAATTTTATCTTCCCACCCTTTAAAAGCTAAAGCAATAAGCTTTTTTTCATATAAATTGCTTATGATTTTCTTGAAAGAATCTTATCAACAAACAATTGATTTTTGTAATATATTTTGGATATTAAAAATTAGTATTAGTTTTACTCTCCATAAACTCCAGATAATGAAAATTATGCATTTTGTATAAAAAAAAACATAAATAAATAGTCCTCCAACTTTAAAACGGCTTTAAGATATATCGGAAGAAACAACATTAAATAATAATCCCCTCCAATATGTTTTATAGTCTGTAAAAATTTTAGCTGGCAGAAAATTTGATAGGAAAACAACAAAATCAAGATAGACAAAAAACAAAGAGCGAAATTAAAAGAAGTACATACATATGTAAGTCCACATGTTTTCAAAGCTTTAAAACCACCACCGCACTTGCTAATCTTTAGAACATCAAGGGACTAATTAGTTGCTATGCCAAATGTATAGTACATATGTAAAAACTAAGTATGAATGTATTTGTTTCTCCTTCAAGTATGCTCAAGTTTCCCTTACATAAGTTTTCACTGGGGTGGGAGCACTAAAGGAAAGTAGAACAGAAAAATTAGCAAGCAAAAAGCCATCAAAGGAAGCGTAAGCACTACGGCAATATTAAATGAACAGAAAAGGTGTACGCGACACTACAATATGACCCGTGGCACAGTTCAGAAAATAAACTCATTTTCTTAGGCAGCCATCGGCTTGAGAATTTGAAACAACAGTGACAGCTACCAATTTACTCAGCTATGTCTTCATAAAATGGTGCATCGGAAATAGTTTGAGCTCACTAAAATTAGGGTGAGAGGTCTCTTGAGAAAAACCCAACTTCTAGCTAGTAGTAAAGATTTCAATTCGATAATAACTAAAAGCGAAGGATCCGCACTTCATATAAATTCATCGAACGAGTTTCATAATTAGCTGCTTTCCAGCAGAAGATGAGCTCCCAAAGATTTATCAGAAATGCCAAGCAGGCCACGTATATAAGCGCAGTTTAAAAGGTAGCCTGCGAGGGTTAGCAAATGAGAAGAAAATAATAAAAAGGGCGTTTAATAAGATTTGTTTAAAAAGTACCCCGCTAATCCGGATAATGGCCTGCTATTGAACTTAAGTTTCTTCTACAAATTCTGCCGATTACACATTTGAACTCTACGAATACAACACACCGCTCTGCTGGTGGTATTATTAATCACACTCCTCTTACTCCTTTTATTTCCAGGAACCTTACAGCCACTGTAGTCGAAGGGTCGAATGTAGTTAGGGTAGAGGAAGTTGTCCTTGCTTCCTTCTTTTTGGGTGAGGAAATGTCAATGGAAGCTCAACGACTCTTCAGGTTTTATCGACACATAAAAAGACAGTTCATAATCAGCTGCGATGCAAATGCCCACCTCACCGTGTGAGACAGCACCGACATAATTGAGAATGGCACTTATCTTTAGTAGATTTTTATTCAGCGGGAGAAAATATCTCAATTTTAGGAAAAAATTCCATCAAAATAAGGAAAACTGTTCTTATCTCTTTTTTTTCTTTTGAGTTTAGATTTCCCTTCATAAGTTTTGAAATTCCGGGGCGATCGGAACTCCGGAGATCGATTTTTCTCCCCAGGGAAGCCAACTGGGACTATTAAATTTATTCGTTGTCATCAACTATCATCTCAACCCATGAATTGGTGGCTAAGCTGAGGAATGTAACTGGGACTATTAAATTTATTCGTTGTCATCAACTATCATCTCAACCCATGAATTGGTGGCTAAGCTGAGGAATGTAAGTGTAGTGAGTATAAGGCCGGTCTAACTGACTACAACAAAATTATCTGACGTTAAAAGAGGAGCTAAGGATGGCTTCAGTACAAGTCCATGAGTTCTCTCATCTGCATAAAATTCGATCAAAGGATTCTACTGTGGGCTGGATTAACAGCATCGTCGATCGCGGTACTACTTCGTCCTAGGGCAATGCTTCCGCGTCCCCCATTGCTGTGGTCACTCGTAGTAAGCAAACTTTTGATCAGACTACATGATGTCAAAATAACCGGGTAATCATTGTCACCAGAAAATTTAGCAATGTTATGGGTACGGCTATGCGTGGTTACAAATTGGTATGCCAACGAGGAGCTCAATATAAACCGGCACAACGCCGAAGCTGATTTGTCTCCAAACCAGACTTGTAAAGGGCTAACAGAAAATCGTTCCAATATACATCCATTTCTCGACGAAGTCAAATACCTGGGCTACTTACGCGATAGGAGGCTTAGTTGGAAGCCCAACTCGACGACTCTTAGTAAAGCCCCGCGAGCAATGTGAGCTTGTAGAATACTATTTTTTATTACTTGGGGACTGAACTCAGCGTGCCAACACTTCAAAAACTACCATACTGCGTTTAAGCAAACTACAAAGGTTGACCTGTTGGTCGGTCCGTGGATCCATGAGGTACAGTCTACTCGTGACGTTAGAATCTTTTCTAAGCTGACCTCCTCACCACATTTTTATACGACCTCAATAAAACAACAACTCCGTATAGCTGAAGAGACTTTCTGTCGAAACAAGTCTCGACCAGAGCTTCAGGAAAGATACAGGGGTTTCAAATATGCTGCGGCAGGAAACTTCAAACCAAACATGTTCCCACATTTTGACTCCATCTTTCACCAAGCAGATATTTTCGTCGGCATCGATATCGAAAGAAGCGAGACCACAGGAAGGGTTCGGCCATATTGGGATCTGAGCCATTTTTCGGCCTTAGCGTGCATCCTCCAAGGCACCAATTACTACGTGTAATAGTACTTACGAAATGTGGGGGACCACAGAGAGGGGGACCGGTGGCAAGCTCCTGCGTTTTTACAAGCATCAGCTGGGTCTGTCTTCGGAGCATATCTTCTGTATATGTTTGACCTTGGTCAGATAGACCTTCTAATGTTCGTTAGGGAAGCTGAAGTCATCCTTGGATATTATGTTTGGGGGCGTCATGCAGGGATAAAACAGACCTGTCAGTTCAGCATTTTCCATTGTTTCAGTTTTATCCTAATAGTTATCTATCATCTATTCATCTAACACAAACAATAAAAGATCTGATTTTTCAAGAATGTGAATTTGTATAAGAAGATATATGTAACTATACCAACTCAATCGTCGACTAGGGCTTGAGATTGTCTATAACCACACTTGATACAATTTGTGAATAGCTTGCTCAGGTTTTCGGCTAGCTATTTAAAAACTCGCAACATGTTACATTTATAGCCAAATTAATGCTTATGAAAATCCGTATTTTTTATTTTTACTTAAAACATGATTAAGTGTTTACGAAGAATTAATTCATATTTATAAATTTGTTTTTTATTTGCAAGTAAATACTAAATCGAAATCAGTTATGCGCACCTATGAACGAAATATGCAAATATTTTTAAAATCTGTTTTATTTCCTTTGTTGTCGTCTGCTGATTGTCAACTATATAACAAAATGATTGCTAAACTTTTCACATGTCAACAAATCATCTACAAACAATACCAGTACAGCACACAGCCAATGTTGATGGTGGAGATTCATTGGCCGTTGGCTGGCTGGCTGGCTGGCTGGCTGGCTGGCTGGCTGGCTGGCTGGCTGGCTGGCTGGCTGGCTGGCTGGCTGGCTGGCTGGCTGGCTGGCTGGCTGGCTGGCTGGCTGGCTGGCTGGCTGGCTGGCTGGCTGGCTGGCTGGCTGGCTGGCTGGCTGGCTGGCTGGCTGGCTGGCTGGCTGGCTGGCTGGCTGGCTGGCTGGCTGGCTGGCTGGCTGGCTGGCTGGCTGGCTGACGTTAGTTAGTTGACTGTCGGTTTGCCTGCAGTAAACGACGAGCTGGCATCCGTTATGGGATTACACTTCCGACGATATTATTTACACAAAAATGTGAGGATTTGCATTTACATAAAGTAAAGGTGGCCTGCTGGCAGATACAGGTATGTTTGTAACATGAAAATATCTTTGTAAATTTGTATAAATATATACATTCATTACATACATTCAGAGTGAACAAGAATCTCCATATTGTGTTTTATATATGTATGTTTTATATTTGTCTGCCGCAGATCCAAGTGGCGTAAATTTTGTAAGTCTATATGATACTTGCCGATATGTCTATGTCCTTTGTATTAACAACGAAAAACAACTAAGCTAAACTAGTCGCCTAACTTTGAGGACATAGTTTCATTACAGAATTTGTGAAACCAGGTAAATAATCACGAGACCGGTGGGAAAATTTGTTCGTTTCTTTTAATTTAATGTAAATTCAATTCCTGACTTGTGCACGAAAATGATGCTGCTTTTAAAACTTACAACGTTGAAAACATTCATTAATTTATTGGGTGGCTCATTTTGCGGTACATTTTGGAAAATTATAAAAATATATAATTTTTTCGGGTAATCGTTATTATAATACAAAATAACCCTTTAATTTATTTTTTAAAAATTATTCTTCTTGTTTGGCACTAACAGCCAGAGTCAAGACCAAAAAACGTCGCCAATCGTCTTTCTACTTTACGAAGGTGCGCCAGTGTAGACAGATCCATCTGTAGTTGTTGTTGTTGTAACAGGATAAAATATTCCCCATAAAATTTTGGGGAATGCTGCTGAGATGACAGTCCTTGGCCGGATATATGTAAATTCGGGTCGTTCCGGGGCTAAGTCAAAGGATCTTTTCACCGGGGCAGTATCGTCCATACGAAGGCCATTTCCATTCCAACGCAACCGTTTAATGTCTATGTCATTATAAATCTCGTAGAATACGTATTTCTATCTACTTTGTTACCTGCCGCAAAAGCCTCGAGATCATATTTAGAATAGCTCTCCCGAAGTTCCCCAACTCGACATCGTCCAAATTTTCATATACATAGTTAAGAGAGACATTGTAGTGGGAATGTTTTGTTTATCAGGGGAGAGGTCGTTCCCATTTTAGGCGGAGCAAAAAGTTATGCTCAACGTCAACGTAGGCAGCTTCCATTCATGTTATCAAAAGTGTTGAAACCTTCGATTTCTGCTTTAATTTCCAAACAAAAATTCGGTGTCATCGTCTTTCTCTCTGTCGGGGCAAATTATGGCAATTCGTGATGGGAGTAAACACAACAAACCTCTGCGCCATGTCATGCTGCATATGTATGTACATCTTACAACCATGTCCCGTCCATCATGCAATGTATTCAATGTTCGCCTTATATTTACCGATTAAAACCAGCAGTTGGATAGAGGCACCTTTTCTATAGAGGATCCAGACATTCCAGGTGCATGTCGTTGCGTTTGCGGAGTCGGTAATTTCACGAGACACTGGATATTTTTTTAAGTGGCGGCTCCGAATCATAGTACACAGCCCATTGCTGGGCTTCAACAGACACATTTATACAGCGAACCGCTTGCATCAAGACAGGCAACCAATTGCAGCCGCACCTGCCGCTGAATAGACGTTGCTGACTTTAGTGAACCCTTAAATCGTGTAAGTCGGAGTGACCTCACTAAAGCCCCTTCTGTTTAAACTTGATTTCTCTGGATCTAATGTCAGCTTTTGAACTTCTTGGGCTTGTCCTTCATCCCAAGTATAACAATTTTCCTCATTTCGTTGCCATTAAGAAAGCAATTAACCGCAGAGATGAACAAAAGTTTGATGGGGAACAGTGGACGATTTTCAAAGTTTCAATATCTTAAATAATGATAAAATGTCCAATAATGCTGAACGAAAACAGCATGCCAGTTTAACAGACGCCCGCGTGATCTGTCATAAGGTCCCTGCTGAACTACCCATTATATGTATATAGTATACTCTGTGTGTCTATGTTTACTAGCTACATCAATACAGTAAATATCATAGTAAAATGTCTATTTGCATATACTGTACATCCATCAGTATACAAACGTTAGCTACATTTCAGAAATACGCGTTCATCAATTTGGGATATGAGCAGGATATTGTTTTCTTTGCTAACTTATCATCGCAACGAAACAAATCCCAATGTGGCGCTCTTTCAATTTATAATTGCATACATACATTGCCAAAAGAAGGATATACATACGATTGTCGTTTCTGAATGGGTATGTGCAAACCAGCATATTTTCAGAAGTTTTTGGTGCCAAGGCATACTTTGTGTATAGATGTCAGAGACGTATCAGACTTCTGAATACGCACTCTTTAATTTTAAGTTCAGTTATTTTTATTCATATCATATTTCCAACATGATTTTTATATGCAGATGCTACTCCAAAAATATTTTGTTATATTTTGGTATTGTAAAAATGTAAACTTTTCTTAGGGACCCGTCAATATTTATCTATGTTTCACTTATTAATTGTCTTACATATTTAGGGGATTCATAGGATTGGGTAACGGGTCGTTAGGTCATAAGTCATAACATTTTTAAGAAGCTGAAAATTTGTATTTCCTGTCATTTTGAATTCATAAATTATCATTTTTGCCGCGTATATCTTTCTTCATGTAAAATGGGGAGCCTCAAAAATCACCAATAGGATGAAATGCAAAAGTAGTGCATATGAATACCAAATAATAAAAATATACACAAATGCACATACGACAGAAAAGCGATGTCGATAACGATATTGATAGATTACTTTCTGATCTTCTGTTTTTCCGACAGGGTTAAAAGTTGATATCTATTGGAACGATTGTCTGAGAACTACAGATGACACTGAAGATGTCACAGCCCCAAAACCGGCTTGGCTCCAAACCGAGCTTAGCAAGGAATAACGGAAAATCGTTCTAATATACATCATTTTGATAGAGAACTACAACGATTTTTCACCAAAATCTAAACTAAATGCAATGAGTATTTCCAATTATGTATGTATTTATGTTCGATATTTAAGAAAGTATCGATATCATGAGTCGATATAAATAGTTAATTTTTAAAAAATCTTTTATTTATAAACTCGACGAAGGCAAATTGAATCATGAATCCAATATATACACCTTTGGTCTTTTAATTTTTTCTGTAAACATTCAAATAACCTATGAACAAAATAGAATTGAAAAGTATGTAGAGAATATGCATATGACTCGTGGTGACATTTGTTGATAATTTAGTGACTTATTCAGTCAATTACGTGAAACAAAACAAATGTAGGTTGTGTCTGTGGACTGTTTGGCGCGGGAGAAGACGAATAGGCCCTCATGATACTAAAAATTCAGTGTAAGAAGGAATTAGGTGGATTTAGATTATTCTCACGAATTTTCAGTCCAACGCACTTTTCATCTATTTCCGGTGGAAAAAGGCTTAATGACTAAGCCCCTAACGATGATTCGAATGACTTGGGGAGGGCACCAAATACGTCTTGAATTTCATTCTGCACGTTCATTGAATTTTTATGCGGGCATACTTTTTGTTGTCTTTTTTTTGGAGGTGAAAAATAAATTTCAAATTAAATATCAATATTGGGGGGTAAATGTCGATTTCTTCGATATATCTCATGATTAATTATTTACAACATTTACAATGTTTTTCACGTTACATCTTTTTTGTTTATTATTTATAAAACTTAAGGTTGTTGTTAGCAAAAGTCATATATTTATAAACATGTGTAACAAGTAAGGAAGTCTAAAGAGCATGTCTTTCTTTCAAACTAGCTGACCCGGGGCGCTTCGCTACACCCTTCAGTGCCTCTTATCGATTTCATTTTCAAATGAAATATTTATATGTACATATATTATTTTTCGGCCTGATTTTTTATTAAACGATGATATTATTAATTAATATTATCGTGAAATATTTATATTTTTGCAGCTAATTCATTCATTTTGAATTTGCACGCGAGTTAGATATCTCGGCTGCACGGCTAATTTAGAAAAAAAAATTTTATTTTATTATATGTGGCGAATACGTATTTGGAATTTTAACCAAATTTAACTGCAACTGTAAATTCGGTTTTCGGAAATATCTGAACTTCACCGCCACATGGGACCCAGTACAACAACAACGTATATACATAAGTAGCAAATCCTATCCAAATATGTTCAGTCGTCATTTAGCAATATGTGCTTTAACGCCACGTGTTGAACTGAAAAAGGAAACGTGCGCCATCTGTTGAGAGTTTTTCGACTTTTCTTTTTCCCACGAACAACCACGCTGCAGGAAATTTACAATTTACTCCAATCCTTTTCAAGTTTCGAGCATTCTAACTATCCACGATCCATTTACATAAATATAGATATAGAAACAGTACTTGATGTATGCAATAAAAGCAGTTTATCTAATAAATAAAAAAATTAATATTTTATGGGTAAGGGGACGCTCATTCGTAAGCACTATGGGAAAGCGGAGGTTTTTTGGCTTTGCTTATTTTGGATGACATAGGGGGTCTAGATGATGATTACGTCAACCGTAGCTATTTACTTTTTTATACATATTGCAACCCACACATTGTCCATGTTTGAAAACGAAACGCATTTTTGATGATTCCCACAAGTAATGTATACGTTTATGCTCGCGCTTAGAACCAAGTATTGGAATTATGGCGCTAAATTTCCTCAGTCAGCGTATTGTTTCGTTTTGATACTATGACGAGTAGACGTATTGTAAGCATGCCAAAGGAAGTTAACATTTGTGATATCGTTGATTCAATTAGACAAAATTTAAGGTTTAATTAAGATATCGTTTCAAATAGACTGATCCAAGTAACACCAAAAACCCTTCGAAAGTTTTAAAAAATCTCTATGAAAAATATGATTGCTAAGATCAGATGTAAATGCTTTGTATTCTGACAGAGATACTATGCCAAGTTGATAAACTCAGTTGCCCAGAAGAAATACAGTGATGGTACGAAAAGAAAGTTAGAAGATATCTGTCATGCTCACTCAGGCACAGACTGATCACCACAAAAGCCACTTAGATAGCAATTTCGGTGAAACATCAATCCATTCCTAATGGTGTAACTGCGGCAAATAAGCCAGCACATCATCTAATGCACATTAATTATTTTTGTAACATAATCTTTTCCTAGCGAGATTTGGTGGTATGCACGCACGTTTTGGTGAATCCGTTGGAGGACGTCTTCGATATGCGGCACAGGTTGTCGAGGGGCAGAGCTGCTGAGTTTCGATTACGATTAGTAATCAAAACGATTACTTCGGTTGGGTAATCAAAATGATTAAACCAATTCGATTTTATAATCAAAAAATTAGTAATCAATTATAATATGAAAAAAAAATCATGATTGTTTGCAATTAACAAAACAAAATCAAAAAACTTATTGTGTGCGTCCACGTGAAAAGGGCCCGGCGGTATTGGAGTTATGCATATAGGCGTCTTCCTGATTGATTTCCGAACATTTTGAGACAAATTAGACCATCCTAACTGAAGAATTGAGGGAAATATAGAACTTTGAAGGTGAATATCCGAAAAATGACTAATTGAGAAAAATCAATTTGAAGTTGAAAGTTGTCCCTTGTGGGCCCTTTTCTTTATTTTCAAAAAATAAAATTAATTACTTCTATTATACCTAGGAAGCTAAATTTGGTGTCATTCGACGCGTAAATGTATATACAGGCATGTGCTGCAAATCGTTTTCGCATGAAAGTGTCACACAAACACGTATTTGTCGTATTGTTTCGGTGGCACTTTCATGCGAAAACGATTTGCAGCACATGCCCGATAGTTTCATAATAAACCATAATAAAAAATTACGAAATTCGATCCATGTATCGAAAAATCTATATATCTCGGAAATTAGATGCGACAAAGTGGGCCCTTTTCACGTGGATGCACACAATTGTTGATTACTTTTGATTATTCTTGATTATTTTAATTACATAATTAGTTTTCCTATAGCACCGCCACTGCTCTTAAGAAAGGTCGATTTGAAGAAACCATATCTCAGACATTTCATTATAGAAAGGCCGCAGCTTGCATGGGGTTACAAGCTCGATATCTTGTGTTGGCATTTGATGAGCATCCTTTATAGATATCTAAAGTGCCCAACTGATCTTTATAAAAATTTTAAAAATTTATTTGTGTGGCCCCGTGGAAAGCATAAGCTATGTATAATTTTGGAAAAGTGGGCGGTGTTACGCCTTCACGGAAGGACACATTCGAGTTCGTCTTATATCCAGAACAATTCGGAGTAGATTAATGCTAATTGGGTATATATGCCCGATAGATCATTCATCAGTGAAAATAAAGTTATAATTATATAATCTCTGTCTATGATATAACTGATTGACATTTATTGACAAAGAAACATTTCTTTGTTGAAGACTAGCCTACGTTCGTATCAGTAAATCAACTACTACTGGTTTAAGACTACTAACTGGCCTATGAAAAATTACAACTGATGTGATAAACGGCTATTGCTTCATCCGATATTGATGCTACCTCATTGGATGGAGGATGAACACCCCATTCAGCCTTAAAGTTGGCATTAAATATGGAATTCATCTATACTCCTTCATCCAACGTCGGTAAAAGCTGAGGAAGGGCAAAAATGCTGGAACATATAAACTGAATTGCCGTGAAAAAATTTATTTCCAGTATCATACGAGAGACCATTCTCAAAGGTAAATCAATAGGCGGAAATATTCAATATATTCTAATAAATAAAGCGCAAGGCTATTACTAAAGGTTTGTGGATTAAATCTGGAAAATGTTTTTCATACATGGAGTTATATGTGGCATGTTACGAGTGGGCCGCTCGACAATTAATGTTTTGGTTTAACACTAGGTGGAAAACCAAATAGTATTGTATTCCCAGAAGCACTGGAATAAAATCTCTGCATGTGGTGTGGTGGTGTAGTGGTGCAGCAACGCAAGCCGGGCACGCTAGTCTAATATAAATAAGCTCTGTAATCGTAGCACGAAGAATGGCAGATGGTCATTACAAAGAACAACCAAATAATGCTGGTCATTAAAAATAAAAACTCTAAATCTTACAAACTTTAGACCTATGGTTGGCACACAGCCGCTTTTTATCCATATAAGTTTGCTCATTTTACTATATGCATATTTGCTCAGGACATACCGAACACCCACCGCATCAAGTATTGTGGATTGCCCAAGCAACTTCGAGTACGAATTTATCACATACTTTTACACTTACACTCTTGAACAAATGTGAGATCAAAGTAGTTAGAAAAATACAAGAATCTACAGTATTACGCTTCTTAGGATATGTGAGTGTAAAATTTTGTTATATCTTTTATTTCTTGTGGTAGATTTGTGTGTACTTTCTACTTTTTCCAGCAGCCACATAATGTTTTGGTATTTCACTTGGCTTAAAGCAGATGTGTCACTGCGCGGGTTTAGAAAAGTTTGCTCGTCTGTAAATCTGTATATGTCTTTTGTATTCCTTCGCCTTGCGTTGTCCCCGTGCTGCTTTGTCACTAGCGCCACGCCACATGTCGTTTGTGAACTCGCACCGCATTGCGTTCACCCGCTGGCACTGTCTTTACTGATATAGTTGTTTTTTTTTTTTTTAATTTTTTTCTTTTCTTGGTGGTCTTTATTTTTCGTTTTTTGTTGGCAACTCAATTTTCTTTCTGCTATGAGTAAGACCGGTATTCGGTATTAAATTTACATACCCCTTTTCAGTTTTGTTTTCTGACTATGGTTCTTATGCGTTTGTAAGTATGTATAAGTTCATAAGTACTTACATACATATACATATAGCTCTAGGTGTTGCGAATATTATTCCAGAGTTTAGCTACTTGATTTATAGTTATTAAATTTATATGACAATATCTGTATTTGCATTTACGGGAAGAGGTTTCTTATGTTGCCAGAGCAGTATTGAACTTCCGTTTCCCCTCCATTGAACAGCTTGAAATGAAAATGTGTATTAATTTTATATTTATGTAGGTAAGATATTAAATTCCCTGGGAAAGGGAAACCAGAAGATATCTCTATCTCTTTTTTGATTTCTAAAGTATACTGAAATTGAGGAAGGAAGATTTTTCCACCTTACTGGGAGGTGATTATCCTGAGTTAAAAATCTTTGCAGGCGAAGTCGATATACACTGAATCTTCGATAGCCAGCCTGGCGCTGCTGGATAGCCTAGGATTTATATTCATACATTTGATCGCCACTTCAGCAACATACCCCAAAAATTAATTGGATATGTTTTCTGTGATTTCAAGCAACAACGAATTGCCAGCCACGGATTTAAAATATACATAGTAGATGCATCTCATGGTCCGAAAAAATCATACCTGCCGACAGAGATTAAAGATTTCGCTGCACATACACTAGTTATGTCCGTACCCCAGAAAATGGGTAAAGATCTAAAATTGAATTGAATTGTAATTGTCCTCTTCTTCCCAAAACAGCCCGGAATTTTTTCCAGGCACAAAAGGACAAAAAGTCAAATTGTGTATCAGCTGATTTTGGTTTACAACCGAACGCAGAATCACATCAACAAAACAGATGAGCAGTTGAAATGTAGGTTTCGAGCGCAAAATGTGGTTTTTTGGAATGTCGTAGTACCTGCTGAGAGAGAACTTTCCATCAAACCGCAATTAGAAATGCACATTTATCTCTCACAACAAACCGCCGCTGATAGTCATTGACTTTCAGCGACCTAGAAAAACGACTGGTTCGATTAAGAGCGCTACCAGTGGTTGAGCAAGTAAGACAAAGTACGTATTCTTTACAGAAAGTATAGAAATAGGAAAAGCAAAAGCTTCCAAAAATTTTACCAAAAGGTGTGTCGACTTACGGAATGTTTAACAAGAATGGCTACCTGGTAACTGATGTCCAAAGCACATTGAAATTGTGAAGTGAACATCTCCACTTTGTTAAATGGTGTCCGTGAAAGCGTTGTCGAATGGATAAGATGAAGATGCCGAACCACACATTGCTGATGATGGTCTAACTACCGCGGTATCAGCCTTCTTAACATTTCATATATCGAGTAAATTTTGAGAAAAACTGAAGTCAACCGTCAACGAACTAATGCTTTGGAACTGGCAAGTCTACCATCGACCAGATATTGACGATATGCCAAATATTGGAAAAGACCCATGAGAGGAGGATCGACACACATCTCTTCGTCGACTTGGAATCAGCTTTCGACAGCACGAGAAGAACTTGCCCATATGCCGCGACGTTTGAATTTGGTATCCCTGCAAAACAAATACGGCTATGTACGTACGAATTGGGAAGAGCCTCTCCGAGATATCAAAAAAGGTTTCAAATAGCGTGAGTCCCTATCGTGTGACTTATTTAACCTTATGCAGGAAAAGGAATGATGTGTTTTATGAGCTTTATAGCGACAGTTCCATAGTACAGCGAACTAAGATTCAGAAACTACACTGCCTAGGTCATGTTGAAAATTGTCCAGCCTTGAAGGTATTCAACGTAGTACCCGCTGGTGGCGATAGAGGAAGAGAAAAGGCTTCACTTTGGGTGTCTAGCAGGCGCAAGATAGCAAAGCAAAGGAACGTCACTCGTGCTTTGTTGGAATCGTTCAAAATTGTCTAAGCAGTTATAGTCCCAGGTAATAAGAAGAAGAAGGAGTATCATATCTAAAAGCTAACGTACTCCAAAAATACTACAATGCTTATTTCATCGAGCATCTTATGCTCGAAACAAAGTAGATCCACAACATATTCAAGAATAATTGTGCATTCCCTGACGTGCCTCGTACCTCATAGCACTTTAAACGAAACGACTAAAATAAGTGGTAACTTTTAAAGCGAGAATAAGCTCATAATTTGTAATCTAAACTGCAACTGGAAGCTTTTACAATAGCTGGGTGTTCCAAATTCGACCAATACGATGTAACCATAATAGTTATTACCCCTCCTTTTTATTGTCTGCGCAAAGAAATAGTAGTTTATACCAGAGTATTCGCACGAAAAAGCCAGTAAGAATTGGTCAGTAACACAATTCAGAGAATAAGACATCTTCTTTCAAAGCCAGCAAAATGCTGAGTATTGCGAGAACAGAAATAAGTAAACATCATTTTACTTATAGGTATCTACTGTTTTTTTTTTTGTTTTCCACTTGTTTGTTAATAAATCACTCCTGTTCAAGGTGTATCCATAGAAGGTGATAGCAAGATAAACAAAACGAATCCGCTGTGTATTTTGTTTGTGTAATTTTGCGTGTGAAATGTCAAAATCTGAATTCGCTCAGTTTGCTCATGTATTTTGTTAGTGTAATTTTGGGCGTGAAATGTCAAAAGCAGAATTCGCCCAGTTTGCGTATGTATTTTGTTTGTGTATACAAAACAACCTAGCGAATTCGGAGAGAAGAACAAGTATTCGGCTCATGGGATGCTATCACCTTGTGTGAATTCGCCTTGCTCCTGTTGATGAAATGTCGAATTGTATTGTTGACTCAAATGCCACAATCAGGTGTTCTGTTGCTTGCTAATTTATGCAAATTGCGCTCTCTCCTTGCAAGTTTTGCCTAAACAAACGCAATTTGGTACAAGTTGGTACAAGCTTTTATAAGTTATCTGTATCAATGAACATTCTTACTATCGGCGGATTAACTAATTTAATTTTTTTCATATCAAAAAATCTGAATAGTTTACATTTTACCAAGGCGAATTCATACTAGGTGGTATTGAGCGTACAACAACCAAAATGTACACTAACAAATTGTACGCACAATGACAGTTAGAATCGGTGAGAAGTACAACAAACACATAGTTTGGACATTTAGTCCAGCAAGTGAATTCATTCAGCTGCTTTCTCAAAACCATCTTATCTGAATTCGCCTTGCATTTTACATTTTATTGAGATAGTCACGGCGAGTTCATATAAAGTGATAGCAGTAGTACAAAAGCAAACTTTTGTATATATTTTGTTTTTGCTTTTTCGGATTGAGCTGACAAATATTCCACACAGAAAAAAATATTTTATTAGATATTTGAAGCCGTAAGAAAAATAAATATATGAAATCTGTAGCGATTTAACATCTCAGTGTCGTCAGGCAACAACAAATGTATGCTAAGGTTGTATTTTTTCTACCGCTATTGCCTGTTTAATGTGTCTGGGTTCCATTTAAAACAAAAAAATTGATGGAAATTTACATACAGCTTTGGTCAAAAGTATTCGGCACCCCACTAAAATATAAAAAATTTTAAATGTTGATAACGAAGGGACCATTGTTTTCTGCAAATGTGTTTCAACTTTTGTTGCAACAATAAATTGCTTCTATTAAAATCCAAAGCACACATTTAAGGAAATATCTAAAAAAGTTTAGTTTTCAAGTACTACTTAAGATATTTTTACTATATATTTTTATATTTACTATATATTTTACTCTGAAGAATCGTGTAAAATGCTTTTCTACCTTAGCTGCTGTCCTGTCGGAAAAAATTAAGAGAAATTGAAGTAGGTTTGACAGTCTCAGAGAATCGAACGAAAATGTTGTAAAAAAAAGCAAATTAACCAAATACTTATCGCCAGGGATGTAAGTCAGAACTTTCTTCAGTATACTGCTAGAATTGTGCCTTCAGCTTTTGAATTCTGTGTTTCAACTTCTAGGAGTTGGGCCTTTTTATACATAATTGCCGGATGAAGTGAGATGTTAACATGAAGAGATACGCAGAACATGACCTAATATTCTCCACTTCATATTTTTTAATGTAAACGAGGGTAAATCAATCAAAAGTTCATAGACTTGACTAATCGAATATACGGAACCAACCACAAGCAAAAACATCGATGTTAGGTAAAATATCAATCCAAAAATAGCTTAATTAATTGCAACCTGCAAATCACGCCGAAGTATAAATTTGAAATTAAATTGATTTTAAGTTTAAACGTATTTATTTTTTATTATTACTCACTTCATAAACTCTAGACTTACAGTATTTTCTGTGTAAATGAAACGGTTTATTACTTTTTAATTTTTAATAAATCGATTATACGTACAGACTATAAAAAATGTTTGCACTGTTATCTTACATTCGAGAAAGTAAAATGAGAATTGTTTTTTAAATGTAATTAAATTTTTATTACGACAGTTTTTTTTAACTTAATATAAATAATTTTAGTATATGTATGTATATATATAATTGTATGTATGTAAATATGAATACCTCTAATGTAAATACCTAAATGTACAGCTACAATAAATTAAATCGATATTTGCATATATGTACATACATATACCCATACAAATCGAGATGCAAATGTATGCATGAAATATGTAAATCATTTTCAATGAGTTTAATGAAACACTACAACTGACACTGGTATTGCGTTTATTGCAAAGATTTTACAAGATCATAGTATTTAAATACTAATTTATGTACTAAAGTATTTACAATGTATTTACTACAGTGAAACTCCTCATTAGGGACAGTCTTTATAACCGAACCGCTTCAATAGCCAGCCAAAGTGGGTGCACACAAGCTTTTCATAAATTTTTCCATACATATATCACTGTAATAACCGCCCGCGAACCCTTTATTACAAACCATTGTGATCAAAGATTTTTTATAAACGGAAAAAATCCATAAAAGATCCATAAAAGATCCATAAAAGATCCACACAAGATTTGCATTAGTTTTGACAAAAACGAAATTGGTGATTCCCTTGCACACATTCATGTCGTATGTGTCAAATAGAGGCTAGTAAAGTTTAAGGCGCATATAATGAAGCAGTGCACAATTTTTTGTTTTCAAAGGTCCAATATTGGCAAAATTCCACCTGCAGAAATCATTAAAATAAAGAAACAGTGCGTTCTAAATGGAATTATGGAGTTAGTGTTCTTCAAAAGCGATAGTTCTTATCAATGTATACATATTTTTTGTACCCCCTCCCGAAAAGCGGGCATCCCCCATAACCGGACAAAAATATTGCGATTCTAAGTGTCCGGTTATGAGGAATTTCACTGTATATGCGCCCTACGAGCGACAACACACACGACTTAGTTGCTACCTTAACTACATATTTTTAGAAATAATGATAAGTTTTAAATTAGAACAAATTTATAAATTTAAAAAATAAAAAATATATATATAAAATTTAACAAATTAAAGTAAATAACAATATATTTAAGAATTGAAAAGGAACCAAATTTCAGCATTAATTTAGCAGAAACTAAAAACAAAAATTTTATATCTTAACATGTTTTTTCTTGCAAGGATTTGATGTATTTTTTTTACATTTTTTACATTATTTTATTTTTTAAAGTTTTCACTGTAATTCAACAACTTACCGTTTGCTTTTAAATAATCTTGGCATACATATTTAATTCTTATTGCCTTACTCATAAAAACAAAATAATTTTCGAGCTTCATTAAGTGTCATTTTTATACGAAATTTCGATTTAGAAAGCAGTTAGACTTCCTTATTTTTATTTATGAATTTAGGGATTAAGGGATATTCTACTCACGCAGTTAAATAAAATCAATTTTTTTTTTAAATTTCAATCTATACGTATGTACATATGTGTCTGAAAATACGTTTGCATGTTTCTGGGATCCGAAATTTAAGTTACTACACTCTAGTTATGTATCGTAATTTATCTTTTAATGCGTTTTCGCGAAAGTAGTGATTTCAATAATTTTCTTTTAAATTATTCAATAAATATGCCGCTATGTTTTCCCGAGTATGACTTGCAAAATTTTATTTTGTTCCATTTTCATGGTAAAAATTAAGTAAAACTTAAAAAATTTGACGAGTCGTTGCATAAAATAAAAAAAAACTCTCTCTTATAGCCAACTATGGAAATTATTACTTTCTGATTACAGATTACCCAACTGGCCACAACTTTACTTAAGCGGGACACATGCAGTTTCAACAACAATGTGATCAAGGTCGCTAATGTTTTTTTTGCTCTTCAAAAATGTAATTTCAAAGTCAAACATGTAGCTTCAAAGTAAAAAAAAAAACAAAATATATTCAGTAGATCCTTTACAATTTATTTGCCAAAAAACCGCTCGTTTTCGGTCCTCGAGAGTAGAGAACTCCCTTAAGCTTTGATGATAAAATAATTTAATTCTGTTTATGTTATACTATATGTTAGTGGGTTTATTTGTAACTGAAATTTTTCAAAAAACAAGAATGTGAATCGGCCGGATACCTAAAAATATGGTGGCCGTTTATGTATGTATTTCATTTGGTACATTACTTGGGATTTCTTACATGTGTGTATGTAACTTATTTTTATTTATTATGTTTTCATTTTACATATATTACGTATTATATAACTATATATATATATATATATGTTATATTAAATCTTACTTTATTTCTTTCAGTTACATTTTTCATTTTTGAGGCCTTATTGCTCCCATTTTATTTAATTTGTTTTATTTCTTGTTTTTCGTTTTTATCAATTCTTTCTGACATTTGAATTTATTTTCATAATCGATTTTATTTTATAAATTAATTGCTTTTATTGTTAGTATTCGTTTTTAGTTTTTAATTTTCTTAAATTTTTGTTCAATAAATCTGTTATTTCACGCATTACACATTTGCTTTTAGTTTTATTTCATGCTATTTTTTACTTAGTTTTTCTTTATTTATTTTTTATTTTTTGCTTACACTTTAAAAATTACATTTGGATTAAAATTCGTGCAACTCACTGGATATTCAAGGGCCATAGAGATTATTTAAATACCAATATATATACACATATAATAGCTATGAATATCTTAAAAATCGCGGAAAATACGTTTGAGACTATTTTCTAGAAAATGTTAATGTGTCGAAAAAGTTTTAGCAAATATCTGTATAAATATTACTTTCCGTAATATTTACATATTTATGAATGTAGAACAAAGTGATTATCTTGGAATTAGCTAAATCCACAATATTTTCATCATTTTTTTATTTGCTACTTAATTAAATTGTGACTTCTTTATGTTTTAATTTTGAAGGTATGAAATTTATCTACTTTAACTTAATTATCTACATATGTATATCTTAATTATCGAACATTAAGTTAATAAATATAATTAATTGAAACTATCTCTACATATATTTTAGTTCCGTAATGTTTTTTTCTTTTTACAAATTGCATACATATATTGGTTGCAATAGTTGTTTTGTCGCTAAAATCATATTTTTTACAAGTTTCCCTACATGGTTTTAGCTTCTCGTATTAAATGAAATTGCAGCCGCTTAAATTACTTGCTAACCTTATTTTGATAAGTTAAAAAAAAAATATTGGAAATTAGCGTTTGAGATTTGCTTTACTGTTGATGGAAGGATTGAGATTCTAAATAATGTAAACGGAACTTTTTGAATGACAATGTTAAGCTATTGGATTGCCCTTATTTGCTACACATTTTTGTTGTAATGTTTTAGTAAATCATCAAATCAAAATTTAATCATTTTCAAGGTTTTTGCATGTTTTCCTTTTTTTATTTTACTATCTGATCCGCAATATCTCAGTTCCCAGCGCCGTCGCTTTCAGTTCAGATATACCTCCTCTACTTGCTCACCATCGCATTCCTGCTGATCCTGCACCTCTTGCAACTGCTGTAAGTGGTGCTCTTCCACCTCCTCCTCGTCATCATACTCGAGCATTTCTTCTTCCTGCGCCTGCTGCTGCGACTGCGCACCTCCACCGTGATGCTCGATGACAATTTGCTGGTGCTGTTGCTGTTGATATTCTTCCTGATCTTGCAAGTCCAGAGGATCTAGCACCGTTGTTGTTGTAGTTTGTTGCTGTTGTTGTTGTTGCAATTGACGATGCGTTAACAGCTGATGATGCTGATGTGTTTGGGTCTCAACAATTTCGTGTTGTTGCTGCTGATGATGATGGTGTAATTCGCTGTGCGCCGTCGTCGTAAAGACTAGCGGCGGCGGCGAACTGCTACTAACATGGTGATGATGATGTTGCTGTTGTTGTTGTTGCTGTTGTTGGTCTACCGTCTCAGTGGCAATACTGTGATTACGTACAATATGACCGGCGGTCGATTTGCCAGAACGCGTCAAAGTCACCGTCACCTCGGAACCGAGGCCGGCAAACGAGACGGGTGTGGCAGTGCTGACGTTCGCATGCGTCGCTGCCGCCGCTCTGGCGTGGAGGATTTTGCGCGTTGTTGTCGTATTGCCAGCACCACCGCTACTAGCGACTGTGCTGACAGTGTGCGCTTGGGTCTGGGTGTTGGGCGATGTGGCAGCCGATGCACTGGGCGACACATAGTTGATAAGCAACACCCGTTCACCGGTGGTTGTTTGTGCTGCATGACCACGCAGTATGCGTGTACGATGTGTGCCACTGCCGGATGCGATCGGTTGGGCTCCAGTGGCAGCAGCAGCTATTGCGGCAAGGCCGCTCGAACCACTGCTGTGCTGTTGATGGTGCTGGGCACGACTGAGACGTGTGGCGCTTACCACACTACCGCTGATGTTGTTGCTATTGCTGCTGCTGTTGCCGTTGCCGCCGCTACTACCACTGTTCCCGCCTATTACACCTACCCCGCCTCCTCCACTACCGCTGATCATATCGCTGGCTCATCATTACGTATTATTACCGCCTTTCAAAATGAAAACTTTCTTTACCAAAATGTTCTTATTGTTACCCTACAAGAATTTTATTTGATTGTTGTTGTTGTTGTTGATCGATTGGTTGGTTAGATGTGGTTGAATGCAAACATGTAATTTATATTATTTTTTTTATTTTTTAAATTTGGTGAGATACGAGGCAGCCATAGTAAAATAAAAATAAAAAAGAGAAGACAAGAATATATTGCAAAGTTAATGAGATTTGTTATATTCTGATATGAAATACATATGCAATAATTAGTTACGAGGTTTTATTAATTAGTAACAGTTTTTAATATTGAAAAAATTATATATATTTTAATGTATATGAATTTTTTAATATGTTATAGACACAACGCCGATAGAGTCAATGATACATGAACGAAAAAAATCCTTCAAAAATATGAGAGGAGGGAACACTCACCAAAAAATACGAGTTATTTTCACGTAACCAACTAAATTGAGCCCAAAGAAAGCTTTTTGAGTTACTGTAAGCTTCAAATTAAATTATTTAAATGCTTCAAATATCAAGTTCCGAAATAAATGTAAAATCATCGAGCTCCACAAACAATTCATATATAAATTACACCACCTACGACAGCATAACCTCAATCGTACATAACAGACTTGGGGAAGACGGCGGCAATTTAAATCAGGAACTCATAAATATGCAGGGTAAAATTCGTAAGGTACCTCGAAACCAAAAAAAAAAACAGATTTTACACTCAATTCAAAACGAGTGACGCGTTCAAAAATATTGAATTTAATACAAATTAGACATCTAGCATGGCTCCAAGCCTTTTATTCATAGAGTAAAATATGTTCCTGATATAATCGGGGGGGTATATTCTGCAATTCATTTGTATATCCCGTAGGGTACTTTTAAGGCCCCTCGTGCTCCTGATTTGACCCTCGCGTAGTTTAGTTTGTTTGCTCTCTTGGGTTAAGGTCAGGGCTCTGGTGAAGCGGTGGGATCACTTTTTTACACTTGTTGTTTTCATTTTACATAAGGCATTCCCTTACTATCAAAGATGAATGTTTTTTGGTCATTATCCTTTACAAGGCAAACATTGGCGTATATATTTAAATAGTATGTAAAAACTCCCGTCGCAATTTTTTATACACGTAAATATGACTCAAACAAATACATCAAAACTGTTATACTTCAGTTTTGTATACTTTTAGGCTGAATGCAATGTAATTAACAGTTTGAGCGATATGTGGTGAGTAGCAGGACGCTTTGCTTTTATATATTTTAGGTAGGTAATTGCGCCTGGTTATCTTTTAAATTTTTTAATTGTCCAGTCTGTTCAAACTGCCTTCCACAAAAATTTAATCTCCTACCTCATCTTATTTACGTTAAACAAAACGACGTTCGTCCGACGCAACCCGATTAAATTTGCATCCATCTGTGAAAACCCCCAGTAGCAGAAGCAAGTAGATTGGGTAGAATACTTCTTTACGTATTACAAAGATTTTAATATTTTTATCCTCCTTATCTAGCAATCCTACACTCTGTTTGTAATATATGTATGTATGTATATGTATATTTACTTTTGCCATACAAAAAATTTGATATTTGGCCTAAATACACATAAGAATCACGAATTTGTCAAGAGGAACTCGAAAGAGCTCACCTGCCAATTTAGAAAAATCCTTCAATTAGCGGGTCTATAGTGTTGCCAGAATGATGCTCAAGTACTCTGTTTTTGTTTTGGAGGATTGACTCATATTAGGCTGATGCAGATTTTCGTATTTAAGCGAAATACTTGAGATTAACTTTCTATTTACCTTTGATTTTCCCCTTACTTATGTATGTTTGGCTTTCATTCGGTCAAAACTTTACGCTAAATCTTGTTAGTTGAATAAAAACCGGTTGCCTAATGGTGTAATTTGCGTTTGTTGTCATAAATGATCACGCACGGTCACATAAAATGGCAGCCAAGTGAAAATACAAATTTCAGTTTGCCAGCCGATATGGCAACATTTAACACCCAAAGTGCATTTGTCAACATGGTGGCAATTTGTTTTCGTTTGCCGAGCGCACAGTTGTTATAAAAAATCAACGCTAATTTTTAGACTTCATACTTGCACTTGGTTATACTTAAATATAATTTTTTTTTAATTCCGGTTCAAATTAAAAAAAAATGCATATTACTTCACGTTAAAATTATTTTTCTCTTATAAGCTGGAGATTGAGTGTTCTAACAAATTAATTCCATTTCAACTTTTCTTTAACATATAAAAAAATTAAGCGTCGAAAAAATGTATACTTAATTTATGCCGTGTCTACACTACCGATTTTCGACCATGAAACCTTTCAGCACACAACAGGGGTCTCTAGTTCGAGCTAACGTGCGATTCTGATCCATAATACAGTTAACTAAATATTTGTGACAGATAATTTTTTGTGCACCCCTCATACCGTACAACCTCATACATATGTATGTACATATATCAGACACATAGAAACAGCCAAGACAAGATGTAAATGAAAAAAAGTCTAGATGAAAATCAAACAATCTCAAAAAACGTATGCTGTGAAACATATATGTATACATACATACAACCATACATACATACATACATTTAAAAATATAACATGCAAAAAAACAATAACCCAATACATATGCAGAGTAATAGTAACCCAAAAGAAACCAATGCCAAGTACAAAAAGTAAACAATGCAAAGTATATAGAAATACCGGAATATATAGGAATTACACTCATACTTATCTACAAATTATGCATAAGGGAAAGGTAGCGGTGATGTAATACGTATGGGAATTTGGCAGGGATGAAAAACATAAAAAAATAAAACAAAAAGTTAGTATTTTTGGTTGGTTTTTCCAAAATAGATTTTTATTATATTTGATTCAAAATTCGCTAACCAAATAAAAAATTCAAATTAAATATTACAAGCGATTTACCAAATGAAATCATAAAGATAAGTTAAAAGAATATTTATGCTTAAAAGTTTTTCCTTTCTTTATTTTATTTTTTTCATTTGCTGTGCAAAATTAGTGGTTATCTGATTTCGATAAAGTTGAAAAATCGGAAATATTTAAGTTCGTCGGCAGGCAACATATTATTTTTTATTGAGGTTAGAAAATATTTAGGTCATCAATATGTGATGTTTGCTGAAAGCTTTAAATGATTTGACATTTATTATTTCTTCATAATGTTTACTCAAATTATTAACTGAACGGGAGCAATAACATCGTTTAACAAAATTTGCTTCCGCATTGTTTGGGGAGATTCTTTTGAAAAAGATGTGCAGGATTTTTGCAACTTTTAAGGAACCAACAAATATTGCACAATCAATGATGAATTTCGTCGATATTTACTAATTTTTGTGTACGTAAATGTAACTGTAATTTAACAAAATAAATCATATAAATCTACTTTCCATTAATTTTTATTTTAAATATCTAACAGTGTTATATACTAAACCATATCTTAACTAACAAAATAAAGTCATAATAAAAATTATATTATTGTAAGTAAACTTTAAGTAAGCAACAGTTGCTGTGTTGCAATAAATATAAATTAAATTTATTTATTTTTTCTATTTAAATAAGGGAGGAGTAAGCATGAAAATGGTAGATAGGAAAAAAATGTAAGAAAGCTACGGAGCACACAGCGCTATATTTCTAGTTTTCCATTACACTTTTTTCACCAGCTTGGAAATAAAAAAAAAGTATTTGAAGTGATAGTTTAAAGTTATCGTACCTAGTACCAACTTAATACTACTTACAACCATTTCATTTATTAAGATTTCTATATTACAAATACGAACTAAATTTCATAAATTTGATAAGATTAAATTTAACTGTCAAAACAAACAAATTTCACCGAAACTAAATCGAAAATAATTTTGTTCAATTATATATGTATATGTATGTAGTATATATACATATTATGTAGCAGAAAATTACACTTAAGTTATTCAATGCACGCAATAACGGTAATAGCATAGGAAAATAAGGCAGCAAAAGTCAGTAAAGTGTAATAAAGTGCATTTTTCTATATTTTTGTTTCATTTTTAAATTTCTATTCAAGTACTTTTAGTGCAAATAATTTATTTTTTTTTACAAAATATGCAGAAGTTGGAGCAGTGTGGGGAAGCGCACAATACACTATACTTTTCATTTGCAAATATTTGAAAACTACAGTAGCTAACTAATTTCCAAGTTAGCCGGTTATTTTGCTCTACAAAATTTTCTTTCTTTTTCTTTGATTTTTTGTTTGGTTTTTGGTATGTTTGTTTGGTTAATAATATACATATTTGGTAGGTTGTGTACTCTCTCACTGAATGTTTTACCATGTTTTGGTAATTTATGTTTCGCGCTGAACCAGCTTCCAAATTATTATAAAATTTTGTTTTCCGTTCGTCTGTTTTATTTTGTTTTATTTGTGCCTCAACACCGCTTGGTTAGTGGCTTTGAGTTTATTTGTGTGTGTGTGAATGTGTGGGTTGGTTGTTATATGTTGGTAAATGATTTCTCTTTATTTTTGTATACCCGCTAAATTTGACTCTTCCTCTTTTTGTCCTATTCTTTCCCATCCTTCTCTTTCTTAACATTCTTCATTCATTTTACAACTGTGAATGCGTTTGAAATTCATTCATATTCACCTGATTAATATTGCCCAGTATTTGATGGCCCTGTAACGTTTGCACCTGCGCTATCGACAGCGACGTTGTGCCATCTGTATTCTCTGTCTGTGTAACAATTTGTCCACCAGTCTGTTGTTGTTGCTGCTGTTGTTGTTGGCCACCCGTCGTTGTGGTGGCAGTCGTTATATTGCCTGATTGATCGATAATTTGATGATGTTGTATTTGCTGTTGTGTCTGTTGTTGGGTTGTTGCCTGTTGCACCTGCACTTGCTGAACTTGTTGTTGTTGCTGTTGCTGCTGTTGTTGTTGTTGCTGATGCTGTTGTTGCTGTGCACCGCCAGCGCCCGCCGTTGTTGCGACTGTCATTGTTTGTTGGCCTTGATTCTGTGCGTCCGGATCCTTTTTCACCTGTACGGTATGCAACGTGTGTAGAGATTGTACCGATTGTACCTGCGGTATGGTGCTAACTGTTGTGGTGATAGTCGATGTGCCTGCCGCATTGCTAGAGCCAGCAGCTCCGGTCGTAGTGGTTACTACCTTTTTGCCTTGTGGTGCTAGAGGTTAGGTGGAAGAAATATAATAAATTGTTTTTGCTCTCAAGGAAGAAACAAGGAAAATGTGTAGAGAAAGATTTTGCGTTTCTTAGTGACGGCAGAGGAGAGGTGAGGAAGACCACAGCGGCTCGCAATTGCCTGTCGACAGTCGACCGATAGTAACTAAAATTTTTACTATAATTTAATGGCTTATACCCAAAGTGAAAGTTAAACCCAGAACCAACTCATGAGGTGCACAAATTTAGGTTGTAAAAAAAGCTCTGCACACTGTTTTCGACAAATCACTGCCTACGTGCCTCGGTAGTGTGGATGTTGGCAAATATCTCAACAAAATTAAAATAGCAGCTGGCTTATTAATTACCCGTACAAATATCAAGCATTAATTGCGACATACAAAACTGTATTTTACTACTATTTCAATTACAAGTATTTTCTCTGTGTCAACAATAAAAAGTCCAAAACGCACTTTTCCTTGAGAGCAACGCTGAGTTTAACTGAAAAAATCTAACTACAGAATTAAATAAAAATGAAATTAAAAATATAATATAAACTCAAGGCGGTGTGGTTTAGTTTTTTTTTATCAATCATTCCACTTTATTCATCATATCTATGTATATTTTGGAAAAAAAAGTCGCCTTTAATATTTCACAATAAAAAACTATAAAGCAAATCCTTACATTTAAAAAACAAGCAGTAAATAATATACTATGTTTTAAATAAAATTTAATTTGTGTTGTTTTTTTTTTTACAAATTTTGTTAAGGAAACAGAGCGTTATATTGAACTTTTTATTGCTATTTTTTATGTTAGAGAATACTGCATATTAAGTTAGGCTATTTTCGTAAATAAAATATATATTTGAGTACTTTGTTTAAAGCGTCTGAACTTAATTGTATTACGCCTCTGCGGTCAACTATTCGAATTTTGCTGAATATCTGAACATTTGTGTGCAATCGCTTTTTAAGTATACATTTGTACAATGAAGTATTATTAGTTAAATGGAAAGCGAATGGGGAATGCATAATTATCAAAAACTATTTTACAGCTCCTATAGGTATTTTCGAATGACCTAACGTCAATTATTGAATATTTAAAGAAACAGCTTAGTATCTACGTATGTATGTATAGATATATGTATATATATCTAAGTATCAATTTGTATGAAATTTTTATGACCCTAACAATTCTTCGCTGACAAAATGTATGACATTTTGTATACCCGTACCACTGCCGCTGGTACCCGCATTCGAAGCCTCTTGTTTCAACGTGGCCATATGCGTGACCGTCGCACCACCGCCTGTAGTGCTGGCATGCGTAACAATGATGGGTGTGCCCGTCGTATTTGTTGCGTTGGTTAAATTTCCAACAGTTTGAAAACTACCGCTCGCCGTCGCTGTAATGTCAGTGACGTTTGACGCTATAACGCTGCCTGCCTCTGCCGTTGAGTCTAAACCTTCCGTTTCATTACCACCAGACTTACTTTTCTTTTCCTTCTTGACACCAGGTTTAGCGAAATGTCTTAATTCCAAATGGCGACGCAAATTACGTGACTGCCTAATGACTGCATAGCAAATAGGACAAGTAGCCGGTTGTTCCGATTGTGAACGTGAACGGGATTCTGAAATTAAGCGAAATGAAAATCTTGGTTAAATTACGTTGATAAAAAAAAGTGCGGTGCAAATAAGATATATTCAAGACATGCGTGGAAATTCGTAAAATATATAACGGTACATATTTAAAAAAAAAGTTTGAAGAGTTCAATTTAAAAAAAAACAACATGGAACAGTGTATTTTCATCACAAACAATCAACACATTAAGCAAATCGTTGGATAGTAATTCATTATACTAATCATCTACTCACCACTCTTAGTGCGTTTTACTGTTTTCGTGCTGCTTGCCGGTGTTGTCCCGCCACCGCTCACTTCGCTGGTGTTCGATGTTGATATCGGTGTAATATTCGGGTCCATAGTCACAATTGTCTCAACCTTTGTCACTTCGCTCTTGATATGCGGGGTCGAGGTGATAATTTGTGTCTCATTGCCATTTTCAATGCTTTGTTGTTGTGCCTGTAATTGCTGCTGTTGCTGCTGCTGCTGTTGTTGATGTTGTTGTGTGGGCTGATGTTGTACAACGGTAGTGGGGGTAGTCGGTGTACTAATAATCGTTTCCATACCATCAACTTTAGCGATTTTCGGTGCAGTGGCTGTAGGGACGAAAGATAGTTTTAGAATATTTTTGTACGCTAAACTTGCAAAAACTGTTTTTAAAATTATTTGAAGTGTGAATAAAACTTAACAACGAGAAAAAGGGTTTTTTATACCACGCAACAACTTCATTATAACGTTTTGCACTGGAAATGTAATGCTTGTGTTGCCACCTTATTGTGTTTTACGAAGCAAACACAT
Source organism: Anomoia purmunda (assembly GCA_951828415.1). Taxonomy (NCBI): domain Eukaryota; kingdom Metazoa; phylum Arthropoda; class Insecta; order Diptera; family Tephritidae; genus Anomoia; species Anomoia purmunda. The sequence continues at coordinate 92,847,361 of OX639996.1, forward strand.
CAGGTTTGAATATTAAAAATATCCAATATGAATATAGAAATATCATTGATAACGATAACTACACACATGGTCAAAATAATAAGTACATACACCCGTGTGGCTTTCAATGACTAATAAATTCACTTTTATTCATGTTTGGAGGGAAAGAATAACACATATCATTTCTTATATCACTTAATTAAAAAAAATATAGATATTAGTAATAAAAATTTAAATAGGAACTTAAATTTCTAGCAGATAATTAAATGCCTGTAAAAGTGGCTGGACAAAATAATAAGTACATCAGGTATTTTTTTTTTTCTTTCTTTTTTTTGGTTTCTTCTTTCATCAGTATCAAGTATATCCGCCATTATTTTCAATCACTTTTGAAATTCGTTTTGGCATACTGGAGATAAGTATGCGGCTCGTATCAATTGGAATCTCACACCAGGTTTTTCCAACAAAACTCCATAACTGGTCCTTATTTTGGAATGATTGCTTTCCAATTCGTTGCTTTAGCTCCCCCCAAAGGTTTTCATTGGATTCAGTCGGGGGACTGACTTGGCCAATTAAGAGAACTCACACCGTTGTCCTGGAACCAATCTTTTACCAACTTCGAAGTATGCTTAGGATCGTAATTCTGCTGAAATTTCCATATTATTGGCATACTTTCCTCAGCATATGGCAGCATCGTGTTCTCCAAGATATCTTTATATTGGAACCCATTCATGGTGTCTGTAATACGATGTATTGGTCCTACACCATACCACGAAAAGCAGCCCCAGACCATTATGTTGCCGCCACCATGTTTAACGGTCTTTTTTGTAAATCGTGAATGGAATTCTTTGCCTTTCGGACGACGAACATTTCGCCTGGCATGATTCCCGAACAAATTAATTTTTGTTTCGTGGCTCCACAATATATTACGCCACTTTTTTTCGCCACCTGAGCCGGACCAGTTAACATGATTTTTCGCGAATTCTAATCTTATCTTTAAATTTTTTTGTCGCAATAGAGGCCTTCGTCGGACCGTTCGGGAAGATATTATGTTACCAATATCGGCTGAAATTATTCTTGAAGATATGAATGGGTCCTTTTTAGCGAGAGTGACGATACGGTTGTCTGTTGTTATTGATGTCTTTTTTGGTCTACCGCGAGTTTCAACATTATTTTTAATCTTTAAGGCATTCTGCACGAAATACAATGAACGCCCTAGAGCTTTAGCGATATTTCGAAGACTTTGGCCCTCCTTTCTGAGGTTTGAGACGATTTTCTTCTCCTCCGCACTGCAATGCTTATTTCTGCCCATCTATAAAATGTTTAAGTTTTTATTGCACTTTAAACGAGGAGCTATACAAGCGAAAGGACAAACCATTAAAATAAATCGTCCGATTTGCTGAAAATCTTAGAATAATTAAAAATGTACTTATTATTTTGACCAGCCATTTTTACAGGCATTTAATTATCTGTTAGAAATTTAAGTTTCTATTTAAATTTTAAGTGAATTTATTAGTCATTGAAAGCCACACGGGTGTATGTACTTATTATTTTGACCAAGTGTAACGATGGCATCGACAGATATCGAGCATGACCAAAATTATGGCATCGATAACATGGATCGGAGCGTCCCGGATTTATCTCCGAACATTATCAACATTATATAAAATGGAAAATTTTGCATGCTGTTACTACACGATATCAAGGCAAGAATAGTAGAGATAAACTACATGATAAAATCTTTTTACAAGTGCAAAAGTTAAAGAATAAAATTTTAAATATCTTCCATTTCAAAATTGCCTAGGCAGACTGTTTCAAGGGCTCGTGAGTGCTACTCACCAGAGCTCTTGTTTAAATCTACTAGCCTGTTAATCGATAGCAACTTTTTTGATAGTTAATAGTCAAATAGCAAGTATTCGACTAGCAGTCCACTTCCGACTACCCGTTCACCATCGAGGAGTCTTGAAAACGACCAACCGAAATTATTCGAATAGTGACAGTTATCCTAAGTTTAAATTACCACCATTACAATAATTAAATGGTTAACTGTTACTGGCCGTTCAAATTGGTGTTTTCGTATTTAAGTTAACAGGAGGATCCATATGAAATGAACAGATTAAGTACTAACTTAAGAGATAAAGAGAAGAGATAAAGGTAATTTAAAAAGCTGATTTTTATTAGTGAGTAATAGTCACAATAAATTCATTGTATCGGATAACGCATTTTGCCAATATTTTCATGCATCCAACACAAATAAAAACCAATAATTATGAAATAACTAGTTGTAAAATCGACGAACTTTGAGTTTAACTAATTGTTTATGGGCGGTTAGTAGTAAAAGTCGAAAGAAACCGGTTAGTCGATTAGGTGACCGATTGATTGGCCGATTAATTATAATATTTAATATTTCTTATAACAAAAACAATAAAAATAACTTACGCGACATTTTCTTAACACGTGGCTTGCGCTTTCGTGCTGGCAAGAATTGTTGAATAACATCCTTGGGCGAATCAGCGGTCACAATTGTCTGTTGTTGTCCGGCGGCATTAGTATGGGTGGTAGTTTGTAAAATCTGGCCAGCTTGATGGATATCCTCGACGACATGAGCGTGTACGGTTTGTTGTGGTGCGGTAGCAATGGTGGCAATCAATGGGTCTTGGTCCTAAGATTCGAAAATGCAAAAGAATGAACAATACCAAATTGAAGAGAAAATCATATTATATTCATTATTATGCTCAAACTTACATGGTGTTGTTGTGGTATCATATGTTGTAGTTGTATCGAGTGCGTAGTGTAATCATCTTTTGTGACGGTTTGCGGTGCAAGTCCCTGTATATTTAGACATTGTGCAGCCTGTAGTAGCGACGGTAATTGTGCGTGATCGACGCTTACTTCGCCGCGATAAACAAACTCCAACAACGCTTCTAGGTCGTTGGCATTGACGCCAGCCAACATCACTACCGGATGTTTGCATGGTGTATTCTATGGAGAGGAGTGACAATGAAAAAAATATAGAAATAAAGAAAATTAGAGGAGGTGTGATTAGTGTAAAGGGAAAGCAAACAAAATAAAATGTCAATTGGTTTACTTAAAAACGTAAACAGAGAAAATCCCATGGAAAAATGCTTACAAACGAGTTGGTGAAAGGTCCGACCTGCCGATTGCCTATTTTGACTCAGCAAGCGGTGGCGACGGCACATATCTGTGCTTTCCTCTCCCTCTCCCTCATTACTCATAGCTCTTTTGTGCTCTTTAATGCACTAACAGACACACACACACAAAGTAGAAAACGCAAAACTCGTTTTTTGAACGCTCAGACACCACATTCATTGAAGAAATTTCTTTTTAATCTTAATTTACTCGAAAATGCTTTTCTGCTTAGAAGTCAGCAACAGCATGTTATCTTCTCGCTGCCGCTTTCAAAAGTATGTTACTCCTGCTCCTCTCGGCGACGCTCGCAACATTACCACCACTGTGGGGTTGACAACACTAAATGCTCAACAAAAAATCCACTCACTAACGAATCTCCTTGCCAAAGAAATACAATGAAGTAAATGCTTCAGTTTTCTGCGATGGAATGCGGGCATAGTTTTTGTTTTGGGAGAAATTTAACGAATTGGCAAACGGATTGCATTGCTCATTGTACAATTGAATACCGGTGAAATCGCCGAGAAAATACGGCAAATTGTCAGTTAACTTTCATACTTATTGGAAAATCGAAATATTTAAAGAGTGCTGACTTGACCGCTTGCAGCATATCTATATCTGTATGTACATATGTACGTATATGACATAAACGTATGTATGTGAGTTAAATAGAAATACAGCATAGCTATAAACAAATACTGCCAAGACTCATACCAGGAAAAAATTTAATTAGAAAATATAAAATAGGTGTACCCAAAATTCATCGAAAGTCAATGACCATCAGCTGTGAATCTAATGCAGATAAGGTATATTACGTGCACGGTGTTCCCATGGTTTATTTTTTTTTACTTTTTGTCTTTTTGCACACACGTGAAATTGTGTTTGTTAAACTATTTTTTTGCCACAAGCAAAATGAGCAGAATTTAATTGAACTATATTCAGCAGGTCTTATCAACGAACGATTTGCTTTGTTTATATTTATTCACACTATTCCGCAATACCATCTTTCAGCGGAAAGTGAACTGAATTGGCAAATCACTCTCAGATTTGTGTGAGCTACACTTCGTTTACAACTGATTTGTACACATGAAGAATGTATAGCTCCGCAACTAATCTCTGAGCGTAGGCGCGCTCATTTTTTTTTAAGTTCCCAATTTCAATACGAATAGTTGAGTTATTTAGACAATATTTATATTGACCCGACCCGACAATCATTGCATACTTACTGCTCTGCTCATCGAGAAAGTAGAGCGCGTAACTTCTGATGTGAACATCTCTCAATGGCAAATTGATATTTTTTGTACCGAGAGATAGTGTATGTTACTTGAATGGGAGGATATTTGTTAGAGGTGGCGAGGGTTGAAATATTCATATCGAGGGAGCAAACATAATTTGACTTTCTGCTGATGCATCCATCCATCGCTCATCCTCCGCTCTATTTGCAGTTTGTGCAGCACCAGCACCACGGGGTGTAGGTTAAAGCGACTCATGCATCTGAATAACAAAAGAGGCATAGCGTAGCAAAGCTACTAGCGCCAGGAAGCCGCTTAATTTCATATCTCTGCGAGTTGTTATTGAATGTTTTGTATCAGCAATTTGTAAACGCTGCCGGTCTCTACTCTACTTTATGCGATACCTGTTTGACTCTGAGCTCTTTCGATTTTTATTATATTCTATTTTTATACGCAGCGTTGGCGGAGAATAAAATTTTGTGAGAGTGGAAATGGGTGAATTTTTCTATGGTGCGAATTGCTCTATCCTACGCAAGTGGGCACATACGAAAATGTGTGGATGATAGGGGTAAACATTCAACTTTAGCTTATTGTTTACATTCGATTGCATCAAGAAAAGGGGAATTTATATAATGTGGTGTTACTTGAACAGCTGATTTAATTATTTTGTGAATTAAGGCTTCAATGTCAAATCGAAATTGTCGTTTACACACTGTTGTTGTTGTTGTTGTTGTGTTCATTGGCTATAGATTATGAAAATGTGAATTTATTAGCCAGTCCGCAAAACCCAAAAGAAAATGTATGTTGTTGTTGTTGTTGTTGTAGCGGTTATCACGAAAGAAAATGTATGTAAATGCCCGGTGGACCGCCAGGTATACGATTTGAATCATTCCGACGCTCTCTTACCTTGCGAAGCAGAGAGACAGACTGAGAAACGAACGCCGTTGGTGGGGTGGAATAGCACTAAATTTACCACTATTTTTCGTATCAAGGTATTAAAGGAAGATTGTGAAAAACTGAGGTTCTGAAATCTGTTAGGAAAGTTTTATATCTGCATATACATACATATCAACAACAAATTTATGAACTCAAGGTCATTTATTTATTTGGAAGTTATTTGGAAGTTATTTGGAAAAGCAAGATTCAAAGCAGTAGAAGTGGACAAGTGGTTAGCATGATTGTCTCGTATCACATGGAAGAATTTGTGGGGTTCGAATCCTATGGAAGTGTAATATGAAGAAGTATGATAAAAGTGTGGTGAAATCCGAAATGGCAGCTTTGATTATTGCATTTTCAAATAACTTTCAAATAAATAAATAACTTTGAGCTCATATAATTATTGTTGATATAAATACAAACATTATTATTATATTAATATATGCAAATGTTAACTAAGTTTAAACACAAGATTTTTTTACACTATTTAAAGGTCGATTTAAATAGTATCGAAATAGTGCCAGTGTCGGAAAATGACACTGAAGATGACACAACGCCGAATCCGGTTCGTCTCCAAACCAAACCAAATCATTTACTGAATAAAACCAATTTGTCTGTGAGTGTACCGTGTTTAGTACTTTTTTTTTTGAAAATCGCTATACTATAAGTAGTTCCTCAGAAGCAAACTAAACTTCCTGATAGCAAGTATTCAGTTCATCACAAATAGAAAACAATTATTAAAAATTTGAATTAAAAAGGAGAAAAATGGATCAAGTGACTAAATACATATATAAACGTACAACAATTTTATTAAGTTTATTGTGTCAATATATGTATGTATGAATTAGTGATAGGCCCAAAATATGTGTGTTTCCGAGGATATTGCTGGGAATTGTGAATTGTGAAGTTATTTCTGTATTTTATGTGTGCATTTTTTGTAACAAAAATTTACAACTGCTTACTAGTTCTACGTTTGCGTACTTTCTTGCATATTTCTTTCACTGACTGCGAATGTCAGAAATTAGGTTACTGGCAAGGAGCATTGGCAATTTGCTACGATCGTAAAAAATTGATCAAATTTTTCAACAATTTTAAAATTGACTACGCCACTACGATATATGTAACTTACTTTTACTACGCTTTTTTTAATACATTCATTCAATTCATATTCGGCAAAAAAAGGATTTATACGTTGGCACACTTATAAAATATGGCAATGCCAAACGCAATTATAGAAGACAAAATGCCAAATTCATAAGATAATCGACGCCGATTCGACCAGTCTTTGAAAAGTAAATTTCATAAGGTATTTATTAATGTAATCTAATTTATTAAGGTAATGTAATTTATTAATGTAATGTATAAGTATAATTATCATATATGTATACATACATACATATGTACTACATGTATACACATTAGACCAATAAAGTTTACATACAATTTTTATTTGCCATACACACGTTTTTTTTTTTTTTTTGGCATTCGCAAATGTATTAACTGTACAAAATTATGCAATTACTGCAGAAGAAAAACTTCAAACCTTGAGTTCCAAACTTTGTGCAAATTTTAATTATAATTTTTAACTCCTTAATTCACCATTTTAGAAAGAATTTCAGTACGTTATTTTGTGTCGCACCGTATTTTAAAAAAAACCGCCGCGTTGCAAAAAAAAAACCGTGTACCAAAAGTATAGCACACTTTTCAAATTTGCGGTTAATTTTAAACGAAAACGTACAATTTTCCCTATTTTGGGCTAAAAAAGAATTCGAAAAATTTAACAATTTTCTTCAACAAGGTTAAGGATTTGAATGTTTCAATGTTAAATGCTCATATGGTTGTTTTATATAGAAAAACCTTACCTCACATTAATTTGCTGCAAAAGTATTTAAGGACTGTTATACATACAGTCTGTCTAGTAGAAGCGTGATCGGCAAAATTTGCACATAGAGTGCCGTTATCAAAATAATTTGAATGCACCTTTGTAGGGACATCATTTTTGTAGTACGCATTGCAAAAACTGTCAGTTTCGTGAAACTATTACAAAGTGCACGTTGTTTTAAAAAATGAGTTCCGCGTACGAGAAGCGATTTGAAGCTGTATTTCTTTGTATACACCCTAGAGGGCCGAAAATGTCACGTTTAGCTGCAGCAAAATATATGAAGAAGTCGAAGTCATTCGTGACGAAGTGGACGAATCGGTATTTAGAAGTAAAAAATGTCGACGATTGCCTCGGCAACTTGCTCAGAACTTAGTGCAAACTACATATGAGTCGGAGGTGTGAGGCCATAATAGCGAATGGCGGTGACTATACATGTTATTAAAAGTATTGCGTACAATAAATATTATAAACGTGTAAAATGTTGTTTATTTGAAACGAATCGGACAAATAGTTTCCAAGTTATGGCGATCACGCTTCTACTAGTCAGACTGTAGATATGTATGTACATGTACATACATATATTGTAAAATTTAATTACAATGTAGGTCAGATCGCAGTATTTTGCTTCCTTCTAAAAATCAGTGAAAGGCGTTATTTGACAAAATATACATACATACATACATATGATTCGATTTTAAGATATCGATTTATTTTTTGACAATTTCTTCGATATTATATTTCGATACGAAACGATAAAAAAATCTTTCTTTTTAGTGAACGGTATCCGATAACTATTTTGTTGTTGTTGTAACAACAACAATAACTATTTTGTAAAAAGACATTGTGTCGCAGACGACAGAAACAGAATCTGATTAAATCTGTTGCCGGTTTTTCTATGGCTGTTTTACGGGTTGGTGCAACACAGAACAGATACAGAAATCGAATTCATATTCACAATAATAATTGAAAATTATTCAACAAAACGTATAGTAGCAAGCAAGTCCAAAGTACTTCTTTCTGTTTCTGTTGCTGATGTACTGAATTCTCCCTGTACTGAATTCTATTCCTGTTTCTGTTATTAGCTTATATTCAGAATAGATAAACTCGAATTTGATTGATCGTGGCACCTTTTGAATGGATTTCGAATTTTTTTGAGTTAGTTCGTAAACCCAGTAACATATCTGTGGACTTTTGGAAAACCCGCTTAAGTCGAGATAAGTAAATTTTCCAATTTCTTTATCATAAAAGCACATTTTCATAACGGTCATTTCTGTCTTATCGGCGTACTGATAGCGTGATTAGCGACGGAGATATGAATTTTGAAAAAGCATCTTAAGTCGATATTTTTTCCTAGTGCATTTGCGAAAACAACTTAAGTCAGATAAGATAGAAAAGAGAAAAAACATTCTAAATAAACCTCTAACTATCGTTTAGAAAACCATCTTAAGTCAACTTGATGTGACGCTTTTTTTTTTATTTTGCTTTTGGAAAAAGAACTTAACTCGGTGTAAGTGCTTTTTCCTCGGGCAGAACTTGAAATAATACCAATATAAAAGGAGTTCAGTTCATTTTAGAAATTATTTTATGATCAACTCTCGCCGTGTTAACACGTCTTATGTCCTGCTAAGAGCATTTTCTGAAATTTTCCGAACAGAAAGGCTAAGTCTGCGGGTATTTTAATTGAACTTAGGTGTTTTTTTTAAATGCAAATATAACAAAAATTTTGCCAGATAAGTTGTTTTTACAATGAAAAGGGGACAGATTCTTGCAAATATGGCAAGAAAATTGCCAAAAAAAAAGACACAGAGATATTAAAATCCAATTCAACAGAGACAACCTCTGAAAGTTTAGTGGCAGATCAGCAAATGCGAGTTACGGACTGTGATTTAACCCCACTTTCCTTTGAAGCTAGCACATCACATGTTCGTTCTGAGTCGCAACAACGCAAGGTTTCTGATGAATTTACAAGTCAAAGCGAGTCTGAAGAAGACGTCTTTCATGAAACGGATTTTTTAGACTCAGATTTTGTACCTTCAAGTGAAAATTCTGAGCTGAATGCCACCACTGAAAGCATAAAAGTTATGGCAAATGTATTAGAAGCGAACATCAATAATTTTGTCTCACCTGGTTTGAATGAGGCCGAGCTTTTTTCTACTCCTAATAAATCACCAAAACAAACTAAAAAGCCAGGTAGAAATTTAAACAAGGAATACAAAAAGTCTAGAAAAAACTGCAGTGATTACACAAATATACAAGCTCTGGGGGAATGTAGAATGAAATGCAAAACAAAAATTAGCTTCGAAGAACAAACCTTCCTCTTTAAAAGTTATTGGAATAGGGACTATAACTCACGTCGGCAAATACTATCAAGCCTAATTGACGTTCAGCACAAAAAAACTGCCACCTTAGATAACCCGAACAAAAGAGAGTACGTTTTTATTTACCATTTCGAAACTAATTCCGAAAACACAAAAGTTTGCAAGAAATGTTTCCTTCAATTGTATGGCGAAACAGAACAGAGAATCAAAACTATTTGTATGTACAAAACACAACCGGAATACGGCGGAGTCCCTCCTAATGACCGTCGGGGATGGAGTGCTCCAAGCAACAAGCTTACGGTTGAGAAGCATAACGAAGTTTTGAACTTTATAAACTCTATACCAAAATATGAAAGCCATTACAGTCGGCGCCATACTACCAAGATCTATTTCCAACGAGGATTTAATCAGGCATCACTCTATAGATTGTATAAAGAAAATATTTCTAATCCGGTGTCAGAATCAAAATTTCAGGAAATATTTAAGACTTTAGATATTAAATTTAAAAAACCCCAGCTTGATTTATGTACCCAATGCGAAACATTGAAAGAAAAAATTAAAAACACTGAGAATATGGAGGAAAAAGCTGAGATTGCTTTACAATTAAAAAACCACCATGATGCTGCTGATTTCGCATATGACTGTAAGAAAAGGGACAAAGAACTCTCCCGCCAAGATAAGTCTGTGAAAATGTTTTCTTTCGACCTGCAGCAGTGTCTGCCAACGCCTTATTTGAAAGCTTCAATGTTTTTTTATAAACGTCCCTTGTGGACCTTCAACTTAACTATTCATGATGGTGCCACCAACAAGGCCAACTGCTACGTTTGGCATGAAGCTATTGCGAAGCGCGGAGCTAATGACATCGGCTCTTGCATTTATAAGTGCCTCGCAAGCTTATCTAATGACGTAAAGCATGTCATTTTATACAGTGATTCATGCACTGGTCAAAATCGTAACTCGTATATTTGTGCTATGTTTGCAAAGGTGTTGGAAGATCATCCCACAATTGAAACAATTGATCACAAGTTTCTGGTTGTTGGTCATACCCATCTAGAATGTGATACAGTTCACGCACAGATAGAAAAGAAAAAGAAATACACTTCTGTTTCTATTCAACATCCCCATGACTGGTCAAATTTAATTGCTGCTACAAACAAAAAGTATATTACTCAGGAGATGAAGCAAGAAGAATTCTACAATTTCAATGCATTGATGAAAGACAAATATACCTGGAGAAACAATAACACCAAAGGTTAGTATTTTACTTATAAGTAATAGTATTAATATTAGTATTTTGCTTATTTCTTATTTAAAAATTATTATTTCTTACAATTTTTTAGGTGAAAAGTTTGAGTGGAAGTTTGTAAGGTGGTTGCGGTATGTGAAAAAGGAGCCTGGACTGATACGCTACAAATATTCTCTTGGCTTGGACGATCCATTTAAGGAATTAAACATAAAAGCACGGCGTAAAAGAGATCAAAACTATGAGCTTGCAAAATCTTATACGGGTCCTCTTCCTATTTCTGCAAACAAAAAACGCGATTTGCTAGATACATACATATGTTGCCGTTGGTCAACCCAGAGCTGCACAGTCTTTACCGAAATCTTAAAGTTGAAGGAGAATCCGTGGTTGAAATAGGTTCAGATTTGGATGAAATTGAAGAAAATCTCTAAAAATTTAATTAATAAAATTCAAAAATATATATTTGTTTGTGTTCATACATATATGCATCTGTATTGAAGTGCCTATTTATTTTATTGTATTACTGATGTTAATTTTCTTTTATTGTTTAAAAATTCTTTTGTTAAATGCAAATTATTTTAAATCTTTACTTATGAGTTTTCTATTGTAAATTACATAAAGAACTTGCATATTTTGTCTTTTATAAATAAAAATTAATTTTAGATTATCCACTTAAGTCTGGTTTGTGTCATTAAAATGTTTGAAAAAGGAACTTAAGTCGTAATAGGTTAAAAAATTTGTGAAATTTTTCGTCTCAGGTGATTTTTGTAAATGCTCTTACCTGACATAAGCGGATATTTTTTTCTAAAATCAGTTTGGAAGAAGCACTTATTTCCTTTAAACTTGGTTTAAAATAAAACTGTTGCGGTTAGTCGAAGATAGTTAACTGGAAAATCATAAGAAATCATGACCCTTTTATGTAATGGTCCTATTTCTTTTTAATACATATGTATTAACAAAAGTTTTGTTAACAGTTAAATGTGTTTTTTCGCTCTCCTGTAAAATTTGGTTTTTAGACTTAAGTGGGTTTTCCAAATGTCCACAGATATGTACATATGTATGTATGTACATACATAAATACATATATGTACATACATATAGTTGCACTAAATATTTGACGAAAGCAGCGCGTTCGTAAAAAATATCGTTCGAAAGTACTGTGACAAATTTTTGCAGCCATTGCAGTACAATTCTGAAAATTTTAAATAGTACTTTGGGATTTTTGGACAAAAAATATACATACATACATACATATATACATACATACATATTTATATACATACATATATAATATGGTCAGTTCTTATGACTATCATGTGGATCTTTCGAAGAAAACATAATGTTGAATAATGATTTTACAGAGGCGAGAGCCCCAGATATAGGAAGAAAATAAAGTTAATATATGTATATGTACATATACATACATATGTACATATGTGCATATCCACAATCTAGATAAAGTCCAGTGTGAATCGCCTTTTTGTATTACCTCGGCCGTAGACTTGAGCCAACAAAATGTAGGGGAAATCGTTGGTTGGCACAACACAAAAAAACAAATTTTGCATTGAAAATTCAACGAGTCAGTCGAGCAAAACGAGGAACAGTGCTGCGCCGAACGCATGTACTATACACGAGACATGCGCTGTTTGGAGCAACAATACCCCTCACCGCAGACACACCGCTCTTTTTATCATTTCAAGAGCTACTTCTATATTTCTTTTCTTCAATAAGTGGATTTTGTACTCTTTTGTGCTCTCGCTCTGGCGCTTACATTTCTGTGGATGAAAATAATCGCGTTCAAGATTATGGTCGCTCACCGCTCTCGCTCCCTCAGCAGTCAGTCCGCTCTGTATATTGCACAGGTAACTAAAGAGGGGAAGCGTGTGACCAGTTCAACTGTGTGACTTTTATGACTTTACCGTTTACGAATATTTATTTAAATTTAGACATGTACATATAGTATACATACATTATATATGTATAGATATATTTGTATGAAGCGTATAAGTTTTCAATTGGAAAATTCTTTGAAAAATATTACAAAATAAGACATTATTTATTATAGCGCATAAGATACAGAAGGTGTTTACTGTGCGTTCCCATTGTAATGGACATTTTTCTGCTAAAAAGAATAACGCTGTCGCAACTGCCGGCATAAACTCGGTTGTCTTCGCCGCTCTGAGCCGAGTTCGCGGCCAACAGAAATTCGAGGCAATCACGTAAATTGGATGCGAGCACCTAAATGCGAATCTCGTTGAGTCTGTTCAAGAGGCAATGATGGTACAATGTTGGGACGGAGATATGGCGATGTGAGGGAGATATTTCCTCATTCGCCTCAATTACTAATAGAAATCTTAAAAAGAAATCTCTAAAATCTGCCGTGGTAGAAAATTTAAGTATTGTTGCGCTGCACTACTCATCTCCTACACCGTCGTCATCCCCCCACCATTGACGCTCTGTCTCTAACGCCTTCCACTCACGCACTCTCCACTCTTCACAACCATTACAAACTTTCGAACGCGATTTTGTTCATCCCAGTCTCTGTCTTATGTCCATATACATACATACATATGTACATGTACAATCCCATACATACATGGGTGGGTGAATTCAATGTATGATAACTGAACATAATGATTTTCAAAACAATTGACAGTCTGGTGAACTCAAATGCAGTAAAACATTAACATTAACTTTGCTCATTCATTCATAGATAGGGTTTATATAGATACAAAATATATATAATTGTAACATTAATCTTAGCCGGCTTAGCGCAATCGATGGCAGAGTCCATGTTAGCCCTGATTATACCATCTCTGAAGCAACAAAAGTAGTAGGAGCAGTGCAAGAGCAGAGCGTAAAGTGCAAGTGGTGTGCGGGTGAGCACAGACCATCACTATTTCTGTGAGTTCTGTTACGATTTTATGTGAGCATGCAGATTCTTTGGACTCATAACGTTGATACTGAGACCTAATATGTGCGCCAGCTTCAAAGGCATCCACCGAGAATTAACCCATATAAAAAATTCTCTGTTTACAAACAAACTGCTACTTTTTTTTGGGTTTTTGCATTATCTTAGTTTTTGTATTTAGTGAGCGTACTAATCCCTGACTGAGACTATTACCTTTGAATCCAATAATAGCAATTAACAAAATAGTGTACAAAACAAAAGCAAAGTACGAATAATATTTGGGCAAATGCATTTTTATGAATCAGTTACCTATACTATGTACATACCGTGATTAATAAGAGTAAGTGTATAATTTTCATTTCATTGAATAATTTGTAATAGCAATTGTAAAAAAAAAAAAATTGCCTTAAATAATTATTTCCAACTTATAATTACTTCCAACTATGCCACGCCTTTCGTAGTTTTATAATTTTGTATACTTCTAATCTAAGATAATACTAATTGAAGTTTATTTATATAAAAACGACTTAATAACCATTGCTATTTTCCAGATTTGTAAAAAAACACGGTTAGTTCGGATGGGCATCGAGTTATATTCGAAAGCTGAATGCAATTAGTGTACCAATTTACTATCACACAGAGTAAGCTCTTTTTTGGAAGACACACAGATTCTTTACTCAAACAAATGTACAACAGAAAAGTATTGAAAGCAAAAACTTACCTTTAACAGTTCCAGTAGAAATGGAGACGCTGCACATAACACAATTTTATGCGCTGGAAAACTACGCCCACCAGCAGCCAAAGTGCAGTCCACCAAGTCGTTGTGACAGCGTAAAAGTTGAATGGCCGTCACCAGTGACGAGCCATAGTCGCCCCACGTAAGGGAGTAAAGTGAGTTCATTGGCAATGCCATCATCGAGCCAACGTTCCAACAACGGCGTCAAACGTCGTCGTTGTCTTGCAAAATGTCAAAAACTTATGGAGAAGAAAAAAAAAGAAAATAGTTCGTGTTTCTATCTCCGCTGGAACCACTATAGACCCCAACGGTTTTCTGTAACACAATGTGGCTTTATTTTATTACAAGTGCAAAACTGTAAATATAATTTAAAAAAAAGAACAAAATAAGCGTTTTACTTTAAGGTTTTGGATTTAATTATGCTATTTAAATATTAAAGGCTGTATAATACCGTCAATCCCCCCCCAAATGTAAAAGTCAATGGTACTGAATACCGTTAAAATCCCAATGCTGCGCCTATCACTTGACTATTTACCTGCATACATTTTACTAACTATTTTCTAGACATTGCCACTATGTTTTTGTGTCTTTTACTTTGTGCATTTTTATTGTGTAAAACCTGAAAGCGCAAAGTGAAATTTTAAAAGGCCTTAATTTTGCAGCCGCTGCTTGAATCGACTTCTCCCCCCTTATAATCGACATCAGCGCAAGCAGCGAGCCAACGCGAGTACATCCACATGTCTCACTCGCTTTCATGCGCTCTACTTTACTCGTTGCTGGCATGTAGGTAGGGGAAATATTGGCTTGAATTACACACGTCGATGACGAAGCCGTCATTGGCGATTCTCTCGTACCCTCCCTGTCGCTCTTATTCAAAATTTGAAACAGCAAAACTACGAACGACTACTATTCACTCGTACGGCTACCTCCGTAACAGTGCTGCTCTAAATTATGAACAACTGCGCAGTGCTCACGTCAACGCGAACGCAAAATAACGAACCAACAACAATTCAACCGTGCGGCTAAATTCATTCGCTCCAACTCACAAAAAAGAAAAAATTCAATTGCTTTGAGTACAACACCACACACACTAACATCTTTTGCCGACGTAATCACTCTAGAGTGGAAATATTCAATGTACCAATCCGCTCCCCTCCACAGGATTGTTGATTCAGCTGGATATATGAGTATGGGAGTGCGTATGTACGATTAGGGCCCATACATATCAATATTTCTTGAAATATTTGCAAATTAAATATATTACATACACATACATATGTATATATTGTACATTAACCCCCTGGAAGTAGCAATTTTGTAATTAAAAATTTTTGGTCTAAATTTTAGAATACCGTGAAAGGATTGTGCCCTAATTTACGTTGACGTAAAGCGCGAGATTTGAATCCAAAAGCACTTACAGTTATTAGGCGGAATAACCCCACATCTCAGCCATCCCACCAGTTAACCAATTTTTTCTCTGTATCACTTTTCTGAATGTACATGCGTACAGATGTACATACTTATGTACATATGTACATATGTACGTTCACGAACTGTACAGTTTGCACTAGGCACAATACGAAATTCAGATTTATTCCATAATGACGAGTAGTAAAGGGGCTCAAATAAAAGCCACTGGATAAAATTCAATAGCATGTCAATTTCTCTAAACTGCAAGATAAAATTCACCAAGGCTGGTATTTAATAAATCAATTTTGCTTTTCATTCTAGAAAATAGCTCTTCACTAGTTTTCCCGACAGTATAGTTTTCCTTAATAAATATTGAAATTTTTCACTTTACACCCTCACTCACTTTGTAAATAATAGCACCAAAAAAACACTTGCGGATTATGTCTCTGTTTTTAAAGTTTCCCGCTTTACAAAATCTATGAAAGAATCTTCTGAATTTATTTTTGTTCTCAGAGTGGGCACTTAAATGGATGAAAATCTCAGAGCAGCCAGCCAGCCAAAACTCTGCTTTTGCTGCTTCTGCTACTGCTTTCACAATTTCTGTCGCTTACTCACGACTACTCGCCAACGTAGAAAATTCCCAACTGAAAAATTTGAGTTTTCGATCGAATTTCGTTTGCTATACTCGCTCGTTCGAAGTCGCTCGGGGTGCATGACAAAGCCACAACGAAGACAGCGAACTTCCTCACCACTAACGTTGCGCCGTCGCAGGCAGTAAACTGTTGACGTCGGCAGTGACGAGGAGAGTTGCCTCTTGCCAGCAATTGCAAATAATACCCCAAAAATTATAAAAAAAAAACCAGATCATGACAACGTCGACAGCGTACACATCACAGCGTTTGCTGCTCCAGGAATAACTATGCGAAAAGGAAGGTGACAACTGCACTTGGGAGTTTTGTTTGCACTGCAACTGCTAAAATACAAAGTTCGGCACTTCACATTTATTATTCTGTGTTTAACTTTTTGTAAAAATTCTTTAAAACTCTGAAATATGAACTTTTTAAGAGCTAGTCGTGACGTCAATCCTTCAAACGAGGCAAGTGCGAAGTAACGGAAGTGCTTTTGTCGTCACCTTCTTTTCTATGCATCGTGATAATACCCAATAGTTATACATTTTTACCAGTTAATATTAATTTTGAAAATGTGTTGCATTATATACTTATTGCTTAGGAATACCAACTAATTTTTTATACACATTGGAAGAGTGCACTCGATTGAGACAAAATATACCTAATTTTTTTTTGTAAACAAAATCGGTTTTTTTCAGATTGGCCAAAACGAGCTACAGCAATTAAACCTGACGTCATAAAAGAAAGAGAATGGAAGCGCAATTAAAAAGTTCGAAAGAAGAAGCCAACAGGCGGCAGACAATTTAAAGCTCTGTTTGTGTGAAAAAATGTCAGCATAACAGAAAAACACTATAGCATACAAATTTAATTACTTGCTAACTTTTCTATTTTACACGGCAACCCTATAACCCATCCACTATCGTGCTCGTTTAACAATACAAGTTTTTGTCTCTACACGACGAAAAAATGTCAGTACGTTGCTGTGCCAATGTGAATTGTTGTTGTTGCATTGCTTGCGAGTATGCGATTTGTAAATAGAGCAAGATGGCCGCTCTTCTCAAAGTACAGTTTTCTACATTATTACCGCGAGAGCGTTACCAGATAGATGCGTAAAGAGAAGAAAAACTAATTATTCCAATTAGAATTGTTACATTGTCAAAGATTTAATAAACAAAGGAAATTATGCATATTTTTATCTTCACTTCCTCTTTAATTGTGGGTTACTCTTCTCCCAGCCTCTTCCTATTTACTCTTGAAGAGAATACGCTTTGAAAATATAGTATATCAGAACTTTCCCTAAAACACGATTTTTCGGTTAGTTTACAAATACCTCTACAATATTTCCATACATACTTATGTAGTTCGAATAAATAATACATTTTTCATTTTCAACCAAATCATGGCATATCACATCTGTGGTGTGTGAAAATATGCAATATTTATCGATCCAAATTCAAATAAAATAAAATGGAAAATATTTTTAACAACTCCACTCCTTCAACTAGATATGTATGTACATACTGATGTATGCATGTATACATACATATCTAATGGAAGATTCAAAGAAGAGCTTACTATGTATTTGCTTTTATATTTAACGGGTACTCGATACTCGATACAATATAAGGATTTAAAGATTTTTTACCAACATACTTGTGTATGTATAGTATGTACCGATACAAATATTTTTGGGCAACTCACAAGTGCTATGTTTTATGTTATAACGGAGAGTTGTAGGAACATAAGAAGCTTCTTAACACCGCACCTAAGTGTTACATATGTTGTTTTTTTCTTACTGATGAAATACGACCCTCAACAAACATGGAGTACAGAGTTGTATTTGTGATACTCAAGCTTTGCATATGAAACAACAACAGTGCTGATGCAACTGTCTGAAACTATAGCATATACTACAAATATTATCAGATAAGAGGTCTTGTAAATTGTCTAATTGTATATATGTAAACTTAGCAGAAGTTTAATTACAAATTCGAATTTTTTAGGTTGAAGAGATCAGACAGATAAGTATAACATCTATTTATTTCTCAAAAAACGTTAACGGATATTTCCTTTCCCTAAAATTCCTACTGTCAAATGGATGGCAGCACCGATAGATAACTAATAGTCGCCAACTTCCATCAATCGAACAAACAAGCGCTAACATCTACGAATATTGACTACTGCCTGATATTTATTTACTACATACTACATCGAAGCCCGGTGATTGTCGTTCACCGCCATCAAATGCCAGCACTACTAAACCAAATCCCAACCAGCAACAACGTGAAGAGGGCAAAATAGTACATATGTACATCCAATATCAACCATAACAAGTTGGGGTCTGCTCCAACAAGCTCACCGATTTCTTTTCACAGCCAACAAAACACGTATGCAGAAATCGGATGTTTTGTCTCATTCTCATGCGCGCTCGTGTGCCTCAAATGATAGGCAGTGAGTGGGGATTACGGGGATCGCGGAATAACATTCATGGGTACACATTGAATTCATTGTAGGTATGTACATATGTATGTATGTATGCATGTATGTAGTATATAGAAAGCAGTTGTTGCGAGTGGCGAGTTCAGCTGAAATGTGGCCTCGAAGGTATAAATGTGCATGTGTGTGTAATAGATGGGGAGTGCCGACGTTGGGGACGATGTCTAAAAAGTTGTTGGTTTTGAAAGTGCGAAGAGCTAATGTGCGAGTGAACATACGAGAATTCATACTATATAATATGTATGTATTTAGATATGTTTGCATATGTACATATATGAATGTGTATATCTATATACATATGTATGTACATGCATACAATATGAGCATAAAAGAGGCTAGACATATACATACATACATATCTACATATATGCATACATAAATACGTATTCGTATATATGTACGTACATATGTATGAATGAATATATGTATATGAATATACAAACAAACGAACTTAAAGAAATGTGGCATATACCAAAAGCTTCAAGTATGGGCGCCAAACGCATCAATTTGCCAACAACGCGAGTATTACGCACACATACAACAATAAAACTTCAAACAAATAATGCAAAATATAAGGTTTTTAGAAAAGGAATTTCATAAATAATGAATATATTTGTTTTCAGACACAAGTTTGAGATACTTATTTATGTATGTATGTATGTATGTACAATCCAATGGAGCATGTTAAGAGCTGCGGTTTTGCGGGGGTGTGGGGGTTATACACAACATATTTAATATAGTCGTGAAATATACGCTACAGAATATCCATTTTCCACTTATTGCTAATGCGAATTGTATAAAATGTAATTTTGTAAAAGTATTTCACAATTTATTTCTTTATTTACGAGCGAATGTAAGCAAATTTTTTTTGCGCCAATTTTTTTCGTGCCGCTTTCAAACACCTGTTTCCCGCCTAAATCACCTTCGAGCGGTCGCGTTCATGTGCAATTCATATCGTCAGTGCCGTGCGCTTTGAACTACTACTACTTTAGCACTCAGAAGTCAGCCAGAAAATTTCATGGTCCTCTACTGAAACTTTTTAAATGGACGGACGACAGCGTAGACTACAACAACGAATCGCACTTGTTGTTATGGGAGCGAAATTGCTACGGAGTGGCAGTCAAAGTGACAGAGAGTGGCGGGAACATTCGCCAATGCTCAATAATAGAGACCGGCCAAAATCAGCGAGCCATCTCCAATGGTTGCGACTCAATTTAGTCAATCTAAAAGACCAAAAACACAAAAATCCTATTGTCAATGGTGCGTTCTCAAACTCATCTCTAGAGTACTCCAACCGGAGAAGGCTAAACGAATGCATACTTCTCCTGCGGCCTCTTGACATCTCAATCAAGAAAGTGCTCGTACATATGTACATAGGTATGTACATAAAATGGTTTTTTATTCCGCTATGATATTACCGTGAGCAGAGGTGTAAGCGATTTTTTTTTTATTTTCTATTTAGTAAAACCAAAACAGAGAATTTCACATCTGTTTATGAGTAATTATGTATGCATGTACATATGTATGTAGTATGTATGCATATGTAGATGTGCAAGAACCATGTACATATGTATATATGTAAACGAAACTAACTACATACATATTTAGGTTTCCAGTTATACTAAATTGCACTGCAAGATAAGGTATGCATTTTTATATTTACATACGTATGTACGTGCATACATACATATGAATGTATAATAAGCATGAGAGTAAGTAGTATAGTATTTGTAGGCGCAACGCGCACAGTGTATCCTGTCACCATTGCGAGTGCATACATTTATTATATTTATCAGGAACCGCAATTAAATATCCAAATTTCAACTCGAAAAATGATGCGGAAAGAGAAATGTTACATGTACATATAAGGAATAAAGCAACATACTCCTTGTAACAAGAATTACCTTCAGCGACATTGATTTTTATTTTTTCCGTTTTATTTGAAAATATTAAGTTTAATCGTTATTTCTTGAGATTTATTTATTGCTCAAGAAATAGTCGTTATTTCTTGAGATTGATTTTATTTCTTGACTTTAATTTATTGCTCAGAAAATAAATCTTAATTTGTAGGGGCTTTTCGCAAAAATTAATTATTATTTTCTGAGCAAAATTAAAACTCAACAAATAACGATTGAAAAGTTTTTTAACAAAAGTTATATCCGTTACGGTCCCTGATATTTATTCGCTTTTAAATAAGGTGATGCCGCTATTTTGGCTATTTTTGATTTTAAGCATAGACCGTAACCGTTCGGATTTTTGTAATCAAAATAAAAATCATAATTTAATTGTTATGTGATTTTTATTTTTGCGATCACAAATTGAAGTGATTCTTGCCTTTTTATTTATTTATCAATCTCACATTTATCTATCTTTATGGGGTGTTAATCGAATGTTCAAAGATTTAACTCAAAACCTATTTTACAAGTACATATAATTTAAAATAGTAAATACATAATAGGGGCACGACATTTTGATCGATTTAGGATATTATGCTTTTGTTTCTTTAAAACTTTTACTTTCAAACTTTCTACTTGGAATTTTTACAAAAATTCTAGATAGAGTATAGCTAATTAAATTTTTGCACAATAAAGTGCTATTTCCAAGTAGCTAAAAAGTTTTCTTCATTTTTGATAATTTTTTTGCTAACATTGTCACACATTTCCTTCCATATCAAAAAAAAAATTGTGGAACGTACTTTGTACTCTGCATGTTATTTCCTAAAAATGTATGTGCATTATTGTACGTTTTCAATTTTAAAAATCGCTTAGAAAAGTTAATAGTTCTAAAAAGTTAATTATCCCAATGGTAATTTCAGTTATATTGTGGCTTGAGTGTTCCGTGTATATGAACCTTTTTTCTTGTCATACATATCTGGCAATGTTTAGTAAATGACAACCCTCTTTAAAAGTATTGCTCTTGGAAAAAATTATCAATTTTTATCATTCGCTGAACGCGTTTTACTAATGATATATCATTTGAATTTTTATGGTCATCGTAATAATCGGAATACGTGATATTAAAACGTCTTCTCCTCTGTATTTGCCCTAAATGATGGTTGACTCGCTGATCTGAATAAATTGGCGCTTAAGAAATATTTGCTCCTTAATTTATATCATTTTTATTCATTTTTAAGAAACCTTTACGGAATCGGGAGAAAATATCGCCAGTTGAAGACAAAATTACGACATCAAAATAAGGAAAATTTTTCGTCTGTTATTTTTCACTATAGTTGAAGGGGAGACCTTGTAGTTTTGTGAGATGGTAAGATGGTAAGAGTCCAAGAAATGAAAGCATTCAGTAGGATAGTTGGTATATTGTGAATTCTTTCTTAATTTACAAATTTTTAACGTTAGGGTTTGGCTTTTCAAAAAATTGTCTAACAAAGCTCTCTCAAACACTTTTCGTATGGTATCCATCTTATCATATTTCATCTAACTCCATTTAGTTTTCACTCTTTAGGTAAGTGATAATCCGATTGAAAAGTATTTCGACTATTTATTGATCTCATAAATTTCGTATAATTAAATTTTTTGAAATCAAGCATTCCTACACCTCTGCAGTTTGATATCCATATTGTAGTAATTAAACTAATCAATTATAGATTTAATTGATTTAAAAAATTTAAACAGTCTATGCAAACAAAACTTCAAAACTATGGTTTTTTAAATGTTTTTGTTTTGATCCCCATATTGTAATATTTCATTTATCTTATCAATTTAAATTAATTATCTTTTTCAAACAGGTGCAAGCCTCTTCAAAAATATTTTCGACAATAAGCTTTCCTAAATTTATTTCGTTTGTCACCCATGTTGTAATAACTAATACATACATATGTACTTACATACATATATATATCGTATGAATTAAATTAAACTATTTTTTCTACTTTTATGACCTTAAGTCTGTTTAATTTATTAATTTGTATGTTAATCTATTCAGGTATTATAGCGAGCAAATAAAAATATATTTAGCGAGACTAACAAACATTATTAGAAAGCCATTTTGTATGGGAGGTGTTACAACAACTTTTTCAATAGCCTCTAGTTTCCTCCATGAACATGGAACTCATGGAACCGTTTTCATATACATATATGCACATACATACATATACTCGTACCAAATTCCAATATTCCAGCGCAAATACTTTCACAGATATGCATTATAAGTAATTCAGTTTCTATGGGCGGTGCCATCACCAGTTCTCCATCATATATTCATATTTATATATAAAATAAATTAATAGTATCTTTAAATTTTGCGAGCGAACTCTATGAACTTTTTCGTACTTATTTTGTCAAAAGATCTACCAAAATTGCGTAAGAAGTAGTTACTTAGCAGTTTTACATATATTTTGTTTTTGTAAATCTAACGAAAGCACCGAAGAACCAAGTAATGAAAAAAAGTAATTATTGGGCAGGTTGGCCGGCAACGGACAAAATAGCAATCAGCTGATTATCACTTGAGTTTTGTTGGTAGGAACCTCGTTTGCCAGACTAAGATAAATAAGCGAAGCAAGGTCGTACCCTGGGAAGCACTTTCACAATGACTGCTAATAGACGAACATACAAGATTAACGAAAAAACGAGAATACTAGTGATGTGCCGAGTTGATTCCACTCGGGTACTTTCGAAGTACTCACCTACTCGACGAATATATAGTATTCGGGTACACATACTCGAATACGGGTCTCGAGATCTTATATTATCCAAATAAATAATTTTTAAAAAACTTCATTAATTTCATTATTGTTTTTGGGAGGGGGTTGAACCTCAAAACCCCACTCTTGAGTCGTCAATGCTACGGTTAATAGCGCGAAACGTTTCGGTAGTGTTGAGATGATCTCAGTACTAAGTACATCATTGTTTGAAATATCCAGCAGGGTATATTTCTTGAAATTTTTATTCGCCAAAAGTTGTTCTGACTTTTTCAAAACTCTACAAATTTTCGTCATAAATTTGGTTACTAGACCACTGTGCGGCGAGTTATTCCCCGAATGGCAAGCGGTTTGGAAATTTTTACGTTTTGCCACAAATCACTACCGAGTGTGTATTTATATGTACATATGTATGTACATAGTATGGGAGTAGATGCCTAGTAAGTATTGCATGCTGCAAATCTCTCAGCAGTGCTCTGTATTCTCTACCCACATAACATGAGTGCTGAGGAAATAAGTTTTAAGTAAAGCAACAATAACCAATGCTTCATAATAAAATGAGAATACACAAAGCAAACCACTTTTAGTACGCTGAACCCAAAGAAGAAATTCTCAAATAAACTACATATATGTATGTACATATGCCTGCCTTGGAATAAGTAACGAGCATAAGAAGTTTAAATAGCAATGAGGAAGTCGAAGAGCATACAAGTACCTGAGTTAAGCAAAGACCGCAACTCACCCTGCCAGATGAAATAAGTTGGTAGGTATATAGGAATATAGGTAGCAACAGGCAATAAAGTCATTCAGGTAGCCACTATGTTACACTCCGTCCACTCCTCGTTACACAGAATGGCGTTTTTTACCAGTAGACATATATTTATGTAGATATATATATAAATAAAATCTACAGTGGGCTTAAAACACTTAATTCCAGTCAAAAGAAGTTACAAGCCAAGCTCGAATATAACTGATGGGGGAATACATACTTATCTATTTCTCCGGATACATACATACATATCTACATATGTATGTACATACTATGTATGCGTACGAGAGAATATGAAACAAAACGTGTGAAATTGTCAGTCACTTCCTTAGCTTCATTCGAAGCGGTGGTGATGCATTGATAAAAGAGTAGTAAAAAATCCACTTGACAAATTTTTCAACTTGCATTTGTCGGCATAATGAGTACTCGTATAAACATGGAAATATTATGAACTTAGGAAGTTTGCTTCCAGATTGCAATTAAATCATGTGAATATCGAGGGGAAAGAGTGATCTTCCGATAATTTTTGACAGCGATATTGATATCAAGCTCCTAATCTTTTACCACCACGACAGAAATATCGAAAACTATAACCATACCGATAAAGTTATCTACTATAATCATATTAAGGGCCAGTTTTTCAGTGCTACTTTGAACTGAGTTTAAACTAAGTTTACTAAAACGCCGTTTAAGGTTAAACTAAGTTTAAACTGCAGAGCTGTTTTTCAGTGAGCGTTTAAGGCCGCCCTAGAATTTGACAGTGTGGTAGGGCAACACTGTTTTTTTCTTTATCTACACAACAAAGCAGCTGACGTTTGTTTACATTTTTTGTACACAAAAACCTTCGTGAATTATTTGTGAAAATTGAAGTTACTAATACGGTGAAAAAATGTATAAGCGGAGCGGTAATTTTTCGACGAGAGAAGTGAACTTCGTTTACTTCAGCATCGCTATAGTCACTTTCACTTGAAAAATCCATATTTTAATATATTTTACGGACAAAAAACGTAATTTTGTTGATTTCAATTTCTGTGAACTCATGAAATGACAGCTGAACAGTTGAACAGCTGATTGCTTAAACTCAGTTTAAACTTAGCATATCGGGCGTTTAAACTTAGTTTAAACTAAGTTTAAGTTCGACTGAAAAACAGCACATCGAGTTTAAACTTACATAGTTTAAACTGCAAATCAAGTTGAACTAGCACTGAAAAACTGGCCCTAAGTCCGATAGTACTATCAATAACGATGTAAAATATAATAAAATTATCGACAGCAATATTGATGTCAATGCCTAAACGAATTTATCTTCAAACCAAATTTAACAAAGCATTACGCAAATTCGGTCCTAAAAACATATTAAGTTTAAGTGATACCGCTAATTCGCTTTCGACGATGGCAGTTCTCAAGTAAAAGTAAATATAGTATGTATATAATTTTTTTTACA
The DNA here is from genome assembly GCA_951828415.1 of Anomoia purmunda. Classification (NCBI taxonomy): domain Eukaryota; kingdom Metazoa; phylum Arthropoda; class Insecta; order Diptera; family Tephritidae; genus Anomoia; species Anomoia purmunda. The sequence continues at coordinate 92,873,144 of OX639996.1, forward strand.
AATGAGCAGCATAGGGTCGTTGTTTTCAGTATCTTTCTATAATTCATATTTTTACATTTTAGCCAAATAAAAACAGGTTTCTCAATGAGAAGTTTCTTTGTTTACTTTTACTTGAGATTTATCACTTACCGCAGGACGGTGTAATCTTGTATTATATCACAAGATCTATATCTATAACAATATATGTAACTCCAAATTTTCCAAAAGTAGTTGCCATTATTGAATTATATGTATAATAATCGAACTTTGTTGCCTCTCAGCAGATTTTCTTCTTATCAAAGTCATACTAAATTTCGTTTTCCTTTTGAGTGAAACCGCTTTCCCCTTTCTTAAAGTCATACTATTGATTTCAATGAAAAACCACATCCCTGATTGTGTAATATTTTATTAATTTTTACGCCGTGATATCTAGAAGTATTTCTTTATAAAAGCAGTTTGGATGCCGCAGTGGAGGAAAAGAACGGACAGTTTTAGTGGTTTAGTGGTTTTCAAAATTACTTGTTTTGCAAACTTATTTAAATCAAAGTTTTTAACGGAGTTCTATAGTTATATAGTATAGTATATGGTATTAAACCCAAAAAAAAAATTATAAAGAAGATATTTCTTTATTTTAACATTAAAACCAAAATAATGGAAAATACCGATTAATTGGTTAACATTTGGTAATTAATTGCAATTATTATTTTTGTCATGCAATTAATCATTTGATACATTAATCCAGTAGAAAATTTTAATTCTTCCTTATGGATTAAAACCTGGTTTTTGATACTTCAAACCATTTCGATAAAAAATACTATATTGTGATACTGGATGATCTCAGCAAATTTCTACAAAAACAAATTTTACTGAATAGCAGGAATGGGTGTTACCAGTAACTGAATAATTGAATAACGGAAAAATATGAATGACTGAATAATGCTAATAATACTAAAGATGAATCAAAATTATTTCAATGATGAATACAAATCAATAATTTTTTCAAAATTTTTGAAATAGTGAATGATTATTCTAAACGAATTAGGCTATGAATGAAAATGCATACCTCATTTCAAAATAGAACATTTGTTTTTATATTAGTTCTGCATCGATATATCCCTTTACTTTGAAAACTTTTCAAATAAGTTAAAAAATAAATACAAATACAGTTATGTACATAATAATAGATACAGGTTTTGCAATTTTGCTTTGTTCTTTTTTTAAGTATTGCTGATTATATGACAGGCACCGCATAAATCCACTTTTCAAACTTTGTACAAAAAAAAAAGAAAATGCAATAAAATTTCAAATTGATATGAAATTTCCATTATGCAGTTTTATAGTCCATTAAAGTAATTATATGATAAACTGCAAATCCCTGATGTGCATTTTATTTCATACAAAGTACGTTCGATAATTTGTTTTTTGATGGGCGAAAATGAGTAATACAGTTAGCAAAAAAGATTATCAAAAATCGACGAAAATTTTCAGCTAATTGAAACTTGCGTTTTATTATCCTAAAATTGATGGGCTACAACAACTTAGAATTTTGTAAATTTTAAATTTTTTGTTTGAATTTTCCTATATTTTAAAAAAGTTTGAAATTTGGATTTATACGGTGTTTGTTATAAAATAGCAAATGTAAAACAAACAAAGAGGAATAAAACTTCTCAAATGGCACCAGATCTGGATAATGGTTAGTCCACACCCATTAGTGAAAATGTTTTGGCGTTTGGTTAGTGATTAGTAATTATGTGTTGAGTAACTATTTCCCATAGAAAAATTTAAAAAAAAAATGAAAACGAGGATTTATGTTTATACGACGTCTGGTTAGTACGACGTATTTTCATCGGTCCTTTGGAAGTCATTATAACTGGATTCTACTGTATATACATATATATAAATTAATTTTATACATTTGGAAACTACAATTTTGTTTACTAAAATTCGGCAACTTACACATACTTACTAAAAATTACAACTCTGTCTCACGAAAGAATGCACAAAACAGAAAACAAAAGGGCGCTGTCAAAAAATTGTTGTCATCAACTGAAGCACCAAAGCGAATACAATGCGAAAAATAAAACAAAAAACACGGAGTTCATAACGTCGAAAAGCTAAGCGCGGATAATTTTAATTAAAGTAAATTAATGGAATGTCAACAAGAGTTCTTCAAATGTGTAAAAGTAAATCTGCTCTAGCGCAGTTTATAAATGCATGCAAAGTGTGAGTGGAAAACGAGTTAAAGTTAGAATCTATTACACATTTTTCAACTGATTGTATACATACATAGTACATTAGAAAATGTAAGTTGAAAAACATTGTAAAAGTAATAGTGTTTGATAAACAGCTTATTTGTACCGAAAAACAATTTGCGTTACATAAAACATGGTTGAGATTTCGAAGAAAGCCCAGTGTTTTATTGATTTTTCGCAAGAAAGTAGTAAAAAATTTCGGTGAACTAGTATGTACTTATGTACATATGTGCATATGTATGCATGGGCACACATACTCGTACGCGTATTAAAAAGGGTTCAAATAATAAAACAACAAGAAATGCCGCTCTTACGCAATCTATTTTTAGATAGTATCGCAACTCTCGGCTAAGTGGTCTAGAAAATCAACGTTAATCGGCTATCAAAGTTCCTTAACGTTTGCTCTATAAATAGTCGTAGGACTCAAATGAAAACCAACACACATACATACATAATATGCTGTTATGCAGCGGTAAGTAAACAAAAGCGATTGTTTTATATGGGAACGTCGCAGTCACGCGAACACACCTTTCTCTGCGGGCAACCAGCAATTTATCAATTTTGCCAGCTTTAATATCCGATGTGCATAAGATTATGTGAGTGTGAGTACATGGCTCGTGTGTTTGTTTGTGTACTAGCCGTGAACTTGCAAGTTCTTTACTGCTCTTAACATTTCTCTTTTCCGCTTCCGTTCAGTGCCCTTAACCATCATTCGAATAAACATATGTACGTATGTATGTATGTACATGGATACATTTGCATGTGTGTATTTGGAATAAATTTTCAATCTCAATATGTAATTCTTAAGTGCGGCGTGCGATAATGGTTTCAATCCTTTTTTTTTTAATAAAAATAATAAATTAATAATGAAGGAGGGTTTCTCTAATACCCAAAGTTGCGGTTCGGGGTGAAAAAATAACGAAGATAATAAAAATAATAACCATATAGTATAGTATAAACTTTATCTATAATTTTTGATGTTACTTTCCCCGGCAACAACAACAAAAACCAAATAATAAAACCGGATTTTTGGTGTTGGCATGCTGTTTATAATCTTACGAGCTGACACGGCGTGCTTCGCTACGCATACTGTAATTTTTTAGATGAAATTATAATATTAATTAAATTACAAATTTCGTTATTTTCTAAAGAAACTCTCTCTTTTAATGTGGAACGAAATAAAACTCAAACGAAATTCACAAATAAAGACCGATAGCCAATGCACGCCAGTTTTACAGCGCCTTAAAATACGTTTCGCTCCGTAAAACAATTCTACTCTATGTACATATGTATATGTATACATACGTATAACTGTTATATGTATACCGGAAATAAGTACTTTATATGTTACTCCAAGAAATAAGCTATATTATCCTGGTTATATGTTACCACTTGCGATAGGACCATCTTCAGTATTTAAAACTTTACTCAACTATGTATATGCCCTACTCATGAATAATAAATGTGCACGCATTTATCATTATGATGAGATAAAAGCCGTGCTATGACGCGAAGAATTGTGCATGCTTTGATGCACACTCCAAGTATTACAAGTTTAAATAACTTGTATTACCGATAAATTTCTAGCAAATCGAATCATAAATACAATTTACTCAAATAGATCGATCCCTGGTCTAATTCTTCAAAAAAGCAAAAAAGTTTTCTGTGCGTTAGTCTAGGCAAAAAGCTACTTACATAAGTACCCAATTTCAAACACATTGAACTATAAATAAGATTTTTCAAATATATCGGTCCCTGTCCCAATTTCAAGCAAATCACACCTTAAATACGATTTTTTTGAATAGATCGGTCCCTGGTCCACTTCCCGGAAAAAAGTAATCCGCATGTGAAAAGCTAGCACTATGTGAAAAGCTACCCACGTACCAAATTTCAAGCAAATCGAACCATAACTACGTTTTTTTCGAGTAGATCGGCCCCGATTCACTTCCCCGAAAAAAGAAGTATTCTAAAAACATCTGCATGTATGCCCTATAAAGTGATAATTAAAATTTAACTTCTTTTTACACGTAAGATGTTGGATTTGAAAAATGTTTTTTATATAAATTTTTAATTAAAAAGTAAGTACAGTCAAACTTCTATAATCAAAATATGCTTCACTCGAACGTATACGTACAATATTTGAAATTAATTAAAGATATGTATAATCCAGAAAACATCTCGACAAAAAAAATCTAATTGCTTTTAATAAATAGAAGAAACTCACACAACACAAAAAGTGTTACAGTTATTTACTTATGCACAATTGGAAACGAAATACTCTACCATTTTGCTATTCCTATTCCTATTTTGCAAACACAATTTCGAGTACGACAGTACGCCGCTATTACATGAATGTGTGGTTGTTGTTGGTTATAACAATTCTATTTTTCTCTATTGTTGTTAGAATAATTATTATGGTTTGTGTGATCAAACATTTATTATATTAATTGTAGTAAGTATTTCTTAAGTCCCATTCCATTCCCATTTTTCTTTCTTTTTATAGCTATTTTCTTCAATGCAGATAGTATATGTATATATTTTTTTTGAATTCATATCAGTATAAATTTTGATACGTAATATGAGAATTATATTTTGTTTAATTTTATATTTACTTTAAAATTGTTTAACCTTCTGTGATTACTGCTATACACTTACTCGCACAGAATTACGCAAGAGTGATAGAATACAAGATTACGCCGACCTGCGGGTCATGTTCTATTGGATTGAGGTCAGAAGACACACACCATTATGGGCTCTCCACCAAATTTAATGCTAATGTAGATAGGTGAGGGTGAACTCTAGATCACGGTTCTTTCCATACCCATTGACGGCCGCTGGATCCTAAATGCTTTATCTTTGTTTCATCTGACCAAATTACCTTGTCTGGCGAATGAGTACCTGAGTTAATTATGCATTGTAGTGAACACAGGTTGTTTGACTTTTGTTCTATCGTTTTAAGTCAGCAACTTTTAAGGTATTCCGAATGGTTTCTAAAGGAATGTTAATATTTTAATGTAATTTTAAGGGTTTGTATCTTTCGTGGGTGGCTTCAGGCAAAACATTTTTTCTGCCGCTTTTATTGTGAGTGGGCAAATCTGGCGTATTTTTTTGCAGATTTTGACTACTGCTTCTACTGAAACTTTCAGGTTGGGTTCGGTTGTATTGTAAAAGCTATAGGAGTTACTGCCTCACATTTTCCAGCAAAAAACGAACCATTTTGAGTTACAAAATCAAAAAGGGTTTGTAAAACTGTTTCATATTATTCCGTCCAGTGCAAAAATAATAGTGAAACATTTAAGTCCACAAAGCTTACAAGATTTGAGCTAAGTGGATGTTCTGGAAATCTCGACTGCAGAATAATCTAATAGGTTTTTATACATATTTTCAATAGTTTTTGCAAATACATAAATTATACATATATAGTATTCATAAATATGTTTTCAATTTGATCTTAATCGGACTGTAAAACCATTTCTATTGAAATCGCAGTATACTTCTTCAATATCATCAATATCGGACCATTTTTTAAAAGCTCGACTCTATTGTCATCTAACTGATTCGAATATGGCCTATGTCCGTTCAATAGGTCTGAGGAATATACTGTTTGGTTAAAAGCCGCTCATTAATTTTTAATTTATCATGCGGAATTTGCGACTTTATATTATATATGGAATATTCTCACTTAATTACGTAGAGTTGGAGCCCAAAGTTACTTTTTTGTAAATGTTATGCTTTATAAATACATTCGAAATAAATTTAATTCGGTAGTGCCACAAGAACAGCTGATTTAATTGTTTTACATCTTACGGCTTAAAATGCCAAATTTAAATTTTTATTTACCTATATATTCTAATTGTTGTCAGTGCCTTGTGATATAAATTTTTAAAATAATTTGACAGTCGAAGCTCCAAAAACAAAAACAAAATACATGCACATATTTGTTTTTGTACTATTGCAAATTAAATAATACGCCAAAGTTGTTTCTGGGGGAATAGTGCTCGTTATATACATACATACATATTTGTATTGAAAAATAACCTGCGATTTCTTGCAGCGCTTTTATCCCTTATATTCCATCCAAAAATATCAAGTTGCAGCTTAAAAGTGGGCGTTGGTTTGGAAGCATATTCCGAAAATTCCACTTGGGTATATTTTTCGTTATTATGAGACATACTTGTAATTTTTTTTACTATCATGCTCAATCACTGCCTAGCCTAAATCAGTTCGAAACCGGAAATTGTAATATCATGTAATAATCATGCCCAATGTTATAAATACAACTACAAAATTCCTATGTATTTTGTTTTTTCTTCTGCGTAAGAGTATGAATTCGCCTTGGTCATGCCCACCTCTTCTACTTCGTTCTTCTTTCTGCTGCACTTGGCTAAACTTATACATATAACACATGCGTGACTCTGTGGTCTCTATTATGTATATTAACAGAATTTTAAGGACCGGCATGTGCATATCTACGATCCTTCGCAAAGCTGCCATCACTCATTCCAAATGCTATTCACATTTGTTTCTCTTTTATTTTCTGTATTTTTATGGTCACCATAACCCAATTAAGAATAATCATTTATAATTGTTGTGCATGTGTGGTGGCCGCAATAGGTGAGTATATAGCGCATGCGCCCTTCATTCGATGGGTCCCGGGCTCAAAACGTGCGCGGGGAAAGTAACATCAAAAATCATATACATACATAGGTGTATTAGGATGTTGGAAAATGTACATAAAAAGCTTAACTTCTTTTTGTAAATAATAATATTGTATAAAAAGCGTGTAGCTGTTGTTCGCAATCAACTTTGTTCAATTTTATAATCTCATACTTAAACACTTTAAGTATTGAAATTAACTACGAATTGAAGAAAATGTTCTTACAGGAAAGAAAAACTGTCCACCCTAATTCGTTGACGATTTTTTATGGCTAGCAAATATGTTCCGCCGTTGCTGCGCGCCTTTCTTTTTTAATTAATTTAATGTTCTATTCGTTTTTACTGTGAAATTAACTTTTTTTCGGTAGAAATGATATTCTCTGACCCAGTTGTTCTTTTTGTTTGGCTTTGAATATTGAGTTACATACTCCCAAAAGTTTCTAAATGATTACAACTATTCGTAGATGGTATAAAACATATGTTCGTACGTACATAAGGCGCTTCGCATGTATGTGCATATGTATATATGTACATACATTAATCCGTATCTCTTCGTCACTTCGTTTCTTAATTTATTTTTTATAATTTTTTTATAAAAGTATAGTTCACTATCCATTTATGTATATAAAAGTGTTGCCGTTTTTTTGTTACAACTTATGTATATAGCTCAAAAACCAATGAACGGATTTTAATGCGAGAGAAGGCACACAATTCACCTTTTTTATAACCCTTTCCAATGGTGCCACTTTGGAAGATATAAATAACAACTTCTAAATTTTTCGGGGATTTCGCACTACCGTTGAAATTGAAGGGATATATGTAAGTGCAATCAAAAATAAAACCGAGTAAGAAGAATAAATACGGTTTCATAAAAATATCACAAACTATGGGATCATCAGACAAAATTAAAATATCAAAGAAATGTAAATATATTCAATAACTAATAATGCCAATAAAATACTTTTAAAAATGCATATATGTATATAAAACAACATATGTTATATATTCGTACGTACATATGTATATATATATAAATTTCAAAAGCAAAATGATGTGTTTGTTGTAAACCATACTGTCATTGTGCATATAATTTGTTAGAGTAAATTTTTGTTTTTGTACGTATAACCCCATCTGATATGAATTCGCCTTGGTTATCATACTCGCCAATGCCGAATTTTGATAGCTAACTTCGTTGTTGCTTTAACACAATCATTTTTTTACGAGCGAGCAGAGGTCAGCCAGCGGGCAGAAAAGTGGCGAATCGAGTGAAAAGCCATCTCTTACCAACTGCTACATTTTTCGCCTTTTTTTTTGTTTTTTGTGATACGCTCTAATGTACAGATATAGAATGAATTTCTTTGCAACAATACATGGTGCTGCAATCCTAAAAGATTTTAACAAAGCGAATTCTCTTCAAAAATCGAACTCTAACCTCGGTTGAAAGTAGTAATTCCGAATTTTTTAGAAGCGAGCTAAATTGAAAAGGCGAATTTTGTTTAGCAAACGTCGACGTATTCGGTTTCAACGGCTCGCCACCTTCTACAGCTTTTGTTTACCAGTAGATGCTTCTGTGGTTGGGTGCTTGTCCTTGAGTGAGTATTTGATACAAAAATACTCCAAAATCTACTTTACGCTAGGCTTGGGAGCCGCAATAGAAAAATATTCACATGATATTACCGTCAAATTAACTAATTCTGGATCAATAAAACTTATAATTGCTAAAAGTAGCAAAATTTTTAACTTTACCCAGACGTTCCGGGCTCTAGTGGCAAACATCTGTTTCGAACCTTAGTTAACTCTAACAAGTTTTATGCAAATTTCAAATACAGTTCGGAAAATAAAATGAACGGAAACTTTTGATGACATATTAATGTGCCCTTAAAGTAGGTCTACAATATCATAAACTGATTAAATATATTTGATAAGAAGATTTACTCTCATCAGATTCACATTTTTTTTAAATCGATAAATTTCTTTGCTACCAATTTTTCTCTACACTCAAAGCAGTTTAGTGCAACAGCGCTAACGAACGAAAAACGGTGGAATTTATATATGTATATATTAAAATGAATCAAATCTCTAATTGCAGAAGAGAATTACATATTTTAAAAAAAATTTGGTACCAATAGTCTATATTAAAAGTGGCATAATTTAAAACGCATGGAAAACATCTATAAAAAAAATTAAAACATAATAAAAATTCATTCATAATGAACACTAACGAGAATGGATTATTTCCGAAGTTTGTAGTGACAAGTTCGAAATGCAGTATAAAATGCATAGGGCCAGCAGACGACACCAAGCATTGCCATTTTGGCCACCATAAACTGCGGAAAGAATCAATGCTCGACAGTGTTATGCTTGCTTGATGAGGTATTTCGTATAATGAGCATAAATAAATATCAAAAAAGCCCTCAGCAGTTTTCAATCCGGGCCCTGAATATACGTTGTGCGTCGCTGCGAGCTGGAACCATCTTTCATAAATTTATTTTCTTCAGAACTCCTCATATGTATATATGATAAATATACATATGTATATGGCTGACCCTGTATAACTAGCAATTAATATTTCTTTCCATTTAAACTAACATGGATCACAGTTAACAAATTGACGACAAAAACAACTATATTATACTCGTAACAGTAAGAACACAAACAGTGCGGATGTTTATTAAAAGAATTGCCATTTGCACATAACATGCAGTCCCACACACATACTTATGTACATACATACATACATATGTGCAAGCATGTATCGTAGCACAAGTCTGGACTGCTTAACTTAATCAGGCGAATGAGTGGGTAGTTGGTGACTACTTGACCAGTTGGTTAATTTCTATGTATGTTCTAAGCGACCACAGCGCCATACTCCAGCTCATTTGATGTCATTCGCTCCATTTCGCGTGTTTGTGTGCGTTTGCGTGATGGCTATCCATAGAGCCAATACGACATAGAAAGCGCGTCAAGTGGCAGAAGCTCATCACTTCATTTGAGGATTTACCAGTGACGCGCGCAGTCATTTCCGCAGCGGATAACTAACGGCCTATGGCGGTTGTCAGTTAGAATATATGTAATAATCTCACATATTTTAAGGTTATGCGGTGAAGTGTTAAATTACAAAAGACAAACTGTGTTGACAAATTACTGGCCGTATGTTATGTTGTTGTTGTTTGAATTAATTATGGTAGGGTTGTGTGAACATAAACGCACAAAAGACGCGCCTGTATGACATGATTTTGGAAATTGCCTTCGTTGCGGCATAAAGTCACTCGCGATTCGCAGGGCGTTGGATGCGTGCATAAATATTTTGTGACAAAAAAAATAAGATCCAAATAGTGAAAAGAAATGTATATGTACTAATCTCATTTTAAAGGCTTAAAAATAAATGTTGTATTCGATTTTTCATCTGCACACCTGTGTTCACAACAGTAACATAAAGATGGAAGTACTGGCATGCTTTGTCCATTTTGTTTTTCCTTATTTAATTATTCTGTATAAAAATATGTATAGTTAATTATATAACAAAAACCCTGTAAGACAAATTCTCAAACTTTCTAGAGAATTAAAAAATGGACAAGTTTAAAAATATTATCACAATTTCTAACTATTTAATACCCTATAACGTATGAACCAAGGCGAATCCATATAAGGTGGTGTTATAATTACAACTACAAAATGCCCATATATTTTGTTTTTGCCTTTGCGTAAGAGTTGTCAAAATTTACATACATTTTGTTTTTGCTTTTACGGCTTTTGAAAGCTCATACGCAAAAGCAAAAACAAAATACATGTAGGGGTGAAGCAACTTTTGTTCATACCAAGTCGAAGTATGAACAAAATTTTCTTTCTATGGGAGAAAATGTCAGAAAAAACAAATTATCAAATATGCAAGAATTTATGACAACTTGGAACTTACACTTTAAAATAATTAATTGGCTACGAAACTGCATACTGAAAATGCTTAAGAATTTTTGAAACTTCGATTTACATACATACATGGTTTTTGCTATGGAATTAACTATATTTTTATAAAATATAATTAAAATGAAGTAAAGAAAGGCAAAATTATGAAAACTTGTCAATACATTTTTCTACCATTTTTGTGTCCACACGTGTACATAATAAAATAAAAAATTCTTTAACGCATACATATTTGTTTTATAACTTTGCAGTGTTTTTATGCGCAACCTTTTTAACTAAATCACCACGGAGCACTAACGAAAATGGTGAAAATTCTGCAAGCCTATAACTTTGCTAAGCAACACACATACTCTGTAAATGGTGACATACTCTCCGCTTCACTGATCGATTCTAGCCGCATTGCCGTAAGCAGCGCAGAGCAATTTATTGAAATCTATGATATCGGCGGCAAGCAGCGTCGCAATGAATTGAACGGCATTGATTTGAATGCCATTACTACGGCAAGTGAATATGCCGCAGCTGAAGCAGCAGCAGCGGTTGCTGCGGCACAAGCTGCAGCGGATGAGAGGTTGCCCACAAAATACACTCTCGCAACGGTGGGTGAGGTCGTACACTTGATTTATTGTGAAGCAGGTGAGTTAAAGTATTATAGAGTTGAAAAATTTTTAACTATGAATATTCCGCTTTCGCAGTGGCGAATTAATTCACATTAGGCAGTTGACCAAAAAGTTACAAAGGTGAACGTTTTTTTTTTACAACTTTTAACCAAAGTTCGATTAACCAGCGGAAAAATTATAGAAGTAGAGTTCGGAAAAAAAATTATGCATGATGGCCTTCAGAAAGATATTTGTTAAAATTTATCAGAAACGGTTGGATATATCATATGACTAGGCACACGAATTTCAATAGGATACGATACCATATCAATACTTTTGCTCTTCCGATAGTTTTAAAATCATGAGTGTTGATAGCTATGCGAGTGTTGATAGCTATGCGAAATCGATGACCAAATTAAATTTTTTTTTCAAAGAAAGTATACACCGTCAGGGAAATATTTTGACAACGTTTTAATGTGCATACATTGAAGTTGCTTAGACAATTTTTTCAGGACTTTACATCGATAATTATAGTTGAGATGGCATTGCGAATATTGCCTCTCTCGCAGGGGAGTATACCTCGTACACCGTGTAGCTGCCAAAATCTCCATCCGACTGCAAAAATCAAGTTTTCGTCTTCATTAGAAATGTACTGGCTATGATCTATCGTAAGGATGTGCTATTATATGGACTTGTTACGAAATTAGAATTATATGAAGGAAAATGGCTTTTTTACCCATGTTTTTCATTACATTAATTGCTATAAAAAAAAAAACAGCAAATTATGTATTGCAAAAATCCTGCAAGAGATCCAAGAGGATTGTGTTGTGAGTATTTGCATATAAAAAGTTGCTATACATGGTTCCGGTCACTCACACGCGCATGGCTTAAAACAACGAAAAAACAACTATAACCATCAAAATTATGTATGATTTTATATTCTCCGTAATCTCGGGACTATCAGGAAGCATTTTAGCTAATAAAAAAAAATCGATTTTTAAAAAATTCCAAGGTGGTGTAACCACTTAACTTAAAAAATTTGTAATCGGCTGTAGAGAACACTAAGACAAGTAAGTATTGGCTCTGATGAAAGCTCGTTATTTTAATAACCTACTTTGGGCCATAGAGGATGTATACGACTACCATTTACAGGGTGATCCATATAATGTTTTTTAATCATGTTATTTTGACAGTGACCTATCTCCACGGAACGACAGTAATCACTTTAGGCTGGGGAATACATAAAACAAACTTATTGCCAATCGTGTATAACCGATGACAATTGAAAATGTAGGAGCTGCGAATTAACGTCGTTTTTGTGTAGTGCCGTGATGAACTGATGTTATGCGAACAATTCATTAGCGATTTAGGTCCTTAAGGCAAATACTGAGCATTCATTAGATAGAGTCAAAAAATATCACCAAGCCCTTGGAAAGTTGGGCTAACACGATGCGTCAATGCGACGCCATTCGAGGAAGGAAAAACAATGAAGTCGTGTTGTTTAAATAATCGGAATGTTTTGTTTGTTTTTAGAATTTTTGAAAAGATCTCACTATATGAACAACCCAGTAGACAGACTCAACCGATACGTGTGAAAGCGCAGGAGATTGTGACTGGTTAGGTAGCTAGAAGTCTGATGTCAAGCCTACCAAGGGATGTGACGTCCCTTCTACTGAAGGGATAGCCTAAAATCCAAGTCCAGTAATCGCAATGTATACATTTTTATATCTCTCCTCTCCTCCCATACAGGCAAATATCTGCTCACACTGGAAAAGGAAACACTCGGTAGTCCAGTTCAAACTGGCTCATCCAGCATCAGCTGCACCAGCAGCAGCAATAATACCGCCATCTGTCCGGAGGATGACACTAAAATGTTTGTGCGAATCTATGCAAATTTTTGGAAATTCCCAGAAGCTAAACTCATAGACCTACCCATAACCATTCGTATCGCCTCTATGACCACACCCAAAGCACCACTGGTGGAGAGCATCGACGTGATCGAGTTGCCTTTGCGTAGCCCACCCGATCTAATACAATGCTGTCAGACATCTGGGAATATTATCGTCAACAGCAAGGAGCGTATCTACCTATATGAGTATACACAATGCATACATGAAACCACACAGCCACGGTTTTCCTACATCGACTTTCTTCCATTTAAATTTTTTGTGAATCTAAATTTTGTGCCGCTACGTTTGTGCCTTGCTGAGAATGTTATTGCTGCAATGAACAACCGTTATTGTGTCGCATTTAAAGTGGTCGATGTGGTCGGCAGCAGTGCAGCTGGTGGCGCACATTGCAGTCCTTTGGATAATGATTACGGAGGCGGCGTCTGTGGAGGTAATGGCGGTGGTGGTGGTGGTTTAGAGGATGCGGCCGATGTGGATATCGACGAAGCTATCTCGAGTACAGAATCTAGTTTAATGAGTAAAGTGAGTGTAGGTCCCTCGAGCCATAATAGCTTTGAAACAGATTCATTGGAAACGTCGTCGAGTGGGCGGCCATTGGGTGTTGCAGGATTTCCTGGACGCACGCCAATCGATTTCAATGTGGCGCGCATTGTGAACTCGGCATGTGGACGAGAATTCGAAGTGGATTTAAAGTCGCAGTGGGAATTGGGCGATACCATAAGTATTGGTGGTGGAATTGGGCCGACAACAATTGTTAGTGGCGGTGGTGGCGGTTGTGTTGGCGATACACAGGAGATTATTATAATGCCAGCTCGCGCTAACGACATCAAAATTAAGCTGGTTAATGAAGCGAAAGCTATGCATTTACAGGTGAGAGTACAGGTGGTCAACAGTATTTTTAAGTTTTTTAATTACAATTGTTTTTTTTTTTTTTTGTTTATAACACAGCGTGTCTCCAGTCACGGGAACATGGCATACGCCTACAATGAGGACACCAGCGTTCAGTACGATGTGCGGAAGCTGTTGCAGATTTGCATGAGATCTTCGGAGCCCAACGGACGTATTGTAGATATTTTGCGCTGCATGGATTTGAAAGCTATTTATCAGCGTAATCCACATGAGGATGACGTGGAGGACTCTGAATACGATATGGGTAATCAGCAGGTGCCGGGTGCTGTGACCACCACGAAACATGCCAATCGGCGTACACTTAAATCTGGGCATCATCAGAGCTGCGTCGGTTATGCACTATTGGTAGCAAGTAGCGTGGATGGATATTTGTACCAGTTTTGTGCCCAAGGTATGTGGAAGGTTAAAGTGAGTGTCTATTATAATACTACTATCGAAATTTAGTAGGATTTCTCATATATCTTCTTGATTTCGATCTGTTGAATTTCAATCAGATTTCAAAATAATTCCATCCAACTCCCTCACAACAAGTTTGATCGTTATTTTAACATTTTACTTTTACTTTTATTGTTTGTTTGTTATGATCGATAAAATCAAAATTCAATTGCGAAGATCAAATGTGATAATGATCAAATGTGTGAAAATTTCGAATTCAAGAATAGCGTTTATTTTCATCAAATAATAAAAATCACATAATGGGTCCGTTTCTTTGTAACCTAGTTGCAAAAGTCCACTAGGTAGGATAACGAATTGCATATAAAGCAACAACACTAACTCGGATAAATATGTGAGTTGAGCCAACTCGGTTAAATGATATCCGACCTGAGATGTAGTGTTGGGAAGTGAAAAAACGGCGCTATTGTGAATGAGCCCTAAAGAAATACATGGGAAATTTCAGTTTAACACTTAATACGTTTTTATTTTCGTAGTATTATAACATTCTAAAATTTGCTAACACAACTATTTTCCGTTTCTAAATGTCACTAAACAAATTCCAACTTACAAGAAAGAGACTAACAGTGTTGCTTTTGCAACTAAAGGAAATTTTATCCGAGTTGGAGCGTTCTTTTGCAACTCGGTTACATTAAAACGGGCCCAATATCGATCAAACTTGATCGAAACTAAATCCAATTGAGTATAACCATTAAATCATGATTTTTTTGTGCGGGTTTGATTATGAGCTCGAGATGTGGAATTTATATATATTGTTCTTGTCCTTGTCCTGAAATGTCAACGAAATCCAAAGAAAGTTTTTAAGATTTCGAGTTCGAAAACTCCGATTTACATGCAGGAGGAATGTAGTATTAGGATATAATTTCATTAGGCAAAATCTTCTGCCTATTTAGTACTTAACTTTTTCCCCGTTTTCAGGTAAATGGTACAGTGAGAACGAGAAGCCAATTGCCATCTATTCCTTCACTGCGCCCGTTTTGAAGGTTCACATTAACGACTATGTCATTTACGCCATCACTACAGAGTCCGTGGAGACACACACCTCCCGCATCGGCCAAAAGCTCTATCATAATCGTTTTGAATATCCCACGCTGGGTGGGCTTTTCCCCGAGGAATCCAGTCCTGATGTGAATTCGGCCATTGCTGTCATCGGCCTTTGCGCCTTTATGCATGTTCAATACGTGTGTGTGAATCGTAATAATTTGGTGTTGATTAGCAACAGCGCATTGGCCAACAACAACAGCAATGATGCGAGCAAAAGACGAAGTGGCGGTGTAGGCAATAGCGGCAGTGCTGGTGGGCGCAACATAGCCGCACGCATACTTGCCGAGGCTAAAGTGAAGAATTTGCTGCGTAGCAGTAGCAGTAATACGGCACAACAAACATTACTCAATGAATGGACGCTGTACAATTTGGAAGTGCCACCGGTGGAGCATGTTATTGAAGACTTGGAGGCTATTGCGGAATCCTATCGTGCGGCAAGTAGTTCAAATTTTTATGATTTGATGGAGGAGGCGCATGTCATGCTGCGTCTAAGCCTGTCGTTGCAGTGTGAACAGTTGGCCGAAGAGCGGGAGCAACAGTTGCGCAGCAAATTCGTAGAGAATTGTCGAAAATTGGCTGACTTTTCAATACGGTAGTTTGTTTTTTTTTTATTCAAGAAAACTTCAAAATTTCATTAATTGATAATTACTTGCATTCGCAGTTCACGTAAAAAGGAAGTTTATCTGCAGGCTACTGGCTTTTATAAAATGTGTAATTTACAACTTGCTGACATCTATAGCAACTATATCAATCGCTACGTGCAGCCCGCATGTGGCGAGGAACAGCAACTGCCATTTGCTAATTGCAGTAATTCACCAATAATCGATGATACGCGGCTAGTGGGTCTAATTTACACTGTGAAAATGTTCCTGCTTGGTTTGGGTACCGATCGCCTATTAGCTGCCTTCCTCAATCAGCTAGTGAAGCCGTTTTTCACACCCAATCGCGTCATCGAACAGGGCTACCCCCAAGTGCCTTTGTCACTGGAATTTCTAAATATGTTTATTAAATTTTCACCCAGCGATATTCCGCAAATTATGCTGAATTCCCCGGTGGTAGCAGATGCGATCAGTGGAGAGTTGGTCAATTACCTAAAATATTTGGATAAACTGTAAGTTAACAGTGAATTCACTGCTGCTACTTTGATGAATAATAATTTTTCTCATTAAAAAAAGTAATCCTGACGAGAATCTTCTACTCGCTGTAACAGCCTGCCGAATGTCCAACTATTTGCTCGCCCAAGAAGTGGTAGCACGTTTGAGTCGACGCGAATTAGCTGTGGCGCTAATTAAACACAAGAATGTACTATTCGACGATGGCACTGTACTCTTTCAGCGACGGGGTTCTCAGCACTACGATTCGGTTAAATTTCGCGGCGGTTCCAATGCTACTACTGGCGTTTCGGGCATTCAACAGCAAAAGTCTACAACTCGTCGGCAACAAAAACGTAAACCATCATTTGGTCAAGCGCATAGTGTCAGCCCTTTACTAGCACCTACCCACACTGGGCATGGCGTCATTTCGTTCTCGGATTTCACGGAAACGATTCTGTTGGCGACAGAGAATACGGATTTGATTGAAGCTATAAGTGATGTTTTTATACATGCCTTGTGTATTGAACATAGTATTACTTTGGAAATCATATTGCAGTTGTTCCTAAACTATATTGCATCGCATATCGGCCACAAAGGCTATCAGACATCACAGAAGGTGTTTGTGAATATTTTGCAGGTGAGAGGAATAAATTAAAAAAAATTGTATTAAATTTAGTAGTATGGTGAAGTACAAGTTTAAAAAAGTAGTATTGTGAAGAGTCGGCATGTTAAAGATTTCGATAACTGATAGATACCGATAGTAACGCTGATGGCTTCTTCTCCGTACGGTCAGGACTGGGCTGGATGATTAGACCTCTCAAAGAGAAGAAAATTTCCAGAAGTACGGGAATGCAAAAAACCACACCCGGAAAAACCCGTACCTAGAACCGAGAAAATATTTGTTTTGGCTGTTGTGGATAAAAACGAAAAGCAGCTGGCATAGAATTCGACACTTTATACATTTATGCCCGGAAAAAGTGGGGTGTGTTTCGGACGAGAAAAAAAGGCGAATTACGATCCAATATGTTCCAATTTTTCTTACTTTATTACCCATTTTCTGGGTACAGAAAGAATATCTTTAAAAAATCAATATAAAACATAAGATCAAACAGAAACAAATATAAAACAGGGAGAAAAAGAGTATGAGTTCGAGTGAAACCGAACTTTAAGATAAACAGTACTTGTTCTATAAAATAAAATCTGTTAAAATAATTAATTAGCATGAATATTCTGATTTTTTTTTGCAAATATATATTGATAGTAACGCTTTAACGTGTGCTGTGTCACGCCTATTCCCCAAAACTTTTTTCTATTCGGATATTCCTTCCTTCGTCCTAGTCTTGTATATCAATTTTTTTTTGTTTTGCTGTAGTTTTTCATAACTTATGAACTTCTGAGATATTTAACACTAAAATATTTTTGCTCTTCTAGGTTTATTACTACGACTATTTCGATGTGAATCCAATGAATAATCCGCACGATATGCGTTCGCTTACACCGCCTCAGTTAAACGGCTGTGATGAGTACGATGAAACTTCCTCGAAGGCGCCCTCGCTAAACAGTGAACGCGATAACGAATCGATTGCCAACTCATTACCCGAATCAAACTCCGGTGCCAGCTCATCAATGGAGGATCGAAGTTATTCGCATCCCACGAATCGTAATCGCATCATTTACGATCAGCTGCAAGATCAAAATTCGCCATATAAACGCAATATTACGCTATCACCAATTCAATTTGACACAAATGGACAGCAGACACCGACGCAAGGTAACAGCGATGCTGAAACAAATCTCAAAGGACTCAAAATACTCTTTCGCATGTATATGGGACGCCTCAAGGCGTTAAGTGATCTCATAACTGATCTCCAATCAGCCGACGTCGAACAGCAGCCTATCAATGAGGACTTTGTGAATTTACGCATGGAATGTATCAAATTGATGATTCGTCATTTACAAGAGTTTCGCGTACACCAACAACACCAGCAACAACAAAACGCTTTGCTCCGCCACCATTCGGGCATACAGTATTATTATACGAAATCGGCAAGTAGCAGTGTTGCGCAGCCGCCGGGCGCATCAGATGAACGCAAAATCGTCTACGTCCCTTTTATACCGGATTATAAAATGAGCGGCGAGGAGTTTGAGCGTCATATAAAATCATATTTGCGACCAATTCCATGTCTACTAGATCGCCCGCAGTACTTAAATCGTCTGCCACCATTTCGGCGTGACGACTTTAGTTTTCCCAATCGCGATGAGGGCGAGTGTGAAGTACGTTTCCTGGGTTGGCATAATGAGCTGCTAACGTTAACGCTGAAAATACAGGTTTGTAGAGGTAAATGCTTTTGGAACTGCATAAATAAATACAAATTTTTCCGCTTAGTCGCTTTTGGCATCAACAAAAATCGATCGTGAGATTATCGAAGAATTCATCGCATTCATACAGAAGACGCCAGACTTGATTGGCATCGACAGCTTTTTAGTGATTGTTTTACCGAAACATTTAGCTATCAATTATATGCTGAATTTCTGTCCGGAATATATGTGGCAGTATGGCAAGGTAATGAATGGAAATAACCAGAGTTCTTTCAAAAGAGGCTGTTAGCGCAGTAACTTGAGATCAAATTGGTGCGAAGGAAAAACATTTTCAGGTCGGAACTTTTGAAACACTTGACTTCTATTTTCCATGTACATATGTTGGTGAATAGTGGGTTCACAGATTTTTCATTAATTTTTGTTGAAAATAAATGGCTTATTTAAATGAGGACTTTATGCTCTACAACTAATAGGTTATGAATGGAAAAATAGCGATGTACCAATTAATATCAGCGTCGTAACATCTATAAATTTTACCGTAAAATTGTTACTTTATAACAGTTATTGGATGCGAAATATATTTTATTTCGCCGGGAAGAGTTTTTGTTTGCGTTAGCTTATAACAGTTTTGTCCAACGTTAAGTTTTACGTTGTCTGATAAATGTTGTTAAATAAGGATATTGATGAAAATGGAGACGGCGAAGAAAAAGATCAACTAACTCTTAAAATACGTATCATCTAATAACAGTTATGGAACAACTTTTTTTTTAAGCTCTTAATTTGTAAATTTGGGGATAACAGTTATTTTTTTGTCTGTAATTATTATCTGATTGCGGAATTTCGTCCTTACCTTCCGAAAAATATAAAATAGCACACATAAAATCGTCGTTAAACCAAAAATAATAGCCCCGAATTTTGCCACAATATGCTAACATTACCAGATTATTAAATTCCACTGTGTGAATTATTTTGTCAAATTCAAGAGGTAGTGAAACAAGTTTGCAATCTGAGGCGCATACAAAAAAAGGATATACTGAAAATTCACTACAGATTTTGGGGAGATTTAAATCTTAAAACACTCCACCCTCTTTGGGTGGGCCAATGGTTACAATAATTACTTTTTTCATATCATGAAGCTTGCCTAAGTTTATGCCCATTCATCTAAAGATAGTTGAAATCATGGTAGGTATCACGAAAATCTGTTTGTCATTAGCAAAGTACAAATTTATGCTAGTTGGGTTATTCAAAACTGGTAGGTGTAAATTCCATGATTTAGTTGCTTTAATATATTACTTATATTTGAATAATTTCTACTATACTACTCAAAATTTTTAACTTTTTTTTTATTAAATATAAAATGCCACCCTCCATAATAAGTTATAAAAAAAATCTATACAAACACAACACTTTCCATAGAAGAGGCAGTGAATATGAAGTTATTTTCAGTTAGTTTTGCAACATAAAACTCATTTTACTATAATCGTTTTTGTGAGAAAAGTAATTTACTTATCGAAAAACAATTTTAAATTCTCGATACATGGATATTAAGCAGCCAAACTGCATCATTACATTTATTAATGAGCAAAAAGGTATTTTTTAATAAACCATAAAAGAGAGGTAAAAACTCCGAACTGCAAATTTTTTATTTGTTTTCAAAGTCTCAAGCTATTGCTATTTGTTTTTTTTCTGCCTTGAAAAAAGTTAACTCAAAAACGACACGGCTAATTCCAATATCTTTTACTTTATATTTTTCAGTCTAATGGCTTTACACCGAAACACTGGGAGTCACTCTTAAAGAAAATCTTAAGCAAACAAGACTTGGTACCTAATTGGAAAGCCCATATCACAGGTAAAAAACCAACATCAAACCTCGACATGAAAAAATCTCATTTAAAAATAATTGTTTAAAATCTAATAGAAATCCTCAACAACCTGGTAGCTGAGCTGTCGTTCGAAGAACTCTTACAGTGTTTTCCCAGTGAAGCTATTAAACATCACAAAACCGAAGCATTCCTAAAAGAATTCCACGACAATCGCATCAATTACGTCAATGATAAGCTCTCATTTGAAGACAAAACAACACATTCGTTCGACAACGAACCGATACCGACACGTGATCATCTGCCAATGGACAATATCGATGAGAATAATGTTTTTGAACTCGCATTGCGTAAAGCTGTTTCAAAACAGCGCAGCATTGCGTTGCGTTCAATGATTGAGTCGACGGGTACACAACTATTTGATGCAACTAGTAACCCAATGTATAATCTATGAGATAACGTTTGAACGTAGTAGAAGAGAATTAAAAACGAATTTACGAAAATTTTACACATTCGAGTGTGAGCAGCAAATGGTGGATCTCCGAAATTGAACGCCAATATACGTAAATTATTTAAAAACTAAATAATAATAATTGAAAGCTCACATATGAGAGAATACTGGTTTAACGGTTTTACCACACGTAAAACCGTTAGGCGCATAAGATCACTTATATTTATAACAATGTGTTGTATGCTAAATACATTTACTGCTAATATATCTGCACATTGAAATTAGGCCAGCGATACGCTTTGCAGAATTATTTAATTGATAAGATTAGAAATTAGAGCACACTTGTATTGTATTTGTATTTATTGTTTTGCTTAGTTAGCTTGAACTTGTTATGAAGAATCATAGAGTTTTCAACTGACAACATTTGACGACAAATTTGTCCTTACGAGAATAACGATTTTCAGAATTTTTTATTTTCTGATTATATTTTCTTGTTTTTTAAAATATGACGCTATAAAATCATAGGGCCACATGATGCAAAAGTCCCTAGTTATCAAAAAATCCAAAATTCACTTTTTTGATCGATTAATATGATGTAGTTCATCATCATTTAAATATTAGCGAAATTTAATATGTTTTCCTTTATACTTAAAAATACTCTACATTTGATAACGATATTAGCTTCACGTCGAAGAAAAAATTGTGTTACGGCTTTTTGCATTTCAGGTGACAATATGAAACTAGCATTATTTGTTTCAATTTATTATATAGTCTTCTAAACGAAACTCAAAATATTTTGGATAAAGTTGGGCGGAAAAAAAGTATAAATTAAAATTAGCGTGTGCGCTATTCCAAAACTTTGATTCATTTATACTGCTTTGACCAAAGCTGTATTTATTTAATGTCATAAGTTTTCAAAAGTTTGTTTTTGATACATATTTATAAATTAATTAATTTTAAATTGTTCCATTTCTTTCCAGCAGCTAGGATTTGTTGCTATTCTTAATGCTCAAATGAAATCACAAATCTGTGATGTTAGCAGATATTTATTTAGTATGGTAATTTATTATAAATATTAATAAATATTTCATTAATCGCTTTTTTGTGTTTACCGCAATGTAGACTGTGGCCAAGTTAACCTTGTAACGTATCCGATATTTGTGAAAAAATGTCAATGTATAAAATGTGCAACATTTTTTTTATTAAAAAATACTCTATATTCTATGTTTTTTTTTTATAAGAAAACAAACAGGATAATTTTTCTGTAAAATGCATATAAGATTGTTTTCTTCCCATTTAATATTTTGATAAAATATGCACTAGTTATGTCGGGCGCTACTGTCTAACCGCCAGAAAATCCTTTCAGTAGTTTCAGAGATTAGTGAGTTCAAACAGGCAGACAAAAATTTGAAGAATGGTTCAAACATATTCTATTACTTTTCTTGCAACACCTTCGATCATTCTTTTAAAGAAATTTTCAATGTTGGGACACGACTTTTCTACAGCTTTATTATGGCGTGGTTTGCGTTTTCTTCAACATTTTTACCATATGCAATGGAGTAAATCGTTAAGTACTATAATAAATGTTCCAATAACTATTTGACCCATATTGGGCATTTATTAATTATTCGATCCGGGAGTGCATTTTATCAATAGTGTTTTCGAAAATTCCCTTTGAATTTATGTTTCATTCTATTTGTATTGCATTTACGCAAATATGTACATTATGCATGTGCCTAGTTAATTTTTTATTATAAAAAAGCATTTTATTGCTTTAGCTTACATACATACATATATGGGTTTTATTGATATTGTATTAATTAGTAAGTGTGCGAAATAATATTTATTATTCTAAAGAAATGTATACTTTCAAAAGTTATATATGTATGTACATTTTTTGTCTCTATACAAATTTGTACATATGTATGTACGTGCATATACATATGTACATACGTATATTATTTATTATATGTAAGTATTATACACTCAGCTTTTACACTATACATTTTTATTCACATTTAACGCCTATGCAAAATCACTATATCACTTTTATATGTATACACATTCTTCATGTGACTTTAAATAATTCGCAAAAAAGTAAGTCTAATATAAAAGTTTGTTAAAATTAATTATGTATATCTGCATTTGAATATCTAGAAAAATGTGCGAGTTTTGTATAGCAAAAAGTTTAAGTATTCCCACGTTTTTCTTGAAATAAAGTGATATTTTAAATCAAATCCAAAATGTTTATGGTAATCTGGAAACCGGAACAGAAAAAATTCCAAAAGTTACACGTATGACAGGGCTTCTGCTCTCTACAGTGCAGTGTTTGCCTTAAACTCTACAACTTTCACATTTTGAACTCGGTAGTGTGCTGTAATCTAGAGGATATATGTATATTCGGGGAATATGACGGTCATTCTCTCGATGAAATCAAGTCAGGATAAGCATTAAATATGTCGATAATCATCTAACGATATCCCGTTGAAGATTTTCTAGCTTCACAGAAACGAAAAATTATACATCGTTTGTACGATATCGTCTTCTCGGCTTAGAAATTGTTTCAAGAAACATTCGCTTTGATATTTGTTATTGCACGTTAGCAAATTCAATATCGTTTGTGAAAAAATAAGAAACTAAAACGGTTTCGAGCATTTGAAAATTTAGAAAAACTTCGATGCCGAAATGAGGTTGTAATGCTACAATCCTTTGTCACTGCTTGCAAAAACAATCTTTGAAACAGTAGTATTTACCAGTTTAATTATCTATATATGTAAGAGAAATGTATAAAAAGCTATTAATTTTCCATTTCTCACAACAAGTCAAAATACCAAAAATAAATGAAATTATTGAATAAATAAAATGATTTCTCGATTCACGAAATGAGTTGTTTTGCATTCTTGACCCCCTGGGCATTCTTCACACTTTTTTTATAACAATTTGTGAGAAAATAAGTTGTTGTTTTGTTCTCTAATGCAGATTGTGGTACCGCTAACCCTCTTGAAAATGTTGACAGAATTTCTACATCACAACAAATTTTGTTTACAAAAACCTTGTATGTATGTATTCTCAAAATCATGTATGCCAAAGTGGTTCCTCTCAGTCCTCTCCACTGGTAAATCTGGTGTGACGTCACAGTCAAGTTACTACTTGAATTTAAATCAATTAGCGTAATCTTGTATTCTATCATTCTTGTATGTACATATCCCATGTACATTTGTACGTTAAATGCATCAAATATACGACAACAGTGAAACGAGGTAAACTAAAACCGTTCACTCAATTCGTTGCCCTAAATTTTTTTTAAAGGTTGCCAACATTAAAAATATTCAAAGCTGCAAGTGAGCACGCGTTGTTTTGAATTGTGAGTGGTAAAAAAAGCTTATAAAAATTTAAATATTGTGAAATTAATGAAGAAGTAAAAACATTCCAGGATAAAATTAGGGGTTGACAATTAAATTGCTAGAATATCTTCTAAAAATCTGCGTGCACTATTAAAAATATTAAGTGAAAGTGGATTAGATGTTCCTTTAAGTCCGACTGCTTTGATGGAAGTAAACTCGGAAAAAATATCAACAAAAGATGTACATCCTGGTGATTTAATAAATTTTGGTGTACAAACCCAAATACAAAAAATTCAAACAAAACAATTATGGCCAATCTTAGTGAAAGTAGTTAATTGTAATAATTCTGTTGTATTTCCGTGGCAATCTACGAAGGAAAAGCTAAACCTGGTGATATTTGTGTATATTTGGAGAGTTTTATTGCAGAATTGGAAAATTTACTAAATAATGGAGTTGCCATTAATGGTAAATTTATTCCACTGAATTTAAGAGCTGTTATATGTGATGCAGCAGCAAAATCATTTGTTTGTGGCATTGCTCACCATTCATCAGCTCATGGCTGTTCCAAATGCACACAAATTGCAAAAAAAATTAAAAATAAATTAGCGTATTCCACTCAAATCGGAAATTTAATTACAAATGCTGATTTTGCTGCAAGAAAATATAAATTTCATCATTTGGATAAATTTATTTCTTCGAAACCACCATTTTAAAAAATAAACTTAAATATGATCAGTCAAGTGCCATTGGATCCGATGCACTTGATTGACATGGATGTTACCAAAAAAATGTTGGTTGCCTTATTGAAAAATAAGTCAAAGTTCAATATGAGTAAAAGCAGCTATCAGCAAATATCGTCCCAATTTGAGTTGGTAAAGAAATATATTCCAAAAGAGTTTGTTAGATTGCCTAGGAGTTTCAAAAAAATTCACCATTGGAAAGCAACAGAATTTCGACAATTTATGCTTTACACTGGAATCTTATTGTTAAGAGGTCACGTGCACGAAGATTTTTATTATGTATTTCTATTTCTTCATTGCGCGTGTAGACTCCTTTCTTGTCCATCTAATTATTTAGCCAATTTGAGAACGGCCAAATGTTTACTGGAATTGTTTGTAGGGAATTTCGCAGTTGTTTTTGGTCCGGAGTCTGTATCATATAATGTCCATGGTTTACTCCATATTTGCGACTGTTTTGAAGAATTGGGTTGTCTCTACACGTTTTCAGCATATGATTTTGAAAATCATTTGCAATTGATTAAAAGAAATGTTAGGAAACCGACACAAATTCTTCAACAATATAAATAAAATTTCAGAATTTTCATTTAAAGAAAGCAAAATGGAAATTAAAGAAAAAAATAACATAATTACAAGTTATACGTATTTTAATAAAAATAAAATAAAAAAGTCAAATGCAGAAGAAATATTATTGGAAGGAGTCCGGTTTGAAAATGTCCCTCCGTTCTTTACAGCTCCATTCACTTCATTAACTTTAGGAATAGTATTTGCGGATTCCTTATCTGAAGGAATTGAAGAATTTAAAGTAGAAGATGTAATATATAAATTGATGTTGCTTCCTTCTTCACAAAATTTTCTACTATTGCCTTTATTAAATAGTTGCACTTTTTAACTGATAACAAAAAACAAAACGAATATAAATAAATAAAAATGACTCAGCAACACCGAGATCAGATAAGACGATTTGACGTGAAAGAGAATGAAATAATATTTTGTCTCTAACTTTTCATAACCGACTAATAACACAGTGCTACAAAAAAGAATGAACTCGAAATACCTGGGAAGTGATGTTATTTTTCTTGTAGGTCTTATCGAGTAGAACGAGAATTCAATTTTGGAATTTGTCAAACACCCCCAAAATCTCGACTTAACCTTAAAAACCCGATTTTTCGTGCTTTTGCGCACTTCTTAGCCCATATCTTAGCTAATTAACAGCCGATTTTCATTCTAAGGACGGTTTAAGAAAGAAGAAACTCAGACCTTTAGCTGAAGAAATTAACTTGTTTTTGCACAACAAACTTAAATTTTGCTACCCTTTTTCTTCTTTTTTTGACTTTGGCGATATTTTCACATACTTTTATAAAAACACAAAATGAGTTTTGATTAGATTCAAAGAGTACGTTTACTACCGAGTTCAATGAATGTTTCTTTTAAAAAATCGGCCAAAAAGTGACTGAGTTATTTTACTTTTTATAAGAACGAAATTTTTGCAAAAATTTGCTTCTGGTGTTCCCAAGGAAATTATCACTTAATTTTTGAGTTTTTACTCAATTTTGAAGTCTTTATAAATTTCCGTTATACTGAAGTGCACGTGTTGTTTATCTTTTGTTGTGTTTGCTGTTAAATTGGATAAAAATCGTGGTAAAGTAAAACTAAAATGTGCGACAAGCGTAATAAGTTTTGCTACATTTGTGGCTTATTTACGGATACAAGTCATCGGCGTGATTAATGATAAAAATAATATTGGTGTTGTAAAAATATATAACAAGATTTTCGAAAGGTTTTATAGTGCGAGTCGCTGGTACGAG
The DNA here is from genome assembly GCA_951828415.1 of Anomoia purmunda. NCBI lineage: Eukaryota > Metazoa > Arthropoda > Insecta > Diptera > Tephritidae > Anomoia > Anomoia purmunda. Next base: position 92,900,437 of record OX639996.1, read on the forward strand.
CCAGAATTTATTTGTGAATATTGCTGCACAACATTAAAAAAATTTAAAGTTCAACAATCAATTACTTTGCCCTTTTCTGTGCCTATGCCTTGACATCATCAGGCATATCATAAACAAGATGATTGCTATTTTTGCAAAACAAACGTTTCAGGTCACAATTTTAAATCGCGGAAAAACGTAAAGTATGCGAATGTTGTTACGGTTACATTGATGCTGGTGAAACATATTTAGTAGAGGAAGAATTCCTTCCTTGTAAATCAAAATCAACGTGCGTGATTTGCATTTATCGAAACGAGAATCTGAAGTCCTCGGTTCACGACTAAAGCAGAGGAATTTAGTGGAAAAATATTTTCAAATAACATCGGGTAGAAAAAGCGATCGCACTTTGATACTTAGAGAAAGTTTTAAAACTGATGGCAATGACTATGATCTAGTACATTGTGTAAATGTACCCAAATTATTTTCGGCTTTAAATTATAATTATAATGCAGATGAATGGCGACTTTTCATTGACGGATCATGTAAAAGTATGTACTCTAAAAAAAAAATACATTCGTTTTCCCTTAATGAAGTCTGTAATGTCACCCGTAGGTTTAAAAGCTGTGTTATTATACAATGAAAGTCTCTTACCATCAGTTCCAATCGCATATGGGCTTAACAAGAAAGAAACGTATGAAATTATGGAAAAAATTTTACGGTTGATCGACTATGTCACGCATAAATGGAAAGTCATCGCTGACTTAAAAGTGTTGACAATTTTATTTGGCATGCAAGGTGGCTACACAAAATATCCTAGCTACCTTTGTGAATGGGATAGTCGGGCATCCAATCGCTATGATCGCAAAGCATGGCCATCTCGAGAGTCACATCAGATAGGCAGGAAAAAGGTTTTAAGCCTCCCATTGGTAAAATCTGGGGATGTTATCTTACCACCACTGGGATACATGAAACAATTTGTAAAGAAATTGGATGTTAATAGCGAAGGTTTTCTTCATCATAAAACTGTCTTCCCAAAATTAGGTGAAGCTAAAATAAAAGCCGGTATTTATTAATTTGTTTTCATACCTACTTGCTTTTTATTTTTTTTTTATAATATGTGTATATAGGTATTTTCATTGGACCTCAAATTCGCAAAATTATGAGCGACGTTACCTTTATGAACAAGTTAAGCTGTGTTGAGAAACGTGCAGAGCTTCAATCACAACCGATAACCGACCGCTTCGCACTCCAGCTTTTTGAGAGCAATGTTCAACAAAGTGATATCTGCGGGCAATGGGACCACATTTCTCGCTCTTTACGTGCTCCTGCTGAAGAAGTCATTGGTTTTCAGAGAGCCCGAAAGAGCGACTGGTACGATGAGGAATGCCGCTCCGCCATATAAAGGAGAGATGCTGTATACAAGGCAACGCTGCAGTCGGGGGCAAGTCGAGCTGTACGGAGAGATACCGGGAGTTGAAGAAGGAAGCGAGGCGTATCTTCCGATAAAAGAAAAGAGAGAGCGAGATGCGTTATCGCGAGAAGCTTGAGTTGCTAGCCGACATGAAAAACGTCAGAAAATACTATCAAAATGTACGGCTGCTTGCAGAAGGCCTCAAGACCAGGCCAATTTCCTGTAAGAATGAAAACGGCGACCTGATGACCGACATCCAGAGTACATTCAAACTATGAAGGGAACACTTCATAGCGCTGCTTAATGGTGGCGCGGAAAACGTCGAACATGATGAACCGGAACCTCCAATCAATGAAGACGGGGTCGAAGTCCTCTTACTCGACTTGGACGAACCCCGAACGGCAATAGCGCGGCAAGACAATAATAAGGTCGCTTATGCTGACGGATTACCATGAGAGCTATTCAAGTGCGGCGACGAGGGGCTGCTAAAGTGCATGCACCAGCTCATTTGCAGAATATGGTCGGACGAACGCATGCCAGCTGACTACGCTGCGCAATCCATAAAAAGGCGATCGTGCAATATGTGCCAACTACCGCGAAATCAGTCTTCTCATCAAGGTTCTGTTGAGTGTATTTTGTGAACGTTTGAAGCCAACCATCAACGAACTGATTGGAATAGGCACACACCATTTTTATGTCGATTTCAAATCCGCTTTCCATATCACAAAAAAAAGATGGCTATTTGCCTCAATGTATGAATTTGCTATCCCGGCAAAACTAATGCGGCTACCACTCCGTCAGAAATGGGCAGGACCTGTCCGATCCGTTTGACTTATTTAACCTTATGTTAGAAAAGATAATTCAAGTTGCAGAATTAAACCGTTCAGGCACTATCCTTTATAAGAGAGTGCTACTTCTGACGTAGCTGATGATATCTAGCGAAACGAGCAGCGCATTCGCGTCTTGGCTCCCGTATCACTGTTGACAATTGGAATTTCGAAAATATGAAGGATTTCGTTATCTGGGAACCAGCATTAGCAGCAACAATAAAGCCAGAAATGCCAACAAGAGCTACTTTGGGCTAAGTAGGTAACTGCGTAGTAAATCCCTCTCTCGTCGAAACAAAACGACACTCCGTTAATTTTATTTAATAATGCATGTATTAAATGAGCGACGCACAAAATTTTATTCGAAATTGTCGCCTTTTGCTTTCACGCAAGCCCTCAAACGATTCGATCATTGCTCAATGACGGCACTCACAGTTTGTATTGGTATTGACTACGCTACTTGAACTAAAGATTTTTTGAGACTCTCCAAATTTCTATGGGGTATTCAACAGTCTATGTTCTCCAACTCTGACCACAAACTGTAGGTCAATGCATTCAGATCTGGACTTCTAGACGGCCAATCATCTGACGCTATGAAGCCAGGAATATTGTTTTTAAGCCACTGCTGGGTGGTTTTTGTCTTGTGTTGTGGAGCAGAATCTTGCTGGAAGATCTAATGCTCTCAGTTTAAACCCCTTTTTCACAGAAGTGAAGATGTGTAACGCGGTTACAGGAGACTCCCCACCAAAACTATATATGAGTAGACACTGCATACAAATTATAATAAAAAATAACGACACTTTTTTAATTTAATAACGACTTGGAAATTAAAAAGAAAAAGACAATTTCATTTCGGATAGTCAGTAATTTTTATTTCAGGATTTTTAATTTATGTGTAAATAAATTTCCATTTTGTATTGAGTAAAAATGCATCGAATATTCCGCGAAAGAGAAGAAAAAATCATAGTGACTCACACTCAAAGTTCTACATTGATTCTGTTTTAATCATTTCTTTGTAACATAAGAATTATTTAAATCTACCAGCAGCCGGCACTTTCCAGATACCTGTATTGGTCGTGTGCACCGAAGAAAATAAATTTATTTTCAAATAGATTCTGCCAAACTTACTGCTTTTTGGATTGTATTCGTTTTGTTTGAAATGATTGCTGCAGATTCGGACACTTTTAACAACTTCATTGGGCATCAGACCACATGCGCGCATGAATTGTTTGCAATCCTTTACGTCTTTTAGAAGTCTACATATGTATATAAGTTTTGTAATATAATGTTAAAGAAATCCTCTTTCACACAAAAAGTATCTGTGTGACATTTATGCAATTTATTTTATTACAAATTTCACAAACTAATTTAATTTCATTTACCTTCAAACAGGTCGCAACGTTCTTTCAAAACATTTTGGAAATGCAGTTTTATTAAACCTCTTTCGTTTGATACCCATATTGAAACATTTGACTTCACTCATTGTTTTAATTGAATGTGATCTTTCAAATAGGTGACAACTCCTTTTAAATGCCAAAATGTATAGAAATTCGTCCAATCCTTGGTACAATTAACAGGTAGCCGCTTCAGGGTTGCAATTTTGATTTTTTTTCTGTTTACTTTTAATCTGAATTGTCAAACCTTGTTTACATTTTATCAAAACAAACAAATTTGTTTACAAGCGACTTGTGCTGTGAATTATTTTTGTTAAATTTTTATTTTAAATAAAAAGTGCGAAAACCAAGAAAATTCAGAAATGGGAAAGTGTGTTATTTGCAGCAAAAGATGGGTTAAAGGGGGTGGTCACTTTTTCAAAGTACCACAGGATCCGCGGAGAATGGCCGATTGGAACAGAGCTTGTGGCATCACGCTCACAGCAAACGACGTGGTTTGCGTGGAACATTTCGCGAAATCGGACTTAATTGGTGGTGCCCAACGAACGCATCTGATGCCCAACTCTGTTCCAACACTCAATTTGAATTCACTTCCTTTGTAAGTATATCACAGACAAGGTTCTTTGGTGGCGACAGTTGTTTTTCCTTCTCTAAAACGCTTCCATAACTACAAAACAATGAAACAATTATTAGTTAGTTATGTTCTTACTTATATTCTATACCTACATAAATTCCAATACACGACATAGAAATGTGCATTTAAAAGTTTATAAATTTAATATTTAATTGTTTTTACTCACGTTTCTTGCTATGGCGTAGATTTTTGAATTGTCAAACTGTATTTACACTCACAAAGTTTGACATTTCTGTTTAGACACTTTAGGTTTTTCAAACAACAACAAAATACAAGCAGGGTTGAAATTTTCCTAATGCGGCTACCTGTATTATTGTACCAAGGTCCAATCGTTGCGGCGTGAAAAAGTAACAAGCAGACTCCCACACTCAGTCACTCATAAACTTTCACATTTATAATATTAGTAGGATTTATTAGTGTGTGACATAGATGGGAACAATCACGCCTCACGCAGAACCAAACCATGGAACCATTTTTTGCCCCATTTTCCCTAAACAAATTTTTGATAATTTTTCTGTAGTTTGAGGAATTGACGGTTTGTTTTTGAAAAGCAACCAGGCCCATCATTCTACGCCGCTAAACTGCACTATCAACTAATGCGATAGTGCACATGATAGTGAACATGCAGTCATCCATTTTGGACTATTCCTTGTAATATTATTTTTTCAAATAAATTTTTAGTTATGTTTTATGTAGTTTTGCAAAAATTAGCAGATGGAAGATCGTAACCACTTGTTTGATATAACGAAATGCTCAGCACAATAACAAAAATAAATTACCAAAAATTAATAGTACTAGATATACATACATACATACATACATATGTATATTTCAAAATTGCACCTTAATTTACTAGAATGGGGTTATATATAGGTACCACAGATATATATATATTTAATTAAAAAATAATTTACAATCACATTGATATTTTATTTTATTATTAAAATAATATAAATAGCCGAAAACGGGTGCATAAATTTATCAGAGGTGCATATACATACTTATGTAACTATTGCGGTTGTTTAATACCAATTTTATATTCATTTTTATATAAGTTGTAGCTACTAAACCTACAAAAATAGTTGCTAGGATCTCAAGATATATGTAAGTACAAAAATCGAATGTATACCATTAGTTTATCATCTTTTACTAATAAAATACGATGAAAAATAAAATTAGTAAGATAGTTTTCCGGCTCTATAGTACAAAGCAAAGCGGTGTTAGCGCAAAAGAACGTCGAGTTTAAAATATTTTGTTTTCGTCGTTAGCTAGATGCTCGATGCTCTATCTCTTTCGTTCTTTTGTTATTTAGTTCTGAATTATTTATATCTGCTTCGTTCTCTTGTTTTGAATTTTTGTGTTTGATGTGAAAATAATGCAACTATTACAAAAATTAATACTGATGAATTATTAAGTGCTGTTTTCTGTAGAAATTCATCCAAATACAAGGAAATCCATTATTAAAACAAAACAGCGGACGCAAAATGTTGAATCAAATTTCCTCGATGCCATTTCTGCGTTATGCTCGATTCCGCCGCTCCACTATGTGCTTATCCTTAATTGTTGAAATCGTTCGTTTTTTTTAAATGCTTATAACTTTGCGAAAAATTGACCAGTTTGGAAATTCGTGTTTTTAAAAGTATTGTATTAATGAAAATTTTAACTCGCATTTCTATAAATTCTAAATTTTTTTTATACACAATGTTAATTTCCAAAAACACTTACTGGTCGATTTTCATGAACATTTTATGTAAAAGACTATCATTCATTCCGCAACTTTTGATACTAGTCCAATAACGGGATTGTTTTTCCGATTTTTTAAATTTCTTGTTTGAGTTATATATGTATGTTGACACATATTTGAAAATACAAGACAAGAGTATTGAAAATACGAGACAAGTATTGGCAGCGTATATTCCTTGATGGAATATTTGTAAAATCATCAAATATTTACACAAACTAGAATAGCCCAGTGGTCGAAATCCGACCATCGACATTTTTGAATTTACTAATTTTAAAACTGGTTTGTTCATAAATTAAGAATGGGCCATAAATCAAAACAATGTGAACATGCTTTAATAATATTCCATAGGTTTTTGAAAAACTCGAATTTTAAACAAACATTTCCAAATCGGTAAATTTTTCGCAAAGATATGTTACCACTAACCGAAGGAATTTCAAACGAACAATACCTGGTCAGAACTCTTACGAATATCGAGAGTTGTCGCTTTGTTAGCGTACAGATTTCTGTAGAATGCCTACAGTGCACCACCGATCAAATCGTTCGCTGGATGATCGAGAACTTGAGCAAGACTAAACGTGTTGAAATGAAAACTCGGACCAACCGTTCGTACGCACACACGCATAGACACGTAAATTTATAAACACCTTCAAACACGGGGCGTGACTTGCACCCATAGATTCGCCGTGGTGCAATCAACCTATCGATTAAAGAAAAGAAAAAAAAAATCGATTTGAAAGTTGCCCTACCGAGCCTGCTCATCGGACATCCTGCTACGTAGTTTTAACCTATCACCTAAATCCGTCTGATAAGAGACTTATGCATCCGAAGACAACAAAAACGAATATATTGTATATTTTAAGCTCGTTAATTTTTTATAAAAATTAGATAGTTATGTGACAAAAAGCACATACATTCATATATACATACATTAAAATTTCCAACTTTGTACAAAATTTATAAAAATTCAAAAAATGTTCATCGAAATTTCAACTTTTTTCGTCTCGGCAGGAAGATTCACATCTAAATTTTATAAGGGTTGCCGGCTGTTTGAAAAGTTGAACCTATTTAAATAATACACGAGTTATATGAAATATTCAAATATGGGTGTCAAACGGTTCGTCTCGGCTAGAGAAGGTTCATATCTATATTTTGTATAGGGCTGCCACCTGTTTTAAAAGTCGAATTTAATTTAATTATACACAAGTTATATGGTATATAAAGATATTGGTGTCAAACGATTCGTTTCGCTGACGAGAAGGTGTTGAGCTAGATATGTTTTGAAGAGAAATTTTAGTAAATTATGATTAGTCAGCTAGCTATACTTTGAATAAGGTTGACAATTGTTTCAAAAGTAGAATATAATTAAATTATACACAAGTTATAAGAAATTATAAGATATGGGTGTCGAACCATTCGTTTCACTAGGAGAAAGTATCTTTTGGAAACCTGTTTGAAAATTCTAATTTAATTAAATATGTATAATGTGTGTATATGTGAGAGAAACCGAAATACGTTTTCTGGTTGCATGTGCAAAGAGCAATTAGTAAATAGTAAAAATCACATAGAATTCATATGAAAAAATGTGCGTAAGACCAATATTTCAAAATTTGTCAATAATGCACCAAATTTTTTATGTACCGAATTTTTTTTCAGTATTCCAAAAACTCAAATTAAATAGTTTGAAATTTTGTTGAATTTTTATAAATTTTCTACAAAGTTTAAAATTTTTATTTATACATAACGGGTTTTTCAATAGGGATGCTACAAAAGTAGACCGAACGATAAGAACCTAGTCATCTGTATAGTAAACTAGAATTCCCAAAGTCTGCACGGATAACTGACCTTATAGTGCCTAAATACTATAACTACCTAACCTCTGCAAGGCTATTCTTAGTCAACGCTACTCGTATTTGGAATCTACAAAGTTTAAAATTTTTATTTATACATAACGGGTTTTTCAATAGGGATGCTACAAAAGTAGACCGAACGATAAGAACCTAGTCATCTGTATAGTAAACTAGAATTCCCAAAGTCTGCACGGATAACTGACCTTATAGTGCCTAAATAGTATAACTACCTAACCTCTGCAAGGCTATTCTTAGTCAACGCTACTCGTATTTGGAATTCTATTCCAGCTTCTGTTCGCAGTAGTTTAAATAAAAGCAACTTTAAGAATGTTCATTATGAGTATTTTCGTTAATCTATCTTTAAATTTAATATAATTATCTATAGCATAATGATAAGTTTCGCTACCTAAGCACAAATGTATGTGTAATCTAGCTATATATGAATACTTATTGTTTTATATGTTAGTTTTAATATCTTCTGTTACTTTACTTTTACTTTAAAACTGTTGTACTATAAAAGATCATCTTAAATCTTATTGTACTAATAATTTTTTATCAATAAATGAAATTAAATGAAATGTACATATATCGAAAAATAAAAGAATACTCCATTTGACGATAGTTACAGCAAACGACGCCATATTTTCCCCCGCTCTTTTGACATTTCTCTTCAGTAAGGTTTGCCATTTCATCATGGAAAGATATACGATCCAACAACGAGTAGAAATTATTAAAATTTACTACCGAAATTCGGAGTCAATGGCCTCAACTTTAAGAGCGCTACGTCCAATTTATGGTCGCCGTCACAAGCCACACAGCGAATGTCACAATCAATTTATTGAAAACCAAGTTTGGTGAACGTGTTATCTCATGAAATGGCCCATTCAATTGGCCGCCTTGGTCGTGCGATTTGACGCCGTTAGACTATTTCCTGTGGGGCTACGTCAAGTCTATGGTCTATGCCAACAAGCCAGCGACGATTGATGAACTTCGTACGAATATCGAACGTGAAATTGCAGCAGTATCGGCCGATTTATGCTTGAAAACCGTCGAAAATTGGGTTCAGCATCTGGACTTCTACAAGCGTGCCCGTGGTGCCCATGCAAAAGAAATCGAGTTCCATACATAATGGCATCGAATGTACTTTCACAGGAATAAAGAATTTAATTCATATCCCAAACCGTTTTTGTTTTATTTAAAAAAAACCTTTGTAACGTACCTATTGAAACCCCCAGTACATATACATATATTTCATTATATAACAAACTATATATATATATATTTTTTTTATTTATTTATTCGTCTACCGATTTATTCTAAAAAATTAAACATTAGTTAAAGTATTTAAACAAATTTAACTTAAAGCTACTTATGTTTAAGTCATAACCGAACGCATTTTGTGATTGGTTCATTAAATCCATAATTAGTTGTATGTATGTTTTCTACGAACAAACGGTTACTTCTTAAATTACGTCATGGGGCCTGAAACTTAACTAGGTCAGCGATGAGCTCACAATTTATATTAGAGTTTATAAGATTATATACAAATACAATAGAAAAATATGTTCTTCTGTCTTCCAAGCTCTGTAAGCCGAGTAATTTGCGTCGGCCAATATAGTTTGGAAGACCATTAGGCCATGGTATACTACGCAAGGCCATTTTTGTAAATACCCTTTGGACCTTCTCAACTTTATTTGTATGTAGTTGATAGTACGGATTCCAAACTATGCAACAGTAGTCGAAGTTACTACGCACTAAGGATAAATAAAGAGCTTTGAGTGTCAACGGGTCAATAAAGTCGGTAGTATTCCTGCGTATGAAACCAATCATAGTGAAGGATTTCGAAACAACATAATCCACATGGGTTGAAAATGACAGTTTAGAATCGAAAACTATACCAAGATCCTTAATGGTGTTATTACGACACAATTTATGTCCATCTAATACATATTCAAAAACCACTGTATTGGACTTTTTAGCAAAAGTAACAATGCAACACTTTTTAACATTTAAATACAATTTATTTGATATACACCAATCAGAGAAATTGTTCAGATCGGTTTGGAGATTAACACAATCAGTAGTATTGTGGGACTTCATCCGCAAACATTAGGCAATCTGCGGTCCTGAATTGTTGTGGGAGATCATTTATTAATATTAAAAAGAGAAGTGGTCCAAGATGTGTACCTTGAGGGATACCTGACCAAGCATTTATTAATGCTTGCGATTTAAATGTGTCCATTTGAACGAGAAGTTTACGTCCCGTTAAAAAGCATGCAAAAAATTTCAAAAGATCACCTGTAATTCCAAAAATACGTAGCTTTTCCAAAAGAATGTTATGATCCATTTTGTCAAATGCCTTAGAGAAGTCAGTATAAATGACATCTAATTGGGATTGGCTTTCAAAGGCGTTAATAACACTGGTTTACAATATTAAACTTTTTGTCTGTTGCCGCGAATCCTGTGGTTGATATTGTTCACTCATCACTTGTTTTTGTCAAATCTACCCTCAAAATTTTTTGAGCAGTTCGAGTTACTTTGTTTTTGATTTCATCATTTATATTAATTTATATCATATATATTAATCGATAACAGGCATATTTTACTGTGTTAAAATTAGTTTCTCTAGTTTTTGCGTCATGAGTAATTCAAGGAGACGTTGTTTAAACAATCCAGATCATTTTTGCTATATATGCGGAGAATATGTGTTTAACAATAGTAGAAAAGTTATATCAGAGTTGGTGAAAAATACCTATTTTGAGTATTTTGGGATGCTCTTGGATAAAAATGAGAAGTCTTGGGCTCCCAATTGTGTTTGTAAATCGTGTGTGGAATATTTAAGATTATGGAAAAGTGGTAAAAGAAGTGCCTTTAAATTTGGAACACCGACCATTTGGCGAGAACCACAAAATCATCTCATAGGCTGTTATTTTTGTAGTGTGAACATAAACCGTTTAAACACTAAAAATCGAGCTAAATGGCAATACCCAAGTACTAGTTGTGTTCAACGTCCAGTGCAGCGTCCACCTCACTCTTCAAAGCTTAAAAATATATCTGAACCATTAGAGCAAGACATTGAAGGACCAAGCTCATCACAAAATGATCCTGATTTTGAAGCTATGTCTAATGAGCCAAAATGCTTTTCCCAAAATGAGTTAGATGATCTTGTAAGAGATTTAAATCTTTCTAAACAAGCTTCAGAATTGTTAGCATCAAGACTAAAAGAAAAAAATTTGCTATCCTCGGATACTAAAATAAGTTTTTATCGTGAAAGAGATACAGAATTACGGTGTTATTTTTCCGAAGAAGATGGCATTACCTTTTGTTCAGATATCAAAAAATTGTTGATAAAAATGGGCTTGAAGCAATACGAACCAAATGACTGGCGTTTATTCATTGACAGCTCAAAACGTAGCCTAAAATGTATTCTATTACATAATGGAAATAAATATGCTGGGGTACCTATTGCCCACAGTACAAAGTTAAAGGAGGAATTTGTAACATTTCGCTAGGCTTGAACAAAATAAAATACAATGACCATAAGTCGCTAATTTGTGTCGATTTAAAAATGGTCAACATTCTTCTCGGTCAACAAAGTGGTTACACCAAGTTTCCCTGTTTTATATGTCTTTGGGACAGTAGAGCTAAACAAGAACATTGAGTAAGAAAAAACTGGCCCTTGAGAGCAAATATGGAGCCTGGAAAGCACAATATAGTCCACAATTCATTAGTATCTCGTGACAAAATTATCCTTCCACCATTACACATAAAACTGGGCATCATGAAACAGTTTGTAAAATCACTAGATAAAAATGGGAACTGCTTTTCTTACATTTGCCAAAAATTTCCTCAGCTCACTATGGAAAAGATTAAAGCCGGTATCTTTGATGGCCCTCAAATTAGACAACTTACGAATGATACTCAATTTAGAAATTCTATGACTGAGTCAGAACTAAAGGCTTGGACAGCTTTCGTATCTGTGATGCAGAATTTTCTCGGAAATCGGAAATCTGAAAATTATGTTGAACTTGTAGAAGACCTTCTGCTACAATTAAGAAATATGGGATGCAATATGAGTATAAAAGTCCACTTTCTCCATAGTCAGAGCAGGGAGAGCGTATGCATCAAGACTTACGCGTCATGGAAGAGCGCTATCAGGGTTTCTGGGATACAAATATGATGTCTGACTATTGTTGGTCTCTAATACGTCATTTTCCAAAGTCGACACATCGGAGAAAAGCTTTAAAACGAAGTTTCTTAGAACTCAATGATTAATTGTTTCTTTAAATAAAGTTTTTCTTATTAAATACATGTTTTTTTCTGTCTAATACCTACATAGCTGAAACTCAGAAACTAGAGCTGATAAAAATATTCTAATTATATTTTTGAAAATAGCATATTATATGTAGTCAGCAACAGCTAAAATTTCTTCGGCAACAAATGTACTGTAAACTAGTGTAATTTTATTGGTGATTAAAGCTAAGTTTGTGCATGTCGATCTTAATGGAACAAACCCATGCTGGTGAGAAGATATAAATGATTGGACATGGTCGAACAGTTTGTTTTTGAGCACGTGATCGAATATTTTTGCAATATTACATTGTTTTACAATGGGCCTATAATTTATATACTGGTAAGATTGTGCAGAGCTTCCAAGAATCCAGAAAGATTCCTTTCCTTATGCATTTATTAAATAAATTTGCGATGGGAGTGGATAAAACTGGAGAGAGTAACTTAAAAAATATTGGAGCAAATCCTTCGTGATCGGCTTTCGAACTACTTTTAAGGCAAGATATGGCTAATTCAACATCACTAGGTAATATATTGAAGCCATCAATCTGATTCAATGGTAAGGGATTGAGTTCAATATTATTATTATAAGAATGGACTTCATATACTTGCTGAAAAAAATTAGCGAACAGATTACAAGAATCTGCTAAGTTATCAGATACAACACCTTCGTAGGATAAACTTGTTGGGAGTCCAGTGGTTTTACGCTTAGTGTTGATGTATTGCCAAAAACTTTTGGGATTACGTCTTAAATTTAATTCAACTCGAAACATGTATAGTTTATACAAAAATTTATGGAGACAGTCAAAGTCTTTCCTTAGGCGTGTGTAGTTTACTTGATCCGTTACTGTACCTGTATCTTTAAACTTTTTGTAGGCTTTATTTTTTAAATTTCTTAAATGACATACTAGTCTATAAATAAGCCATGGTGGTTTATTATTAGAAATAGATTTGCGCACTGGAACGAAGGTGGAAATTACAAAAGATAATTTCTGGAGCAGAAAGCTATAAGATAATTCTGGATTATCTAAATCATTTATAAAGGAGCAGTCGAAATTTTGCATGCAATTATTCATTCCCGTTACATCAGCATTATTATAATTATATTCATTGGTAGCAGTGTTTACTTTGTTATCAAATTCATAAAATTGAAACTCTATTCTTAGTGCTTTGTGATGAATACTGTTATTTAAGATTGGTGAAAAACACTCCTCACAAGATGCATTAAGTTCGGCGGATATGAAAACTAAATATAAAATTCGATTTAAATAATTAACAACAGAATTAATTTGGTTAAAATTATGCGAAAGGAGATTCTATAAACAATTAACGAATATTCAAAACACGGCAATGTGGTCAATTGTTTTATACACTGTATATACATACAAACGTATGTACATGCATTTGTAGAATTATTTTGAAATATTTCTATATTTTCAAGTGTCATCTACTTGTTTCATAATTAATAAAAGCGACTTCGGATATCTACATATGTATATAATACGTACGTATGTATGTACATATGTATATACCAGCCAAATATCATCCCCCATTTCATCCATGCACCCGAAATATGATACGTACTACTCAATTGAAATATCATACAGCGTTTTTGGTTGAAGTTGTTAGGCTTTAATCTGGAAACTATTTAGTCTTATCAAAATTGCTGAATTTTATTTTAGCAGCTTGATTAACTATAATATCTAAAATATGTATTCGAATTTGTGATGAATACGATCATCCCCATAAACCATTGATTAGAATAACGCACGTAGATCTTGATAACAATATGTTTTCTATTTTTGTATGTGATATAAGTATATGAATAGTACCTGAATTCTGAAGAAGCAAGTACAGTTCAAAACCATATGATAGCCAGAGTTTTCTGGCGATAAGCCGCTGAGAAGAGAAAAATTAAAAAAGTGTGTGAGTATTCTTGCTCAATGAACCGTCAAAAGTGAAGCAAGTAAGACTAAAAATAGTGATAACAAGAAAGAAATCAACAACAATAATTCGAAATACAAGATTTCATTGCTGCTACATTTGCGAGAGAGAGAAATTATAAACGAAAAACAATAAAACAGAGGTATACTCTTTAAATAGATGTTTTAACTAACAACACCCAGTGAGCGTTTAAATGTATGAGCGGGCGATATTATAATTAATTTTCTTTATACTGTGACAAACTTGTCCTGAAAAGAATTAAGTCAATTCATGAAACATTTACTTAAAATAAAATAACCAAATCGAATTCAGCGAATCTACCGTTCATTTGAGTTTTTTTTTAATTGCATATAGGACCTATGAGATTGCGAGAATTTGTCATTACTATAATCTTAAATCGATTCGATAACGAAACCTACTTTGGTTTATAGAAAAAATTTATTGGGATGCAGGCATACATATTTAGGTAAAATAAATGAATGATCCGTGCATCAAAATAAAGCCTTTGCTGAGTAAAAAGTCGATATTAACGTGATATTGATATTGGGTTTTTCACCTCTCGAGGGATAAGCATTACGAGAAATGCCGTTGTAAAATAATTTAAAATAATTGAATTTAAAAAATATAAAGATCTTTTCCCAAAGTAAAAAAGTGCAGAAACATATTTGAAAGTTTCAGGTCAAACATTTTTTTACGATAACTTAACTTCTTGAAATTGTGCCAAATTTTAGAAAAAAAATTTACCAAATTAAACAAAAACGTACGAAATTGTTTTCCAACTTTTCAATAAAAAATATTAAAAATGTATTTGTAAATTGGCTTTTAAATAAATATTTCTAAAAAAAAAGGGATTATAAATTTAATTTAGAACTAAAACTTACTAGGATCTTTTCCGGAGGAATTTCGAAGTTCGATTCAGCCGGTGTCCCAAATAGTTAATATACTCATAAAATATTTACACATGTGTGTATGTGAGTTATAGAAAGTTTGCTTTTATTATTATTATTTCATTCGGAAGATGTAATTGTACATGTAAAGAAAAAAAACTGTTCACAAATATCTAAACTTAATATGCAAATACGAAACTCGAAAAAATTTGTTTAACTTGGTTATCGAAGGTATTAAGATAATAAGCCCAAATAAATATTCAAATTTAAAGACTTGTCCAATTTGCTTTTAAATATTTGGAGAAGCTACTCCCAAAAAAAGTCAACCAATTCAACCTTTTCCTGACCTTCGTGATACCTTCTTTGTTCAACTTCGAAGTTCGAATGTGAAAGAAGAACAGAAGAAAAGGTCTCTGCATATTTATATTCATATGAAAAATGGGAAAACGGAGAAAATTCCTTGGAAGTTTTTATTCAGAATCGGAGTAGCATTTTTATTTTTTAGTTTTTATTAATCGGATTCATATATTAGCAAGTCGTAGGTTGTGGATTCAAATGCCGGTAGAGTATGAAAGAAATCTGATGAGGGGATGTGGTGATCTCCGAAATAGCTATCATTTCTACCAGTCCTGACTGTTGTGGTCTTTTTTCCTTATACTGGCCTTGAGCTCAAAAATTAATATTGTCGATTAATCGGACCCTTTATTTTTTCTAATCAATTTGTGGACTCATTTTTTGTCCTTTCGTCTTTGTGAAATGGGAAAATGAGAGTGACATTCTTTTGTTTTTGTTAGTCAGATTACAATCTAATCTACGTCTACGTTCTTTGTCAGGATGCTCACTGGGTTCACATCGATTCTCCCACTTTACATAGCGAATACGCCAACGCACTGGCCGGCCAGCAATTTAGCCTTGCTCATTGAGATTAACATTATTCCAAATACGTTATTTATTCGTTTAGTGAACGTCTCGCGATTATGTTGTGCACTGGCGGACGTTTTGAATTTACGGACTGGTAGCGCGTTATAAAGCAGCTAATAAAAAATCGAAAAGTGCTTTGATCGCTAAAGAAAAACCCGGGTGTTTTAAAAAACTTTCCGTTTTAAGAATTATGACTGCTGAAAGTGAAACAACGAACCACGCATCGGCAGTGGTGGATGGACGTGAAGGTAAAGATCCCAATAATGGCACCAATGATGATTGCACATTGGATGGTATATTGGTGCGTATCGGGCAATTCGGACGATTTCAACTCTTCAACTATGTGCTGCTCTGCATACCGATGGTCTTTAATGCATTCTTTTCCATTTCCTATGTATTTACGGCGAGTACGGTGGTGCACAGGTGGGCAATTGCGAATTTCTTGAGCTTTGCCAGTAATGGTAATATTAATTTGAAAACAAAAAACTTCGCAGATGTAATGTGACACAATGTGATAGTCCGGCAAGTGGCTTTGACGAGCCATGGCTCAATTACACTATACCCATGAAAGGCTCCAGCTACGAGCAGTGCACACGTTTTGTTACTAACAACAACGGTATGGATGTTTCGTTGAAATATACTAATCCCTCTAGTGAATTTTGTACCCCTGCATACTTTAATCAAAGTCTTACCGAGAATTGTGAGAATGATTTAAAGTTTCGCGATATTGAATATACCATTTCCAATGAGGTGAGCGTGGTTATTGTTTAGTTATTTTCGCACTTTTTCGATTTTAGAAAATTCTAGTTTTCCATCTTTTGTTCAAATATATGGATGTTGACAATGGTTGGCACTGTGAACAATATCGGGCAATTTGTGGGCATACCAGTGGGTGGATTCTTTGCGGATCGGTGAGTGTAATATTTTGGTTTTATTTATATTGACTCTTTTCTCACCGAGAATAGAATTGTACAATAAACTTGTTGATTATAGGAAATGAAAAATTATATATTTTTTTTAATGAATCATTCCACAAAGACCAACTTTTGTTGATTTTTATTTTATTTTAATATAATATCCACTAGTGAAGACTTTGTGGGAGACAATTAGGGAAGTTTATTTAAAATATTCCTCAATAACAATCAATCGGGGAATTTTACTATCTTAACATTTTTATTTTATTTTTAAAGACATTTTCAATAATTGCAAAGAGCTCACGAAAGTGACTATTAATGGCTTTTATAAATAAATCACGCAAAACTAATACTCTTAATGAAAATTGTAGTATATATTTGATTTTAAAATCACGGTCGGTGACTTATATAAAATAACGGATATAATAGGCAAAAATGTTGTTGTTTCTAAAACCAAATAAAAAAATAATAGTTTAAAATTTCATAATAATAGATCTAATGTGTACGTAGTTGGTTTTGATAATTGTTATCGATAATAATTTTAATGGTTAAGCCAAACCCTTGAACGTAAATATTTTTAGAAACCCATACTGGAGTTTAATAATCAAATAAAAATTCAGTTACTATATTTGATGAAAAACTCAATATTTTTGATTTTCAAAATGTTTACGAGTTTGCTTAAGCCTAACTGATCGGACTCAAATTTTACATTCTAAGCAAGTATTTAGAAAGGGAATAAAAAGCAAATCGAGACAACTTGAAATTTTCCGATATTGGTTTGGACACCCTTAATGTAATCAAGACAATGCTCAACGTGTTTCTAGTCGTATTTTAAGAAATTGTCTTAAAACATATGACAAGAGCTGAACTGATGAATTGTAAAATATTCTTAGTCCTTTCTTGTAGGAATTATTATATTAATAATTTCGGGCTTACAACGTATACATAGCTCGAAGGCCGAATATTATTAGAAAAAAGCTGCTCTTGATTTTTTTGTTTTGTTGAACCAGGGATAGATAGATAGATAGCTCTTAAGAAATTCTTGAAGAAATAAGTATACGAATATAAAAATTCGCCTTGATACTGATTTAAGAAATTTCGATAAAAAAAAATATTTTTTCTCCATAGCGAGATTCCATTTTTTTTAATTAGCTAAGGCTATTTATAAAATCAAACTTTGTTTTGATTTAATAGTAGCAATTCGGCACCATAACACGTGAAATTCCAGTATAAATAATCCCCATTTTAAACTATTTTGTTTTCCTTTATCCCACCCACAGCTTGGGTCGCCGCACAATGCTTGCAATTTGCGGTTTTCTCAGCGGCATTATGGGCATATTGCGCTCCATATCCAACAACTACTATATGTTCGTCGCTTTTGAATTCATAGACATGGCTGTTGGTAGTACACTTTATCCAACTGCCTTTCTGCTGGCCATCGAATTGGTGGGGCCAAAGCGACGTGCTGCCGCTGCTACCATCATCACAATATCTTATTCGCTCGGCGAGGCACTGCTGGGCGTTTTAGCAGAACAATTTCAAAATTGGCGTAATCTATTGCGCGTACTCTACACACCAGCACTTCTACAAATACTCCTACTTCTTATACTACCTGAGAGTGTACGCTGGCTATTAAGTCAGGGTAAGGAGGATGATGCTATGCGTTTGCTTAAACGTGCTGCTCGTATTAATAAGCGCGATATACCGGAAGAAGATCTAAAAGCTTTGGTGACAGAGAATAGAGCGAAGTTGGAGCGGGCGGACGAAAGCCACTATCCTATTGTGAAGGCTTTAAAATTGTTTCGTTGGCGTATATTGAATTGCTGTTTCTGCTGGTTTACACATACGCTGGTCGCATTGGGACTGAGTCTCACCTCGGTTACATTGGCTGGTAATAAATACAGGAACTTCCAGCTAAATGGTTTGATACAAGTGCCAGGAATGATATTGCCGGTGCTGATTATGGATCGAATTGGTCGACGCTACTCATTATGCGGCTCAATGTTAGTGTGTGCACTCTGTATGGGAATCACAGTATTGGTGGGGGGAAGTAAGAACGTATAATTTTCATTTAATATTTGTTTTTCAATATCTATCTATGTATGTTTGTAATATCTTTTACAGAAAGCGAAACTGCGGAATTGGTGTTATTTTTGATAGGAAAACTTGCAATTACATGTAGTTTTAATATTTTATATTTCTTCACCTCAGAAATTTTTCCCACTAATGTACGCAATAGTTTGCTATCATTTTGTTCAATGGTTGGACGCATAGGTTCGATGTTGGCGCCTCAAGCTCCGCTCTTGGTATGAAATTATAGTTTAATTTCGTATAAATATACATAATAAGTGCAGATATACATATACATATGTAAATTTTATGGTCGCCAATTTGTTTTACAGGCCAACGTCTACGAGTATGCACCTCAAATACTTTTTGCCTGCTTTGCTTTGGTTAGCGGTACGTTAACTTTAGTGTTTCCAGAAACAACTGATAAAGTGCTACCAACAACGTTACAAGATGCCGAACGCTTGGATGAGAAAAATCATAAAAATACTAAAAATGTTGTTGAAGACGCGTGATCGCGTGCTACCGTGTTTTCCTGTGTTAAAAATTTATCGAAATGTGCAACAACAAAAATGCGTGATTGTATGCTGGTTTTGTTTTTTTGTTTTTGTACAAAAAACTTATAAGAAATGTTGTTAAAAGTTTATTTAATATTAAGTTTAATTTAAGGTTTAAAACATGTTTAGATTATGTGGTAAAAAGTGAATAAAAAAAATCACAAATTGTTTAACCAATAGGGTAACGAACATGCAAACGATATTGAATGCATTTTGATTAGAGAAATGGAGTTGGGGATTATGGATATCCGAATAAAAGTTAAATAAACAAAAACGTTTGGTAAGCAATAAAGACGCACCAAGTGACCTCGTATGCAGCTTTCTTGTAGATCGCTAGTGAAATTTTTCGGGGAATAACTTTTTTTTAGAATATTCACTAGATATAAATATTTATGAGTCAACAGAATTAAATATTCCTCACAAACGTTGGAAGAATGTTGTTAAAGGGACAGTCCTTGGCCGGTTATACATCGTAAACCAATTTGTTAAGAGAACGCGACGCATAATTGTGAATTAGATATCTCGCTCATATGTATGTTTTTTTTGTTAAAAGTGGACAACTGTTTCCGATATTTTCAATTATATTTACCCAAAAATAATTTGCTTAGAATTAAGCCGCCGTAGATAATTCCAATTGTGGTACAACATCAAATCGCACACAACAAATTGTAGGAGAAGTTCGGCCAAACATCGAGATATATGTAGTTAGCGCTAAATTATTGTTGTTATATTATAAGAATGCCAAAAAACATCGGAAGTTTTACAATTTGGCTGTGATATTTTCATTCATCTATTTATTTTAATTGATATTTCGGAGTTTTAATATATTAAATTTTAATTAATTGCATTAGTTATTGTCCTTAACGTTAAAACTTCTTTAAATTTAAGTTACAAACTTGAAAAGCAGTTTTCCTATCTTTTTATTTATTAAGCACGTAGTGGCGACGTCACACTTAATAGCGATGTGGTTGGAGATAAGGATAATGAAAAAACAACCAATTTTCACACGGTTAGCGTGGCTGAAAGGTTGCGTGCTCGCCTAGCAACTACGTGTACAATGGTTCAAAGCCAGGTAAAGTCTAGAAAGAAAGAAGTCTGATGAGGAGATGTGGTGATCTTCGAAATAGCAGCTATCACTTCTACCACTTTGAAAAATTGTTGTTTTCTCATATTATTCCCTAATACAACCGTAGCCTCAATCTCTATAAATTATATTGTACATATATTTTTTACGTTAAGCCTTTTGGGGGTCACATTTGACAGCCTGCTCTCCTCTGCGTACACTACCGCAACCGCCAACAAAGTACAAGTCATCTAACCCCCCTCTCCCTCTGGTCCGACCCGACGAAACTGCACGTTTCCTAGGCCTCCACCTAGATGAGTTTGACGACAACGACCATAGGTGAATACGTTCTTCGCAGGGCTTGACTAGCCGCTACAACAACAACAACCTGCTTTCATATTCGGAAATGCAGCAAAATTTAATTTTGAATGAAAATTGTAAAAAAATTCATATGTACGTACTTATGGATAAAATTAAGTAATTATACATATATTGTGTAGACTTACCGAAATATTTAATTATAAAAGGGTTGATTAAAGATGCAAGTTGTGTTAATGAATAGTCGAATAATGGGGCAGTCAAAATTTTAAATGATTAAAAATTAAAAGATATAGATTTATGGATGTACATGCGAATTGATCTGATATTTCGTTATTGCTTATGTATGTCCTTACGTTGTTTTTAATTGATATATGCAATTGATAAAGTTGTTGATATACATATGTAACTTATTGTCGACCGGAACGCGTGAAAAACCTTGGACTTTCAATGACTAAAACCCACGATTGTTTACTTTGCTATCACACGGTGGGGCTGTACGTTTCAAAACTATTTGAAAGTTCTCGGTAACTACGTAATCATCTTTGAAAATCACGACCAAATTTAATTCAAACTCTGCAAAAGAATAGCAGACATCATCATGGAAGTTTAAAACAAAAGGCATCTCTCTCTACCTATTTTAAAATTCTTTGTTATTAATGTTGGGCATGTGAATAAACGCGGTAGTATCATATAAATCGGTATTTCTAGCTTTGGGCACACATTGCCATCAGCAATTTGTATTGTTTGTATTTCTGTGGCATCTTTGGAATAGCCCTCTGCGCAGCCACATGTCTCTACGCGCACCAATTGTAGGTCAATTGACTTTATAGCCACTTCTGTATGTTGCACTATTAACTGTGAGGAAAAAATTAAAATAATATATATAAATATTCTTCATCTTTAACTCTCTTTAGCATCTACACTCACCTGTCCAGTTAGCGGTCGTGTCACACAACACTCAGTTTGGTCTAGTTTCCCAGTTATTAGAAATCGTGGTATATTTATGCGTTCTTTCGCTGTTTTTTGCAAAGTTTCTGGACTAATACTGAAATTCACTTCCGTCGCGTCTAACCTTTTGCTATCCACCGGGGTTGGTTTATTTTGTATGCAGAATTGCTGTGTTTTTTGCAATGACTTAGCCAAAAAGCTACGTTTTACATCACAGCGCAGCTGATAATTAACATTGATAAATACGCCATGATATGTTTCGTAAAGCACCCGCGGTTCCTTATTGCATACCAACGGTAATTCAAAATGAAATTCCGAATTGCCAGAAGCCAATTTACCCGGCGCAGCTAATTCAAGTGATGTGTTAAGTAGTGTTATTGGTTTTACTGAATTATAAAAGGCATCAAAAAGTCCAACATTTTTTGTGCTTAACTGCAAATTTACAATGGCCTCTAGGGTGAGTATAATGCCATCATGCTTTGCATCCGTTGGGCAATTGAAATGTACGCACCCACGCAAAAGCTCCTTAAAAATTATATTCTATTGGAGACATTTGCAATATATCAATTTTTTCTAGTACTTACGCCTTCGTGATATATTTTATTTTCCTTAATTAATCGTATTTCAAAATTAATTGCACTCATACTGCAAGAGAATTTTTAAACCAAGCTAGAAGTATATAAATTTCGACCGATCACAAACATAATCAGCTGTTTTGGTTGGTGGGCTTTGTTTATAGTGGTACTCAAATTGTTTTGTTATTGGAGCTGCCCTGCAAAAATCTTGACTTGTAACTATAGGTTATATTACCGGAATAATTAACTCAACTAGTGGTCAGTTTTATTGTTACTTTTGTGTGGACATAGGGTATCAAATGGCCACTTCTCGTTGTTCCTTGTGCTTCACAGATAACACTAAACCCGAATTTTCTTTGATTTATACGTATGTGCCGAAGCATAAAGAGTATGAATTGCCCAAGAATGATATATTAAGATATTTGGCTTTGCGCAGGTCCGTTACTTTTTGCCATATCATTCTTGTGAATAGCCTTGTTATCATCATTTGCAGGAATGTGTGTATGTACAATCGATAACATATTTGCGATATGGTATGGCAATTTGCAAGCAGCTTATGGTTGCATTTCCGTCAACATAATAATTCGCTATATCAAATTATAGATTTCCAAAAGCATAACCCTGATTCATTTATTAATGTTTATTAACGAAAGAAGAAGCTATTAATTAACGAACATGATGAAAACAAAAAACCATACTTTATATTAGGGTATTTGGTATTTTCCTCAATATAAAAATAAATTTTGTTCGTGCATCGTACGAAAGAAACGCGCAACACCGTCATCAAAATAAAATTATAAAAAATCATCGGTAGTGTCTGAGAATTCTAATAACAAAGTTTGAAAACTTGATGACGGAATTTTGAAATTTGTTAAATTTTTGTGAATTTCGAAGGTTTTATATGGTTTATATTATAAAATGAGCTGTGATTTTATAAAAAATTATTTTAAATAAATTAGTAAACGAAATGGAACACAGTATTACATTGGATTTCGATGCTTTAGATATGGCCAATACTGTATATCGACATCTAACTTGAATCCAAGTCAGATTTTCGAAACAAAAAAGAATATTTGAGGATTTTATATACATAGAACGTGGAGGAAAATTTAAAAACAGATTGATTTTAAAAATGAAGTTTTTAAGAAATTTACGGTGTATCCATTGCACTAAAAAAATTCAAATTCGTAATTTCTCTTCACTTTTGTTAAAGTTTTACTATAAGTTTGGGGTTGTAGACAATAGGCCTGTTTCTTTGTACCCGCATTGCAAAAGAACGCTCCAACTCGGATAAAATCTCCATTAGTTACAAAAGCAACCCTTTCCACATCTTTCATGAAAAATCCGATTTGTTTAGTGAAATTTAAAAAAACGAATTAGGTCTTAAACTGAAATTTCAAATGTATTTCCTTTTGCGCTGATTCACAATAGCGCAGGCTTTTCACTTCCCAATACTACATTTCAGGTCGAATTGGCTTAACTCGCATATTTTTCCGAGTTAGTAGGCCCGTTCTTTTGTAACCTAGTTGCAAAAAACACTAGGTAGGATAAAAAATAGCATGTAAAACAACAACACGAACTCGGAAAAATATGCGAGTTGAGCCAACTCGGTTATAAGATATCCGACCTGAGATGTTGTGTTGTGAAGCAAAAAACCCGCTCTATTGTGAATGGGCTCTGGAAAAATACTTGGAAAATTTCAATCAACTGTCAAATCTTGTTTGTTTTATGGATACATAAACAAAACAAATAAAAATGGAACAAGGGTAAGAAAAATTTGCGCTTCGTATAGTTCACATAAAATTATGAATTAAAACATGTTTGTTATTTCACAATGCAAGAAAAAAGGCGCAAGAGATGATCATGTGAGAAAACAATTGAGTATTCAAGATGCTACCTCGCCCGGAAAGCGGAGTTGGCGCACCCGAAAAGAAAGAGGTTGGCCTACGCGAACGTGTTGGAAGACATGGTGTCAATGGCGATCACGATAGGTTCAAGAAATAAGTATATGTTTGAACAAATTATATTTATTAATCCACTTCCAGGACTTTGAAAGAATGCCGCTGTGCTTGGACAACAACAGCAGAACTGACGCCAGCCCGTGCTTTGCCCCCTATATGGAGGGGTTCATGTTGGTTACAGACCGTTTGAAACACTTTCGGCAAATGTGCTGTCTGGAAAAAATAGCTAACAGAAATTACTCTGTCTAGCAACAGCTTTTTAAAACGTAACAGTGAGTTTCAGTGAAAACCTTGTAGTGAATTTTTTGCAATGTTTTTGATGTAAATTCTTTGCGCTCGTTTTTATAAAATCCGTGTACATGCGGAAGAGCATCAACTTGACAATTTTTCAAAACACATCGGTAACATTTTGCTGTACAATGTACAAGGGTTTTATAAAAGCGAGCACGAAGCATTTACATCAAAAACATTGCAAAAACTTCACTAAAATGTTTTCACTGAAACTGGATTTTTTTTTTAATTTGCTTTTGGTTTGTTATTTTATTTGTAATGAGAATAAGAAGTGATCTGAATTGAATTTTATATGTGATACTCCTTGTGAATTTGTTTTAGTTTTATAGATTTTGAGTTGAATGAAATGCAATGAATTCTTGTAAATATTTTTATTAGTTAATTCAAAGATATAAATATATATGTATATGCAGTGAAATTTTTAATTAATATTTTGTTGTCTTAAATAATTAAAAAGGGTTTGCCTTCTGTCAAGGGCTGCGTCTTGGTTTCATTCTTCAAAACCTTCATCAAGTGCAAACGTATTTTCATCACTCACATCGTTGATATTTGCTAGTTGCCTAAATGCCACTGTATTGCTTACATACCAAATGTACATATACATGGATTTTTTGTGGTAATATACGCGTTCTACCACCACCAGATGTGGCAGGTACGCAGTTAAGACTCCGAATACTTCACTGAAAATAAAATAGCATTAAGTTTATGCATTTCTTTTGCACACATTTTGTTATTACTTGTTAGATATTCCACCGTTTGGCGTCTTAGCCTCATGTGCATTTTGAAATCTGCCTCACTAATTGCATCGAGTGTACCTTCAAAATTGGAGCTCTTCTCATGTACCTTGTTTTTCACTCTTCGAGTCTTTAGAAGAGTTGGAGCTTGCATAAATCGTTTCCAATGCTTCTTTAAAATTTCACTAAACAAATCATATGCTTAATGACAGATATTGCCAGTGTTGTGATGTAACTAAAAGGAAATTTTATCCGAGTTGGAGTGTTGTTTTGCAACTAGGTTACAAAAGAATGGGCCTAGTGTTGTTGCTTTACAAGCAATTCGTTATCCCACCTAGTTTTCTTTTGCAACTAGGTTGCAAAGAAACAGGCCTAATACTCAAAGCTTTTGTGAGAGAATAATTTGCTGTACTTCCCCCATAGCGCCACTGCTGCAGGGTAGGTATTTTCTGGTCTCTACTTAACAAAAATTAATAAATCAAAACCATTTTGTGTAAATGGTATTAAATAGCGACCTTGATATGTTATGTTTTACGATTTTTTTAAGCAGTGCGTACAAACTACAAAAACTTAAGACCCGTTCACATAGGACTTTTGCTTTGCTTTGCTTCAGAGTTTCGCTTTGACAGATAAGTTCAATACATGATGTTATATGAGTCCTGCTAAATACAAGGCGAGCAAAGTAGAGCAAAGCAAAGCGAAGCAAAATCATGGGCAACTCTCAACTTTTGTACGCTTTGGCAATCAGCTGTTATCATTTCCATTTTATTTTTATTTTGGCGTGCGTATACACACTACAGAGACTCGCGAATTTCAAACATTAGTAGCATAACTACTACTACTTCCATCATATCAGTAAAATTCATTTTTTTATTCTATCTTTAAACAAAACACTCTGAACAAATACAATCGCAACTCATAACAAACTAGCAGACCTTCTACGCCTCACGCTTTCTTGTTAAATTTCGAACTGTCAAGCAAAGCGAGGAAAGTTCTATGTAAGCGGCCCATTAATCTGGATGTAAGGTATTTTTGTTTGTTAACCTCTTATGAGTAAGAATTACATACGAAAATATGAAATTTAAATTGAAATGCTCAAAAACAGCAAGTGAATAATGAATGCATCACAAATTCAGTAAAACTTTGCTTTTTCATTACAACTTCAGAATGATAGTGAATACATTAAAAGAAAATGTATACTTTTGGATGCTGTTTATGATCAATTTTGGATACTTCGTGCGTTCCGCGATTAGTTTCTTACGGGCATCGGGTATAAAATGTCCACTTCATCTCTTCGCTTTTTTGGATGTATGAAAACGAATTCTCATAATTCTTTATTTTCCTCTAATACGCATGCTCTTCGTTGTGAATAAATACAAGTAAAAATCTTACCACATAGACGTCAAAATTCTGCCACAGCTGAGATCACCTGATGTAGCGACCCTCCTCATTCTTGTGTCATTCGTTAGCGTATTTCTATTTCTGACAGTTAATAATGGCCATTTGTGACATTTAATATCAGCCGCCACCATCTTCAATTTAGAAGCCTTTTACCTTGTATTCATTCACTATGATACTCTTTGTCCCAGAGAAATTATATTATTAATCAGGGCTGTTCTGCAATCCGATTCCTATCGGAGTCGGAATTGAATCCGATCGTAATTGCAAAATGGTGCTCTGTAATCCTATCGAATTTGAATTATCGGATTCAATGTTCGAATCCGATTGTCGGGTGTAATTGGTGTTCCGTATTCCGATATATCGGAAATTTTCGTTTGAATTAATCCGACAAGGTTTGTGGTAACGGAATCAATACGTTTTTTCAAATTCCCGTTGTTTAAAGAGTGGAAAACTATAAAATGCAAGTATAAGCCATCGTTTTCAATTAAATAAATTGTTTAATATTAATTCATTTATTAAGGGGAAAGCAAAGGAATACTGCTCAAAGCGCAACGTTGCTTGATTTTATGGAACGCAATCCAGACATAGCCAAAGGATACACCAAGGGCGACAGGGTTGAAATTGAGCAGCAGTGGAAAGAGTTGGCTTCCCTTTTAAATAGCCAAGGCCCAAGTAAGGACGTCAACGGCTGGAAAAAGGTAAACTTTTCTACTATTTTAATAGAAGTTCTTACATGGGAATTTGAAATTGTGTATCTATAACAGACATTTACTGATTGGAAGTGCGAGGTACGGAAGAAATTGGCGCATAACCGCAGAGAATCTTCTGCAACTGGTGGCGGAGCATTCAGTAAACATGCTCTCACAGAAGCTGAGGAAACCCTTGCTCGCATAACGGGCATGTACACAGTGGTGCAGGGTATACCCGGAACAACGTCTTTCGGATTGGATGAGACGATTGCTCTCGAGGTGGAAACGCTAGATTTTACGGAAGAAGAAATGATGCCTTCAACATCAACGGGAAGAAAACGTCCACAGATAGGCACACTGATTTCGTCGACACCGAAAAGAAAAAAAGAAATGTCGTTGCAGGTAATATCTAGTTTAGATTACTCATTTATTCAGCATAATATTTTATTTCATTTGAAGGACTGCCTTAAGGAGTCACTGGACACGCAAAAAACATTTAACGCAAAAGTTGAAGAGATTCTCGAGACATTGGTGGAATCTCGGCACCAAAACACCATGGTATTGGAACGTTTCTGCAACGCTGTAGAAAAAATAAGCGAAACGTTGGATGCCATAAAAGAAGAACTGCACCAACAAAATAATATGTAAATTTAGTTTTATATATTTTAGTGTTTAAGTATGTATATTGAACTGTTTCCTTTTCTTTTAAGTTTTGTAAATATTTATTTAAAGAATGATTTATTTTTGGTTTTAGGATAAGTTGTTATGTAATAGCTAAATCAGAAATACACCATAAGTGAAAAGCGTATGTTTTCAAATATTTTTATCATTATCATTTATATATTTATCATGGTTTTTTTTTATTCAGAAAGTTTTCAAGTATGCAGTTTAGTAGCCCATTGAATTTCTGTAAAATAAAAAGTGTCTTTCAATTATATTAAAACTACCGTTGATTTTTGATAATTTTGTTTTTCGAGGTTGTTGCGCTTTCTTTCATATATCGCGTTTTATTTTTGCAAAGTTTGTTTAAACTTTTATTTACATATCATTTCTGTTACATATCGAACTATATTTGAAACGAAAATAAATAAACAAACATAAGCTCCAACTAATATCACATTGAATTTTGCACGTACTCCATGAGTGCAGTTGGGCACGTGAACATTCAAAGCAAAGTATCTGTATTCGTATGCAATAGACCTTTACAAAAATTATTATTTTACAAAAATGCTCATGTCGAACAAACTCTATGGAAGAAAATACATAAGCTCGTCAAAAAAAGCTTAAAAAAAATTAGCACGTCAAATTTAATTTTAACCTCTCAAATTGTTTGCTATTTCATTTCTAGCACGAACCCCTTCATTAATTATTGATGATGCTATTTCATCATCTACATGATTTTCGCCGCCAATATTTTCAAAATCTATATTTTCTGCAAAGTTTTCTTCATCGATGTCAATGTTGTAGAATCTGCAAATGTTGTGAAGTGCACAACAAACATTTATAATTTTAACAACTTTTTGTGAACTATAGTGCAAGCAACCAATTAAGCAACGAAATCTAGATTTTAATACACCAATTGTTCGCTCAACTAGATTACGAGCAGAAGCGTGTACCATATTAAAGTTATGCTCTGTTGAAGATGGAATTGGATTCCTAAACGGAGTTATCAAAAATGGTTCTATACCATAACCACTGTCACCTAATAAATAAAAACATCGTTCGCCACCACGATGCTTTCCCAGAAAATATTGATATGCATTGCTGAGCTTCCAGATGAAAGAATCGTGGCTTGACCCGGGGTGCGTTGCGTCAACAGCTTGAATCCTCATGTTGTGGTCACAAATCTGTAAATTATATTTTATATAAATTGCTAAACGACTTAATACAAACATACTTACAATCATAGCATTTATGCTGAAATAACCCTTCCTGTTGTAATATGAAGAAGCGTCTGTCAATGGCTTTATCATTTCGATATGGGTCCCATCAATACAACCGATTACGCCAGGAATCCCATGTTTGTTGAAAAAGTTAGCTTTGCACTGGCGCCGTTCATTTTCTTCAACATTTAGCGTGATCCACTTGGGGCACAGTTTGCATTCGAGGACGTTCAGCACACTACCAATAACTTTCGAGACAGTGCTTCGACCTAAATTTATGTTCGCATCTTTCCCTACTGATCTCTGGTAGCCACCTTCTGCTAAGAACCTCAATGTTGTAGCCAATTGAAGAAGAGGCGGAATAGAATTTTTGTGTAGGTACTGTTCCACTTCATTTAATATTCTCAAAAATGCATGTTTATTGAGTCGATATTGAGCAATAAATCTAAAATAAAGATTAAACCATGTTATAATAAACCAAAATTATGAATAGTTTATAGCTTTAATTCATTAAACTTACAATGAATCTGAGAGACTTAGTGGATTGCTGTGGTCACGTAAAATTCTCCTTTTTATTTTTTCCTCTATATTTTGTTCTCTAGTTTCAATTGCAATCGCAGCCACAAACCAGTAGGACATTTTATTGCACTTTTTATTTAATTTGGTAATAACAAGCCGTTTTATCACTCACAAACTAAAAAATCGCAATTAAATACAAATATAAACAATGGCCGCGCACAAAACAATTGAATTTTGACAGTTCGAATCGGATTTGTGCCTTGTTCGAATTTATCGATTCCGATAGGATTGTCGAACACCCTTTTGATTCCGAGTCGGAAATTCAATCCGATGCGGAATTAAATCCGATCGGATTTCAGAACAGCCCTGAATATAAGTTCTCCGCTTTAAAGGCCCGTTCACATTGGACTTTTGCTTTGCTTTGCTTCAGAGTTTCGCTTTGACAGATAAGTTTGTGGGGATAGTCAAATCCAGTGTTTATTTTAGTAAAATTTAAAGTAAAATACAAATTACAAAGATCTTTAATTTAATTATGAAAAGCGCGAATTGGAATACAATGTTTAAACGTCGAGGTTTATTTAGCGAATGAATCTGCTCGCTGCAGATGTTGGTTCTTTTGTTTGGTAGTTGACACTTTTATATGTGCGTACGTATGTATGTATATATGTATGTATGGCAACTAGTTGATGAGTGCACTCGTTAGTTTGTTTGCTTTTTGCCGTTCGTAGTCTGGGTTGCCATCGACCCGTTCATACAGCACAGTTGCCACACTGCTCCCCCCAGACTTTACGTCCTAAAACGGACGGGGAGTCTTACTTTACGTCCGAGGCGGCCTTCCGCCGGTGATTCGAGAGCGGGTGTTTGTTCTGCTGGTGATGTGTTCAACTGGGCTGGCGTTTGTTGCGTCGGTATTGTTGGTGATCGCATATCCAATTGTGGCGACTCGATGAATGCTGGTTTCAGTCGGTCTATGGATACGTTAACGTTGCTCCTGTTCATCTTGATGGTGAAGTATTTCAAATTTTTCGATACTACCTGATATGGGCCGTCGTATGGTGGTTGGAATGCCGGTCTGACCTTATCATTTCGTACGAAAACGTACGTTGAATCCGTTAGTTTTTTTGGTTACGGATTTTGCCGAAGTGTCGTGATTTGCGGTTTGGATCGGACGTATGTCTTGCATGATGTCGGTTAGCTGCATCACAAAGTCGGATTGTGGGCGCGGGTTTTGAACTTGGTTGAAAAATTGACCCGGCAACCGAAATGTAGTGCCGTAAACAAGTTCTGCGGCCGTTGTGTTGATATCAGGTTTGAAAGCTGTGCGCAGCCCGAGCAAGACTATGGGCAACCAATTTATCCAGTCTTGGCGGTGATGACAAGTGATCGCTGTCTTGAGTGAGCGATGCCAGCGTTCTATGATGCCGTTTGATTGCGGATGGTACGCAGTAGTGCGCAAATGCGTTATACCCAGCGTGCGAGACAATTCGTTGAAGAGTTGCGATTCAAATTGTCTTCCCTGATCGGTTGTTATTCGTGCCGAGAAAACCAAACGTTGACGAGCTTCTTGGCAACCGTTTCTGCGGAAATGTCCCTGAGCGGAACTGCTTCCGGCCATCTTGTATATCTGTCTATAATGGTGAGACAGTACTGATACTCGTTCGATTGCGGAAGTGGGCCGATGAGGTCAATGTTGATATGTTCGAACCTGCATGATGGAAGAGCAATTTTTTGTAACGGTGCGCGAACGTGTTTGCTCACCTTGGACTGCTGACAGCTTAGACAACGTTGTACGGCTTCTGAGATATCTTTGCCCATGTTGGGCCAAACGAAGCGTGCCTTGATGAGCTTAGTAGTCGCTCGAACTCCTCCATGCGAAATGCAATGCATTTTTTGGATGACCGCTTGACGATGTTGATGTGGTATGAATGGCCTGACATCCGCTGTAGAGACGTCACAGTTCGGGACATTTTGTCTGGCCTTCAGCGATTCGATTATAGTCGATGATTGGTGTTTCCAACGCCTCGATGCGCGATAGTGTGTCCGCTGTCGTGTTTTCGACGCCGGCGACGTGGATAATATTCGTCGTAAATTGACTTATAAAGTCAAGCTGTCGCAACTGTCGCGGTGATGCTCGATCGTGCTTTTGCATAAATGCATATATCAACGGCTTGTGATCCGTACGTATCTCGAAGGGTCTTCCCTCCAACATTCCACGGAAGTGTTTAACGGCTAGGTACTATACCTTTGTTGTGCTTCGGACAGTTTGTGGCTAAAAAATGCCAAAGGCTGAAACTCGTCTCGTACGATTTGATGCAGAGCTGCCCCGATGGCTGTATCGCTTGCGTCTGTGCTAAGCGATATTTGAGCATTCGGCGCTGGATGAACTAGCAGGGTGGCGCTTGCTAGCGCATTTTTACATTCGTTGAAATGGTTTACGGTGTCTTCAGTCCATTTAATTCGCGTGGTATCGTTTTTCTCTGTTCCCAGGGATGAGTTGTACGAGCGGCATTTGATGATGTACTGCGTTTGGCAAAAAACGACGGTAAAAGTTTATCATTGCCAAAAATCGACGCAATTCTTTGGCGACTATGGGCAATGGAAAATTTTCGATGACTTCTACCTTTTCTGGCAACGGTTTGATACCTTGCGTCGTGACTACATGTCCCAGGAAGTTTATTTTCGACTGAGCAAATTCGCATTTAGCTAAGTCAATTGTTAGCTGGAACTGTCGGAGTCGTTCGAAGATTTGTCCCAGGTGTTGTTTGTGCTATTCGATTCCCTCAGACGCTACACAAACATCGTCGATGTATACAAAAACAAAATCGAAGCCTTGAAATACTGCGTGCATGAACCTTTGGAAAGTTTGTGCAGCATTGCACAAACCAAAAGTCATATGTGTGAATTCGAATAACCCGAACGGTGTGGTTATTGCCGGCTCGATGGGAATTTGGTGGTACGCTCGATTGAGGTCGATTTTACTGAACACGTCTTTGTTGTACAGAAAATGTGTGAAGTCTTGTATGGTAGCGATCTGGTACGGTTTGCGCATTAAGGGCACGATAGTCTCCACATGGTCGCCACTCGCCGTTCGACTTCCTAACTAAATGTAGCGGAGAAGCGTACGAGCTTTTCGAAGGACGACATATCCCGAGCCGGGATAAAAATTCAAATTCCTCTTTTGCCGCTTCCATTTTCTCTGGCGTGAGACGTCTTGGTCGCGCGAACACAGGTGGCCCTCGTGTTTCGATGCAATGGGTCACACCTGTATGACGTGCGGAAGCAGCTGATGCGTTGTGGTTCGTTATTTCTGCGTATTCTCGAAGTAGGCTTTCGATACCTTCGGGTTGAACGTGTGCCTTGATGGCGATCGATGATGCTAAGCTGCATATGGCTGATCGTGGAACAGTTGATTTGTCCGACAGAGTCGAGTTCGCAACATCGATGACTAAATTGAAATATTTAAGAAAGTCGATTCCGATTATGGCATACTTTGTTTCTGCTATAACAAAGTGCCATGTAAATTTTCGTTGGAGGCCAAGGTCTACTGTGCGGCGAGTTGTACCGTACGTTTTGATGGCGGTTCCATTAGCGGCATACAGGGGACTACTTCCAGTTTTGGATAGGCGACATGCCCGAGTTGGTGGAACAACCGAAACCTCCGCTCCCGTGTCTATCAAGAAGGATTGGTTTGTATTCCTATCTGCGATGAAGAATCGTTTATATTTTATGAATTCTGAAATTTTTACCTCGAGTTCACACTGCGACTTTTTGCTCGATGATGATTTAATGCCGGAACTTTCGAGCAAGAGAGTTTCGGCGAGCGCTAGTTTTTTGTTGAGTCTGGCTTTTTTGTTGAAAAATCGCATGGAAAACGGCATTTACGGGCTTGAGTTCCATATTCGCGGTGATACCAACACGTCGAGTTTTGTTGCACGCTGGCGGTTCGGTGGGGAGTGTTAGAACGATTGCCGTTGATTTGTGAACGCTCGCGCTGACGACTGCGATCCCGTAGTATGAGCCGGTAATGGCCAGTTGGTGTAACGGTGTGCTCGGGTGAGCTTGTAGCATGCCGGCGATAACGGCGCGTGCGGCTTCCGGTAGCTGTTTAAGCCAGTACTGCTGAATAACAGATTCGTCTTTCGTTGCATTCGTGCGCTGCATCTGGCTTAGTAAATGGCTGGGTTTACCATCGCTTGTCGTTGTATCCCAGTGAATTTATCGAGTCGTGCCATCGCTGAATCGCTAAACTTATTTATTATTGCATTTTTAAGTGTTGTATACGGCGCTGTGGTTGGTGGATTTCGCACCAATTCGAACACTTGGTCGAGAATGTAGTCATCGGCATGGGCGATAATGGCTGTGTACTTATCTTTTTCTTTGCGTACCCCAAAGCCATGTAACTCGAACCATGCGTCCACTTTGATAAACCACGATTCGATATTGTACTTAGAATTAAGTTTCGGAAACGGTAATTTACCGAACACCGCATTGATTTGCGGTATGTCGCTGTCTGCGCTAACGTTTGCGCTGGCTCTGCTGCCACCACCCGCAGCGCTGTCGTCGATAGCGACTTCTTCGGCATTCTTGTCGCTGTCTTCGTCGCTCATGATGCCGGCTTGTATGCGTTACAGTTGCCCGTTACTTATTGTCGCTCCCCTATAACGGATAACGGATTTTTGGTGGCGTGATATTTATTCGCGGTGTGTAGCTGTACCAAAAATTCTTTGTAGGCGCTCCACGAGACACGATTATGCCCACCAATTTTGCTCGAATTTCCCGTGGCTCTGAAACTCCACGAAATCGTTTGATTTTAATAGCTTGCAGGCTGGTGCAGCGGCACAGCGGCACCTGATGTTGATTGTGATTTGATTCGATGCTAGATTCGCTATCTCCTTTATTTTCGGGGTCACCAGTGTGGGGATAGTCAAATCCAGTGTTTATTTTAGTAAAATTTAAAGTAAAATACAAATTACAAAGATCTTTAATTTAATTATGAAAAGCGCGAATTGGAATACAATGTCAAAGAACATAAAATTACAAGAAGAGACAACACGTTACTTTTGCTTTACTCGTAGATCAACAGGGTAGCGCCTACACTTTCGACCACATGCGTAAATGATTGAATGAAAAGAGATGGGGCTACCCTGTTGATTAACGAGTAAAGCAAAAGTAACGTGTTGTCTCTTCTTATAGTTTTATGTTCTTTGACAATGTTTAAACGTCGAGATTTATTTAGCGAATGAATCTGCTCGCTGCAGATGTTGGTTCTTTTGTTTCGTAGTTGACACTTTTATATGTATGTGCGTACGTATGTATGTATATATGTATGTATGGCAACTAGTTGATGAGTGCACTCGTTAGTTTGTTTGCTTTTTGCCGTTCGTAGTCTGGGTTGCCATCGACCCGTTCATACAGCACAGTTGCCACAAGTTCAATACATGATGTTATATGAGTCCTGCTAAATACAAAGGCGAGAAAAGTAGAGCAAAGCAAAGCGAAGCAAAATTATGGGCAACTCTCAACTTTTGTACGCTTTGGCAATCAGCTGTTATCATTCCCATTTTATTTTTATTTCCGCGTGCGTATACACACTACAGACACTCGCGAATTTCAAACATTAGTAGCATAACTACTACTACTTCCATCATATCAGTAAAATTCATTTTTTTATTCTATCTTTAAACAAAATACTCTGAACAAACACAAATCCCAACTCATAACAAACTACTAACGCAGAAACTGTCAAAGCGTTCTATGTAGCTGACCTTCTACGCCTCACGCTTTGTTGTTAAAGTTCGAACTGCCAAGCAAAGCGCGTAAAGTTCTATGTAAACGGCCCTTAAGCGTTGTGCTCCACAGCAAACACTAAACTGAACTAAACAGTATGAAGTGGCCTTTTCTTATCGTTTGCAGGAATGTGTGAGTTTATAATCGATAACTTATTTTCTATATAGGTTGCATTTTTTGTAGGGTTTCGAAACAAAATATCGATATTTGCGAGCACTGCTGTTTTTCCAACATTCCTAATTAACTCAATAATTGAATGTTTTTGTTGTTTTAGACCGCTATTCGATTATATGCTTATTAAAGCTGGTCAACACCGTCAACAAAAACATTTCCCTTTATACCAGCGTCATCATGGAGAATTTAAATAGACTGTTTAAATCATATGAGACATGGGTGGCGGCCAATCCCGAGACTGTGTGCGACGTAGAAACCACAACAAAATGGATATCTTATTTCATTGCTGGTATGTAGATGCATATAAAATGGACGTAGTGTGAAACTAGCGTGATGAATATTTGTCTAGGTCGCATTTCCCAATCAAATGTTGTATCCGAGCTCGTATACACTTTATCTAATATATTGGTGCTCTACAATGACCGCATAATTGACAAGTCGCGGCACCATAGCCTTTTGCCGCTGGACTTCGACGCGAGTACAAGTGCAATAGCGCGTTGCAACAACAAAAAAGAGAAATTTGTCTACCGTATAAAGGTCATGTTAACTACGTTAGAGTATTGCGAAGTTTTCATAGAAATTTCGGCTAAACGCATATTCGGGGTTAGTGGTAAATGGTTATTCGTAGCGTTTGTACAATTCTTCAAAGCGACAGGGCGCTTTTTTATATTTAAATACTCGACAGAAAAATTAATCACAACACCAGCACTTCCTGCACTCAATCGTCGTGCCCTGATCAGGAAAGGAAAATCTGCCTTAAAAAATGGCATAATAGTTGACGAGCCACGAGCCAGAAATAATTTAATACAAAATGGATTCGGTGATAACAGTTTCACATTCCAGTTGAAACGTTCTGGTCGATTGATGCGCAAAGTGGAGGGCGCGCCGCCACTTCAATACCGCGATTTCAAGCTGACTGAAGAACAGCAAGGACCATATGATTACGACCCAGTGAACTACACATTGTTGCAAGCAGAGTATTTGTATATAGCCAAGCCTCTAATACATTTAGCCACTATTGGAGTATTTGGTGAAAAACGCTGGAAACAGTATGTAGTATCGCTAGCATTGGATTTGATCAGTATAAGTTTATATCATCAACATCGTCAGAACATGAACAAGGAGCAGAGATTGGAGTTGTCACGCCGGTGCATGAATTTGCTGTTATATTTGATGCGCTCACCCTTCTACGAGCGCTTCACTAGTTCACGACTAGATCGTGTGCTAGGTTTTGTAGCAGATAATATTCCGCTTGTTAAGATGGTAGCCGGACCGTTACGGGATTATATACCCTACTGGCAGAGTACTTACTTCTATTTGTGGTCCACATAATCATTCTAGGCGGCTGCTACGATTTTATTCGGTTATATTCTTGAGATGGCTTATATGTATATGCCGTATGTGTATTGTAAAATTTATTTTATTTTAATGTGGAGGTGGATATGTAGAGGAAATACGTGATAATAATTAAGAAATAAAATTGTAATTTTGTAAAAATCACAAGTGGACTGGTTTGCTGTTTTTATCGGGACACGGGAGGAAAAGCTTTTGCAGTTGTTCCTCTTATGGATTAAATCGCACATGGTTTAATCTTAATCAATTTGAAATCGTGAATTTGTATCAAACTGTTTTGTAAATATTTTAACTTAATTGCTTATAACTTTCACAATTATTATTCAGGAACTTATTATGATTTGCATTCGAACTATTTTTTTTTTTGAGAGTACGACTCTAATTCAACCAAGGCGAATTCATACAAGGTGATAGCCAAGATGGATCTATTGAAGGTGATAGCAAGATAAATAAAGCGAATCAGCTCTTGGGATGCTATCACCTTGCATAAATTCGCCTTTCCAAACCCGCTGGGTTGTTTTGTTTACACAAACAAAATACATAAGCAATACTGGGCTAATTCGGACTTTGACATTTCACACGCAAAATTACACAAACAAAATACACAGCCGATTCGCTTTATTTATCTTGCTATCACCTTCTATAGATCCATCTTGAATTCAACATACAAAAATTTTATTCTACAGAATAGAAGCGAATGAAAATTTCGACGGGGTCAAGGCGAATTCATATAAGGTGTAGTTATCATAGCAGCCAATTTTTTTTTTTTTATTCACCTACATGTATTTTGTTTTTGCTTTTGCGTGTGAGCCTTCAAAAACCGTAAAAGTAAAAACAAAATGTGTGTAAATTTTGAACAACTCTTACACAAAAGCAAAAACAAAATACAGGGAAATATTGTAGTTGTACTTATAACACCACTTCCGTGTCACTCTGACCCAACAAAGATCTGGTTATTGTAAAGAGTGGTTAAATTTTAAGGGCCGATGTTGAATGTGAACCACACCTAAACGTCAAGTTTTTTTCTGCATTTCATTTGACATTTCTCAATTTCAGACTAACTCAATATCTATTAACTCAGTATTTTTTTCCACACATAATTGAACCACACCGTATTATCATAATAAAAAGAAATTACAATAATTTCCAAAATAATTTGTGTTTTATTCAAAATCCACATCGGCCCTTAAAATTTAACCGCCCTTTAGCAGGCACAACGCTTACCTATTCAAAATCATTTCATTCATTCTTTGTATATTCCTCGCACTACATCAAAACACCTATTCCTATGTTCCCAAATTAGTTTCTCGATAAAGACCGTGGCAGAACCGATCTTGCAGGGTTTGAGTTACCACTACAACAACAACACAGCAAATTTCATCGCACATTTTCTTAATAAAAACTTCATTAACAAATATCCAAAATTATCTATAAATTCATGACTTCGGTCAGAGAATGTGGCCAACAAAGAGTAAAAGAAAATCATGCCGCTTTTTAATATGAATGACAATTTGAGATCGGCCATTTAAATGATTGCACTTTTTTCAGAGATCGAAATTAGGCTATATCTCAAAATCGATTATATGCACTTTTCTATGTTCTGGCTTCATATTTAGATGCAGCGTAAAATTTTACTGTAATGTCGGGGTTATTTTTTCGTTGATTAGAGGGACGTGAAGATTCCATATAAATCAGTTACCCTTCTCCAAAAAACAGGTTCTTTGAGCAGACCATGTTTATTACATATTTTTGGGGTCGCTGAATCCATATCTGAGGTCAGTTTGGCCCCATCACGTCAAGTGTTTTCATGAACTCAAAAAAAGAAAACGCCTCAAAGAATCTTTTTTAAGCTTCTTTTGATCAGACCATGTTTACGACACGATTTTGAGTAAACTGAATCAAAATATTGGATCAGTTTGGCGTCATCACGCCATTTCTTACATAACCTTAAATCAATGGCAAAAAAATCAAAAATAGATTCTTTGAGACGTTTTTTTAGATTCAGTGACCCCCTGGATCAGTCAAGCTGAGAAATTAAGTCTTCAGTCAAGTCTGGAGTTAACCGATACAGCTTCGGTAATTCTGTTGCATTCAAATAAAAAGGATTGTCCATATTCCGGAGTAAACTTCCATCCACCTCTATTAATATCATCAAATTTGTTGTCGTTTAGTTTTCGATAATCGACTAGCTAACGACAGCTGATTTGGCGATAGCGAACATCGTTTAAAAATGGTTAAAATATCGTTAAAACAAGTTCATGAATCGCTCTACTGTTTTTTTTGCGGTTACTCAAACCCTGCAAGATCGACTTAACTCATCTAGAGGGAGGCTCAAGAATCGCGGAGTTTTGACCGGATCGGACTAAAAAGAAAGGGGTAATAGATGAGACAAGGGAATAGGTGATTGGTATCAAAGAACATAAAACTATAAGAGACAACACGTTACTTTTGCTTTACTCGTTAATCAACAGGGTAGCCCCATCTCTTTTCATTCAATCATTTACGCATGTGGTCGAAAGTGTAGGCGCTACCCTGTTGATCTACGAGTAAAGCAAAAGTAACGTGTTGCCTCTTCTTGTAATTTTATGTTCTTTGTTGGTATCATGCGGAAGAAAAAATTCACATGCCAGACATACATTGAGTACGTCTCCTCTGGTATAGGGTGGGGGTTTAACCCCAATAACGGGATTTACAGGGCGAGAGTTGACGAAGATGGTGATTGTCTCTTGGCGAATGTCGTTTAAGACCACTCTGTACGCAGCGGGGTCCAGTAAGTTGGTGGTGTATGATCTCCTTCGTCCATGTGGTAAATAGGGTCACCGAGGACTTAGTAGGGGAAAGAGAGAGACTCCGACCAGTGAAGAAACAGCAAGGTCGGAGATAACCTTTCACCACCTATCCAGAATCAACCCCAACATACCCAACACATGTCCGGGATGTGGAGATTCTCCGCACGACACCAATCACCTATTCACATGACCCCTCAAACCCACTCATCTAATCCCCCTCTCCCTCTGGTCCACCCCTGTCGAAACTGCACGTTTCCTGGGCCTCCCCCTAGATGAGTTCGACGACAATGACCATGGGTGAATCCGCTCTTTACGGGTCGCGACTAGCCGCTACAACAACAACAACAACATAACCGTTCACCCTTGAGCACATGGCAACAATTGCATTCGTAGCTCTGCTATAATCGAACATTCGTATGCACAAGAAGCTATGCAAACTCACTCGGGTGGCTGTGGGAACTTCCGAGTTATAGGGGTTAAACAATACCGGGGAGAGGGCTTAACTTTGTGGTACCCCTTGTTTAATCGTTTTCGGTTTTGATGTTGAGTCTCTAAAATATACCGACTATCGACCACACAGGTAATTAGCAGTTTTCACGTCACTTCAGACCCTGTGGGAGAGTGGATGTCTTGACGTCTACCAGTAGCGTTACATAACTGACCATGTTAGGTCCCACGTCACTAAGAAAGTTGTCTCATAGTCTGCTTTTAGTGCAGTTGTTGTACTGTGCACCTTCCTGAAGCCAAGTTGAGGCTTAGCCGGGCCCAAACGGTTTGTAAAAGGACCGCATAGCTGCAAGCGTCTCCACCGCAGTTGAAAGAAGGGACATCGGTAGATACGATTCACCCTTTTCGGGCGGTTTCAATAGCGGTATCATCATCCAAGCCTTCCAGATCTCTGGAATAGTGAGGGCGGCTTTAGACTTGAATTGAAGATTTTTGTCAGATATAAAGGCTTTCGCCTTTCCGATGGCTACCGCAACCTCGCCGTAGGTGAAAGTAAGTGACGCTATGTTTTTGCAATTTGCCCAGCCTTCTGGTCACCTTTAGTTTAGTCACACCCACCGAAGGATTCAGTATGAACTACCGGCTAAAATAGCATCTCTTCAGGGCCGACGAAGCTCGTTACCGAACGCGATTTCCACTCTTTCGTCGCACTTCGCCGGGTTGGATAAGGACCAACGCTTACCCACCACTGCAGCAAATTAGCAGCACTTTAGATGCTCCTCACACTTTTTCCGTTTGTGTTAGTTTACCAGAGTCCGAATATCCGCGTTCAGATCCATAATGCGTGAATTTCGAGGATCGGGGGCGAAGGTGCTTACGCTCGTTGGATAGTGAGCCGCTTCCCCTGGAAAATTCGAACGAATTTCCGGCGATAGCATAATTGCCACGTTATGTTTTTTATCAGCTTGAAATTTCCTGACTTTCTATCCTGACATTCTAGAGTGGTATCCTTGTAGTCGATAACTTCTTCAATAAGACAATCCTCTTGGAGCGCAGCTATCAACAGACCATTTTTGGTGTCTGGTGTGGTTGTCCGCCTTGCTCACTGGGCAGATAGCTGCCAGGTGGAGATAGGCGTAGCGCAGGAGTAGGCGTATGCGGATGCAGAGCTCTGCAGTGGTTGTCACCCGTCCGGCTTATCCTGGCCTGACACACGAAACAGACAGTGTGGAGCACCAAGAACTTCTGGGTAGCCCTTACACTTGGGTGGGAGCAGGATGTGGTTGTTGAAGAGTTGGAGGGTGACGGCGTTGGTGAGTGCTTCTTAAGGCCGTAGAGGCTGTTGACGCTTCAGACTCCGAATAATACGAATAAGCATTCCCTATGGGTCTTAATTCCTGAGAATACCTTAAGATGTCTCCATCCCTCGCACGTATTACATCTTACCGAGGTGAAGTTTGGATGGATCCTTCCATATCAAACGCAGCTAAAATACGTTTCTGAACCAAGGTCGTTCGTTCCGGTGGAGACCACGATTTGTATCAAAGCGAGATTCTTCAACATCTCACTGATTTGTGTCTACGTCCCGACGGAAGAAAAGGACGATGTGATCAAAGATCACTAGAAAGAGTGCCTAGAACGCACTTCCGAGCGCTTCCAACGTCACGATATCAAATTGCTTGGCGGCTTCAGTGCCAGAGTGGGATCTTTGGTCACTCAGGGGAAAATTCAGTCTCCACGACGAAACCTATTTACCGCTATTAGTCTGAGGCTGAACAAATTTACCGGGCCCCGAAACTTGGTAGTCTATAGCACCATGTTTCAACATAGAAATATTCACCAGCCACGAGACTGTCTCCAGACCGAAAAACGCGAAGCCGAATCGATCCTGTTGCGATAGACGGAAGGCATGTTTCCAGTGTATTGGACGTACGTCCACTCTAAGGACTGAACATCGACTCGGAACATTATCTTGTCGCAGCAAAATTGCGCATACGCCTCTGCACAGTAAAAACCGCGCGTCTAAATACACAAGGAAGACTCAAAATCGGATAGCTGCTATCTCCAAAAGACAACTAATAACTCCGCCACTCGACACTCACACCTGCTCACTCAGCGTACTTCGCAACAAACCGGAATTCGCGAGCATTTCACTATCACTACGTACCGCCGCTGAGGAAGCGACCCCGAAGAAACAACTGGTACGATGATGAATACCTCACCGCTACGAAAAGTAAAGATGCCGTAAACTGTATGGGAACACTACCGGGAGTTGAGAAAGGAGGAGACACGTATTGTTCGCAGAAAGAAGTGGAAGGCCGAAATACGCGAAGGAAATTTTACCAAAAGGTGCGGCAACTTACTTACAAGAACGGTGACCCTCGAAGAAGTTCGAATAGCAATAATGCGGCTATGGAACAACTAAGTACCTCCTGTCATCAAATAAACAGTCAGCGCTCTCGCATCACTATCGACAACTACAATATCGAAAAAGTGAACGATTTTGTTAATCTGCGAACTAGCATTAACAACAACAGTAATGTCAGCCTCGAAATACAATGTAGTCTCTCTTGCAAACAAGAGCTAATTTGGGATAAGTA
Organism: Anomoia purmunda; assembly: GCA_951828415.1. Classification (NCBI taxonomy): domain Eukaryota; kingdom Metazoa; phylum Arthropoda; class Insecta; order Diptera; family Tephritidae; genus Anomoia; species Anomoia purmunda. The sequence goes on from OX639996.1 coordinate 92,943,388, forward strand.
GGCAACAAAATAGTCCAGTCTTGACAGTATTCAAGGCCTCCTCTATGTTGGAAAACTCAGGTGGAGAACTTCGCTTCACTTGGGGTCTCTATCTGGTGTCAGATAACAACTGTCGCGCTACGTGGGAAATCAATCAAACAATTATTGCAAACTATCTGCTACATGAACAAATTAAATGTCTAGCTCATTATTTAACCAATACCGCATAAATCCACGTATCAAGCTTTGTAAAAAAAATGGGGAATTTCAACTTCAATTCGAAGTACGTTGTTTTATAGGCGAGAAAATTTTAGTATAATAAAGTGCAAGTTCCAATTAGATGAAAATATCCGATGAGTTTTGATATTTGTTTTTTTTTTACGGTCACTCATTTTCTCCCATACAAAAAAATTATTCGAACGTGACGAAATTTTGAAGGAGCTATACTAAAACAAAAAAAAAACAAAAAAAAAAACGAATGAAGAATAGCAAAAACTGGTAAAAATGTCGTGTCCCTATTATTTTTCACGTAACTGTATGTATGATCTAAAAATATTTAATCCGAAAAAGTATTTCTTTTATAAACATCTTTCAAAAGCAAGGATTAACGATTAAATCATAATTTTGGTTGTAAACTGATAATTCTGTTGTAGTTTAAGAAAAGTTTTTAAAATATAGATGTTCATTATTTTCATCGTCAGTATGCAATAAAAAAACATTTTACGTTTATTTTTGTTGCAAAATTATATGCTTGTATTTCTCTTATAGATCTTTCCTCCTGCTTGGGCCTTTTTCTTTATTATAAACAGATAACAGATACTCAATTTTACAATGGGTATTCCTGCAGCTAAATATTTATTACATCTAGAACGATTTTTGTGTTCCTCAAAAATTACTTAAACCTAGCAAAAACTACAGTTGTGTTTGAGTGGTGTGTTTGTGATTATTTTGCTTTGCATGAATTGTGCTAGCGAGAATCTGCGAACGCAAGTCAACACTAAAATCACAAAATTTCATCCCACCTATAATTTTCCATTATTTTTCCAATGCATATTATTTATACATATATCGTAGATACTTTTTAATCTAATTTGTTTAGGCTTTACTATTTATTTATAGATAATATTTAGTTGTAATTTTAATATTCATTAAGCTCTCCGGGTACTTCTGGTTTCTTCTAGTAAAATCGTCTGGTCCTCAAAGTTGAACTTGTTTAATGGCCATAAGGCATTAAAAAAGTGACGGTTCAAAATATTTTTGGACTGCAGCTTAGAACCTATTTGTGGTTATTTTTAGGTATAGTATGTTACAAAAAAAAAAGGTGAATTGAAACTTGTTCTCATAGTTAACTAGAACGGATAATTATTGACTAAAAGGCGTCATATGTAAAAGTAATAGTACCAAAATACACATTCACACTCACATATCTGATAACAATGGCATAGGTTGCAGTGCATTCACACTCTGGTTAAAATTTCAAATTGAATCCAGGGCCCATGGCAAGTTGACGCTGATCAATGCCTGCATTCAGCACAAAACCGGTATTTGTAGCGCTTTTCTTGTTACCTGTTATAATACCAGATATTACTTTGCTATTGCCGGCAGCAGCACCTACCGCAGAGCTGGCACCGCCACCCGTATTGCCGACAATTATTTCGTCGCGACCCAACTGCTTGAATTGTGACCCACCGGATGGTGGTTTGGGTGATGAGATGAGTGCTTTGCGTGCACCCAACTCACTTTTCGCCGGCCATGTGGGGAACATAGACGGATCGATAGGCAACGGCAGCTCTGTGAAGTATCCATGATTCAGCGCCCCATCAGCAGTCAGTCTTTTCTTGGGATCGTAGGTGAGAAGACCCTGTAGCAACTCAATACCTATGTCGGTGGTTTTTTCGCCGAAACGTCGTCGTAAATTGGAAACCGGATAGTCAGCGAACTGAGAGTTTTGACTTAACATATTGCGGACGGCAGGTAAATCTTTGTAGCCGGCCCAAATGCGGTCGTTTGGTGTGCCGAGTTCCTGTAGACAATAAAACGGAGATAAGAAAGAGTAAGTATTTTACATGACATAAATATTCAATATTTTTCGTATGATATATTGTACAAAAATTAAAACATAATTGGGGGATTTACTGTCACATAACCTTAAAAATTTTATTGCGGAATTGCACAAAAAATATTGTATTTTTATTTCATGACGTTATGGCATCTTCTGATCCCCTAAATATGTATAATATTTCTAATAATATTATCATTGTTTTTTATATAAAATCTATAATCCTGGCTATCAATGAATCCATTGTTAATCGGATTTGCTACTATTGAATATATTTAAAGTAAGTTCATTCATAGTTAATCAAGCATTGATTGCATGGTGATTTTTTGTAATAATCGCAATACCAAGGCGAATTCATATAAGGTGGTGTTGAGGAAGCAGCTGAGTGAATTCGCTTGCTAGGTTGAATGTCAAAACTATGTGTTTGTTGTAATTCTTAGCGATTCTCACTGTAATTGTGCGTACAATTTGTTAATGAACATTTTTGTTGCTGTACGCTCTACACCACCTGGTATGAATTCGTTATATGAAAAAGCGACTAAGGCCAAAATTAAAAAAAAAAAAACAATTTCAAAAATTAATTTCAATTTTCTGCCACTTCAGACTTGTATATTAATATTCTAAAATTAAACTTTATACCCACAATTTTTCTAAAAATTCTGATTAAGAACTTTGAAAATTTAATGACTATTTGTTCAATATTTATAAATTTTGTACGAAGTTTTAAATTAAGCTTTTTGTTCTAGACCGAAATATATTTGTATTAACTATTATAGAAAAAATGCATCATGGAAAACATTGTGAATATTATAGAAAAATCCCGACGTGATCATTTGTTTGAGTCATCGATTATGCTACGTTGAAACTACGATGGATTCGGAGATAGTTTTTTCGTAGACTTCACGAAAATTACGATGGATTCAGTGATAGCCGCTAAATTATAATAGAAAACGATTTTTCGCTTTGGTGTAATAAAAGAATCATACCTTAAAAATTTTGTTCAGCTCATCTGTTTCCGTTTTGCCCGGAAAAAGTGGGGCCATTTGTAGGAACTCGCCAAAAATGCATCCCACCGACCAAATGTCAATGGGAGTTGAGTATTCTGGTGAACACAGCAGCAATTCGGGAGCACGATACCATAGTGTTACAACTAATGATGTATACTTTTTCAATGGGGAACCGTATTCACGTGCCAACCCAAAGTCCCCCACTTTCAATATACCTTTGTGTGAGAGCAACAAATTCGAGGTTTTTAAATCGCGATGCAGAATCCAATTGTCATGTAAATGACCGACCGCACGCAATAACTGTTGTGTCAGGCATTTCACTTCACCAGGAAGGAAAAATTGCTTGCGTGCCTTCATGGTTTCCATAAGGGATTTTAGGTCGTGCTCCACATAATCCATAACAATAAAAATTTTATCCATATTTGAACCAACTACTATCTCGCGCACTGTCACTATATTCGGGTGTTGGCCCTTTAGCAATGTGTTAATTTCGCGCAACGACGTTATTGGAAAGCCCTCTTTTTCCTTTTCCATTTTCAATCGTTTTAATGCCACAATCTCGTTGGTACGTTTGTCCTTTGCGCGGTACACCACACCATAAGTGCCCTCTTCAATACGATTCAGACATTGGAACTCCTCGACGGAGCGGCAGCCCTGTATTCCCGGGAAGTAATCGGGCAGTGGTGCACCTTTTTCGTCGCAAGCAGGTGAATCGGTGCGACTACTACCTTCTAAACGTCGTCGAGTACTTGCGGCGTGTGCTTCTGCTTCCGACTTGTGCGCCAACTTCATGTCACGCTCCTCTGAACGTGAACGTGAACGCGTTCGTGACTTTGATCGCGAACGTGAACCTGATGAACATGAATGCGAGTGTGACGACAATGAATGCGAATCAAAATGCGAGTACGAGGGGGAGCGGGAACGTGAACGCGTTGTATGTCGGCGCGAGGATCCACGTGAGCCTGAATGTGACCGCGAGCGAGAATGTGTGCTCTTATTAAGTGGCGTAGGTGAATGCGAGGGAGAGTGCGAGTGTGAGTGGGCGGATCGGGTATGCGAACGTGATGAACGGTGTTCGCCTTTTTCTACATCTTCGTCTTCGATATGCTTTTTACTCTTCTTTTTCTTATGCTTCTTTGCGCGTTGTGAATGCCGTGGGGATTTGGAAAGTTCGCCAACGGAAAATGGGCTTTCGGGTAGATCCACGTCATCGTCGTCTTCTTGATCGTCATTGTCGTCTTCGCCTTGGTTTTCAGCACCGTTATGGGCTTTTCGCGTACGATGTTTCTTTTTCTTCTTCTTTTTCTCCACTTTACTGCGTTTGCGGTGATGTTTTTCATAACGCTCGCCACCATCCTCCTCCTCCGAATGACTGTCGCTGTCACTTTCACTATCACCACTCCCACTTTCCGATTCCAACTGTTCACTTTCGTTGTCATCCTCTTCATCGTCCTCCTCCTCGTCATCACTATCTATTGCCTCTCCCTCTTCTTCCTCGTCACTGCGCTGCTTTATGGCCACCGCTTTCTTTGATCGTTTTCGTTTTAAATCTACGTCAGTTACATCTTCCAGTTTCTTACGTTTCATAACGTTTAAACCTGCCGTGACAGAAGCTGCCACCGCACTCGGGCTCAACGCGCTACGAGCGCGGCGTCGTGCCTCCAGTTCCTCCCGAGCCATTTCCTTTCGCTTCTCCTTTTCGCGTTCGACGGCAAGTATTTTATCTCGACGTGATATCATTTCTGGATCATCGGGTGTTTTCCGTCGCTCAGAGCGCTCTATGCGTTCCACTGTTACCACTGTTTCTGATTGCACTACCTCACGTTCCTTATTGCGGCGCTTATGCTTGCGCCGTTGGCGATGCCCCTCCCCTTCTTCTGTGAGCGCGCCATCAAGTTCAACCAGCTCCGGACTATCAAGCACTTCTATTACGGATTCGCGCGCCTTTTCACGTTTCTGACGATGACGTTCACTGCGTTCGTTGCGCTCACCATCGCTGTACCTTTGCCCACGCACTGTTGACGATGACTCATAGCTTTCCGTCAACTCAATTATATTGCCGCTACTTCCCTTTACATATTTATGTCGTTTGCTAAGCAAACGAGAACGCAAGTCTTGTTCAATACTTTCCGAGTCGTTCTGTGTGTCATATTTGAACTTGCGACGTTCCCGCTGTAGCTCATAGCTAACTTCGTTGTACTCCATATGCGAGTGTTTCCCAACACCTCCACCGCCGTAATGTTGCTGCTGCTGTTGTTGATGTCGATTATTGAAATAATCAAGGCCACTGTGATGGTAACCGCCGACGCCGGCGCTACCACCACCAGAACCGCGCTCATAGTAGTCCTGTCGTTGCCGCTGCATATGTGGATGCTGATATTGTTGATGATAACCACCACTGCTACCGCCACTATTTCGCCGCAGCTCATTATTGTGCGGCTCATAGTGTTTCGCGTAACGACGTTCGCTGTTCGATATCATATCTCTATTAGCGCCGTCATCGCGCTCATAGCCGCTGCCACGTTGATGATAACGTACCATGTCATCACGCTCTTCCCCGCCTCTTCGATGGTCACGACTTCGCTCCAAATCATTTGGACGTGTGCCTCCTCCGCGATCATTGCGCATTTCTCGCTCTCTTCCATGCGGCTCTCTAGTGTCTCGTTCGCGTTGATCTCGTTCCTTTTCGACACGTTCACGCACAACTGCACGTTCTCTATCGCTGCGATGTTTCTTCTCTTTGGAATGTTTCTTCTCTTTTGATGACTTCTCTTTGCGCCTCGACCCAGTAGAATCACGCGAGTGCAACACGTTCGCTTGTGGGGGTTTGATATCCAATGAATCCGCATCTTCCTCGCCGCTAATTAATATTAATTATGATTAAAATATATAAAATTTATAAAACTTGGGAAGAAAATAGATATTTGATTTGCTTGATTGTGATATTTAATGTGTTTGTATCACAATAAAGTTATTGTGAAATTTTGCAAAGTAGTTAAATTAAATATGTATGTACATATGTATGTAAATTAATGGGTAATAAATTGCTTCAAAATGCTTTCTTGTATTCTTTTATATAATCCACTCGCGAGAATTTTCATTAACAAGTGTCACTTTAATGCCAGTGTGCATTGATATTCCGCCAAAGTAGTGCGTACCGCTCTAGTTCCGTTTGGAGTCCAGTATGAAAGTTGCAAACGTATTTGGCGCTTTGCAATGACCAGTCATTACACATTATTTCTTTATTTTGTTTTTTTTTTAATACTATAATTTCTGTTTCTCAAACTTACATTCATACAAAATTCAACGAAAATTTTAAGCTCGCCTTGATGTCAATTTACTTTTCTGTTTTGGTCAGCGTGAGATTGTTTTAAGGAGCTTGCTTTGCTGTCTAGACAAATTAGATTAAAATATTCAAGATCAAAGTATAGTAAGTAGTTTCTTCTCTTTATTTTATTATAGATAAATGTATTTATAAGAAGTTTTATTACGAACAATTTTACTTCAGTAACAAAATTAACCCGATTAAAATATTTAAAATCCGTTATACCGCCGGCAGAATGAGTACTTTGGGTCCGTGCGGGGGAAATGTATGAAACCGACATTTGAGTAGATTTCTGCATTTGCTGGAAATAGCAAAGTCCTACTCGGATTTATATCCGGCCAAGGAGTGTCACTCCAGCAACATTCCCCATAACAATAACAGCACGGTTCACAACTCTTCACTTTTGTTGCATGCCAAGTCAGCAACAATAATATATGCAATGAATCCGAACAAGCTGTTTTCTAGCTGATCGAAATGAGCCGACGTGTTTACACCGAAGCTCTCATTGTGACCCCTCTACGTTTTATACGCCATGTTAGTCACGGACGCACAAGCACCCATTCTTTTGGCGTTATTATAGAAAACGCGAATAAGTTTGTGTTTCATCGAAAATCTAATATTTTATAATCGGCCATTTTCCGAATATCTAAGGATTTCAAATCACCAAATGCAAAACTTTAAACATTTTGCTTAAAGATCTTCGAAAAGATTTTCGAAATCGAGTTGATATCAAATTTTTCGAATTACGCAACACCACTGTATATGAACATTTTGTACATTACAGTTTTTACAAAATAAATTTTAGTATATAATAAAAAATTCTTTAAAACGGCGTTGTTTTAAGTACAACATAAATCCATATTTTAATAGAACTCTTACCATCGTTATTTCAAAAATGGATCACTATTTAAGGTGTATTTCATATTTAAAAACAAATTTTAAAAAAAACACAATAGCATCGGTGAGTTCTGAACCCGTACTTGTCCAAAATCAGCGTTCCGATAAAATCAATAAAAACCTTTTAACGTTGACACTACTTGATACTAGACTATCGGCAAGAACAATCAGCTGTGCTACAAATGTTAAACAAACTTGCTATCTTCCTTTAGAATGTCAAATTTTGAACTTATACGGTTTTCGAACTCACCGATTCAGTTAGTAAATAAAATTAATGAATTCAAAATAATTTAAAAGAGCTTTAGGAAATGTACAGTTAGACCAAAGACTTATTTCCAAAAAAAAAAAATCATACTCAATAGCTATGTATATATCTATTATATATTCTTTTTGTTCCATTTTTTCCGGGTAATCTTTGGAACTACAAAACCGATTCTGAAAACAATTTCACATACAAAGGTAGGGACTATCCCGAGTGTCTACAAAAATATCGGAGATATACAGTGACTCAAACTCTCAATGTTTTTCATGATACAACTTTTTTCGTTAATTTTTCTATAAAACCATAGACCAAAATTTAAAAACATTGTTAAAAATCAACAGAAATTATTAGCGCCTTACTTTGCATATTATTACGCTAAAATTTATTGAACTACAAAACTGATACCTACAAGTTTTCTAAAAAGTTTCAAATTTTGATGAACATTTATTGAAACTCCGATTTCTATGACTTTTGTTTTATAACAAACTTCATTTTTATAAAAAAATTAACGAAAATATTTATCATGAAAAACATTACCAATATTATTTAAAAAAATCGCCATTTGAGTCATCGTATACACGTGAAAAAGTGATTCTGAGATCACTGAAATCGATACTTTCCGATCTAAGTGAACTGATATGCTACAATATGGTCATCAATTAAGTTATTTAAAGAAGTTGGAAAAATAAGTTTCTATATAATCAATTTCACAGCAGAGTAGTTTGATTTTTTTCTCATTTTGAAAAATTCTCCTGTGTACAAAACAAACAAAATAAATGCGATTATTGTATTTGGGCGACTGATACTACCTGTTCTACGTGCCTTGCTCCAGGCAGAGCTACTGGGATTTTTATTCCACGATGCCTACTCATATCGTCTGTGGCAGTAAGGACTAGCAACTACTTTCGGGTTTGAGTGCTTTAAATAATCATTTTAAATGTAGTTTGGTTTTCCAAATGATGGATTTAAGTTAAATTCAATCTTTCTATGTTCAGTCTTGAAAATTTGGTAGTAATTTTTTATTAGTATTTTTAATTGTTTTATACCATTTCTTAATTATACTTTAGTTGATGTTGTTGTTGTTGTAACAGCATAAAGAATTCCCCATAAAATTTTCGGGAATGCTGCTGAATTGACAGTCCTTGGCCGGATATAGATCCGGGTCGTTCCGGTATCGTAGAACCGACTGTCGTGGGAACTTTAGTTGATATTCCCTATCGGTTAAAATTTACTGATGAATTTTTATTGGACCAGAGACCGTTTGTTAATACTTTCGATACATTGGACTATGAGTAGAATTTGAGATCTACGAAACAGTAAATTTTTCCTGGCATCACTAGGGATTCAGGGCTGCAAACTACTCCAAAAATGGATGCGAGTTCGGTTCAGTGGTTCGAACAATTGCGACAAAAACCAGTGTTCGCTTCGGTTCAAATGGTTCATTTTCTTATGCTAGTTCATACACATCAAATCTAAATATATGTATGTAATGTTTATCAGACCGATTTTTTTTTGAAATTTTGTATGTATGTATATTTGGTAGGTATGTGGATAGGTCATAAAGTATATTTTTGTCTTGTGAGAGGGTTGATAACTGTTTGAAAAGCTAAATTGAATTAAAATACAAAGAAGTTGCATGAAATATTAAAATATAAAATACGGCAGGTTTAATATTGCAACAAAGTAACAACCATAACTTAGCGAGAAGAAGTACTACTACAACAAAATGTGATTGTGTTGTTGTACCCATCTATGATAAATAAACAAACATAAGCAGGACGTGTACCGAGGTTTTCTAGTTTTTTTTTCTTTTTCTAAAAGCATATTTCAAAAGTCAACGGCAATTATCAGCCCCTAGTAGCTAGGGAATAACAACATAATATGAGTGCAGTATTTCCTCCAGTTTTGACAATTTTTGTTTTTTAGCTATTTAAAATAAGAACGGTTTGGTTCGAAGCGAGTTGGTTTGCAGCCCTGCTTTCAACTAACCGAATGTAGCTTAACCTAACTTTTATTCGTTAGAATCTCTTGATTTTACATCTCATTTAGTGTAGGTTAGTAAACTTTAAAATTACGTGATAAAAATATAAAAAAATGTGTACGATTTGTTGACCTATCTCGAATGCTTTAACAATTTCTTCAGAGCTTCCCACGGATCATGAAAAAAATTGTAAACACGAGAAATTCAGAAAGAAATATTATGATCCATTGTGCCCTCCGTTTTTTATAATGCCTCGCTCTAGCTCCATGGCTCTTAGGAAGTCTAAGATGATGGTTGGTAACAAGCGTACGAGTTCCTGCTCGGGGCTATGTGAGCCTAAATACCTCTGCCTCTACCTCCGAGACCGAGTCACAGAAGCGACACAACTCGTTCGTCCACATTCCGAGTCTATGTAGATGGCTTAGCAGTCTGGAGTACCTATTAAAAGCCTGTAAGTATCCCCATGTTATTTTTAGAGATGTCGATAAACTGTTTCGATTGTTTACTATTATATTCTCAGGCTAATTCAAATAAGTTGGGGTTACTAGAAAAAAATTCAAATTTACATGTATTTTGTTTTTCGCAATTGACTCCTATCAAAAAATCATACATTGATTCCAACAAGTTTGCGCCTTCCCGCGGCTAATTGACAGATATAATTATCAGTTAACAAGAATATGAGAAAAATTAGATTGAATAGTTCCCAACATTTCTGTGAGAAATGTGTTTTAATTTTGCTAAATTGTAAAAATGATTTATATTTGAGGATTTATTTCTAAAGAAATCAACAAATTGCTAACAAAAAAATTAGCCCTTTGTGGCTTATATCTAAAAAAAAAAACTTGATCACTTGTAGGTGAGAAATGTCAATTTGGCAGAAAATTATATTTCAAAGTTTTCTATAAATCTCACTATTTTGATGTTCCGCTCACGAATCATCAAATGTTTAGCCAAAATATAAATGTTCGTTCGTAAACGCAGTATTTAATTCAATAAGTTGGCATTTCAACCAATTTCTGCAGTCATTGCAGTAAATATTTTACTGCTGCGAGAAGCCGAAATCAAAATGGCAGAGTGAGTAATTGAACACAATATTCTAAGTTTCTTGGTTATTAATTTCACGTTAATTAAAAAGTCCATTTTCTATAACGATTATGCAGTAGAATCCACAAGATTCGACAAGAATGCAGGTGGACCCGTGACAATACGGGAGCTTTGCTTGGTGCGACATCTTAATGTACACAAGTATGTGCATGCTCGCAAGAATTAAAATTTATAGCAAAAGATATATGAAATTATTAAATATGAAACGCACCTTAACTAGTGTATCCGCAGCCATAAAATATACGGTGCTTCCATGCCATTCTGCCATCAGCAAAAGACATCCACTTAATACAAATTAAATTACTAATTGAAATTATATATATATAAGCGCGTATACATCTTGTTTGCGTATTGTGTTGTTCTCTTCTCATTCGACTCAACAATATGTAGGTCTGGTATACTTACACAAGCAAGACATCTCCTTTAAAATAGATTAATATATGAACATAATTACGTTGAGCTTATTAAATGCTTCTACATATTATGTATTACTCGCTCACACTTACCTTGATTATTTTTATTTATCTCACGAAGCTCCTTAAACAATTTATTCAAGCAAAGTGTACAAGCCACACAAAAAGTAAATCGACATCAGCAGCGTATACCTATAGACTCAATTTAAAAATGGAAGAAAGAGTGAAAATAGAAATATGTCTTTTTTGTATAGAGAAAAGAAATCACTGAAAAATGTTGCGTTAAATGTAAATACTTTTTTTTACCAAAAAATTAATTTACCACACCAATAAGCCTGTTGTCCATCTCAAATTTGACGTATATTAGATTTTTGAAGTGTATCGAGGTAGCGCAAAGTTGTTATTTTCAGCAGCAATAAAAGGGAGAAGAGTTGGACGACTAGTAGCCAAACTAACACTAAAATCGCTGCCTATTTGTCTGTCGCACCCACCTGCGTAGACGTCATCATGGCTAGTGGAATACACAATCACACCACTTAACTAGTGGGTTTTCTGCAATAACTGTGCACATATGCATGCCTAGCAGTCGATCAGTTGATTGAGCAGCGTATGTTACATTGTTGATATGTAAGAATTTTCACCAAGCTTCCGCTTTTACAATGCAATGGGAACGCTTTAGACTGGCCTCTTTCCCTGCTACACTTGTTTTTAAACTCCTATTGCGCCTTGTTGCGGTGCTGACGAAAATGCGCGTGCACCATCGTTTTGCAGACGAAAAGCGCCGTAATAAGTAGGGTTTTGATTTGACTTTAACGCACCATAGAGTTTATATTATTTTTGCACCAACATACGCGAAATTTAGAGTTCGTGTTTATATTTTCTCATGATATTTTTTAAGTAAGTTTTATTTTTTATTTTTGTTTTATATTTTAGAGGTTTGTTTTTAGATTTAATGTGAATTGATGGTGGCCATCGCGCGCATCGTTCTTTGGACATGTACACACTTTTTGGCCTATTTGCAATGAAAAAACTTGAGTAAATAAAAAAGTACGTATTTAAGTGGTATATTGTTTAGACCTAATGGGCTGGAGAATGGATTTTTGGTAGTGATGTAAGGTTAATGATTTGGGTTTGGGAAGGAGCAGGGTTTAGCTGAAACTGGGTGATGTTAATGGATAGCGAAGAATGGATAGGTATGTGATGGTATTCTTTGTATATAAAATATGAAATTCAACAAAACTAAGCAATTTTATCGGGTTGTATTTATAAATATTGAGTGAATAATAGCAAGAGTAACAATTACATATAAAAGTGAAAATTATTATTTTAACAAACGCGATAAAAATTGCTCAATTTCGCCAAAAAACTGGTCATGCTTTTTTACACATTTCTTTTAATTACTTATGCAAAATTTTCATACGTGCTTTTAATCTTTCAATAACTTCCTAAAAATTACAATTTAACAATCTTTTAAAAATAATGAGTTAAAATATTCCATGGAAATTTGTTCTCGTTGCCCTTCAACCCGCACTATCGACATGTGGGACTCTGACTTAAGACACGAGTTATACACACAATGTGATTTTCGTGCTATTCCCCCCAGAACAAATACATGTATGGGCAAACAATTTTCCATGGTTTTTCAAGACATAACATACACACCTTAATGCGTAATTATCGTAGACAGGACTTTGTAATTGTCCATCCTCACTGCCAGACATATTGTGAAATATGATTCACGTTGAAATCACCAGTAGAAGCAAAAAAAAAAATTTGCTTTCTGTGCAAGCTGAGGTCGTTGCTTTTTCTCAGATTTCGGCCGTCCTTCACACGACAGAAAAATGCTAATTCTTTGGAACACAACAATTTTTCAACTCTTATTTCGACGTTTGTAGCCCTTTTCACAATCGAAAAACTATTGAAATTTAATATTTAAAACCCATACTGCAATTTTTCACTTTTCGGTGCTTTATTTTATGATTTCTTAGGTAATTTTTATGTTTTAATGCATTACCAAAATTGCACTTCGCTAAAATGAATGTAATAATCTCCAGGAACAACGCAAGAATGATAGTCAGTAAAACGTTTGTTAACCAGAGAACGTATATGTATATATGGCTAAAATACGATCTCTGTGTTAACGTCGCGTGAAGAGAAAGTAAAAAATGGCGTATAGCCAGTGCTGCCAATAAAACTTTAAGTGCCAATCAAACAACAGAAGTGGACAGAGGCTGTTAAAAACAGATCCCAGCTGATTTTCTTATCATTTGTCAAAAACCTGAACCAGAGAAATTGTATTAGCCAAGTTCTAATATAAGTTCTCTGATCGTGGCTAAAACGTTTGTTAACGTCGTGTGAAGAGGAGAAAGTAAAAAATGGCGTATAGCCAATGCTGCCAGTCTGCAACCGAAACTTTAAGTGCTACCAATCAAAAAATAGAATTGTACAGAGGCTGCTAAAAACAGAACCCAGCTGATTTCCAACCATTTGACAAACGCCTGGACCTCTGATCGTTGGCAAAGAACGCAAATTAAATTATTTACGTTCTCTGGTCGTGGGAAGAGAAATTAAAAAATGGCGTATTGCCAATGCTGCCAGTCTACAACCGAAACTTTAAGTGCCACCAATCAAAAAATAGAAGAAGTGGACAGAGACTGCTAAAAACAAAACCCAGCTGATTTCTAATCATATGTCAAAAACCTGGACCATTTAGATGAAAACAATTCGTGTTTGCAAGGGGCTACATAAAAAAGTCAGACATATAGAAAAATGATTCGCACATTTTCTACACGTTTGAACCGGAAAATTGACACATCTCTTATATCATTGCGGTTGCAGCATCTTTCTTCTCAACCAAAGGCGCCGCACGATGTAAACAAAAGTTCTACACTAGATCGCATACGTGAGGAAGTAGCTGCTGATAAAGAAAGATTACAATGGCGAAAATCAGTAGACAAACAGGATGGCGATTGGCATAGTAAATTAAAAGTCTTTGAGAATTCGGAACAAACTTCAGATTATATCATCGCGATGCAGAAGCCGATTAATCTGAGTCCCAGTGCGATAAAGCAGTGGTGGCGAAAGCGCAATGAACGTATAGAGAAACACATGCAAAAATATATTCAAGAAAGACATGAAATACTAGGCTCAGAATTAGCAGCGGCACATTTTTTATTGTATCGGGGCGCTGCAGTAAAGTTCTTACACGAAAAATCCTGGGTGCGCGCCAATGATGATGGCGAATTCAATTTACCAAAAACGCATCATCCGGCGTTTAAAGTGGAAGGTGTGCGTTGCGATAACATGACGCTTTATTATGAAGGTTTGGAGAACTTACGTAATTTACAGGAATTGAAATTCCTCTCTTTTCATAACGTGCAAACGTTTGATGATTGGTCCTTGGATAGGGTATCAGGTTCGGGATATCCAAAACTGGAGGTATTAGATATATCCGGTACAAATTGCACTGTAAATGGCCTTTCGTGCTTGTACCGCATACCAACTCTAAAACTGCTAATTTTAGACGATCCTAAAGAGTCGACAGAATTAGAATTGGCATGTTTAATGCTGCAGGAAATAATACCAAATTTGAAAATTGTTAATGGATCTTCCATACATGACTTATAAGCGAAAATGCTTTATGTAATTACTTAAAAACTGTTTTTTCATAGAGTTATTAAAGTTATTCTATAAAAGTAAGCAACATTTTTAAAAATATTTGAGTTTGAAGATGGTGGCTAGTTTACAGTTGGTTTGGTTTTCATATATTCCGCTTTTATATCAGCTCTCTCTTCTACAGGTGGCAGGTATGGTACTATTCCCTTTGCACGACGATCTGAACGCACTTTATTCTGAAATATACATATGCATAGGTAATATATTTTAATTTCAGATGTATTTAATTGATAAATACCCAAAACTCCTTGCAATTATTGTAGTTCACAAAATACACTTCGCACTTATCTCTATCGTAGTTATATTTGCTGAGACATTTGTACGACAGCTCTTGTTCGTGCAAACAGGGATTGTCGCGCTCTGCATTTGGATTCCTTGGCATTTCTCTTTTTAGTTTTGCTTTAAAAGTTCTAAATATACTGATTATATAAAATTAGGATATAGTTTCGACTTCTGTGCGTTTTAGAAAACCGTTGTTAATGTTTAGAATATGATAGAAAATAATAAAAGTATTTGCGAATGTCAAAATAAGGGGCGGAGGACGAACAGAATGACTGGTGTATTTTGAAACCATAAGGAAAACTAACTCCGCATCTACACCGGTCATAACAGCTGTCAATTTTATTTCCTAACTTTGTACCGTTATCGTATGTGGGTACAGGTGTCATAACATATCATAACATTTTAAGTGTATATGAGTTTTATCGTATAAACAAAGGTTGGCTCATCAAATTTAATATGCAATTGTACATTCAGAACTCTATTTGTGAATAGTAGGAGTGGGTTGCCCCATCTTAGAAAGTTAGCATGGAATATAAGGATAAAAGAGAATACATTAATGTTGATTTGTTTAACGTTAAATAAAAGATAACAAAGGGATTGAGGCCACATTACCCAAATATAATAAAACAAGGAATATTCAAGCGGAAATGTCGTCTGTGCAAAATGCCGTGGATGGGGGATTATCTGCCAACGCAGAAAAGTTTTCATGTCTTAATAATTTATTCAAGTTATTACACGGTGTGCTGAATGCAGAAGGTGACACCTTCAAGGTGTCGCTACTTTGGTTTTGCCGATTTTTACAATTCTCATCTTAATCTAGACAAATTTTTTTTCATGAATTAGGAAAAAGAGCCACTTTTTTTAATATTTTGCAGATTTATTAATTAAATCTCTGCCTATCAATCCATACTTTTATACGTTAGAACAATTAAAACACGTTTTTTCTAAAATATTCGAAGTTATTCAACTTTCTCTCTCCCGTATTCTTGTTTACTAAAGGTGTGTCTGCCACTTTGCCGCGGGAAGGCGCTATCTTGTATTCTCTCATTCTTGATTTTATTACAGTGTGAAAAATGTATACAAATTTGTTATATTTACAAACTTAAACAACCAATTCCTTTAAAACTATAATGGCCCGTTCACATAGGACTTTTGCTTTGCTTTGCTTCAGAGTTTCGCTTTGACAGATAAGTTGAAGACATGATGTTATATGAGTCCTGCTAAATACAAGGCGAGAAAAGTAGAGCAAAGCAAAGCGAAGCAAAATTATGGGCAACTCTCAACTTTTGTACGCTTTGGCAATCAGCTGTTATCATTTCCATTTTATTTTTATTTTGGCGTGCGTATACACACTACAGACACTCGCGAATTTCAAACAATAGTAGCATAACTACTACTACTTCCATCATATCAGTAAAATTCATTTTTTTATTCTATCTTTAAACAAAACACTCTGAACAAACACAAATCGCAACTCATAAGACAGTGTTCAAACGAGGAAACTTTTGTTGCTTATTATCGGCGACTTCCCTTTTGGTGTTGCTCGTCGTGTTCACACAGAGCAACTCTGTACAGGCGATTTTCTGGCATTTCATTTTATATCATTTTCGCAAATTTCTGTACGCTTCGCTTAAGCGGCATTTACCATTCTGATAAATTTTGTGATTATAAGTAAAAGGTGATTGAAAAATGAAGTTTTAACATAATTTACGTTAATATGTATAGTATATGCATACACATGTGTATATTTAATCGCAAAAAAATAAGAACAAAATTTCATTTCCCAACTTCCCGCATGTATTCACTTAAGACTCAACAAAACTGCACCCACTGAAAGAATTTATAAATGAAAAGGAATGTCAAATTTCTTAGCTGCCGACTGAGACGAATAAGAACGCAAAGCGTGTCGCCCGAGCACGATCAACTCGGTGCCCTTCCCCTTTCCCCGTCCCTCTCTCACCTACAAGTAACGAGTTGCCGCGACAAAAGTTTCCTCGTTTGAACACTGTCTAACAAACTACTAACGCAGAAACTGTCAAAGCGTTCTATGTAGCAGACCTTCTACGCCTCACGCTTTGTTGTTAAAGTTCGAACTGCCAAGCAAAGCGAGGAAAGTTCTATGTAAACGGCCCATAAGGTTCCTTACCTTGAAACTATACACAGTGAATTATTAGAAACTTCTCTGCTCCCAGTAGCGGAATTAAACCCGAAATCAGGGGTTGCTAAACTAAAGTTTTTTCCGTTTATGAAAGTCATTGTTCGTATTTCTTCGACGAAACAAATAATAAATAAATAAAAAATTAAATAAAAAATTATGCATGGATATAAATTTTTCCAAAAAAAAATAATAGAATACCCTGTTCATCTAAAGTAATACACCGCTGATAAACGTCTAAGCCTCATAAATAAATCGGTTTTCCATACAAATTTGTATATGCTTATTCGATTATATGATTGGGGAGAGTAATTTGGTTGTGACGTAACCGCTGCTTTGCCGGTGCAGAGAACTAAGAGGTTGTTAGAAAGAATACACACGACAGAGTTAATACATGCATACGCTGTTTTTGTCGGCTTTTATGTAAAAAAAGCAGTATCGCAATCTGACTGAATCTGTTTATGTTTTTCGGGTGGGTGCAATAAATGACAGAAACTGTATTATTATTGTTGTTGTAGCGGCGAATCCGTCATCTAGTCCCAGTTCAGTTCCCCTATTTTGTGAGCAATTGAGAGAGTTTCGTCACAAAACAGGGGGACTGAATTCGGGTTTGATCAATGCAACATTGCCTCTTCAGTCCCCTTGTAATCAGCTGACAGGCAAAAAAGCCAGAGGCAAATACGCGAAATATATGGCAAAAGCAATCCGTTTTCTAGTTAGATAGAAGAAGTGAGTGAATGGTGCTTTTTTTCGAATGCATTTCAATTTTATTATACATGTTCATATATGCTGTATTATATAAATAAATACACAAACTTTTATATTCGCATTATAAGTTGTTGAAAACAAATAGATTTCTTTGATATTTTTAATAACCATGTTGATTTCATATTTTCTGAATTTTTGTTTACAAAAGCCTATTTATTCTTCGTACTCAGTTTTATTTTTGATTGCATTTTTATTTATTAAATTTCAACGGTAGTGCGAAGGCTGCAAAATCTCTTTAAAATGTTTTTAAAATTCCCAAATTTAATTTTTTCCATAGTGGTTCCATTAGAAAATGATATGAAAATGCGCATTTTGACAGCGCTCTGACGAAGCAAAGAAATTCGTATCTATGTTCGGTGTCTATGATTTCGTAGTATCTTTCCATGGGACAACATAATATGTCGTTGCGTCCTTCTCGCACAAAATAGTGCGCAGGGCACAAACCTTTTTACTCAACGACATGTTGCAAATGAAGAAGTATGCTTTGTCCAGTGAACAAAACTCGCTCGCGAGAACAACAAGCTCAAAGGAAGTGGGAATTTGAGGAAGGTTAAGACTGTGGGCATTTCATCGTTTAGGATTTCATTTCAAAAAATTTATCGAACGCGCTTTCCTTTACAGAAATATAAATTCGATCAAGAATAACTTTGAAGAATACATATGTCGATTTCTATTCGCAATGATGTTGGCACGGCAAAGCTTTTGTAGATGAAAATATAGCTGTCAAAGCCGGAAAGTGACAGTTCATTGCATGCAATAGTTCTTTTGCTATTAGCTTTGAGATTTATTGTATGAGGTCTGCGTTAAGCGGTCTCAATTTGCATATATATTCAGAGATGATTCGCATGAGATCGGCGGTGCATGTCGAGAGACGGGGTTAAGGACGATACCACCTTATACGAATTATAACGGGTGGTCTTCACTTGCACGCTAAGACCGCAAAAAGTAGAAAGTATGCTTTTTCCCGTATATCGATTAGTAAGCGAGCATTTTAGCAACATCGTTTATCGTAACTGCGTCTCGTACAAAATAGCATGAAACATTTTTCCGTGACGCCATGTTGCACATGAAAAAGTATACTTTTAAAATGACCACGGCACGGAACTGTAACGCGCTCTCGACACCAAAACGCAGAATATAAACGAGAATTTGAAACAGGCGAAAACGCCTTTAACCTCAAATCGCGGGGGACAGCACAAGTTACTGTTGTGGATTAATTTCGATTTGAGATTATTAAGTTTCGGTTTGAACATGGTATAGGTAAATGTCTCTACTTTAAATTATTTAAACAATTGGCGTATATTTCCCTACACACAGTAATTTTAAAACACTTCCCAACACCTCTTAAATGACATTCTGCGGATTTTCTTTTATTTTGCACTTCGCTAAACTGTCAAAACTTTAGAATCAGCGACCGATTTTTTTCTCATCGCCCAACAACTGATTGTGTGTGATTAGTACACATGCTCATTTTCCTAAATACAACCAAAGTCTATAGTTCATCACGTTGTTCTAATCTTAAAAATTCAAACCGTGTGCTATATCTGGTGATAAGAAATGAGTGTATTTTCCGAATTCGGAATTTTCAATTAAAATTTCTTTTGTGCACATCCTCGAATCATATTCAAAGGTTTGGGATACAAATTGACCGCGTCCACGACAAAATTTAGCATTGTATAAAATCGTGTAAACTTAGGGAAAGAACACTGCGTGCAACGAGTGGTGCGCATTGCGCAACTCGAAGCAACCACCAAAAAGTGACAGTTGAATGGTGCTGTAATCAGTGATAAATAAATGGAAATTAAGAAAGTACACGTAATATAAGGAAGCTAATAAGAAAAATTTCCAACTATCACATTGCCCACCAAAAACGAAACTATGAAGAAACGTACAGGTGGTTCACGAGGTAGCAGCTCGCCCGATGATAGTGACACTAGCGATACAAACATAAAATCAAACCCCAACAGCAATGCCACTTCCACCAAGACAGGCGCCGCTAGTGCACCTACATCACCCGCCAAACAGTGTAGCTCATCGTCCATTTCAAAGGATAAAGGTCTCGATGAGTTTGCAGAGGCGTTTGTAATTGTTAATGAACGTCCGGTGGATGATATTTCGCTCGATTTCTTCTACAAACCGCACACAATAACATTATTCGTGATCTCGGTACTATCTATGATGTTCTTCGCTTTTGTCAGGTGAGTATTTTATTTTTATTTATTTATTTTACATACATATGTATATAAATTGTGGCACTCGTATTTCAAAAATTTAATTTTTTAGTTTTAATACTACATACTACATATGTATGTATGTATGTACATATATATGTAGGTAGGTACATACATAATCGTTTATTTTATATTTTTCAATATATGTACATATGATATATACATATGCGTAGTCTTTTCTATACTTTAATAATAATAATCAAAATTTCGCTGAAAAGGCGCTTACTAACGTAATTTTTAATATTACTTTTTTGCTTCATTTTATACTCACCAGGAATCCTTAACTGATTTTTTCGAATATTGACTGTTTGATTTGTTTTAGTGGATTTATATTTGCTCTCTACGTATTTAGTATAAATCTATTCCCACTCCTTTTATTTGCTTTCGCGCAACCATCCTGTTGACTTAGGGCCGAATGGAGCAAGTGACACTGTGAACAAAGACATTTACGTATTTATCATACTCGTCGCTTTTCAATATTTGCCAGTTCCACGAATATGATTCAATCAGTGCAAACTCTTCTCTCTTTCAACATCATTGCTTAGCTAAGTAATTCAAAGTAGAACAAAAAAAGCTTCCGAAAAGTTATCAAAAAACTACTATAAATTATTTAATTTGTCTAAAAATTGTATCTGCTGTTTATTTTGCCTTGTCACAAATAAAAACCGTAAACAGTTTATGTTGACGACTGACGTTCTTTAAAAGGGTTAAGTAAGCGAAATGGAGGATGTTGAGTAATCCATAAAAAATGCATTGGTCATGCCAAATAATTCACTAGTGCAGTGTGTGGCAAAATCAATAAAGGGAATGCAACATCAATTTGAACAACGGTCACTCAATCAATTAAACAAGTTTCCCCCTTTGCGGCCAAATGGATGCGTAAGTTTCGCAACACTTATGTATGTGTATATGTACTTTACTAAACACATACATATGTACATATGCATGTGAAATAGAATACAGAACAATTTCAATAGATGTGCTTAATGCAAATTTCCCAATGTCGATAGAAACAGATTTGTATATTGATTAAACAGTGGGGTTTAGCGAATAATAATAGAAACCTAAAAAACGGCAATTAAAGAAAATTCGACTTATAAAAATCATACTAAGTGCAGTTTGTTCACTCATTCACCAAAGCTCTACACAATACCATTGCTTTCCCTTCCAACTTACACATCTATGTATGTACTTACAATCCGTAAGCATGATATGTATGTACATACATATGTACATGCATATGTATGTATGCATGTATGTATGTATGTATGTATGTATGTATGTATATTTATTTATTTATCTCAATCGCACGTGCTAGACTAGATAGTAGGTTTCCCTCCTTGGTTGCGCATTGCCATCACTTTTACTTTCGCTTCCGTGTTTTATTGTTGATTGGCCCAATGTATGTACATACATATGTATAATGTTACATAGAATTTTTTGTTTATTTAATTTTTTTGCCCTTATTATTTGTATCAGCAATATTTATACTATCTTGAAGTTTATTTCAATCTATGAATCTATGCTCTTGGTTGTTGTTATTAATTTTAATATTTAAGAAAAACTGTTAATCCTACATAATTAGAAGCTACCGGTTTGTATGCTAACGCAGAAACGTTTATAAGCCACTGCAATGACGAGAACTAGTTAATCCCATAACAATTATTTTATATTTTAAATATGTATGTATGTATGCATATATGTACATATATTTTGCATGAAAAATAATACCATATAAACTCAAATTTCCAACTTTATACAAATTTTATAATAATATAACAAATTTTTAAACTTAAAAAAATCACAAAATTTTCGAGTAGGTATACTGCAACGGCTATTTTAAAGTTGAACTTTGTTGAACTAAAACTTAATGACCTCGGAAAATTTTCTAAAAATCTTTGGGAAAAGTTTGAAATTTTGATGGAAGTTTGTTAAATTATTATAAACTATGCAGCTATACCCCGGTATAAAAGTATTCAACATTCTTATATTTTCATTTCGGTTGAAAAAAAACCTCATTCCTACTACAGTCGGTTATACGTACCGGGATGTACCAGGTTTCACCCCGCCAATTACTGTTATTTCGGCGATCTAACCGTTGAAAAAATAAAATAGTATTCAAAAGAAAATTATTTTTATTTTCATTTAATATTTTGATAACATATACCAAGGCGAATCCATACAAGGTGGTGTTATGAATACAACTACCAAATTCCTATGTATTTTGTTTTTGTTTCTACGTAAGAGTTTTTGGTTTTACGGCTTTTGAAAGCTCATACGCAAAAGCAAAAACAAAATACATGTGGGTGAATAAAAAATCAAATCAGCTACTCTTATGCCATCACCTTCTATATTTCGCCTTGACATATACCCTACCCTCTCAAAAAGCATAACCTACTGAATCAAGGCGAATTCATACAAGGTGATAGCAAGAAAAATCGTATGTATTTTGTTGTAGCGCCTTGAGCGGGAGTTATGTCAAAATCTGAATTAGAATGTAAACACACAAATTAGAATGTAAACAAACAAAACTAGTTTGACATTACACCCGCTTCGCCGAATTGAAAAAAAAGTAAAACTCAGCTGTTTCTTCACTCCACCTTGTATGAATTCGCCTTGTACTGAATGAAATATAAATTTGCTTGCGAGACAAAATGGCCCAGTTGCCAAGCCTCCAAAATATATTTTATAAATTAATTTATAAATTATAAAATATAATTTTAATAAATAAAAATACATACACGGCTTTAAGAAAATAGGTTGACAGAAGATAGCTAAACCGATGATGCACATACATACATACATATGTATGTATCTCATATATAAAATACAGGTATGAACCTGCTCGCCTAGACGAACCATTTTACACCCATATTTCAACATTTCATATAACTTGGGTATAATTTATTTAAATTTGATTTTTCAAACAGCTTCCACAAGCATAAAATATGCTTTCGACCTATTCTCATACCTACAAAATTTATATAAAAATCAGACGAGACGTTTCGGAGGAGTTTGACCACACACTGTGACACGAGATTTTTATATGTATGTCTATTAGATATTCAAATTGCAAGTACCTGGAGATACGAGAAATATGATAGTTAGATTTATGCAGATGATATATCATGGAATATAAGTAAATACTTAGATAGATGTGCACAAAACACCAATATACAGCTGTATTTGAGCAAAAAAAAAATTAGTTTCTAAAGCTTCTTTGTATACAACGTTTGATGTAGTAGCATTGTCGGCCGAGTGCGTAGCATGTGCGCTCTTCATTCGGTGGGTTCAAATTCCGGGTACAAAACCTGACCTGGTAAACTAAATCAAAAATTATAGAAAAGTGTTTTCTAATAGGAGTCGCCCCGCGGCAGGCAATGGCAAACCATCGAGTGTATTTCAGCCATGAAAAAACTTATCACAAAGAATCATTCGCCGTTCGGAATCGGAGTCAAGCTGTAGGTCCCTCAATTTGTGTTACAACATCAAGACCCACATAACAATTTTTTGGGAGAAGTTCAGTCAAACATCAAGCTATGGTGTAACGCCAAATTATTATTGGGAACATTAACAAGTGAGTTATGTGATTCACTTTATTAATCAATAGCGGCACACAAAGTTTCTATTGATATTGATGACGCTGTTCGAACCAAAGATTTATTCGACAGGTCATTCTGCTGGTATACCTTTGTCCCAGTTTTAACCCCTTTTCATAGAAGTGAAGAGGAGTAACGCCTTTACAGGGGATTCCCTACCAACTATTACAGCAGCTGGATGGTGACCAGGTTAAACCATTGAAATAACATTTTTTGCGTCTTTGGAAGTTTTTGGTAGATTTTGTCGCTTTTCTTATTAAAAACTTCTTCAACAGGGAAAATTTATCCATCTAAAAAGGATACTTTCATGGCCGTTGACCGCGTGCCACTGCATCTATTGAGCCTAATTTGCTTCAAGAGCTTTCTCAGAAATTGACCAATTGACCGACGGTAGGCTTTCATGTGGAGATCATCTCGAATAAGTCTTGGCATTGATATATGTATGTATCTATTTCCCTTGACATAATTTTCTGTTTTTATGGCTGAATTGGTTTGCAGTGTAAACATTCTCGAAATATTAAGTTTTTTGAGAAGCTCATAAATTTCACATGCGCTTTTTCCACACATATGTATGTAAAGCAACCTCCCCAATGCGATTTTCTTTAGTTCCCAAACTCATTTCTAATAGGCGAAATCAAACACAGAACTGATTATTATATATAATAATAAATAACGGCACTTTTTTCTGCGAATTTTTCCTCGCTGTATGCATTGTAAACTTTGTAACAGAATTTGTGGCAAGCTAAGTATATTCGAGTTAATTTTTACAACTTAATCTGTTCATGGAGTCAAAATAGCTCTCTAACAAAGCCAATTTTAATCACCTTAAAAGGATTAAATAAGTTTTCGTAATGAATGAACTGTATGACACAAATTATCTGGCAGAATAATTTGTTCTTCTTCTTCGGGATATGTACCATTTCCATTTTTATAATAAAAATTTGAGAAGTTGGCTTGAAGCTCAAAGCTAGTAAAATCCATATCGGCACAATTAATAGAATATTCTTTTAATATGA
Organism: Anomoia purmunda; assembly: GCA_951828415.1. Taxonomy (NCBI): domain Eukaryota; kingdom Metazoa; phylum Arthropoda; class Insecta; order Diptera; family Tephritidae; genus Anomoia; species Anomoia purmunda. The sequence goes on from OX639996.1 coordinate 92,968,141, forward strand.
GCATTTGCATATCTTCAAATTTCTTTTTATGTGCCGGAAAAAAATGATATGTATTAGTTAACGCCCCATGGAAATCCGTTCGGTCGTTTCGGATATAACTGCGTTCAAACATGCAAACAGACCAACAGAAAAACAAAAATTTTAAAAATGGTCCAGATGTATGTATTCTATCAGAAAAGTAAAATTTTTTTGGCATCCTGTAAAAGAGATAAACAGGTTTTTACTATAACAATGTAAAGGTATTAAAAAACAACTATTTATGCACTTCTGAAAAGCTTACTATTGATTACAGAATGCCGTTTTAAGAATATTAATTATAACCTTTTAGTTTGACGTCATAGAATCGGGGGTTTAGGTGTTTTTATAGGGTGCTGAAAAAAGAAGGTTTTACTCCTGGGAACAAATTGGATTTCTTTTATGATACGGTCTAATGTACATCTACACTGATGTTTGTGCATACACTCCAATGTTAGAAATAAATATCAAAATCATCCGGTATTACATATTTGTAGATAAGTTTCTTTCTAAAGTGCCGCCACAACATGCAATAATTCAAGCCCGTAAACAATTAAGAATCTGTATCAACAGCGACGCTTCAGGCATTGTCCATATCTGTAGAGGTTGCTAACCTCCAAAGCAGGCAACATCGACAAATTTGGGAGAAACAAATTTGTTGAGAATCGAAAAAATGAATGCGTTTGTATTCTCTACTATGCCTATGAAATTTCCGACATCTTAAGCTGCGTTTAGTAATTTCCGCATCCCATTTAAAAATCAATGTATTCTTTCACTTAAATACAGAGCTATTTTTTATTTAAATTTTTACACAATATACATACATATATGTAAATTAATAAATAATATTTATTATTTTAAATATTGTGCTATGGAAAGCGTGTACATACTATTCTATTCTAGTTGTTATGTATAGTTTTGTATAATGTTTAATATATGTAGTGCTTAATATATAAGACTTAATCTAATTATTTAGTACATAAAATTGAATTTAGCAATAAATGTTATGTATTTAAATACTTTGTACATTGACCGTAATAAATAAAATAATAATAATAATAATAATAGATGTAGCAACTATCTCAAAACCTTTTAAGTTATGAATTACAACTGAACTTCTATGTGTAAAGTTCAAAATATCAAAAGATTCCACAAGGAGTCTGAGTGATTTTTTATTTGGTGGATCTTCCCGTATTTCAATTTATATTAAATTGAAAGTGAAAAAAATAAATTGGTGAAATTTCAGTAAAAAAAACTGCTCAGATTTGACGGTGATAAGAACTAAATTGTACATGATCGCACGAGCTTGCGATTTTGTCGTTACTAAGTTTTAGCAAACTTTTAGTTAAGCAAAACTCACACCATTAATTTAGTCATTACATACATATTTCCTTTTTTAAGGGTTAAGTACAAGAGTGAGTTGGCTACAATATTCGTTGTTATATTTAGTTTTTTTTTGCTTAGAACCTTTCATACATATGTATATTACTATTATTACTTTTTTTTGCGTAGTTAAGACGTTTGAAATTCGATACATTCATAGTTGTAAAATTTTAGCAAAGATTTGTTCACAGGAAATTCCTATAAAATTGTTATTAGTTTGTTGTTGCTTCCTCATTAAAATTAAAGCCTAACAGAAAATTGTAGAATATCCGTTTTTCAAATGTAAAATTTTACAGTATACATTACGGCGCGCCCGAAGTCATTACAACTAGATTAGCTACCACTTATGTATGTGTTTTCGAACAAAGTCTTACTTTCTCACCCATTTTTAGCACAATTATATGCCTCCTGCGGGCGGTCACCGTAACCGAGTATATAGCGTGCACGCGTTTCAGCCGGTGGGTCTCGGGTTCTAATCCTGACCAGGGCAAATAGCATCAACAACTATAGAATAGTTTTTGCTAATAGCGGTCGCCCCTCAGCAGGTATTGGCAAACCTCGCTGTATTTCGTCTTCTTCTTCATTGGCGCTATAACCGATTAGGCGATTTTGTTTCTCTGCTTTGCTAACTGGCGTCTGCTAGAGACCAAGTGAAGCCAAGTTCTTCTCCATCTGGTCTTTCCAACGTAGATGAGAGCTTCCTCTTCCTCTGCCACCATCAGGGTATCGCGTTAAATACTCTAAATACGTTGATGAAGGTTCGGCGGTTTGCGTTGGAGCATTTTCTTCCATACGTACAACATGACCTAACCAACGTAGCCGCTGAAGTCTAATTCGCTGTCACTGTCGTTGTAAAGTTCATATAACTCATTGTTCCATCGTCTGCGGTATTCGCCGTCGCAAAGATCTGATATTGACAGTGTCCATGCTTCTGCGCCATACAATAGCACGGGCATGATGAGGGACTTATAGAGCGTTGTGGGTTTCGTTCGTCAAGAGAGGGCTTGACTGATCATTTGCCTACTCAGCCCAAAGTAGCACTTGTTGGCAAATGAAATTCTTCGTTGGAATGCGAGGCTGATATTGTTGGTGTTAATGCCGATTCATAAATTCCGTGATCCAAGTCTCCACGCGGGTAGGTTGGCGCATCTCGCACATGGGTCGCTCATGTTGTCCAGAGTGTACGAACGTGGATTGATGACATGTGCTCAAAGGTAAACAGTTATCACAATACAGTGCAGTATCGTCTAATCGAAGAAGATATCGACCGCAGGGATTACTACCCTTGAATGCCAGGCGATGTCGAGCTCGAAATATTTAATGTTTATATACCCCCTGTCACTTACTGCCCGGCAGGTTATCACCATTAGATAGGTGCGCTCCTCAGAGGTGAAAACCGTATGGTAGTCGGTGACTTTAACGCGCATCACGATCTCTGGAATTCAAGCCTACCAGCTTATCGTAGGGGAAATGAATTGGGTGAGCAGATAGACGATTCGTCATTTTCCACAATGTACGAAGCCAGCAGTTCGCCTGACCTAACATTAGCATAACGCGGCGGCCAATACTATCGCTTGCATCAGACCACCTGCCCATAATCATCTCGATTGATAGACCTGCTGGCTTCGTCTCTGCAAACCGCCGAACCTTCATCAACTTTAAAAACCCTGATTAGATTAGGTTCGCAGAGTTCACTGAGAGAGCCTTCAGTGCTCTTCCCACTCAATCGATGATCGCATTGGCCATCGGAAAGGCGAAAGCGTCCAAAGCCATTGGTCCTGATGGATTAAACATGCTGATGCTGAAAAATTTGGGCCCGACTGGAGTAACTCACCTCGCCAGCATCTTCAACCTCCCCATTTCTTCACTCATAATCCCTGATGTGTGGCGGGTTATACAAAAACAGCACTTGACGCCATAAACACGGAGGTGAACTACGGCCTACACCGTAAACGTCGCTGTGAGAGAACCGTCCTAGTTGCGTTAGATTTGTCCAAGGCTTTCTGCAACGCAACGCTACTAGCCGACATGGAGACAACAACTCTCCCACAGGGATTGAAGTGGTGGACTGCCAATTACCTGTGTGGTCGACAGTCATCGGTATCCTTTAGAGATGCTACTCTAAACTGGTCCCGCAGGGTGGCGTCCTCTCACCGATGCTGTTTTACTTCTACCTCTATAAGCTCCCTCAACCGCCATAGGGGCTCACGTCTCGTATGCTGGTGGCTGCTCGATAATGGCTACCGGCAATGCAATTGATGACATGTGCTCAAAGGTAAACAGTTATCACTCTGATCTTGCTCACTTCTTCACTGGACGCAATGTGACCTTATCTCCTACTAAGTCCTCGGTGACCTTACGGACTTTATGGACATATAGACAAAGGAGGTCAGGCTGGAAATCAACATCATTGTTGATGGCACTCCTATCCCAACGGTTAACCACCCAAGAATCCTGAGAGTGACTTTCGACAGCCTGTTCTCGTTCACAGCGCACACAACTGCAATCGTCAATAAAGTACAGAGCCGCAACAAGGTCCTCAAGTCGCTCGCCGGCAGAACTTGGGTTAAAGACAAATAAACGTTGTTGGCAGCATACGGCGCTCTCCGGACTGTACCGGGATGTATTCTGATGTCGCCTGAGGCACACCTCCATGAGGAGACATGCATGCTCCCAGTTAAGGAGCACAAGATCCTGCTCAGCAAGCGGTACCTGATTGGATACCACCGTACGGGACACCTAAACAGGAACTTTTAAATGGCCAAGCCGCCTCCCAGGCACGTCAGGGGATATCCCCGTGAACTCAAGGACGAGATCCCATTGTTATGGTTCAACCGTATCGAAACAGCACGTTTCCTGCGCCTCCCCTTAGATGAGTTTGAAGATAACGACCTTGGAGAAGCTATCTACAAGAACAACAACAACAACTTTTTGAAATAATAAATTATAAAAAAAAAACCAAAAATTTAGCCTCCTACATAAAAAATAGGGGACAAATCACTGTTCTGATCATTAATAACTACAATGTTGTAGTTTTCCACCAAAATGGGCTATTTAACTCCAAATTATTATACTACAATTGTTCATGATATTTTTATATAATTTGTATTCATACCGTATTATACTCTTAATTTTCAGGAATGAAGAGAGTATTGAAGATAACATTTGGGCAGGCATATTGTGTGCTGTGTTTTTCTTCTTAATTATTTCGTTATTGGCATTTCCGAATGGACCTTTCACCCGTCCACATCCAGCGGTATGGCGTATTATATTCGGTTGTTCGGTATTATATCTATTGATGCTGCAATTCTTCATGTTTCAAAATTACAAAACTATAATGAATATTTTTTATTGGTTGGATCCAAAGTTGCAAGATTTTCACATTGACATGGAGAAGGTGAATTTTTGGTGGTGAAAGATAAATACAAAAGTAAATAAACATGTACATAAATCTTTTCAGGAGTATGGTGCCAATTGCTCCGATCTTAGTTTTGAACGTATAAAAGGTTCACTTGACGTGTTCGCTTGGGGTCATTTCCTCGGCTGGGCCTTTAAGGCGGTACTTATACGTCATGCCGGTATTCTGTGGGCCATATCAGTTATGTGGGAAATTACCGAAATTACCTTCGCTCATTTGCTACCGAATTTCGTTGAATGTTGGTGGGATGCACTCATTTTGGATGTGCTAGTTTGTAATGGTCTGGGCATTTGGGTAGGTTTGAAAATATGCAAAACGCTCGAAATGCGCGAATACAAGTGGGCGAGCATCAAAGATATCTCAACGACGACCGGTAAAATTAAGCGCGCTGTTTTGCAATTTACGCCAGAGAGTTTCACATCAATACGGTGGCTGGATCCGAAATCGACAGCGATGCGTTTTGCAGCCGTTTGCCAATTGGTGGTATTTTGGCAGGTATGTTTATGCAACTTGTTAAAATATGGGATGTATGATAATAATTACTGTTCAAATGTCACAGGTGACCGAACTGAACACATTCTTCCTCAAGCACATTTTTGAAATGCCACCTGATCATTACCTTGTCAGTGGCCGTCTTGTTTTCATTGGCCTATTTGTAGCGCCCTCAGTGAGGTAGGTCATTGTTGTTAATTTGTTTATATGCCTTTACTGTTGTTTTGTTAATAATATATAATGTATTTTTTAATTAGTTTTCCACTTTTGAACCATTTCTGTCTCTTTCAGGCAATATTACACCTACGTGACGGATACACGTTGTAAACGTGTCGGTACCCAATGTTGGGTGTACGGCGCTATTATGGTCTCAGAAGCAATACTTTGCCTAAAGAATGGCAAAGAGTTGTTCGAACGTACACAAGCTATAAATATTGTTATTTGGCTAATCACACAGGTAGCTGTGTCAGTGGCCTTTGTTTACGGTTGCATGCTGTGGCAGGTAAGTTTAGCCCGACGTGATCAGTATGTTTTAAATTGTTTTATGTTTAACTTTTCTTAGCGTGCCCAGAACAAATATAATAATAAGCCATCAGAATCGGCCAGCAAAAAGGGCAACGCACAAAAAAACAACGAAGCTGTGGCGAAAGGCGAAGGCAAAGGTAAGTTAGTGGTAGTTGTGTTGAAGTGCATACTTGCTTTGCTTTTAGTAATTTTGTTTATTTTGCTAACTGTTTGCTTACTGAAGTCAGAATTTTAATTTATGTATATTAAATTGCGCCATTGACTGGGGTTAAATGATTCCAATTTATATTAAAATGCTTGCCTTATTAGTAAAACATCCAACGCTAATTGCATTGAGTTAATTTTTTGATCTCAAAAAAATATTTTACTTATATACCGTTTTTACAAATGTTGCATATATATGTATGTATGTATATACACTTATGTATTATATATGTATATCTTTGTGAAATTTGTCATGCAAAATTTTCTCCCAACGACCTTTAAAATTTGTTTATTCTCGAGAAAAGTCATAACGACATCATAAGCGAGAAATTTTATTACACAAATTTGTGAGCTCAATTGGTTAGGGTTAAGTGGAGCAAGAAACATCTTTTTTTTAGTAAAATTACTTTTGTAACGAGCTGTTTTAACCATTATGTTGTCCTTGAGCCAAAGTATTCCATTCCATGAGCTGTTATTAGTCTTTAAATGTAATTTTTATGAAATTCAAAAATATTTCGGGTCCTGCATTGGCGACTGCTCTTCATTGTAAAATTTGAATACTCGTGAAATGGCGTTTTCCCCATTGATTCGTTAATATATAATTTTAAATTAAATTAGACCATTAAATCGCTTTGAGAGTTTTACCACATAAGCATTCAGAATTTTAATCATTGCGCCCCAAACGGCTGTTGTAATTTTTTGTATGCTTTTATTTAAGAGATCAGTAAATTTTCGAAAAACAAAGCATGATTTTCGAGTAAAATTTGTGTAAAAAATGTATTCATAACTTATAATTATCCATTTAACTTTTCGCTTCATCCGTTGCACTTCATCAGCACATTTTTATTAAGCACTTATTTGGTGGTTATGCGTTAACATTTTAAACTTCTCTTTTCTTCGCCTTCAATGCGTCGCTCCTTTATGTCATTTTGTATCCATACAGACCACAATCACTTCTTGCATCCGAAATCGCTTGCAATAAAGCTATCACGCGCTATTAGAGAACACAACGAACAAGGACTATACTATGAACCACCAGACGATTTTAAAATAAAAATCGTTTAAATATTCTTTGTTATATTAATATTAAGGCTTATAAAGGTTAATTGGGTTTACAACATTATAACTGTTAATTGATTTTTTATAACTTTTATTTTAATATTTATACTTTTTGGTTCAGTTAGTTTTTTTTTTGGTTTTACTTTTTCGGTATTAAAAGGAAAGTTTTGTATTGGATAATAATAGCAACGAAATCTTAACAGTGCTAAATAGCTCTATTACATTGCATCAATGCTAATCGTTTCTATTGCAGTTAAGTTAACACACACATCTGATTTTTAGTTGCAGATTTGATAATTTATGAGCCCAAAATGGTAAAATACTATAATATAAAATATAACGTATTCAATGTTCTTGTTGTTGTACCTGCTAACTCAGTTTACCTATGGGCGTTATCTTCAAATCCATTTAAAGGGAAGCCCCGGAAACGAGTTGTTTCGACCCATGACAGTGGGGTCTACGCGTTGGGAACGACCCAGATTTATATCCGATGAAGCACTCGGTTCAGCAGCATTCCTCAAAAGTTTGTGGGGTGTGTGTTACGGCGTTACAACAACAACAACGGGTCGGACCCTAAGAAAAGGGAAGGGGTGATAGATAAGTAGGCTTGCGGGGGCATGTGAATAGGTGATAAATATCCACATATTGGACAATTATTGGAAATGTCGGGGTAGAGTCTGGATAAGTAGGAGTAAAGTCTACCACAATATTCAGACCGCAATTGGATCCAATCCAGACCTCAAGTCCACTCATCTATTCTATCATTTTCGTTTACCCATAGCTCTCAGGGTATGTGTGTCTTTTTTTTATTGTATTGAGAGTGGTACCTGCAAATTTAAAGTTTTTGGAGTGCTTTTTTAGCTTTAAATATTTGCAAAAGATTTGAGTATTCAGAGTCTAAGTTATATATCAACAACACGAGTCTGGGTCATTGTCTGGGGGACGGAATAACTTAAACTGAGAAGGGAAATACTAGTCGCTTATACATAGTAAAATATCCGAAAGAATTTCAATTCTCAGTTCAAAAATGGTTTTAACCAAATTAAGCTTAAATTATTTACCGAACGGGTTTAGAAAAACCTGAAAACGGTTGTAGTGCATACCTGAGCCAAAAATGTATTCTTTACTTGTGTACAATGACTCAAACAACTGACCACAGGCTATTTTTCTACAATATTTTTTCTTGCTAAGTCTTTTTCGTAAAGTGTTTTTTTAAACTGAGTGGTATTATAAAAAGCTTAAAAATCCAAATTTCAAACAACAAAATTTATAAAAATTGAACTAATTTTCTTCAAAACTTTGAACTTTTTAATCAGAATTTTCAGAAAACTTTTGAGTATGCAGTTTTATAGCGCATTAAATTTTAGTACAATTCGGAAGTGTCTAAAAATACCTGAAGATTTTGCACATTTTCTACCATAAAAACTGCATGCGTTAAAAGAAAAAAATATGTCCATGACCAAGATTTCAAAAAATTAAAAATCAGCTGGAATTTTTGGCCTTTTGAGACTTGCAAATTATATTATAATACTAAATTAAGTAGGCTGCAAAACTGCATACTCAAAAGTTTTCTAAAAATTAAAATTATAAAGGGGACATTCAAGATTTACAATTTTGGAATTTTAAATTTTATTTTATAGCTTTTTATTGTGTATCCAAATTAATAATGAAAAACACTAATATCACAAAAAAGTCATGACATGGACAATTGTTTGTATCATTATACATATACAATAATGTAATATAATAAAGTTTGGCCAAACTTCTACAATTAGTGGTGTGCGTCTGGATGTTGTTTTGCAAATTGAGGGACCTACAGTTTTAGGCCGACTCCGAACGCAGATCATTTTTGTGGGAAGCTTTCTTGATGGCGAAAATACACTTGGAGGTTTGGCATTGCCTACCGAGAGGCGACCGCTTTAGAAAAAGTTTGTCTACACATTCGGCTACGGCGACCAATAACTGTTTATACAAGTAATTAACTTTCACGAGGATAATTTTCATAACACATTTTAGCCCATTATAGTTCTCATGAAATGGTTATTTTTACCCTTAGTTAGAGTTGACACGCTATCGAAATTTATTGCTCATTCTTAGTTTATGAGCAAATTACGATGAAACTAAGTAATTTCACTTTGTAAAAGCTGTTAATAAACTAAGATGAAATCAATGCTGTTAAATTCTGATTACGATTAGTAATCGGTTAAACTATTTTCTAAAAAGAATTGTTATTATTATATAATTGTGCCTTTCAAATATTGGGATTACGTAATGATTACGATTACAAATAACACTGCGGAACAAAATTTTACGGTCGGAGATTTTTAAGTCGATTTAGGGTAATTTGGGGGCGCTGATTACGAAAATAATATCAGTTTTGTCGAATTGGCTCTAGTTTTTCAGATAAAGACTTTTAAATATTTCACGAAAAGACCTAATTAAAAATACCAATATGGATTTAAATTATATTTTTATTGGGGGCCTGTATAAAAATAATACAAAAATAAAAAAAATATATTCTTTTCATTAATTAATTTTAAAAAAAATTACAAACAACTCTTTCTGTAGGACCTCCTATGATGTCGTTGCTCAGGACAATCCCGTATTAAGTTCCAGCAGTAGTCTGCCATCATGTGGTCGTCCCATCGACCTTGGTATCTTTCTTCCATTATTTTTATGACCTGGTGGAACCGTTCACCTTGTTCCTTACTGTAATCGCCTAGGTTGTCCGGGAATTTGTCCAAATGATTATGTAAATAATGTAATGTAATGCTCATTTTAGCTCCTAGTTTGCGAAAATTGAGAAGCATATCAGCAACTAGTTTTGTATAGTCTGGTGATTTATGATTTCCCAAAAAATTTTTGACTACATTAACAAAGCTTAGCCAGGCTTCAGATTCAATTTGTGACATATGTATGGTTTAAGAATTCAGTGTCTTTTAGAAGGGCACGAATTTGAGGACCATCGAAGACTCCTGCTTTTAATTTTTCCATACTAAGGACTGGAAATTTTTTGCACACATATTCGAAACAGTCACCTGTCTTATCAAGAGCTTTGATGAACTGTTACATTAGCCCAAGCTTGATGTGAAGTGGTGGAAGAATGAGTTTTCTCGGCTTATCAGTTGGTCATGAACCACATTTGCTGTTCCTACCTCCATATTTTCTCTCACCGGCTAGTCCTTTCTAATCCAATGTTCATTTCTTGCACGACTGTCCCATAAACATATAAAACAGGAGTTTTAGTATACCCACTTTGTTGGCCCATTTACAAGTTGCATTTACAAGTCGCGCGGTCGATAACGTGCAGCGGCTGGCTGGGACTGTTAGAGTTTTCAGGTATTTAGGCGAAGTCGTCGAATTAATGTTTAGTTGTATTAACTCACCCGACTTAACCGGCTGGCCTTGCTTTCTTGCAAGGGAAATAAAATATTTAAACCAACGAACTACTTGTTTTAATAATTTATATAACAAAACTTATTGATGAATAATTAAATTAATACAACTGGAACTGGGTCATATAATTTTTTTCACTAATCTTAAGTTTCGTTTATCTCAAGAACTAGAGCCAATCCAAAAAAAGTAAAAACACAGTTCGTAAGCCTGCTACTAATGTTAATAAAAACTATTAACAAAATCATGACCGCAGTTTTCTTTTTAATTTTTGTTCCGCAGTGTAATCAAAAAATAATCAGGATTACTCTAGATTACTGAAAAAATAAAAAAGAATCAAAATAAATAATTGATTCTATTCCGGACTCTTTTTGATTCTCTTTGATTATTTTCAATCCAAAATACCAAACAACTTTTTTTATTTTTTAATTTTGAAGACATTTTTTTAGTAAATTTTTTAAACTTGTTTTTTTTGTGTATGCATATATGTATGTATATGTATATATAATGTTATTACATATATATATCTTTTTGTTTTTGGGAAAAACATGGCAGTCTAAAAGAAGCTTTTGTTGCTTTTAACACCCCCTGACTTCCTCAGCACCAGTAGAGAGGCTATTTTCCTTTGCGGGGATAGTGAACAGTCCAAGGAGCCAGTCAATGTCGAACTTAACATTTGAGAAATTGGTTTTATTGAAAGCAAATTCCAAATGGAGTTAGTGTATATTTTTGTTGTTAATTTGTTATAAATGAATTTTGTTAATTTTTTGTTGTTATTTTGTTATAAATGAATTTTGTTTATTTTTCGTTATGATATTTTCTTATTTTGTCTTTAATATATTTATTTGTTAAAAATAAAATGATTAAAAAAATGTCTTAAAAAGAGTAAAGCTGTTTGGTATTTTGGAATGAAAATAATCAAAAAGAATCCGTGAAAAGAATCAATTATTTATTTTGATTCTTTTTGATTCTTTTTAGTAATCAAGAGATTACCTGATTATTTTGTGATTATTTGTAATCGTAATCATTACGTAATCTAGTTGGGACCAATATAATCGTAATGTAATCAATTATTTCACTCTCAACTACAAAGTAATCAGATTACTAATGATTACGATTAGTAATCAAAACTTAACAGGTTTGGTACCAACCACTGTCGTACTGTGTTATGTATGCCAAATATGAACTTAGGGGTCGCTAAGAGGTTCAAATGTTGTTAAAAATTATTCCTCACCAAATTTAAGTAGTAGTATCCTGATAAAATCTCTATGATTAACACAGAATTCTCCAGCAATTAAGATGAACAATTTTTTCTTTAAGAGTAGGATATAAGCTCATTTACATATATCACAATGAATTTTGAACTTTGATTTCAAGGAAGATCTATGTGTAATTTCAATTTCAAATATTTTACAGAGATATAAGCAATAAAAGTATTTAAGACTATTTCTTAATTATTCTCCCAAATACTCGAAACACTTCAATGAGGTATGGCATTTTCTTGAGTGTACACTTTTGGATAAAGACCTGAAGCTATTGAATACAGTCAATATAAAGCGTAATTTAATTTTTTTAACGCTATAATTTTTCAAACACCCATCAAGCACATTTTGTTTACCAATAAGTATAGAGGCACGTATATGTACATATGTACATTCATATGTATGTGTTTTCCTAACTCACAAAAGATTTAAATTTCTTAATTATTTTTATTACTTTATTTTAATTTGTAATTCATTTCCTTTTCTTTTTCTAGGCAAACAATCACCAAAAAAAACTCCAAAGCGCAACATACAGAAAATTGAATAAAATTCAAAAGTTAAGCTTTAAACAAATACAGAAATCAAGGAAAAAACAAATAAAACACAAAATCTACAAAAAACAAGTAAAATCATAACGTCAAGCTTCTCTTACCTTGATAAGAAATTGAATGAACAAAAAAAAAAAGAAATCAAAGATAATTGTAAGCCTAGTTCATATAAGAATTTTAAAATTTAAATCTGTACGCCAGTTCATTTTATGTATATTACCAACATTTAAAGCAATAATGTATAGTTTTATCTATATACTTTTGTAGGTAATTCAATGTACATACATATGTAATGATTCAAGTAAATGCAATTAAAAATGGCAAAATGACAACAAAAAAAAACTTGCAAAAAATAGACTTTAGATGACGGTTCAAATGTAGAAAAAAATGTCGAAAAAGAAATAAACTTACGATGGGATATGAGCCGGGATGAAAGTAAAAACAAAATTCTTATGTTAAATGTAATATATTTGGTATAAATGCAAAAAATAAAATAGAAAATTATAAATTTAGAAATAAGAGAAAATAAAAATAGGATATGTTTTCTTTTTGTAAAAAGATCATACAGTGAAGGGCGTAAACTAAGACAAAAGTGTTTAATTACTTTATTGGTGAAAATTATATCCGAGAGTAATTAAAAAAACAAAAAACATTGATTATCAAAAAATTAAGAACTCAGAAAGCAAATACGCTTTTAAACGAATAAAGTTAATTTAATCCAACGTAGCAAATGACCCACAGGCATACACATTGCGTAACCAAAACATATAATAAAAAAAATAGTTTGTTCTATTTGCAAAAAAAGAAATACAGTCAGATCGTGAAATTTTGAATAAAAAGCGAGTCCAAGATAAGAGTGAAATAACGGTTAACTAAAATTTCATAGAGTGGGTTTTGAAAATATTTTTTTTTTTACATATAAATAGGCCGAAAAAATTGAAGTTCGTTTTTTGATTAACACAATTTTAATTTAATTTTTTTTTTTTTTTTTGGTAAAAATCCAAAATATCGAAAATTAAACATTGCTTGGAGTTCTCTGACACTACTTTCCTTTTAAATCCATTATATATTTTAAACACTTTATTTTGTATTTCTCTGCATGAAAAATTTTAAATAGAGCTTGAAATTAATAATTTTACAATACATAACAATCTTATCTCATAATTAGGTGCGAAATTTTTCGATTCATTGGGATCCACTTTTAAAACTTTTAAAAAACTTAAACGGTTCGTCAAAATGCGAACATTGCGCAAAATTACTTTAAACAAAGCACGGTATGAAGTGAAAAAATAGGGAAAAGCAATGGGTTTGAGAGTTCGTATAATAAAATTCTAAATTTGATAATGATATTTTTTTACCATAAACATAAAATCAATTTTAATCGCTAAATCGCTGCTCAAAGCATTTTCAAATAAAAAAAAATTTGCAAGAAGCAATCTGAGCTTTTGAAATAAAAACTATATACATATGTATAAGAAAACTCCCACTTTAAAGTTGTAGCTGTGACTAAATTTTCGTATCCAAACATTGCTAAATGAATCGCAGATGTTCCTAAAATATCCTGCGGTAAATCCAAAAAATCGAATACTACAGCTAAATCTAAAACGTAATTGTTATATATTTAGTTTTACCTTCGAATAAAAATATAAATTCGAACGTCGTGATATTGTAAGTCCTATCCTTATCCCTAAAAATTCATTTAAAAAAATCCAAGTCACAGGCTTTTCGTAACCCCACGTCAGATCGATTCGATCGGTTCTACATATTAATACATTAAACTTTTCTTGCATTGCACATCTTAATTTGTAAATTTGTTGATTGCTATACTTATACATTTTACAGAAGTTTTATGAAAACATCATTTTTAAGTAAGCTATAATTATGTATACTTAAATGTAAGTAAAAATTGATTTCATATATTATGAAATGAAAAAGTGAACACTGTAGCCAAAGTACTTTTAAATTTGATGTTAAATCTTTATTTAAGAGCGCATATACTTTCGAAAAGTAGCAAATACTCATTTGAATTTTTAAAAAATTTTTTTGAAATCACATCAAATTTGAATAACTTACGTTTTTTTTCATATTTTAAGTAATTGCTATACTATTATTTCTGATGAAGAATAAAATTAATTTTTGCTAAATATAAAAGCTTGTTTGTTTGCCATTTATATGTATGCTAAGAACATAAAATACGTTCTCTGGATTCTATCGAAGCCTGCTTTCCCTTCTTCTAACAAAACTTTTTTCGATCCGATTTGAAAACAGTGTTAATTTTAAACTAAGACTAATTACGATCGGCCAACCGTTCGCACGACAATACCGTAACGACGAAGGACTTTCGCTTCAAAATTTTATTGGGATTTTTTTATGCTGTTACCAACAACAACAAAATGATCGGGCAATTGGATTTCTGGACATATCGCCGAAATATACTTATGTATGCATATACAAAATTTACACAATAACAATAAATGTTTCCGATAACCGTTGCGGTTGGTATGTTCAAAAACGAATGTAATGACTTAACGAAGTGCTTACAATTTTTTTTTACAATCTAACACCATGACCACATGGTGATTTTTTTTTAGAATATTTACAGGGGTTTTCACATAAGTTTGTTTTTTTTTTGGTAATTTTTTATAAAACTTTAATTAGTAATATTACAAGAAGCATAAAAATTAAAACTTTAAATTGTGTACAAAATGTATAAAAAATCAGAGTAAAACATTTTAATTGTTTGGGTATGGAGTTTGCAGCTCATTTAAGCATTATAATGTGCATGTCTGATTACCTCAAAATTCCTGTTGGTTTTTGACAACTTTTTTAAGTTTTGACCTTACGAAGATTTTTCCATATAACTGAAGAATTTTATAAAAATTCCCTTTAATTTTTGTTAGTTTTTTGTACTGACCGTCGTTTTGCATATCAAATGAATAAAATGTCCCCAATATCAAAATTTCCTAAAGAAAAATTCAAAAATCAACGTAAATTTTTGCCTCTTGCTATCCGAAAATTTGTTGCATTTTTTAAATTTGCACAAAGTTTGAAGTTTGCATATATGTACATATGTACATACATATGTACATATGTATATCCTTTTTATTATAGAACGAACCATGATAAAAATATTTATAAGGTACAACCGTCCGCTCAATTCGTCCGATATTGGGGTTTTTTGACTTTTGCTATTTTAAGAACACTCGAAATTATGCAAATTTCAAAAAAAAAAAACTATCAAAAACAAATGAAAATTTTTGATTTGAAGAAATTATTCAAAAGTATGAAAATGAAAATGCGTTAGCGGTTTCTTAAACAGCGCATTCTTTTGCAAGCAGGACAATATATGTAAAGTTCTTTCAGCTCCCAATTACTTTATATGTATATGTAGTGCTTTTAAAGCAAAATAATTTTAAATTTGTCCCAAAATCTTCGCTTTAATATGGAAGAAGGAGTCTGTGAAACACAATTTTTTATATTTATTTATTTACATATGAACATACATTTAAATCTTTGCAGCCATAAATTTAGGAGTCTTATTTCAGGGCATTTACGCTCATAAGGAGGTTTCTTGAAAAATTTACCCGTACCGAAGCTGCAGTGATGAAAATTAACAACAGACATAAATTAACAGACAGACTAAGGGAAAACGGAAGGCCTCTCTAGCCTCAACAACATTCTGAATTTTAACAATTGTGCAAGTTGGTTTTAACGCAGCCTTCCCAGGTCCTATAGTATTACAACGTCACTTAGTTGTTAATTGGGTGTTGAGTTCCTTCGCCACCATGCTAACCTAAACTAACGCGGTCCCGTGGAGTTTGATACTATTTCCGTGTATGTATGTATGTACATACATATGTAGTATATTTAAAAAAAAATCAACTTCGTTTGAAAAATTTCGGCTAAATGCTTTTGTAAAGATATAATACAAAATAGATTAAAACAATACATTTTTTTTCGATATAAATTTTCATTAAAGGGCAGCTAATAATTTGAAACATATGTACATACATATGTGTGTCCTATACGATTAAAAAAAAATGTTTTTTTTATGTTCATATTTCTTACATAGTAGCATTCAAGGTGAATTGAATTCATATAAGGTGAAGTTGATCAAGCAGATGATTGAATTCGCTTGGTGAACATTAAGTCAAAATGGTGTGTTTGTTGTAAATCATTCTGTCATTGGGCGTATATTTTGTTAGTGCAATATTTTGTTCCTGTACTTATAACACCACCTGATATGAATTCGCCTTGGTAGGATTGTTTACAGACTTATAAATTCTGAGTGCTCCGAATATGTTCGCTGGATATTTATTTAGTTTGAGTGAAAATCAAAACAAACAAGGAGAGAAGGATTAGAGGATTTTTTTACTTCAACTGCGCTTATGGACGTTTATACTATTACTCAACAAATTATTGCTTTGGAAATTTTAATATTTTTTTAAAGGAATTTTTGCTCACAATACTATACTAACTTAACCGCATTAATAGAGTTGATAAAAAAAAGTGCTTATGCATTTAAATTAGTATAAAAATAAACCTCTCAAAAAAAAACTATCACTTTCTGAAATAATTTTTGCACATTAAATAAATAAAGCTTATAGCGAGAAAAGGGAATGGCAATTTTTTCGTAATTAATTCTAGAATTTCTGAAATTCCTAAGTATGCAGCTTATATATGTTACAAAACATCAAAATATTAGATATTTTACTAAAACTTTTGGCGAATTCGCTCAAACCTGGTACGCAGAATTTCTTATTGGAAAATGGGCGTGGTAGGTTAAGAGCGAAATAATTCAACTTGTTTATATTTAACCAAACAAAAGCAATTTAAGTTTTCATTATAATAATCGTTACTATTTCGTAAGTAATGATCGTTTAACTTTTCGAAATGAAGTACATTATACCAATTGGAGCTATTACATATAACAAGTTGATATAAAAATATGTGCTGGTTATTTAATATACGTTCTCTGCTCGAACTTACTCTCTTTACTTATTTCTAAATATTTTTTTTTTATTATTTTTTTTTAAGGAGTATGGTAGCTTCATTTCAAAAGGAAATGCCAAAAGCACAGCTTACGTCAGATGGGAAGAAGTGAAACTACCTGGAATCATGAAATTAACTATATTTTTATAAAAAATTAACAACCAATTTACGATGAAAAACATTGCGATTATAAAAAATCACCATGTGGTCAATTGTTTGAGTAACTGCATATCGATTAGAGAAACGTGCACTAATAATTTTTAATAAGTATTCGAAACTTACTTAGTTCTTTAATCATTATCGATGCATGCACAGAAGCGATTTCCCGCGTCGGTTTTGACTTGAAAGACTATTCCCTACAAGAACATGCTGACAAAATTACCAATACACTCTCATTCAAAATATCAGCACAGACAGTAAAATTGCTATGAAAATGACTGTCATAGGGCTTTGTAAAAAGAGAAGCCCGCGACTCGATACGCTAGCTATGGTTGTACATATGCGAGAATGAAACGACAGAGTGATTCATATTTAGCATTACTAACCGTCAAATGAACGATAAAATGCTTGTCATTCATAGTTGTGCAAAAGAGACATTGACAAATTTAGCATAAGCGAGAAAGAAACAACTAAAAATTCATAAGAATTTTGCAAACGCTGCGCATTACTTGTGAAAACTCTGAAGTGTAAAGTTTAAATATTTAATACAACGTATTTTTTACAAAAGATAAGTTAAAAATGAAAAAAAGAGCTTTTCTAAATGCTAAATATAAAGAAAAGAGGATTTTCGAATCCAATTTAATAAAATATAAAGAAATTGCAAAATGTGCGGCAAGTGTGAAGAAAAGTGAATTTGCAAACAAAATAAAAATCATAAGAACTGGATGTCCAGAAAGTATAACTCTCGGGAAAAGTGTTGAAATAGATCCCATACCATCTACCTCTGGCGTTTCTAATTTTCCGAAAAGTTATGTTAGCGGTGATACGGATACACCTGAACCTGTAGCAACTGCATCTACGGATGATCCCTATTGTATTCAAAGTGAATATTATAGTTTGGATCCCTCAGATTCAAGTTCATCAGAAAATACTATGCCTCCAGCTCGGTATTTCGACGGTGAGACAAAATCACAATGTTAAAAAGTGGCCTCACTAAATTAACTTACACTGGACACTTTTGCTAGTATGCTGGGCCACTTACTTATTATTTGACGAATACTCTTCTTGAATAATATTTTTACCTTGATATATTAACACGAGTATATTATTATTTTTGTATTGTTTTTTTCCACAGACTACATGTTTTCACAAGCTTAAAGGAACCTCGGAAGATTTAGCTTGCGTAATGCGTAACATATTTACGGACGACCTTCTGGAGTCTTTTAATTGGGACGGGAGAGGTGAAAAGCAGGCACTGGGAAAACTTACTGTAGTGGATACTGTTTTACGAGGTAAACGGGTTAAAAATAAAAAGTTATAGGAACAATTTTCTAAATAAATTTTCTCTTTTGTTTAGCCGTTTTTCAATTACATGGCGCATTCGACTATGAGAAAAATTTAAGGAAGGCCATTGAGCGGAGCCACCATCGCATTAAACAAAAGAAATACATGAAGAAGAAACACACGAATTAATTTTAAGAAAAGTATGTTAATCTCCAGAATGAAAGCGTTAAGTTAAATATTTTTTTGGTTACAGAACAACCAATTTTTAGTTTTCATTTTTATTAAATTTAATTTATGTGTGTGTGTATGTATATAAATATGTAAATATCTTATTAGGCAATAGTTTTATTTCGGAAATGAATTGATTTTGATTTTAGCTTTAGTGTATTAATAAAAATTAATTTAAAAAAATCAAAAAAAAACTTGTTTATCAAATCAAACAAAAACAGGGAATATAATTTGCAACAGGCCAAAACGTCAAAACTGTAAATTTTCAGTACTGATGGTTTTTTGTACACAACACTGACCCCGTAAAAGAACGAGAGTGAGCAGTAAAGCTATATGCTTGTATATATGGTAATATTGATGTGTTAGAGTGAAATGCAATATCACACGTACGCTTTTGTTGACATCAGTTTTTACATAGTGGCCTTAAGAAACTGATTGCAGCTTTGTTCTGAGTGCTGACAAAATTTTTTCAGCACTGACTTTCATATGTACTAACAAATGACTGGCACTGTTCTTGTAGGGTTCATTTCATTACCTAATCTACGAAACACATTTTTTAATCCTAGATGTTGTGTTCTACCAACCCAGTAATTTCTAACATACGCGTTTTTTAAGTTATTTTATTACATAATACATTTAGGTTTATCAAAAATATACATATATATTTATAAATAATATAATTTTATAAATATCAACGGAGGTCTTTAAAAATTTGTTTCGCTTAAGTTTACAAATTGTCAAAAAAATGCATAGATATTTAATCAGCCGGCGCTTTGTTGCGTTGAAGACACTGAACAGTAAATACCACTTTCGCCGATGTAGTATAGTGTATGTGTATGTATAAATATACTCACTTAAAATAAATATAATTGTTTTGGATTTGCATATGTAAATAGTAAGTTAAGTTACACAAGCCAATGATAGCAAAGTGTTGAAAGTGTAATGTAGGTTATTTATTTATTTTACTTTTTGTTTTAATTTTCAACATTTATAACAATTTTCAAGCGACAAGAGCAAATTAATATTACTTTGTATAATTTTACATTCGAAGATATCAGTAATTAAACTTTTATGGGTGTAGACAAGAAATTATAGGTATTTTAGCATGAACGTCGTAAAGAGCGTTATAACAAAGAAAGTTGCACTTGCATTATTTTAGTAAGTTTTAATGTATTTCATGATACAAATTTTCAGTTATAACGATTGGCTTGCCCGTCGCAAGCTTGTCATTTTTTTCTTTTCAATTCATTTTAATATATTTTTATGCGATGTTCCTCCTTATCTACATTCTTAGTAAGAAATATACGCTACATTTGTGTATAAGTTTCTATGTATGTAACTATTTACGAAATAATAAAAACCATGACAGAAATATTATAAGGTAAAACCGCCTATAAATTTTTGAGTTTTGCTAATCCAATCATCAGTCTCAGACAACAAATTTGAGAACTGCTGCAACAACACCAACAACAAATTTGAATATTTTCATAGTTTTCAAAATTTGTTTTGGTTTTATTCGGCATTCGCATCGCAAGAAAATTGAAATTTTATAATAAATAAAAACTTACAATAATTTTGCTCGATTAGTTGAGCTAGCGGTTTTAGTTTGCTTTCATAAAAAACAGTTAACTGTTAAATGAAGTATAAAAACCGAACGACTAAAATTTTCACAATTGATCTGCATACAGATGTAGTACAGTATGCAATTTAAATTTCTGTCTATCAATTAAATGGGGCATTAGCATTAAGAGAAACTAAATATGTATGTATGTATGTATGTATATGTATAATACTTGCAAAAATGTAGGTAAATAGGAACAATGCGTAGCTATTATGTCTGCTGCAATTGTTTTAAGTTGCAAAACATTACAAAAAATACCACATTGTTGTTGTTTACACATCAAGGCAAGCGGACACGGTTTTCTTTACAGCATCGCGAGCATATGGGATGTAGGAAAGTGAATACCAGGTCATAGCTAATGATTGAATGATGATGAAAAGTAAAGTGAGACCCGCTTTACGGAGCTGTTGGCGATCAATAGAAATAATAATTAATTTTGCATAATAACAAAATAAAAGTTAAAATCAAATATCTGTACCACAATAGCAGCAATAAAGGTCATTATAATTGAAACAAGCACAATGCATGTAGCAATTAGGCGCGAGGATGAGAACATTTTTTTGATTTGATTAAATGGCCCCATAAGAAAGCAGGTACTGTAAATGAAGATTGATAAGTATAAAGTGTGTACAATAAATTGCATTTAGATCGTAAATAAATATATTGTGGGTTTATACCTCGACATTGATATTATGTTACCAAGTGTATAGAAGACCGCAAACACCACTATGCCGCTATGTAAGAAGAGAGCCAACGAGCCGAGAAGTGACAGTACGATGCCAAGTACAAAGCAAATGCAAAAGCCTTTGATGCGTGTCGACCAGCTAAGCGTTGACATCTCATTAATCTGCAATGGAATGCATATTTTCGGGAAAAATATATTTAGCTGATGATAAGGACTGCTTAAATACATATGCATTTGAAAATGTCTTGTGAAAAATAATTGTTCATACTGAATTCATATATTTACATATACATACATATGTATGTACATACATATATGTATGTATTTATGAAATGTAATCAGAAAAACTTATCGGCTACCCCTGATGCATAATTATCCATGACCTTAGTAGCAAAACAACCCCTATCCAATGCACTTTTTCTTAACCATAAATTTTTTGTTTAAGTATACGCCCCCGAAGATAATATTGTATGTGGTTTGAAGGTTTACATTTCTCATGATATGATATACCAGATTTGCCTCGTTTGGTTTCATTAAAACCCTAAGTTAAGGCCAACCCTTCACAAATGGCTTTAACACTGTTGTTGTTGTTGTAACAGCATAAAACACTCCCCATAAAATTTTGGGGAAGGCTGCTGAAGTGACAGTATAATAAATCCGGGTCGTTCCGGCATCGTAAAACCGACTGTCGTGGAAACGTACACTCAAAGCAGCTGGTGGCCACCTGTTGACTCAGCAGCTGCAGCTGCAATATGCAATTTCTGTTTCTTTTCAACGCAAACTTTTCATACCGATGTTCTATTTCAGTATTTCGGTGTTTCTGAATTTACTTTTATTACACTAATACCACCGATTTTTTAAAATAAGTACTTTACCTGAGTAATAATACTGCTCTCCTCCTCCGGGGTGGAATCATTTCCGTTAAGTACGCGACGTAATTTATCCATTTCTTTTGACGCCTATTTATTACTATTATATTTTTATGAAAATTTAATCCTATGGGATTATCAACACAATGCAAAAAAATCAACTCGAACTGAACAAACCAAAAAAACGTATGTATAAAGTTACAATAAAATACAAAACGAAATGAATTGTGGGAAGAAACAATAGATTCTATTTGGAATGTCACTTTACATTGTTATGTTTATAAACAAAACGTCAAAAATGGTGTTGCTGTGGCAATCAGTTTCTATACTTTCTTGTTTGCCTTCGGTCCAGATTCGAACCCGGGATACACCAAATCAAGGGCGCTCGCGATATACACAGCTATGGCCGCCACGACATAGTTTTAGCCACAGTATTTTAACACAACAGTGCTTAGATGATTTTTGTTATTGCGTAAGAGTAGAGTTGAAAACGGGTTTGGTTTCATTACCTTATACAATAATCAAATCGAATTCATTCAATGACATTAAGAATGATAACAAACACAGTCTTGACATTCAGTCCAGTAAGCGAACTCAAATCAGCTGCTCGGTCAACACCTTTTTATATTAATTTGCCTAGACAATAATAACAGATTGCGCCATCGCGGACATGGTATACGCCCACACAACCACGAATAGAAGAGCGAAAGGCAATATCATTGAAAAGGTAGAAAAATGCGGTAGAAATATTTAATTGCGGATTTATATAAATTAAGCATACATTTTTTAAGATTGTGGGCCAAAGATGCGAGAACGAGCAAGTGGTTTTTAAAAGGTAGCATTTTGACGGAAATAAAAGGCGCTACCAACTTTGGCCATAGCAATGAAGAAATCAACCCAAACTCAGAAAAATCAAAGTCTACACAAAATTTGTGAACAACACGGGAGGTAATTCCGAAATAACGAAAATGCTTTTGTAGTCACCTCTACTTCTCAACGTTGTTGTTGTTGTTGTAGCGGCTAGTCGCGCCCCGTAAAGAACGGATTCACCCATGGTTGTCGTCGAACTCATCTAGGGGGAGGCCCAGGAAACGTGCAGTTTCGACAGGGTTGGACCAGAGGGAGAGGGGGGTTAGATGACTGGGTTTGAGAGGGCATGTGCATAGGTGGTTGGTGTCGTGCGGAGAATCTCCACATGCCGGGCATGTGTTGGGTATGTCGGGGTTGATTCTGGATAAGTAGGAGTTGAGCCTGCTACAGTATCCAGATCGTAGTTGTGCCAGAGTGACGCGGGACTCGCGGGGCAGCAGGGACTCCTCATCTGCTTCAGGTGGTGGTTGGGCTCCGATGACTGCATTTGCCTGGCGGGAGTCAATGATGTTAGTGACTGTGTCTCTGTGGATGTTGCTTAGGACCCGCCGGTACGCCTCCGGATCTAGCGGTTGTGTGATGAGTGGCTGGATCTCGTCCTTTAGTTCTAGAAGATGTCTTCTAATGTTCCTGGGGGGCAGCTCCACTGCAAGCAGGTGCCTATTTGGATGCCCCGAACGGTGATATCCAGCAAGGAACTGCTTGCTGAGCATGAGGTTGTGCTCCTTAACTCGGAGTACATTGACCTCTTGGTGGAGATGCTCCTCAGGCGGCATCAGAAGACATCCCGTCACCGTGCGGAGTGCGGCGTTCTGGCAGGTCTGCAGCTTCGTCCACTGTGTCCTGCCGGTTCCCGGCGACCAAACTGGCGCAGCATAATTTATTACCGGCCGGCCAATCGCCTTGTATGTTGCCAACAACGTTTCTTTGTCTTTGCCCCAAGAGCTGCCGGCGAGCGACTTGAGGACATTGTTGCGGCTCTGTACTCTATTGGCGATTGCGGTAGTGTGCGCGGAGAAGGAGAGCAGGCTGTCGAAAGTCACCCCCAGAATCTTCGGGTGGTTAACCGTCGGAATGGGGGTGCCATCGATATGGATGTTAAGATCCAGCCTGACCTCCTTCGTCCAGGTGGTAAAAAGGGTCGCCGAGGACTTAGCAGGGGACAGCGCCAGGTTTCTGCTAGTGAAGAAATGGGCAAGATCAACGTCATGAACTTCAGCTTACCTTCTGTTGCAACTCTGTCATCGAATCATATGCGCGAATGCTAATAAAACGTCAAAATCAGCTGATTATTGTTTCGATTTCAGTGGAAGTCCAAGATGTTAATTTTAAGAAATTTACATTTTTTATCAAAAATTACCAGAAATAATATAAAAACTTCAAATAATGGGCAGCATATTCTGCGTGAGCTGCGTAATCAACCGCGCCAACACCCAGGACTATCAGTGCCTAAGGAAATAGAGGAAGGACAAATTGAATCTCTGGCAAAACCAACACAAAGTGAACAACGCGGGAGAACAATGGGCATTACGAAAGCAGTAAATAAATATTTAAAAGATGAATTACGACAAATCGAGTGTAATCAAGCAACAAGTGCTGACAAAAGCGTTTCCCACAATGAAAATTTGCCCAAAAGCTCTGCTGAAGACATTAATAAGGATAATCAAGTATTTGCCGTTGGCGATAAGGACAAGAATTACGTTCCCACTTTCAATTTGGCGGCGTATGTCAACAATTCGCCAACGCTTCAGCAATTTATACAACTTGGTGTCGATTTGCATAGCCTAGAAAGACGTAAGGGCTTGCCAAAATTTGTGCTTGGTTTGGATTTTGAAAAGGATGTGAAACCGACCCTTTACTTCCTGCAAGATCAAGGTGTGCAAGCAGATGTGTTTGGCGAAATCATAACAAAAAATCCATTGATTTTCAAAGTGGATATAGATAATTTGCAAACACGCGTTAACTACTTGGAATTAAAAAAATTTACACCCGAACAGCGCCAACGTATATTTACGCGCAATCCCCATTGGCTGATGTTTTCAACACAACGCATCGATCTTCGGCTGGGACATTTTCAAAAGGAATTTCGACTGAGTGGTGATGATGTACGCTTTTTAACATCAAAACAACCACGGTTAATAACTTACAAAATGGACCATATTCGCAATTCGACGTTTTGTATACGCGAAGAAATGGGTTTCGATGAGGATGAAGTAAAATGTCTGCTCTTGAATAAACCTCGATTGTGGATGATGAGTAAGTCGATAAGATTTGGAAATAACATACATATTTAAAATTAAATTTTTTTTTCATTTTGCAGAATCCGACGAGCTGATTGAGCGCTTCGCTTATGCGCATCAAACGATGCAGTTATCGCATGATATGTTAATACAACATCCCGAAGTGCTGACATCACGCGAATTTCGTCTACGTCAGCGTCATGAATTCCTCGTAACACTTGGTCGCGCGCAATACGATCCCGAAAAGGATTTGTATATCTCTCCAAGAGATTTGGTCAGTGGTAATGATTTTCAATTCGTGCGGCATGTAGCGAAGAGTGACCTGGAAACATTCGAACTGTTCCTCAAGACGCGATAGTAAGCAGGCATTGTGCAATTATACATTTTGTTTTACATGAAATGTATCCTTCAATTTACCATAAAACTAAATACTTACTTACTTAGTCACAAAGTAGAAATAGGGTTAATAAAGTATGTGAAATAGTTTAACTATATTTGTTTTCGACATACAATCATCACCATCCATCAAGACCATCTGACTGTTACCACAAAATTATATTGTGCAATCTTTATTATGAAAGGATTGAATTTATGACTTCGTGTTTAAAAGGCGAGTTTGATTTATAACCAGTGAGAATTTGTCATGATCGCGTTACTGGAACGAGCTTTTTTTATAATCGGCCAGGAACTACCATTCCAGCAGTAAGTCTAAAACGAAGAGACTCAATAAATTTCACAAATTTGATTTTTGAACGATCTTAACGAAGTAGAAAAAAGAAGGTAACGACAAAAGCACTTCTGTTACTTCGCACTTGCTTCGTCTTAAGGATTGATGTCATGAAAGTCTCTTAAAAAGTTGATTTTTCTGAGTTTTGAGTGATTTTTACATTAATTGTTTTAAAAATTTATATCGCAAGCCAATGAGAACAATCAGAATATAAATAAAAATTTTAATTTAACATTTTAAGCTCTAACATAGGGGATTTTCGATCAAAATATTAAATGGGGAAACGCAGTTTTTCGTAAAAATAGTTTGAAATCGCTTTCTACATTTTCTATAAAGTTTAAACGCATTACGTAAAAGTTAAAAAATCGAATCAATTTTTTTTTATATATTAAAAATTTGTGTACAAATTCAAAATATACCAGAAATTAGTGATGAACGGAACCGAGTACCCGTATCCGCAGAACCGGGGTCTTTAATGAATCGTCCAGTGTGGGATTTACAATAAACGAAAAACTGGTGTACTCGATTCCAAGACCCAAAAAACTACGTTTTCAAGAGTCCTGGAAAATGGTCCAAAAAACTATAAAACCATTTCAAAAGAACCGAAAACCATTTCGAAAATACCGAAAATTAACCGCGAAATAATCAAAAACGATTTCACAAAAAATGATGGTCTTAAATGGAAACATTACTTTTTTAAATCAAACCAGCATCTTAAATTTTATCTATCAATTTAATTTTTATTTTTGGTCACATAAATATCAACTAAATGAATGAAATGAATGTAATATATTTATTTTATTTACTTTAAAACAAATATATAAAGAGAAGTTGAATTTTTGTAAACGCCCTTTATACCCTTTTGTTTAGCTATTTCGATAGTCTTTTTCTGTAATTATGTTTTTGAGAACCGTAACCAGTCCAAATACCCGATTCTTTAAATAGTCGGAACAGCACATCACTGCTAGAATTATTCGAAATATTCCAACTATACGCTGAAAGCAAGAAATATTGGAAAAGGTGGTAGTAGCAGAGTAACTAATTTCATTTCTCTTAATTTTCAGATGCCGCTGAAAACTTTAAAAGTGTATTTTAATATTTTAGTTATTTATTGGTTTAATTGGTTATGGGCAAGGTTTTATTGACACTTCAGGAAAAGCAAAATAAATGTCATTACTGTATTTGTTCAATACAGGGCCAGGAACGGAGCAGATAGGTAAGGAGCGAAAGATTTTAGCCGGAGCAAAAACTTACAAAAATTAGTTTCCTTCTTGGATCCTTAAGTGAAAAGTAATTTTTTTAAAATTATTTTTCAAATACTGCTTATTGAACAATGTCTAATATAGAATCATATCCCGAAAAAGTTCAATCGATATGTCGTTCACCAACAATGCAAGTAATCATCGACCGTATCTTTTCATTCTTAAAAAAATATCGTTGGCAATTTAAAAGAGCCTTGAAAGATCTCCCATTTTATCAGGGACTAAAAATAACTGTTGTCCCAAATTTACAAATTGAAAAAGTTGTCCGAATTCTGAAATTTAACGAAAGTTTTTTCACAACGTTTATTAGATTAGAAATAAGAGCTACTTGGCAACTTTTATTTTTTACGTTGCCCTATAGCTGTTATACAGGAGACATATTCTTTCCTTTGCCAATATGAGTACAAAATTTTCCATCGTATTTTTTACGTGGCCTGATTATTTTATATTATCAGACCAAATACATACAAATGTAGAACTATGAACATGTATGTAAATAAATAAATACATAAAATGGAGTGATTGGTTTTTATTGGAAGCTAGGAGTGGAAATCGGAGCGAAAAGAAACACCGGAGCGGACCGACGAAAAACCTTTGCCCCGAAGCCTTGTTTTAAGATACCTTGGCTGAAGACAATGTCATATGTAAAATGTATGCAAAATATGTGCGTTAGATTTGCTAGAACGTAAAATAAATAGAAGATCATTCAACATATTTGTAAATGAAAATAGTTTCTGTACTCTTCGCTTTTTAAGGGAAATATGCAATTTTATGAAAATCCAGAGCATAATATGGAATGCCGATAAAACAGTGCCAAGTGCTAATTTTGGTGTTAATCGGTTACTGTTTCCATTAAGAATGCCACAGTGCAGCCTACTTTAAATTTAAACAACTTTTTGACTTCGCTTATTTAGCTTTTTTATTTTATTTATTTTTTATTGCATTTCTCATACTTATTTCCATTTTTCGTTTATTTTTAGGTTATCAAAAAAGTCTACAATATTTTTAATAATATAATTATGCATATACATATGTATAGTATGTAGTAAATATATATTTTATAGTTATATGTACGTATTGTATATAGGGGAAAGGGGTTTATTATGCGTAACTGCACGACATTTTCGAATTTTTATTTGTTTTCAATTAAATTGAATACATTTTTTGAATTTAAACATAAAATTATCATGTAATCGATTTAATTTTATTTGGGATAAACATATATGTATGTATGTACATACATAGTAAATGTTGTAGAGGAAATGTCCTCACCCCTTAATTAGACTAAAATCTATAAAAAAAAAAAACAAACGCTTTCTGGTGGTATTGGCCAACTCGACAACGGCGAGCACCAAATACACATATACATAGAAATATAAATAGAAAATTATTTGTGTTTTATAAAAATTAATTGTTAACGGGAATTACACAACATACTATATAACGGTAACCTACCGAAAATTCTATGTTAAAAGGAACAAAAAAGAAGGGGCACAAAAACCAATGAGATTAATTCAAAGAGAAAACCAGTAAAGCGACAAACAAAACTATACACATTATTTTGCGTTTTCGTTACTTTTTTGTTATTCGATCTTTACTTCTAAAATACGCTAAATACTATTTGCTAATGCCTTTCCTTTCTTACACATTTTTTTTTAATTTTAATATTAAAATAGTTTAGATATTTTTTTTTAATAAAAATTGTAAAAAAGATCAAATACAAAGCATTTCCGTAAGAATAGTTAACCGTATTTTAGGTTCAAAAAATTGGGGTAATACATAAGTATAATGATAAAAGTCCTGAGCCCATGCTTGTGTTTCACGTTTTAAAAAGTTAATTCATTTGTATGTATGTAAGTTAATCGGATTTTTTTTATTTTTCGTTTTAATTTTTAATACAATTGTGTATTTAGTGTTGCTTTGCAGATGTGTGATTAGTCAATTTCCCTCATGATCAGATCAGCTCCAATACGACCAATTAAATGAATTCGGCTCAAATCGGACAATGCTAGTTACTTGTATTTGTTTTTAACATGTATCTTACTAATTTCATTGGTTACATTTTTAGTGATAAAATTTCCATTACAATTCACTTCCATCGTCCTCAACGATTTCACATCGTCTGATTATCATAGCGGTCGAATACACGGTCTGTACATATCGCTGATAAACGATGATAATGCTCATAAATGGATGAAGCGTTTATATGTTCGAAAGATGTAAATATATATAAGACCGAAAATCGTAATTTATTTAACTCCCTTAAAGGTAGTTTTATTACTCTTATTCATAGTTATAAATATCCTCAGTGTTTTTCAAAAATCTGTCCTGTTTTGTGGTATGAAAATATTTGTTATTGCATCTGAATTTATCAGCGCATCGTGTGTTTTTTGCTAATATTTGAAAGTTCCTTGACTTTTTTCATTCAGATACACTTCACTTTGTTTTACTGATCATTTAATAGAAAAATATGTATGTATGTAATGCTAATTTTAAATATCGCTGCGTGCGCTTTGCTTTTGCTTACCGCATTCTTTAAAATGATGATATTAAAATAGTATGTGTATAGACAAATCACTTTTTCTTTAACATTCAGTTCAGTCAATGACAACTCGGGTCAAGAGAATGCCTCGTTTGCTGAGCCATAAACTGCAAGTGATGAAAGTAACATGAAAGCACAAAATTCATAATTTAATCTCAACTGATAGTACATTGTCTTGGTATTATTTTATATGCTTACCCGAGACCAGCGCCCAATAGTAAAGATAACACATTCGACAAAATGAGGGAGTATAGTATTTCTCTGGAGAAGAGCGAGTTTTTACCCAAGCGTGTTAAACGTATGGAATAACCAGCACCTTTCTTCTTTTGTGGATGTTCGAATTTCCAATCTCTGCAAATGGAAAATAAATAAAGTTAAAAATTAAATCTCAAACATATATTATACCTGTAATACAACCGGCTATTTAAGTATAGTAAGTATAATTATAATAGGTTTATTCCACTCGATCCGGTATGGATCTGGTAATGAGAGAACACAACAAGTGAAAAAAACCCATTTCACGTCAGGAATCTAAACATTAGCTGTTTCTTTGTTTTTGTTGTTGTGGCTTGTTGCAAAAATTGTAAAACCAATAACCAATAACTCCATATAAAAAACGACGAGTTCAAAATATTTTGTTTTCGACGCTATGCTCGATCCTCTATCTCTTGTCTTCTTTGTTTCATTTTTTCATTCTTTTGTTTTGAATTTTAGTGTTTGATATGAAAATGAATTACTGATGAATTAATTAGTGATTTCTTCAATAGAATTCATCGAAATACAAGCAAGCAAATCTAGCAAATTAGTAAAACAAAAAATAGAAACAAAGCAAACGCCAAATCTGAATGATACATACTCGTTTGACTCTTTTCTCGATGCTTTACTATGTTGTTTTGGATTTACATATATCCGGCTAAGGGCAGTCACTTCAACAGCAATACCCAAAATTTTATGGGAAATGTTTTACGCTGTTGCAACAACAACAACAACCGATGAACAGCTGACACCCGAAAACTGAGCTACTAATGGTTATAAATGAAATCCGTAAGTTTTAATCCCGAAAACGTGGATGTTCTCATCACAAAAACTAACAACACTAAGTGAATGCAGAAATGTTGAAATTTTAAAAGTTTTGCGTGTTTTACTGAGCGAGAAGAATTTCTCAACGAATGCCCACACATAAGTTTTTGTCTAGTGGTACCATTGGAAAGTGTTATAAAAAATACGCAATTTGACATCGCGCTCACGAAGTAAAAAGTCTCGTATCATATTATCAATGCCGACTGCTTACTTTTACGAAAAGTTCACTCTCATAGGGAAGAAAATGGCAATTAGTACGGAAATTCAAAAACTACATTTCGCCTCCGCAACCGAGAAATCAGCTGTTGCATTGGTTTTGATTGTTGTGTTTCTGTGCTCGGAAATAAGCAAAAATCTGCTGATACACAATTTAGCACTTTGTTAATTTGTGCCCGGAAAAAAGTTCGGGCTGTTTCGGGCACTATGAAGAAGACAAATTTATGGTCCTCTTTCAATTAATAAAATTTCTAGAGTAAATTAAATTGCAATAATTTGTTTGAAAATCTAGTCAAGAAGTTAAGCAAACACTACACACCAGTATTTTTAGGCGTTGTGATTTTCGAAGGTGTTAAGGTTTTACAGGCGTTTCAGCCATACGAATTTGGCAACTCCATAGGATTAATATTCAGGTATGAAATTTCTTCGCAATGTTTACATTTGAAACTAAACAAGATAAGGTAAATTTAAATTACATGGAATTTTCTTTACAAAAAGGAAATGAATTGTAACGTTTTTCGTAGTTTACAACTTTTGCAATAAGCTGCAATGAACACAATCAGTCAGATGTTGTCCTGCATTGCTCTACATTCATCGCACGTACCTAATACTCGTAGTGTACATACAAACCGATTTCACCATACCAGAAATAATTTGACTTTTGTTCATTGATATTAGAATCTACGGTTTTTGTTTTAGGCGTTCTGGTCTTTATGAACTTTGTGCATACGCAAAGCCTGAAATTACAGATTTGAAGTTCTAGCTTTATGAAGAGTTACAAAAAACTATTCTCTCTGAAGCACAAAAAATAAAAAAAACTGTACGGGAAAAGTTTGAAGAATGTACAAGTGCTG
Source organism: Anomoia purmunda (assembly GCA_951828415.1). Classification (NCBI taxonomy): domain Eukaryota; kingdom Metazoa; phylum Arthropoda; class Insecta; order Diptera; family Tephritidae; genus Anomoia; species Anomoia purmunda. The sequence continues at coordinate 93,000,069 of OX639996.1, forward strand.
GGGCTTCATTTATTTTTTGATAATGAAACTTGCCAACAAAGAAACAAACAAAATTAAGGTCTTAAAACTCATAAATTATTGTCTCTATAAATTAACTGTTTTCGACAGATTATTCCAAAGCCGCAGTCTACTTTCAATAGCTTAAGATTTCATGGGTGTATGTACAGTGTACGACACATATAATTTTAATTATTTTTTAAATAAAAAATACAGTTCATTCCACTATAATATCTACCGATAAATCGAAGTTTCAAACTTGTTCAAATAGGTGGAAAAAATCATCAAATTTTCCACTAGATTTTAAAAGTTTTAATTAGAATTTTTTGAACAAATTTCGAAATACAGTTTATAGCCCAGTTTAGTATGATAAATTGCAAGTTCCAAGTGGCTACAAATTACCGTCGAAATTCGAAAATTTATTCCATATAAAAAAAAAATCGACCCATGCCGTAAATGGACGAATTTTCAAAGGAGATTCAGCAAAAAGCTGTATACCAAAATCTAGTGTAAAATTTGTTGAATTTTCCCCACATTTGAAGAAAGTATGAAACTTGGATTTAAACGGCATTTGTTGTAGAATGAACTACATATATTTATATAGTTAAAATTAAATAAAGAAAGTTAATAGTCAAAACTTTTGAAAATGTGGTTGTGCTATCGTTATGTCGTGCACTGTATGCATTTTTATCAAAATTATTTCAATACATACTTTGGTGGCTGTTGATCCGGACGACTGTTCCATTCATCCAACCAGTCGGTGTCTTTGTGACTATCACCCTCCTAAATAAAACCATATGTTAAATAAAATGTTGCAAGTTGCCTTTAAAAGGCTACAAACCTTATTCCAATAATTTATGTAAACGTTCTTAAGTTCCTCATCCGGTGTTAGCTCGGTATTTGGACTATTCGGGGGTGATTTGGGACTGAAAAGAGTATGCAGCAATTAAATAATAGATATATTTTCAAAAAGTTATTTTAATTTCACTCACCTATCCCTGGGTGTATCACGTCGCGAACTGGCCAATGAGACCACACGACTGGAGTGATTTGATTCGCGTTGTGCTTCACGCAGCAAACGCAAATATTCTTCGCCATTTGTGAAGGGCAATGGTGTAATTCTATCGGGGCTCTTAACGCCAGCCATTGTAGCAGCGCTGCTCAGCTCAATCCAAGATTCTGTAATGTTAACGAAAATTGTATTATGTAAACAATATAACTAAACTAATTGTTTTTAAGTGTCATATGTACGTATTTAATGACCACTGATGGGAATGTGAACAAATAAATGAATTTGCTAAAAACAAAAATTGAACTTCTGACCACAAGTCAAAAACAAAAACTCAGCACTAACAAATACTCAAAAGTGCCTTGTTTCGATAGCTGTGTAAATTTCGGTGCAAACGATTATACGATATATGGACAACTGCACTGCAATAAACTCACTAACTGACTGAATAATTATCCGTTGCCTACTCACTGGCCCTCCAATGAAGTGCCCTAAAGCGCAGCATATAGAAATGACTCAAAACAAGCATCAGTTTGCATGCATACATATGTACATATGTACGTTCGTTGTTATTATTGTTTTTCATAAATAACAAAGATAACCAGCAGCTGACTGACGATGAACAAGCCAACAGTTAGTGAAAGCACCAGGTATACAAATAGGCGAGGAGGTAATAGATCGGAAACAGCAACAAAGCAGTAAAAATCCAAACAATGAACAATGAGTGTTTGTTAAACTTTTCCACTCAAAAAAAATATTCGTAATAACAATGAAAAAATCACTCAATTTTATAAACAAAGACGCAATTACATAGGTGACACATATCAAAAATGAAATAAATACACATGTAGATATGTACATCTGTCTGCATGTATGTACATACATACATATATAGATAACACAAAAGGACGGGCACGTAAACAATACGTTCTACCGTGGGCAAATGTAACGCAATATCTTGTGAATGTGAGAATAAAGAAAAGCAAGAATTTAATTCAGTTAATAGAAGAAACAATAGAGGTAAACGAGTAGAAAATTGCACAATTAGCAGTGTACGAGGTACAGTGTTGTCTCCTTAGTTCTACTTACAGGGCTATTCTGCACCACTAACAAAACTTTCGTTATCGGCAACTTTTAAACCCTTTTCGTATATACTTATAAGATATAAATATAGAGGTATGCACTTGGACCTTCAAGATCCATTGTGCTCATATTCTGTGCACACTTATTACCGGTCAACAAATTCAAATTTTGTTACCGTTATTTTAAGTGGTAACAAAGTCGCAATAGTGGCAAGTGTTTATTTCCTTTTCGAAAGCACAAGGATAAAAAAATTAATAAGAAATTTTTGCATTGGTTTTTCATGAATTGCATGTAAAATTTTTAGTGAAATGAATAATAATATTGAATTTGAGAATATTAAAAGTTAATTCACAAGAAAAATGATAAAAATAGAAAAATATATCTGCAAGTGTGTTTGTGTGACAGACACGCGAATAATAAAAATGAAGCACAATATGACACGTTGCGGTCAAAAACCTCACAAAGGGTAGATGTGCAATATGCGTATAAATATATGTACAAATGGATGTAGTATGTATGTAGAATGTTGCAGGAAAAGGTGATAACCTGTGACCATTATAAAGTGGGTAGAGCGGCGACAATGGATTAATATTTCAATAAAGATTGCGGTAAACCAAACAACAACAAAGCCAACTTGTCAGGAAGGCGAATAGACAGTAAAGTCTCCAGAAGATATTAGTTCCGCTGGTTAACATGGCAGACACGAACAAGAATTTAATAAAGCATAGAAATCATTTTACGGTGCTGACAGTCTAAATGTCAAAGTTGTTGGAGTTGTGACTTTTTATTTACTGCCGCTGGCTTGTTAATCTTCAGCAAAATTCTATTTTGCTCTCTTTTTAATAAAAAAAAACACACGCATTCATTTGCTTAAGACACCTTACTCGAAGTTAAATTATTTAAAACCAAACCCGCATATTCCTGCAAATAACCGCTGACACCCAACTCCTATCCGAAAACTTCTTAAACACTTGTATTATGACTGAATACTTAAGTTGGCAGGGCTATTTAAAAAAAAATGTATTTTGGAAGAATTTCTATAGATAAGTACAACAGACGCAAATATAGACTATATTTTAATTCGGTAGGTGGCGCCTGAGCCAAGATATTCAGAAGATCTGTACTTATGATTTCGGCTTTGATGAAATTAGAAACATATGATGAGAGTGCGACGAGAGATGGGTCATTCTTTATTTTAAATCTCAATTTATGATCCGAGTTTGAAGAAATTAGAAGCGTTAATGGGAGTGTGACGGGAATGCGTTTACAAAAAATTAATCCGCTAGATGGGGTTATAGTCAAGTTATTCAGAAAACCCGTGTTCGTGATATTAGAAAAGTATGATGCAGGTGGTATTAAAAATGATTTTATAGATTTAGATTTAGACATTTGTTGTTCGACTTAGTTCGAATCTAAAAAGCTTCGCGCACCTAAAAACAATATGGCATATTCATAATTAATTGTAGCTTTTTTGACAGATAATCCCTTCAGAGTCGAGAGAAAGTTGACCCTCGAAGCTACATTTTAAGCTTTGAAAATCTGAGGTAAGCATATGGAAAGTAGATGAAGTCGTGGGTATCAACTAATATTATGTAAGAGAGAATTGATATCCTTAGAAAATAGTTTTTTTCGAACTTACGTATTTATCACCAGAAACTCAGCAATTTTGCAGGGTAAACCCGAGAGTTACCGGAAACCTCCATTAGAATTCGTATTTTTGGTGCCACACTATGATTTTTTGAAAATCTGGCATTTGTTAAAGTAAATAAAAAACATTGACAGATAAAAATACCGTCAAGTACATTCATAGTTTTTATTTAACGGCGTTTCAATAAAATTAATTTTGTGCATTTGGCATACCGAAAGATAGATGCATCCTTGCAAATTAAAACAAGTCAAATACAAACGATTTGTAATAAGTATTTAGTGGAGAAGAAAGTCTGAAGTTGACCGTGAATTTGACTGGAGCTCCAAACGCCTCGTGTAGATTGCCGCACAGAAATATTCAAAAAATTCAATCGAAATGCTTCCAAAAAAAAAAATAGTATCGTAAGAAGTGACGAAACTTGGATCTAGGTATTATTTGGGTGTTTCCAAATGAGCCAAATTCACGAAAAATTACAGCTTTTCTCTTTCGTAAAACTTGACCAGTTGCTGCTGTTGTTATTGAGGATCGAATCCGACAGTCAATGAGGAATGCTATACTTGCCCGAAGTCATCGACGAAATCAGAAAAAATAACAGGTAACTTCGCATCAATCCTCACATCGACAATGTCAGTTCACACTTAGCAATGGAACAGCTGATTACTTGATGAAGAAAAAATTACTCATTGCCATGATATATCACCTAATGGCTTCCTCTTGTTGCCGTTTGTTAAGAACAAAATACGTCGTAAGCGTTTTTCAACATCGAAAGAGGCCGTTGTCGCCTTTACGGTACCGACTTTAGAGTGAAATAATGCAATTGTGTATAGATCTTAGAGATGAAAGTTTGAGCGTTCCTCTCGAACTAAATTAATGCTTTGATTAAATTATCGGAACATTTCAAAAGCGAAACAAATACAAAGTTATTCGTATGAATCTAAAATGTTATCAATCCCGATAACGGTTCAGTGTCATCCCGTTCCCGTAGATTCCGAAATCCAGTACACATCTTTGTTTCTATGGATTTCAAAGCCTACAACGCCATTTAATATACACACACATACATACATACATATGTACATAAGTACATAGAAATAAACGTGCTTCTCCTTTTATTATACATATTTACTTTGGTCAAGAAAAAGCACAAAGCACAAATTCATTGTTGGCTTGTGAAATTGCGTTTTGGCTATCTTTTAAATTTCTCTGTTTAATTTTTATTTAATACGATAACACTTCAGAAAATATTTGCACACATAATGATTTTCGGATTGCTAGTACTTTAGATATTTGAGTGCGTCATGTATGTATGTAGTATATACCAATTACGCTTTCAGCTAGAGCTGCTGACTATTCGCAACTTAGAGCAATCAGCTGGTAATTTCCTACCTAACGGTTGCTTTCAATGTTTATTCTATTCTCTGACGCTTATTGATAAAAAGTTTAATAACTACCAAATAAATGTGACTGCTGTGGATAGCGTTTTGATTAAATATTTGTGAATAGAAAAGAAACAAGTGTCTTTAGAGGAAACTTTCTGCATTTTAATATTGCATGACCGAAGTAGTGGTGGCTTCTTTATATTATATAATCGACTAATGAAAATAAAAAATATCAAAATTATAAACATATTTACATATATGTGCTTAATAATTATAAAATAGTTGTTCAATTCTCGAGTTCAGCGCACTCTCCACAACGATAGACACAATCTCATTAATTTAGACGCGGGAACATATTTAGGTAATTTTGTGTTCTTAGATAATTTAAAATTAATTAGCATTTGCTGTAAGTTGTATTCGAACAAGAAGAAATGTAGATACGAATTACCGCAGACAATCTGAGGGATGCATTGACATTCTCAAAATCGATCAGACAGTGTATCTATGTAGGTTAATGAAAGTTGTAATAATAACTTAGCACAACAAGATTCTACGTATTTGATGAAACCAAAGTTAGTGGAGGTTTACACATTTTTTTTAGGTATATATCTGGTTTTTTGTTGAACTTTTCTACAAAATCGTACTATCATACAGCTGTTAGGGTTAAGGATCTCATTATCTATGTTTATTTGTATATGAAACTTACGGTAGATGGCGTTGATGTCTTTTCATTAAAAAAAAAATAACCATGAGAAAAAATGTGTATGTTACATTACATTACATTACTTTTGGAAGTTTGCCATTGCCTGCCGAGAGGCGACCGCTATTAGAAAAAACGTTTATACATATAAGTTTGGATGTTATTTGCCCCGGCCAGGATTCGAACAAGCTATACACTCGGCTCCGTCGTATTAAAAATACAACAATTAACTTTTTTCTGACCTAAAATTTAAAAATCATTAAAAAATACCAACAAATATGTACCATTAAAATATTGTACGAGTATGATCGACAAAACGATATTGCAGCGGCATTGCAAAATATTTATTGTTTACATAGGTATAAAAAACAAGTATTACAAGAAAAAAAGAGTAGGCGAGAAAAACTAAAAATAAACTGATAAAAGTATGAACATATGCACAAATGTATGTACAGAGTTGTTTACAATAAAAAAAGTAAAAACTTTAATATTGTGTTATACATATATCAAGTGGAAGCAGTCGTTGGACGACTATAAGTAATCGTAGCGTCAAGGACAACAGCTGTATTCACTTGCAAAAAGGGGGAAAATAAGTAAATCAATAAGTAAGTATTACAGCCACAATAGGTTGGATTAAATGCACTAGTGTAACTGCTTTTCGAGTCGTTCTGTGACGGTCACGCTAATTGCGCATGCACAAAAGCCACTCCGACAAGCTGCCGCAGCTGCTGACTGCTGTAGCACCCATCCCATCCTGTTGTTAATAATATAAAGAAGCATTCTTTATCTACTGCATGGAAATATAAATATAAAAAACAAAACTATTTCACGCATTTTATTAAGTTCAATGTGATTGCATCAGATGCATACATATTTACAAGCAGTGCGAATCAAAATCGCAAATGCACTATATTTAGTTAAACAGTGAACTCTCCTATAGCTGGCTGTCATTTAAATAGAGTCGCTATAGATATACATATATATTAATACAATTTACATTTATATGTACTGCTGGTAATCTTGAGTGCATAAGAGGGAAGAATTTGATTCCGGGTTTTCGCGTATTTCTAAAGTAATGCCGGAATATGCAATTTGGCTTTGGCCTATTGCTTTGTTATTATGAGGAAAAGTTCAATAACTGAAAGCATATAATAATAATAATTTGGATCTTACACCATATTTGATTGAATTTCTCCTACAATTTGTGGTTTGCATCTGGATATTGTAGCACAAATTGTTTTACGTCGACTCCAAATGGCCAATTTTTTTTTGTGAGAAATTTTTTCATAGCAGAAATGCACTCGGTGGTTTGCCGTTGTCTGTATAGGGGGACTGCTAAAAAACTTTTCTATAATTTTTGATGTTACTTGCCCCGGCCACGATTTAAACCTGGTAGCTACTGAATGAAGCGCGCACACTACTAACTCGGGTACGGCGGCATATTTACAATTTAAGATAAACTGATTTTAAAAATCACATATTTATTAGTACAGACTAACAAGGCAATTCTAGAAACTGTCTTTCAACAACTCCCTACAGTACCGAAACAGAGGTATCAAAATTGCAACGAAATTCCAAGAATACTAATTTTAAGTAAAATGTGTAAATGTGTAAAATAAAATGACCAGGTAGTTCAAGAAAAAAAGAAGAAAATACCATAATTATTATTATTGCATTCACAATGTGTACGTAAAGTGAAAAAATTATTATTCCATAAAAATAGTTTTAAAATAAGTAAATAAATAATAAGTCAAATAAACAGTACTGGTTGCATGCAATGAATATAATGCACTTCATTTTGAAAATTTAAACGATTATTATTTATTGAAAATTTAAATTACTTTTATTTATTTTTAAATTAGAGCAAATTACCATTTATATTTACTTAAACATCCATTGTTTTGATTATTCTAAAGTGGGCATTTCGGTCTATATCTTTTTCGTTTACTTTAGTTTTTGAAATATTAAATACTGCAATGCACATAAAGTACACATTTTCTTTTGTCAATTATTTGTATCGTTAATTATGTAGAGAGATAAGCTGCATATTTAGGAACTTTAAAAATTTTAGAAACAATTACGAAAAAACTGATATACATTTTTTTTGACTGCCGTTATTCGTTATAAGCCTTATTTATTTAATGTTTAAAATTTATTTCAGAAAATGATAAAGAAAAATTATGGATTACCTTACTTTTATAGTAATTTAATTTCGATAATTAAAAATTTTCAGGTTCCCGGTATTGTCATCCTTAATATATACATCTACATACCTATGTACATATGTACATGCGGCACTGCATGGCTTGCCAAGAGTGCAGTAACATTTTGCACTGCACTCAATGTCACACAAAAGCATGGCGGCAGCCCTAGGCACCCAGGCAGCGAGGCGACTGGCCAATCTCAGACGCAACAAATGGATTGCCACACAGTGGTGCGCCTACACATGTAGGAGTAAATATAACCTGCTAGTTAATATATTCATACTATACTCATAGCCATACAGCTGCATACTTTTAGTCAATTACGCGAACTAAAAATTCTGTATTGTTGGCGTTGTTGATGCTTTGTGCGTTTAAGTTTTTGTAATTTCGTATTTTTATTTCCGAAGAACTTATTTTAAGCATAAAGCCAGTTAAATTTGGCATTCAAATGACTGTGATTTTAAATTGAAATTTATTACTGGCAAATGTCAAATGAAAGAAATTTTTGTATGTATGTATATGTAATATTAGTGGGTCAACGGATGTCGCAATTTATGCTTTGACACATGGACTTGGTGTTGTTTGACAAATTTTTTTTAGAATTTTTAAACAATGTGATAAATTAAAATGTTTGATAAATTTAAATACTTCAAATAAACAATGACAAGAGAGTGTTCGTAACCAATAAGATTGTACCTTTTAACATATTTTTGTAATAAACCTTTACGGTGCAAGTTATTAATTTTTTGAAAAATACGTTTCAAAATTAAATACTCCTAATAGAAAGAAAATGATAGCAGTAAATAATAATAATAATAATTAAATAAAACACTTCTTTGAAGTAAAATTTTCGAGATTCTTGATGAAAATTGTACACACTTTTAAATTTTCAACCGTTTATCGGTATTTGGATCGAAATTTTTTAATTTTGAAGCGCAATATCTCAACGAAAATTTTTTTTACAGACATACTATATATATATATATATGTATAGTCCCTCTCGAAAGTTGGAAAAATTACCTGAGCAGATTTTGAGACAATGCCCGAAGAATTACATTTCAAACAGCCCAGACTTTTAGTTTTCAACCAATGTTTATACGTTATAAGTGCATAAGTACCGCTATAACAGGCAAGAGTTCGAGATTGTAAAATCCAACCAAAATATAGACAAAATTGCCAAAACTTATCAATACATTGCTAAACATCTAATTTACACATCAAACAATATTTCCATATGTACAAGCTAATCCAATTAGAGTAGATGTTCTTGTTCTGATTGCCGAAGTATCTTTCAGTAGGCGGACGTTTCTTGTTATTTTACTTTTCACACAGAGTTAATATCACAGTCGAGCGTAAAATTATGAATGTTCTTTGTTATTACTGAAAATATCTAGGCACTCAGGTGAGATGCCAGGAGCACCAATATATATGTAAGTTTAATAAATATTTCACAATATTATAGCAATGAATTCCCAACGCAATATATACATACACAGTGAATGATAATTGCAAGCAATTACTTTTGAACATTAATTATTGAAGTAAAAAAGAAAAGCAAACAGAGATACGTCAAATTAAGCATTATCTAGACGTAAGAAACTGGCCTCTGCTATTTTATGACTGGTTCGCAAATGGGGCAAAGTACATACACAATTTTTAGAAGTTATATTTTTTCTCACCAAATGTATAATTAGGAATTCAAATGGATATAATCGACAAGGGAAGAATGAACTCAAAACTAGCGCTGCCTTCTTACAACTAGAAGTAATGACAATTGAAAGTTTTGTTTTTGCATTGAATGCAGACTGACTTGATATATGTACATATCTACATAATATATATTACAAACTCTATGAAAGTTTTGAAGCAACTCGACGTACTGCAGGGTACGAGACAATTCATATGCACATGCGAAATACATACATTCATACGTAAATACATAATTTTTAAAAGAGTACAAAACAAAAACGAGTGAACACAGCAAAATTGCAAACGTACGGACGGCTTGGAGGGCAGCGGATTGGCAAGCTCTTTTCACACTCGCCTGTCAGACAGATATGTCGTTTGTACCCATATGCGGCAGGCGACTTGTGTCCGGTATAATCTGTGTAACGACTATATATGTATGTGTATATGTATGTATGTAAGTATAGTAGCCGTCTTGACGGCAAACAGTATTCCATTATATTAGCTGCCCCCTTGTGACTTTCGAAAGAAAATTATTTACACGGCTGGCAAGCGAGAAAAATCTCTGGAACCATGTTTGGAAGCCTGTTTACGTATGGGGACGGTGAGACGCAATTTTTACTTTGGGTAATGAAGATAATAAGCAGCTACATATGTACATATGTACATATTGAGGCACAATTCGAATTGAAGACAAAGGATTGGTTATGTAAAGAAAAAAGAAACAAATATAGAAAAAAGCATTTCTTTACTTTTTTTATTTAGATTAGGAAGAAAATAATGCACTGATATTTGAAATTGTGGAATGAGTAATACAATACCGTTTGCAGACATAAAATACATTTCGATGGGGTAGAGGTATTGAATCACAAAGTGGATGTGCGTTCGTGAGATTCAAATGCGAGTATCGCCCACTTTAAGAATAGGAACAAAAAATTAATGAAGTGGAAATAAATTAGGGTATTTTTAATGAATTATAACAAATTTGCATTAACCATACATTTTCGAGTACTTCCTTAGGCATTTGATGTTGGATGTCGCGAATGATATGCTCAAATTTCGTTTCAAAAGTTTACAAGAAGGACTTCACACAGTAGTATCGATAAAATTAGTTCAAAATCTCGACTTTGTAGTACATCAGTGTCAACAAGGAATTGCACAAAAATTGAGTCAAACAACAGTTCAGAACACAAGTTCAGACTAGATGTAGAACAATTAACTTTGCCTCGTTCCAGATCATTAATTTTTCAAAAATATTCCAAAATAAGTTTAGCCGTGTTCTATGTTACCATTACCATACGGTTTTAGCAATTGTAGGCTGTGAGACAACATTTAATAGAGACAAGTTCTGAACAAAAAGACCAAAAGGGACATAACTAGTAGTATTTAGTACAATTCTGCCTAATATGAAATGGATGCGATCCTTTTTGCCCAATAAGCAAATATACTACCCTTTTGATGCCATTAACTCGACAGAACCTACTGAGCTATAGAAGGATGTGCATTACAATCAGCCAGAATTTTAATTGAAGTGTACTATGTCGGAGTTCTCGATCCTAGATACCTGCCCCAGATTATGTTAGACGAATCCGGGCTATAGTCGGCCTTTGCACAGGAAATACCTTCGTGGGTACGTTACTGCAGTTTCTGCAGAATTCATTATGCGGAATGTCTATTTTCTCCGAATGCGCGAGCAATAAGTTATGAGCAATGTCCCTAGACCTACATTGTAGTCTTTCACCTTTTTTGAAGATGTGCATAGTAAGTATAGGGAAGCAGGCTTAAAATGAGATCCAAGGCCATAGTGGGACAGGTGCGACAAGCTCCCGTGGCACCAACACAAGCAGAGCCATAGCTCAGCGCCGGTCGCACCATCGCTTGGTACATGGAGATCTGAAAGTAGGCGGTTTCTATTTCCTCGTGGATTTAACGTAAGGCCACAACCTTGTGATCACCTACTTAAATTGCCAACGTCCTTTCCTTGATTTCGCTATATACGCCGCATTGTCGGCAAACGCCGCATTCATAACTCCACCTGTGTTAAGTTCGACCAGGATGTCATTTATGGTGATGTGACAAAAAAAGAGGTAAAGTTGATAGTGGATGTTCAACTGTAATTTTCTTAAATGTAAGTCCAAAATTCGCTCCAAAACTTTTAGAACAAAGGATGTAAGACTTATTGACCTCTACCAGATTTGAGAACAAAACCCTCCCTTGTTTTCTTCTAGGTAGTGGGAATATGGTTATAAAGAATGCAAGCCGTGTAGATTTTAGAATTAGACAAGCCAAAATAATGTATAATAAGTACAATACGTATATCTTTTTTAGTGAATTCCACAAAAACTTTAGGTTTGATGTGGTTTGCACATAATATTTTAAATGTGTGATGTTTTACTTGTATACATATATTCTACTATTTGCAATATGTATATAACAATTATTTTTAAAATCGTCCAATCGACTGATCGGAATCACGTATGCATCTTAATATGACTACATCATTTGTCACTATATCCGAATATATGAAAGTTTCTACAGATATGTATGTATGTATGTACATACATATATCTATACATACTACAATACTTATTTATGTACATACATACATATGAATATGTATATATAGTATATATGTACATACATACATGTTTTCCAAGTTGTACTAAAACTGTTTTTATTGTACTAATTTTGTAGTAGTTATAAAAGTTTTTATGAGACCATTTCTGTTTGCACACTTTTATAGCACGACTCTTGCGATTTCGAGTATAGAAATCGCAATAGTATTAAACACATATGACACATTATTATTGTTGTTGCTTTTGTGCAGAGATGCTGTAAATGAGAGAAAATGACAGCATTCATCAACCAGAAGCCAGATACGGCATGACATGTGAAAGATAACTTTAGCGTTAGGATTGGAGCGATCAGCTTACAGAGCGAGTGACAGTAATCACATACGAGAAATAGCTGATTGTATGTAGTATATGTGCATATGTACATACGTACATATGCACATATGTGTACGCACTGGCGCACCCAAAGGGGTGGAGGGGTCATACTTCAACCCAAAAATTCTTTCATGATAACAATTAAGTGAAAAAAATAGAATTCCTCAATCACAAACTTAGCGACTGATTGAAACTTAAGCAATTTCCTCGGCACGATTTGTATTTTTCTATTATTATCCTGCAAAATTAAAAACGTGACACATTACCATGCAGCTTAAGTAATTATTTACTAAAAGTTTGTTACTGGGCAAATTGTAATCTTTCGATTACCCAACAAACTAAATCACGGAGCTCGGTGAGAACCGATAAGGGATGGTAAGAACAATTTGGAAGTACGGAATAGTCCATAATTTTTTATTTCTTAACTATAAGTATGATGGGCGCGTCTGGCGCAAAATTTAATCTTTTGCAAAAATCATGGCGCAAAAAAAAAGTACTGACCAACTTTTTTACGTCTAAACGTAGTGAATTTTTTAAGGTTTCCCGGCTTGCAGCATGACTTGAGTATATGGGCTAGAGCTTCCAATGCTAAAATATGAAATATATTTCTTGCAGCTTGTTTCCACAAGAACTAATTTCGCAATGTGGGACATTTTTTCAATTTATCTATATGATAAAACAAAACAATAAACTAATAGTGCGTATCAATTAAAAATTTTGTGAAATTGCCTGAATATGTTGTGTGCCACAAGTTTCTATAGCACTTCGGTTTTGAAATTACACTGGAAAAAAGAGCTTTAGAAAAGTTTTACTTATTTTAATGTCGTAATTTTTTCTTCAAATTGGGATATTTTCTCCCGATTGAGTAAAGGTTTCTTCAAAGTTATTAAAAATCGACGTAGAGTTAAATATGTATATATTTTTTTAATTTTTCTTCCTTTTGATTTTTTCGTCAATGCGGATAATTTTTTTTTAATGGGCCCGTTTTATTGTACCCGAGTTGCAAAAGAACGCTCAAACGCGGATAAAATTTTCTTTAGTTGCAAAAGCAACCCTGTTCGCATCTTTCATGAAGCATGAGATTTGTTTTATGCTATTTAAGAACGGAAAGTAGTTGTAATGCAAATATTTTCTTGATGTAGTTATATATTTAAAAATACTATATAAATAAAATCGGGTTAGGTGTTAAATTAGCGCAGTTTCTTACTTCTCAGGTCGGATATCATTTTACCGAGTTGTCTCAACTCGCATATTTTTCCGAGTTAATGTTGTTGCTTTGCATGGAATTTGTTATCCTACCTAGTGTTACTTTGCAACTCGGTTACAAAGAAACGGGCTTAGTGTTGAGATTCAGAATAGATCTCGAGGTCATAGTGCCCAAACCACAACTATAATTATAGACATATTTCTTTGTAACCGACTAGTAAAAGAACGTCCCAACTTGGATACAATTTTCTTTAGTTGCTCTCTTAGCATCTTTCATTTTCCTTGCATATTATTAGGACTTATTCGCAATAGCGCAGTTTTTTTTTTGGCTTCACAACTCTGCATCTCAGGCCGGATATCAGTTTACCGACTCATATATTTTTCAAAGTATTTTGCCAGTCATTATAAAAACAATCGTAATAGTAGGCAATCACACACAGTCAGTTTTAATCAAGGCGAATTCATACAAGGTGATAGCATTCCATGAGCTGAATGCTTGTTCTTCTCTCCGAATTCGCTAGGTTGTTTTGTATAAACAAACAAAATACATAAGCAAACTGGGCGAATTCAGTTTTTGACATTTCACTCGCAAAATTGCACTAACAAAATACATGAGCAAACTGAGCGAATTCAGATTTTAACATTTCCGATGTTCTATAAACCGACAGTGGTCCGATGTTCTATAAATTTTTTTGTTTACAACTTACGTGGCTGCCGCTGAAGTTTTATTATTTATTTAACGAAATATACATAGTATCTAGCTAGTTTGCAATGTAGCACACAGATAAGCGTTTTTAATTACGCGACTGCATCGTGACTATCAGTGGCAGTGTGTATGGCCCCATACATAACAGCAATTAGTTGAGGAATGCATATGTGATGTGATATAGCGATAAGTAGGAGTAGTGAGTGTGGAAATGAAAATTACTGTGATAAGTGTGTAAGAAAAATTTAACACATTATAAATAGGTCACTTTGCAAATCAGATATGTGCTAATATCTCTAAAATGAAATATGTTATTTGTAAAACCAAGTATACAATTATAAATACGCAATAATAATAATAATAATAATAATAATAATAATAATAATAATAATAATAATAATAATAATAATAATAATAATAATAAACTTGCAGATGACCACGAGAAATGAGAAAGGGCTATCAGCTGTGATAGTTCTCATAAATGTCAGCAAATTGAGTGATATTATTTTACAGATCTCTGCGTTGAATAAAGCGCACTGTGAAATTATATTGTTTTATTTTACTTTAAAGTCAGTAGTACTAAATTTTGGCATATATGACACTATATGTAATATTATGTATATTCTTTATCTTTATTTCAACTATGAATTTTTTTCTTTACAATTTTGTATTTTTTAATAATAAAAGCTTTTAATTTTTAGAGCATTTAGAGTAATATGACCAATATATTGTTAACTAAGCAAAAAATAATATACAAATTAAATAAATTTGAAAAATTGTCAATATTTGGCAAATATCCAAAACAACCCATATAGCAAAAATATCCACATATTTACTATATAAAGGGTTTTGAAATACAAATAATTAATAATAATTAATGAGTTAATATTTTTCATTGATCGACAGATGCAATAAAAATGGCCTCTAAAATGTTGTTGACCACCCGTTTCTGCTAATGCAACAACTCAATAAAACAGTAGCAGCAAATTATATTTCTACCCTTGGCAGCCAATAATTTACGATAGGCAATGAACTACGATGAAGACAAATTAAGTAAACCATCAACGCAGAGTAAAGTAAGTAAAGAGGCAAAAAAAAAAACAATAGTGGATACACGTTTCTATGTTTGTACGTAACTAGCGCAAATATTCCGGCTGTATTTGATTTGTAACACGCGCAAGTCAACTCAAAAACACGAATACATGTCAACTATGTTTATTTATATGCACATATGTATGTATGTGTTTACATACATATCTAAAAACATATTAAGATAATTGTGGGAAAATCTGGCAGCGACCACAACAACTAAGTCGCAGAGTGTTTTAAATGTTGCGCATAAAACGGATGATAAAAATAAAAAAACGCTCATCATCAGTGCAACAATGACAACAAACCACTCAATAAACGTCTGAGCAAACCGAACGTCTGACTGATCGACCCACAAACGAAAACGACGTCGACGACATTGACCGACCAGCTAAGGGACATTGTTGTCTTTGTCGTCGTCGCCTTCGTCATTTCTGCAAATTGCGCGCGTAACAAATTTAAATTGTTTACTCCGTATGTATGTATGTACATATGTATATATGTATGTATGTATATTGCTCATACGCCACAGCGCACACAAAATTAAAATATAAAATCTACAAAATGCAAGCAATTAAATTAAACGATTGCGATTGCGCTTTAACTTTTTAAATATTAGCAGCGCAACTTTTACTTGATTTATTTTCATTTGTGTATTGAGTTCCTTGCAAGAACAAATTTGCGCAATATTTCAGTGAAGATATTTTGTCACTTCCAATTTAGTTTAGTTTATGGAATACCGGCGAGCCAGGAATTTCGTTCAGGGTATATTATATTATATCTGAACATTTTACAGACATACATATGTACATATATACAAAATTAATTTGTTTTTTATTCTATTTAAATACCTAAATCTGCCCTGTATTTTTACATTCTTGAAAATACTGAAAAACTTGCTATTTTCCTACATAATTTCGTAAATTGATTGAAGATTTTCTTTGACCCAAATTCTATTTATACTATTCAATCAAATGGCGTACGGAGTGGGGCGAAAGTATTGCAATAATATGAGTGGGCTGCTATTTTTTTAGTGGCGTACCCGTAACCGAGTGTGAAGCGTGTGCGCGCTTCATTCGGTGGCTCCCGGGTTCTAATCCCGGTCGCCCATCGGCAGGCAATGGCAAACTTCTGAGTATATTTCTGTCATCAAAAAATTTCTCCCCAAAAATCATTTGCCCTTCGGAGTCGGCGTAAAGATGTAGGGCCCTCAATTTGTTTTACAATATCAAGACGCACACCACAAATTGTAGGAGAAGTTCGAATGTATAGTATTATTATTATTATTAAAATTAGTATCTGTTTTCACAAACAATTATTTGAAGGTAAGACGTTAAAATATAAAGATACGTCATTCAAGCCCTTCATCCGGAAATAACAGCGGATATTCTTACAGTAGGTAATTAATTCCTAAACCCTTTATCCCATTGCGATGATACTTTAAAAAATTAGGGCTGGTATGTTATGTTCGCTGGCGCATACAAATTCCGGTTGGGATTTAAAGTTTTTTTTTAGACTATTCTCTTAGAACTTTAAAATTCAACGGGAAGATATATAAAACGCGATTTTTTTTGTTGATAACTAGAGGATAGAGATATCTGCATAGGTAAAACAGATTTGATTGTCGACGATATTCTACAAGGGAATTTGGAAACTTAATATTTCGTGCAAAAACTACATATTAGGTAGTTATTAGAAAAATAAAGAGTGGATGAAGTATCATCAATAATTCACAGAGGGCTGTTTGATTCTCGGATAAGGCAGAACTGTCTATATGCGTGCCATGATCGATAATTTCAACAGTGAAATAAAAACTTATACAAAAAAATTTAAGCAAAATTGATGTAATATGAAGGTTTTTTCTGGATGTTGAGCAAAGAATTCCTAACTATAGGTAAGTAGGTTAAAATGCTGATATATGTAGTACTCGACTCCACTTTGATTTGATGAATCCTTGCCAAATCTTGATTGCTCCATTTTTTTTTTAGTAGAAAAATAGATGAACGACACATTCCCGGTAGAAGATTATTTCACAACTAAAAATAAATAAAGAAACGGCTCATCGGCAGACAAAAGCAAAAATTAAGAGCTAAAAGAAAGTTCAATCAAGGTTGCTGAAACCCAGACAAGTTGAAGGTGAAATGGGAGTAAATATAGACTAAACAATACACATTTAAATTTATAGTAGAACAAAATTAAAACGAAATGAAATTCGAAACGCTACCTTACACAAAGAACGCCTGAATACACATATATACATATGTACATACATACATGCATATGAAAATATGTGAGTAAACATTAGAAATGCAGATAAGCAGCAATGTAAAAATGCAGTCATTAGATTCATATTTTATAGAGTAGCTAAACAAAAAATAACAGCGAAACAGAACGCAAAACATTAGACTTTCGACGACGAATGTGTGGTATACGTGGCACCACAGAATTTTGTTTTTATTAATTTTACCAGCACCTAAATTAGTAAACTTAACACTGCATATACATACATACATATGTATGTATATATACATCTATACATACATATGTACATATATTTGCATATACATACATATTTACGAGATTTGCAAAATTCCAAAATATTATTGTTGATAAGCTGAGCATATTAATGTACTTAGTCACAATTTAAGGCTGATAGCATTGAAAGTAGTTATTTCCTAGTGTATGCTTCTAATTTTTATCTTTCAATAAATATTTCAACTGATTATTGACACCATTAGATAGCACGTTTAACTACATTTAACGATACAGTGGCTCAACATTACAACGGAACTGCGCATCTTTTTACAATAATATTAATGTTTTGTATATTAAATTTTTCAGTAGATATTTTAAAAACTTTAGTTAGTTTTATAACATAAATATTTCAAAGTTCAAATTTCGTAATAATTCAATATATTTAAATAAATAAAAAATGTTATCAAAATTTTAGTTTCTTAATAAGAATTTTTAGAAAATATCCGGATATACGCTAGAAACTCGTGTTTATCTTTGCTAGTTATTTCTGATGACGATGTTGCATGAACAAAATTTATTTTTGTATGGAAGAAATTTTAGCCACCATCAGTAAAAAAAAAAGCCAACAATTTTCAAACATTAGCCGCTTAAAACTTGCGATTTATTACATTGAAATTGAATGGCCTACGAAACTGTATAACTGAAAAATGTCTAAAACCTCTTATTGAATGGTTTGAAATTATGATGGAACTTTATTGAAATTTCTTCATTTTTTTTTTTTGAGAATTCCGTTCAAAGTTTTAAGCTTTGAAATAATTATTAATAATTAACTATATTTTTATAAAAAATTAACAGAAACTATTAAACATACAGAACATTGCAAATATTGTAAAAATATGCGATCATCCATTACAACATTGGCCCATTATATACTATGTACATATGTATATTCGAAGCATGCCTTTTAATATTTTGATAAAACATGCCCTATGTTATGTCCACATTTTCTAATGTACCATACAAACCTATTCAGTAGTTCCGGAGATTAATGAGTTCAAGCAGACTTAATCATTTTCCACAATTGCCGCTTGCAACTTGACTTTAGCTTTTATTCATTATTCCAGTTTTTGTCCTAACAACGTAATATACATACATACATATGTACATATATTAAAATACCGCATCCTCTTTCACGGAGATCGAAATTGAAAATACATCTGAACGAGAATATATCCTATAGGAAATGAACAAGGCTTCCATTTTATAGTAAAGTGGAAGCATTCGCCAATGCTTAAATATAATTTGATTTTATAAGGCATAGTGGACTTCTGAAGTTACCACGAGGGAACGACGTCGTACGTTGTATTGCTCACGTTTCCAAAAGCGTCGTACAACAATTGTTTCGCTTCAATGAATATGCACCATAGGCAAAATAGACATAACATAAACTTTATCAGACGATCAATATGAATATTAATTTGTTGTAGCCGATAATAGTTTATAAGAACACAATATGCACAGGTGTGATAAAAAGAAAAGCACCATGACAAGTTATGCACTCTAAAAACAGTATAATTGTTTATTGTTTTAACCCATTAACCATGAATGGATATTTAACCCTGCTGTTAGGTTAAGACCATTTGGTCCAATTTTTTTTTGTTTTCTTTGTAACTTTGGAACGGTGATATATACTGTCTAAATTTTTCAGCTCAGGTGGTCTTTTTATAAAACAATATTATGTGCGAAAATTTAATTCTCTGACTTGGTCCATAGTATATTTTCTTTGATTTTCTTTACATTAATTTTCCAAAAATAAGTATTTATTAGTTTGTTCGATATTTTTTGGCACTACATGATGAGCAAAAAAATGTTTTTCGGTTGGTTTTGCAAATAAACGCACTGCAAATGGAGCATTTTACATCAGACTTAGACTTGCAGCAACTACAAAATCCTCGCTTTGGAGCTCCTGAACTAGAAGCATTTTTAGAGCAGGCCACTGGTGCTGGGTTTTACCAGAGTTGAGTAAATAATAAAATAATAATATTTAGCAAGTATTGAACCAAACTAAATATAAAGACTAAGATTAAATTGTTATTTTGTATGAAAACTGCAGTATGGACCAAATGGTCCTCTAACCTAAGATTCGTAAGTTTTTTTTAACCTAACAGCAGGGTTAAATACCAGCAAAATAGAGTTCATCCATCATATCTCGGAAACTATGACCACTATCACAAAGATTTTTTTTTCAGTTTGAGAAAGTGTGGTGTAACTTATTAAAACTAGGATAAATTTGCCTATAGCATTCTCTACACACAACAGTTGAGTTTTGATGCCACATTCATTATAATTTCTTTACAAAACTCAATTCAGCTGTTTGTATTGGCGACGCTGCCAAACTGTGCATTTATCTACATACATATGTATGCCCCGAATTCAAATATGCCGGATGGGTAATTAATTCTCTGTTAAAGTAAAAGTAATTTGGCTATACAGCATCTATGACTTATATAAGTTCCCTGATACAATTGTACTAAAATCCCTCCATGAGATCTATGTGCAGACTTTAATGGGGTCAGACGAGGATAACACTCTGTTTTGGAGGTGTCTCAACGTGAGAGCAGACACCTTCGCTTTTACAAAAGATAATGTTGCGCTAGTCTGTATTGTATTGTTCGACCAACATTCGGATGAGTACAATCAGTTATTTCTACTATATTTATATTTACACCTTCCTTATTTATTTATGTTAAGAATTCAATGAATTTGCTGCAAATGTAGGTGTTTTCTTAAAGCTGGAAATGTGTTGAAATGAAAATTCTAAGAATCAATAGTAAAAAAAAAATTACAAAAACATCAACGCAAATAGCGAGATCCATCAACACATCCATAAAATGTAATCCAAAAGTGACCATACTCGTATGTATATGTAGTTCCAACGATCTTAAAAAAACGAGTATGCATGAAGATAATGGGATAAATTGTTTCGGCCGATTCTGTGTAGCTATTTAGAATGTTTCGAGAAATTTTCTGTCACTCGATGATCTTGTCAGTAGGTTTGGAGCGGGTTGTAATTAATTATTAACTGCTCAATACATGATCAAAATTATGTAAATATCGCCTCAATTTAGTCACATCAGCAAGTATGGGGAAAGAAATCATAAGTAAATAAACGAAATATTCGCACAATGGATGCCATGCTAAAAGAGTAAGTAAGCGGGGTAGTATACTTCTGGATCAATGGCAGTACTTTTCAATATATGTAAAAAGAATAATTATGACCTCAAATCATATGTTAAATGCATTGTAGCATAGCTTTTTTATTTACTGGCACTGTATTTATTACATTCTAAACGTAACATACTAAGCCACAAAAAACACTTATGTACATACATAAATACATATATAGCTCGGTAGTCGTCTGACTTTGTGTTTGTTTTTGCAATCACCAGACACTAAGGGGATTCATCTAAACGTATAATGAATGACCCTTATAATCATATAAACGTACAGACATATAAAAAATTATATGGAAAACCGATTCAATTCTTAGGTTTATACGTTTATCAGCAGCTTATCACTTTAGATGAACGCCCCTACTATATAAAACTTTGTGCTTTGATAAGATTCGACTCATTTGTATGCAGAACTCACTATTTTGCTTTTCAATGCAAATAAAATGGAAATGTTTAATCACAACTGAAACCGAAAACAAAATGTCAGTATAAATATTTTATATACAATACATATATGTATATATATGTGTACATATTTATTTATATAGAGAATCAAATATTGTAATCAGATGTATTTACGGATCTATGTATAAATACCGTGTACTCAATACATGTATAAGAAATGGTTGTGATGTTCTAGACACGCAAGTGTTGAGGGATTATGCCACGATACGCACGCGATTTAAGCCCACATGTAAAATTCCGATTTAGTTTGCACTTTCATTTTTGCCTCACAAAGCTGATTTGAGTGATGTTTTCTTGAAGTCCTTTTTCTATTTTTTTCTATTTTAACCCTAAGCGTTTTCCAAAACACGTTTAAATTGATATTTACTTTTTACATATATGTATGTATACACATATTCGTACGTAAACTAATGTACAAACATACACAAACTTTTTCTTATGTTTTTAATCCATACTTGAGTAAATTTAAAACCATTAGAAAAACGGATTAGTGGATGATGTAATTCTCTCATTTGTCAAAACTGAGTAACTACAATTTTTCAAAAATTATGTAATATACTTAAAAAAATTGTTTGTGCTACTTAATAATGTGCAAAAAATATTAAGTGAAAGTAACCTAATTACAAAAAGAATGCAGTTCTCATATCAGGTGCCTAACATGCATACCTCAGTCTGCTCTCAAAAATTGATCTTTTTCGAAAACTTATCGCCCACTCTTTCTGAAAGTTTGTATGCCATTAAGGCATCTTATATTAAAAATTTTATAAATTTTTACGAGATGTGTTTATAGTAACTAAAATATTGGGTAGGATTTCAGCACGTCCTCTGAAACACTTGTTTTGGTGAATTAAAAAAATAATAATAAAAAGTTTAAATTTACATTGATGTGTTTGAAAAAATAATTTAATTCAAAAGAAAATTATTTGAAACCATGTCTACAAAAAATTATATTTCCCATTCTTCGGCCGAGGTTACTGTCTACTCATCAAGTCCCTTGAAAATCCATTCCATAGTTTCGGATACTAGTGAGTTTAAACAGGCAAACAGACAGACAAAATTATTCAAATGTAGGTCTTATATGGCATTCCCTGCATCACCTTCGATTATTAAGAGAATTTTTCAATGTACAAGCACGACTTTTCGAAGATGGATTTGATATGAGAATAAAAACTTCATAATAAATACATTAAATAAATATCAAGAAGTTACAGTTATGCAAAAAAAAATTGTTTATTGAGGGTAGTTAGTTTTTGCAATTAGTCTCTGTTTTTTTTATTTTTGGCCGCTGTTACTCAAACATAAATAACTGAGAGCTGTTGCTTTTTAAGTTGTAGCAGATTTCTTCCGTTTTAATATTTTTTTATGAATCTATTATAAAATCTACAAAATCGAAAAAATCTACCATTCGACCAAAACGGCAACACTAGACACTGGTTAGGAGTCATAATGGCAAAATTTGCAAGTATTAGGTTACGAATTGCGCTTTTATCCACCGCATTCCCCAGACTTGTGATTCTGAAGCTGTTAAATTGTATACTAAGGATTATATGAAATTTTTCTAGAAAATGTATTTATTTTTTTCTGTTTGTTAAGTACTGATACTTATCAAACTTTATACCAACATAAATGCGTGATAGCATCGTAAACTTACATACATATGTACTATGTAAATAGGTAGCGCAAATACAAGCGACTATGGAATACGTAAGTAAACACTTCCCTCCCTATAATAACAGCAATAAACAGCAACCTGCGCCATAAATATGTTAAGAATTGGCGATTTTTTCAAGTGTTGAACAAATTTAGCGCAATAAACTAAATTTACCGAGTACGTGAGAGTCAATATGAACCTAGCGGACGTCAGCGAAATTTAATTATAATAAACTTTTTCCCTCAGCTAATTTTTTTTCTAAGGTTGACGACAGAGTACACGCTATAAGCGGAGCAAAGCAGTAAAGCTATATCGTGCTATAAATAGCATCATGTATTTTCTTATGTGTTTGCTTGATGCATGTCAAAGTGTAAGCGAAGAGCAAAGCGTATTCATGCTATAAATGAAGCGTGAAGCTACAAAGTATGTTGTGAACTGCTTTATAGCATGAATTTGCTTGAATTTTTGATATTCTTCTTGTTTTTTTTTTTTTTTACTAGCATACACTCTGACATGTGATAGCTTTGATTATAGCAAGAAATATTATCGCTTCAATCTTCGCTCCGCTTATAGCGTGTACTCTGCCGTCAACCTAAGCTTCAAGCTTATTGAGGTTATTACTTCGCAGCAATTATAAAATTGTCGACAAATGTCACGTCATCGATTGATTAGTGCAATTGATCAGCTCTAATGAATGGGAAATATGCTGATCGGACGGGGATAATAAGAGCGATGTATGCACATTTAGAATTTGCAAAATTGGAGCTACATTAAAAAAATTTTATATGAGCATATATTCAAGTTTGACGCTAAAAAGATGCAATCAGAAATGAGAGCTGGGAAATTTTGATCTCAATTCGGTTAACAAAAATCAACTTCTTTTCGCGTGGATATATGTAACTCAAAAGTTTTTTGTTGCCACTGTGCCAGAGATGTATAGATACTATCGCCCTCGCAGGAACAGCTGGTATGTCGAAGAATACTGCGTCGATGCTGTTGATGAGTATTCAGAGAGACCGGAAAAAGAGGATGGAGCAGCGACGCACAGAGGATCGACTGCGGTCCAAAATCATGAAATTGAAACCTTTTTTAAGCCAGCAGTTATTAAATAGACAAAGCTGATTTATAATGATTTGCATAGAATATTTATATATTATATTGTATATGTAGGGAATTAAATTCCGCAAATATTTATAATAAAATAAGATCGAATTTAAATGATGAAAATTGAAAATATTTATCACACATACATACTTTATTTAACATATAAATAAATACGTTGTTTATCTAAATCAAATCGTCTGTTTTATATATCAGTTTTGAAAATAAATATAACTGTTTAGAGGAAATAATATGATCCGGATCCGCGGTATTGGCATTGTGATTGTTATGTGGAACTAAATTCTCTAGTCATAAGAACACGCAAATTACCGTTATTTATATGAAAAGAAAATTTTAATGCAAAAAGAGATTAAGTTAAATTTTGGCAGACAATAACTAAATCTGGTAAAAAACGAGTGTCTCACTTTTTTGTATAAATCAAAAGCATAAGTATGCAGATTATCTTTGTGAAGTTTCAGCTACAAAGCCCTGCAATATCGTCCGTTATTAATTTTTTTAGTGTCACTTTCACTACAAATTCGTGAATACTGGATTAAGAAATTGTAAACCTGTTTGGATTTATTGTTAAAAATCACGAAACTATGTATTTCTCAAATATTTTTTTTTAAATAAATTGGATATTTCTATGCCAAAAATACTTTACTAATAAATTTAATGGATATTAATTACTTTTTCTTAAACATTTCATTAAAATCTGAGCACATTTAATTTTTCCACCCACTAGCGAAGAGTTGTCCAATTTTCACTCGGGTCTACGCACCGGAACGACCCCGCTTTATATATGTACGTCCAAGGACCGTCGCTACAATCCCCAAAAATTTATGGGGAATGTGTTATGGCATTACAACAACAATAATCAACTATTGGCCGCACCTTACATGGGAACGCGACCAGTGCAAGGCTAAATACGCAGGCAAGCAGAAATTCCGCCTGGAAATTTTATACAAAAAATAAGGAACAATCCGACGGTTTCAATACTGGGAAAGTTCCTTGATGCGAACATGAAAATATTATAACAGATGTCGATAGTACACTTACGATATGGAGGAAATACTTCTAAACGCCGTCGGATGGAAATATCAAGTACGGTAGGACACCAAGTGTAAGTGCAAACCGGAAAGTGGTTGTAAAGGCAAACTAAATTGATACTCGAAGTAAAATTTGCAATGCCTTGGAAATACTTGCGTTGAATGATAAATAGTACAGATGCATCGAACCAGAAAGGTTTTCAAATTGCATTTGTACGAATATAGATTGCACAAGCACTTGCCTCTACTAAGGTGCAAATATACATATGTACATATGTATACTTATCAATAAACAGTCAAACTAGTTGCTGTTGCTGCCCACTGCGTCTATCCAAGCGTTGCACAGCCTAATTTCATTGTTCGTCGATGATTTATTTAATGGAGGGGATATCAAGTATCATATCTACGTATGTATCTAGGCACATATTTGCTTGCATATGTACATATTGAAAACGCTAATTGTTATAATACCCGCTTTTCCGAATTAAAATATCATGCGTCTTGTTCGTTTCATGAATGTCTTCATCTTCCTTTTTATTTTATTAAATCCAGTTACCCACGCTCTTCACAAAACGGGAAAAGCTTAGGGTGGGAACACACTTCCCAGCTTACTTAGACAGTGTTCAAACGGGGAAACTTTTGTTGCTTATTATCGGCGATTTCCCTTTTGGTGTTGCTCGTCACGTTCACACAGAGCAACTCTGTACAGGCGATTTTCTGGCATTTCATTTTATATCATTTTCGCAAATTTCTGTACGCTTCGCTTAAGCGGCATTTACACATTCTGATAAATTTTGTGATTATAAGTAAAAGGTGTTGAAAAATGAAGTTTTAACATAATTTACGTTAATATGTATAGTATATGCATACACATGTGTATATTTAATCGCAAAAAAATAAGAACAAAATTTCATTTCCCAACTTCCCGCATGTATTCACTTAAAACTCAACAAAACTGCAACCACTGAAAGAATTTATAAATGAAAAGGAATGTCAAATTTCTTAGCTGCCGACTGAGACGAATAAGAACACAAAGCGTGTCGCCCGAGCACGATCAACTCGGTGCCCTTCCCCTTTCCCCGTCCCTCTCTCACCAACAAGTAACGAGTTGCCGCGGCAAAAGTTTCCTCGTTTGAACACTGTCTTACGAACTATTAGATTATCACTTAAAGCTAGTATAAATGTAAATGAATTACCTAACTAGGCTTTGAATACGGTGATCAACAAGTAAGCGCACAATACACGAGTGCGCCCGCGATAATTCATGGGCATACGCCGAATTGACAAGTATTGACAATTTAAACCTCTTTTATTTTATTATTATATTCAGGCCTGTTTTAAAGCCTGGGGCTACTGAGCTATCAATACAAATTAGGAATGAAACGTGTGAACGTACTTGATTTATGTGAAGTATTTTGCATAAAATTAAGTAATTCACGCTGTAATGCGAACAGAAGTAGTTTAACACTACGCCAATCAAGCTGAGAGCAACCGAATATAAAGAATAATAGTAAGATAAAGATAAAGAATAATAGTAAGAACGGAATAGATGACAGAATTTTTGAAAGCTTTTGTTTATTTAAACTAAAATGATCGCATAAAAAATACTAAATTTTTCCGCCAGCGAAAGGATTTGCTATCCGCGGAAAGATTGCGATCTATTCTACCATTTTTGTAAGCTTATGTACCTAACGCAGTTTACGTAAATGATTGCTGTCAATATTAGTTTAGGCTGATTTGAAAGATTATCAGTAGAAATACTAGGCTCAAAGTTCCAAGACGAACTGAAATATCAAACATGGATTATAACCATAAAAACCAGGTTTGAATACCTAGAACTGTATGCCACTTCCTAATGCCAAATTTTTTCTTAGGAATAAAATAATTTTTTTGTTATACATTTTTGATGAAAATAATCATTTTTTCAGAGCCTGTCTGTATGGTCTAAAAGAAATGCTTGCTCGAAATCCTTCGAAAAATCACAAAAAAAGTAACAGAAAACGTAGCATCATTCTACACCTTGTTCTCATTTGTTAAGAACAAAATGAGTGGTGAGGCGCGCATAAAGTTTAGGATTAGCCACAACTGGCACGTATAACAATGTGACAACCAAAACAATAATAATTTGGCATGTATGCATATCATAAGTTTTACGTGTACTTCATGATATTATATAACAAATCGAAGCCGAATCCGAACGACTACTGATTTCTGTGAACAACGGAGCTTTTTCTATAATTTGTTGATATAACATACCCGGTTGAAACTTGAACCCGGAGTACCCTGGCTCCTACCACGCATACGTTATACACTCGCGGCCGCGTAGTGCGATTCATGCAAGTTTTACCGGCACGTGGCGAACAATAGACTTGCTAGAGGAATAGCCAGTAGAGAAAGACAAAAGGCAAGTAACGCGACAAGTAAGCACACATGGACAGTAACAGCAGAGCAAATGTGTTACTTAAATAAAAGCAAACGCTAATACGTGTCGTTCAAAAATAGCAATGAATTAATAATGAATGGATTATTCCAATACCTACATACATATGTATGTACATACATATGTACATACAAAGCCAGTGTGGAGTCTACAGCGATATGTGCAGAACTCTAATGAAATATTTCATTATCAATGAGTTGGTAAATCATAGAAGCGATTTACTACGCAGTAAGCCACGATATTTAGAGAAGCAAGGTAGAGGAGAGAAATCAAAGCAAATATACATATACAGATACATACATATGTACATATACATATATTGTAGAATAGTATTAAGATAGTGGGGAATAGTGCGTGTATGCTGAAAACGTTTTTAAATAAAAAAGGAAATTTATTTAGATGTTATGTTTTTATTCTCTAAAGCAAACAGCTTCGCCCAAATGCATCCATACATATTGTACATACTCGTATGGCTGTGTGATACACGCCCATAAATAAATGATAAATACAATCATAAATAGCTAAATGCAAAAAAAAAAAAAATTATTGCCTGTGTAAAAAACCGGCTCAGAGCTTTTATTTACAATGAAGCATGTTTCCCGGTAGCTGAGAAACAACTTGAATGAATTATTAGGGAGTTCACAAGCCGTGTTATATGTCGTATATATTTAGTCCGTTATTGAAATAACAGTGGAACATGTGAACGCACTGTGCTATTTCGTTAACTATTGTATGTCGTATTCAAGCAATTAATCAGCTGAGTAGAAGAAGAGAAAACAAAACGAAATAAAAGTATAAACATTAAAATGCCTAATGTGTTTGTTTTTTATTCAAAATCACTTACTTCGTCATTTAGATGTATTTCCATTCTTTTTTTTTTAATATATCTCCTTCAATTGTTTCACTGGCCGCTTTTGCAAAAATAATTAAAAAAAAGTGACGATAAACAGAAACAGCTGATCGAATAACACACACAAATAAAACACTAAACATAGCTTTCAGAGTTGTATTGAAATAAGACAATTTTACATGTGAAACAAAAACAACAAGTTTACAACTGTTGTATTGCAATAACACGATTAAAGAACTCCCTGAACTCCCTATACATATGTATGTTTAAAAACGAGAATGAACTAGCTCTTAGTTTTTTTTCTACAAATGTGCTAAATATAGTACATATGTATACAGTGGCGGACAAAAGTCTACATACACCGCTTGTATTTGTTGTGTAGAAAGTACAATCACTCTTCTGAAAAATGTAGGTATACAGTTTTATTTTAAATCCTTTTTTAATGACATATGTATACTAAAAAAAATCCATTACCTAACTTAATATAAAAAGGTTATGGTGGAAAAACCCAAAAACGTCCTTGACAAAAGTCTACATACAAGACCGGTTTCTTAGCAGGTAGATCGATATTCTGTGTTGCTATAAGGAAAAAGTACCGTTTTTTTCACATTTTTTCCTTTATTATGTAGTCTGATTTGCTAGTATTTAATTTAGTTGTGGTTTAATCACTTAAGCATCAACAATGGCTCCTCGAAAAGAAATTTCTATTGACCTAAGAAACTGTATAACAAGCACAGAAATGAGAACAAATCTTATGGCGAAATTTCAAAAATTTTAAATTTAAGTCGTCCAACGGTACAGACCATAGTAACAAACTATGCAAAAATGGCTCCACCGAAAATAAGCCGCGAGTTGGCCGCCCGAAGAAACTGTCTCGAAGAGACATCAGCTTGATTCTCAAAGAATTGAACGATAATCCCAAAGTTACTGCTCCAAAATTAGCCGAAAACATAGCAAGCTCATCAAATAAGTCTGTCCATCCAAGACCAATTCGAAGAGCTCTGAACAGTAACGGCTTCCACAGTAGAACACCTCGTAAAAAGCCTCTTATTTCTGAAAAGAATCGTAAACTTCGCTTAGAGTTCGCCAAAGCACATTTGGACAAGGGAATGGATTTTTGGCAAAAAGTTTTGTTTACACACGAATCGAAGTTTAATATATTCGGCAGCGATGGAAGGGCAAAAGTTTGGAGAAAACAAAACACTGCACTAAATCCGAAAAATATAGTACCAACAGTAAAGCATGGTGGCGGCAACGTAATGGTTTGGGGAGCTGTTGCGGCATCTGGAGTTGGAAAGCTTGCTTTTATTGAGGGTAATATGGATCGGTTTAAATACAAGGCATTATTGGAAGCTAATCTGAAGCCTTCGGTGGATAGTTTGGAGCTTGGTGCAGGCTGGATCTTTCAACAGGATAACGATCCAAAGCACACGGCCCATATTGTCAAGGATTGGTTGCTTTATCACGCTCCAAAGCAACTACACACACCACCTCAAAGTCCAGATTTGAATGTTATTGAACATGTCTGGGAAATTTTAGGAAGAAAAATTAGAAAAAATCAAATTTCCAGCTCTGCAATACTCAAAGAACGCATTACTGAAGCTTGGAACAGTATTACTTCAGCAGAATTGACAAATTTAGTAGCTTCGATGCCACGACGGCTTCAGGCTGTTATTGATGCAAACGGTGGACCAACTAAATACTAAAAAATCAGGTTACCTAATGTTAACCACAAAGTTTTCGCTCTAAGATAAGATATGTATGTATGTACTGTATGTAGACTTTTGTCAATCCTGAATTAACGTTTTTTTGCCATTGAAATAAACTGTATCATTAAATTTTCCAATAAACTTTTTTTACATTAAATCCAACGGAAATAGGGGGTGTATGTAGACTTTTGTCCGCCACTGTATATGTTCGTGGCGTTCAATAAACTTTGCAGTTGAGAAGAAAATCGTGTAAAAACACAAAAAAAATGTAGTTGCCAAAGAATTAGAACGAAATAAACAGAACGTAAGTAAAAATAGCGAAAATAAAGCGTGTTAATACAAATTTGTAAACAATGTGTTAAAAAAAAGAAGTGAATTGTGCCGAAAATACGCATTTTGTTTGAATTTCAAAAGGCGTTGGCATTTCCTAGCAGTTTCAGTGCGAAGTAAATGCAATAAATATTTGTTTAGTTCAATGTAAACAGACAAAAGAAGAAAGCAAGTCGATTATACTCGTAATGAGCGGGGGAATGTGCTAAGTAGAAAACATATGGTTTCAAGTGGAAATCAATAACAAAATGTTAACACAAACATATATACATACACATGTACGTAATACAAGAACTTCGAAACTTGCCTCGTAATGTAAATAAATAACTTGCTGAGTAATATTGTAAATACCTACATATGTACATTTTATTCGGTGTCAAATACCGAAATACTGAATTAAATTAAATAGATATTAACACGATGCATTGAAAAGAAGAAGACGACAAAAGCACTTCCACTACTTCGTATTTGCCTCGTTTGAAGGATTGACGTCACAAATGGCTTTAAAAAAGTTAATTTTTCTGAGTTTTGAGTTATTTTTACAAAAAGTTAAACACATAATAATAAATGTGAAGTGCCGAGCTTTGTATTGTAGCAGTTGCATTGAAAATAAAAGCCCAAGTGCAGTTATCACATTCTTTTTCTCCTCGCTATTTCTGTGGTATGAGCATCTGTGACGTGTATGCTGCCGGCTTTGTCGAATTCTGGTTTTCTATCATTCTTGAAGTATTAACTTAATAATAAATTTACTGGAAACCGACACATCTCGCGTAGCGGAACTTGTTTTTTATACAGTGCAGCTCGGTAATCTGAACACTCGATAATACGGAGACCCCCGTAATCCGGACACCAATTGACAATTTCTGGAGAAAAGCTGAGTTATAACGAAAGCGCTGTTAAGCCGTTTGTAAATGTATTCAAAGACAAAGTATTAGAACTTCAATTAAAACATTGCCAATTGTACGATACCGATGAAATGGCTATATTTTGGCGAAAACATTAACTTTGGGATCTGAAAAATCCGATCCTGGACGAAGTGTTAAAAGAGAGACGAACTGTATTGTTATGTCGCATGAATTTAAACTTTAACCACTTATTATAGGCAAGTCACAAAACCTACAATCGTTTAGAGAAGAGAATTTGCTTGAATAGTACACCCATGGATAAAACGCTTGGATGCCAGACATGCTCTTTACGAGACGGCCTACTTAATCCTTCATATCTGATGTAAGGTCGTACTTGTTAAGCAAAAAAAAACTTGCATAAAAATGCTATCTTATCATTAGACATTAAAGCGCTTCATTCTCCTCAGTTAATAAACATTTCTGAAAATTTGCTGTTATGCTTTTATCTCCAAATTATGCCGCGCTTCTACAATCGCTTGATCAAAATGTGAATGAAACGATACGAGTAAATACAAGTCCATACTTGAAACATTTCGTTCGTTTCAGAATTTTCAACGCAATACAAGTCATTAGACAATAAGCTCGTCAGAGTCAGAGTGAAGCTCTTTTGATTGTTTTCGTATCAGCTGATTTTAATTCAATTCAATATTGTTGTGTTGTGCTTGAACAGTAGCGAAGTTCTTAAGTTGGGGGCTCGGTTATTGAATACAGTAAACAAAGAAGAAAAAAGTAGAATATTCTTTAAGAAAAAACTTAAATATTCAACGTAGCCCAGCTCTGGAAAAGTAAAAACCATCTTCGCATCAAGTCTAGAAAAAGTAGATGCCAAATCCAAAAATCGGCCAACGAAAAAAGGCGTCCTAAAAATATTTACCAAATACAAGGGCAACAATAACAATCGGTTGACGGGTAAACATTTGGAAGAACGTCTATTCATAGGAAATACAACGAAATAATACTCTTTTGTATATTATATTCTATTATATAGTACACATATTCTTTTTTATAATATTTTCCAATGTATAATAATAAAAATATGGAGCTTACATCGTATAGCTCGATGTTTGGCGAACTTCTCCTACAATTTTTGGTATGCGACTTGATGTTGAACACGAATTGAGAAGCCTACAGTTTTACGTCGAATCCGACCGTCAAATGATTTTTGGGAAGGGGACCGCAAATAGAAAACAACTTTTTATAATTTTTACGTGGATTAAAAAAAATTGTTACTTAGTTCATGCGGAATAATGATACTTAGTTCTTGCGAGATCCGATATTATTTCATTTCTATTGGCATTTTTTAAATTACATAAATATCGCAAAAGCTTTATATCAATACAATACAAAGCAAATACACTACTTGTGTATGACTTTGCCTTTATTGGCATGTTAGATAAATTTTCTTATCGTTTTCTTTGTTTAATGAAATATAGAATGATAAAATGTTCAAATGGGGTAAAATGTTTGGAAATGAAGTACATACCTATGTATATATAAACTTGACTATTTTACTAATTTTTAAGTAGGGCTCGGTAATCCGGATTGATTTGTTGGTAAATATATATGTATGTATGTATGTACCTATGTTATGTATGTACATATATGGAGTCCTCAAACTTGAATTAGGATTAACAATGTATATTTCAAATATGTAATTAACTTGAAAAGTAATTTTCCTGAGCCTCCAATCGAAGCGAAAGCGGCAAACTAATTGAAAATGAAAGAATTATAGAGGATACTATCATTGATATCGGCTATTTCAAAAACAGTTCAGATTAGTATTTTTTTTTTAATTTTCCTATTTTTTCTATAAAATAGATGTATATATGTATAATGAGCTAAACTTTTATAAAAAAATAACAAACCTAAAACAAACATAAGATGAATAGCTAAAACTGATCAAAATGACTTGATCCTATACTTTTTCACATAACTGTATGTACGTAAAAGTTATTAGCAAGGTTAAAAAAAAAACAACAAAGCATTAACACACAGCGGTAAAAGGAAGAATAACAAGAATTCAATATGAAGCAAATAAACAAAGAAAGCGCAAAAGCTAGATATCCGATTGGAGGCAATTAACCCAACAAAATATACATATTTGTAAATAATTATAATTACGTCAATGCATACACATATATGTATATATGTATGTATGTATGTATATGTAACGAAAAGCGAAGTGTGAATTGACAGATGCGGAGGCGCCAAATGGAGGAAGTAAATAAAGTGCACACGCTGACGCTGACAAAGAGATGATTAATAAAATAATGAAAACAGAGCGGGAGAAACGTCATATATTTACAAAAAATTTTGCAAAAACTAAATTTTAATGGGAATACGATAATAATATGTACATTAGATTAAATACTACGCATTACGAACTTTTATTCCAACATAAATGTATAGAATAGTAAGTTAATTTTGTGATTTCTTTATTATTGTTCCCACTTTGCCATTGAGCGAAGACGACTTCAAAACGAGGGCGGTACTACATCAGTCTGGGGGACTCATCCGCATAGATAATAAAATACGAAACTCTTTTTTTCCTGACCGTGCTGTCAAAATGTGCCTTTTTTATTACATTTTCCAATGGTGCCAACCACTATGAAAGAAATCGAAATTAAGAGTTTTCGATAGGTTTTAAGGAGATTTTGCAGTTCCGTACTATCGTTGAAATTGAATAAATGAATATGCAATAAAAATTAATCCGAGTAAGAGGAATATATAGGTTTTTGTAAAAAATATTACAAAATATGAGATCGACATGACAGCATAAAAATCCAACGATCCCAACAAAAATAATTAATTTACCCAGATTTCAAGGAGTAAACGCTAATCCAACATACTATACATATCCTGAACCCGAATAACCTCATGTTTGTCGTATGTCCTTTCTCACATACATACATATACATATGTATACATATATTTATATGAAGAAATTGAGTAATTTAACCAAAATTGCACAAATACAGGGTTTCCCAATAGGAACGCTACAAAAGTTTTTTTAAATAAAACGAAAACGGTTCGGGACATGAATTAAATTCTTTATTCCTGTGAAAGTACATTCGATGCCATTATGTATGGAACTCCATTTCTTTTGCATGGTCACCTCGGGCACGCTTGCAGAAGTCCAGACGCTGAACCCAATTTTCGGCGGTTTTCAAGTATAAATCGGCCGATACTGCAGCAATTTCACGTTCGATATTCGTACGAAGTTCATCAATCGTCGCTGGCTTGTTGGCATATACCATAGACTTGACGTAGCCCCACAGGAAATAGTCTAACGGCGTCAAATCACACGACCGAGGCGGCCAATTGACTGGGCCATTTCGTGAGATAACACGTTCACCAAACTTGGTTTTCAATAAATCGATTGTGACATTCGCTGTACGGCTTGTGGCGCCGTCCTGTTGGAACCACATATCATCTAATTAGGGCCAAAAATATTCGGTTATCATTGAGCGGTAGCGATTCCCATTCACAGTAACGTGACGGTCTTGATCATCACGGAAGAAGTACGGCTCAATGACGCCGCCTGCCCATAAACCGCACCAAACCGTAATTTTTTTTGGATGCAATGTTGACTCATGGAGTACGTGTGGATTGCTGCTTGTCCAATAACGCATATTTTGCTTATTGTCGAAGCCATTCAGCCAGAAATGACGACGACCATAAATTGGACGTAGCGCTCTTAAAGTTAAGGCAATTGACTCCGAATTTCGGTAGTAAATTTTAAAAATTTCGACTCGTTGGATCGTATATCTTTCCATGATGAAATGGCAAACCTTACTGAAGACAAATGTCAAAAAAGCGGGGAAAAATATGGCGTCGTTTGCTGTCACTATCGGTCTACTTTTGTGCGCCCATATTGCAAGACCCTATATTTTTTCTATAGTCCGAGTTGGGCAAGTGCCACGCCTATATTTTGGTTATGTACATAAGTGTTAATAATAGTCATGTCAATAAATCAATGGTATAGAGCGATTTTTTATAATATCACTGTTCATGCGGATTTGCACCCACTGAATTCGAAAATAAAACCCGAATTTTCCTGTCACGTGTGTATTTTGAGATACAGGGTGCTGAATGTTTTCAATGATTTTGTCCCAATATAGCTCGACTTTTTCTAAATCCTTACGATTAGGTTAGAACCAATTTTATGTCATAAAAGGTCTAAAAATCGCCAATATTTCAAACTTTTTCGAGCAATTTTTGGATATAACTTCTGAACCTAAAAAGCTACAATAAAGTTAAACCCCTATGTAGCAGCCTGTACTTTTAAAAAGAAAATCGTATTTTATTTTTTTCTTTCTATAATTCAGATCACGTTTTAGAATTTCGATTGAAATAAAAATTGAGAAAAGATCAAACTATGTTGTGGGAAGATCATAGAAAAAACCATTTCTTTAAAATATTAGACGTGATGGAAAAATGTATGTTAAGTTATCGAGTTGTTGTTACTATGGCTTTTTGTTTTTTAAAACATTCGGGCATGTTTGTAAAAAAGTTTTGCGGGGTAATGCTAAAAATGCTTCTAATGCTGTGCGCTCAAATAATTCTGTTTCTGTTGTTGGTAATGTTGTTGGTAACGTTCCCTCTACTGTTACGACTGCTTCTCAATCATCATCGCTTAATGTAAACGGAGGTTTGATGGACAACGCTGTATGGACGGAGGT
Organism: Anomoia purmunda; assembly: GCA_951828415.1. Classification (NCBI taxonomy): domain Eukaryota; kingdom Metazoa; phylum Arthropoda; class Insecta; order Diptera; family Tephritidae; genus Anomoia; species Anomoia purmunda. The sequence continues at coordinate 93,036,614 of OX639996.1, forward strand.
GAGGAATAAAGGACGGAAGAAGGCAAAGGCAAAGGTTCTTGTTGGTGTAAGCGATAGCACCGAACTGAGCGTCTCTGTCCGCAAGAAGTGGGTGCATCTATCCTCGTTTGAGCCATATGTTACTGCAGATGACATAATAAACTTCGTAGCTAATCATGCTAGTATTGAGAAAAACTCTCTCTCTTGCTATCCACTGATCAAGAAAGACAACCCAGTAGACAAATATAAACGGCTGAATTTCAAGCTAGGTGCTCCATCAACCTGCTTCGATAAAATATTAAATGCGTCGCTTTGGCCAGCTAACGTCAGAATAAGGCCTTTTCGTTTTTTTCAAAAACAGCCAGTTATAGTACAACAAGCGTGACACGGAATGACTTTAGTGAAGTTACCGTAACTAATGATGGGCTGAAGGTCTATTATCACAACACTTCAGGCATAAGAACTAAATCAAATATTGTCAACCAGTTTAGCGCCGAAGAGGCTTATGATATCATTGTCATTGTTGAGACGTGGCTGACCTCGGACTTTTATGACAGTGAATTCTTTGATTTAAATCAGTACGATGTATTCCGTAAAGATCGCGATGCTGTTAAGACTGGCTGCTTGAGAGGTGGCGGCGTTCTAATTGCTGTCAGAAGAAAGTACCGTGCCTTTTTATTCACCCTCAAAAATTGCGACTCACTGCTGGATCAACTTTGTGTTTGCATCATTGGCTCCAAGTCATATGGCTGCTTATATTTAATTGCCTCATATATCCCGCCTAATAGTAACCTGGAACTTTATAAGGCGCATGTAGATAATATTACTGCTCTAGTGTTAGATGAAATAAGCGATAGTCATCTTTGTGTATTAGGGGATTTTAATTTAGGTAACATTAGATGGTGTAGTATTTCAGACTCTGATAATGCAGCCCTCACAGCTAATAATATTGTTACTCCGCTTGAATCTCTCTTTATTGATAGTTTTCTAAGCTTAAACCTTAAGCAAGTTAATGGAATTTTTAATCAGTTAAACAGACTATTAGATCTTATCTTCGTAACTGATAACATTAACTACAGCGTTTCAAAATGTATTTCTCCATTATCAGATGCTGGTATACATCATGTGCCCTTAGATATTAAGTTAACGTTTTTTGAGTTTTTGCCTCTTTCAAATAGTGTCGTAACTGCTTTTAATTACGCAACCTGTGATTTTCCAAGTTTAAATTCTTCTCTTTTAGAATTTAATTGGGATGAATTATTGTCTGACTTGGATACTCACAGCTGTTTTTCTACGTTTAAGACACTGATGCATGAATTTTGCACTAACTATATTCCTTTAAAAAAGAAGCGATGTTATCATTCTCCTTGGCATAATAAGCAATTAAAAAAACTAAAGAATCTCAAAAACAAGTACCTCAAGAAATTCAAAGCAACTAATAACCACGCACTCTTTGTAAAATTCCAACATTTTCAGAAGGAATTTAAGTCATTGGATAATCTGCTTTACAGAAATTATATAAGTCGCGCTGAGCGGAACATCAAAGCTAATCCGAAGTCGTTTTGGAAGTTCGTAAAGTCAAAGAAGTCGTGCTCTAGTGTACCTACCGCGGTGTGTCTGGATAAGGAATTTGCTAGTACACCTGCCGAAGCAGCTAATTTATTTGCCGATTTCTTTATGTCAAATTACGTTTCTGACGAAGATGAGTCCCCGGACTTTTCTTCGGAGATTTCTTCAATTTTAAACATTGGCACGATACGTTTTTCATCTGAAGACATTACTAAGGGGTTGGTTTCTCTGAAGCCTTCGACTCAAACAGACTCTGACGGGCTATCGGCTAGTTTGCTCAAAAATTGTCCGGCATTAGCAATTCCTCTTCAGATTATTTTTAATAAATCTCTGTCTTCAGGTATTTTTCTGAATGAATGGAAATTTACAGCCATTACACCATTTTTTAAAAGTGGAAAGAAAAATGATGTTCGGAACTATAGGCCAATTGCCAAGTTGTCTAGCATCTCAAAGCTTTTCGAATGCATTGTCAAGGACAAGATATATTTTGCGGTGAAATCTTTAATCCTACCAGAACAACATGGTTTTGTCACTGGTCGCTCCACAGCCACTAATCTTGCTGTTTTTAGTGAATACTGTATGTCATCGTTTTCGAAAGGACTACAAGTCGATTGTATATATACGGACTTCTCTAAGGCGTTTGATAGTGTATCGCATAGCGTTCTTATAAATAAGTTAGCTTGCTTGGGCTTTCACTCCACCTTTCTGCAATGGCTTAAATCATATCTGTCGGACAGATGTTGTGTGGTGTCAATCGATGGTGTTATGTCGAACCACTTTGTTGCTGCTTCAGGTGTTCCCCAAGGAAGCATCTTGGGTCCACTACTTTTTGTTCTTTTTATCAATGACATCAGCAGTTGCTTTTCTTCTTCAAAGTTTTTGCTCTATGCTGATGATTTGAAAATATTTTCAACTGTGCAAGATTCATCGGATGCTCAGAGGCTGCAAGGAGATTTGAACAATCTTCATCGTTGGTGCGTTAAGTCGCGTCTCTCCATGAATATTAAAAAATGTTTTCATTTATCATTCTCGAGGCGGCATAACGTTTCTAGCACATCATACACCATTGCTAATTATGTATTGCAAAATGTTACGGAGTTTAAGGATCTCGGAGTTATATTTGACTTAAAATTTTCTTTCCATAATCATATTAATTTTATTCTTACAAAAGCATACTCAGTTCTGGGTTTCATTCGTCGCAATACATCCGAATTTTCCGATCCATATACCTTCAAACTATTATATACTGCTCTGGTCCGGTCACACTTAGAGTATGCAGTCATAATTTGGAGACCTCATGACCAATTCTCGATAAGCAGAATTGAGCGTGTTCAAAAAATCTTTCTTAAGCAAGCTTTACGTTCCCTACGGTTTGAGGCTCCTGTTCCTTCCTACGCTTCGCGGCTTATGCTAATTAACCTGGAGTCTCTAGAAAAGAGAAGGACGGTCCTTTCACTTTCGTTCACTTTCAATATTATTAATGGCATCACTGACTGCCCTGTTTTACTTGAGAGGATTAGCTTTAATGTTCCACAGAGAAGTCTTCGCAATTTTTTCCCTTTTTATGGAGAAAACTTTAAGACTAACTTTGCAAGTAACGCACCAATAGCTCGTGCACTTCGGGAATTTAATGCATTATCTAATTCGAGCCTGCTGGATTTCGCTTTATCTAGACAAAAATTTGTAAAAATTCTAAGTTTAATTGCTTAGCATGCTATTGATATTAATTGCTAGTTTTATATTAACCAAATTTGGCCTGTCTATATTACTTTTCTTAGTCTGTAAGGTACTTTGTACTGTAGATTAATAACTTAATAAATAAATAAATAAATAAAATAAAAAAGTAAGATATAGAAAAAATTGGCATTTACTCTGGAACTCGGGAGTAAAAAGAGACTCCCACAACAGCAACATTATCTTGTTGATATTTATTTATTTTTTTTAATCCGCTTTTCATCTGATTTCTTGATAAAATTTTGCGTGTTTTCCACTTGAAGTTATTCGCTCAAATAACCGTCCTCTTTCAAACGAGTTGGAGTTCGGTAATTATTAAAATTATTTATATAATGTCCAAACGAAAGTATGTGACAAAAATGAAAGCAAAATAATCCTAAAATACTCTGTCCTAGATGTCTTCGGATGATTTAAGGAGTCCTTTTGCCAAAATAATAGGCGTTTTTGAGGATTATCTGAGTGAGCTTAATTTGACAGCGAAATCACTCATTTAAGGAATCCTGTAGGTACCTACATTTTTTTTAATATATTTTAAAAAGGCGCTTTTACGGCAGATACACTCTTTTGGAATCATTTTCGTAGCCTCCCTAAGACGATTAGCGCACCACACAGTCCTAATTGTAGTCCTTGCGCTTGGCTGGGAGGTTACAAAAATAAACACAATAAATTACATATACATACATATGTACATACATATGTATGTAGGTTTCAAGATGGTTGGACATGGCGTAAAAGCTACATATGCACATACATATGTCTGAATTTTTTAAGGTTAATAAACTTTCAATTTAACATTTATTCGACTGGTATATATTCTACATAGGGCGTATGCGCGTTTTACTAATAATAATGGCGAGGCTAACAAATTAAACTCTGTTGTATACAGATTAGCTAAGGAAAGACAAAATACAAATTTAAACAAGATGGAAACAAAGCGAGCCGAGCCAAGAACAACACGTACAAGGGGAGCGCAAATCACATATGTACATATGTAGATACGCGGAAAGTCAGTGAATTGTATTTATCATCATATTAATACCTTTCTTTTTTTTTAATTTTCGTTCATTTTTATTGTGTATACTTTCATAATAACTACAGTCGCTACTATGCATATACAGTGAGCCGAGCCGAGCGTAATGATGATGAATGCGAGAAATAATCCTTATAACTGGATGCATGGCATTTAATACAAACTCGGGCTGATACGGCAGAGGGAAAGCCGATCAGGGCGGAGAGTAAAGCTGATCGATGTGATCAAACCAGTTTTGAACTGTTTTTAGGCGCAGACCCACCAGTTTTGTCATTTAGTATCAGAAGTTTCCTACCATGTATTCTTTACTAATCCTTAAAGATGATTTTTTTGTTGTAGCAGTTACTCAGACCCTGCTCAACCAAAGGCGCATCCTGCATGTTATATCGGTGTATGAGGGCATTCGCAAATATGTCCCGGAATGATCCTTGGCTGATCTTAACCGCTTATTAGCATTTACTTTGGACAGTAACGGAAACTTTAAATAGGCTTGTTTTTTAAAGCGGAAGAGGTCACGGATCTGTTTTTTACGTGTCGCAGAATTCCCCCTTGGAGATTTCCTTCTGGTTTCTGGTTTTTAAGTTTACTTCCAAAAAAATTTCGGTATCAGGACGCAGAGCTTTTCCCATCTTTAGATCTTTATTCTATTAACCACTTAAATTTCTTTAAAATAAAAACATTAGAAAAACTTATTCACGTTCTATAGTAAATTTTACTTAAAAAAAACAAGCATGCAGTTATGTATGTATGTACATATGTAAGTACGCGAGGCACAAGAAAACGTTCTCATGATAGTCGGGTCTACGCGCCGGAACGACCCGGATTTGTATCCGTTCAAGGACTATTCCTTCAGGAACATCCCCCAAAAGATTATGAAGAATGTGTTATGCTGTTACACCAACAACAGACACAAGTAAACAGGCTAGACTGCTGATAAACATACGTATGCGAAAGAAAAAAGTTAGCTATTACACCCCCTAGTTTTAGACGAATTAAGAGGCATACAACTTTTCATCCTTATCGTGTCTTACAAACATACTGTGTGATATATCATTGAAAATATAATTTTTAGTACTGAATATCCTTCTAAGATTTTACTCTGGAGTGCTTTCTTTGCCTACTTAGTTCAAATAATGTAATTTCAACCATCCCTAGCACCATCAAACCAAGGCGAATTTATAGAAGGTGATGGCATAAGAGCAGCTGATTTGATTTTTTTTTATTCACCTATATGTATTTTGTTTTTGCTTTTGCGTATGAGCTTTTAAACCCCGTAAAAGCAAAAACAAAATGTATTTAAATTTTGACAACTCTTACGCAGAAACAAAAACAAAATACATGGGAATTTTGTAGTTGTATTTATAACACCACCTTGGTTGGATTCGCCTTGCATCAAACCTTGAATCGAGTAATAAAAAAAAGTAGACTTGATTTTGACTGTTGTAGGACACGCCAAACAAGAAAATTTGTATGTCTACAATCAACTGTTCTTCGTTGATCGTAAAGTAAAAATAAAGTAAACAAAACCAAGAAAAGTAAGTTGATTTTCGGAATATAAAAGCCTTTTCTAACGGTCGTCCCTCAGAAGGCAATGGCAAACATCCAATGGCTAATTTCCATTTGCCGTTCGGGGGCGTCGTAGACCCCCTAAATTTGTGTTACAACATCAAGACCCACATCACAATGTGTAGAAGTTCGGCCAAACATCAAGGACTTGACGTCACGTCACTGTAATTCCAATTGGCGCCAGTTAACAGAAAGAAGGAGTGTTGGTGCAATTTGTTAAACTCGGCCAAAATCTCTTAAGAGGTTATAGCGCCAATTAAGTAACTAAGTAAGGTATAAGCTTCAAATTATTATTATTATTATTATATTAAGTTCTGTAAAAACATTTAATAAAGTAATATCAGCAAGTGCGTGACTACATATGTATGCGTGATACATATGTATGTACTTTTCGTTGGATAGCACTCAACGGAGCACTCAATATTCAGTGTTTTCTGTGGTAGTTTTGTTGGATAAATATTTACTCATGCATGTATATGTGCATATGTACATATGGATGTTTGCATGTGGACAAATCACAGTGACGTCTGTGCCAGCGTCGTACTGCATGGCGAGAGAGAGAATTGTGAAATAGGAAAGAGGTAAGCCGAGTTAACACTTCAACACAATGGAATGAGTGTAGAACTAACGATTAATTGTTTCGTTTTTTTCATTATTTGCAAATTAAATTTTGTATAGCATTTTTTCTGGAAATATAATATTATACACAAGGTGAATTCATATAAGAATGTATGATTAAATTACACTAACAAATTATACCCACAATTACAGTTAGTGTTACAACGAACAGATCAATTTGGCAAATGCTGTACCACGGATAAGGAAATCAGCTGCTTACCGCCATCACCTAATTAAGTTTGCCTTGATTAGACCTGTATGCACAACTTTTTAAATCGATCTGCGAGCAAACATTTGGAAATGGTGATCATTGAAAAATATTTATTTATTTATTTATTGATAAAAAAAAAAATTATTAGTACAATAAGATTTAAGATGATCTTTTATAGTACAACAGTTTTAAAGTAAAAGTAAAGTAACAAAAGATATTAAAACTAACCTATAAAACAATATAAAAAATAAAAAGCATTTTAAATGCAAAAATAGGCAGATTCAGGAACTATGAACATTCTTTGTTTCCTTTAAAACGCAATTTGTGTATAGTAGAGTTCAATACTGTTGACAGGCGATATTTACAATCACAGCAATGCGATGCATTCACCCACTCATTCGATCTACATATGTACATACATATGTACATGCATACATATCTACATATGTATGTACATATGTACGTCAGATAAATGCCTATGGACTAAATACATACATATGTACATATGTATGTAGGTTGCCTACTACATCCGGTTTACGTGTGAACTGCTTTTGCTTCTATCAAATACGTGAAAAGAGTGTGACTTTGTTTTTTGTTATTGTTGCTTATGTATGCGGATTGTATTGGGTATTTTGAGTAATCCCCAACAGAGTGAAAGAAGCAAGCAAATAAATGCAAAAATTGCGCAGAAGTAAAAATATTACTCCCTAAATGTTGCTGTTTCATCATTGTCACCAACAAGTCAGCAGGCCACAGCTTCTACCTACACACAATAGTAGCTACATAGCTGGTCGACAAAGATGACTACCAGCTAAATCGAAATGACGCAGTATCAAGGTTTGGTGCAAGCAAAAGTGGGAGTATAGAGGAGCTTATGAAAAAAGGACATTTTGAAATTTTTTAAGAGATGTGTATGTAGATATGTACATACTTCTTCTTACTTTAGTTAACATATGATTGTTAACTAAAATACATATTAAAACATTTTTGTTTTTGAATAGATGAACTGCAGGTTTGAAAAAACGGCCTCCATGTACCATCCAAGCAGCAGTTCCCCATTTTCTATATGTCCTTACATATATATGTGTGTATTTACATACATTTGTATGTATAGTATATGTAAGTACATACATACATACATAATATACATACATATTATGTATGTTAACAGATATCCACTACATATGTGTGTATGTACATACATATGTACATATGTACATATTTCTCATTTTTCCAATTTTGTTTTGATTTTCATTTTCTCTACACATTGTGACTACGTGCCGCCTACAAAAATGACGTCAAAACACAAAAATCCGACTCGAAACTAGCTGGTCTAATAGACAACCTACCAAACTTATATGGTTAGCACAACAAAGAAACGAAACATAAATCTAACACACCCATACCTAAAAAAAATAACACCAAAAGCAACAGCTAAAATAAAGCATTGGCAAAAATTAAAAAAAAAAACGCCACTGTAAAATTGTTTCAATATCAACAAAGCATACTATCTAAACTCGTGAACTTTTATTCTCCTTAATAAAAAGCGCCTGCGCCGCACAAATCCAGAATGTTATGTCAGGAAACCAAATAGAAAGTTATTGAAACAAAACAAATAAAAACAACAAATGTTACCTATTGTGAAAATTGCATTGCCAAATTTTTAGGAAAATTCATATGAGGTAATAACAGAAGTACAAAAACATAAAATTTCATGTATTTTGTTTTTGCTTTTGCGGCTTGGACTGCCAAATTATTTAAAGTAATTATATAGCAAGCCAATGAAAACAAACAGGATATAAATAAAAATTTTAATTTGGCATTTTAAGCCATAAGAAGGATAACCTCCTTATATAAATTCTCTTTGGTACATGATGGTTCTGATTTAGAAAGTAAAGCTTTAGAACTGAGAAAGGCTGCGTGACACTCAACATTTTCAATTAGGCGAGGCACTGAGTTGAAGTCTCTAATAACCACACACCTCACCCTAAAAATATGTATGTATGTATAAAATTTCAATGTACATATGAATTGTATGAACTATGAATGTATGTATTTATGTATGTGCATATATCTATGTATATCCTAACCACATTTTTACGTATGCAAAAAATAAACACTCCAAAAACCATCGGAGTGAGGCCATAGCGGACGAGAAATATCTACAAAACAAAGCCGATGCAAAAAAAACATGCCAACTATTAACATAGTTAGCAGTTAAAAGAGCAACAAACTATGCGAAATAAATAACAAAAGGAAAAGCCAAAAACATAAAACGCAAAAGGCTGATGAAAAGAAAATTGGCAGATACATACACAAGATATGTAAGTAAATAAACTATACCAAAAACAAAGTTGGTCATAAAAAAAACTCGCTGCTGTGACGCCGATAAAAGGTAAACAACATAAAACGCCTAAAAACAAAACAAGCAAAGCAACAAAAGTGCCTAGTGTTGACGTCGATAAGTGTCGTTATGGGGAAACGTAGATACAGCTTGCAACTAGGCAAAATAACGAGAAAGCTCTTGAAAATGGCTGCTAAGCTTCTTTACACCAATGATATACAAACGTGGCAAATTTCCTTTAAATTGGTTTGCAATTTTTACACGCAGATATACAAATTATTTGGGTAAAGTAAATATGATTTTCTAGATATTGAAGCATGTTAAATTACTTACCGCCGAGCAAGTCTTCACCCATTTTTGATGGAGTTGAGGTCATCTTGTTGGCTTTTATATGGTTCTTTAGATGTACTGTAGCTAGTTTTTTAATTAAGACTTCGCTTATTTGCGAAATTTAAATATGAATCACAAATCGTCGGACGGCTGGATGTGTGCGTAGTAGTTATATCTGACTCTTTAGATCGCTATAAGAATAATACTCGATTTTTTTTAGCCAATAATAAAAAAATCGACGCTACGTTGAAATATAAAGAAAATACTAAATTGATGTGTGCGGCTGAATCAAATTATCTGCAAACGCGTCAAAACGCCTACAGTCCTTTTAAACGTAAAGAACTTTGTTTTGCTGATGCCGAAGCAATTATTTCACACAAATCCGATTTATATTCAATGCTCTAAAGCACCACTTGTAAGAATAGTTATTGCAGTTTTACACCTATTGTAAATCGCCTAAAATCCTTAATGCGTTTTAGAGAATTTCGTTCCGTCCGAACGTTAATTTTTTAGCACAAACAAAGAATATTTTGCTAATGTACCCACTCGCGGCGAACGAAGGAAAACGAATGATTCAAAGCGGCGATTTGCGAATAGAACGAGCAAAATTAGTCGCCAGTGCGGCCACCCTCAAAAAAGAAACACAATGGGTTTGTTCTACGAGATCCAGTAAATAGACGAGAATGATAGAAGGCCTGCAGCGTGCTAAATAGAGATAATAGGATCAAGTAAATAGAGAACAAAACCACTAACTATATAAAATGTAGTTGTAATAAATAAACAATGTGGCTTAGTCATTTGTGTCCGGAAAAAATATTATAAACATTTTCATACAAGCCAATTTAGAGATGCCATCCCATCTGTCATTTTTACAGTTAGATGTGAGCAATTCGATTACCTGTTTTTTGACTTCATTTAAGGTCAATTAAAATATTAAGGTAAATGTGTTGTTGACAAATAACTACATAATTATTCACGGCCCAAAAGAAACAATCTCAATTTTTAGTTTCATATTAAAATTCCAACGATGCTGCCGCAACGAAGTTTGACCCAAATAAAAAGATAGCTGTCAAAGAACGAAAATGACAGCTGATGGCAGGCAATAGTTACCAAGCAATATCCTCTGCCATGTATTTCAGCCATCGAGCAACAAGCGGACTCCATTGACAATATATTTTCCGACATGATTATCATGACATTGGAGTTTCCCTGTGGAGACCGGCCCTTAACGGCGGTCTTCACGGTGTACTGAATACTGAAGGTGACGCCTTTAGAAGTACCGCTACTTTGGTTTTGCCGGGTTTGACAATTCTCAACTTCAACTAGACAAAGCTTTTTTCACAAATTAAGAAAAAGAGACACTTTTTTTAGTATTTTGCGAATTTATTTATTAAATGTCTGCCTATAAATTCATACTTTTACACTTTAGAACAATTAGAACACGTTTTTCAATGAAATATTGGAAGTTGTTCAATTTTCTCTCTCCCGTATTCTTGTTTACTAAAGGCGAGATCTGTCATTTCACCGCGGGAAGGCGCAATCTTGTATTCTATCATTCTTGGGCGGTCTTCATCTGTGTAAAATTGTTGTTTGCTTGCTGTTTATTGTTGTCGCAAGCGAGAGAGAGAGAGTTTTGTTTTCCGATTGGTAAGCGTAACATGATACGTGCATACTTCCTACTATTTGAGGTCATCATGTGCGACATCTCGCTTGTTTCGTCAAGTAAGCGAGAATTTTGCGCAGGGAAAGGTCGCCGGTAATTGGCGAGAAACAACATTTTTCCCACATTTAACGGTATTCACCAGCAACATGTAGTCTGTTTCATCAAGTAAGCGCAATTTTCCAGCAGGTTAAGACCCCCCTGTACCAAGAATGATAGAATATAAGATTGCGTCTTCTACGTATCGCTTGTAATCTTTTTGTCGATTTAACAGCTATATTCATTCGCTGACGAAATAAGCAATTTGCATTTATTTTACATAGACAATGCCAACTTAACCTTCAATCTTTCTGTAGTTTGCCTACTTAATCTTCTTCCTTCTATCTTATAGCACGGTGTACTGAATACTGAAGGTGACGCCTTTAGAAGTACCGCTACTTTGGTTTTGCCGGGTTTGACAATTCTCAACTTCAACTAGAAAAAGCTTTTTTCTCAAATTAAGAAAAAGAGACGTTTTTTTTAAGTATTTTGCGAATTTATTTATTAAATGTCTGCCTATAAATTCATACTTTAACACTTTAGAACAATTAGAACACGTTTTTCAATGAAATATTGGAAGTTGTTCAATTTTCTCTCTCCCGTATTCTTGTTTACTAAAGGCGAGATCTGTCATTTCACCGCGGGAAGGCGCAATCTTGTATTCTATCATTCTTGATCTTATAGAATTTAGAGAAGAGAAAATCTTTACTATGTAGCTTTTATTACGTCACTATCATTTCCTCTTAGCTCGAAAGGCGCAATCTTATTTCTATCATTTTGGGCTCATAACAACATAAAAATGCACAACACAAATTGAAGGATAAATTTGGAAAAAACATTAAGCTATATTGATTACTATTATGTTAATATACAAGGCGATTTCGCCTTGGTTATTATTTAAAACAGTAGAGGGATTCATCTAAACGTATAATAGCCCTTATAATTGTATGAACATATAAGCATTTTCATTGAAAATCAGCAGTTTACCACTTAGATGAATACCTTTAGTGTCTATCACTCCTCATTTTCTTCGACATTCGTAAACACATACACATCAACACAACTGCGAATTGGCAGATGAACCAACGAACAAAATAACAAACGTGCACTTTTCTAATCCAGCACAGCAATTTTATCGCCCATTATTTCGCTTATAAAATGTTTAATATGAATATATTTAAAAAAAAATCGTAGGCTTTCTATTGCAAACAAATTTTAGGCAAGTGCGAGAATTTGTGAAATCTTTTGAATTTGAATAGCATTGCAAAAACGTAAGCCAGACAGTGCAAAATGAAAATTGCGGATGTGCTCCGTCGGCTGGATGCGTATCCACGTACTCTTGAGGATTTCAGCGTACGTACCGTAAGCGGTGCGGCAGGTAATTAAAATCAAAAATGTTTAAGAAATTACAGTATTAAACAGCATCTTTATATTTCAGTTACCTTAATCAGCACCACCATCATAGTTGTGCTCATTCTTCTAGAATGTGTTGCCTATATGCGTCCAAATCTAACCGAAGAGTTATTCGTGGACACCACACGCAATCACAAGCTGCGCATCAATTTGGATGTAACAATACACAATTTAGCATGTAGCTGTGAGTAATTGGTTTATAGTTTAAATTCCATTTATTGCTTATTATTTTACCACAGATGTGTCGTTGGATGCAATGGACTCCTCAGGCGATCAACATCTACGTGTAGATCATGATATTTTCAAACATCGTTTGGATTTGCAAGGGAATTCCTTGAAAGAAACCGAGCCAATAAAAGAAATTGTTGCTGTGTCGCCTTCCAATAAAAATTCCACCTGTGGTAGCTGCTATGGTGCTGAATATAATAACACACAGTTCGTTTATAAATGCACGATTGAGATTGTTGAATATTGAGAATGTTGACTTTCAGGTGTTGCAATACTTGTCAAGAAGTTTTAGATGCATACCGTCAAATGAAATGGAATGTGCAATTGGATAAAATCGAGCAGTGTAAAGATCAATTCAAGCACAGTGATACAGATGCTTTCAGGGAAGGCTGTAGAGTGCAGGGGCATTTAGAAGTGAATAGAGTGAGTATTCAAATAAATAAAATAAATCGATATGTTAAACATCCTTAAATTTCAGATGTCTGGAAGTTTTCATTTTGCGCCTGGAAACAGTTTCTCAATACGCCAATTCCATATACACGATTTCCAATTCACCGATGTAAAATTAGATCATACCATTAATCATTTGTCATTTGGGGATAAAATTGAGTTTGCAAAAACTCATCCGCTAGACGGACTGCACGTCGAATCAGACAAAGGTAAGTTGGTCCGATCATATCTGTGTGCTTCAAAATTTATGTATCTGTTGGCCGATCAATCACCAAAAACGAGTTTGAGTTGAGTTTTTTAATATCCTACAATGCAAACGCTCAAGTTTTCAAAAATATTTATTTTTAACGATATTCGTACGTATTTATTTTTTGTATACCTGTACACATGGAAGAATGTAAAAATTGTCAAATTGTTAACCAAAACTTAGCATTGTGAAAAAAATCCGAGAAAACTTTTTTGGCAATGCGTTATAAGGCATTGCCGTTTTCCAGTTTAGCAACGTATGCCGGTACCAATAGCCATGAAAGTGCCAAATGTGCCGCCACCTTGTAACATAACTTTACCCACATTGTTGATGAGCTCGCGCCCACGTAAACCGTAACTGTAAACAAGAACAACAACAACAAGAAATTCTTATATTAAGGAATGCTTCAAATAAAATTATAAAAACAATAAGTCAAAACTTTTGAGCCACATTACGTATTGACATTATGTAATTCCAATTAAGTCTCATCTGCAGCTTTGTTCTGCGACGTGTACTCACCGTAATGCTGAAAATCCACCAAAGAGCGCGCCGCTTGCCATGCCCACACAGAAGCCAATTGTGAATCCTGTCTTCATTTTATCAAAACATGTTGGACCTTGGGCTTGCCCATAAACTCCACTTGGTAAAGCTGGCATCGTTGTTGTGAGATAATAGGCTTGTTACCAATTTCTTCTTTTTTTTTCGAATCACAAACTTTGAATTTTGCGTACGGTGGATACCGTGAATATTTATATTTTCCGCAATAGTATTTGTTTTCAATGAATATGATTTCTAGAATTTTTTTACCTTGCGGATTGCACGCGATTTCGTATTTTCACGCTTAGTTTCCTTTTCTTTGTACTTCGTATGAAATGTCAAAATGACATACTTACGTCAAAAGCACTTACACATAAAGCGACCTCTAGCAGTGAAATATATCTCTAGTAACGGTCATAATCCAAACAGGAAATTACTTAAATATAGTTGATTTAATTATTTTTTCACTCTTCTCTCATTACAGCTGTGAAAAGTGAAATGTACAATTACTATTTGAAAATTGTGCCTACCATGTATGTGAGAGCCTACAGCCCGCCCATACACACAAATCAGTTCTCGGTGACACGTTACAAGAAGGACCTTTCAAACAAAGAACGCGGCATGCCGGGTATTTTCTTCAGTTATGAACTATCGCCACTTATGGTGAAGTACGAAGAGAAACAAAGGTAATAAAAAATAGTTTTTATTCTTCTAACTTTCTTAGTAACTAGCTCCTGTTTTTCCGATACAGATCCTTTGGTCACTTTGCCACAAACTGCTGTTCCATAATTGGTGGCGTTTTCACAGTTGCCGGAATTATTGCAGTCTTCCTAAACAATTCGCTAGAAGCACTGCAACGAAAATTGGAAATAGGCAAGCTAAGTTAACAATGTACACTTTGTCTCTACATCCGATTGGCTTTTACATTTTTATAAGTATATACCTATGTACATATGTATGCAGATTTGTTTGAAGTCATATTTTTGCTGTTTTACTACGGAATCTCGCAATTATACTAAGATGCAGCTTTATATAAAATATTTGGTTCTTTCTGACAATTTAAATTTCAGTTTAATTTGTGATTTTTTGTTACTTTGTGGTCTTTCTATTTCCATTACTTGCTTAGTGCTTAGTTTATGTTCAGAATGTATTGACTATCGAATGTTTTAAACTCTATTTTAGCGAAAATTGCAAAATACATGTATTTAAATTAATTGGTTTATATTTAGTTTACATCTTTATGTGGTGCGTTTTCCTACGGAAATGAAACCAGAGGTATTCGAAAAGTATTTGGCATTGGTTTCAGTTTGAGATTTCTCAGCTGCTTGTGGATTTACAATTTCCAATCCTTGCAACGGTGTGAATGCAACACTTGAGGCTGTGCCGGAAATTTGTCGCTTCACAGTCGTGCTGCCACCATAGACCTGTTGTTTTTGCAAATTCTTTTGCAGCGTTTTGCTGATGCGCACCTTCGTTTTTTCATCTACTTGAGGCAAACGTATTCGACCAGTGCCTGTCTTACCGATTGTACCGCGTGTGTAGCCCAAGTCCTCTTGGTAGGCATCCTCGTCGATCTAAAATTTGTGTTGATTAATATTTGAGTTGATCTGAATTTAAAAAAATAATATCTCTTACATCACCGAAGTTCATGCGATTTGCTTGCTTTCGGAATTCTGTGAGTGCATAACGTTCCTTCATTTTACGCACACGCTTGCCGCCCCGTTTCTTTTTGCTACCCTCGATCGGCTTTGTTAGCGGCTTGATAAATTTGACTGGCGGTGGTTCTTGCAGCTTATCCAGCTTCTTTTCGATATCTTCTTTGAATTTCAAGCCAACTTCACCATGTACACTCTCATGGCAAGCGTCAACGCGTGCCGCAAGCACTGCCTTGGCGGCAACCAAACGAGCTGCTTTGCGACGAAGATCCTGCAATTGTTTAGAATTATTTTTATAGGCCTAATAGGCAATTCTGACATTTCTTTCTACTAACCGGTGACGTGTCTTGCACAATTTGGGAGAAGTAAACATACCCTGTGTGTGGCAACATCTGTGTTTTTGAAAAACTGTTAAAAATAGTTTTTTTAATAAATATTTTCTACCAAAATATTCATATTCTTTTTTACCCTGATAAAGTTTTTTTCTGTGAGCCCAGTACTTGTACATTACAAGCAGGCATTTTGGATAACCTAGTTAAACCACCAGCTATACCCAACAGCTTTGCGGCGGTCGATGCACCCACAATCATTGAAAGATTCGGCGCAATAAAGGTCATGCGACTTTCTACATACTCATAAATTTGAGATTTGAAGTTGTTCAAATCAATAGCCATTTCGCAGGCTTCGCCAATCTGCGCCTTTTCCATACGCGTAAGCTCAGTGCTAAAATGACAAAGCATAAATTATGAAATATCAGATTTATATTTATTGAAAAAATTTTAACTCACCCTTGGGTGGTCGATGCTGTTACAGACACTATCATAATAGTGGCTTGTGTTAGTATGGCTTGCAATTTCTCATTATTCTTCACCTGCTCGAGATCATTGCCCAACTCCTTCACCGCATATAAATATTCAATTTCCCCAACAATCAACGAATCCAACTCGGGAAACCGCTTTTGATATTTCTCCTTGGCAAATTTATGTATAATTGCTAAAATAGTAACAAAATAAATATTGGAATGTATATTTTTTTTATGTAAAACTTACAAATTTCATTATCAATATCCACAGCAATCGCATTGGCTTCAACGATAAGCTGATATTCGGGGTCTGATTCCACATTTCCTAACATCTCCGCTGAGGTACGTTGCCGGCTTCCATATTGCTCGATTTGTTTTAGCACATACTGCAGACGTTCGGAATCCCGTAACTTGCAGAGCTCCCTTACGGACTGCACCTGCATATCCACTTCCATTAGATTGAGCTGTGGCTTGGCCAGCTTTTCTGTGAGTTCCTGTGCTTTTGCAGCCTCCTCGTCATCGTCCATCTAATAAAAAAGTTGGACAATGTGGTCATTGCGGATGCCTTGGTGTTGTGCATTTCTACTTACATTTTGCAGGTCATCAATATCATTTTCATTGTCCTCCTCGAGATCAGCTAGTAGTTCATCGGCTAAAGACATTTTTGTTGGATTTAATGCAGACTTTTCAAAGTTTGTTAAATTAGCGGTTGTTGTTGTAAAAAAACGTTTACAATGCGTTGTTTGACAGTTACTAAACAGTCAGCTGAGCAGTTATGACAGTTTTATAGAATGTAAACAAAAACAACTAACAGTGTTGTCGAAACTCCTTCAATTGAATAATAAAAAGTTTTAAAAAAGCAAAACAAGCAAAACATTTAAATTTTTATTTTATTTAAAATATTAGTAAAGTATTAAATGAGTTTGTATATTTTATGACTAATGCAAAATATTTTGTAGTTATTAAAGAGAGTTCACATGAGGCGATTTTACAGGCGATTAGTTGAATGAAAAGTAGAACGCCAAAAAGTTGCACGACTTGTTTACATGAGGGGATTTTTATTTGCACATGAATATTATAATTTTATGTGAAAATTAATCTAAAACGCGTAATTTTAACAAATAATGTCAAAATAGTTGGATCGTAATTAATTACAATGTTGCAAGCGAAATGTAAAATAAAAATAAAGAAAGAAGAGGAATATTTGGATGCGCAAATGGATCAGCCGGCGGAATGCATTGGGTGCCTTCACCAATTTGGCATCCGAAGATGAAAATTATTAAATACAATTTCATTTCTTATTGGAAAAAGTGGTGCCACGTGAAGCGTTCACGACGTGAATTTAGCTACAATAACCTTTAAAGTTCTACTTGTTATTGTCGTTGTACCAGCATAAAACATTCCTCATACAATTTTGGGGAATGCTGCTGAAGTGACAGTCCTTGGCCGGATATAAATCCGGGTCGTTCCGGTATCGTAGAACCGACTGTCGTGGGAACGTTCTTAGCTACTCGCGCCACTTACTTAAAGCTATCGGAAATTTTTAAAGTACCGAAGTGCATTATATCTACTATTGTGACAAGGATACCACAAGCATAGGTGCTGCTCGTAGCACTTCAAAAAACTTAGCATTTTATGTTTATTAATTTTTAGTATTTCATTAAATTTAAATACTTTAATAGAAGCGCGTCTTTGGAATTTCACTTTAAAAACGATGTTCGTATGTGTGCAGAATGTAAACAAACTCAGGGTTGCTTGGAAAAAAAATAGAGCCTACTCAATTTTGGCTGGCTTGTTTCGACATATTTCAACGATTTCTGAAAAAAAAAACCAAAAAGATCGATTTTCTGAAGGTCCGCTCTTCTGTAAATTTACCAAATAGCCTCATGTAAACTCCCTTTTCTCAATAATTTAGAATACATTCTGCCACATTGTTTCAGTAATTCAAAATACACTTGGCTAATATCTATTTTATCGGGGTATTACTGTTGTGCAAAACTTCAAAAGATGACAAATTGCGCGGGCGCTTCACTTCATTTTCCACAGGAAGCTAATTTGTCTAGAGTAGAGTGTTGAGGGTGTCGTAATTCAATTGATTTGTCTTGAATATGTCGAAATTGAACAAAAGTGGCAGTGGTAGTTTAGGTGGAAGCGGCACACCTAGTAATACCCTATTTAAATATTTTTCACGCTCGCCGGCGATGTCTGAAAAAAAGAAAATACCCAGGACACCCAGCGTGGAAGAAACTAAGAAGCTGGAAAAAGATATAGAAAAAGAGAATATGGCGAATGCGCGCAGTGCAGGTGATGATGAACCATCAGCTAGACGAAAGCTGGATACAGAAGTCGAGCAGTCGTCTAGTAATAAAATGGATGTAGATGAAGAAGTGGAGGATGAGGAAAATATTACAATTAAGCGTACACAAAAGAAAAGACAACGCATTATTGATTCCGATGATGAAGAAGAGGTTAAACCGATACGAAAAGAGAACAAGAAACGCGAGGATGAGGATGATTACAAATCAAGTGACGGGAGTGACGATGATACTAGTGACGACCAAAATTCGTCGGATGGAAAAGAATCATCTTTTAAGGTAAATGCCCAGATGCTAAAATCCTTAAGAATTATAATAAGTTTAGTATTACAAATAGGTAAACGATGAGCCCAAACAAAAGATAGTAAAATTGGAAAAGGGTAGTTTTATGGAAAAGCTAGCATCACTGCAAGCCTCTGAAACAATAAAAGACGCGAAAACTGTTGCGAAAAATGACGCTAAGTATGAGAAGATTGTATGCACCACTTCCACATTGGATGAACCTGTCGTATGGCCACATCAAAAGCTGGATTTTTTGCAGCCTGATAAAATAAAGGATAAACAAGGCAGGCGACCGAATCATCCAGATTACGATCCCACAACATTGCATGTACCCGAGAAGTACTTGAATTCTTTATCACCGGTTGGTTAAGGAATAAGAAACATATTTTTTAGTCAACATTCCTGTAACGATTTTTCTTTCCGCAGGGTGTACGACAATGGTGGGTGTTGAAATCGGAAAACTTTGATTGTGTGCTCTTCTTCAAAGTAGGTAAATTCTACGAATTATATCACATGGACGCCGATATCGGTGTGAAGGAGCTAGGCTTTGTCTATATGCGTGGAGAATTTGCGCATTCCGGTTCGCCGGAAGTAAGCTTCGATAAGATGTCTACCATACTAGTTGATCGTGGTTATAAGGTGACTTTGTGAATACAATAATTTCAGGAAATTAGGAACTAAGATTTTTGTATTTTTTAGGTGGCGCGCGTTGAACAAACTGAAACAACTGAGATGATGAGTGAGCGCTGCAAAAAGACGAAACCTACAAAGTTCGATAAGGTCGTGCGACGTGAGATTTGTCAAATATCCAATCGAGGTACGCAAGTATTTGGCACTCAGTGCCAGATAACCCCACATTACCAGCCAAATTACATGTTGGCCGTGGTTGAAAAGGTAAAAACTTGGTTAAAATTTCAAACACAGCATTTTTAGTTAACTTTTTTTCAATAAAGCATGAGCGCAGCTGTATTAAATATGGCATTGCCTTTGTTGACACTTCCATTGGAGATTTTTACGTTAGCGAATTTGAGGATGACAAAAATGGTTCGCGTTTATTAACACTAATTTCGCACCACATGCCGGTTTTGGTAAGCATACCAATAAGTATTTATTATAAGAGCTTAGTTATTAGCCGTTGTATTTCTTATAGGTTCTTTATGAGCGTAGCTCGTTATCCGAACGAACACAGGAGATCTTTCGCACAATGCTTTCGGCCATACTTAAAGAAGCCCTTCCGGCTAATGGTTCCAAAGTATGCAGCGCCGAGAAAACACTGAAACACCTCGCTGAAAAATATTATTCTAAAATATCAAATGATACAAAGAGTGCTGATAATTGGCCACTAGCGCTGCGTACAATGCAATCTGAAACGGATCATTTGGGTCTAACACCACGAGATGACTGTAAACTCGCATTGAAAGCCCTTGGTCAATGCATTTTGTATTTACAGCGTTGCCAACTCGAAGAAAAGGTGCTGCCAATGGCACGTTATCACCTCTACACTCCACCGGATATGTTAAACGAATTGACGGAAGCTATAAAGCCACAGTTGGTTGAACAAAAGTCAATACGTCGCCGTCATATGGTTATCGATGCAATCACTCTTGCAAATCTGCGTATCACTGGCGAAGAGTACTCGCTACAGGCGACTCTAGATAATTGCTGCACAAAATTTGGCAAACGTTTGCTACACCATTGGATTTGTTCGCCCAGTTGCGAGTTGGATGTGATTGTTGAACGACAGCAAGCTATTACCGATTTAGTTGAACATTCTATGGAGTTACAGGAATTGCGCGCTTTACTAGCACCAATGCCTGACTTCGAGCGACACCTGGCACAAATACATCTGTTCGGCAATAAGAGAATCTCTCAAGATCATCCAGATGGGCGTGCCGTACTCTTCGAAGAAAAATTGTATAATAAGAAGAAAATACAAAACTTTATTGGCATACTGAAAGGTTTTACGGCGCTCATGGACATACCAAAGCTGTTAAGTGGATTTAAATCGCCACTCATGAAACGCTTAACACAGTTGCATCCAACTGGAAGCTTCCCGAATATGGCAAAAAAACTGGAATTTTTCAAGGTGCGTGCCACAAATTTTTAATGTGAATGAAACTGGTTTGGTTTCGCTAGGTTAAAGTTTTGCTAAGATGTTAATATTAAAACGTCCGTTAAGCCTCTAACAGAGGTAACTTGCAGTTTATTGTGCATATGTACATATGTACATACATATGTACATACATCCGTGTGCACGGTTGTTTATATACAAAATTAGGCCGCCTACATTGTTTTATTATATTCACAGTGTATTTTATTTTAAAATTTAATTAAACCATATACATATATCAAAGTTTACAACTTTGTATAAAATTCACAGAAATTCATATTAAAAAAAATGGTCATACAATTTTAAAATTTTTTAACCATATTATTTAGAAATATTTTGGCTAGATTATTTTTTTTTACTGACGGTGTTGCGCATTCTCTTCCATTCATTCTGTTGCTTTCTCAACATCATGTTATATGAAGTTGCCTTAAGTTATATGAAAGAGAACGCGCAACGCCGTCAACAAAAAAAAAAATTATAAATAACGGTATTTTCAAGCCACTGAAATCTTGTTCTTTAATGAAATCGAATGGGTTATGAAACTACATTCTACAAAATTTCTCAAAACTCTGGTTAAAAAGTTTGAAGATTTTATTAAAGTTTATTGAATTTCTCCAATTGCTGTACAAAGTTTGAAGCTTTAATTTGTAAACTTTTATAAAAACTTATTTAAAAAACTTAGTATGAAGTGGCTTAATTTTGTGAGTATAAGTGTACGTCGAAGATTAAAAATGGTTTTAACGTCATCGATAGATATTGAATATCGATAACGATAATAAGTGATAACATCACTGTCGATAAATATCGATCTTATTAACAATCGCACCGTCAAAAATATTGTTGTAGCAGCTTAACAAGCCCTGCGTAGATCGGACTATCTACTAAGTGCGGCCATCGGCGGGGTCGGACCAAAGTGAGAGGGGTGTTAGATGAGAAGATTTTTGTGGGCATCTGGAGAGGTAATTTGTACCATGTGGGGACTCTTCACATATAGGATATTTGTTTTGGATTTCGAGGTCTTTTTTTTTGGATAAGGTCGAGTTTAACCTGCTGCAATATACAGAACGTAATTGAGCCAACGTAACGCGTGTGTCCTGAGGGGTCTCGAGCTCTCCGTCTGCAATGGTTGGTGATTGAAGTCCGATAATGGCATTCGTGGGGCAGAAGGTGATGAAGATTTTAATTGACTCCCGATGAATGTCGTTCAGGACCTATCTATAGTACGTCTGGTCTAGCGGTTCTTCCATGAGATGGCTCCTGCATATTGTATAATATTATGATCCCTGACTGGATGCAATTGCACCTCACTATGCAGGTGATGAATGGGTGACATCAGGAGACATCCCGTGGAGGTCCGAAGTATATTATTTTGACAAGTTTGGAGCTTCGTCCACTGAGTCCTGTCAGTCCCTGGCGAACACACTAGCGCAGCGTAGTATAATCTATTCCCGCCTCGCCCAGATGTTTTAACATCAGCATGCATATATCGTCAGGGTCAACAGCTTTAGAAGCTTTCGCCTTCTTGATGATCATCCAAACTTTGTCTGGGGCGAAAACAAGTTGCGCGCAGGTATTGGGCATGTTGCGTAGCCGTTTGGTAACGCGTCGTTTGGTCCGGTCAACAAAAGAGTTCAGAATGAACTGTCGACTACAAGTGTGAAACCCTACGCCACTCGGTTATCAAGCTTCGTCACAAAAACCTCACTGTCCACCAGATCTTGTTCACGCCCTCAGCGAAATTACAGGTCTTCAAGTGCTCCTCCTATTTCGTTAGTTTATATTGATTTACCAGTTGCCAAGTCTCCAACTTGAGATCCTATAAATCACCGAGATGGCCTGGAGTAAGTTATCACGTTCATTTGCTAAAACGGCTGCCTTGGTCGCGAAATTAGTACAGATTTCTGCAAGGATTGGGCTCAACGAATGCATCGGTACGATGAATAATCGCTGTTTGATCTTCCCTTTCATTTAAATAATTTCAATATATGTACATATGTATATACATATTTATTCCAAATATTTATTTATAGAACGCCTTCGATCACGAGGCCGGTGCCAAAACAGGTGTAATTGCACCCGAGAATGGTGTGGACGCAGATTACGATGAGGTATTAGAGAAAATCAAAAGCATAAATGATACTTTCAAAGATTATCTTGTTGAGCAAGAAAAATTCTTTGGATGTCGTCTAACGCCTGGTGGCGAGAAAAATCGTTTTCAGTTAGAGGTGCCCGAAAGTGCAGCCAGGAAGGCAGGCAAGGCTTATCAATTAGAGGGTCAGCGTAAAGGTAACAAGCCTATTCGACGCTTCTCAACAAATGAAACACGGGTATGTTGCTCTGACCAAATGCTGGTGAGATAAATTTTTACTTATTTCTCTCTAAACTTTGCAGTCACTCGTAAAGAAATTGCAACACGCTGAAATAGAACGCGATGCCATACTAAAAGATTTAGCTAGACGCATATTTGAGAAATTCTCCAAACACTATGAATTGTGGAAGCAATGTGTAGATTGTATTTCAAATCTCGATGTTCTAGCTTCGTTGGCCGAATATGCACGCGCCCAACAAGTGATCTGTGTGCCGGAGTTGCATGATCAAACTGCCGACCAGCAGCCATTTATCGACATTGCCGAGGGATACCATCCCTGTGCACCAGCTGATACATTCATACCAAATGGCCTAACATTGGGGACAGGTGAGACACTAGCACCGCTCTCTATACTTACTGGCCCAAATATGGGTGGCAAGAGCACGCTAATGCGACAAGTAGGCTTGCTAGTGGTGATGTCCCAAATTGTAAGTTAAATTTATATTTTCAATTTCTTATTATATCCTTCTATCGATCAAATACTCGTGGTCTAGGGCGCGCATGTGCCAGCAAAACATTGTCGCATATCTTTGGTAGATCGGATTTTTACACGTTTGGGTGCACAGGATGACATTATGGCTGGACAGAGCACATTCTTGGTAGAGTTAAATGAGACATCACTGATATTGAAGCATGCTACTGTTAACAGTCTAGTGCTGCTTGATGAGCTAGGTAAGCTGGGTAGAGTATTCCATGGTGATAACTTTCATAGTCTATTTCAATTAAAACAGGTCGCGGCACAGCAACTTATGACGGTACTGCCATAGCAGCATCAGTGGTTAACTATCTCGCCGATCTGAAATGTCGTACGCTTTTCTCTACACACTATCACAATCTCATCGAATATTTCCATAAGGATACGCGCATCACATTGGGTCACATGGTGAGCAGAAGAATTAGATATGCTTAATAGCTATTGATTGTTTTCAAATTTTTGCTTGCTTTTATTCTCTTGCAGGCTTGCATGGTCGAGAACGAGGATACCGAAGATCCAACACAGGAAACGGTTACATTCCTTTATAAATATACTGCTGGCGCTTGTCCCAAGTCGTATGGTTTTAATGCTGCTAAATTGGCTGGCATGCCACAGCCGATTATAAAGCGCGCATATGAGGTCAGTAGGTGATTGTTTAATAATATTGCCTTTAATAATTTATTTAAAATTCCAGCTTTCTAAACGGGTAGAAGCCATCGCTTTGCGGCGTAAAGTTCTTTCTAAAGTTGTTGCTGGCGCAGGCAACAAATGCAACGACTTGAAGGAAATAAAGAATTTACTTTTGCAGCTGCAGGCTTGTCGTGTTTAAGCATTTCCTTTGTTTTTTCTTAAGGATAAGTTTTTTTTGGCTTATTTAGCTCATCATATTGATGTATACGATTATTTCAAAAATACATACCTACCAACATTGTTTTTCTTATTAAATAATTTTTTTTTACTAAGTTCAATTTCGCAGTTTAACAATCATTTTGGATGTGGAATGATTCCCATTCGGGATGAAAGTATTGCTATATAGTAAAAATGGTGTAATTACATATATTTCATATTACCCGTTATTTTTCGAAAGAGTTATTTAACATTTTAACCTATTAATATCCACTCAAAAGCCGGACTGAGCCTTTTTTAAGTCTGGGGTTTCGTTAGTTATTCCGGGAAAATTTTCACGAAATAATCGGACAATATATGTATATACACAATATAGTCCCGATAATTCGTAGTCGCAAGGGATCAGTAATATTTTACGAATTGAATAGGTTTTCGAATTAGCGCGATTCCGATTAAGCGATGCCAAATAAGAAAATGACAACATTCCCACGACAGTCGGTTCTACGTACCGGAATGACCCGGGTTTCACCCGGCCAAGGACTGTTGTTTCGGCGATCTAACCCTGTTTGGATCGGCCTACCCCATAAGAAAATGACAAAATACAGGCAATTTTTCAATTTTAACTTATTGCGAATGTCGACTGGCAGTATAATAGACGTCAGTCGATTGAGTCGATTATACATACATACATATATTTATATTACGAAAAGTTTGTTTCTAATAAACATTTGAAGAATGCTGATTGAATGTCACTCATTGAATCTGAAATCGACGCTTAATATCACACCGGTTCTTATAAATATTTGGTTTCTAATAAAACGAGATAATAAAATTACATACTCATATCCAATGAATTAAAAAAGCCATATGTAAACTTAGGTCAAGGTTATCGATGAAAGCAATGAATAAAATAACCACGAAAAAGTATGCACAAGCATTTTCGAATTTCACTATTTCAACGTATAATGCAAATAATTATATGTAGATGCCTGTGTTTGGGCGTAATCGAACTTTGTGTGTACATCCGAAATTTTGTAGCTTATTTGCATTTAAAACAACGGAAAGCCAGGTAGACGTGTTTTCTGACGAGTAAGCTCCATTGTTACCTCTGCTCTTTACAGAACCCCGTCTAACCCCAACGTACTTAGGAAGTCTAAGATGATGGTTAGTGGTAGCGAGCGTACGTGTTCCTTTTCTGCGCTACATACCCCAGATACCTATGCCGTCTTCTTGAAATGGTGTCTCACTCGATGCCGCCTGGGCCAAGTCGCAGAAGCGACAGGAGTCATTCGACCATTCGACCTGAGCTTATGAACATGATTTTGCAGCTAGCAGAAAGACTGCCAGCGTCCTCAAGTTGTTTTTTGAGAGGTTCTTCTTTCCTAATATTATCCTTACGGGTATGATGACCTATCACCAGGAAGAGCTCGGGTCCCATAGATATTTTTGACGCCGCGTCTCCAGCTAATCTATCAGCTTCCTCATTGCCTTCGATTCTTTTGCGGCCTGGAATCTAGAGGAGGATCCGTGTTGCTAGAAAGTTGAGTCTCCCTATGCACTCAAGTACTAATGAGGACTTTACCTCAAACGTAAATAGGTAATTTTGTGCTGCTTGGCTGCCACTTAAAATTACTATGCGTTCATTGCGATAGTTCCTTTTTTGGTTGACCTCTGCACATTCCATTGACATGTGTGTTCTGGGACTAAGGGCACCATTTGGCTTTGTTGCATAGTTCGATATTAAATCTCCCGAAATCGATAATATTAATGGTATCGTTACTGGGGAGATGAGCGTCTCCATGCTCTTGAACAATATGGATCGTTTTGCTATCTGTTCTATAACTATGTGTGGCGGCGTTAGGCCTAGAATTAGCTTCACCGCTCCCATGGGACACGTACGCCTTTGGAGCCTGGTGATCCTTGAGCCGACTTAAGCCGATGTTAAGCCATATTATTTATGTTGTTTATGTTGTTTTGTTCCTGAGCCTCTATCCAATTGCCGATAGGCGATCGGGCGTTTCTTTTCGCCAACGCTTGATAAAAAAGTTTAAAATTAACCGTTTTTGTTTGTTATTTTCTTTCGGGTTTCTTGCTTGTAAGGACACTCATCTTGTACGACTCTTCATTATGAGCAAGTATTATTTCCATAGGCATCATTTGTCACTTTTAAATGTTCATTAAAAAAAGGCTTCATTCACACTGGACTAAAAACTTGGAAAAATAAAGTATTTTAAAGTTTTTTGTACAGTGTAAAGAAAATCGTTTGAAGTAGATACTTTGAAACAACAAAACTGTTGATATTACAAAAACTCATATAACAAGCAAACAGTAGTTTTTAGGAGATGGTGTTGCTCTGCACATATTATATACTCCAAAACATGTAAAGCTATAGACGACCAGCTCAGCTCAGTAGCCGAGCAGCACGTTAGATCATGATGACGTCACATTTGAACATTTAAATAATGGGTCTAATCACTCATTCCGCATCGACATCGATATCTGTACGGAAAGAATTCTTGATCGAAAAATTTCATGGGATCATTGATACCGTCGATAAGCTGCTTTACCCACAATGTAAAACTGCTGTGTCGACAAATTTGACAAATGAAATTGGTTTGTTTTCTTTCTGAAATAATTTAAATTAAATAATTTAAAATGGATACAATCGCTCTTTTTTCGAGTGCTAGTGAAGATGAACGTTCTAGAAGCATTCGACGTGAGCGCAGAAACTTAAGAAATCCTTCAAAAGACGTGTTGGAAATGGATGATTATAAGTGAGTTGAAATATTTAAACTAAAATAAAATCAAAACTTCATTTACTTATGTACATATGTACATATGTACTTATCTACAGTTTTATCAAACATTCTCGCATCAACAAAAGGGCATTTATATATATTTTAGGGGAATGCGAAAATCAATTTGGAGATTGCATAAGGCCACTTGTTGTAGGGATCTCATCCTGAGAAATTACTGGTGAGCATCCAAAACTTCGAATGCATTTCAACCCCTCAACAGATGTGTTGATTGAAAGTATCACACTAACCTCTCCTTCGAGTGGATTTAACGTTATTTGACTGAAGGGCCCTCCTCCTGTTCCGGAAATTTGCTTGGCGTTTTTAACCATTTTCTTTTTTACGCCAAATTTAAAATCAGTCCAAGCCTATTTACAAAAAACGTTAATAACCGATAATTTAAACGCGAATTATTTTTTCATACATTTTTCCATCCGGTTTTGTCCTTGATTGGTGGGCCCAATACATTTAATTTCTGGGACGTATTTTCCCAAAAAGTATTTAGGTCCGCTGGTGCTCTTTGCGAAAAGCCTTTAGCTATGCCCGGATGAAACTTCATCTCGTTCACAAGCACTTCAAATTAATTTTTATTTGTGTATTTTTGTCTCTTGTCTCTAAAATATATTTGTAAAAACATAATTCAGTGCGTTCTCATAAATTTTTTACATAAATACTTACAAAAGTTCCATTTCTTAAAATATCCGTAACGAACTCAGCAACGGATAGATATCGACAAACATTCTCGATTTGACGGTATCAATGATTCTGCAATCAACGCCATCTATAGGCCACGGAATGAATTTTATCGAGTCGGCAAGAGAGTTCAGCATCATCGAGAAATTTATTGTCGATATTTGCCGATCGATAACTATACATTTTTCGATCGATACAAGTTCAATGAGTAGACTCAATAAGAACGATTATATTTACTGCCAGCGCATTACAATTTCTTTATGAAAGTGTTTACAAAAATGAGCCATGACGGCACATGAAAGGCCACCAGGGTCTGAACATTATGCCATTGGGTGACTCCGTTATGCCCACCGCGCGGAACTTGTGTTGTGCGAGAAGATACCACTCCGACATCTACAGTCGCGGCGGTCTATTATGGACAATAAATCTGGATCCATGTATGTAGATCGATGAAGATTCCATGTACATCCATATAGATTCCATGCAGACTACATGTAGATTTCTGCCCCCTTTTCTTATATCGATCCACGTAGAAATACGTAGATCTACACGGATCAATGCGGTTTCCACATCGACTTCGGCGGGAGGGTATATGTACATATGTATATGTATGTATGTACATATGTACATAGCTAAGAGATAACAAAAGTTACTTAAAAAGTTATTTTCTGCGTAATTTGAAAACCATTGAACAAATTTAAAAAAAACCTCCATTTTCTATTAAATTGCGAAAAATGGGGAGGGTGAATATATATTTTGTTACGTCGAAGAATGTCACACTGTGCCACACGGAGGTAAATTTTGATGGATGGTCCTGTAGATAATGATATCGGGAGCAAGAAAGCGAGTAAATTTTCTTTTCTTCTCTAAAAAACAAAACAAAGATCGGCAGTTTTTTGAGATTGAAAAGGGCGGAATTTGGACATTTGCCGGAACGGCAATTTAGGTAAACTCGGCCCTGTTGGGCGACCTTCCCCTGCTCCATATTCTCTCTGGCATTCTGTTTTTTTCTCGCAAGCAAGATAGATTTTCGCCCATTAGGAATTTCGTAGCGTACTTTTTCATTAGCAATATAACGTCGAGTAAGAAGGTTCGCCATTTTGTGCGAGAGGACGCTACGATGTACGATGACGCCAAAATGAAAGATGCTACGAAATGAATAATTGCCGTATACTTAAAAAAATGACAGTTGAAAGCAAACTAGAGCTCGCTTACCGATCAATATGCGAGAAAAAGCATACTTTCTACTTTTAGCGGTCTTCACGAGGATTTCTCGTTTGCTTCATCAAATAACCGAGCAGTTGAAGACCGCCCGTTACTGGTGATAAAACACACCAGTGAATTATGTTACTATAATTTTGGGAATACCAACGTTGTTACTTTACCACCTTATTGATGATTCCAATAGGGGCAATAAAGTGAGTCAAAAGCTCTAACCGGCAAATTTTTGTTTGGAAGTCTGAAGTTACGGAATTAATTTTTCTTTTCTGAAGGTTAAATCCCACATACCAGCGGAAAATATTCGCAGACGTGGCATTAGCGAATATTTCACGTTTATAGCGAAAACGGAATTCGTAGTCAATAGCACCAATCAGATTTCTTTTAGTTTATTGGGGACATTTTCCGTTTTTGCATTTTATGAGAGCGCAGTGGCTGATGAAAAGACAAAAATAAAAATTTAATATAGTATAAATACACATTAAGAATTATAAATTTAATTTCCCAATCGACGCAAAGAAGAAAGGTCCCCCATACTAAAACAGCCGTAAAATGCAGACGTCTTTATTTTGGAACACGAACTGTGAACACCCCAAATAGTTTTTTTTTTTTCAAAACTACAACCGAACAAAAATGTTACCATTTATGAAGGCTTAGTTTTTTTCGGGGAAATGTCTTTAGCACACCAAAGAAAGAAAAGGTTTATAGAAAAAAGGGAGTTTGTCCATCCAGTAAAAATTTCATACTTTCGACATTTTTATTTTACCGCCTACGCCAATGACGAAACTCATTGCATGCCTATTGTTATAGCTACTGCGCTTAAAACTATGACGCAAAATAAAAAACATCGTTTCGTCGTTGTAACATACTCGTTAGGCACAGTAGTTAACAACAGCATAGGGTTGTAAGAGAATTGTCATGCGATGCGTCCTGTCATTGAGGGTAGAATAGACCTGTTAATCGCCACCTCACAGAAATCACTGAGCAATACGGTGCAATTTTGCTCCACATCAGAAAATGCGTTGCACGCAGTGAAGCAAGTAAAGTACACCACAAATTCGATGACGCTGCGGATACGCACCTAGTCTTATGTCTTCCAATTAAACAAACCGCTGCGAATATTTAGAATTTACTTCACCCTTAACTCGCGAATGGTAATCATTAGTCGAAAGGACGAATAGTTTTATTGCCCGTCCTTTTTTCGAATTTCTAAGTTTTTAAGATTTGTTTTGATTAAGACCAAATTTTAAGTTTTTTGAAACAAAATATTCGAATATATTTTCGAGATCGTGAAGATTTTGCGATTTTGATTGGTATCATGAATAAAACGAATTTTCTTGCAAAACTGTATCATTATGACCGTTCTAGCTATTTCTCATAGACGTACATTTTAATTACTTTCCCACTTTCGAATAAAAAATATCGGTATTGGTATGACAAAGTACCGTTATTGTATCGCATCGTATAGAAATTTGTTTCTGTAATAAAAATTGTTTGGTTTTACTACCATAGCTTAACTTTTCGGGCTATAAAGTATTCGAATTCCGAAGTCAGATTGCATGCCTGTAAACTTTTTTCTTTTCATTACCCCGTTTTCAGCTATATATGCAGGTATTGAAGAATTCACTTGTGATTTTTTTTTAATATTCGGTATTCTGCACTTAATTTATTTGAATATTAATGGATATTTTTGTTTCATTTGATTTTATTTAGCATTTTCTCTCATTAATTATTACATGCATCGATTCATCGCTAATAAATAGTTATCACATTAAAATAATATTACAATTAAATAAATGCTTAAAATATTGTATTAATTTTACAAGGAACAAATAAAAATTTCTTGTTTGGAACAAAATGTAAAATGTGTTTAAATTGGTATTTTAATCCAATAATAAACAGCACAAACATATGTGTGCGTGTGCTTGTACACACAAATACATAAGTACATAGTATAAATACAAAGTATGGGTATCATTTATTGTAGTATTGTCAAAAATATATAATACATTGTATGTTCTGTAAACATTCACATAGCAAAGCAGCAAAAGAAAAATAGGAATTTGAGTTGACTGATTGTTTTGTGTTTCGTTCTCGTTTATAATCGTATAACAATGAAAAGCGCATAATAATATCTGTATGCAGGTTTGTATGTGTTTTAAGTTTATATAGATTGTGTTACAATAAATTATATTCATATTTGTTTTAGTTCTTTGATTTCATTTTGAATATTAGCTATTTGCTTTAGATTAGTTAGGTTGTGTTTGCGAGTTGAGTTTTATCGGTATATCGTTTTGTGCTTAGAGTTGCTGTAACAAGTATTGTAAAGTAAATTATTCTAAAACGATTGGAAATTCGTTAAATAATATCTATTTGTCTTACCTCCTTCACGTATAAAAGTTTTGATACGAAAAACTAAGAAAAAAACTCTATTTCAACAAACTATTGTCCGTATATTCGGAAACCTGCAAAATATTTTACTGGCTTTAGGTTTAAAAAACTGATTCGCATTTTTAAAGCCCTATAAAAGAAAGATAGTGAAATAAACTTCTGAATTTAATGGATTGAATGAGAACCTGATTGTTCGAAACTGACTAAAATACTCAGAAACCCAGGATAATGACACAGTACAAAAAGATTTTACGTATTAAATTTAATGCGAGTTTACACCTCTTATAATATACATATGTATGCCAAAAGGGTTTTTTGTTATACATACTTATTTAAAGTTGGTAAAATTTGTTAAAATGTTTTTTTTTGTGGATTTCGATTAGAAAGTTGTGGTATTTTATTATTTTTGGGGTCACGGATTTCATTTTTGATGTTTATTTTTACCTAACAAGCAAGGGTCTTTTCATTTGTGTTGCTAAAGAAAATAGCATTATCATAAAAAAAGCTATTCCAAATGTTCTGAGAAAAATATAAATTAAAATGTTAGGAAAGCAATTTTTCAAGCAAAAAAATTATATTTAATGTAATTTATTGAGCTTGAGGCCAGGTTTTTATTAGGGAAAAATATGAGAAAGCAACGATTTTTCAAAGTGGTAGAAGTTACAGTCGTCAAAAATAATAATAATAAATTATATTTACATTTACATCGTTACTGCTGTCATCGTCACTGTCATTGGAATACCATGGGATAAGTATTACTATGAATTATACTACGCGTAAAAAATGGATTTATCAGCCTTAAAAACACTACAAACAAAAATTGTTTCAATGGAAATACTTAAAAATGGCAAAAATTGTACGACAGCGTCACCTACCGTAAGTTTTAGGTACAAATCAACGTAAAAGTGAAATCCTCGACTGCAAAAGCAAAAAAACCTTTTTTGTTCGAATTTCACAAAATTTTTCATGTATATAGGGTATTTTAAAAATGACAAACTAACGCTATAACAAAAAAAAAACGCATCTGTGGGCTAAAAATCCTTTTAGGATCTGATAAGGCGAAAGGAGCAATTTACTGCTGGTTTCATCAAATACGGAGACATAAACCCCTATTATGTATCACTGTTGATGTTTGAGTTTCAAAAAAGTTATAAAACATTTCGTAAGCATTACAAAAGTCTTTTAATAATTAAAATATCATGACACATATTTTTAAAGTCGTGGATAACTATTATTTTGCGACTGAAATTATTAAAGTCTTTCTATATATATATAAATATGGACCTTTTTTGGGCGTAGCTCGGAACTATTTCCGAACAATTTGGAGACTAGTACAATACCATTTCAGGAGAAAACATTTTTTAGTCTTGAAATACGGAACTTTTTCTGGATCATTTCGGTCCTAGGACAGAACCATTTCGGGACAATTTCATGACAATATAGGGACAGACTCCCAAATGATCCCAAACCAGTGCCGAAATGATTCCCAATTTTTCGCAAAATAGTCCTGAAATAGCCCCGAATTAGGCTCGAAATGGCGCCGAAAAAGATTTGTTTTCTGGAAATAATAATGTAGAAATAATGACGATTTAATTTCTAGAAATAATATTGCCCTGTTTGCTTTTCTCAGCCCTTTCACAGGGTTGCGTATTTATTATTTCTCAAAATGTTGCCCCTTGAGCAACCGAGTGCGCAATGTGTGCGCGCTTCATTTGGTGGGGTTCGGGTTCAAATTCTGGTCGGGGCAAATAATAATTATAGAAACGTTTTTTTCTTATTGCGGTCACCCCTCGGCAGGCAATGACGAACTTCCGAGTGTATTTCTGCCATGGAAAAACTTCTCATAAAAATCATCTGCCATTCGGTGTCGGTAAAACTCTGCAGGTCTCTCAATTTGTGGGAAATATAACATCAAGACACACACCAGAACAATAGTTATTCATGACTTAAAAAATAATTAATAATTATTGATTGGCTTTTATACTATTCTCTTATAATAGTTATGCCTCTGAGAATACCTAATCTGAACTATTGTGTACGAGTTCAACAAGTTGTGTGTATTGAAAATTTTCACCACTATTGTTTTGTTTTGTCATCTGGATTAAAAATTAAATATCTATGCTTTCTGTTTGTCCTATTCTTCGCCTATTTATTCTTTTCTTGCAGTTCAAATTAAGAGAACAATGCCTTATTTTACATTACAAATTCAACAGTACCAAAATAAAATTCTAATTAAATATTAACCAGTTTAGATTCTGCTTTAGCTGACACAAATTGATGTACAAGAATCGGTTGTCAATCGTTGGGTCGCTAAATTCTATTAGAGCCAATGTAATGATAGACTGCTATCAGCTTCCCCTACAATTTATGGTTCGTAAGGTTAATTTAAAAAAATTAAATTATAACTCAAACGTTGCCAAATTTAGACCATTTTTTGTTGTTGTCATATCAATACTGAAACTGGGTGATAATCATAGTTTTTAGCTGACTCTCAATTCTAGTAAAATAAATGCATAGCTCTTTTAAATGGAAAGGCTCTGTTGGAGTGATAGTTGATATGAATAGAGTAGTCTCTTTATTTTTTATCGTGATTTGAAATTTTTATTTATCCTTAAAGAGAGATTTGTTGAGTCTAAAAACCGGAATCTAAGATCGGGGTTAGAATTCATGATTATTTGATAATTGTGTTTCTTTTATATTTTTTATATTCCTTTTTGTATTTTTTTCGCAAATTACTTTTAATATTTTTTTTTTTCTTGTTAATTGTAAATGATGAGTATTACGATTGTTCGACTAGTTGGTAATATGTACTGTGTTTTTTTAACCTCGATAACGGATAAATACAAATATCAGTAAAATTTGCCCAGCGTTTCTACATAGGAATTAGATAGTGATTGTTAATCGGTCCCACGAGCGTTTTTTGGCCCATGATTAAATATTAAAACATTTAGTTACTAATCAGATTACTCCCTCATTCTTTATAAATTGTCTTCCGTTTCGCTAGTGATAGAAAGTTAACTTCTTTGTTTTAGACGTTACCAGCATTTTGCCATACATTTACCACTAACTACAGCACTTTGTTCATTAAAATCATTGATGTTTGCAGAACAAAGAATCCTCTAATCTGGAGATATAATATCTCACATAAAATTTACGAATTTCTCGAAAACTTTTTTTGTTATAGTGCCATTTATATTCCCTGTTAATACAAAGAAAAAAAATAATGCCAACTCATTTGCTTTTATTTCGTCAGTGAACGGGTGGATGCTGTCAAATCGACAACAAGTGGACTAGCGGTCTGCTGAAGGCACAATCTTCTATTCAATCATTCTTGAGACCGTGCTACCTCATAGCCAAAAAAGGAATGCACTGTACACCACCACATTTCAAGTGGTTTTACTAGTCCATTTCGCAAAAAAAAAAAATTTTGCCGAATTCTCTAGAACTGATAAGAACTAAGATATGATAGGTACGAGGTACTTTGGAGCAAGAAAAATGTTTCCCTCCGATATGTCATACATTAAGATCCGACTAGTATCGAAGTAAATGTAAAACGTTGATCTCTTTTTTCCAAATTGCCTTGATTTTTTTATTTATATTTTTATATGAAGGTTACACCAGTCAAAAAAGTGTGGATGGGCAATGAAGTGGATCGGCTGAAATTTGCGTACACAAAATTAAAATAGAGCTCCTCCACTTCACATATTTTCGAAAGGAATTTTATTGATTCATAATTAATCTAAACAAATTTCAGTATTGAGTTCTGGGGCCAAAAGTCCCACCAGGCACTATGGAATACCCCAGCTATGATTTCCATCACGTACAATCACTCGGTTTCACTCCAGTAACTTATGCTGACAACAACAAAATTTGATCATATTATTAAATATAAATACATATTTATTTATAAAGACAGATATGGTCAAATTCATACCGCTTTCAATAGTAAAAAACTCAAATAAATTGCCTCAGAGATTCATTTAAAAATCCGCTAATATGAGTTTCAGTGGTTCACTGATAGGACATTTAAAATTATTTGCCTAAAAAAACTTTTTTGTAATCAATAAATGCGTGGAGAACTATAGGTTTATTTTTCCGCAATTAAGCAAAATATACAAAACAAAAAAAAAACGTAACTTTGCGTACCAAATCACATTGTTTACTAATATTTGTGTTATAAATCAATGAACTGTGTAATTTTAATTGTTGGAAGATTTCTATGCATCATACAAACATATTTTTATTAGCAATTATTTGACACACAATTTCATTCATACTTCATTTCAGGCTTTCATTCTAACTATAACCAAGAATGATAGAATACAAGATTGCGCCTTCCCGTGACACTGGCATGTTCCGTAGTATGTAAACAATGAAAGAATAAACGCAGAAAGAAGAATGAGAAAAAATGACAGTTCTCAGTTCAAATGAATGAAATGAGCCAAAAAAGCTGCACTTTGCACTTTTACCATCACCACTGCTACAATTATACACCCGACACTTCATGTTAATAGTTTTTGTTTTATTTTTAATCAAAAAAATCAAATTATCAGAAAATATTAGCAAAAACGATATTTCAGCGCGATATTCAAATTGAAATTTGAATTTTCTATGTCGCTTATTTGTAAACAAACCTTCATAACGAAAATACGAGAACTGTCAAATTCGGCAAAACCAAAGTAGCGGTACTTCTAAAGGCGTCACCTTCAGTATTCAGTACACCGTGAACTATAACTATAGACTAATACAACATATATGCGCGTTTATGTATGTATGTATGTGTGTATGTATTTATCTAGGTTAATATTCATGACGTGTAATTTTTAATTACAAATATAAAATTAATTTTTTTTGTTTTACTTTTTGTTTAAATCAACACATTTAATAAATTTTGGGATTTTACTTTTTTTTAATTTTCACGACCTTTGAATGATACGTTTTTAATACTCCTAGACGTACATACAAACATATGTATAGCTATGTATAGTACACCTAAATAATTGTATATTTTACAAATACAATACAATATTGCTATTAAGAATTTTAGTTACCTTTTACGCACACTAATAATAAAAAAATCGCCTATGTTTAGCATTGATTTTAAACTTTTTTGCAAGCTATATATATATAAGTACATATGTATGTACATACATTTAATACGTTTGCATGCTGGTGTTTGCGTTTTTCGTTTCGAATGTGTGTGTGTGTCTGCTATGAATTTATATAAAATCTTACAAAATTATCCGACGAGCACATAATTTGCAGTTTTTGGTTGGTTCGTGCGTAAAAAAGCGCAATCATTTATTCTTACAAATTTACATTTTTGTTGTCTGAACTATATGTATGTATGTATGTATTAAATTTTTTGCATATTGCCCTTTTGGTATTTTATTAAAATTATTACGAGTATTTGCTTCTACTTTAACAAATTAAACAAAGAGTGCTGTAGAAACAAAAACTGAAATTAGTAAATAAAGAAGCACATAGTATGTACGTAAAATAGTTGAAATAGATTTAAAAAACAGAAGAGCAGAAAAAGGAGTAGTAGATTGGATCGTGAAAAACAGTGAGGAACTAACCGCCCCTGGTTTGAACACTTATTTAGAGAGAATTTTATTGACCTATGTATGTATAAATTTACGTCGTTGGCGTATTCTGAAAACAGTCAAAATCGAAGAAATTAAGTTAATCAAACAAAAGGAAAAATTGCAAAGTTTTTTTTTAAATGGCTTTAATGTACATATAACGTAGGGTGACTTATTTGAAGGTATTATCAAATCGGTTTATCTCACGAAAATCTTAATATATTTCCGAAATATTTTGGCTGACGTCTTAAAATATAATAACTTTTATTTCCTATGAAAAACTGCACTTTTTTTGGTGAGGCACCCTAATGTACATATTCCAACAAAAAAAAAGTACGCATAAAAGTATTAATGCCTTTCAAAAGTATTAAATTTGTTCCACGATTGCTAAACCTATTCGAATTAAAGGGACTCAATAAAGAGGATTGTTGAAGAAACAAATGAGTGGACTTATGACTAAGCAACTTATGTATTTGACTGTAGAATTTATTCGTCTGAAAAGTTATGATATTTCATAGATAAGTTCAATACAAAAAAATATATGCTATCTCAATAAAACTTGTTTTTTTCAAAAGCTCAAAAAAATTGAGGCCTGTAAATGTACATACATATGTATATATAAATAAGAAAATATTTATCCAAGCACAGAAAACAAATCTCTTAGAAAAATTTACTGGGGTGATTTTATTGGTTATGTGGGAGGTTTTAATGACATTTCAACTTTTTAAAGCAACAACAAAATACATGTGATTGTTTTATTTGATTATCTGTCTTAGCATGAAAAATATTGTGAATAATATAATATATCGCAAACACCCTATAAGAGAGTGTTAACTCGAAAATTGTAATTTTTATGAATATTTGAATTTCACAATTCTTATATCTACCTCCAACCAAGAGCTGAATCAACATTTTTGTTGTTGCTGCTAAAAATAAGAATTAGGCCTACCATGACAATATGATTTAGATAAGATTGCAACTTGTTTTCCTAAGAATAAAATATTTTCACTTAATACTCCCTCGCTGAGAGTGCGCAATATGTGTATGTATTTGTGCATGTGTGCATTTTTTCACAGAATCCTAATTTCAAAAACTTTTATACAATAGATTAGGGTCGTTAAACAAAAATTGCTAAATTAAAAAAAGGGTAAGCTAAATTTTGCAAATTTTATAAATATGTATATTGAAAAAAAAATAAATATAATAGTACAAGGTAAAATTGCGGCTCATACTAGCAATTAAGCTAATACGCCTACTTTGGTACGTAGTATGTGTATTTATATCTTTCTGTATGTGTGCGTTTCATATACCCAAAATATCTTAATATTTAGCTGACATTTACTTACTACCACTAAGAATCGACTAGACGCAAAAAACTTTGTAATAGTTCGTCACACTCTGCCTCCACTTTGCTTCCATACAGCCACACACAACCATTCACATGCAACTGAACTCAATAAATATTCTACTTTGTGTGTGTGTGTGGGTATATATGTATGTATATTTGATGTTTGGTTGTAATAAATAAGCCTTAAACTACTTAACATATTCAATAACAACGCTTGCGATTGCTAGCCAGTATCCTAACTGCATTCGACACTAATCATCTCGTATGACATCTTTACGCGCCTTAAAATTACGCCACGAACCGTTTGTGCAAACGCCAGCACCACGCCACCAATCATTCACCTCCGTGTACCAGCGCGGTTTGCGTAATGACTCTTCGTCATGCAGCGCGGCGCACACGCGACACCAATAGTACGTGTTGATGAACTCACCGCTACCCTTCCATTTGAAGTACGAATTGTATAGTTCATCGTCTTTGTCGAGTATGTGCAGATATTCGGCCAATTCTTTTGGCGAGGCAAACTCATCGACGTGGATGTAGGAACGATGTGGTGAGCTCACTTCATAATCCTCCGGTCGTGCACCCATTACAATGGGCAAAATATTGCGTTGTAGTGCATTCACGAAAAATTTTTCGGTGATGTAGTCTTTACAGTTGGAATTCTCGAAGGCGAGGTAAAATTTGTAGTCATGATCGAGTAAATCGAAACATTTGTCGGCGGTGTTGCGCGAGCATTTATAATTACCACAGACGCCGTAGATGTCAACCTGGTATGGAAGAGAGTAAAAGTGGGAGTGATGGTGAAAATATACACATATTGATAAACTTTTTTATTAAAATTTCATAAAAGATATGAAATGGATGAGGTTAACATACATATTTCGTTTTAAAACTTAGTTTTCAAGTCATGACGCTCCCTAACTTGCGAAGAACGAGAGAAAGAGGAGGAATGAGGGGCGGCTGGGGAATTAGTATCTTAGTATCTTAAATCAGTATTCTTAAATCAAGAAGTAAATGTTCACGTCAGCTGATTTCATTCGATGGAGGAACTGGGTCTTACTCTCATTGTTAGTGAAATTTTTGTGTGTGCACGTTTAACACCACCTTCATGAATTCGCCTTGGGTCGAAAATTTTATTTCTTCAAGAAAATGGACAGCAACGAGAAAGTTGCTCTTTCCAAGCAACATAAATAATGAAACATATTTTTTGTGATTTTCCTGAGAACTGGAAGCTGAGATTAAAGCGTGATATATTTGCATGCCATATTTATAAGGTTGCAATCTCTTTTTTCGCACATTAAAATAAATGTATACTTTATAATTGACAGGAAAGCAGGGATCGCCGTTCATATGGGATTGACAATGCTCCGAAGTAATCCACTTATTAGATAGATGGTTTTCTAAAATAAAATCTTCAGGCAGTGCTTTGTTTTAAGACTACTAGATCATTGTAGCATTTATTATACTCAAAACTTAAGAAAGAGTCAAGAAGGGTTACGAACTACATTTGAATTATTCTGAACACCTGTAAAGTACCGTGTTCTCCAATTCAAGCCCACGATTCTCTAAGGGATTCCAAATATCATTGAATCCTGCTTCGAAGACGGTTTGTTTGACGTATTGGTGGAAAAACAGCCGAGGTAGGATATGAGGAACCGATCCGTGTTCACCGAGTATCGCCAAACTAAAAATATAAGAATGGGGAACTCATTACATTTGTTATTGCCGTTGACCTCCAGGGTAGCGGTTTCTCGCTCGGGAAAATGCGTAAATAATTGAATGAATAGAGAAGGCGCTTCACAGGGGACTGATGGCAAAAATAATTGTAACGAGTTGTTCATTCTTATTACACTCAAGAATCATAGATTACAGAATTTCCTTGGTCTCTAAAAGTGAAACATATGGTAGAATACTTACGGAGCGCTAGACCAATTACCCTATGACCATGGAAATATCAGCTATTAGCTGATAAATATTTTTCTTTCGCCAATAAGAGTTATATCGCAACGTTTATTTTTTACTTTGCCTGCAAACTGTTACGCAGGATACATGTTATGCTACAATGTTCATTTTTATATTGCCTGATAGCGTTGCAAGATAAGGATATAGATGGAGATGAACATAGAGATGAAGGAAATGAAAGAGAAAGTAAAAATTAAAATGAAGGTAAGATAAAGTTAAGATAAAGATGAAAGAACTGTTAACAATTAACGAAAAAAAATAATGTTTAGAAATAAGTCTTATTGGCAAGATAAGATAATCGTTGTGAAATAACTCTTCCTCTGGCAACAGAATAATATTTCTAATCTAATAATTGTTATGTTATAGCCTTTTAGATAAATTTCAGAACGTTTTCAATTTGTAAATTCTACATAACAGTCATTTTCTTTCTCTTTAATGGCATTCAAAAAGGGTAGTAAATTTGTTCATGAAATGTAATTTATAGAGCTTGAGGCCAGGTTTGTATTAGGGAATAATATGAGAAAACAACAATTTTTCAAAGTGGTAGAAGTGATAGCTGCTATTTCGGAGATCACCACATCCCCTCATCAGACTTCTTTCTTTCTAAACTTTACCTGGCTTTGAACCATGGTACACGGAGTTGCTAGGCGAGCACGCAACCACTCAGCCACGTTAACC
The DNA here is from genome assembly GCA_951828415.1 of Anomoia purmunda. Lineage (NCBI taxonomy): Eukaryota > Metazoa > Arthropoda > Insecta > Diptera > Tephritidae > Anomoia > Anomoia purmunda. Next base: position 93,078,092 of record OX639996.1, read on the forward strand.
GTGTGCAAATTGGTTGTTTTTTCATTATCCCTATCTCCAACCATATAATTTTTCATGAAATGTTAGAGACATTTGTATGCCCTCTTCTGTGACCTAATGATGAAGATTGCTGCATATGTCCACCACTGTTCCGTTCATAAACGTTGCTCTTCTGGCGAGCGCAAGGGGAGCGCAAGTTTAAAACTCCACGATACTCGACTTTTTGTCTATGCGCATTCATGCTCTTTCGCCCTCATTAATTTTAAATACACAGATATTTCATTAGATACTCACATCTATGAATTTCTGCAGTTCATGCGCGAATTGCAAACGTCCATTCCGTGCACCGCAATTCGAAACAAACCAAGCAACCTTTTTTGTCTTATTCAAAGCGTAATTGTGGTCTTGCTCGACTTGATGGATTTTCGAATCGTAATATACCCACTTTTCATAGGGTGCCACAATGTCGCTGTCACGTCTGAAATTTATAGCAATCATCGATAGCATTTAGCTCAATCGAGAAGTGTTAAGGTAGCAAGGGCGGTTTTACCTGTACGTGGCCGTCCAGTTGATCGCATCTGGTACTTTAACATTTTGTGTATGATATGGACATTCCAAGTAGTACAACATGCTAACCTGCTTTGGATTCAATGGTCTGCCCAGACCTGTCGGTATGAAATGATCCTTGTACAATATCATGTCGGCCTTGTCGGCATAACCACGATTCGACGTCAGTTCGCAGGTGTCCACGGGACATTTCGAGCGTAGGAAGACATCACGACCTGTGGAGATTTCAGAGGAATGAAATATTTAAAAATTTACTAACCAGCAAAGTGCTCTCGAACCCACCTTGCTTAACATTCCATGGACCTAATCCATTGTAGAGAAGTATGACTTTCAGTCGTCCGCTGGCGCGCACCTTCTCATAGTTGGGCGGCACATACATCAACTGATTGACGATGCGATCACTGTGCGGATCTTGGTGTGGAAAGAGACGCGCACCACGAGGATCATTCTTTCTGCCAAGCCTCGACCCACCTGCTGCGCCACTGCCATGTTTTCCATGCGCCGTGCGTGTAGGTGTAGGTCGCGCCGGCTTTGGATAGTATTCACCTTGACGGAAGAACCAAAGACGAGTTGCGGTGGCCTCCAGGGGCCCCTGCCCTGGATGCAATTGTTGTTGCTGTTCGCTTTGCTCGCTATTTGCCCCTTCGCCGGCCAGCGTATTACTGTTGCTGATCATTTTTGCACGCCTGTGCGCTGCTGCGGGACTATCGTCATTTTTCGAGGCGTCGTCGGCGCCGTCGCCTCCCTCCAGTACCGCTGCTTGCTTGCCAGGTTCAAGTGTATTGGAGGGGTGCGTATAGTACTGCAATGCTTGCCGTACTTGCTCTTCTGCCGAGCGCGCTTGTGTTTGCTGTGGTGTGCTTTTCGTTTTCCAAATTTCATGTTCCCTAAGTATAAAGTTTCGATGTTAGTTGTGAATTTCAAACAGAATGAGTTTTTCGTTGATAAGCACAACTTACCGCAAATTAAAACCGAATATTAACAGTAGTGCACAAATTAGTGTGAAATAAAAATATTTCTTTAATGAAAACTTCGGGCGACGCATAGTTTTCTAATCGCTGATTTCGCTGGGGTCCTCTTACTCGTTGTAGAACCGTTATGAAAGGCACTTCTCAACCGCCGCCTTTGCGCGTCAACGACATTTACAGAATGGGTTTCATTTCACTAAAAATATATGAAAAAAATACAAAAAATTAGAGTAATTAAATTCTATTTAATTAAGATATGTGTATACAACTGCAGCAACTGCTCTCTAAGCATAAATATAAAATATTTTGTGATATTTTTCAGTTTCTTCTTTCTGTTTTTTTTTTTTTTTTGTTTTAACAAGTGGTTCTGAGCTTGACGATTTTCGGTTTACGCAAATACTTTGAGCAGCTAATGTTGTTTTTATTCAAAAATACCACATGTCGCATTTGTATTGGTAGATTGCGGCAATGTTTAACGCGCATTGTGGTTAATAGGCGATCTTATCAAACTCTATTTGCCATATGGCTCGGGTAATTGCGGGATGCTTGATATGCATAGTGTATAGATCAAAATTATATAAAGTTCGAGCCACACTTCCATATGTGCATACATGCATATAAGCACTACTCATACATATATACATACATACATACTTTCATATATACAAATGTATTAGTTGTGTTGGGATGATTTAAATACAGTTAGGCGAATATAAACTTAACGTTCAGCACTGGCGTTATTTGACCCAAATAAGTAGTTGTTTTAATCCACTAAATACATACATACATAGTACATACATGCGGATGATCATTTTTTAAATAAATTACTTTTTGTTAAGTCAACAGCGACTAGTTCGGTGTGAGTAGTGAGCAGACAGCAGCCAAAATGTCGTCAGTAGACGACAGTCATTAGTGTCACAGTCGAAAATAATCAGTCATGGTTATATGTTGTCAACAGTCAATGGCCAATAGTCAGCAAAAATTAAATAGTCTACAGTCAACAGTTAAAGCAACGAGTATAATTGATAGTAAAAGCTGAAAGTTAATAGTCGACATTATAAAGAGAAAAATTCACGATATTTTGACGTTTTGTATTTGTTTATCCGACAGTGGATAAGATGATAAGAACGATGATTCGATACTTAACCAAACTTTGGTAAGGGATGACGGAAATTCGTTCCCAAGTAAAACATATGTACTTATATCAAATATTAGTGCATTACATCTTTCCTACGTTCACATTCCGTGGTCCTTTCGGGGCGACCAAGGAACGTAGATCACAAAGAAGTTGCATCATCCCCAACATTTCTCTAACAGAATGCCTCGATTTCACCATACCAGAACATATTTGACTTTTGCTGATTGATATTAGAAATTGATTAGTTCCAATTGGTGTCTGTGAGTGGTGAATGGGACGAGAGCTCCTGCCACAGGAAACGAAACGCCATGCAACTTCTTTGTAATCTACGTTGCGATGCTAGAAGAAGCATATCGAAATGATTAGAAACACGAATTAATTCGAATTAGGCATGTCTCCGCCTGTCTGTTTGAAGGCAAACAAATCACTCGGTTTAAGAGTTATTTTACTGCAACGTGGTAGGCAGATGTATTTCTATATTTATTATTCATTTGTCGAAACCGACCAGATCGCACCTTATATATGTAACTGCTATACAACTGATTCTTCAGATATAATATTTTGTGTTATAATTCCTACACTAAAGCAGCTGAGAACATTAAATTTAGCACTCATTTCACATATTAGGAATGAAAAGTGTCTAATGAAATCATCAAAATCGGGTCACTATAACCTATAGCACCCATATACTCGTGGTTCAGAAATGTATGTTTAACTATCTAAAATCGTGAAATAATGTAGGCTATTTACTTATAAAATAAGCAGAATAGGTTTTGGTAGGATAATTCAACATTTATGTATATTCTTTCAACATACCGCGCCAGTTGCTCCTCTGCTTTATTAACTGCCGCCAGTTAGATACACCAAGTGAATCCACCTGGTTTTCCAACGTAGTTGCACACTCTTATAAAAGATGGTGCCTGACCGGTTTAATTCTGTAGCTTAAATTATCTTTTCTAACAAAATGTTAAAGAAGTTACACGACAGGAAGTCAACCTGTCTGAAACCTCGTTGGGTATCAAACGGCTTGGAGAGGTCCGTCCCAATTCTGACTGAGCTGGTGGTGTTACTTCGGGCAAATATTGCAAATAAACTTACCATATCTGAACTCAGTGTTTGGATCGTGACGTTCAAATAAAATCAAATAAAATCTTTGTAAACGAATGTTGATTTTTGATAAATATTTAGGCGATGACAGAGAGTTGCCCCCTGTTTGAAGTCGAATTTAGTTAAATTTACACTAATTATATGAAATATTAAAATATGGCTGTAAAAGGTGAAAGAGGAAAAAGTTCACCGATGTATTTTCAAGAGGGTTGTCACCTGTTTAAAAATTAAAAACTAATGAAATAATACACAAGTTATATGCGAAGGAAACCTAAATTCGTCTTCTGGTTAACTGACATTTGCAATCTTTGTATGTAGATCTATGTATGTATTTTTTGTTACATTAATTACATTAATAGATATAAAGAAAGCAAATACATCAGTTTGTATCCTAATGCAAAGAAAATTATTAATTAAATATTCGCAGGACAACGTCTAGTATCAATATAAAAGAAGAGGAATACGTGAAATGAAAATTATCAATGAACGCTTATCCGCGTTTCTGTGCATTCTATAAAACCCACGATGCAGAGAATAGAAGGTGACGGAGGAAAAATACATGTATTCATATTTATATAGATAGGCACAAGTTTTTATAGCTGTTATTTATTAACTTAAATTAAATATAATGTTTATTTTTTCCTAAAGAAAAAAAACTAAAAAAATTACTCTAAACAAGGAAATAATTTGTATACCCGAGCGCACGCGCATCAATTGTATTATAATTTCATTCACCTAAAGGTTGTTTGTAACAGATTAAATCAACCGAGATAGATATAGACATATATGTATATGTATACACCAAGATCTTCAGAATAAAAGGACAAATATATTAACCTATTAGTCCATCCCTCCGTGCATCGAATAACCCGACCCAAGGTATAGACAATTATAAAATCAGGCAAAAACCACGCCCACCTCTCATATGGCAGTAATTTACAAAAATCAGAAAATCCAATATTTTAGTAACTAGAAGAGAGAAGAAAAGAATATGAATGAACACACATGTTTAAACCAACTACAAGAAAAACGAATACCCTCTAAGAAATTAAATATTTTCTTTATAAAATTTATTACAAGTATTATGATATTTTTTGGGCAATCATCATTATTATTGTTATGCTAATTATATCTGGGTAAATCACTTATTATTGTTGTGCTAATTCACTTAAGTAGTGTGTATGTGAAGATCAACTATTTGCTTGCAAAAAACCACTTGTACTGAACTATTCTATGAACATGGAACGATAAGTAGGTAGTTGGTGTACTTTAACTTAAAAACTACACCCACAACACGAACTAAAATTTTAAATTTTCAATTACTCTTTAAATCAGTCAAGGACACATTTTCGAACACAGCTTGAAACTTAATTTTATTACAAATTACACTCTCTTAAGCAACGCTCGATGCTTCACCAAAAAAAGTCATTAAGTTTACTAAGGAAATATAATGATTTGTGTTTTTTATAACTTATACAAAAATATTATATTCCAACACAGAATTATTCGTAAGTGGAGCATATTTCAAATGCATTCCCAAGTTCAGTTTTTCTTTTAAAAAAAATTTAAAATGCATACGAGTGCACAATATCGTACCGTGTGGATCATAAATGGTATATGCATGTAAATAATCTCACTACTACGTCAAATTGGGTACTGGTATATTTTGGCTTACATATGAATTTATGGGCGTTTAATCGTTTAACTGAAGCTATAGTTATTCAGATTTTTAAAGAGGCGGAGATAAGACTAGATAAATGCACATACATACATACATACTTGTGTCTCCAAATATTTTATATGCACATTTGTTTATTGTGTACATAATGTATAATTGTGCATATGTATACAATACAGAATGTATTCAGGGTGTTCCAGAACTAAGCACTACTGCTTGGCTGATAGTTCTTAACTGCGTCCTTTTCATGTAAGACAACTTACCATTGTGAACTTTAAGAAGAAACTTTTTTTTCCAACCTGTAAAACAATATACGCAATTCTGTGGCACTCTGTATATATGTACATGCAAGTATACATATTAAGGTGGTCAATAAATTAAGTCGGAATTTTAAAGCTCTCACCTCTTAGTATTATTCTATATCAAATAAAAACCACCTCTTATTTTTTTGTTTGCAATCAAAAAATATTTACAGCTTGCTCAAAGAAATGGAATATAATCTTGGTTTTTGGTTATTTCTTTCAACAGGGCGACATAATGAAAAATATCGATTTTCAGGGATTCAATACCCGTTCTACAAAAAGACCTCTAAATATTTTTCGTTATAAAATAATCTTAGGGGTTGAGAGAATTAAAATTCCTTCTCAACTTTTTTTAATCACCCTAATGTATTTACATAGAATATACGATTTTAGTGATGTTTATATAAACTTAAGTACGATTGCGTATGTATGTATGTATGTACACACGCCAAGCAAGTCTAAAAAAAAGGTTTAGGCCATTGTGTCTAGAAATTTATTTAGTTTAACACGTTATTATCTTTTTATTTGGATTCATGTGGAATATCGAACACGAATTATTAAATTTTCAGTAAAACACGTCTAATACCCCTTCTGGTACAAAATTGTATTATTCGAGTAATTTACTATTTACATACTCGTAGTTCCGAAAATTCTAAAGGGCTCTTAGTAAGATTCGCGATTTCCCAATGGCATTGGTGCATAATAAAATCTACGGCATATCTATTTATTGTATCCATCTATAATATAAATATCCATATGTATGTATAGTATATCAAAAATTCGGGCCAAACAAATATTGAATCTGTTATCATTGATTGATAATATGTATATTGATGCTCGACTGAGTTGGAATTAAGTTGGACTAGGAAACCTCGACGAGCACAAATAGTTAATTTTGTCTAGTCACCAGATGGAGCTTTTGTCGAAATGAATAATACAACACGTTAAGAGCAAAAATTGGTTTAGTTTTTAGTTTTTAGAAGGCCCTTTGATGTCCCTGCAATTAGTGCATTGCAGACGCTATTTCCTCAACACTTTAACCGCCAATCAGTGGGTGCAATTCAAATATCTGTCCTCATAAAAAGGCTAACCTTTTGACTAATGGGATTCTGATAAATGCAGTGCTTGGAATACTATATGAATATTTCTATAGGGGTTATTGAGTAGAGGTAGCCGTAGAGCCTGTTAAACGCTGAGAGATTACTTATTTGAAGTCTTCGGTGTTTAACGTAATGTCTTCAAGTAAAGACTATCAAGCCTTGTCTTTTGTAATTTGAAATCACTGATAGCCTAGCCAGTGTTCCCAGGAAAAAAATCAATTCTTCCAAGGGGATTTCAAAAATAGTCTTTTTGATACCCAAATTGTCATTTCAATTGCATAAATATAAATATTCTCTCCCATCTAATTCTTTACGTTTCTATGGGTTAGGAAAATTTTGTTTAGAACTTTTCGTTATTATGTATAAATTTGTTTAAATTTGTCTGTCAAAGATTAACTTTCATGGAGACTGGTTAGTTTCATGATGGATAGATCGCTTAACTCCTTCTTCGCCTATACGATTTTGGACGATTTCAACATAGCGCACTAGTCGCTCCTCTGCTTTGCTAACTGGTGTCAGCTGGAGTGTAACCAAGTCCTCCACTTGGTCTTTTCATTGTATAGGAGGCCATCCTCTTCCTCTGCCACCACCAGTTACCACGTTAAATACCTTTAAGGCTGGAGGACTCAGCCAGCGTAGCCAGCTCATCGTTCCATCGTCTGCGCTATTCGCCGTCGTAAAGATGTAAGGGTCCAAAAATCTTTCAAAGAATCTTTCTCTCGAACACTCCAAGGGCCATATTATCCGATGTTGACATGATGACAGACTTATATAGACTGGTTTTGGTTCGTCAAGAGAAGGCTTTACTACGCAGTTGCCAATTTAGGCCAAAGACGCTTGTTGGCAAGAGATATTCTTCATTGTATTCCGAGGCTAACATTATTGTTGGTGTTAATGTTGGTTTCAAGACAACTGTCAGTAGCGAATGACAGTTTATTTGTCGACAGGAGGTACTTCGTTTTGCTCTCGTTCACATACAGACCCCTTCGTTTCGTTTTTTTTATCCAGCAGAACCAACAGCGTCGTTGTTGAGGCCAACGATGTCGATGTCATCGAAATACGCCAACAGTTGTACAGTCTTATAAAAGATACCGGCTTAGTTATTCAGCTCGGATTATCGATGGTAGATTTACCTGGACTAAAGCCACACTGATAAGGTCCAATCAGTTCTTTGACGGCGGACTTCAGTCTTTCACACAAAACGCTCGATAGAACTTTATATGAAATTTATTTTAAGGAGTCTGATTCCGCGGTAGTTGGCGCATATGCAGGATCACGCTTCTGTAGATTGGGTAGAGCACACTTAAATTTCAACGGGCGGGTATGTATTCTTCCTATTCTGGAAATGAGTTGGTGCATGAACGTTACCAGCTCTTCGCCACCATGCTCGTCATTATTCAGATAAAAAATGTGTACCAAAAATTGTCGTGCTGCGATCAATATTATCTTTACATTTGCATAGCTAGTGGCACATTTGAAAAGATATGGCATTTGCAAAATCATCCCAACAGTTTCCTAATATTTGACATCACATTGCAATCAGCTTGCTTGCATTTGACCAATACAAATACTCCTACAGGAACGCAATGAAAGAAAACTTCATCTCACTTTTGACAAAGAACACTCCACCCAATTTCGAGTTGTTTAATAAAACTACAAAAAAAAGAAGAAAAATGCTAACAAGTGCCACTCTGTCGGGAAAAATCCCGCTTGCAAGTAATTTTGTGTTGAATGTTTACAAATTCCAATTGAGCCTCAGGACTATTTCCGAGGATGAGGTTTTCTTGCAATCCACATACGCCCCTTTTGCAATTGCAGCGGAAATGCTTAGATGCTAAGCCTCTACCATACGTATACGAGTAAATAAGTACGTGAATATATCTGGCTAGATATCTATGTAAGTGAGTTTGTACTCCTTTCAGCGTCCTAAATTGTAATGTCATATTTATGTAGCTGGTTCAACGCACACAAACATGTGTATGTAGTTTTTAAAGCAGAGAATCATTCATACACTCACTCCAATGCATAGTAGCCCCGAGTAGTTCCACTTCAGATTGGGGTTTTGCGCTTAAGTGTTTTCTTTCGCGTCACATTTTCCTGTGTAAACTTTAATTTGGTTGCATCAAAAGGGATGTACAAGGCATAAACGTACGGTAGACCTCATTTCATCCTTGCAAACGTCCAAGTAGCGCATATACGCGTGTGTGTGTGTGGAAATATTTGTGGGCAGGTTGCGAGTGGGCACTTGAAAACTGCGTTCGCATTTTACAGGTAATCAGGTTGATTGTTCACTGCTGTTGCTCAAGTAACAACTACTTTCGTAAGTAGATTTATGTTCATCTATATATGTATGTATATATATACATACATATGCGCGTAGCCTTTTTCCACTCGAGCGTGCGCAAGTGTTTTATAAGTGCCCTGGGATGACTTAGTTGTCGCTAAAGTTGTTTTGTTTATATTCTTTTTAATTTGTCTCCTTATTCATATTTTCACAATGCACGTACTCGATTTGTGGTTGCATTGATGCGTTGCTGTAAACGCGGCCGAACACATATCTACATACATACATATATATGTACATGCATATTTACATTCCCTACTATTTATTCCGATGAGTCGTTTGCTGATTGCTTCGTTTTGTAAGCCTAAACAGGCAGGGATTAAATTCAAAAGAAAGCGAAAGTTAAAAAAAGAAATACATATGTAATAGTGATAATCGTCATTTTCTCTTATAAACTTAGACTGGTAAAGTGACAAGGGATTTGCATGTTAATCGTGAAATTCCGTATTTAGAAAAAAAGGCTCTAACTCATAGTGACACAAACTCTACATACATATGTATGTACATATGTACATGTATATATTCTTTTTTAAGTGCTATTTTAAGTGTTTCCTTCCAGAGGAAAATTAAGGGTTCTAGAGTTGGCCTAAATAACTCAGAGGCCAAAGAGGTAGGTTGCATATTTTTATTATTATGCCCGTTTCATTGTAACCGAGTTGCAAAAGAATACTATGTATGTAGGATAACAAATTGCATGCAAAGCAATAACACTAACTCGGAGAAATATGGGAGTTGATGAGCCGGAAGAAAATACATGGGAAATTTCAGTTTAAGACCTATTTTATTATTTTTTTAATTTTTTTATTTTTTTTAATTGGCGCTATAAACACTTAAGCGATTTGGGCCGAACTTCTCCTACAATTTGTGGTGTGCGCGTCTTGATGTTGTAACACAAATTGAGGGACCTACAGTTTTACGCCGACTCCGAACGGCGAAATGTTTTTTGTGAGAAGTTTTTTCATGGCAGAAATACACTCGGAGGTTTTGCCATTGCTTGCCGAGGGGCGATCGCTATTAGAAACAACTTTTTCTATAAGTTTTCATGTTACTTGCCCCGGCCAGAATTTGAACCAGGGACCCACCGAATGAAGCACGCACACGCTACACACTCGGCTACGGCGGCCGTCTTAAGACCTAGTTCGATTTTATTTGTATAGTATTTTTTAATACATAACTAAATCAAGAAAAAATTTGCCTTTATTTTGCATTCTTAAATAGCATTAAACAAATCTCGTGTTACATGAAAGATGCTAACAGAGTTGCTTTTTCAAGCAAAGGAAATTTTATCCGAGCTAGAGCATTATTTTGCAAGTTGGGCAAAGAACGTAACGTTCTCTGATTTATATTAAAATCTAATTTGATCCAGTTTTTTCGTGATAAAATAACATACCATTTCCACAAGAAACGAAATGGTATGTAGCAATTTATACAGGTGCTGGTGCTCTCTGTAGAACCGAAGTTAAAGTTCCTACAATCCTCGGGGAAGATTTTGTGTCAGATGATTCTTTACCGATAACTAGCTTTTTTGGCGAAAAAATGGACTACAAATATTTTATTTAGTTACCACAAGCCAATAATATCAGTAGTATCCATTGAAGTACAAACCAATGACTGTGTAAATATTAAATAAACAGAATATTTTTACGCAAATTTTTACATTATCGTATATCTGTAATGTATAGTATTGAAGAAGTTTCACTTCTATCACATGCCACTCGAACATTTGTTTCCTACCAAATTTCATTTGAAAAACTTACAAAAACTGGCAACCCACCCATTTTGCTTGTTGTTGACAAAAAGCATTATTTAGTTAAAAAAAAAAGCGTTTTTTAAATACATTTGTACTTTTTGGTTAGATACACAAATTAAAAATAAAATAACCTGATTAAAATAGTTTTAAATAAACTCGGTATTCGTATACACATGTTTGTTGTAGTTAGCCCATTGCAAATTTTGTCAACTAGCTACACTATTATATTTTTATTTTTATTCAATAAATAAATAATAATAATAGAAAAATACAACTAACTATTAGTTTTATGATGTTATGTTATGCTGATGAGTTAATAAAAAAAAAAATTAACGCATGATAGCATAACTTCTTCTGTCTAAAAAAAAAACAAATGTTACATAACATCTGCTTCTAAGAAAAAATTGATCACGTGTACGGTGCTATATTCGACTTTTTTCAACATACAGTGTTGACAGTATCTAAAATGTTACATTTTATTGGGAGCAGATCTTAATTAAGAAAAGTATTCAATTCGTTATTTAATAAATAATTTTTTTTCGCAAAGGCTGCTTTGACTTTAGAAGTAGAAACAGGTTAAAATCAAATTGTATTTATCGAAATGGAATAATATTTGACGTATGTTTGAATGAAAATAAACAATTTGTTCATTTCTTTACGTTAACCTTATGTATCTTGAGCCCTAAATATGAAATAAATTTTTCTATAGAGCTGCTTATAAGCTCAGACTTCTTTGAGTTTCGTTAAACATCAAATTGTGTTCCCATTACGGATCCCATCGTTTTGAACGTAAAATTAGTGTCAGAGGAAAGATAAACTCTACCATTTTCAATTCCTTTATCTACATAAATAAAACAAATGAAAATCACTATAAACGTATGCACTATAAGAATAGTACATTTAAAATTTTCAGAATTTCACTTTTAGGCTATACTGCTTTTACCCTCATTTTCATAGTCAGCTCGCCATGATTTTCAAAGCTGTATTCAGCATTCGATATGACTTGTGTAAGAACTGTATCTAGATATAATCGTTTGATCTTCATGCCAAAAGTAGAAAAATTTACCGATTTAAAATATATTGCATAAAATTTAGAAAAAGTTGCCTATATTTCACGAATGCAGCTCGGGTAAGGATGGATTTCGCTTATTTGCATATCCAGGTTAACCACAACCATCTACCGATTCAGGATGCCTATTTTGGGGATTTCACTGATTCCAAAATTTTCGGGATTATATTATGTAATACCGAGAATCCAGGGTTATCCCGAAATTAAAATTGGTGATTAAAAAATGTAGCAAGTAGAACAATGCAATAGGCTGAGCAGCTTTTTATATTATATTTGGAATTTATTAATTCAGATATTTATTAAGATAACAAATACAATTTTTTCTAAACAAAAATTTACAATATTTTGTAATAAAGTGCTGCTGCAGTTACTGATTTTTTTCAAATTATTTAAGATCATTACTTGAGATCGATAGAAAATAACTTTGATTGCGATGTTAGTCTCCCGGGATTCAAACAGAGTAATGCCGAAAATTTTGGGAATAAAAAAATGCCGGGATCCCGATTTGACTTCCCCTACTACCGATATAGTTAAGCGTTTAAAATATTTTTTAGTGAATTAAAAAATAGAATGCATATTCTGTTAATGTTTTCAATTTAGGAAATGCAAATTGAAACAGACTACCGAAATTGCGAAATTGCTTGTGAATAATTATCAACAAGTGAACAAGTGTTTGTATTGTTTTAAATTTTTTTTTCAAATAATTACTCTCTTCGTTTTAAATTTATGTATTTTCAAATTCGAGAGTTAACGAAGTGAAAAAAGGTTAAGTCAATTACTACATACATGTCAAATAAGCATATAGAAAAATTAAGTACCTTATATTTATTTCACTTTGTAAAACACATATTGATTAAAAATAAAAATTTGTACAGTTTTTCAATTAATAAAAATTTAAAAACTTTGAGCCAAACTCCGGTTTTGGTAGAACCCGGACCGAGCTAAACTTTGGTGGCTGAACATGACCGGCCGTTCTCTAGCAGATGGTAATGCCCAGGGTAAGTTTCAGCTTTTACTTCCAAGCATGTCTCATCCACATTAATTATTACTGCAACTCATATCGCTATCATATAAATTCAAAAGGTTTATTTGACTTCTTTCCACAAAGAAACATACTAAAGTATAATTGTATACAATTTTTTACTAATAAGAATTTACAAATGTTTGACCTAAGTTCGGCTTTTTTTGTCCGCAGCCGAACCGAACTTTATTGGACGATGCCTAAGCCGTAGCCTTTTAGGCGCTTCAATAATTTTGGCAGCCTTTATATTTTCAAATGATGTAGCTGGCGAAATTTTACGGCTAAATACAGAGTAATAAGCTCAAGGACGTACATTAAGCAAAGATAAGAATGACGTTAACTTAATGTGCTTGATTGAAGTTCACTTGTATTGTTTAACCATTTTCCTATCCATTTTTCTATCAATTTAGAAGCATTAATTAATTTCCTTCCATTACTTCCTGTGTTAATTACAGCTCACTGTTTATTTTATAACTTTAGCACGAACTTTTTATCACGGATAATACAAATAAGAGCTTGCCTCCCCTGGGTCCGATGACTAGCAGATAAAAAATTATAAAGTGGTTAGACGCATTAGCTGTTCTAGTAAACTTGCAGATAATCTGAATGGAAAAAAAAATGAATTTTTCTATATTAATTTTTTTTTTGTTATAACCTCATACTGAAAGGTAGTAGCGCACAATTACGTACACTATCAATTAATTACACGGCTCGATAGAAAAAATACGTGCAGAACAATACCAGTATATTTAACTAAAGAGTAAGCACTTTCTAAATGATTTAACTAATGCGATAAAAACTATATACAAGTACACACATACATATGTACATATATACAGATATATATACATTACTTATTATAGATATAGAAAAGTATACCAAAAATTGATGCAAGCCTGCATTGTCAGTATGATGGGTACGTGTTCCCTCATCTATCTCAAATATCTACATATATCCCTTCTAGAGACTCACCCACGAGTTCGTCAACTTTTGAGTGGGTGTGTTGCAAATATTTTTACGTAATAGATGATGTACCCATTGTTTTAGCAACAATGGCGATACAATGGCAGCAAGGAAGAGAGATTTTCCAATCGGGGTTGGGGTGCAGGTGGGATAAACGTTGGTGAAAGTTTAGTGCTGGTGCTTGTGGCCACCCATCAGAATCATACCATCTTTTACCCATCGCCAGTTAAAGTACTTGACTCCTATGTGGATACGTAGCCATGAGCTGAACGAAGGAAAACAATAACATTGGCAGTAAAAACAAGGCAGCATAATACAATAAAATAAAATAAAAGTAAAAACAACAGGAAGCTTATAAGAACATACATATGGATATGTAGGTACATATGTATATGCACACACATACATATGTATGTATAAGTAGATATTTATGCACGAGCAGATGCATGTGAAAGCATAAACAAGAGCATATACATATGTGTATATAATGTAAAGCAACATACATATATTCATATACATATGTATTTGTGCTAGAGATGAGCAAAGGACACACTCCCGCATCGAATACTGTTTACCCAGAGCCAAACTGCAAAACAAATATCTATGCTTTAAATTTGTCTTCTTCCCAGTATAATTGGAGTTTTTCCGTTCTTCTTGCAAATCGATCACAGTCTCAACTGCCGGTATGCTCCGCACAAATCTATATTATGCCACTATTGACTATATAGACAATACACTGATTGTGACCGATAGCATTTCGTGCTTAGGTAAAGCTTCCATGTACATTGCAACTATTAAAGGTTGTCTATAGGATGCCCCCCTTTTTAAGTCTATGTCGCATTAAAGCTCATACATCCCATCGTTACATCGTCTGCAGTATTCGCCGTCGGAAAGATGTAGAGGTTCAAAATTCTTTCGGAGATTCTTTTTTCGGACACTCTTAGGGCTATCTCATCCACTGCTGACAGCTTCCATGTTTCTTCGCCATATAATAGCACGGGCATGGTGACAGACTTAGAAAGTACGGTTTTGGGTAGTCGATAGAGGGCTTTATTACTCAATTGCCTACTCAGCCTAAAGTAGCACTTGTTGGCAAAAGAAGTTGTCCGTTGGATTTCGTAACTGTGATCGAATGCGCTGATTGTTTATTTGATGACAGAAGGTTATTCGTTTTATACTCGTTACCTTCAAACCCAAGATATGGTGGGGCTCCATCCTCTTCTCACGAACCTATTCCAGGACTTGCCAGGTTTTAAGCCAAACCGATGAGGTCCAATTAGTTCGATAACGATTTTATATACTGTGCTTGAAGACTGAAACCCCAGTATCGTAGGATCGCCATTTTTGTGAATTGGGCAGAAAACGATGCTTAAATTCCTAAATTCCGCACTTGAATAGCTCAGCTGGCAGCCCCTCAGCACCAGCGGCCTTGTTGTTCTTTAGCCGCATTTCTGCCAATCGAGTTTCGACCAAGTCGTGTAACGGGACTTCAGCTCCGTATTCACTGGTTGGAGGATTAAGTTCATCACATCCGGTGTTTTCGGAGCTACCACTTGGGTGAAAGCACTCGGAAGCTGTGATTTGCTTGAACTGCAAGCAGAAAAATCGTTCTGACTAGTTCCAGATGAACGGCAATCAGAGACTTTTCTCACATGCGTGGATTTCTACAAACGGAATAATTCACCTTAGCACATGTGTATAAAGTCCAATTTCGCGGGCAATATTTTCGTATAACATATTAACCCATCTAAAAATGTCGCTTTGGACGGTTAAAATTAATTTACTAATGGTCTTCTCAGATCGAAAACCACTTGGGGCTAACTTGTCAAATGATCTGTTAATACCTGTTGCCGTTCCACAGTTCAAAGGTGGTGTCATCGGATTCCTCTCGCGGATGGAATCCTCTTTATATTTTTAAATAAACAGTAACAATCTTAAGATAGCCGGAGTTGTGGATATCGGATGGAGTTTTACTCAGTAACAACCCTCAACCAATTATTAGAACCTGTCTACATACTGAGGGAACTATGATAGAAATATGTAAGAAAATTCTCCATGTTGGACCAGATGAAAAAGTAAAGTTTTATTGAAATGAGTATAGGTAGTCACATGTCCTATACGCCCATTTCTACATTAGTGTCAAGCGTCCCGAATTTCGATGCGCCATCTCTAATGCATCATCTCGTTCTTGCATTGCAACAACGAAATCTTCCAAGATAAAGTTAAACAGAGCAGCCTAGCGAGGATGAACATCAGACAAGCTGGACAATGAAGTGAGATATGACACCAGAAGCACAATTATTAAATTTCAATTATATGCTTGTTGTATGACTTACAAACTGCGGAAAAGATGCGTAGGAATGGAAATGGGAGTGCCAACCAATAGCACTCACAAAAGTAATTCGTAGCAAATAGCCTTGCACGCTAACTTCAACCAGCGGGTTCAGAAAGCTGACCCCCTACATGCTTGCATATTCAGTATATACATATGGATATACATAAGTGACATTATGCCTCTCGTATTTCTAAATAGAAAACATGTTGGGCGAATGTATGTGCATAAACATTGTAGCTAAACACGTACGCATTCGATCAAACGGTTACGAACCGAGTCTCTTTCTCAAAACTAGTTTTGACGCTTAGCAATAAGGTTGTAATATTTACTTCGACAATAAATATCGAGTTCTATTTAAACAAAACATCTACTGTGTAATGTTACTTTTTCGACAATAAATATCGAGTTCTATTTAAACAAAACATATACCGTGTAATGTTACTGGCGCAGTCGGTAGGATCAGCGAAAATGATCCTATAAACAAACTTACAAAAAAAAAAAAAAAAAAAAAAAATTGAAAATATAATTGACTTAAAAGCTTAAAAGTGCATTCAAAATGTATGCCAAAACTCAATGAGTGTACGCCCCAAGCAGGACGGTGTAAATCGGTTACGAACTTTTGCTACTATACGATAAAGTAAAAAGACTAAATAAGTGAAATAAGGTCAAATGAAAGTGAAGTCGCAACTGTACAACGAAAAATGCGCAACGAAAATATGTTAAGCTAAAATCATAAATAAGTGGAATAACGTCAAATGGAAGTTAAGCCACAACTGTAAAAAGTAAAAAAAAAAAAAAAAAAAATAAAAATAAAAAAAAAACTGCAACAATAACAAACTTACCTCATATGATAGAGGAAGAACTAAATCAAATTTGTTCACAAATTGAATTGCTGAATATTAGTACAACTACAACTATGGAAGGAGATAAGGAGAAAAGAGAGTGTAAAGCTTATCTCCCCTTTCGATGGAGACACAAAATATCTCTCGCTATACATTGGAAGCATTGATAGCATTATTCCATTATTCACTGCTCTTACGCCTGAGGAGCAACCGTTTTACTTCCAATGCATAATAAGCACACTCCGCGGAGCAGCTTTGGATGTAATTAGAAGAGAACAACCACCTGATTGGCGTACTTTGCGTGAGCTGTTAATTGCTGAATTTACCGAGCATACACCTATTACTACTTTAATACTATCAATAAATAACATTAAGTTGAATACTAGTGTAAAACAATTATGTGAAGACATTAACCAAGAAATTTGTAAAATTAGAGATCGCATTACACTAAGTAGTTTAGGTATTCCTACTGAAAACTTTTTAAATACAGAACTACAACAAATAAGCCTAAAAACACTAAAACGAGAACTTCCAAATCACCTTACTGCTTTGATTAATGTTAACTTGGCAAACGATTTGAAATCAGCAATACGAATTCTGAAAGAGAATGACGAATATAATGAAGAGATGGTCGAATGCAAACATAGTTTAAGAAAACAACCCAATACGCAAAGTAAACCACATTTTTCCAATAAACCGCATAACACGCGCCAATATAATAATTTTCAGAGCAATACACCTAGTGTTCCTACTTTTAATTCATATTTACCACCCCAACCACTAGTAAATAGCTTCAATTGTTCACACCAACAACCCTATTCGAATAGTAAAGCGCAAACAATGCCGAACTTTAATCAGCAAAATCCTCCACAGAGAGCTCCTTATAGTACGCAGCGAACTAATTCCAATCAGTCTCGCATTAGAAGATTCGGTGCACCTGCACCCATGGATCAAGATGAACAAAATTTTCGTTTAGAGGCCTCGGAAAATTGCCAAGAATTCAACTAGGAATTCAAAACCAATTATATGATTTTCTGATCGACACTGGCTCACCTGTGAACCTAATTAAACCAAAAATTTTAAATAGCAAAGTGTTTTCTTCCGATCCAATAACCTTAAAAACAGTCACAGGGTTTATTGAATTAAATTACACACAGGAAATGGTTGACAACAAACAAAACAAAATACAATTCTATGTTTACGACTTTTCGAACAATTATGATGGAATATTGGGATGGAATGCGCTAAAACGATTGCACGCAAATATAGATATTCCAAAAAGAGTTGTAACATTAAATGGGTTAAAATATCAGTTCGTCGACGAAGTCTTTTGTTATGACGACATTAATATTCTGGATGATTTAAGCGTAAAGCAAGATTCGAAAGAAAACAAGTCATCATCTGAATAATGAGGAAAGGGAAAATTTACAAACGCTTTTAGATAAATACAATAAATTGTTCTATAAAGAAGGTGAAAAATTAACATTTTCGAGTTCAATTAAACATCAAATAAAAACAGTTCATAATAACCCGATGTATACAAAAGCTTATAGATACCCAGAAGTTCACAAAGTGGAGGTAAATAAGCAAATTAAGGACATGTTAGAGCAGGGAATTATTTGCCACAGTAGTTCACCATATTCTGCACCTATTTGGGTAGTGCCGAAAAAAGCTGACGCATCAGGCATTCAAAATTGGCGTATCGTTGTTGATTATCGTAAATTAAACGATATTACAATCAGCGATAAGTATCCTATCCCAAATATGGACGAAATACTTGACAAGTTAGGCAGGTGTATGTATTTTACTACGCTAGACCTATCAAAAGGGTTCCACCAAATCGAAATGGACTCGAAAGATCGCAGAAAAACTGCATTTTCAACACAAAATGGGCATTATGAATTTCTCAGAATGCCCTTTGGATTGAAAAATGCACCCGCTACGTTCCAGCGGCTGATGAATACGGTGCTGGACGGTTTAATCGACATCAATTGCAGGGTTTACTTAGACGACATAATCGTTTTCAGTACATCGTTACAAGAGCATATTGATACGCTTAGTAGTTTTCGACAGATTAAGTAAAGCTAATTTAAAAATCCAATTAAATAAATGCGAATTCCTAAAGCAAGAGACAGAATTTCTCGGTCACATCATAACACGTGATGGCATAAAGCCGAATCCTAATAAAGTTGCAGCAATTATTAAATACCCTGTACCTAAAACCGAAAAACAGATAAAACAATTTCTTGGATTAGCAGGTTTTTACCGTAAATTTATAAAAGATTTTTCGAAAATAACTAAACCACTAACTCATTGCTTAAAAAAAGGAAACAAAATCGATTTAAGTAACGAAGAGTATTTGAAAGCAATAGATACCATTAAATTATTGATCACGAAGGATCCAATACTAGCGTACCCTGATTATAGAAACAATTTTACTCTCACAACTGATGCTTCGAATATTGCTCTTGGCGCTGTGCTAAGCCAGCAGGGACGTCCAGTGTGCTATGCTAGTCGTACGTTGAACGAACACGAACTAGTTTACTCAGCGACTGAAAAGGAACTGCTTGCGTTAGTGTGGGCAACAAAATATTTCAGACCATACCTATACGGCAGGAAGTTCCTCATTCACACTGACCATCGTCCTTTGCAATGGCTTCATAATTTAAAAGAGCCAAATTCAAAATTGCAGAGATGGAAAATAAAATTGAACGAGTTCGATTTCGAAATAAAATATATAGCCGGCAAGGAAAACTTCGTGGCGGATGCGTTATCAAGAATCGTAATTCAAGAGTGTAATTTTGGCGAAGATTCTTCGCATGCAACAACAGTTCACTCGGCTGAAGAAGATGCGGAAAACTTTATTAGAATTACAGAAAGACCTTTAAATGTATTCAAACGGCAATTAAAAGTAATTAGAGGTACCGAAATTTCTTTTAACACTAAATACATATTTAATAATACTCTTACTATTATAACTTACACCGAACTCACTATAGAGTTAGTGAAAGAAATAATTTCGAAGTATTTACTAAATTATACAATTGCTATTTATATGCCTAATGATAGTGACTTTAAACACTTCCAAAACATCTACAGTTCGCTTATTCAAAATAAACCGAATCTAGTAGTTCGAGCAACCAAGTTGCTGGAAAATATTCTCGAATATGCTGAGTTTAAAACAAAGATTCTAGAAATACATCTCGAAGGGCTACATCAAGGTATCGAAAAGGTAGCTAAAGTCTTTAAAACAAAATATTATTTCCCAAACTATCTAAAAGAAATCACAAAAGTTATCAACGAATGTGAATTATGTAATCACTGTAAAAATGAGCACATAATGTGTAAAATCCCTCTCAAAGTCACACCTCCTGTCTACGAGACAAGAGAAAAGTTTGTGGTCGACATCTGGGAATGGGATAAGCATCATTATTTAACATGTATAGATATTTATTCTAAATATGCTATGGTCGAAGAAATAAATATGTTAAATTGGTTGGAAATAAAAAAGATCTTATTGAAAGTATTCAACGTAATGGGGCCACCGAAAAAATTAAAAATAGACCAAGACCAAGGCATAAACAATATCAATATAAAGCAATGGTGTGAACAATTGAATATACAATTGGAAGTAACTACCGGTAAAACGGGAATTGGTGATATCGAGCGCCTCCATAAAACTTTAAATGAAAAATTACGAATCATAAATACTTCAGATAACAATGAGTTAAAATATTATAAAATCGAACAAACAGTGTTTACATACAATCACAATATTGTCCATTCTACTACTGGCGAAACCCCCTACAATATATTTTTTAATAAACTTCGCCCAAAAATAGATCCGCAATCGGTAAAAGAAAAAAGAATTCAGAATGTTAACAGGAACCGCAAAGAAGTCCCTATTGACACAAATTTCGTTAGCGCAGAGAATTCTAGGAAACGCTTGGATAAAACCAAAAATCCATTTAGACAAGTAAAATTAGTCAAAGCAGAGGACGATAACGAACATTATGTCGTAAGATTTAAAAACAGAAATGTGAGAAAATATAAAGCCCAGTTTAAAAGAAAGAAAAAACAAAACTCCTAGGCATATCTATCACCTATGCGCTTAACAAAAATGTACTTATTAAGTAGATTAAAACCATAATTGAATTCAATAATTTTTATACCCGTATAATTAGGCTTGCATCAAAGTTATTGTTGCATGTTCTTAGGGAGTGACGAGTGACATTATGCCTCTCGTATTTCTAAATAGAAAACATGTTGGGCGAATGTATGTGCATAAACATTGTAGCTAAACACGTACGCATTCGATCAAACGGTTACGAACCGAGTCTCTTTCTCAAAACTAGTTTTGACGCTTAGCAATAAGGTTGTAATATTTACTTCGACAATAAATATCGAGTTCTATTTAAACAAAACATCTACTGTGTAATGTTACTTTTTCGACAATAAATATCGAGTTCTATTTAAACAAAACATATACCGTGTAATGTTACTCATATGTACATGTAATAAAAATATGTTGTATGTAGTGTCGGTACGACCATGACTTGGCCCTTTTCAGTCAGCATTACATATTATGTTTTATGTATGGCGAGTTAAATATGAGTGCGTGCATGATAAAGTAAAAGGTTTGGGTTAAGGCAATTTTGACACTACATAAATATTTTATTCAAAACTATTTTTTTTTGTGTTTGTTAACGTAGAATTTGAAATGTATTGCATTTTAATCAGTTGTTGTTTGGGTAGCTGGTCTTGTTGGAACTATTTCCTCTTTTCGATTATTGCCTATTACATCCTGCTTTCCTTTCGAGCAAAGTTCATGTGCACTTACACCAATTAAGTGGTTAGTGATAAAATATTTTGCGCTAGCTCTGTATTAACGAAAGAAAGAAGAACACAAAGTTTTACATCAGAAACCAATATAAAAGAATGCTTGACATCAGAATCAGTGTAGACCTAACTAGCAGCAGAAACCGCGCGTAAGACGATTTCTTATCCAGAAATCGATGAACTAAAAAAAATTGGGCTCTTTTAAGTATTTACAGACATGCAGTCGCTTCACTTGAATAGGTACATTGATTTTCTTAAAGAATCAAGCTAACATATACATATTTTTACTCGTAGGCTATGATTATATTAGACTTCGAAATGTATTTAATTTATAGTGGTTTCACTTTCTATCGGTTTTAGTTTTTGGCACTGTCGAATATGGACATCTCGATCCATGCCACCTTTATCACTGCGATGAGAGAGTTTCGATATTAATACTGTCGTCCTGACTACGACACTTTGCGAGAATACCACCCCCAACCGCTTTCCAATCAGTTTAGGCCTGATAAATATGAAGGCCATTATTCACGCTCTTATTGCTCTTGCGGTGTCGATCGGAACATTATCTTGCTGGGGATCGGTCCGAAAATGTTCGCATGTTTTGGAAATGATGTTTCAACATTTGCTTCTATGAATTTGCAGTCATATAGGATGTCTGAAATTCGAGCTCAATCGCTCTATAATATGAGATCGCGACCCAGACACACCTCCTTCCCCACTATGGTGACTATGGCTAAGAAATGTAGCTCCTTTGGCAAATCGTAAAAATAATAATTGAATCCAAATTAATTTTTATCGCTCGGAAACCCAGAACTTTATGTTTACTTTTCCAGGACATGGCAGCAGTACTAAAAATAACTAAAATTTTGCCTTTTCTGGAACTGCGAGTACATCTGCTCGGCACATATTCGCTCTACAAATGACGAGATTGATTTTAGATAATCTGGGAGTTATTGAAGACAATTTTAATTAAATTTCGATTGTATGTATGCATACGGATAAAAATTAAACTGTGAGTATTATATTCTTTATTTTCCCCAAAATCGAGCATTTTTAAAATAAAACGTATTCAAGTCAAGCAGGCTGTATAAGTAGATCTCCTATACCAGACATACAATAATACTGTAAATGCAGACACACAACTTTTATTGGTCCAGAAGCTCGACTAAAAATCGAATAAGGAGTGTTATAACGTGCCATTTATACGAGGTATAGTCAATATATCCCACAAAAATAGAAGAGATGGTCTTGCCACCCAAAACTCAGTAGTTTGCTTGACAAAAATCATATTTCCAAATAAAGTGGCCCTACTTTCTAACTGATCTGCTAAATACTTAGCCTCGCTGTGACAACCATTTGAACGCTACGAAACAGTTCATTACAAATAAAATAATGATTGGTCAATCCAGGAACTGAAATCACTACATAAGAAACGGATTAACTATCGGTGAATGAAGGTGAGGGAACTTGCAATAGGTTTACATATAATAAGTATGTATTACCCATACAATATTTTTTCTCCGAAGTCTGAATTTATAAAATAGTCATAGATTATAGCGATATTTTCCTCCGTTCAACTCTGTGTTAACGGTAATTATTAGTACGAAGCATAAATGTAAAAGCTACTTGTATTTTATTTTTGCTTTTACTGCTTTGACAGTTATACCAAAAAAAGCAAAAATAAAATATGTGTACGGTGAAAGAAGAAAGAACAAATATGCTGACTAGTAGCACCACCTTATATACATACATAAATTCGCCTTGACCTGTGCCATTTGATAGAAAAGTTCTGTGGCGGAAAAATTGTTGACGGTTCCTCTGGAACTAAAGTCCATGCATTTATTAGACGTTTTTGTAATATTAGAACAAAAAACGCGCCAATACCGTCTTTTTCTTGGTTATGCTTGCTTTGTCCAAAATTTATTATCCCGAGTGCATTTCTATCGGTCGACACAAGTTCAAGAACAAAAAAAAAATGGACGCTAGCATGGAAAAGAGGTTCGTAAAGATACTTTCAAAAAAATATTTTGTATGGTTCAATAACAAAAGGTTTTTTAAATAAGTAGTAGCTTTCTCGCTCCCTCCTGGCGAATCGACTCCTTAATCTGAAAACTGGGTTGTCTTCTTCGACAATTTTTAGTTGTGATCTAGTACAATATGTATAAATAGTAGTGGAAATGTAGGTTTTTTTCAACAAAACCAATAGAGGGCAACAACAACAACAGCACATCGCGCACTAACCTAGTTTTTGACTAGAATTAGGTAGGTAGAAGCATTTATAACGTAATGTTTTAATAATTTGTCGGAATCGACACATATATGTAGCTGCAATACAATTGACTGTTTTGATATCAGCTTTTACGTTATAACTACAACGCCAAAGAAGCTAAAACACGGAAATTGAGTGTCCTTTGAGTTATCATAAATAGAAAGCGCCCAACTAATAATCATTATAGCTCCCAGATAACTCATTTATTTTTGGAGTAACTTCTCACGCTCAGTTTGCTTAGTCGGTAGCAGCAGCTTATTGGTGGTGGTTAATTTTTTGTGGTGAGCTTTTTGAAATCTGAGTTATGATCATATCGTACGTCGAAATGACGTAGCTTTATTTTTTGTGTGACATTTTGGTTTTGCATATATTTTTTATTAGCACTTTTGCTGTTCAGTTTATTAGATCAGTGACTTATTTTTGTTTTCTAGTTTTAATTTATAAAAAAAACAATGACATCTTCATGTGGATTATGTGATGCACTAATAGCTGCACTGTTGGAAGACTTATCTGATAGGATGTCATCTAATAATGAAAACTATTGGTGACAAAACTGGAAAATCAGATAAGATAATATACTGTTTTCAAACTAAAGGCGGCGTCGATGCGTTGGGACAAATGTGTTCCGTGATATCTTGTTCCCGAAAAACGAATAGATGACCGATGACAGTTTCTTATGGCATGTTAAATATATCACTCAATAACTCATATATGATATATTGCCAAAACACGATAAGTATTAACCAGAAACCCGTAAGGAATATATGAAGGTACTTTCGACATCGTTAGTAACACCATGGATGAGAAAAAGACTTAAACACCTTTATGGTCAAGAACCTTACACACACAATTCAGTCGACAGCGCTGGCGGACGTAGTAATATTGCAATTGACGGCCCCAATAATATCAGCAATTATCCCGAAGGCAATGGGGGCTGTTCCTCAAAAATTAGGTGTATGTCAAAAAAGGATGTGTCATGTGTAAATCATCTCTGTGTGAAGAACACCAAAACCAAAACCAAGTTTGCAACACATGTATATAATCTTGCTTGATTTTATTTTGAAAAATCATCTCATATGTTCTTGTATAAACAAAACCAAGAAACTTTTGTTAATATAGATTTAAGAACCAAATTTGTGTTTTTATGTGACGGCTGTCTAATATTTGTTACTTTTTGTCAAACAAAATGATTGTATTTATTAATATTATATTAACTTAAGATTTATGTTCATATGTACCTTGTAAGACAGAAAATTAATGAAATAAATGATCACAGTTAAAAACTAATAACTTTTATATTTTTGACATTCATAGTAGCCATTAAAAAAGATACGTCATTATGACGTAACGTTACCTTTCCAGGGGTATAAAATAGCGTTACGAGTATCTCACTAGAATTAATGTAAAAATAACGACTTTATTCTTACGAGTCAACCGCTATTTTTTGCAGGTATTTTGCAATAGTGCGTGTTCCGAACTGAATTATTTTTTCACAATTTTAGTTAGAATTGAACTGTCTCCAAACATTTAAAAAGAAAAGTACGATACTTCATAATGTACTGAAAAAATCACCGCAAGGGTGTACATATTCTTGAAAATTTGCATTGGTGAGATGTACTTGGCAGGCAATGGTCAACTAAGGAGTATATTTCTGCTATGAAAAATTTCTTACAAAAACCATTTGCCATTCGGAGTCGGTATAAAACCGTTGGCTCCTCAATTTGTGTTACACCATTAAGACACAAACCACAAATTGGAGGAGAAGTTCGGTCAAACATCAAACTATGACGTAAGTACCAAATTATTATATTCTTATTATTATTAATGGGTGCAGCTATTAGCTGGCCAAAGTAAAGTCGTAAAACTATAAGATCAATAAGCCAATACGCAGGATTTGTTACTTTATTTTATAAATTATTATATTATTCTATGGATATGAATACGAAAGTATTTAATTCATAAGTAGGACTATCTATAAGATAAAGTTACAAAATAATTATTCCTTTAATAAATTGATGGGTTGGGCCAAAGAAAAAAACTCGGCCAATACTGCATTTACATCTATGTACTTTCACATCTCGATTAATATTAAGTGCCGTCAATCCGTCACTCATGGTAGACCGGAGACAATTTTTCCGTTGACGCAGTGTTGAAAAAGAGTGGTTGTTCGTCGATGTCGTTTCTGGTAGAACAGTCAATATAAGCATGATTTGATAAACATTAGGGAAAGGATTATTCGTTGCAAATATCAAACGTTTTAACAGAATTGTGCTTATTTTTATCCAAAATTCGTCTTCGCCAAAGTCGACAAAACTTCAGCTACAACATAGAGTATTTTACAAATAATTGCTTCCAGGCTTCTTCAACTAGAGTTGGACTTTTTGATGAAAAAAGACAAACGAAATTCGAAATAATAATCTTTAATGTCGTTAGCCTCTACATAATACCAATGTGTATGGAAAACCTTGAAAACCATATGATGTTTATTTTCAGAAAATAATGTACATAAAAATATTAGGTGGGAATCATTTCAAATTGAAAAGATCATCGGTTAAAATTAATACAAAATTTTTATTTAAACCAAGATTCCGCTTTTAATTATATTGAAGAGGTTTTCATTTTTAATTTTACGTGCTATCTACTAGGTTTTATAGAAAAGGGTTTCATCTTTCATTCTACGGGTCACCTTCTTAATTTCATTCAAAAGTTTTCTTCTTAATTTTACATATTATCTTTTTAATTCTATTGAAAAGACATACACAGTTGTAATAAGAAGGGCTTCTTTTTGGAAACAAACCATAGATAAATCCACTAAATTTTGCTCTGATTTATAGATCATTTTAGGTGGTAATTTTGCTCTGTATTGAGAGTTTCTGACCGGAAAAATGAGCAGCTTGGTGTGAATAGATACCAAGTTTGTATTTGTCATCATGTAAGCTTGTGCTTCGTGAAATTATTCATTCATTGCATTTGCAGTGTCGTAATATTGGCCGATAAAGTACTTACAGTCTATCCCCGAAGATTCTAAAAAAAGCCAGGACGTCATCTGACAATTATTTTACATTACTGGAAGCTATTAACATCTGCAAAGGTACAACTGGCCAACACCTCATATGCTCGTAGTAAAAGCTATACTCAACATTCATCATAAAAATGAATCAATTCAGAAAATAAGAAACGCACTAATACAATATCCCCGTAAGCTGAAAATAATGTGGATCCCGGGCCATGTTGGAATTCCGGGCAATGAGTTAGCTGATGTAGCCGCCAAATTTGCAACCACTGCACCGATTACACTGCGGAACAAAAATTAAAAAAAAACCTGCGGTCATGATTTTGTTAATAGTTTTTATTAACATTAGTAGCAGGCTTACGAACTGTGTTTTTACTTTTTTTGGATTGGCTCTAGTTCTTGAGATAAACGAAACTTAAGAAATTAATGAAAAAAAATTATATGACCGAGTTCCAGTTGTATTAATTTAATTATTCCTCAATAAGTTTTGTTATATAAATTATTAAAACAAGTAGTTCGTTGGTTTAAATATTTTATTTCCCTTGCAAGAGAGCAAGGGCAGCCGGTTAAGTCGGGTGAGTTAATACAACGCTGCACGTTATCGACCGCGTGACTTGTGAATGCAATTTGTAAATGGGCCAACAAAGTGGGTATACTAAATAG
The DNA here is from genome assembly GCA_951828415.1 of Anomoia purmunda. Classification (NCBI taxonomy): domain Eukaryota; kingdom Metazoa; phylum Arthropoda; class Insecta; order Diptera; family Tephritidae; genus Anomoia; species Anomoia purmunda. Next base: position 93,106,039 of record OX639996.1, read on the forward strand.
CCCTGTTTTATATGTTTATGGGACAGTCGTGCAAGAAATGAACATTGGATTAGAAAGGACTGGCCGGTGAGAGAAAATATGGAAGTAGGAACAGCAAATGTGGTTCATGACCAACTGATATGCCGAGAAAAAATCATTCTTCCACCACTTCACATCAACCTTGGGCTAATGAAACAGGTGACTGTTTCGAATATGTGTGCAAAAAATTTCCAGTCCTTAGTATGGAAAAATTAAAAGCAGGAGTCTTCGATGGTCCTCAAATTCGTGCCCTTCTAAAAGACACTGAACTCTTAAGCCATATGTCACAAATTGAATCTGAAGCCTGGCTAAGCTTTGTTAATGTAGTCAAAAATTTTTTGGGAAATCATAAATCACCAGACTATACAAAACTAGTTGCTGATATGCTTCTCAATTTTCGCAGCTCCTAAAATGAGCATTAAATTACATTATTTACATAGTCATTTGGACAAATTCCCGGACAACCTAGACGATTACAGTGAGGAACAAGGTGAACGGTTCCACCAGGACATAAAAATAATGGAAGAAAGATACCAAGGTCGATGGGACGACCACATGATGGCAGACTACTGCTGGAACTTAATACGGGATTGCCCTGAGCAACGACATCATAGGAGGCCCTACAGAAAAAGTTTTTGGTATTTTTTTAAATTAATGAAAAAAATATATTTTTTTTATTTTTTTATTATTTTTATACAGGCGCGCAATAAAATATAATTTAAATCAATATTGATATTTTTAATTAGGGTTTTTCGTGAAATATTTAAAAGTCTTTATCTGAAGAAAAACTAGAGCCAATTCGACAAAACTGATATTATTTTCGAAATCAGCGCCCCCAAATTACCCTTAATCGACTTAAAAATCTCCGACCGCAAAATTTTGTTCCGCAGTGTTATTTCTAAGCACGTAACAAACAAATCTGAGGTTATAAAATTAGTAAAAAAAACACTATAATCTCATAGCAAAAAAATTTTGGAATAATTACAACCACAATTACAAAAGAACCAACCCAGATGGTGTAGCCGCAAAATATCCAACTGATATCTCAAGAATTGACCTAAATAAATATATACGCCTGAGGTTGGGGAACACTCGCCTATCACATAGACAACCTTATGGAAAGCAGGCCACCTCCAATATGTCACCTATGCTTAGCTGATACACTTACATGTAACCACTTAATTTATGACTGTACTTTTGTTAAGAATGTGCAATTAACCTTATTTAATAAAAATCTGTCTGCCTGAGCTATTAAAGAATATTACTTCAAATAATATCAAATACACTATATCGCTCTGAAAGAAATGTAATGTTTACTAATCTATTTAATAGCCTTAATATAATCATATATTCATTTTATTACAATTAGGCCGAAAACCGTAGCTGCTAGTTGCCTAGATATAAGATTTATTTATGTAATTCAATTATATAAATACATTTTTTTATAAATAAATATAAATAAATAAATATTTTTAAGTAAACCGCATAGTAGGAGCATAACACCAAAAATTTTCACAAATATTGCATGTGCACCCTTTTTAGAATGTTTAATATTTATAAGTTAAATAACCTTAATGGTTATAAGCTTGTATATACTTACGTGATCGTGTTCGAGACCAGGTCTTTTACTTAAAAATTTACGAATGTCAATTTGACACTAATTCACTTTTATTACTTTACGGGATCTGATGATTCTAAGCTTTATACATAAATCTTTACACGTGCATCTCAAATAAAAATGTTAAAAATTTAACTCATATGCCCACCAACTAAAACCTTTCAAGACATTGACTGGAAGGGATCGGAACCTCGGACATTTTGACTACTCCTTTCCGCTAAACGCTTCCAAAGAAACGACTAATAGAAAAGTTCGAGGTTACTTCTCTAACAGGCAGCGGCTCGAAAACTTGACCTTGTCGCCCTGAAGGAGTAGGCGTGGAGACTCGGCCTTTCCACCCTACGCCAGGAAACGGGTCGGAACCTCAGGCGTCTCGACCATTCCGTCAATCAAATGCCACGGAACCAACTCAATCGTGTGCTCAACAAATTTAAGAGTTCGACCACTCTTCAAACAGTCAGCGTCTAGAAAGCTCGAACCTTCCGATCGCCAAAAATGTGGCTTGAAAAATAGTCTAACCGTCTAGACAGTGGGATTCGGCAATATGAGTTCAGGAAAATCGATTTGAATCGAGTTATCCGGCGTCAGAGCGCACATATCCAGTCTAAAGGTTATGTCTTAAACCTATTTTATTTTTAATATTGTAAGAGTCAATGTATAGAGTTTGTAATATTCTGTAACGCATTGTACTCGTAAGTATAATTTATCTTCTAAGTCATAAGACTGAATCAAATAAATAAAAAAATTATACCATTACGTATTTCATGCCAATATTCTTCAAGATATTGACTTTAAATTATACCATGGCATCCCTTATGATACCCTTTAATGAACTACTTTTGCAAATTACAAAAAGTAATTTTGAAAAAAGAAAATATGTCTACCAACAATGTAGATAAATACAAAACAGGAAGATTTCTCAAAACCCAAAAGTGGAATACAATTTGCCTTTCGAACAGGTCCATCTAACTGCGACAAATGAATAAAGTTCTCGATTTAACTTTTCAAGAGCCTTCAAGAGCCTTCTGTAATAGACTGTAACTTTAATTTAAAACTTCTCTGAGAAAAGGGGTTTGAACTCCCAAACCGTTCGCATGGGTCTGGTCTAACATTGGATCTTACATCACACTTGAAGAGAGGCGCGCTTTGCTATTAATATAAAATACGTAATTGTTGCAAATATTAATTATATCGTTGAACTATTTATTTCTCTGCGAAAAAATAAACAGGCATCTAATGTTTATGTTAACTATGGCAGCAAGATGTATACATTTTCCTACCAGCATTTGTGATGCTTCGCAGCTAACTCATATTAAGAATAATTTAAAAATGTGCAGGCGTACTAAATGCAAAACCAAGAGTTTGTGTTGACTGACATCATTATACTATTACGAGTTGTAAGAATAACAAATTCGAATGGAACTCATTTTTAAATTTGTAACCGACTGCGGAATTTAGTCGTAGTTCTATTTACTTAGGACCATAATATTCAAATGCGAAAAATTGCTAGCTAAACTTGCAGCCGTTGTTGCCAATAATGTTTGAAAGTAATTAGTAGAGCTGTAAGGGCATTAAATTTAAAAAGCACTTTGGAAAAAATAAATATGTTGAATTTACTTACAGACAAATAAACTGATAACCAATGTTTACAACTAAAGCACGTTTAAAAAGATAAGAAAACTACATTTATTAAGGAATGTGTGCCAGGTAAAAAGAAGTAATGCGAAATACATTTAGTAAACAAATGAGGTTCTTTATGAAATAAAATAAAATAAATAGAATAGAATAAGACATACTTAAATTAAATCAAATAAAATAAAATAAATATAAATAAAATAAAAATTTATAAAATACGATTAAATGAGTTACAAAAATTAAAATTAAATCAAATGAAGCTAAATACAACGAAACAAACGAATCAAACAAAATAAAATAAAATAAATTTAAAAAAATATTAAAAAATAAAATATAACATAATAATGTAAATGAATTAAAATAAAACAAAATAAAGTAAATGAAACACACCAAAATAAAATAAAATAATTATAACGAAATATAAAATAATTAAAATTCAATGAAAAATTGAAGAAATCAAGATAATAAAAAATTAAAATAAACTCAATTAAGATACATATGTTAACCAAATAAAAGCAGAAAACGAGAAACGAAAAAATACATCAAAATAAAACAAGTAAAAACAGCGCTGTCTTCGGCTATGCCGAAGGCTTCATACCTTTCAAGAATGGAAGAATAGTAAAAAACGTGTTATTGTATTACAATTTCGTATTACCTATAGTTAAAAGCGAAAATTTCCTTCAAATCAATCAAAATAATTCTAGTAAAGGCATTGTTATAAATTATTTAATGCTTTTCCTTATGTAATTAAAAAGAACTATGTTTTAAGAAGGGAATGGTTTTTGAATATTTTTAATATCGTATCGACGCTTGATATTCAACATTTAAAAAATACAAATAGTTAAGTATTAATATGTAAGACCTACATATGTCGGTCTTTGAAAACAGTTATCAGATCCGTAAATAGTTCCCAAACGTTTAACGCTATGATTCATGTGATATTGCGCTGAGCTTATTACTTTTCGCAATAAATATTTGTCCTGAATTTATCTTGCCGATTTACACTGTGAACTTCGATCTTGATGAATACTAATATATAGCTAATAATGGTTGATGTTTGTGCAAAATTTAAAGCCTTTAGCTGTTTAACTGGAGGAGTTATGGTGCAAAATGCAATATCTGAACAATCGGTTGTATGGGAGCTATATGTTATATTTCTCCGATCTTCATGATTTTCAATACTGATACGTAGCTAATAATGGCTGATATTTCTGCAAAATTTCAAGCCTTTAGCTGTTTAAATGGAGGAGTTATGGTGCAAAATGCAATATCTGAACAATCGGTTGTATGGGAGCTATATGTTATATTTCTCCGATCTTCATGATTTTCAATACTGATACGTAGCTAATAATGGCTGATATTTCTGCAAAATTTCAAGCCTTTGGCTGCTTAAATGGAGGAGTTATGGCGCAAAATTCAATATCTGAATAATCGGCTGTGTTATATGTTATAGTCACCCGATCTGGCCGATTCCGACAAATGTTTAATCATTTGTACAACGACACCTGCTCACCAAATTTCATCAAAATAGCTCTAAAATTGAGGGACTAGTTTGCGTTCAAACAGACGGACAGACGGACAGACGGACAGACGGACAGACAGACGGACATGGCTAAATCGACTCAGCTCATCGTCCTGATCATTTAGGTATACTTTTTGATGAGTCTATCTCTTCTCCTTCTGGCACTTACAAACATCGGACCAAACTTAATATACCATTTCATTCTCATGAAAGGTATAATAAAGCATACAATTAAATGAAATTGTATATGGTATGTAGTTTATAGACTGAAAAACTATAAAACCAAATGAGCACAAATTCATAGAATTGGTTTGCAATGGTGTCAATTGTTCATATTTAGGTCTAAGTTGCAATAGGTGATGTTGGAGTCGAGATCTAAAAGTCGTATTTACAACCCGATTTGTTTCGAAATTCAGTACATGTAATAACCACATATATATATAAATACTTCATTTAAAAATTTAATCGATAGGTATGTAGCACTGGAGCGGATATATAGATCCCATTCCAAAGTGTATTATTTCGAATGTACATTTAGAATGCGCCATAAAATATGTAAATAAACATATGAAGTGATAGCAGCAATATATAAATTTGTGGGCTGAATTTTTATGATGTATGTATATACCGTTGATGGAATTTATTTACTTTTTATTGCTATATCTCTTTTTAGAGTTTTCCAACTGGTTCGTACGATAGCTTGATTTTTAGCTGAATAATGGTAAACTGCAAATATCTCGTAAACTTATTCATTATTGCGATTTTTTGCCTAACCCAGTGTTATTAAAATCATTTTAAAATAACCTCACGAAAATATATTTATTCTACTTTTAAATTATTGAAAATCAGTTGTTACCAGTCTACTTCACCTTATCGATTAACCGTTTACTTTCAACTACACCTTTTCCAACAGTAATATCAATTTAATTTTAGAAAGCGCCGTTTCGAGTTTAGAAATTATCGTCAGATATTTTTTAGAAGCACAATGCACTTTAGGAGGCATCAACTTTAGAAAACAGTCTACCACATGGAAATAACATGGCGAAGAATAAAAGAAGACGTGATTAGACGAGGTGTGGTTGAACTAAGGTTGTAGTATTTAGAGGGCCTAATTAAAGATGTTGTCGTTACTGTTAATGGTGAATATTGTGCTCTGCTGCACCTACATTTGACAATAGTTGTGTTTTCTTATTCTTCAGTAAAAAACGAAGTTTAAAAAATAAAGAAATAACTCCACAATTCATAATTTAAGTTTCACAATTGTTAATTGTAGCCACTGTACATATGTACTAAATAAATAATAAACTTCATAAACTTTGTGTACTTTTATTTATTTACTCCATTTTTGTTCTTTCGCCTTTTTTAATCAAAATAACTGACAATTTTAATAATTGTTTTATATTTGTGATCAACTGAGTAATTTCAATCACCTGTTTATCTTACTGGCAAATTCTTGCTAAGAGAAATTTATTCAGTAAAAATCCAGTAAAACTTGCAAGTTCAGCTGTCATTTTCGATCTCTCTATTGTCTCTCTGTCTTTTGCTGGTTTCATGCAAGTTTTGGCGTAGGAAAACGATATCCAGTACTCGTAAAATTATTACTGGTTTTTACTGGATAGTGAATACGAAAACAGTGCTAATAGATATATGTATGTATGTACATATGTAAGTCAGTTGGACAGGGACAATAGTTCATTTCATAACTATTTCTATTTGTAATATACAAGGGGATTAATGAAGGAATTTACTACAATCTACATCCATATGATCGTCAATATTTTTTTGAAAATAATATTAGTTGCAAAATAAATAATTTAGGGAGAGATTGAACATATAATTCTGATTTATATTTGATAATATCGAAAATACTTTTGATACCTCCTAAAGTATATTTGATGCTTTTTAAAATCGAAATGATGTTTTCTTCGATAATTCTAAAGTGCATTCAAGATTTTTTAAGAACATTTGACAATTATAAAGTCCATATGTTAATTTCTAAAATAAAATTCATGGTTTCTAAAGTCACAATGCCGCTTTCTAAAGACAATTTGATATTGTTGAAAATACTATAGGTAAATCTGTAGTTGTTTTATTACAATAGATATTTATTTTTAATGGGTTTGAATACGGACACTTATGAAGTTTTTAATGACACAAACCGTATAATTTCAGTTAATTCATTTTCACATTACTTGATGACGAGCGGTTAGTCTAATGTGAACGGTTAATAGAATATTTGCATTCGACTATCGACCATCAAAAAAGTTGCAATTGGTAGTCGACTCTATCAGTTACGTCTGCGTATGAAATTCATCTCTTCTATTAAGTTTTCCACCATCCTTCAATATTTAGTATAATTCTTAAGAAACAGAGACTCGATTTCCTTAATGATTAAGGTTAATAGAATAAAGGTTACGACATCATTCATGACGCCATCTTAATGGCGTAAATGGAGTAATTCTGGGAAATGTCGTATTTCTAAACTATAGTTTCAATAGAAATACACTATTTTAATAAAAAAAAAATACTTTAATTTAGTAAGAACCCAATTTGATTGACTCCAGCCAGGCCACACTCTCGTGGCTAGACCATGTTGGTGAGAAGGCTTAACCAAACCCACGGAGGGTAGGTTAGAGCACAGTACAGCTCTAAACACGGGTTTCAAAGACAATATCTGGGAAAGTTATCTAAAAAAAAACTTGTCGAGGCGCTAAGCCATCTAAACTGCAGTGTAATATAAAAAAACAATTTTTTTGTACTCGTATGTGTATTCTCATTCGAAAGTTAAATAGCAAACATCATGACTAAGATGAAAGAGGAAAATGAATAAAATCACCAGCTAATTTCAGTACACACACATATGTTTACATTGATAATTCACTATTATACTAATATTATTATGTTACTCCATTTCTGGTTGAATATCTAACATTTGATGTTGATATTATAAGCTGTATCAATATTTTATATAAAAAATCCACATTTGCCTGTAGTTGCTCAAACATGTCATCCGGCAACTATGTTTTCTTCTTCAAAGATTTCAGCCAATCAAAATTCTCTTCCAAATTTTCGCTAAAATCGCCAAATATTCACTATTTTGCCTATTCGGTAGATGCAGATATTACAAAAAAGTGGATTAGTTTTTGTTGGCGATCAAACCCACGCCATCATAAATATAGTGTAAATATTGTCCAGTACGGGTAAAACAAATTCTCTACTCTATAATTCTTTGCTAAGCGGCCACTGATTGCTCCGAATACCATACTTATATGCACGGTGTACTGAATGAAGAAGGCCACGCCTTCAGAGGTTTCGCTACTTTGATTTTGCCGACTTTGAAAATTCTCAACTGCAAAGCTTTTTCCACAAATGTGGGCGAGTGGGCACTTGTTTTAGTATTTTGCAGATTTATTTATTAAATCATATTTGTACACTTTAGCACAATTAAAATACGTTTCTAATTGACATATAGAAAGTTGCTCATTATTCTTTCTTCGGTATTTTTGTTTACTAATGATAAAGATAATGTGATAAAAAACATTCAGAACACCGAATGATGGCAATGCGAGCAAAACTTTTTTCACCAATACTAAACCAAAGAACGTAGATTACAAAGAAATTGCATCACTAACACAAAAAGTAGTTCGTCTAGGTTCTTTTGTTTTTTTCAGTGTATATATTAATGTCATTGCAAATGATCGCATTAGGCTTAAGTTATCTACTATTAAACAATAAGTTTAAGCCTAAAAAAAAATAAATCCGGTTGATACGTATATTTAAAACCATACCTAAGGTTACTTAGATTATATAGTTTTAAAACTGCTAAAATGTTTTTAATATTATTTCCTTGCCAACTGCTGTGGACAGTATTTAAATAAAATATTTACATATACATATGGAAGCAGCTGATCGTCCCCTCAAGTATTTCCGAATGTACTGTTAGCAAGGCGAATCCATACAAGGTGGTGTTATAAATACAACTACAAAATTCCTATGTATTTTGTTTTTGTTTCTGCGTAAGAGTTGTCAAAATTTAAATACATTTTGTTTTTGCTTTTACGGCTTTTGAAAGCTCATACGCAAAAGCAAAAACAAAATACATGTTGGTGAATAAAAAAATCAAATCAGCTGCTCTTATGCCATCACCTTCTATAAATTCGCCTTGACTGTTAGTACTATATTGTGAAAAAGTTATCAAAAATCGCTTACGAGTATTGCAGATTTCAAATCTTTTGTCTTTAAAAAATATACGATAAATTCAAACGTATTCACAAGAGTTATTTACTTAGGAGTAAACACGAAGGAAGCCGTTCATCTGATCAAGATATAGAAACGATTTTTTTAAGCGAAAAACGCGGCTAAAGCAATAAGGAATGAAGCTGTGTTTCTAATACAAATAACATTTTAAAATACATGCATTCTCGGCTTTCTTCCTTTCTGAATGAAAGATTCAGTTGCTCGGTTTTTTATGGAAATCTTTATATTAAAACTACGGTTAAGATAAAAGAAATTAACTTTTCATTCCAGTTTACTTCAAGGAGTATATTTACAATGAGAAATGTAAAAAAATAGCCATATTCTTGGAACAAATATCCAACAGTGCGTTGAGACAAAATATGTTAATATTGTTGACATATGTTTTCACGAGCTTATGTACATACTATGTATGTACGTAGCTATGTATATATGTACATATGTACATCTTGTACATATTTAATTATGAAGCGACAAAGTGTCTAGCGCCTACGATGTAAATACCATGGCAGTGTGTTTTACATACATGTCAATGTATGTATGTAATTATGCGAGTTGACGGTTCATCATCAAAACAGTTTGCAGGAAAATAAAACCTTACGGGATTTTGTAAAAAAGTTACAGCTACTGCCACTCCAAGCCACCACCTACACTTGCACCACACATATACATACATATTATTATTATTAGTCTAACAATGACAAAGCTGCACAGTGTTGGTCGAAATAGAAATGCTTTTTTGCCTTTGCCTCTACTGCCAGTTCGACTCCTTGGCAGATGCCGTCGACTTGTGAACATTAGAAAGCAATACTAAAGCGAGGAACAACTTTATAGTTTTGTTGCTTTTAGTCCTCCCCCCCTTTTTTTTGGGTAATCGATAATGCAAAGGTTAAAAAGTTGAAATTGGCCGAACACTGCTGATTGCGGCTGCCTTTGATCCTGCGCCACCCGTCTGCCGTCTGCCGTCTGCCGTCGGCCGCCTGTCAATGTTTGCCTTATGGGGTAATCATCAATAGTTCTCCATTTTTTTGACTGCACAATTCTCTTGCTTGATTATGAAACTCAAATGATTAATCTTCTTGCAACGCTTTAGCCCAATACTTAATATTTAACCTCACTATATGCTTATGGAATACCTTGGCAGCGTATTTTACTTACAAGTAGTTTTTGTTTTTTAAAGGATACACAAGGATATGTGCGTGTTCGTTGCGTTGATTGTGTGCTTTTGTTCATACATTTATGTATTTGTGTTTAATTTTATCGACGTAGATACGAGTTTATCACTCACTTTAGTTTTATTTAGTAGCGTATGTGTTTTTTATAATATATTTTTTTCAAACCATTATAAACAATATTTTCATACTTTACTGCAGAAAAATTGTCTTCTACATAAATTTTCACTTATTTCTAATAAAATTTTCACACACAGCGCTAAGTATAATTTTTTTTGCAGTAAATGCCCGCGTCGCGTACACGACTTTTGCCGATGTGGCGACTTTTCACGTAACTTTCTAACTAAATTTTCCTTCTGCCGCAGAGATTTTGATTGCTGTGCAATGCCCGACATTGCCGCTCGTTTATTCACTCGCTCGCTGGCTGGTTTTTACTCTCGTCGACGCCTCCTTTATTGTTTTGCACAGCTGTCATTCTGCTACTAGATATAGAGAGATTTTCGGCCGGCACTCCAATGCTCTGCATCTATCGCTTACTGCTTGTTTGCTCGCTATCTTTCACCACTCCACACCACCACCCAATCAACCCACTGTATCTCAAGCTAACTAACCATTCATCAATATCAGCTGCTATAGCGTGCTTTTGGGCGCATACACAACCCCTTTTGTAGATGGCACAGTGGTTGCGCGTATGTATGTGTGTGTTTGAGTACGTTGATGTCCTTTTTCGTTTCAGTTATGTTTGTTTGCGAGAGACAGAGCGGCGTCGTCGCTATTTTCGTCGAGTCTCAGAGTCGCCAGTGTTGCTTTTGGCTGAGAGTTGTTGAAGTTCATTGTTTTTCTATTCAGTTGGGAGTGTGGGATAGCACAGAGATTGAGATTGACGGAAATAAAAGAAATCGACAAAACCTATTATAAAAAATTTAATTTAATATAAAATAAAACAAATTACCATTAGCAATAATTTTTCAGCTCAAGTTTTTATTTGGAAAGTATTCGAGTGGTAGAAATTATAGCTGGTATTTCCGAGATCACCTAGTAAAAAATAAAATCCGGCAAAAAATAAATTAGGGTAAAAATATAAAAGTGAAGTAAATGAGCATGAAATAAAATTAATAAAAATAAATAAAATAAATGGAGATTTAAGTAAAAAAAAAAAAAATAAGATGAGAAAGTGAAATATAAAATTAAAAGTAAAAAAGGATAAACTAAATGAAATGTGGAAAATAAAACACAAGACACCTAGATAAAACTTAGAAGAAATTAGGTAAATGAAATAAAATCACATTAATAATAATCTTGAATAAACCAAATAAGAAAAAAATTTAAAAGAGTGAGAATAAAAAGCGACAACAATAACCCAATTTTTTTAAATTTATACCAAATAAATACAAAGTTAAATAGACACCTTTAGGGTTACACAATAAAAAAAAACAATATCTCTATTTACATAAAACAATACTTAGTGACCTCCCAAAGCGCTCAAGGCTTCCTTTGTAGTTTTTATGATGAAAAATAGTTTTTCATAGAAATTATACAGAATCCGAGAAACTCAATATTTTTCAATCGGCAAGGTTTGGTTCTCTTCAGGGGACTTCAAACAATAATACTTAATTGTTTACTTAATCATTTTCAATATTAGCTTTATTTTACGAAAAAATACAAAAATGGGTCCGTAAAAAATATTTAATATTAAAAAATTGAAAAATTTAAATTGTATTAAAATTGTTTTTTCTCATATAAAATACATGGGAAATGTTTATAGCTTTCAGCGACCTCTAAATTTTTTTGGATTAAAAATATACGGTGATTGTTTTTTGATATGGAACAACCCTAGGAGGTGAAAGCATCAAAATTACGACTTTACTTGCTTCCCATGCATTGTTTAACCACCCCTAATATACATACATACATAGATGCATACACATGTAAGGAAATTGAAAAAAAAAATTTGTTAAAATTATTAAATTAAGCTGAAAATAAAATAATATTAATAATTTGGCGCTTACATTATATAGATCGATGCTTGGCCTACAATTTGTGGTGTTCGTCTTGATGTTATACCACGATTAGAAGGGCCTTCCGTTTTACGCTGACTCCGAACGGCAGATGATTCATGACAGAAATAAACTCGGAAGTTTGCCATTGCCTACGGAGGGGCGACCGGTATTAGAAAAAGCTTTTCCTATAGTTCTTGAACGAGAAAATGAAAAATATATGTTATAAACTAATTAAAATAAAGTAACATGAAGCCTTGAGACAAGGTACAGTGAAATAAAATTAAATTAAAATTCAAATAAAAATTAAAATAAATAAAAATTAAATTAAAACAAACAGAAAACATTTGACCAAATGAATTATGGTAAAAACAAAATAAAACTAGATAAAATATATATAAATGAAATAATATAACATTTCACAGCGATAGGACAACACACTATCAAGGAAGAGCTTAGGATAGAAGAAAACAACCTGAAGGAGGAACACTGGCAGCTTGAGCCGGGGTTACGTCAGGCGAAGTGTCTACTGGATACAACCATAAACGCTTCAACCAGTTTATGCACCTCTCGAGAATAGTCTGAGGATCCTGACAGGCTTTCTCACAGGACACTGCAGGCTGAGAGGTCATCTGCACAGGCTCGGAATATGGTCGAGCGAGTCCTGTCGCTTTTGCGACTTGGCTCCGGAGACCCCGATCCACCTGTTGCTTGAGTGTGACGCTATCTTGAGAAGACGACAAAGCTACCTGGGTATACATAGCCCAGCTAAAGAACATGTACGCTCGTTGCCACCAACTATTATATTAGACTTTCTAAAGGAGTTGGGATTAGACGAGGTACTGTAAAGAACAGAGGGCACAATGGATCTTTAAGGTCGAAGTGCAAACCTCTAATATATATCTATCTATCTAACATTTCACATAACTTTAAATAAGCTCAATAATAAAGATAATTGAAGATATTAAGAAAAAAGTAGTACCACAATTTATTTAAATTGCCACCAAATATTATACATAAAACACACCTCCGAAAACGATTTTTATAAAATTTTGTAGGTGTAGGTGTGAGAATAGGTCGTAAAGTATTTTTTATGCTTGCCACCTGTTTGAAAAGTCAAATTTAATTTAATTATACATAAGCTATATGAAATATGAAAATATTGGTAGAAAAAACCCTTCGATTCGTTGAGAAGGCTTAAAGCATATGGAGGATTGTCACTAGCTTCATAACTCGAATTTAATTAAACTATATACGAGTTATATGAAATAGTAAAATATATGTAGGTATCGAACCATTTGATTCGATAGGAGAAAGTTCATGAATATTATTTGAAGAGGGTTGTAACCATTTTTTAAGCCGAATTTAATTTAACTATAGCTAAGGATATATAATATTAAAATATGAGTACCATATTGGTCGTCCCGGCGAGGGCAACTATGGTGGAGGGGTTGCCACTTTTTTTAAATATTGAATACATTAAAATATGATTCAATAAATAGATAATTGAATCATGTTTTAAGTAATAATATTCAAAATTTAAAAAAAAATGTGTACCAAATATTTTTGATGGGTTAATTTTTGTTAATAGTATAAAGCTAGAGTTTCATAGCATGTATGCGAAAGTTGATTTTCAAGGATTTCTTACCATTTCTTCGAAAATTATTTATTTTGGCGTAGAATACGTCTTACCTTACGGTATGGTTATTGTTGTAATCTCTATTTCTTTAATTATAAGGAAACGGCTCGATAAATTTTTTTTTTTTTTTTTGTAGTCAAATGAAGATGTTAGCTTTCGTTTGACATACATTTCATGTTGGTTGATATCTTCCTAATATTTAAATTTCTCAAATGAAAATTGTATAAACACATGCACACAAATATGTGTGTGGTGTTTGGTTGAGTGTTTGCTGTTGGGCGATTTAAATATACTCGTGCAGCCCTTTCTTTGTATTGCATAATTTTAGGCGGGCAAGTTAAAGTAGAGTAAAAGAAGAGAAAATGCTGCCAAGCACTGCAAAAAAAATAATAAAATTGATTCGCGTATGTTATTTATCATTTATCTTTACTATTGATAACAGCCATTGACTTCGTTTTTGCGAGAAATTTAATTGATAATTTAAAAACATTTTTATCCTATTTTTCCTATCATAAGCTTATGTACATATATCATCCAAAGTAACTATCAAATAAAGAAATTCATTTGCTTGTATTATTTATCATTTATTGTTACATATGGTTTCTGTCTTATCGGATGGCGTATTCTACGTTAAACTTAATGGCCGTGTTTCTGACACAGCCTGCTTCTTTTTATATAAAATAAATGGGAAACTTTGAGTGGTTTAGTATTAAAATTCCGACTTTAGTTTTTCCAAATATAAGCAAATTTCATCGGCTATCATTCTTATCGCCCATAACAGCTGAGATTAACCCGTTAAATTTTGTTGGTAGTTTTCCGATTCTCAATGTCGTAGTTGTCGTTAGCTGCGATGTTGGTCTTACCTACCTATCGTACAATCAGAGACCGACAATAACTGGGCCACATTCAATTCAAAGTTTTTTTCTGTCGTTTACCATCTATTATTGCCTTATTGGGATATATCACTGAGAGAATGATTTAGGTAAGGTTAATACTGTGAGAAATAGAAAAACTAGGAATGTATGTAAATAACAACCGAAGTTATTTACGAAAATAGTTTTGTTGAAAAGGTCAGTTACTAATTTGTATTATGGAATAGAAACACTTTACATAATATTATTTACATACCTACCTGGATACCGTTGCATTTAAAACAAAAAAATAAAGTTAAAAGTTAGTTACAAATGTAAAAGGAAAACCAAATCAACTAAAAATCGAACTGAAGCAGATATGCGAAAACTTTGCATACCAGTTAAGGACAGTGATTTATTTTTTATAACACAAAATAAATCCCAATTTGCCACAGTTGTAGATATATCTACATACATACATATAATGTGATATTGGTTTACAGTTGCAAACAAATTTTTTTCTACAAATTTTTTCTATGGCCAAAAGTATACTTCTTCTCGCCATTTTAACTTCGTTCGACAATCTCGTTTGCCATATGTAATCATATATCCCCTTGTACCGAACAATAACTAAAACGCGCTAAAAAAATACAATTTTTAATTATATATTTCTATTTCCACTCACTAAAAAAGGTTGATCTATTTCATTTGCAAAATACGTACATTCTAAATTTTTAAACAGCGTTACATAACCATTATTCTAATCCATTTTGGGTAAAAACATAGATAATAAATAAATTACGGCGAAATATATGTAGGTACCTGCGCTATAAGTGGATACATTTTTGTTTGGTATTTTGGAATGAATGTTTCTATATTTTTCCGTTTCGATATGAAATCTGTTATAATTGCGAGCGCGCTTTGCTGATTGTAAGATTAATTACATTTATGACAAAATTCGTAATTAATTTCGTTATCAACTTTTTTAAATAACTTAGTTTATGATTTTATCAGATGTTCGCTTTACATTTAAAATTTCATTTTAGTGCCACCACATTTAATTATATATTCAACTTTCGTCACTTTTAATGCCTGCTTTATTGCGGTATTTGGAACTATACATATTCATTGATCTTGTATTGGAAAGTATGACATATATGAGCCATATGTCCATTTGATGTTTTGAATGCATTCGATTTGTTGCACAAACTACTACTACTACTAAATGGCTTATGAGGAGCTAAATGTTTCATATACGTTCGCCCCGAATACTTTGCTTTTCTCATCGAGCACGTAAAATGTTATCAAGGAGGTGGCTAAATTTTGTGGACTTGTCGTCTCTTCGAATCCCTTCGAAGTTAGGCCGCTTACAATTGGTATTATCTTAGCCAATGCCATTTCCGCGCTATTTATATTGAGTATATTATTTCCTTTATCTGTCACAGTTTCGCCGTCGTTGTCAGTTTGAGAGCTTTTGTTTTTTCCTTTGTTTGGTTCATATTGCGATATTAGGGCTAAAGCTTCGCCTAGGGCCTCTGCGATTGCATCTACGGCCAACGAAAATCCGCGGCAGATACTATTTGAACACACAGACGAGGCATCGTCGCTTTCTAGCAGATCCAGCGTTTCACTGTACATTTTCTGTAATAGCGGACCGATTGTATTGTATTCTGGTACCTGTGGGGGCAACAAATATTCACCCAGTTTTGAATTCGGGTCACCCACATCACTGTTGATGGCCATTTGTAAGGACCAGAAGAGTTGTTCTATATCTTCAAGTTTGAAGGGTTTCATCAATGGCAATGGTTTCATGATGATCAACACCTTTGAACGTATCACACGAACTAGCTCACTTAAACCACCCTCTTGAATGAAATGTCTTATGAGTGAAAGATACTGTTCTTTCAGCCCTTCCGATATTTGTTTCTTTTCTGTTGTGATATCTTGATACAAATAACCACCAAGCAAATTCAGTTGTACGCGCAACGCAATAACTAGCATTGAGGAGGCATAAATAAATGTGGTGAGTCGCGTAAATGCTACTATTTTCATTTCTTCCCATAACTCCAGTTTATTTGGTGGATTTTGACGAAGTTTTTCGAGCAGAGCTTCGGTGCTACACTCTCGTATTATGGCCGCATACAATTCAGCGCTCATGCCAATGATTACCTTATTACAGGTTCGTTCAGTCGATTCAAAATGTTGTAAACGCCGTGTCTTTTCGAAAAACTCGCGTGCTTGTCGCTCCTGGAATTCAATGAGTTTGCGCTGTGCATATTTGATTGCTATGAATGTGCCTCCAACAACAACGCCGGTAACGATGAATTTTCGACGATGGCGTGTAATGAAGTCACGCAGGCTAGCGAACATACTCAGATGTTGCAAGGCGTGTCCTGGCTACGAACCTTTTGAATTGGTTTGTGAATGAGCGCAAATGGTAGATTTTTAAACTGAAATGGAAAATATACCGCATATTAAGAAAAACGTCAATTTGTGTACAATATACAAAGAGCACATACTATGTATATACATATGTACATACATATGTATGTATATACGTATTTGCAATTGCTATATATGTATAATCAGATCATCTCAAATAAATTAACATATTTTATAACATTTATGGTATAGCTGAAATAGTAAATGGATCATCACTTACTCTTACAAATTTTAGATTCTGTCACGCCGCAAGTGCTATTTTTGGTCGAGTTGCAGAAGTTTACAATTGTGTGCTTACTACCTTGCTGCACTGCCCACACATTTATCGCCTCATTAAAGCAAATCCTTAATAATTCATATATGTAGTTTATTGATTTACACTGATTTATTCAACTGTTTGCAGAGATATCATGCGCGTATGGGCATAAATATATTCATATATTGACATTTATTCAAATAAAATTTTCGAAGTCTATTTTCCAAAATTTCTGAATAATTCACAAACTCAAATATTTCTTTTACAACTGTAAAATTAATCCACCTCAGGTAAGTGCGAAGTCCGTTTTTATTTATCCAAAAAGCTGCACAAAAACGCTTCTGTCTAAACTTAATACAGGTGTAAAAAATTATGACAACACAAATTCCATTGACATTTATTTCGCTTTTTGTTTTTCGTCATACTAGCGGGCAAGGTTGCATCGCCAGGTTAACCCCATGGTGCGATATGTATTTCATTGTTTTGGGATTTTGATTTTTTCCGACACAAACCAATGGTTAGCTTTTTTGACAATTCCGATATCAAGTGGATAGCTGCCTATCTTATTTATTTTCTACGACAATAAATTAGAACGATTCAGATAAAATATTTAGTAATTAAATACGAATTTTCGCCATTTAGTTGCATATTACGCATTAAACTGAAGACGCGAAGCAGAAATGGCTCAACCTCAAGTCGATGCGGTAGAAGCATCAGCGGAAGTTGACGAAAAATTAATAATTGTTACAGGATTTGGACATGAGGATGTGAATGCTAGCTGGGAAGCCGTGCGACTATTACCAGACACGCTATCTTGGCACGGCCATCGCTACAAGCTGGATAAGCTGGAAGTGCCAGTAGAGTACGGAGAGGTGGATAAAGTAGTGAATGAGATATGGGGACGGAATCCAGAGGTAACAGATAATATGAGTTGTTACAGCTCATGTAAACATATTTTTTGGGTTTTTTATTTCTTACAGCTTGTCATACATTGCGGTGTTCATGGTAATGCCAGTTGTATACATGTTGAGAAGCTGGCCTATAATCATAAATTCACGCGACCTGACTATAGGAGTCAGCATCTGTCTAAAGGTTCAGCTTGCTTGGTGAACTGTAGTGCGAGTACCAAAAATGATAACATTCTACATTGTGGCTTAAACGTGGAGAAAATTGTTCAGGTTGTTGCTACCTCTTGTGAGTGTATACCAACAGTTACAGGTGAAGCCGTAGAAAGTTTTACAGGAGCAGACGAAATGCCATCGACTGTCGTAAAAAGTTCGGATGATGTTGGTAATTATTTGTGCGGTTATATATACTTGAAATCGCTTGATAGAGACAAAAATCGAACATTATTCGTCCATGTACCGCCCATAAACTGTCCTTTTAATTCAGAGGAAACAAAAGAAGTTATTTTGAGGATAGTAGAAGAATGTATACGGCAAGTGAGAGAAAATGTGAATATAAACCTTTGAGGGAATTTTAACGTACAATTACATTTTAAAATATACACACATATAAAATTTTCTAATTGTTATAGAGAAGGACGATCAAAGCTAAAACTTGCATTTTTGTATGTTTCTATGTTTATATTAGCCTTTACTGAGCATTATAAATTACATTCTTGTAACGAATTTATTAATAAAGTTTTATGTATAACTAGCGGCACGGTACGTGCTTCGCTACGTATAAAGTGAAATAATAAAAAAAAGTTTATTTTAACATCAAATTAATTTATTCAAACAATTATTTTCAAACAATTATTTTATTAATTGCTAGCTATTTTAAAACTTAATCCAAAACATTTGGATAAACCATATTTTTTGTTTTTCCATTTTGAGCATGAATAAACAAACGGTTGGGGGTACCGACTCTGGAACAGGCAACATAAAGTTGGTCATGTGAAAAACATGATTCCTCCAAATTCACACGACAAACGTTAAGTGCTTGCCCTTGGGCCTTGTTGATGGACATCGCAAATGATAAACGCACTGGATATTGCAATCGTTTGAATTTAAATGGCATATCAGTTGGAATCATAGGGATACGCGGTATCAAACAAACTTCTCCTTTTGATTTAGCAGTTACGATCGTAGCTTCAATTAAATTTCGCAATAACTTTTTCACTCAATGAATTAAAAAATTCAATTGGATAATTAATTGTCTCATCTTGATTCATAACACTGCCAATTGATTTATATGTCGTGACTACACCTGGCAGTTTCGCTTGAATTTGAAAATTAATGGCATTGATATTAATGTTCTTCGGTGCTAAAATGGCGCGTTCTCTCAACCAATCATGATTTCTATAATTCTGAAGAATATTTGGAAAAACACATTCAATCAATTCATCTATCGATTGCGCATTTGTACAAAAATTGTTCGGTATAGTGATCAATCCGTTGGTACTGTCGGTTTTTATTTTACCATCACCAATTTCTAACAATTGTTTTGAAAACTCATGGCCAGCTGGATCATTTTGTAGGTGAATACGCATATTAATGTTCAGTGTCAATTTTTGTACATATGTATCTCCAAAAAAAATGATGACTTCTAACAGGCATTTATTTCATCAGCAGGAGTTGATCGAGGAATGACAGGCAATGTTTGACGCAAGTCCCCTGACAGTAATATCAAAGCGCCACCAAAAAGCTGTTGATTACCACGTAAATCTTGCATTGTTCGATTAAATGCTTCTAGTGATTTTTTATTCCCATTGTACACTCATCCCATAAAATAATTGACGTTAATCGCAGAACTTTTGCCATAGCAGAATTTCTCGAAATATTGCACGTTGGAGTTTCAATCACCTGTACATTCAATGGCAATTTTAATGCAGAACACCTTCTAATAATGTAGCAGCAATTCCCGAAGATGCAAGTGCCAATGCAATTTTCTGTTCCGATCGAATAGTCGCTAAAATCAATAATCATTAGAATTGAATTCCTGCCCACGTTGCAATTCACGATCAAACAAATCATGCATCTTACGATTTGGTGTAGTCATACCGAATTGTGCTAATGCTTTATTTGCAATCGGTAGACACATACATATCTTCAATTATTATCAAAGCATCGTTGTACATTTCCAAGGTAATCAACAAATCAGGATTTCTGGCATGATGACGCATACGAATTAAAATATCTTCTGCCATATAATCTTTACATTTGTTCCATAATTCAATTGGATTTGATGGCATACATGTTGATAATATAATGGCAAATAGCATTCGTATTTGTTGTGGATGAGCTGAAGTAGATGCATCATGAAGTGTTGAATCCCAATATGCATCATCCTCCAACAAATGCAAGAGTTGACATGCTTCACGATATTTTGACGCAAATGACCGTTGACTGTTCTCAATTCTTGAAATGATTTTGAGCCATTGACGTTAACTAATAACAATCACAAATAAAAACACTTAGCATTGTTTGGATGGACTGTATATTCTCCCAATTGCATCTGTTTGGAAAATGCCAGGATGCCCATCCACTGCACTTCCTTGTTTACGTCTTTGACATTTTTTCGAAGACACATTCCATGTGTAATACTGAGGCACTTCAGAATATAACAAATTTACCGCAAATGTATGTATCAGTTGGGCATAATTTTAAAAAAGCGGTCAACGTAGTCGCTGGTGGTTGTGCTGCTATTTCCAATACATTTGCTTCATTAAAATAAACACGTTGGTAAAGAGTATTTTTTCTTCGAAATGCTTACAGGAAATTTTTAAGTACCTCGGCTAGTGCAGGCAAAGAGTGATTACCACGATTTGTCCTTCCAGCTACGGTGATTTTGAAAAGGAAGAACTTGACACAAAAATCATTGTTACAAAAAATGTGATAAATGAAGAACCACTCGACCGATTTTGTGCAAACTTCCCATAAACCATCCACTAAATAGTCCGAACAAAGCCTAAGCATTTGGTTTGGATAGGTGAGCCCGTTCTTAAGTTATAAAATTACAACGAAAAGTGGCATTAATTTTTATATACTTAAATATGTAGGTATATAGGCTAATTCTACTTCACTTATATTTTTTTTAAATACAATTGCGGTCAATAAAAACTCACCACCACTTTGGTAGACTATCTTCAGCTAAGTATATAACTGTAAATTTGAAAAAATGTATGTATACTAAATCTAGAAGCACTGATAAATAAATTATTTTATATGAAATTGGTTTGCACATTGTTCGCTTATAGTCGTGTTTTGGTTGTGTATTTAAAAAGTTGTGCAAAATGCCGACGGGTTAGAGATGTGGGTTTATATAGAAGACGCCCCGCCAAAAAGCCACTATTAACACAGAAAATGACGGCTGCACGAATTTCTTGGGCTAAAAAGTGCCAAAATAGGGATCAAAATGATTGGCAACAGATAAAGTGGTCTGACGAAAGCAAATTTAATTTGCTAAGCTCACAAAATTTGCTTTACGTGCGCCGTTCAGGTGGTGAGAGGATAATTGTGTTGTAAAGAAAGTTAAGTTTCCTCAAAGTCAAATGATTTGGGGCTGCTTTTCATATCATGTTTTGGGGCCTCTACACCTTGTTGATGGAATAATGAATGAACACAGATATGCGACAGAGGTTATCAATTTTTTAGTACCCGCAATTGAAGTGCATAATTCTTATACGGATCGCACGATCTTCCAGGATGGCTCAGCGCCATACCATCGTGCAAAATGCATAAGTTTTGATTGGAAATAAATCTTGTACAAAACATCTACATATATTGTATAAAACATCTATAGAATATTGGTGTATATTCAGCTCGAATTTTTATTTTTAGTTGCCCAATACATTTAACGATCTAGGGATTCAACGCTTGGATTGGCCTGGAAACTCGCTAGATTTAAACCCTATTGAGCACTTATGGCACATAATGAAGTAGGAAGGTGCTGAATAGAAGCCAACAAATAAAAGTCAATTGATAAAGACTTTAGAAATGGTTTGGTTTGGTCCCGTTATAATGAAATCAATTGAGGTCCTAGTGAATTCCATACCTTCAAGAGTTAAGGCAGTTATTGAGGCTAAAGGAGGAAAGACTCGATATTAGGATAGCCTATTGTGAAGTCTATATTTCTACCGTTAGTGGTGAAAATGATTTAGTCGCTTTAAGTTAACTACACATTGTTTTCTTTTAATTAATTATGAATATATTGGCTATTCCTTATAAACACCATTTTCGAGAAAAGTTTTCCTGGATAACTAATTTACACTATGTTGCCAAACAAATAAAAATTACCCTAATATTCTAACTTTATAAACAAATTGCTAATGCGATCTTATTTCAATTATATTTGGTGGTGCGTTTTTATTGACCGCAAGTGTAGATTATTAATATTTTAGAATAACTTGTTTTGTTTTTTGTGGCATTGATTGGCAGCACCAGCCGAATATAAAGCTGGTTTGGCAGCACTCGGTTTTATTTTTTGTTGATCCTCGGCTATTTCTTAACAATTTGGGGTAAACAATAAAAATTCTGAATTTTTTGCATTAGATATTCATATAAGTTTTGTTATTTATAAAATGACACGACACGCGCGTAATTGCACAGCCGGTGCTGTGTACACATACAACGAAAAGCGACGAGATGCAGCCGAATCAGGGTATGGCACCAAAGCCCAGCGTCTTGGCAAAGATTCGGTGAAATCTTTTGATTGTTGTTCTTTGACATTGCAGCCATGTCGTAATCCGGTGGTAACAAAGGACGGCTACCTTTTCGATAAGGAGGCAATTTTGCAGTATGTAATAACAAAGAAAAATGAATACAGTCGTAAGTTGAAGGAATATGAACGCCTGCGTCGTCTCGAGGAAACAGAAAACGCTCAAGAATTGAACCTCAAGCAACAAAAATGTATCGAGAAGTTCGTAAATGCTGGCAAACCCGTAAATGAGAGCGCGAGTACTTCGAAAACTACTGCTCATGTGGCCATTACACCCAGCACATCTGCGGCCGCCATAACTGCTGCAGGTGGCTCCATCTCAAACATGACCAACGGTAATGAAAAGAAGTTACCTAGTTTCTGGGTGCCTTCCGAATGCCCGAATGCCGGTGCAGCTAAAGCTAAGAAGCCTGAATCCACCATTTATTGTCCCGTATCTGGAAAGCCACTAAAAATGAAAGATTTAATTGGTGTAAAGTTCACGCTGCTGAAAGATGGAGACAGCGGTCGCTCCCTGATAGCGAAAGAGGCTCGTTATATGTGTCCTGTAACGCACGATGTGCTCAGCAATGCTGTGCCTTGTGCCGTATTGCGACCAACGTGAGTTCGAATTGCGATTGATTGGAAATTCTTAGTTGTCTTTTTAAATTTTCTATTTACAGCGGTGACGTAGTAACAATGGAATGTGTTGAGAAATTGATTAAAAAAGATATGATACATCCTTTGACAAACCAAAAACTGACTGATAAGGACATTATACTTCTGCAGAGGGTGCGTTTGTAGATATTATTAGATATTAAAATTATATTGATTGAAATTTATTGTTCTCTTACAGGGCGGCACCGGTTATTCTACGACCAATGATAATTTAGATGCCAAGGAAAAGCGACCAATGTTGCAGGTCTAAAATCGATTTCTTATAAGTTCAACATATATTTGAATTAATAGATTTGTTTATTGTATTTGAATGCTTTTTGGTGAATAAAATGTTTCCAGTCCAAACCAAAGTGTAATTAACATTTTAATTGGTTTAAAGTATTTATGCCCAGCATCTTAATACAAAAAAATTGAGAAATATCAACTTGCAAGAAGATAAGAAAATAGGAAACGTGTTGAAGTTTTTTTAAAGACAATGTTATCGTTGGCCAGGAATAAGCGAATTTAACGCACTTAAGATTTCCACGACTAGCAAACTGTATTTAAATAAATGAAAATTCACCCGGCTTTAACAATAAAATGGATATTAGTGGTTTATTTCGGTGTTTTTCTTCCGTATGCTGGCCAACGAATAAAACGAAGTGCCAAATTTGAAACGGAATCAAGTACAAAACATTAATACATAAGAAGCTTCTCATACATATACAAACATGTGTAGGTATTTAACAAAACATAGTAGCTCAATTTGTACATAAGTAAAGGAGAAACGGAATATTACAATAACAATGCATATTTGCCAAACTACATATGTATGTAGCCTAAAATAAATTGCATATATTTCATAGGGTAAGTAGGGGTTCTACGACATCCCCACCCCCGTGGATCGACTCGATTCACCATCAACATCAAGAATAGCCAACTTCGATACTGCTCTTCGTCGCAAACCTGCACTTGTACGAATATCAGCTTGACGCACCTCACCATCTCGACCAGGATACACTTCTTCTACTATGCCGCGGCTCCAATCCTTTCGTGGCACGTTAGGGTCACAAATGAATACCAAATCTCCTTTCTGCATAGGGTTCGTTCGCTTACACAACTTAGCGCGCCGTGTCAGCGTTGGTAAATACTCTGATACCCAACGTTTCCAAAGGTGATCGCGAAGCTGTCGGGCGATGCGCCATTGTTGACGGAGGGCGCACGTACTGGCGACGATGTCGGCTACCTTGGGAGTTTGCGCAGTATTGGGTGACCCGAGTAGAAAATCGTTTGGCGTGAGCGGTTGTTCCTGATCAGCAGTCACCGGTAAGTGCGTGAGCGGGCGTGAATTTACGATGTTCTCTGCTTCTATTAAAAGGCAATTCAAAGTGTGCTCTCTTGGCGCAACCTCTTTCAGCGTTTGACGCAGCACTTTCTTAATGCACTGAACCATCCTCTCCCAGGCGCCTCCTTCAGATGGGTTGAATGGTGAGTTAAATACCCAATCGACACCCCTTTGAGACAGTTCGCTTTGTATGTAATCGCAGTCAAACACCTCATTGAAACGCTTTGCCTCATTATCGACGCCCACGAAATTTTTTCCATTGTCAGACCTTATGCGGACGGGAACACCTCTACGGTTTATGAAGTTGCGTATCGCGACTATGCAGGCATCGGTGCTTAAGTCGTGCGCTAGCTCTAGGTGTACTGCTCGTATGCTGAGGCACGTAAAGAGGGCCACCCACCTTTTCTCTGTACTGCGTCGCACTGTTACATTAAGAGGCCCAAAGTAATCTAACCCCGTGTACGTAAATGGCCTCACATACGGGGTAACTCTATCGACTGGAAGTGGTCCCATTAACGGAGGAACTGGCGATGTTTTGCGAATGTGACACACGAGGCAACTGGCGATGACTTTTCGTAAGAGGTTTCTCAAACGTGGTACCCAATAATTCAGCCTTATGGAGGATATAGTCGCCTCTACCACATAGACTCTTGTTGACAAAGGAACGAAGGCCCATGTAACCAACGGGCGCGTGGACTGAAGTCGACATTGCGGTTGAACCGTGTGGCCTCATCAGCGACATTTTGCTTTGTGGGTATCCACTTCCAATCAGATACCTTTGTAGCTGCCAAGATTTCTGCTATCCTATGTTGGACAAACGGTTTGTATCGACGATTTTTGCTTCGCACCCACGTGATGACGGTTTTCGAGTCACTCCACAGTAAGCACCTTTCAAACTTTATGTTGTGCTCTTCACGGACCGTTTGCGCCAAGCGGGTACCCAACACAGCTGCCTGAAGTTCCAATCGTGGAACGGAAAGTGGCTTTAATGGCGCACATTTGGATTTTGCGCAAATGAATGAGACTTCAGATTTACCAAGACTGTTTGTTGCTCTCCAATATGCAACGGCGGCGAAGGCGTTCTCGCTGGCGTCCACGAATATGTGAAGCTGTAATTTGGTCGGACTACCGTTTCGGAAATAAAAACGAGGAATGGCATAGTCGATTACGGCCTGTAGTTGTTTATGCCACAGTTCCCATAACTCGGCGATGTTTTCGGGCAGTGGATCATCCCAGCAGGTATCATGTCGCCACACTTCACGCATAACGAGTTTCGCTCCAATGACGAAATTGGCAAGAAATCCTAGTGGGTCAAATACCGACATGACCACACTCAGGAGCTCTCGTTTTGTAGGCCGTCTATCGCCTCGTAACACCGCTTCGCTGACGTTGTTAAATTTTGGACTGAAACTGAAACAGTCCGTTGTTGGACACCAACGTAGACCTAGTACCCTTTCTGTGGCCACTTCTTCTTTCGTACCGAGAAACTTAGAAAGCTCGATCCCATCTAGCGCAGCGGCTACCTCTTGTGAACTCGACGAAAAATTACGCATATCAAACCCAGCGTTCATATGAATCTCCTTAACTCGTTTGGCAATGGCGATGGCTTCGCTCGTTGTATCGAAGCTGTCTACGAAGTCATCAACGTAATGATTTTCTATTATTGATTTTATGGCGCGAGTTGTAATGGGATTGTCAATGCGATGTTCCATGGCATTCTGAACTTTTATGTAATGAGCTGCACTAGGTGAGCAAGCTGCTCCAAACGTCATCACGCACATTTCGTAAGTGTCAGGTTGCCTGCTTAAGTCCCCGTTTCGCCACAGAAACCGTTGAGCGCACCTGTCTTCTTCGCGTATCAATACCTGATGGAACATCTCTTTGATGTCGCCGCTGACACCTACAGCTCGCTCGCGGAAGTTGAAGAGGATCGCAGCCAATGGCCTATATTCTTGTGGTCCCTTTAGCAAATGACGATTTAAGGACACGCCATCTACCTCAGCGGCGGCATCAAACACTAACCGCAGTTTCGAAGGCTTGTTCGGGTTCACAACCGCGAAGTGCGGCAAGTACCATGTACGAGGCGTTAGCAGGGCGGCTGCGGATGGTGTTAACTTTCGTGCATATCCGTTCGCGACATATGAGTGAATGATTTGCTTGTATGACTCAGCGAAAGATACATCACGACTCATTCGTTTTTCGACACTTACCAGTCTCTTGGTCGCCATAGCATAGCTGCTGGGTAGTTGAACTTCATCCTGCTTCCACAAAAGGCCCGTCTGGAATCTTTTACCCACGCGACTAGTAGTTTCCTCAAGTATAGTTCTTGCGCGAACATCAGTCTCACTTTCGACTAGTGGTGCGGCTCTTACACCGAAACTTTCAGTCTCAAAAAACTGGGCTACAGTGTGGTGAAGCGATGTATCAGCGTTGTTATTGATAAGAAGGCACGTGGATGACACAGAAGAATCTTTACCGGTTGGACCGAACACAACCCAGCCTAGCTCAGTATTTGCTGCAAATGGACCATACTGTTTCATAGCGATCGTATTAGATGCCAGACCTAAATGGCAATTGTCAATGCCGATAAGTATTTTGGGCACTACGCCTGTATGTGGCTGCACTGGCAGTTGAGGTATTTTGCTATACTCACATCGTAGGTCGGCAGAACTAAGGCTTTGCGTTGGCAGTTGTAGGGTTTGCACGGCGTAAACGTTTTGTAGCTTGTGCCTTTTTGCCATACCCAGACCACTAATGGATAGGTCAACCAGGTTTGCTTGCTCACGTACAGTATGCCCCCCAAACCAATGGACACTGAGGTGATGTGACCGGCCCCGCAGATCTAGCTCCTTAGCAATGCTATCATCAATCATAGTTATAGATGAACCTTCATCTAGCAGAGCGTACGTGTCGATTTGGCGTTGCCTTCCATACAACGTTACTGGAAGAATGCGAAAAAGTAGCTTATTCTCACCTGACATTGAGGCACAGCTTAAGACTGCAGCACCCTTAACGCTGGACGCTTGTTGTTGTTGTGACTGTGCAAGCTGTACCGACGTTTCATTATTAGTGTTCTTTAACGACGAGGCTGACTGTACTGACGGTAGCTGGGTCTCATGAAGTAACCTATGGTGGACTCTCTTGCATCCGTCTATAGAACAGACCTTACGTTGTCTACAGTCTCGCGTTGTATGGCCGGCGTTCAGGCATGTGAAACATAAGCGACGAGACTTTACCTCTGACCACCTACCTGCTACTGTAGCGTTGACAAAACGAGTACATTCGGCTGATTTGTGCTGACCCTGGCAAATCGGGCATTTCTGCGGCTGCTTCTCACCTATATGAAGTACTACCCGGCGTTTTGGATCACGGCAAGCAAACTGATTTTCGTCATGAATTGTACAAATTACATTGGCTAAGGTAGTTAACCAATCGGAAAAGTGAACGACTGTGGCACGTGGCTGGACGGCAGCTGCATAGCGCCCCCATTCGATGCGTTTAGTCATGGGCAGCTTCGAAATCAACTCATCGATTAAAGTGGGATTGGCAAGGTGGTATTCTGCATTAGCTGATCGTAAGAAGGCACAAACATTCTGGACTTTAGTGGCGAACGGTATTAGCTTGCTTAAAGCATTTTCAGAAATCGGCATGATTTCCTTCACCTGCTGTAACTGGCTTCGAATAAGTTGCTCAGGACGCCCGAATCGAAATTTTAATTGCTCAATAATGCAACTCACATTGCTTGGATGAATCAACAATGATTTTACTGTTTCTCTGGCGTCCCCTTTTAAGCACTTTTGGAGCCGCTGGTTGTTGTCGAAATCGCTATAACTATACGCTGACATAGACTCTATGAATGCTGTGTGGAATACTGGCCAATCTTCTGGCCGGCCGCTGAACTCGGGCAAGTCCAATAACTTCCTCGGGTAGCATGAGCTATGAGGTGAATACTGTCCATGGCTGTAGCTATTGTTGGTACCGTTGACTGGATTTGATGCATTCGATGATTGTGATGGCAAAAGGTTATTAGTTGAAAATGAGTTATACATGTTACTTGCAACCGGAGCTGTACTTCGAGCTGGTTGTGACGTGGCGTTGTATGCATGTGTCGTAGAAAACGGTATTGTGAAACGGGATTCACCTAGTGGCAAACCGCTAATCGCCGGTGCAGTTACCTCTGCCTGCGTCGACGGCGGCAGGACTGGCTGAGACTGCGTGACGACGCTGCTGGCGTATGCAATGGCAGAACTACCGTTGCTTTGCAGCACAGCTCTAAGGGTCTCATTTTGTAATTCACGCTCCCTTAGCTGTACCTGTGTGGCTTTCAAATGAGATTCCAGCATAGTTATGCGTTTCTCGATTGCACGAAGATCAATAGTCTCATGCGTACCCGAAATGTCCTTGGCAGCACCCGTGGCATTTGTGTGTCCTATCAAATCTATAGTTTCGAAGGTTGGCGTACCCAAAGTGGTGTTTTTGTAGGCATCGGCGGCATTGGAGTCCCCAATTGCAAGCGCAATAGTTTCATTTCCGGCTGGTGGTGTGGAAAACATATTACTAGCAGCGGCGGCGGCTGAGTGGCTGACTGGAACGGCATTTGCGGTCGTAATTGCTGACTCTTCAGAAATCGATGATAATCCAACTTCAATGCTCATATTGTTATTGGCGGCGTTTAAACGTGAGCTTCTACGAGGTGGCGTACGTTGCATTTGCTTAAAATTTACGATGGCAAATATGCAAACTTAAATGAAATTGACAAAAAACTTAAAAAGGCGGCGCGGTTTAATTTACTTTAAAAACCGAAATAAAGCTTGTTATCGTTGGCCAGGAATAAGCGAATTTAACGCACTTAAGATTTCCACGACTAGCAAACTGTATTTAAATAAATGAAAATTCACCCGGCTTTAACAATAAAATGGATATTAGTGGTTTATTTCGGTGTTTTTCTTCCGTATGCTGGCCAACGAATAAAACGAAGTGCCAAATTTGAAACGGAATCAAGTACAAAACATTAATACATAAGAAGCTTCTCATACATATACAAACATGTGTAGGTATTTAACAAAACATAGTAGCTCAATTTGTACATAAGTAAAGGAGAAACGGATTATTACAATAACAATGCATATTTGCCAAACTATGTATGTAGCCTAAAATAAATTCCATATATTTCATAGGGTAAGTAGGGGTTCTACGACAGACAACTATACTTCTATGTTTGCCTTATCTTGATATGTGACCTCGTTCTAGTGAACCGTACCAATAGAGTTCAATGTTGGTTACGGGAAGTAAAGCATATCGGTGCAAAAAAATTGAAGATAACAACATCCATCATTAATGGTTTTGGTGGCAAAGAACGATATCGAAAACATTAATAACATTCGTCTAGCAAAATATGTATGTATGTACATATGTATGTATATTCGACCTTCGATTCTCTTAAATAAAAGCGCTCCAAAATTCTATAGCGGCATTAGAAAGCCATTGGCAATAGGCGTATTTACTTAAGTATTGGTTTTAAACTAGCAAATATGGATAAAATTTATGGAAAGCTTATTTCGCTTTTTCTCTGCATCAACCATATACGTGCCGATGCCTTTAAGGAGTGCCATCAAGTCACCGAAGGCACTTTTGTAGCCATTGAAAAAAATTGCCTGGCCTACATTTACTGCAGGAGCGACAATTCCTTCGTCGATTTATGTCCAATGGGCACCTTTTTCGATCAACAGCTGCAGCAATGTACAGAAGATATTTTCCTCAAGTGTGCAAATAATAAAGCAGCGATCGTTGATGCTACAGCTGTGGAGCAACAGGGCGGCGCAACTGCACAACAGGTGTCAACGGCATCAGTATCTGCATCAGCACAGTACAACGCAACAAGCGCAACACTTAGCGGTAGTAGTATTGCAATAACAGAAACAATGGCTGAATTGAACAGTGTGAAGCTGCCTACCACGTTGTCGCATCGTCCACACTGCAAACCATCTGCGGATGAGTATTTTTCATCTCCATTACGTTGTGAGTACTATTATAAGTGTTCGCATGGTTTTTTGAGTATTCTACGCTGCAACTTTGGTTATGGCTGGGATTTTCTGCTGGAGAAGTGTTTACCATTGAAGGATGCACAATGCTATAGGACCGCGTAAGTGATTGGTTTTTACAGTTTTAAATGTTCTTTCAAAGTTTTAATTTTAAGTGTTTTAATTATTTAAATAAACATTAGCGTGGATGTGTAGATCATTTATTTTTACTTGAAAGTATAACTTACTGACCCGGCTTCGCAGAATTAAAACAACAGTATTTTTCCTTCCTCACAAGGAGGAATTTTTGAGTCTTTTATTGATTTCACGTAGCGCAGAGTAAGGTGAGTTTAAGACTAAATTCAAATCTACTTGTCACTTAACAAGAGAGCTTCAGCAGCGCGTCAGTCACGTTGCTTTACAACGTGGCTGTTGAAATCGACACGAAAGAATTTTTGGAGTTGCAATCTGACTCGATTGCGAAACACGGGAAAAGGTGGGAACCCAAAAACTAAGCAGAGCGGTATGCCGAAATTGGAGCTGCCGCGACGGTGGGATCCACTGCGTCAGCGATTGCACCGTGAGAATGCAATGCAGTGAGGAACATGCAAAAAACAAAAAACAGAAGTGCATGTATGAAAAGTAAAAGTGCATATGAATGCAAATGGATAGCGACGAGAAATGCGTCGCCGGAGTTATGTTTAAGAAGGTTAATGACATGTGCCTTAACTCTTCCCCCCTTTAAACGCAGCTGTCCGCAGTTGCGTCATTTTGTTTTCGATTTTTTTTCAACTCCATTTGAAGCCACTTCAATATATCGCGAGATTTCCTCTTTTTACTGCATGGTTTCGCGACCATACCAATAATTATTGTTAATACGAGGATAAGGGTGCCTATGTTTTGTAGGGTGTTCATCCTGCTTTTGTTTGACATATGTACATAAGTATGTAGCTTGAATGGTCCTACTATTATCGAGGTGAAGTTTTTTAATCAATTGTAGTGATAGCGTTTCTTCGAACACATGCGTAGAATTTATAGATGCCAGAATGGCTGGCAGTGGCTTATAGTCGGACTTCTCATAATAGGAGTAGGTGACTGTGTTGACGGTCACCGAGGTATTTTGATACTGCACAACACAAGTTCCGTTTAGTCTAATTGGATCCTCATGAATTAGTACCGTTCCATTAAAGGCGTTAAATAAAAATACTCCCGGTTGAATAATTTCGAAAGACGGAATATGAAAATTACTTGTTTTCGTGCAAACTGCCGGTTTACTTTTTAGTATGTTAGGAATACATCGAGTATCCGTTATTTCTTTGATATTATCAAACCAGCAAATGCTCATCTTGTCATGTGACTTACATACTACATACTGTACATGGTTTCTTAATTTCATACATTTTAATTTCACATATAATTACATATATATATTTGAGTTTGTTAGTTTAATTACTTCATGTTCTTTCTTTACGGGTTTAACTAGGATTTCTTGGCAACTATTACTATTTACAGTTGGTAAGCTTACAATATATAAAATGATAGAATTATTTGTAGCTATTTTAAGGTTAGAGAATTTTAAACTTTGATCTAGATTGGCATACGGGAATTTTTCTTGACGTAAAAGATCTTTGAGTGCATCTATTTCTTTCTCGGAGAAAAGCGCCGTGTTAGTAATATCGGCTTTAGACCATAGCAGGGCTTTCTCTACATTTGTTACCTTTTCTTTTAAAACTTCTAACTCGAACTTGAATCTAATTGCCGTTGTCCTTTGTACGTCTTCGTCGTCTTGCAAATCTTTTATTATAGCGTTCGTTCTATTCGGGGTACCTGCAAGCCATTTCCAGGCTGTTCCTAATGCGTCTATTGATCTTTTTGTCCGTGGGAAAGGTCTTATTCGTTCTAAAATATGTTCAATTTCAGTAAGTTCGTGTTTCAAAAACGGTAAGAGTGAGTTGAACGGGTTCAGTTTAAAGTTGATGTGGTCTTTTACTAATTTCAGTTCCCTTTCGTACAGGTCGATGTCCATTACGTGTATCAGCTTGTAGTCCCCGTTCTGTATCATGGATTGTCCCACCTCAAATGTTACAATTTCCGAGTTTGAATAGTCCAATATCTGCACCTCACATCTGATTGTCTGTTTCGCAAGTCTGTAAAGAAGCATTTCATTTTATATTATCTTTATGGACTTTTTTCCCTTCAATTAAAACGGCTGTACCTAAATCTTCTTGAATCTCTCTTTCTACATACAATTTTGAAAATTTGTTACCAAGCCTTTTGTTAATTTTAACAAAAACTTTTTGTCCTTTACTGAATGTTCTATTGTTTGAATTTTTGTTTAATCTATTTAGAGAAATTGTCTGCGTTGATTTTATTTTTTTTATTATTTCTTCTCCTAGTTCTGAAGGTATGGTGCGAACTAGTTCGGCGGGTGGACGATTTATAACCGAGTGGACCGACTTATTATACTCTATGGTGGCCAGAAGCACTAGCTCGACAGTGCCATCTATTTTTGTGTCCGCTTTTAAACATCTCGCTATTTCGCCTAAGGTACTGTGGAAGCGTTCCACAATTTCTGTGAGTTTTTTTCTCATTTTCGGAAAAAAATAATCGGTCAGTATGTGTTTTTCGTTCTCGCGAGCTGATCTATGTGCTCTATTGTGTTCTTTATTAATTATTTCGGTCTGGTCATCCTCGTTTACTACATCGATAACCTGCTTTGTGGTATGCACGAATTTCGTTCCGGGAAAAATTTCTTGTAATTTATGTTGTATCTTGCCGAGTATGGGAAGTTCGCACAGAAGGGCGTTTGTTATATTTGGATTTACGCAGAGCTGGATGTCTGTTAAAAGAATATCTATGGAGTCAAAAATAATTGTGTGTCTTATACGGGACTGGAAAAGAATTTTCTTTGGTACTTTTGATGGTACACCTTCCTCTAGTATTATCTGATTCTTAAAACAATTCACAGGGCTTGCTACTGTTCGGATTATTTCACTCAGGGACTCTTCACTATGTATAGTTTCGATGGATGATGCTGAGTCCTCCATGGCATTAATGTGTTGCCGCGACAGTGCGTCTGCTACAAGGTTTTCCTTGCCTGGCTTGTATAGAAATTTTGGTGAGAATTGTTCGATAAATGCCATCCAGCGTCTTATTTTAGGATTCGGATTTTTCTCTGATATTGCGAATGTCAGGGGTTGGTGGTCCGTGAAGATGTTCAGTTGATTCACTCCATACAGATAATTTCTCAATTTCTGCAAGGCCTACACGATGGCTAGCAACTCTCTTTCATTAGTTGCGTAGTTCTCTTCTGCTCGTGTGCGAGTGCGTGAAATCATCGTTATTGGTCTTCCTCTTTGCGACAGTACTACCCCTATGGCATGTGACGACGCATCGGTGGTAAGGTCGAAGGGTTGTTGGTAGTCCGGGTGAAGTAGAAGCACATCTTCTGAGGCAAGTATTTTCTTGAGTGGTTTTACTATTGCTGAATAATCTCTGACAAATCTTCGATAGTACCCTGCTAGTCCTAAAAATGACCGTAAACTTCGTAAGGTTTTGGGAACTTCGTAGCCTACTATATCTTTTACCTTGTCTGGACAGGTTTCTATTCCTTTTCCTGAAATTAAAAATCCTAAGTATTCTACCTCTTCTAATAGAAACTTCGACTTTTCTATTGAGACTCTCATGTTTGCGTTAAATAGCTTTTCCAACACTCGTTCTACTTCTTCTAAGTGTTACTGCAAGGAATTCGAAAAAATTATAACATCATCGATGTAAACATAGCAGCAGCGCCCGATTTCGTCTCGAAGTACGTCATCGATAGCTTTCTGGAAGATGCTTGGGGCATTTTTGAGCTCAAAGGGTAACCTGCAGAACTCGAATTTCCCGTTGTTAACAGAAAACGCGGTTTTTAATTGGTCTTTTTCTGCAAGCTTAACTTGGTGGAATCCTGACTTTAGATCTATCGTAGAAAATATGCATGATTTCCCTAGATTGGCCAATATTACAGAAATATCGGGAATAGGGTATCTTTCTGTTGTCGTCCGTTCGTTCAGTTTCCGAAAATCAATAACCATGCGATGTTTGTTTTTCCCATTCTCGTCTAGACCTTTTTTTCTAACGATCCATATCGGATTATTGTAGGGCGAGCGTGAAGGTTGAATGATTCCGTTTCGAAGTAACGCATTAATTTCTTTTTCCACGAATTCGGTTAGCGCTATTGGGTACGGGTAGGGTTTGGAGTAAACTGGCTGATCGTCTTTCGTATTAATAGTTGCAGTTATTGATGTATTAAAAGGAAGGGCTTCCACGGGATCAGCAAAGACTTTACTATTTTTTTCTAAAAGTATCTCTAGGTTTGCCATTTCTTGGGATTTGGGTGGGTCATCTATGGACTGAATTAATTTGTTTACATCTTTACAGTAAAGATACAGAAGTTTAATTTCTCCCCCTTCGTAACTAAGGAGTCCTTTTTTAAAATCTATTTTAGCGTTAATATATTTAAGAAAATCAGAGCCAATAATTGCATCAAAACTCTTAAGTTCTTTTAGATAGAAAATCAGAGCCAATAATTGCATCAAAACTCTAAAGTTCTTTTAGATAGAAAAACCACGTATTCTTTCCAAGCAGATTAACTGGACACTTTGACGTTGCCATGCACTGATTTAACTAAAAACGGTGTATTTATATTTCTAAATCCTTTAAAATTGTCCTTACATTTTACGTAATTTTTTGATGCCCCTGTGTCTAGGAGAAGTTTAACTGTCCTCCCTCCTAACCTTCGCTCTATACACGGGAGGAGGGATCTTCCTCTAAAAAATTATGCTCCTCTACACCATAGTACTCGAAAGTATCATCAAATTCTTCGTCCTCGATCACTGAATCGTTCTCATCTAACTCCTCGACCTTGTTTTCACTATTTAGTTGATTAATTCTCTGTGCCTTTGCTGGCGGAATATTCTGCCGTGAAGATTCTATGGGTCTTTTAATAGGTTCTTGCTGGATCGTTTTATTTAATTCCCTTTGGATACTACGCATGCTTCTATCTACTTCCATAGGCTCTAACCTTTGTATTCTATTGCTTTGTCGATTGTAGTTAAAATTCCTAGCTTGAAATTGTGGAAAACGTGCCTGTGGCTGCTGATGTTGTGGCAACAAATTCTGGGCAGAAAGTTGGGGAGCGCGTGCCTGCGATTGTTGAGGTTGTTGCAACGCATCTTGTACAGAAAATTGGGGAGCGCGTGTCCGCGGCTGTTGGGATTGTTGCAACATGCTCTGGGAATTATTCCAGTACGCTGTTGCGAAATTGTACCTGATGTGGCTAGTCTCTAGCTCCTGGGCAAGAGCTAGAGCCGATGGCATGCCCTGCGGTTTGCATGAAAATATTATATCACACATAGGACGCCTTAGTCCGGAAATGAAGACTCTCAGCGCGTCCTGCCTGTTTTTTTCGTTTAATGATTTGATTAATGCTGCGTTTCCGTCGTTTGTCATTATAACTTTGTTTACGATGAGATTGAGTTTCTTCTCGACCTCATCGTAGAAGTCGATGATGGACAGTCGGCTCTGTTTCAAGGTGGACATTTCCTGTTCTAGAGTAAATAATGACCTCTTATCCCCATAGGAGAAGTCGAGTCGGGCAATAATAGCTTGGAAGTTTAGTACGGTGTTATATGAACTAAGCACAGAGTCGGCAGTGCCTACGATCTTATTCCTTATAATGGCTACCATTTGGTAGTATCTGGAGCTACCCTCAAAGTGTTCGAACAGCTTATGAGCAGTTACTGCTGCCTGCCGCCATGAGACATACCTAGTAGCGTCCCCATTAAATTCCGGAATGGACTTAACAATCTCCAAGGATTCATTACAAACAATATCGTTCCGAATTTCTATGGGTTTGTACTCTGCAACCATTGATGGAATTTCCAGGCTTGCTAGTCTGTTTGTCAAGCCATCTACTTATTTGTATCTGAAATGTCCGTCTAGCCTCTTCAGTCGCTCGACTGATAGCAGTATTTAATAATGCTTGTAACTGGTTTGCGTCCATTATTGTCGGGTTGTGTAATGGTCTTACTGTCAATCTATTTAGTTCGTCAATTAGATTATCTAAGCTCATGAATTTTTAAACCACTTATGACCCTGGTTTAATTGGACGAGAGAAGAATAATGCTCTCTTGTATTTAAATTTGAATAGTTTTCTTTCTTAAGGAAAAATAATTTTTATATACATATATTTTTTTTTTGTTTTTTTTTTTTTTTTGTTTTTATTAAATACCCGTATGCACTTTCACTTTAAATTTATATAGTTTGCTCGCTTTTTCTTACTTTAAATTTTAAATTGAACTTCAGCTTAAAGAATTAATACTAAAAAAGCCTAGATAAAAGAAAAAAATTTTAATTTATTTCACTTTTAAATTTAGATAGTTTTCTCGCTTTTTCTTAGTTTAAATTTTAATTTGAATTTCATTTAAAAATAAAAAAGGTAGGGAAAAAAAATTTTAGTTTGATATTTTTTTTTCTTAAAGGATTTCTTTTTTAACTATTGCTCTAATCACTTAGATTAACTTACAAAAATATGAAGAAGAACATCTTCGTGGTGACAATTTTGATTTTTAGAGATGATCTGCTTCGTTGTCCTTGAATGATGAAATTAATCCTCTTAGTGTTGGTTGTGGTTTTCCTCACAATGTTGTTCGTAATTTAGAGATGATTCGTTTCGTGGTTGTTTTTGTTGATAATATGTAGTTTTTTTTTTAGGTTTTCGTAATTTTAAAGCTTTGTTAAAAGTTCACTTAAATGTTTCCCCTTTGTCCTAGTAAAAGGATATTCGCACGAGGAATTTATTTTTTGTGTTTTGTTTAAGTTTTATTTATTGTTCCCTTGATTTTTCCTCTTTGTCCTAGTAAAAGGATATTTGCATGAGGAATTTACTTTTTGTGTTTTATTTAAGTTTTATTTTATTGTCCACTTGATTTTTCCTCTTTGTCCTAGTAAAAGGATATTCGCATGAGGAATTTACTTTTTGTGTTTTGTTTAAGTTTTATTTTATTGTTCACTTTATTTTTCCTCTTTGTCCTAGTAAAAGGATATTCGCATGAGGAACTTACTTTTTGTGTTTTATATAAGTTTTGTTTTAACACTTAGTTTGAATTGATTCAGGGTAGTTCGCTATTTAATTTTTCCTCTTTTTATCCTAGCAAGGATATTCACATGGGGAATTTTTTTCTACTACGTTGGGCGCCACTTACTGACCCGGCTTCGCCGAATTAAAACAACAGTATTTTTCCTTCCTCACAAGGAGGAGTTTTTGAATCTTTTATTGACTTCACGTAGCGCAGAGTAAGGTGAGTTTAAGACTAAATTCAAATCTACTTGTCACTTAACAAGAGAGCTTCAGCAGCGCGTCAGTCACGTTGCTTTACAACGTGGCTGTTCAAATCGACACGAAAGAATTTTTGGAGTTGCAATCTGACTCGATTGCGAAACACGGGAAAAGGTGGGAACCCAAAAACTAAGCAGAGCGGTATGCCGAAATTGGAGCTGCCGCGACGGTGGGATCCATACGTACCTACATACATACATATGTACATACATATGTATATTCAAAGTTAGAAATTTATCACATCGGATCATTATTTTCAATTTTTATTATAAAGAGAAAAATTTATCAAAGTCAATGAAAGTAGTATATGAAATTCATAACATAAAAATTTGGAAATCGGCAACAAAAAATAAAAGGTTGAGTCATGATTCAAATATTAAAGGTTTGGTAAATAATGACGGACGAGTTTTGACACTCCCTTGTTTTCATGTTACCTACACAAAATCTCGAATGATAATCATCCAATATGCAATTCTAACCTTTTATTCCAAGGTAACATGGAAATTATTGTTCTAAAAATTTTGCTTCTGCTACAATTTCCACAATACCTTCACAAGGGAGCCGATTTTGCCAAGAAAGAGAGCGAAAGAACTAAAGTCATTTAAATCAAAACAATTAATAATGGAATAAATAAATATGAATAATATCGAATTTAATATAAAAAACTACTACTTAAAAGGGAGGAAGCCCGGTAATACATATTAAAATACCCGGGGCTATCACTGAACTCATTGTAATCAGAATATTCGTTTTACCTACATACATGTTATGTTCAGACTACGATGGATTCAGTGATAGCGCCGACTATCATAAATATATAACTGTCTGGCAGTTTCATTAAACTTTCTGCTGTATTTTATTTTGAACCTTTCGATGAAAACTCAGCTCAGCTAGAACGCTTTTAATATCTTTCCATATTAATGGCTGTCTTGAAATTTGAAAACGTCAAAATAAAATAATAATCCAATGTTAGAAGTGGAAGATAAGTATTTATACCGTATATTTAAAAGTGTACCTAGCAAAATTTTGACAAATACTAGGAGCGTGTTTAGAGCCTGTTTCTCCCTCCGCCTTTCCCAGTTAAACGCCTTTATTAGTTGGCCCATGAAACTACACATTCCGCGTTGAGTAAACATAAATCGGTTCGATTGCTTACTCGTTCGCTATGTATGGCTATCACAAAAAAAGAAGAATAGTTTCCTCTACTGATCGACTTTGCCGGGACCCGAAACATGGTTTCAGCATAGAAAGGGTCACTAAGCAATATGATATCGAACATCTGCACAGCAAAAAACGGGCGTCGAAATATGTACACATGGAAACCCTGACGTCGGAAGGCTGCAATCAGAAAAGGCACACGTGCTTACTAAGAACACTTCTTAGCAAACCGGAATTCGCAAGCATTGGGAAGAAGTCATTGGTTTTCAGTGAGCCTGAAAAAACGACTGACACGATGAGAAATGCCGCGTCGCCATAGAAAGGAAAGATGCCATTTCGGAATCAGCCAAAATAGCCAAGTAGGTTATGGCGAAAATTAAGAAGAAGACAATTGTGTTGAAATAGTGTTTATTTTAATAAATATATAGTTTTTCTCGTTAAAACCTTGTTTTAATTTAATTATTACTACGAGCCATTGCCTTTGCCTGATTATTCGTCAAAAAAATTATGATCTGAAATGAAAGAACTGTAATATGACACAAAGAGTCTTCTTCAAATATTTCCTCAGCGGATGAAAATAAAATAAAAATCTATCGGCCTGAACTGAACAGAAAATCGAACGATGTGAAATCTTCTTTTTTGCCAAATACCTTTAAATATAGTGGTCAAAATGACTGAATATTTTATATTTTACTGCCTAACTTTACGCATTTTGAGTTTGTCTTATAGCCACAGAAATAACCGCCTTGCTAACTAAGCTTTGGTTCTATCTCCATTGCACTGTTGGCTTTCTAAGTGTGCGTAGTTGCTATTTCGGTTTTGGCAGGGACTTGGATCGTCAGCATTGTGTGCCTATGCAACAGGCGAAATACTTCCGCAAAGAAATTTTGCGTTACACGGCTGGTATAGAGGCGCTTTTTTCTAATTTGCTGATTCTTTTGTTGTTGACATTTTGTTTAATGAACAAATTTGTTAGTTGAATGTTTACTCTTGCGAAATTTTCTTGTGAACTATTTGCAAAAGTCGGTGTGTACATTAATATACATACATATGTATGCATGTTTAGTTATAGAATTTATACGCTTTTTGTATAAAAATCACTTGAGTGTAGCGTAGTAAAGTGTAAATTGTATACTAATAGTTAGTATATAGCACATTTCATAATTGTAATTCAACCTCATATTGACAAGTTTTGACTATTTACATATTTGTCTTTATATAATAATTTATTGTTAATGAAAATATATGTAGTACATTTTGGAACAAAAACTGTTGAAACCTCATTTTCAATCTTAGTGCAAATGTGAAAAAAGTCCAATAAACTATTATTAAAATTTTGAACCCGAATTTGCTTAAACCATTTGTAGCTCATAAATTGCAAGTTTCTAATTGTTAAAAATTAACGTTGATTTTTGATAAAAAGTTTCGAGCAAGGCGAATTCATGTAAGGTAAAGTTATTAAAGCAGCTGATATCTTCTTCTTCCACTACATTCATATTTTTTCTTTCCCCATCGCATCCTTGAAACGAAAACTATTGGTTTTCAATCCTCTATTCTCTTTTATCGTGACGTCCTAAAATTGGCGGCCGGCGTAGCCGAGTGTGTAGCGTGTGCGCACTTCAATCGGTGGGTCCCGGGTTCAAATCCTGGCCGGGGCAAGTAACATCAAACATTATAGAAAAAGTTTTTTTTAATTGCGGTCGCCCCGTGGCAGGCAATGACAAACCACCGAGTGTCTGCCATGAAAAAAACTTCTCACAAAAACATGCGCCGTCCGGAGTCGACGTAAAACTGTGAGTCCCTCAATTTGTGTTACAACATTAAGACGCACGCCAAAAATTGTAGGCGGCCAAAATAAGTAAGTAAATAAAATTAAAAAATGGGCGTGTGCGTTATGCCACTACCTTGTATGAATTCGCCTAAGTTTTGAGCAGGGTTTGTATGCGTTGTTTTCATCAAAATAAAAGGATTTTTTTGTCATTTGCATTATAATTTGTTCTTACAACCAAAAGTTTAAATAAACCCATGTACATAAATTACTAGTTGAATTGATCAATTGGTTAGTTAAATTTGCAAATTGTTACTAACAAAATAATAATTTTTTAAAAATTTAAAAGAAGAAAGGAATTCTGGTCTGAAAATATATTTCCTATCAAAAAAGAACAGTACACATTCCGCTGATTCCAAATATTAACATATCGTGTTATCCTTTTCAGGTAATTGCTTTTTCCCGGCCAAAATTATCTTTGCTTATAAATAAATAACTCAAAACATTTTTAAAATATTTCAATCATTTTTTTATAATTTGTAAAATTTAAATTCATTTGGCAACACCGTTATAACAAGAAAGCGTCCATAAATCGGGTGAGTCTTTTTCATACTTTTTGGTGATCCCCCAAAGACTTAGGTTCTACAGCAAACGGTCTGGCAAAACTTAACCCTTAAAAAGTTCCGAAGCTTATTTTAAGGGTGGTACAAGAAGTGAACGACAAAGGCAGTCCCTTATTGTAAAAAAAATATCAAAGGACAGAGCAATGAAATAAAAAGATGTCCTCTAAAATAAAGGCCGAATGATCATTGTGGTTAATATAAAATTATAGTTTTACGCTGACTCAGAACGGCAGATGATTTTTGTGAGAAGTTGTTTCAGGGAGGTTTGCCATGACCTATTGAAGGACGACCACTATTAGAAAAAAGCTGTACTATGATTTTTGTACCCTCCTACCATAACTGAGATTTGAACCAGGGACACTCAACCTTAGTTATATGGCAGATATATTTACGTGGTCGGTTCCGAAAAATGATTTAAAAGTTTATCTGCTTACAAAATTTTAGTCAGTTATCTGTACAAGTAAGGGACTACTTTGCGTTTAAACAAAAAGACGGGCGTATACACGGAAATGGCTAAATCTAGTCACCTCGTCGTCCTGATAATTTTGAAATATTTGGGTGTTGCTATATTGAAACAAGAATGATAGAAATTAAATTGGACCTTCCGCGCAGGGAGCATCTCAAAGAGCAGAGTAAAGAAAAAATTCTAAAGAAGAAGTGCAGAAGAAGCGGACAAACGTCATAACGATTGCAGGTTTTATATGCATTGTTTGTGTGAAATTAAGGCAAAATACTTTTATTTCGTCAAAGAATTGGTGGATGCAGTTCGCTGAAGCCGCAATCTCGTATTCTATCATTCTTGAAACTCATAGATAGTTTTTCGGCCGGCGCTTAGGGGATTTCGTGGGAATTACGAAAACCAAATATACGTAAAACTGCCAAGTAAAAATGTAATGAATTTGATTGAGTATAGAAAACTTGGACTACCAAAATCAGAAATTCTTAAATAACACAATTTTCAGATTTTCCATTACCTAATTCTACAACATCTTCACTAGAATAAATAAATTCTAAGTAAATGTCTTAAAAAAAGACCTCAGTTATTGATTGACGAAATACGGGTTTAACAAAAAATACAAGAAATCAAAGTTTCCTAATATGTGTGCGTCCACGTGAAAAGGGCCCACTTCGGCGATATTGGAGTTATGGATATAGGCGTCTTCCTGGTTGATTTCCGAACATTTTGAGACAAATTAGACCATCCTAACTGAAGAATTGAGGGAAATATAGAACTTTGAAGGTGAATATCCAAAAAATGACTAATTGAGAAAAATCAATTTTTTATTTTTTTTTTTCAAAAATAAAATTAATTACTTCTCGTGTCATTCGCGCAAATGT
Source organism: Anomoia purmunda (assembly GCA_951828415.1). Lineage (NCBI taxonomy): Eukaryota > Metazoa > Arthropoda > Insecta > Diptera > Tephritidae > Anomoia > Anomoia purmunda. The sequence goes on from OX639996.1 coordinate 93,149,373, forward strand.
ATATAGTTTCATAATAAACCATAATAAAAAATTACGAAACTCGATCCATGTATCGAAAAATCTATATATCTCGGATATTAGATGCGACGAAGTGGGCTCTTTTCACGTGGACGCACACATATGATAAAACATAAAAATGTGATTAAAGTTCACAACCCACGAGCTGCCTAAGAATTCAGCTAAGAGCCTGGACACACTATCGTGATTTATGGCTCATTCTTAGTTTATGAGCAAATTACGATGAAACTAAGTAATTTCGCCTTGTTAAATCGATCTGTAAACTAAAACAAAATGAGCTATTTTATCATAAATCAATAACGAAATCACGAACAATTAGTGTCGGCTCTAAATTTGATCGATAATAAACGAAAAATGTGTTCCCCCATAACCAAACTTGACGACGTATATTGAATGGGGTAGGCTGATCTAAACAGGGTTAGATCGCCGAAACAACAGTCCTTGGCCGGGTAAAACCCGGGTCATCCCGGTACCTAGAACCGACTGTCGTGGGAATGACACCTGGACGAAGGAGGTCAGGCTGGATCTCAACATCCATATTGATGGCACCCCCATTCCGACGTTTAATCAGCCGAAGATCCTGGGGGTGACTTTCGACAGCCTGCTCTCCTTCTCCGCGCACACTACCGCAATCGCCAATAGAGTACAGAGCCGCAACAATGTCCTCAAGTCGCTCGCCGGCAGCTCTTGGGGCAAAGACAAAGAAACGTTGTTGGCAACATACAAGGCGATTGGCCGGCCGGTAATAAATTATGCTGCGCCAGTGTGGTCGCCGGGAACCAGCAGGACACAGTGAATGAAGCTGCAGACCTGCCAGAACGCCGCACTCCGCACGGTGACAGGATGTCTTCTGATGTTGCCTGTGGAACATCTCCACCAACAGGTCAATGTGCTCCGCGTTAAGGAGCACAACCTCATGCTCAGCAAGCAGTTCCTTACCGTTTGGGGCATCCAACTAGGCATCTGCTTGCAGTGGAGCTACCCTCAGGCATATCAGAAGACATCTCTTAGAACTAAAGGACGAGATCCAGCCGCTCATCACGCAACCGCTGGATCCGGAGGCGTACCGGCGGGTCCTAAGCAACATCCACAGAGACACAGTCACTACCACCATTGACTCTCGCCAGGCAAATGCAGTTATCGGAGCCCAACCACCACCTGTAGCAGATGAGGAGTCCCTGCTGCCTCGCGAGTCCCGCGTCATTCTGGCACAATTACGATCTGGATACTGTAGCAGGCTCAACTCCTACCTATCCAGATTCAACCCCGAAATACCCAACACATGTCCGGCATGTGGAGATTCTCCGCACGACACCAATCAACTATTCACATGCACTCTCAAACACTCTCAAACACACTCATCTAACCCCCCTCTCCCTCTGGTCCAACCCTGTCGAAACTGCACGTTTCCTGGGCCTCCCCCTAGATGAGTTCGACGACAACGACCATGGGTGAATCCGCTCTTTACGAGGCGCGACTAGCCGCTACAACAACAACAACGTATTTTGAAATATTAGCATTTCACTCAACTGTTCCTTGATTTTTACTGCCTCTGGAAGCTGTCTTTCATGATCGTATATTCAAGAAAAGGATATTATCATAATAAAAATCACATAAATTAAAAATGTATACAATATCTCACATTTTTCCTTTTGATCAAAGGACTAAGGATAGCTGTGGCTACAGAACTGCCAATACAAAGTAGGAATTGCAAGTGTCGACGCACATGGTTTATGCGAAATATATAAAATTTGAACAAAAATGCGTAATTTACGTTGTAGTGAGTCCGGCATATAACCTTACTATTTTAAAGACCAAACTTATTACTCATACGCAGTGGCAGACGATCAAACGGCCTGAATATTAATCGATTGTTACTACATTCGCCGAAACTGTATGTTCCAACTCATGACTTACAGTTGAAAAATATATTTTTTTTTTGCAATTGAATTTAATGTAAGACATAATAAATTTCTTATGAAAGCGGCTTCCTTCCAATTGCCTATGCCATTTACGCCCATTTGACACAATTTCCAATTTATTTATTTATTTTTGACAACATACATACATATTAATTTTTCCATTTCTATTTGCAAGTGCATTATCCCTGCATAATGCGACTTCATTTACAAAAAAAGAAAAGTATTTCATAGTCGACGGCGATTAGAGGAGAGAAATGCAATTTATAATTTGCGCCGCCATGACTAATGGGCAGCGAATACCTTCGAAAACATGTCGCTGGGCAACAACTGGCCAGACAAGTGGCAGCAAATATTTTCGACAAGCAGACAAATATACGCATATTCATTTGTATGTAAATACTCATGCAATTACACATATACACACACACACACGAGAAAAACAGCGCAACAAACATTGCCTATAATAATAGTTCGTGGACAAAGTGCCTGGCAAATGTTGTGAAATCAAAATAAATCACAACAATAAATTTGTTGCTGCCCAAAAAGTTCAATTCTTCAGCAGCAAGAGGAAGATAATAACACACACATCTATACAAATATAAAACTTTGCTGCATTCCGCTACAGTGGACACTTTTCGGCTGAGTGGCAGCGGCGACACTTTTGCTGCAGGCGCTAGCCAGTCAGCCAGCCCTGGCGGCCCATTTGGGCAAACAGACAGGCAGACAACTTACCAAACAAGCTAGCGGCCAGCTAGCCAGCTAGCCAACCAGCCAACCAACCTAGATCGACCGATCAACGCCCTGTCAGCCACCTCCATCCATTCATTTCCATTTGTATGTGTCACATGGCTGCAGTGGCGGTCAGTCCAACTGCAAGCTGGCAAAATTGCACATACACATACACACATACATACATATATGTATACACAAGTATACCAAATCGATCAGGCGAACGGCCAGCCAATCTTTTAGGCCAACTGGCGCGCAGATTCTTCAACTGGGCCGGCGGGATTGTGAGCGCATTTGCATCTAAGTATGTATGGATGTGTGTATGTGTCTTTATACGTAGCTATTTTGTTTTGGCCACAATTCAAGCATCATCAACGGCTAAACAAAAAAAAAAACAAACAAACAAGTAACAATACCAACAAAATTGAGCGATGCTGGCTAGAAGAAAATCCGCATTTTATCCGCTCGTTCGATGTTGGAAAATGCAGTTTTTCCCTCTGTACACAGAGTACAGTACAAGTATTAACATGAATGCATTCAGAGATGTATGCATGTATGTATCGTATTAATGTATGTAAGCGCATTCCCGCCACAAATGTATATTGTAAATTAATTTCACTTGTCTGCTGCGTTATTGTAAGAATATAAAATTCATTTTTGCATAATTATTTCGCAATCAAATCGTAGTGACAACAACCAGCCACAGCTAAGAGTACATATGTACATATGTAAATACATCCACCGCTATATACTAGATGTACATACAGCTAGTTAGGAATAAGTGAAAAATAAAACAATGTAACAAAATGAGTAAAAAACTCTAATCAAGTGACAGAAAATATGTTGAAATGTGTTGGATCGCTAATTATGCAAAAATAGCTGCTGGTCAGCTAGCGTTCAGCTAACTAACGAAGAATTTCTTTTTCTTTTTTGTGGAACTTTCCGTGATGGATGGGGATACTTATGTTCCTATTTATTTTTGACCAAATTCAGATGAACGCGCTCCCTTTTTTCTGTAGCGTACCAACTGGGCCGAATAAGCTTCGCTAAGAGAGTTGACAGCATTTCGTGGACAAAATAAAGCTATTTCTTTTATGGGTATATTTTTTTACATAAACAATACTAAGTAACCTTTTAAGCGTTCCGTCATCTGTTCGCATTTTCCCCTTCTTCTAAAGAATTTATTCTTTGAACACTCATTCCTTACCTTTTATTACGCCACCTTCAGTTGCTGAAACGATATTGATTGATAGATATCGACATTTACTTCGATAACGATCCAAATATCGATATTGATAACGATTTCGAAAAGAATTCAGTTAAACATATACGAAATCGATAAATAAAGCCATAATGATATCGTTAACAATAATTATATCAGTCAATGTAAAAAGTACGAATAATAATATCCGTAATACAGAATTAAAAAAATGTTAAATTATATATCTCTTATTATTACGAAGTTCCATTTCACATCAAAGCCTCATGAATACTGAACATGTGAAAAACTTCTCTCAAAGAAAATACTAAAAGTTCCCATTCGGAAGAAATGTAGAAATATTAGTGTTCTACGAATGGAAAAAGCTATGATTTAAAATTAGATTAATGTCCGGGAAAGGGTGATTTTGAACCACTCGGGGTAGTAGAGGATTTTTATTGCAAAAATAAGGCTGTACTTGAAGAAAGATTCACTTTACATAGAAATTTCCAAGGGCTCTCACTTCCTTTGATGTTTCTCCAACCAGGTTGAACTTGGCACGGACCAAAATTCACCAAATTAAAGCTTGAAGGGTATTTATTTTAGGGAAGACGTGAAATTGGTGTTAAAAAATTATCTGAGAATGCAGTGTCGTGTAGTTTGTCCAATCTGGCCAGTAAAATCCATCCTATAATCGTAATCAACATGTTTGACACGTAAATAATTATGTTAGATTAGAAAGAGTGCAGCGTGATCTTAAAGTTATGCTCACGGAATCTGTATGAGTGATAAATTATCGGGAACTGGATGGAGAGCGTTAATGCGTCTTCTTTATTTTTAGGGGCATCTAAGGAAGGTTTCGAAAAGAAAAAATAATGTATGCATACGTTACTGTTTCGATACGATGTTTAGACGCAGACGCTAATACTCCGCAAAAACCGATCGCATTCATTTTTACTTTTTAAATTATGCGTCGTCATCTTAGCCTACCCTAATATTTCTCTTGAAATAAGTGTAACCTTTTTGATGACATGAGTTAGGAAAATCATATGCACTGTGTAATCCTTTAGCACCAGTTTTCCTTTCAAATAATTTATCGCTAAATGGCTCCGATTAAATGAATTTATAAGTAAATTCAAGGAACATTAAACTGGTAGGAGCAGTAATGTTGATTTTATTTCATTCCAAAGGGGCCCTTGATCAATCAAACGATAAAGTCACATCAAATTACTTGTTTCTTCTTTATGACGTTTGATAGACCACAAGGAACCACAAAATACATGGCAGTTAAGGTATTTGCTGAAGTGATGCTATCTGCTTAATGTGGTCTTAGGTAAATCAAACATTTTTGGCCAACGAATTTTTCTCTGTACCAGCAAAATTTACAAACAGAGGATCACTTATAATATATTGTGATTTTATTCACCAATGTTAAGTGGTTACGATGCCATGGTTATAGGGTTGTGCACAAATGTGAATAGCTATATTCTGTACAGAGCTATACGAGTGTTGAATTCATGGTCGGAAGTTGTGAGCTCAACATTAACACCGAATTACTTCCAATGGATGGTTTTAGTAATCTGTATCTCGCCTTGTAAAAGTGTGATCGGGTTACGCTATATGTCATTAGAAAGAGACAGTTTTTGTACTAAAAAAACTTCTCAGACAGTTTTGTTATTGCTTGGCTCAGTATTGTGTGAGCAAGTGTCAAAGATGTAAACCAGCAAAGGCAAGTCAGGCGGCTAAAAATTTGAATAGTGTTTATGGTCCCGATACTGTAATAGCCAAATCCTGTGCAATTTTGGTTTTATCGATTCCATTCCAGTAAGTTTGATTGAAAACCAATTGTCGAAGATAAAATAATGGAAATCGTCGAGTTCGTCATAAGCACCGAGAGCTTGGTTGGGAGGTTCTTATGCACCCATTTTATAGTCCGGATCTGGTACCAACTGATTCTATGGCGAATGACTGTAAATTTGACCTAAATCGAATCATTCTAACTATGGTAAATAAAACCTTCAATGTAATGCAAAAATATTGGATTTCTTTTTACTATACCTAATATACATACATAAGAGCGGTGGCTGTAGCTATGGGCCGATTTTGTTGATTTTCAAATCAACGTCTTATAAAATTTTCAGAAGAACATGTGCAATATTTTAAGCGGCTATCTGCATTGGTGGGTTTTTTGCCGCAAAAAGTGCCATAGTGCAACGTCGGGAAGGTGTAGCCTGGATCTACAAGGCGTTAATTCGTCCAGTTATATCTTGCGGTTCGCAAGTTTGCTGGAGGCCTTTAATGCGAACTATATTGCAACGAAATTAAGCAACGTACAGCGGTCGGCCTGCATTGCGATTACTGCGCCAATCAGTTCATGCCAATGAAAGCCTTGAACGTGATTTGTCATATGTCTTTACATCAAACAGTCTGCTTCTCAGAGTGCCCTAAGGCTAAGGCAACTGGCGTTCCGCAATGAGTGCAGTCGATCCGGAAATTCCCACAAAAATACGGCCTTTGTATGTCCAATATTTATATTATCTAGAAACTTCAGTACCTTTTCCTCCTCAAGAAGGGAGTAGGATACATTTTATTCACATACCACTTCGGTCCTTTACATTGTCAATTGCAGTTATTTGTCGCCAGTGCAACCGGCCAACCAACCAGACACTACGGTTCGGTTAGGTGACTGTTCCTAGTTGGACTCACTTAGGCCCATCGCTCTGTGATACTGTATTGGGGCTGGTAAGTAACCCCAGTCCCCATAAAATCATTTGGTGTTCCTAACAACTTCCGTATGCCCCTAATTTTGATTGACCTGAGATCGCCAAACTCATTAAAGAAATAACTACCAAGAGTTTCAGCTCTACTCCTACCTAGTGGCGGACAGCGGCAGAGTAGGAGATGTTTGGTCTCCTCCTCCCACTCTTCCATATTACGACAACTCCTACAGCAGTCACGCCCGTGAGCCTCTGTTCCGACTGCATGTGCACCTATTAAACAATGACTGCTAAGGACTGAAGTCGTCATCTTAATGCCATTTATCCCCAGTTTATAGAAAGATTTCGTTCGTTAGTAATTCATCGACGGCTAAGTGCCTTTGCGGTGGGTTGAACCTGCTACCTATCGTTTGCGTTCCTAACAAATACTTGTTGATCAATAACTTACATGACTGTACAGGAATGCCAAATTAATTACTGATATCAGCCGTGCCTTGGCGAGGAGTCTCACCAGCTTCACAGCTATATCGTAGGTCGCAATGACCGTAAACCCACACGATATGTGTAGGAAATGCCCCAGCCATCTTGTTAAGAGATCGGCGCCATTCCGAAAGTACTCTTGACGGCAGCGACGTTTTCCTTAGGGATTTAATAGCCGCCTGGCTGTCAGATTTCATCACCGGATATCGTATCACACTGTGATTCGGCCATCATGGAACTGGGACCGATATAATGATGTGTACATTATACATATAATTGAATTTAGTCAAATGACAGTATTGCATGTAATTTTCTTAGCATATTAACGGTTATTAGCGAAGAGACTAACCGCTGAATTTTCTTATATTTACTTCTTTATTAAGGGCGTCCCGCTAGACTATAATGCCGTAAACGAGGATTGGTTTCACAATCGTCGTATCGATTCATGCAAAAATCGTAGGTCCCACCAAGTGGATGTATGTATGTGTATAGTATGTTCACCTACATATTTCCAAATCTATACTTAATATTCGTATCTATTATATGTATGTATACGTGATTCCACCACGCCCTGCAAAAAATTATTAACATATTCATCACTGAACGTATGTATGCCCAGTTTGTCACTTTTTATTAATATTTTCATCTTCCAACCAATGTGTTTAGTAAATGAATCTCGCGTTTCCTGGCGTGCCCATACTGATTAGTATTCTATTAAGGCACTTCTGTTAGAGAAGTGAAAGTAATGACACCATAATCATCAAAAACCCATTCATCAGCGGGATTGATCTTTGCCAGTGAAAATATGTAAGTTCTCAAAGCAAAAATACTAAATATATTTGTAACTCATTGTAGGGTAAAATTTTGGGAGACAAATTTTGTCAACAGCAACCACAAGAGCAATGGAAATGAATAAGAAAGCAGAAGAGTGAAATTTGCAGCTATTGGGGTTTTGAGAGTGTTCATTTGTACGAATGTGTATTTTTTGAAGGAGGACGTTTTCGGAAATGTTATCGAAAACTCAAAAAATCTCAGCCGCCGCAATTCTAATGATATAGAGTGAGTGTATTTAAGTAATTTTGAAATGGAAAATAGTAGTCTTTAAATTTTCATTGCAAACGAGCATTAGAAAATTTTCAAACAACGAAGCTGGCCATTCAGTTGCGCATCGACCGGTGAACGGTAATGCAGAAATCGCAGGAGATTTTGGGTTAATTTCTTAGTGAGTGGAAGTGATTTGAAAACCGCATACTTACAAATGTATGCTCGTACCTGTGTAGCTTGAGGTAATTCCGGAAAAGTCGCAGGTGTAAAGCATTGAACAGGAATTGTAAACCCGCACGATGGTGTAAAGCATAGAATTTTGGAAAATGGAAAAGAAATTATGAAAATTTGATGTGAAAAGCTTATTAAATTTCAAAATATTATAATCGTTAAACAAGTGACGAATAATTTGCTGGATTATAAAAACCTTTCAAATAAATGAAAACGATAACATTTTTGTAAAACAAAATATACATGCGAAATTCATCGCAGCAACAGAATTTTATACTAAATTCTTAAACTGATTTTCGAGGATAACAATCAATATTTTAAATTAAAAAAATTAAAATACTGCATAATGTTTGTTTTTAATAGAAAAAGAGATCTTCGTTAAATTTTCAAGATAACTCTTTAGAAAATTGATTTTTATGCTAGCAACAATAAATAAAAGAAAAAATGCAACTAAATGTTACCGATCTCAAAACAAGTTTAAGAAATTAAATAAAAAATGAAATTTAAAGGATTGAAATGCGGCGCCAAATTCATTAAAAAAATAAAGAAGACAATAATCATTCAGAAAAAAAATTTGAAGGAATTAAAGGAAAGCGTTAAGTTAGAAAACCGATTGTAAAGCTGTTAAAATTTGTGTATATCATATATTCTAAAAAAATGGAAATTTTTCAAGAATTAATCAATCTAATAATATTACAAAGTTTCGTTTTCACTGTTCAAAAAAACTTCAAGTCTATAAAAATCAAAATTTTAAACTTAGTAAAACTTGACGAAAATCAAACAAACTTAAAAACTTGTATGAACTTTTTCAATGGTTTATACATTTTTGTAATGCCTAACTTTAATTTGTATAGTTTATACTTTTGAGGGAACTATATTTTTTTAAATAAAAAATGAACGAAAACGATTTAACACATTGTTAATATTGTAAAAAATCACTAAAAAATTAACTGAATGTGTGTAAATTGAATCGGTGAATATAAGTTCGTTGGAAATTTTGTAGCTAAAAATTAATATTATTTTTATTTATTTTTATTACTAACAAAAACTGCATTTGAGAGCTGATTTGTCGACCAAAAATTTTGGAAATTTCAAATATGAACTGGCACAGCTTTCCTTAATTCTAGACAGCGTTGAAAAAGTTTAGATAAATTCAATTCAGGTGCTAAAATTTAATTTGTAAGTATCCGATTTAAAAATCTGAAAGAAATTTGCTACAAGTATAATATTGGTATATAAAAATATTCAAATAAATAAGTCAAAACTCTTTTACTAATCATAAAAATACTTTTCTCGGGGTATCTAAAATTTTAAGATTTGTCGTCATAAAAAGTATTTAATAAAATACAATAAATGGTTCACATCACATTTTGCTTAACTCGCCAATAATGTAATCCCCGTTCAAGGATACCGCACGGGCACTTGTGTTCCAGATCATCGTAAAATCACTACATATTTATTGTTTACGCTGATTGCGGTCTCCAACAACTATTAATAGCCACCGCACTTGGCTGGGCTGGATTGCTCAAAATTATAATTTTCGAACCACAAAGACGACGACAGCTGCGTCGTCAAAGTGGCAGCAGCACAAAATATAAGAAACCATTAACTAATAGAAAAAAATCACATACGCAAACATACATACATACATACATACATAGATATCACGCATACATACATACATATGTACATAAGTGAAAATATATTTCAGCGAAACGGAATTTTTAAATTTGGAAATCCAAACGGAGAAACGGAGAAAGTTGTTTGTGTCTTTTGTGAAAAGTGGAAAATATTTGCGGAGAAACAGAAAAGAACGAAAATGATATTGTATGAGTAGATAAAATAAATACAATAGCAAAAAAAAAATGTTTTGTCACATAAAATGTGCAAAGCGCTAAATAATTTTGTATGTGCTTTTCACAATGTGAAAATGTGAAAATATTTGAAATAAAGTGGCTATTTTTAGTGAGCGCAAAGAAACGCAATGGCGATTTGGCTGAACTGGAGAAAAGTGCTATTTAAGTATTTGTGTGACAAAAGTAAATGATGAGCGTTCTTAGCGATTGCTTGAGATGGCAACAGTTGGTCGAAGTGGAAAGCAGAAATTAAATTTTTTTCAATAAAACTAACGGGTTCCAAGTGAATAAGTAAATAAACTTAACTAAATGTGATTGTACAACATAAAGTGAAAAAGTATTTTTACCGCAATTTCACATTCAACCACCCGCCTCACCGCCCACAATATATTGGCACTGCAACTCACTCCATCAATACAAATTTAAATCAAATAAAAAATGCAGCGATCGTTGACTGAAAAAAACCTCAAAGTTAAATTTAAGTGGCTATAATGTATTCAGTATTTAAAAGTAATAACAATAACAACTATTTAGTAGCATCGGCAACTATAATTCGAATTAGTTGCAGCAACGCAGCCTAAAACGCTTGCCAAACAAAATCACTAGCTGCAACAACAACGACAATTGCAAAACAAAAACAAACACTTAGACTACGACTCGTACTATCCGTTCGTGATCCGAAATACCCTAAATTCAAATATTGGAATGAAGAAAATTCCTTAAATTAGTTTTTCGCGAAATGTGCGCGTAAATAGACAACAAAAATAATATACCGTTTCCAACACACACAATCACACATACAACATACTTACATACAAATTGATGCATTAGCTAGTCAACGAGCAGTGCTTAGGTGAAATCTTGTAAATTTCTACCTAGTAGATGAATTGTGAAGGTTATGCGAGTAGAAGGAAGATCTTCTTAACCCTCAGAAAATATTTATATGAATGTACGTTGCATTCCCGAGGCTTCAATACGTAATTTTATTCCGTTTCGATTGGTCATGAGTTCAGGCTTTCATCGTTTTCATTGTTAGTATTGCAATTGTTATTGTGACCTTTAATGTAATTGTTATCGATATATCTACGCACTTATATTTATAGTTTTCTGTATGTTATGTCCTTTATCGGCATGCGTCTACACTAGTCTTCCCTAATTTTGATAGCTCTGTAGCCACTAGGTTGCTTAGTTTTAGATCAATGAAAAACCTGTACATTTTTAATATATCTAGATTATATTGTGCTATCTTTTTTTAAATTTACGACCATGGAAGAAAGTTTCATGAGGCAGTGGAAATCAAGGAATAGTTGAGCTAATATTTCGAAAAGCATGTTGTTTTGTAAAAGCATAAGAATTATGGGGAATGGTTCTGAGGAGACAGTTTTTGGCCGGATATATGTATGTATGTGTGTAAATCCGGGTCGTTCTAGTATCGTAGTACCAACTGTCGCGGGAACGAAAAGCATCGTCCAATTGGGGTTTTCGATTAAATATCGATACAATATAGACCCGACCCTGTCTTGTTCTTGACTTGGTTCTTGATTTATGATAAAATACCTAATTTCATCTTAATTTATTGACAGATTTTACCAAACGAAATTACTTTGTTTTGTTGTAATTTGTTCATAAATTAAGAATAAGCCATACATGGCGATAGTGTGTTCGGACTATAAGACTTAACGTTAGTCTCAAGAGAGAGTAAACACAAAAATCACGACTTTTGCCCGAAATAAAACGTCCAATTATGTGGAGTTACCTAGCCAACAAAGCAGCTTTACTTAACTCGATTTAACGAAAAAACAAATATTAATGCTTAAGTATGTTTCACATTTTTAATTTGCATCAAAACGTATAAAATTCTCAAACTAAAAGTTGTACCCTGATCGTAAATGGTAAAGAGATATTTCCTCTTTTAAAATGACTCTCAACATCGAGAGAACCGTTAAAAGAAAACCAAAATGGGCAGTATTACTCGTAGGGGCTGGATCCAGAAATTAATGAACAAAACAATTACTCTCTGAAAAAGTGTAAATAGTGTTAATATTACCCAGAGCGTGAGGAACGCAAAAAAACCACGTTTCGCGCCCGGAATCTAGAAATCAGCAGTTTAACTTGTTTTTGTTGAGAAAAATGGATTAACTTTAATATTTCTCTTTCTCGGATGTAAACAAAAATCAGCTGCAACAATTTGCACTTTGCCCATTTGTTCCCGGAAACAAAGTCAGGGCTTTTTCGAGCATGAAGAAGAAGATAACAACGATCTAATATGTTCCAATTCCGTAAACCTACATATAAGCCAGTTGTCATTCGAGAGGAACTTTTTCTGTACTGTTTTGGGCACCCGCAGATTTGTGGCGGCAAATCTGTTGCTACAGATCATTCAGATCTTAGATTGGAGATATCTATTGTAAAGGCCTTAAAAGTTTACGGCACCAGAAAAGCTTTTCAATTTCATAGGCGGACCAGTCAGTCAGTTCCAAAAAATCAAAAAGGAATGTCCTGATATGACAAACAATAAGTTAAAGAGTAAAATACAGATGTGAGAGGATTTGAGTGAAACTTGTGAATGAACGTTGCGAGTAGTTCGACTTAAAAGTTTTTTAACTGAAGCAAGCATGTTTGAAGCTTCATAATTTGTAGATATTAAAAGTAGGGTTACCATATTAGCAGTTATTATGCATGTATAAAGGATGGTACTTCGGGATAGGAGTTTCTGCTATTTTTAATGGGTCTTCGTTTTTTCAGTAGGGAGCCGAGCTTTAATAACTTTTATAATTAAATAAAATTAAACAAATTTGGTATCAAATGATAGAAGATTGTAATATCTAAACAAAAAGTACTTTTATTGGAAAATATTTCAATTAAAAATGCTATTTGATTACCATGGAACAAAGCATGGGTGCATGTGTATCACAAGCAACAAAATTCAATAAAATTCAGTTGACCACTTATGTGCATTAATTTATTTTGAATAACTTTTTTAAAAAAGACAAACTCATTGTGTAACATAGACTATATACTTAAATAAAAGTGTCAGAATTCACAATTCGTCAAATGTCAAAAAATTGTCAAAAAATTTTCCAATTTTTTTAATTATAACTTTTATAAACTTTTTGAGTATGCAGTTTTGTAGCCCATTTAATTTTACTATAATAAAATGCAATTTTCAATCGCTAAAAATTCTGGTGAGTATACATGTACATGTATACATGTGTGTTTATTGCTATGTACTTATATAATTATATATTTTATTTGAAATTGCCACCTTTTGCTTTTCCACAAGCCCTCAAACGATTCGGCCAATGATCAACAGCAGCACACACAGTTTCTATTTGTAAGATTTTTTGAGACTCTCCAAATTGTTTGGTTCTGGAAAGTTTTTGCGTAGATTTTTCCCTTTTGCTTATTAAAAACTTCTTCAATCGAGAAAGTTTTCTCATCATGGCCATTGACCTCGTGCCTCTGAAGAAGCCGCTTGCACCTGCTGAGCCTCATTTGCTTCAAGTGCGTTGTCAGAAGATGACCAGTTGACTGATGGTTGGCTTTCATGCGGAGATCAACTTGAATAAGTCTAGACATTGATGTGGTCGATATATGCACTTCTCTTCACATAATTTTCTGTTTTCTAAGGGGATTGTTGCGAATGCGTTCGCGAACAGTTTTTATGCCTTAATTGGTTCGAACCACACGAGGACGACCACTTCTCTTTCTGTCATCAACTGTAGACGTTTTGGGGGAAAAAATATTAAGAATTAAAAGCATATGAAAGGGAATAAAAAACAAGCTCTACTACATAGTCTCAATTCCAGTACAAGTTTTCAATTACTAGCACTATTGTTCCTTTTCATTTCATTGCTGGGTTCATCGCATACGCCATTTGTTGATCTTACACGCTGCGATTTTTTTCCTACACTTGCTGCTTTTGTTGCCACTCATTTTGAAGAGTTATTTGGTGATTTCTTTGTGTGATAGCTGTTGATACTGCTTCCAAGTCGCTAAATTTTTGGCGAAATATCAGCAGAGACTTTGGCAGCGCTCCGGCAGCTCTTCAATGCCTCCAATGTCTCATTTGTCCTCGTTGCATTTTGATGGCGAGCTGATCACAATTTCATCTAAGTATTTATTTTAACTTAGCAAATCCGATTTTTTAACTTGTCTCCTACTGCACTTTGTACATTTATACATATGTGCACATTGTGTGAAGGGGTTGGAGAGACATAAATATTCCAACAACAATGAAAATTAAATACAATACAACTACATTCATTTTGTAATGATGTGAAGACGGAGGATGTACGATAAAGTGACGAGGCGGGCCGATGATGGTGTCAGCTGTGGAGGGTGGTGGACGTTGACAAAATTGAAAATTTAATTTGAACGGCAAAAATAGCCCTCGGACAAAAACAAATCGAATAACGAGCTACTGAATGTGGCGAAATCCGAAAACATGCAATTCGTCTAATGACTGTCAGGCAATTCAACAAAACAATCTAAGCGATTCACCAAAACGTATTTCTGCCTTTGTCTTGGCTATTTGTTGTTGTTTTTGCAGTTAGCTTACAACTAGTGTGGACAAAAGCACTGATTTGATGTAAATTTCAATTTCTCATTACGATTAGTCAAGTGCTGCCAAAAAGATGGAGAACAAGATGGAGGCGAGGCAACAAAATGCTGCTAACGCATTGATAGAAGAAGAACCGTTAACCATTCGTCTCGCAACCTATTTGCCAATCTAACTAGTTTGGTTGTCAGGTAGTCAGGTAGTCAGCTAGACGGTCGATTGTCGAATGCAACACAATGCTGCACAATAGAAAAATTGGAATAAGATTATTTTGGTAGCTCTGCTTCTTCTTCTTCTTCATCAAAATCTTCAATGTGCAATGTTTTTTTTTGTTTTTTGTACGAAAAATCTGTCATTCCTTACAATGACAACAAAAACAACCAACAAACAGACACAATCAACAAGTATACTAAAGTACTTACATATCAAGTATACGAGTTTCTAAGCAAATAAATATGCAAATCTCGAATAAATTTAATTTAATTGCCAGCGGTGAAATTTTGGCCAGCCGAAAGTGTCTTGTTGGCTAGTTTGCTGCCTGGCTGGCGGGCGTACGGTTGGCTAGGTCCGGCAACGTGGAGGGATGCATTGCCAGGGATTCCTGTGCAATACTCGTAGCTAATCAAGAAGGCAGCTAGCTAACCTTATATTTATTTCAGTATTGTTTGTACATTTTTGCTTGCAAGTCGTGATTGCACAATTAGAATAGATTTATTCTAATGAAGTGAAACTATGTGAAATGTGCATGTTTTTGTAAAGTGGTACTCCAATTAATTAAGGTCTCTGGCCAACTCTGATCATCTAGGCGGTCGGACATCAATATTTCACGCCTACGTTTCTTATTCATGCTAACTGATCTTTCTAACGCAGAGAATGATTTCTCCTCATCTACTGGCAAAAGCGCGTAGCGCATGGAAACTTTCAGGACTTGATCGTTTTCTTCCACTCACGCGACATAACCTAGCTAACGTAGCCGCTATATTTTAACCCTTTCATAGTATGCTCAAGTGGTTTATGGTTCTCCTCCATTGAACCCTGACGCAAATTAGAGAAATGTTAAAAAAAATTACATGGAGTGAAGGGCAGTACCTTGATCACACGGTATGTAGCCGCTTGCTGCTCGCGCTCTCAAGCGTCAATGGCTTTTACGGCCCAAACGCGCCAACCGCGCCGGTGCTACCAAGCACCCAAGGACCTCCACGACCCCAAGGTGTATTCAGCAACACCTTCACTCCCCATCTCTCCTAACGCTTCCAACAGACCATCCTGTAAGGGCTAGCCAGCAGCTATTGGCGCCCTAGGCTGTCTGTCCCGCGTGCCAGGCCAGGATATGCTGGAACATGACATGCGCACCGCATGTGAGTGGACGGGGCTCTGCAGCCGCATACGCATCCACCGGCGGTAAGCCCAATTGAGACAAAGTGGGCAACCACACTTGTCCCTCACAATTTGGTTGAATTATATCGTACGCATCGCGACCGCGATAATGCTGGTGGCAGTATCGTCTTATCGAAAAAGACATCTATTGCAGGGATGCTGTAACCTGCTGCCCGGCAGGATATCACCCTGACATAGGTGCACTCCGCAGAGGTGACTTTAATGCGGGCTCAAGCAGATCGTAGATGAAATGAATTGGCTGAACAGAGAGTTATGAATTTCTCGCAAAGAGAGAGAGAAAAGGGTTCCACAGTAGATTCAAACAACTTCACTGTTTTCTAACAAAAACTCGCGTCACATTCTAGACATTTTGAATGCTTTAATAGTTTTACCACATTAATTTAATAGATGAACGCTTACATTGCAGATTCAACACACATTTTTCAAAACTTTGCTTAGCAACTGAACTAAATACAGCTTTTGTGGAATACAATGGTACAAATATTAGAACAGGAATTGCAAAGAATATTTAAAAATTACAAAAACTTAGAATTTTGCTCTTATCACTTTACACTTATCATTGGCACATTTTTAACTTCTGTGGAATAGGAACTTATTCAAAGTGATACAAAAATTAGTAAGTGCAAAGTAAAAACTTGATAAGCCTTTTTGAGGAATGGGGTCCAGGTCTGGCAAATAGCATAACGTGTCGACCTGTGCTATCGCTTGCCCCTACCCATAGTCACCACGATCGACAGACCTGCCAGCTTTGTGTCCGCGGATCGAAGGGCTTTTATCAACTTTAAAAAGTTGGTTGGCCCGGATTCGCGGAGTTCACCGAGGGCACCTTTAGTGCCCTTCCTCCACCGATAGATGTTCATGTTGGTGAACGACAGTTCCGACCGCTACTCATCGCTTTGTATCTACGGGACGTATCTCGGAAATTCGTTCGAATTCCCTGGCGGAAGCAGCATTGTTAGCCAACTAGCATTACCATCTTCGTCAGTCTGATCCCCAAAATCTTCTCATTTGGGACCGAAAATAACCGCGTAGTCATCCAAAATGCCACGTGCTTGTTGAAGACTCATCTCCTAGGTATATCCGAAGTCATCTTCTGGATATGTCAGACGAGATCCAGTCACACAGAATGGTCTTAAATGGTCGTAAACCGAGAGACAATCACCCCCTGCGTCAACCCTCGCCCATGAATGCCGTAATTATCAAACCTCCACCCATTGTATTGTAGTCTCCCTCCCTCCCGAGTAGGTATATCAACTGCCGGGCATCTTCTCAATTAAGGGTCCGGACATTCCAAATACATGCTCTCAAATCATAGTTTGCCATGGAAGTCATCAGAATAGGGGGCTCTAGTCAGAGCGGGTTTGAGCCTTTCATTGGTAGCTGCTTTTACGTGACGGGTACCAAACCCAGCGAACAGCGGCGGATTCCTATGGAAAGCGAAGAGGTGGGCTTGTTTTTAACGTTTAAACGTTCAAACTGAGATACAGTAGTTCTAAGTTTACTTAAAGTGCGGCTTCCCGGATTGCTCAGGAAGTCACACGAAAAAATTGAGGGAGAGTCCCAGTGAGTAAATGGCACTTGCGTACTACATTTTTCTTAAATCTTGAAGCACCGGTAAATATGTATATATTGAGGCCTGAAACTACAGTCTTCCACACAGTGTTCTCGATGGCTGATGAGAGATTGCTCCCTGGTCGTGGCAAGTAACATCAAAAATTATAGATCTAATAGCGGTAGTCCCTCGGCAGGCAATGACAAACTTCCGCGCCATTTTATTCCTGCCATGACAAATCTTTTCAGAAAAATCATTTGCTGTTCGGAGTTGGCGTAAAACTGAACACCATTCAAATCGTGGTATAACCACAAGTTTTAGGTGAATTTCGGCCAAGCATCCAACTATGGTGTAAACACCAAATTATTATTATTGTTATGTTAAGATTTATGTTTTCAATTAGCTATGAATATTAGAGTTTTATTTCGTTTCAAAAACCTTTTAAAGCCAGTGGCCAAAATTTTATTTTCGAAAACCAAAAAAAAATCAAAATTTTTACCTTGTTTTGGTGTTTTTTCGAAACGTTTCGTTTTTCACTTAATACTAACACTATTTACATTTGTAAATATTGTAATATTTTGGAAAGACTGAGGACTGAAATTGATTTTTTGTCATAAACAAATATATAACTACATACATATACTGAACAGTAAAAGTCGATATTCATTGCGTGCAGTTCGCGTTTTAACAGAAAAACAATTTTTTTCTTCAAAAAATCATAGCTCAGAAAAAACAATTTTAGTTACTAGACATTTAGTCAAATTAAAATTTCAAGTGTCTTTTTGATGTAAAAAATGTTTAACAAAAAAAGTGTCCGCGAATAACGGAAAAAATTGATTTTCACCCGAAAAACAAAATTGCCGATAATTCTCCGAAAAAAATTTTTTAGAGCTCAAAAAAAAAAAAAAAATACGTGTCTCATTATTTTAACCACTGAGGAACATATTTGATTTTCATTGAAAAATAAAATAGTGTCCCGAGTGGACCGGTTGAATCGAGATGGAAAGCACCATGAGTAAAAATATGTACATATGTAAAGTTGTTATATTTTCATAGAAAATTTTCTTAGGAATTATTACATTTCGTTGGCGTTGCTGCGTTGGGCACGAACAGGCTCGGTTATAAAGTTTAATGCTTTCATTCTAGTTTCTTTGTGATATGATACAAAGCAACATCCTTTTGTTTTTATATGCCCGTGCTCAGCTTCAACGGGGGAAGATATCAGCAGATTTAAAATGTCTCTTATTTAATGTGGACCGTTTTTCCCCGCTCAAACATTCTGTAGCACTTCGTATAGGAAAATATAAAACAACTCTTGGTAGTCTCATGGCTCATATAACTTTTCGCATAAGTTTTGTATTGTAAATATTTGGTCACCGTACTTGGCGTACACATGACATAATCCGGAGGTATATTTTTCGAATAATTGTTCAAGCAACGGGGGCTATGTCTTGACAATAATTTACACAATGGTGGCTTCCAAGGCGTCCAGAGTTGACTATACGTAACCCAAGAGAAAACAATCCAGAGGCGCTAAATCGAATGATCTCGTTGGCCAATCGATTGATCCATTTCGAGAAATAACGCGTTCAGTTAGCTTTTGTTGGCTTTACCATTACCGGAAAAATAAATGTCTAAGAAATAACATTGTAGATACATTTGTGTCTTATAAAGTATAAATACGTTGTGAGCAGTTACATCTTTGAAGTTCACGAGACTCTTCCCCACTCTTTCCTTAATGTCAATGTCGCCATTAACAGTTGGAGGACAGGTTCTGCTAGCGCAATTGAAAGATAAACTAAAACTATTTGAGTATTATTCTGCATTTCACAAAATCTCGAATATATTTTATGGCCCAGCGTTAGAGATAAAACAAATATTGTGATTTTCGAATTACATTTTGCTTTATCAAAATTACTAAATGCCTGTCAACCGGAGCGTATGAGTAATATTGAGTGATTACCCATCTCATAGCTTCTCTTTCTCGTAATAAATAACACTCAGTGTCTTATGAGCGATTACTCTTAAACTCATTTATTTTCTCAACCTTACTCTATAACGCTCTAAATTTCTCTTTGATGCTTTGCTACTTATTTGCCCCACTTCTCCCACTTTTGCAAATCATTCATCAACCGGCTTTACGATCGGTTTAAATATTTTTGTTTACATTCTCATTTGTTTTCGAAACAAGTGTCCCAAAATTACAACAATAAAAATGCCAAAGCAAATAAACGCAGCAACAATCAAAACAAATACAACAATTAAAATGCAATACAACTTTTCGGGAAAGAACGAGTGTATGAAAATTTAAAAGAAATGAGTATACGAGTACATCGAAGACGAAGCACCGCATTTACTTTTGTTTATTTATATAATTTTGTTTTGCTTTCGGTAATTTTTCGGCTAAAGAAAAGTTGGATTGCGAGACAATGTGCCGCGACTGCGACCGCCTATTTTCTAGCCGCGATGAGCCATCAGTGTCGTAGCTAGCCACTCAGACCATAAACAAACCGCCGCTGTTGGTTGCAGCTGGCGAACACCAATGGAGGGTAAACTTTCAGACGAAGACGAAACGCTGACAACATCGACAGATGGCCAAGCGGCGATGACTATGACGATGACGTTATTTCTGTTATTGTTGTTGTTGTTGCACTTTCGTTTGTATTTATTAACGATTATTAAATTGTGTTTGCTGGTGATAATTACGTTGAGCTGATGATGATGAGGCAAAGGCGATCGCTACTATTGATGATGCGTTCAAGTGCTGCTAAGTTGAGGGTCGCGTGCTTTGTGAGGGGGAAAATGAGTTGTTTTGCTGTTGAGCACAAAAAAGAAGTGAAAATTTGCAAATAAATATACACACACACACCCAAGTACGAGTACACATATGTATGTACATACACACATACTTACAAATATATGTATATATATATACTTACATATACATATATTACCTAAAGTGCGAAGTGATTGAATTTACAAATTATCTGTGTACGTTGATTTTGTTTACAGTTTGGCAATAAATCATTTTTCTGCGCTAAACCAACAAACTTACATAAATAACATAAGCAAAGTGTGAAATTGACTATTAGATTTGTTTGGGAGACATTTTCGTTTTAGAAATAAATAGTATAACTAGAAATAAAGAAAAAAAATACTCAAATTATTACACAAATTAATCTTGTGTTTGCTCTGAAACAAAAAAAAAACTATTTGTATGAGTGTTTAAAATAATTTGTGTGCACTTTATTTGGATTATGGAAAATGTTAATGCAACAGCAGCCACAATACGTCAGCAACAGCAACAATTACAACAACATCAGCAGTTGCAACAACACCATCAAGAACAGCAGCAACAACATGAACATCAACAGCAATTCTGTTTACGTTGGCATAATCATCAGGTAAAAAAATATTCCCCAGAACAATTTTTATTGCTTTAATTCATTCATTCAATGCATTAATTTATTGGACTATTAAAATTATTAATACAATAAGATTAAAATCTTTTTTTTTTGCAAAGGAAAATAACATGCTCATATCTTATTGGATTTTATATGATCCTATGTACCTCACATGAGTGGCGAACAGGGGGAACACAAAAGGCGCATACTCATTTCCTTTTCTTTTTCGGCTTGGTAACTTCTACTCAAGTCATGTAATCGTAAGACTAATCCATAGTGTCTTGTTATGATAGATACACAGTGCATTGTATTTGATGAAACTAAAAGCTAATAACAGTTTTCTCCTCTCATAATAAAATCCTAAAATAATTGTTTGCCTATAGATTTGGTTTTTTTGGTTTATGTACATACTATTTTCTCTATAAAAAAGAGACATTTGAGTAAAATTCGACAAAATAATGTTTTTTGTGGAATTCTTCAATGAAGTTGTGGCGTCTTACAGTTTTGAGGGTCAGGTATTTCATTTTTGGTGATGTTTTCCTTTGTGTGGAGTTTTGTTGGATATTAGTATTTTTACAGTTTTTAAGAAATTCATTTTTATTTTAATGTCAAACTGTACATGACGCCGTTACAAAGATTTTTTCATTAAGATTTAATTACTTTGTAATCCTTATTTGCTGAGCTATATTTATTACTTAAAAAATAGTCACTATTTCTTGAGTTTTATTTATCGCTCGGGAAATAAAATTTAATTTGTGAAAGTTTTTTTTTCTCATACCGCATTCAAATTGACGCTTTGAACCAGTTAAATGGCATTTTACTGGTTAAATGGCAAAACCAGTTTGTAAACAAGTTAAATCATATGAAAATTGTTGTTGGAAATTAAACCAGATCAAATATTTAACACATTTGAAAGCCAGTTTGGTGAAGCTCTGTATGCATTCTGCTGCATACTTTTTGACGCACCGTCTCCAAATATGTAAATACAAATTAAATTAAATAAAATTATACATATTAAAACATTCACATTTCCTCGCGGTGCTGACTTAATTTGTTCATTTCATATGGGTCCCTCTGTTACAGTCTGTAATTCTATTCATTTCATATGAGTTACTTTTTTAAAACTTAAGCATAAAAAATCCAATTTGAGGAAATGCATTTTGAGGGAAATGCTGCACCGTTTGAATGGTTTGAACGGAAGCCCTGAAGTTCTTAAAGTAGGCAGTCTATCGTTATGTTGCACATAATCGGCGACACTATTCCCTCTGGAACGTGATCTCATTTATGGATGCATATTTAAATTTGGTGATTAAATGAACTGGTGATTGGGGATTCACTGCTGGCAGATGCCTGCACATAAGATAAGCTTACCAAACCAACACTTTCCTCAATGGAACATTTTCACTTCGACAGCGTCAAGTAGGATTTGATTTATGAGAGGACCCAGTGCAAGAAGAAGGAAAGAAGAGATCGATTAACCTATCATGTTACTGTGTAGCCACTGACAAGAAATTTAGATTTTGTCTTTATAACACCACATTATCTGGTAGAATTTGCTATAGGCTGTCTGCCTTCTTTGGAGTTAGTGCGGCACTTTAGAAACTTCCCTAATATTACAAAAGAGGACGTGCCGGCGTTGGCTCCTAATAGTATCTTCTTCCCTTATAACCTAAGGATGAGTGTGTAGTTGTGGCATACCTTGAACACAGGTTTGATGATGAGTCGAATTTGAAATGAAGATTTGATAAGACGGTTTTAGCCAAGAGCTACATTTCATTTGGAGGGGGAGTTGCTAATTCGTGCTAGCAAGCAAAAGAGCTCATTATGGTTGCATTTCACTTAACAAAACAATTCGATATTTCAAATAATAAATTTGCAAAAGCATAAATATGAGGGATTCATTAACTACAGAAGAAACGATTTATTAACGAACCATAGGAAAACAAAAAAAAAACCCACCTGTATAAGCAAAATGACTCAAAAGCATAAATTCAAATCCAACTGTGCGGGATTCCTTGCAAATGTTTATTTATTTCTGCCCATTTGCCCAATTCGAATCCTGACGACTTTAGCCTAATACCGGGGCGCTCAAAGGCAACGGGAAGCAAGTGCATTAGTTGAACATCGTGTCGAGGTACAATCGTTGATTTCTCGTGCGGAAAAGTAGTTTCATCATCTTGTTAGGGTTTGTGTTTTATCTTAACCCTCTGCCAAGCAATGTGACTCCATTGCAAAAGTAGTTCAGGATAGTAGACTACACGGATAAATCCGTTTTTGAAAACTAAATTGGAATTGTAGAGTTAGAATTCAAAAAATCGACTGGTTGTGTTAAAATATTAATTTTCAGATCCAAACAGTTTAGATTTCGGAAGGCAAACAACTTTTATCTAAAATAATCACAGATTTGTAGCAATATTAAAAATAAAACAAAGTCTCCCGAAAATAGAAAGGAAACAATTTTAGCATGCACGCGCCCTGCTGCCAATAAAACATTCCTCGCACTTTTCCGCTTCGCAAACATTTCTCGTTGAAGTCAAATTCACTGGGGTCCGGAAGAGATATGGACAACAGCAATTGATAGATAGGCGAACAAGTGAACACAAAATAAAGCAAATTGCGTACATTAATTTCAACAACAACATCTGAGCAACTTTTCAAATGGCCACAAAACAAACGAAATGTCAAAAAGTAGAACCAACGGCTCATTGAAATACGTCGCATCTTGTGCACGCCGCCAAAGACACATTAGACACATTAGACATAAGTCAGCAGCAGCAGTAAAATTCTTTGGATTTTGGCAATTGCACGAAACGTTCAATTATTTGGAAAGATGCTGAGAAGATGCTTTATCTTGGCAATGTATGTATGTATGTATGTACATATAATTGTGTTATTGCACGAAAGGGTGTGCGAATCTACATTTAAAAATAAAAATGTCACCAATGACTAAATTTTCCTGGTCTACTCATACCCAGACCGAAAGTGGCGTTTGAGTACCTAAATTTAGACTAACTGACCAGCATTAGGACCGGGTATGGATGATGCCCAAATGCCCAAATGCCTAAATGCCCAAATTTTCAAAATAATCGGCATTGCTTAAAAACCCTAATAAGAAATTTTTCACGGAAATAAAGCGCAGAATTCCATACATCAGAGAATGATTGAAGCTATCATCTGCAACTGGCATGATAACTATGTTTAGTGGAAATGGTATTTGGTAATATCGGGAATTATGATCCGTCAATTGGTGACTGTGGAGACAGAAAATTCTAAAACTGCGCTAGAAAACTTATTCTCTAACCATATCCATGTTCAAATCTATGTTGAGGTCATCAAGGATGTTCTCATTCAGAATGTACCACTGAACTCCAGTGAGCGTTCTAAGAATTTGTTGATTGATCTCTGCGGGATCACAATGCTATTTGGGGCCTGGGGCGAACAGATATTCCTATCTTATGCTTACTTATGTGCCAGTTAACCAACCACACCTCCACGAGCAGTAAATACAGAGCTAGAAGAATGGTTGTATTGTTTAGTCATCGAGATCTGCTAAGGATCGTTGTGTTATCCGCAAAGATTGTTGTGTACAGAATATTCAGGAGCGGCCCAAGAACGCTTACTTGTGGAATTCCGCCTGCGATATAAACTCCTTTTGCAGTACGGCATACTCATTTACTAACATAACATTCAATAACCTTGTGTGTGTTTACACAAACGCAACGTTTTTAATATATTAGACCTTCTCGCCAAACGTAGTGAAATGTGTGAACGACGTCCAAAAAAAATTTCTTGAACAGTATTCTCTCCGTTCAAACACCGTCCTTATCTCAGATGTTAGAATCCAATTCGATGCGAGGGTATAATGTATCTTGCGTGTACGCCAATCTTGAGGAGCAAGGTCTTTTCAAAGAGCTACGAGAAGGAAGAGATCAGGCATGAAGATGCTGGGTTTTGCCTCTTTCTGGTTATACGTGAGGTTATTCAGAGTTCAGTTGTACTTTGATGACGTTAATAAACTCAAGTGGAGGGACTTTTATTGGTTCAGTTTGAGGAACAACGGGGCGTAAACGCAAAACATATCCATTTGACGACATCTTTGGTAGGAATACGTTCACTAGATGAAATGGCAAGGCGTTAGCTTTTTCGTCATCCCTACGGGCACATTTCCCATTTTATACATGGGGTATACATGTTTTCGCTTTACGCCATAGATAACACTTTGTACTTGTTGATGCAAGGAAACGAGTGGAGTGCCCACAACCAGCTCAGATTCATCGATAACCATTTAACTCCTTTAGATTCAATTAAGTTCAATGTGGGTACTAATGTACATCTTGTTCTTGAGCCAGTTTGTCTTGCGTGACGTAAATATCCTGGCATACTCTTTTTTAGATGCCAGGCACTTCACTCAGGAAACAACAACAGTATAATGACCCGAAGCTAGGTCCAAAAAAGCCTCTGCCTGTAACAGGTTATTCGGTTTTGTAGCTCATTCAATTTAGCATATTATGTGCAATTCTCAATAAAAAAAGATATTCTATTGATTTTTAACATTTTGTATCCTAAAATTTAATAGGCTGCAAAACTGCGCGCCCAAAAGTTTTCTGAAAATCCAAATTGAAAAGTTTTAAATTTTAGTAAAAATTGTTTGAACTTTTATAAATTTGCTACCGTAGTCGAGTGTGTAGCGTATGTGTGTGCTTCATTCGAAGTACCTAGTAATCTGCAATTCGAAATCGGAGTAAAACTGTAAAACCTCCAATTTATGATACAACATCAAGACCGCACCTCAAATTTCTGAAGTTCAGTCAAATATCAACCTATGTACATATGTATATGGTGCAAGCGTTAAATTATTATAATATTATTATTATGATTTTACACAAAGTTTGAAATGCTGATTATATGCCTTTGGTTAAAAACCGTATAAAGCGAGTGGATTGAAAGTTCTTCATTTGCCTTTATTTTCCAGACTAGTCTCCTAAGCACACTGCCGGTGCTATTAGATCAGTCCCATCTCACCGATGTCACTATTTCAGCAGAGGGACGTACTTTGCGTGCGCACCGAGTTGTACTCAGCGCTTGCAGGTAAATATAACAATTGAAATAAAAAATATTTAATTTAATTATTTAATTTTGGGGTTTCAACAGCACTTTCTTCCTGGAGCTCTTTCGAACCTTGGACACCACGAACCATCCAATTATCATCATACCTGGTGCTTCGTTTGCCGCCATTGTTGCGCTGCTCACTTTCATGTACTCCGGTGAGGTGAATGTCTACGAAGAGCAAATACCCTTGCTGCTCAATCTAGCAGAGACTTTAGGTATTAAAGGGCTTGCAGATGTGCAGAGTAATGTGAGTAAACACTACTTAAGACTAGTTTAAAGAATTGAATAATTTTCAAAAGTTTAACTGTAAATATTTACCGAAGTTACAGAAATCAAATAGACGCGCTGCTACTGCACCACCGGGGCCACCACAGCCGACGCAAGATTTTTTAGATGCATTGCGTAAAGAGGAATCAGACATATCGCCTACACCATCCACATCCCCTCCAACATCGGCAACCATGGCACCGCCCACGCTGCCCCCACCTTTAGCATGCACCGTGCCACCACCAGCAAGCGCGCAACTACCGCTACTCTCTGCCGCCACAGCACCGAGCGCTTTCAATTCATCGTTGCTCGGTAGCAAATTACCCACACCGCTTGAAAGCTTTTTTCTCAAATCCCTGCAGTTCTATCCGAATTTGCTGCCACAACCGCTCAACTTTTCACAAACAGCGCTAAATAAGACCAGCGAACTGTTGGCCAAATACCAGCAACAATGCAATAGCTTGTACCAGGATGCATTGGGCATGTCGGGTAAGGAAATCTTACCAACTTTTGGCGGTGTTGATGAATATATGGCCTCTACACGACTAAGCACAGGCGCGGCCGAAGACGGCGGTTATGGCGCCGCAAAACGTTTTTGTCTGGGTGAGAAGCAACGTCAATTGAGCGTCTCAGCCACACCGTCGCAAACGTCACTACTTCAATATCCTCAGCATCAGCATCAACAGTCGCCTTCACCGCAAACGCAAACACATGCGCAGCATTCACTGTCGCATTCACAAACAAGCGCACAACAACAAAAAGACATTAAACGTATTGATAGGATTGTAGAAAATTTGCGCAAGACACCCTTAAGTGGCGAAAGCGGATTAACTACACAGGGCGCACAGGCGTTGCAACAACAGCGACAATCACCGCAACAGCAACAACATTTGCAGAGTCATTTACAGGCGCCAGCGTTGAGCGTTAAAACGTCGCTGGGTGCCAACTACGCGTCCACTTTGCAATCACCACATTTGAGTAGCAATAAATTGCCTTGGTCCGTCTCCTCGGCTAACGTAACCGCCACAACACACAGCCAATTGCAGCAACAGCAGCAGCAGCATCAACACCCACCACACGGGTTGTCTTACTTGAGTGCCGAAGATCAGGTGGCCAAGCTGCAACAACAAATTGACCAATTCGCCAGTTGCAGTCGCAGTTCCACAACCGCGGCAGCAACGACTTCATCCGGTGTCGTCAACACTGAACCTAAGGTCAATGCACATGCCGATGGAAGCCTGCTATCTGCATTGACAGAGAAGCCACCGACTGGCGCTTTGCATGCGCCGAATACGTCTAACGCAGGTCCACAGCCAAAACCACCGTCGAACTCAAAGCTGTATGCTACTTGCTTCATCTGCCACAAACAACTCAGCAATCAATACAACTTACGCGTACATCTAGAAACTCATCAGAATGTGCGGTGAGTTCAGGCGCGCACTTTTCCCATTCGTAGTTTGTACAATACAATTTTTTATGTTACTTTATTTCCAGCTATGCTTGCAATGTTTGTTCGCACGTGTCGCGCAGCAAAGACGCCTTACGCAAGGTATGTAAGCTACACAAACGCTCGGCACGTTTTTTGTTTTTTTTTTTCATAACATTTTCCTTTTCTCATATTATAGCACGTCTCTTATCGTCACCCGGGCGCACCGTCACCCTGCGAATCAGAAGCACGGCGTAAGCGCGCCACCAAAGCGGCAAACGCATCGCCGCCCGTCGCCACAGCCACTACTCCAACTAACTCTGGCGCTACAGGCAGCGGCAGCGCTACACCCACCTCACCTGCAATTGCGGTTAGCGCACCATTTCAGCTAAACACTTCAAACGCTGTAGCGCCCACGGCCACAATCAGCAACATAAGCGGCAATACGCCTTCGTTGGACGCTGAAGCACAAATGGCGGCAGCTGCCCAATTGAGTTCTGCTTATATGTTTTTGCCAAATCAATTTCATTTAGCAGCTGCAGCTGCTGCCGCTGCGCAACAACAACAACAACAACACCAACAACAGCAGCAGCAACAACTGCAAAATGCCATAGATGCTTCGAATACAGCTGCTGCTGTTTCTGCTTTAAGTTTCGCCGCTACATCGGCGTCGTCAGCGACACAGCTTACTACAACTACTACAGCAATTGCTTCGAATGGTGAAGATAGTAACGCAACATCGATGGTCAATATCAAACGAGAGCCAAGTCCAGCTATAGGCAGTCCGGGCACAAGGCAACCGATTGGTAGTAATAATATTACTCTCGGAAGTGGCGCGGGTATGAGCCCAATAAATATGCCATAGTGGAAAAGTTTACGGGATACACATAAGTATAGAAAACTGACCATTTAGCTACTATGAGCAAACTAAAAATGGGTAGTTGTGCAAAATTTTTACGCTAGTCGGCTGCAGTGAAAAATTAGGCATATTTATTACAGTTCGAGTTTTCTCAATACCAGAATATCTCAAACAATATTTTACGACTTGGAAACTCCTTTATATCATAGCAAAGGTTACTACAATAACAATTCCTTTTATCTTGTTTTTTAGCAAATTACATATTTGGGAAGTTTCCAAGTGTGAAAACATTTTACAAACAAATTCATTTAACTTTAGGTATACCACATGTCGAGATTTGCATAGCTGAAGGGCATACAACCAGAAAAGACCTCTTAACTAAATTTAAAAAATTTACTTATGGTTTCTTCTTGACATATTTTTACAAAATAGGGTTTTAATATAAAATGCAAAAAATGTTTCCATAAGTAATTTTCGGATTTTAAATAAGGTGTTTTTACAAGTTTTTCATTAGCTAATTTTTAAATTAATTTTTCTAAATTGATAATTTGAATTTTGACCTTTAATATAGCTTTATATTATTTTTGCACATACCCAAATAAATATAGCACGTTTACAATTCCCATACGATGTTTGGCCGACATTTTTGGCTTATTTTATAGCTAAACGATCAATATCTCTGACTTGTGCCTATCTTCGGTACATATATTAGTTAATCACTAGTTTTAAGTAGCAATTTCCTATAACTGTTTCACTATTTAAGTTTTACCCAAACATAATACGGCTTGTTTTTTAGAAATTTTATAGAACTGCTTCTAGATATAATACCTTTATAGATTTGTTTTATAAAATCGATCCCATCGTTAGCCCCGGCTGTGATAATTAGTGGACAAATTTTAGATCATATTATTCTTTAATTCCTTGTTTAATTTTACTCAAAAATATTTCATGTAAAAAGGAGGTACATCTACTACCCTATTATAGTGCATGATTCACATGAATCGACGGTTAAATTTTACGGAATGCTCAGTCGTGATAAAAATATCTCGATTTACCGTTGAAAATAAGCCATCAATAAGTTAAGTGCCAAATGTCAAAAATGTTAAATATGGATAGTGTTTCAAAAGAATTTACACTGCTAAATTTCTTCTGAATACAATTTACTTTCCTTTTTATGTATTTTATTTAAAAAAATTTTAAGTTAATTTTAATTCTAACAGTTACTATCAGATTAAATTAGAATTATTATTGGAGGCTTTTTAAAGTATATGAAATTCATAAACGTCCTACAAATATTAAATAAATAATTTTTTAAATACACAAAATAATAAAAACAAACTAGCAATCTTAAAACTAACTTAAAAAAATTGAAATAAAGTTATGTCAACTTTTTTTAAAAGCTCTTAAAATTGTCGTCTTATTATGCAATGAAATGTTCTTTTATTTGTAAATTAAATATTATTAATTTACACATTATTTTACTTATTTATTTTTACTAACGCTTAATTTATAAAAAGGAATTTAATTGCTATATCAATTGCAATTTTTTAGAAAGACACTGAAGTTAATACACATACACTGATGTATTTTCATTACACATAAACATTAGCCAGAGTTTCAAAATTATTCTACTTTAGGCTGTAAGTTAAAAAGGCACATTGTATACAACAAAAAAAATGACTTTTATACACAAACTACACACAAAAAGACAAACTTATATATAATGTTTCAAATTTTGTATAAGAAATATTTAAAAATATATGAACTTTTAACTTAAAAAAATTGTATTTTTATTTAAAAGAAAACAATCAAAAAAGTATTCCCGCTATTTCAGGAGCCATTGTTCTTGTTCGGACAATTTTTTGTTGGTGTTTTATACGTTCGTTTCCTACTCGGACTGGCTAAGAGCACAACAAAAATTGGATTTTGATTTTCTGTCTGGACAACTTTTGACAATGAGTCGCCATCAACTAAATTTGATGCATATCGATGAAAATTCTATGTTCTAGTTGAACTAAATATTGTAACTTCCCATTCGGTTTTTGGAAATTGTTAACTTGAGAACAGTCCTTGACCGGATGAAGCCCGGGTCATTCCGGTAGGTAGAGCCGACATTTTTGGGAATGCCAACGTTTTCTTCTTACCTTTGGCTCAGAGAACGTAAATTATAGAGAAGCCTCATCCCAGTCCATTCCGTGATTCGTTCCGCGCCAGGGGGTCTGCTGTACACACCACACTAATTTTTTTTCCCCGCTAATACACAGCAGACCAGAGAACGTAAATTATAGAGAAGCCTCATCCCAGTCCATTCCGTGATTCGTTCCGCGCCAGGGGGGTCTGCTGAACACACCACACTCATTTTTTTTCACCGCTAATACACAGCAGACACACTTAATTTAACAGTAGAGACCCATATTAACAGTGCTAGAGCGTGAATTTGTAGTTAGAGAGAAAAATAATGTAACTTATCACTGGTGTTGCAGGTGATTAATTTGGTTTTAATCAGAGAACGTATATTAAATGAGAAGCTTCATGACCGAATTTCAGTGTGATTGTCAAAAGTCGAAAAATTTTCAATAGACCCACTCATGAAAATGCACCGCGTTGAGAGCGGCAAGTTAACAGAGCTGAGCAGAGACAATATTTCTTTTAACAGAGAATAAATTCAAATAAAAGTTGATGGTTCTTGTACCAATTTTAGATTTCGCAATGATATAAATGAATTAAAGGAAAAATTTAAATAGTTATATTTTCATATTTAACGAGACATTTGGTTTATTTAAATATGTAAATGATAGCATTGAGTCAATTTTGATTGTATGCAAGCACGCATATGCCAAAACAACTTGACTCATTTGCTATTTTACCGACGGCATTTCACATTTGCATGTTGTGTAGTTTTATGGCTTGTTTGAAAACATATCTAAAATTTAATATAAGAGGAAAAAGCTTAAGAAATTCTTAAAATAAATTACTTAAAATAAAAGAAAAAAATTGGCTTAAAGTAAAATTATATGTCGAATTTATTAAAAAATGAAAAAAGTGAAATATTAAAAAATCTAACCATATTCATTCTTTAAAATGATTTTTTATAACATAATAAATATTACTAAGAGTTTGCTTCCAATTTAATATTTCATTTGCTTTCCTATGTTGACTTCCTTTTTCACATCATCAGTTACTAGAAAACGGAAATTTTGACATAAATTTTAATAAAAAGATCCATTATATTAAATTCGTTTATATTACATTATAAATAAAAATGGAATTTAAATAAAATATTTATTTATTTGCATGATAATAGACAATTTTTATATTATTAAAACCAAATTAATCACCTGCAACACCAGTGATAAGTTACATTATTTTTCTCTCTAACTACAAATTCACGCTCTAGCACTGTTAATATGGGTCTCTACTGTTAAATTAAGTGGGTCTGCTGTGTATTAGCGGTGAAAAAAATGAGCGTGGTGTGTACAGCAGACCCCCCTGGCGCGGAACGAATCACGGAATGGACTGGGATGAGGCTTCTCTATAATTTACGTTCTCTGGGTATATGTATGTACATATGTATGTGAACACTCTCATTTATAAAAATTAAGTAACTAAAAACATTAATTTATTATCAACAAAATCTTACTTTCTTAAGTTTTTCTATTTATCCTCATCTTCATTCGTTTGCATATTTGTTAACATCAAATTTAAAATTTTTCCCTACTAACATTAAATTTAACATTTTTGGTGGATTAAAAATGCTAATTTAACAGTGTGATGCCGACCCAGTTTGGAAACGTATCAGCCCTGTTAACGACCATCGCCGAATAGTTTCCACTTTCAATTTGCAGCTTCTCATACTTCTAAGTTCTCTGATTGGATCCAATTGGTTTATGGTGTGGTTAAGTAAGCTACTAACATTTCTTACCACAAGATAATTTCACTGTTGCAATTTCTTTGTTATCTACGCTCTTTGACCTCGTTGTTACCCCACTAATTAAACCCATCAATGTACGTTTTGCATGGTCTCTGTATTAACTGCTGCAATCAGATCGGGAGTTTTATGGGTGTGTCGTTTCTGCGCTTTTGAAAAGTTATAAGCAATTCTATCAAAAGATATTTATATAAACTACTGCAACTTTCAAATCTTCCATAAAATATATTTCTACTCGGATATTAAAAATAATACAAATTTTTCCTGGAAAATATTTTCTTTGTTTTAATTTCACTTTAATTCACTCTTTCGCAACATGTTTTACAAAATTTCACGAAAAAACATTTCACTTTATTTTAATTTCTTCTTCTTCATTTAATGCAAAATAGATATTTTTGATCGTAATACAAATATGATAAATAATTGGAGTTTTACACATTAACGCCTAAACATCGATGTTAAAAAATATAAATTGCAAATGTATTTGAACGCTGCCAATGATCGATAACTAACTGCAAAGCCATTTAATATGTTAAAATAGTGATACAATTACATTTAATATGATTATAATGATTACGGCATGTAAAGGGATACGCGACTATTTATTACTTGAGCCTTTGATAGCATCGCTTTAGCAATAACAAAAATTAAACATATATTTTTGTTTAAGAATTCTCCATTACGAAGGTTGTTATGTATTAGTTTTAAGAACAAATTATGATTAAAGAGTTTTTGTTGTTTTATATCAAATCATCTGACACTGTAGAACTTAAAAAGATGTGACATGAAAAATAATGCAAAGATTGAGCGAATGTTTTTAGCAGCTATTACAGCAGTTATTAGTAAATACAATACATTCATTTTGTTCTAATGCAGCTGACCGCCAGTGAACATATATTTATGATGTCGATGGGACGTTAAAGAAGCGGCAGCAGCACTATTTGGCGTCGTAGTATTTGCGTAAAAAAGTGTAAAGAAATATCTTTGGAGCCGACAAACGACTTGCTACTGCTACTATATTTATATTATTGTTTTTCAAATATTTCGCTTATAAACTAAGCAAACGGCGTTTAAAGCGGGGTTAGTCATAATCTATTAATGTAGTCGTTGCGTTTTTTCTGCTCATTCTGTACTGCTGTGCTATTCAAGTTTAAAACTTAAATAGTATCGACTTCCCATACTTTGGTATTGCAATCTTGACCAGTAGAGATCACAGTATTGTTGTCCAACCACACTAAGCGTGTAATTTGCGATTGCGGATGAGCGTCTAAATGAAAAGAAAAACAAAAATTAATGAGCCGCACTCATCAAATAATAGTGCACTCACTTTTAATGATCGTATGCTTTGCCGGATTAGTTAAAGACCAAATAATGATAGTAGTATCCAGCGAGCCGCTCGCAACCAACAGAGAGTTAGGTGACCAGGCCACCGTGTTGACACGCGCATTATGGAAGCCCCATTCCTTGTTGTGCGCCAGCTGAGAAAAAAAAAACGGAAATTAAAAAAAATGTTTTTTACACTTATTACTTTTTTTTACCTTATACTCCTCCACCGCATAGAGTATGACTTTGCGATTCGCATCGCATGCAACCAAATACTTATTATCTGGTGAAAACCCACAATCGGTAACCGGTCCCAAATGCTGCAACTCAATCTTCTCTTCCAATGTGGTACCCTTCAGGGTGTACACATGCACCTTGTGATCATCGCCAGTTACCGCTACATCCAATGTTTCGGGATTGGCAGAAATTGAGCTTGCCTCATACTTGATGGGCAACGAGAAAACTTTCTTATTGTCCTGCACAAGTGTCAGTTCTTTGACGCAAGCTAGCGCTATGATATTCTCATTGCGAAAAATGGTTAAACCGCGCGGTTGGCAATTGAGTTTCACAACAAAGTCAGTGTAAGTGTTGCCTTCGATGCTGATTTGGCGCAGGCTATCGTCGATGCCGCAGGTGTACACATAATCGCCCCATGCTGCAATGCCATTCATCTGGAAAAGTTAAAAGAAGCCTTGTTTATCTTTCTTTAAATTACGATTTTGATTTGTGATAAAGTTTTTGTTAATTGACTCACGAAACAATCGGATTGTGAGTCAACAGAAGTTACTTATGAAAATCTATTGTTTCCGCAACATTTTATTTTACAGGATCCAAACAAACAAACAAAGAAACAAAAAACAAAATTGCCTGCAAATCGCATGTTGCTTACCTTAAATAATATTAACTAAAAAACTGAAGAAGTACCAGAAAGAAAAATATATTTGGTTACACTCTTTCGATTTGCCACTTAAGCAAGATCACTATAGATTCAAAGGTGAGTTTGATTTGATTTGTTCGCCTAGAACCACCATATATACACTGACGTTTCCAAGACGGAGCAAGGTATTCAGGCTCTTTGGGACAAAGAAAATCATTGTTTTTTTTTCAGGGAAAATCGTTTGCTGTTGCCGAAGGCTATCAAAGCAAGCAGCCTCTTGGTAGATTTAATTTGGATCCCAGGTCATCATAGCAACCCTGGTAACGAGACAGCCGATGATAGCTACTTCATCATTGCGATTGCACTGCACAAATTTTTTAGCATTTCATCAGTCAGAAAAAATGTGGCGTTTTAGCTAAGTCAGAGTTTTTTTTTAGTAAATAACGAAAGCGTTACTTTTGTCAAATGCGCAGCACAACAAGAATGCTGAGTTTACGAACGAAACCTAAATTTAAGGGATATGTATCTGGTAGGTAGGGTGAAATTTTAGTAAGCTTTGAGTCCAACGGAACATAATTTTGCGACTTTTCTTCTATTTTGCCACACACTTCTTTTACTTTGAGTACTTCAAACATATTTACCTGATTGCCATGCCCCGTACCGAGGATGCGATCATTCACACCGCTACCCGAATTCCAGTTAGTTACCACACCGTCGTGACTGCCCGTATAGATGGTGCTACGGTCATCGCTCAACCCCAGCACAGTGATGGGTTTATTGTGACCTTTAATAACCCGCAGCGGTTTCGTTGGTTCATCGACATTCAAGTAGCTAATGTTACCCGATAGCGAAACGGTAAGTAAATGCTCGCCTTGCCATAGGCAAGACACTTGCTGATCATCGACGGTGGTACCCATTATGAATTCGGTGATCAATTCACGTGTTTCCACATTCCACAAACGACAAGTCTTATCACCAGAGCATGTTAGCAATTGTGTGCTATCTGGTTTCCATGCAACGGCATAAACACCCCCCTTATGAGCAGGGCTACCGAATTCACTAACCAAATCCGAGCTGACGCCATCATAGAGGAAGACTTTGCCATCGAAACCGGCCGAGGCAAAGAATTTACCATCGGGAGAATAACGTACGGCCTGCACGAAACGGGAATGCTCCTGTTTGGTCATTTTGAATTTAAATGGAGGACCCTCGAATATACCGATAGTGTTATCCTCGCTGCCTGTAAGAGCGAAAATTAATACAAAATTGAGAAATTTATCGGTTAAGGTTAACAAATTTTGTTTACAACTCACCAGTCACA
This sequence comes from Anomoia purmunda, assembly GCA_951828415.1. NCBI lineage: Eukaryota > Metazoa > Arthropoda > Insecta > Diptera > Tephritidae > Anomoia > Anomoia purmunda. The sequence goes on from OX639996.1 coordinate 93,185,593, forward strand.
ATACGGAAGGGACGCGCTGGCCGAAAATCACATGAGTTAATTGGCTTAGATTGACCGCTAATCTCGCCCACTGAAGTACCGGTCTCGGTCATGAAAACATGTCCGAAACGTTCACGCCCCTCGCCCACAATAACAATGCGCTGATTGTCCGCAGACCAAGCGATATCCTTGATGGGACCGCCGATCGGCTGGAATTCATTCTTCAATATATGCTCTTTGTTCACGGTGTCCCAGATGCGGATCTTGCCAGAGATATCTAGAAAATCAGAGGAAGCCATACATTTTTTTATTTACTTGTACCATTAATTGATTAAAATTTTTCTTGTTTATCAATTTATTGCACTTTTTTTATCTCTCATGGGATTCACGTCGTCCCTGATAACGTTTTTATAGCTGGGTAAAAGCATTCGAAAATAAAAAATAAAAATGTTTCGCCAGTAATTAACCCTAATATATCGGCGATTTGTAGCAAGTTCACATATTTTTGTTATCAGGCTACCCACCACCAAAGAAAAATGTGCTGAAATTACACATGCATACATACATACATACATATGTACATAAGTATGTATATTAGGCTTCCTTGCAAAAAAAGTTGCAGTTTATCTACCAGAATATTTCGGAAAAATATTAAGATTTACAAGAGCTGGACGGATTTGAAAAAACCTCATTAAAAACTGGATTTTTTTAATAAATAAAAATGGGTTTCTTAATTTTTTCTTAACACCTCTGAGGTGTTAAAACAGTCTAAGCTAAAAATGCTAAACTTATTTCAATGAATAACTTTTCATCGTCATTTCTTTATTAACTTAGATTTAATTTGTATCGGCTGGTTTACAGTTTACAGTCGCTCTTCACAATTTTCATCTACAGAAACTTAACATTAATTTGTACAGGGTGGTTTAAAGTAGTAGTCGGCTTTTTTCACGATGAAGAGAAAAGGTGATGACAAAAGCACTTCCGTTACTTAGTATTTGCTTCGTTTGAAGGATCGACGTCACAAATAAATATTAAAAAGCTGATTTTTCTGAGTTATGAGTGATTTTTACAAAAAGTTAAACACATAACAATAAATGCGAAGTGCCGAGCTTTGTATTGTAGCAGTTGCAGCGAAAATAAAAACCCCAAGGCCTTTTCTTCTCGCTATTCCTGGGGTATGAACATATATGTGACGTGTACGCTGTCGGTGTTGTCGTAATCTGATTTTCTATCATTCTTGGATTTATTTCTTTTTTTTTTTTCTTTTTTGTGACAGCTCCTGAACATTTTTCGTGCGCATATTGACAAATTCAGACCCTGATTTGCAACATTATTGTTTTCATGCCACTGCTTCAGCCGCCTCCCAGAAATTCACTTTTGGGTTTTGGAATACCTTGCCCGATAATTGATCCGCAGTTGTCATTATGAGACACTTCAAAATCATCGTTGTAATTCGTTGCAATTTTCAATGTCATCTAGAATTGAACTTCTTCGAAGTGCAGCGTCATAATATCAATAACTAAAATTGATATCATGCTTGTGTTTGTTGCGAAACAAATGGTTGGTTTCAAAAATTCATAAGCCCCAAAAAGTTAACTCAAAAATTTACTTTTTTGAACTGCATGTGGGCGCAGAAATTCGGTTAACTTTTGCGCGATTCTTCCGTCGTTTTTTTAAATCCTAATATATTTTACAAAATAATTTGATTGATTTCTTCAAATATTATAGGTTTTAAAATTCCAGTGGAGGAAGAGTACTGATTTTTTTTTTTGTAAAAGGTGGGAGGCTCCCTAATGCAAATATTTGCAGTCTGTAGCAAGAGCGGAACTTAAAACCGCCGCAAAAGCAAATTAAAGTAAATCTCAAGTTTACGTTCATTTACGTTTTGCATGCTATGAGCATTGTATCTACTAGAAAGGTAAAAAAGAATTGAATATTAATTTTTGTACAAATGTGTACGGATGTTTGCACAACAGCCTGACCACCGTTACCTTTAATGGCTCATTATGTTGGATTTTGTTTAACAAAAGCGTTAACTACATATTGAACTGCAAAATAGCAATAAAAAAAAGGAAATTATGACTAAAAAGAAATAATATAAGTATTGAGCGGCTGAGTGAATGGTTAACTTTCTAAAACAAACACACGAACGGCACAGCTCCCTAGCAGCGGAAAATGAGTCATTGACAAACAAAAATATAGCAGCTGAAGTACAAAAATAAAATTAAAAAAAAAAAAAAAAGAAAACAAACGAGGTAACGAAGGGAGAGGTACTAAATTCTGCTTTTCAAAATTCTTTTGGATGAAAATTCTGTAAAAATCAAAAAAAAAATTCTGTCCAGCCTAAATTCTTTTGGTTCAATATTCTGTATTTAAAATTCTGTATGATCAAAATGATGGAGAACTGAAATTCTGTATATTAAAATTCTGGAATCAAAATTATTTTCGATCAAAATGCTGTAAAAATATAACCAAATAAGCAGATAACCTGATAAGCACGCTTACCTGAATAGCACATTTATTTTATGAATAATGGAATTCCGATTTTATAGAATCAATGGTATATATACATACGTCAATTAAAGAAAAATTCAAAAATTCATTCAAAACAAAAGTTATTACATTATAATGGCGAAACAATTATTATATTATTAAATTTTTAGCAATTCGCTTTAGAAAAGAAACATGCCTTAATATAAGCCTTTTTTTGTTATTATTTTAATTCTGTTGTTTGCTTTTACAGCCTTCTTCGTTTGACTAATTTTGTGACCATTTTGAAATTTCTGAAGCTATAAATACATACAAACATATGTACATTTGCTTTATGTAAATCTGTTTTGATAATATAGGAAACCATATGGGTCAAGACAAGTCATGTATTGGCAGTATTTTGTTTTGCAAAACTCTGCATTGAAAAGCCGGAAGAGCATATGGATAAATAAAAAAAGTGCGCACTTTTTTATTTATCCATATGCTCTTCCGGTTTTTCAATACAGAGTTTTGCAAAACAAAAGACTGCCAATACATAATTTTGATTTACAGAATTTAAAATTACAGTGTTCCGCAATACAGAATTTTAACAGTACAGAATTTTGAATTACAGATTTTTGAATACAGAATATTGAATACAGAATTTTAAATACAGAATTTTGAACCAAAATCATATTGTACCCAACCCGGTAACGAAACTAAACGCAAGCATCATCAGCAAAAGAAAGGCGGCTAATCGGCGTAATCGTCGGTTGTGATTCAATACGGCGACGTCTAAATGCCCGAGTGACGCTGCTACTCACTTTGGTTTTGCGAAACACTCGCTGCTTTATCAAGCTTTTTATGCTGGCTGAGCAGAGATAATGCAATGTGATAAAGTAATAGCAACGTAAACATAAAAAAATTATATAAAAATAAAAAAGATGTAAAGTTTGGCGGGCCAACAAAGATAATGAGATATGAGCTAGCAAAACGGCTAGCAAAATAAAAATATATGTATGTACGACACCAATGCACAATGCATGCCTCTTAAGTAGCTAAACGCACGAGCAATGCAACAACAACAATAGTGGCTGCATACATTTTTTTTTCGAATTATCATTAGCACAGCTGCAGTAATGAAATACTGATTGCAAAAAAGAGAAAGGCTTGAAATTTGACTGGGCGGAGAAAAAGACAAAACAAAGGCAACAAATATGCTTAGGAGAGCGTAACGGCTGCAGTGCACAAAAGCACAGAAAAATAAAATTGAAAGAACGGAAATCTGATTTAGATTATTATATATGTACATATGTACATATGTTGTATGTATTTATAACGAGAAAGATCAAGCCTACAAGCACTCATACGCAAACATAATATATACAATATGTACATAAATAAGTAACATAAATATAATATAAGCAAGCTAATATGCATTAGGTTGCCCCTATACGATTGTTTTTATTGTAGCAGTTATAGTAAAGCCCTGATATTATCGGTTAGTACCAGTATCTATATAAGCAGAAAAATTCAGAACACAACGCTGATTTCACGTGGCAACTTGAACTCTACGTCTGCAATTGATGGTTATTGAACTCCGATTTAACAATCCTATTCGTTATGCATATGGGATCAACAGATATACAGATGTCAGCTTAGTGAACGTAAATCCGGGACGTCTACCTTCATAACTGTTTGAGTATGCTCACGGGTACACCATAGATTTATCGTTCTAAAATTTAACTAAGCAGCAATTAATACGGTCCAGTACTTTGAGAGGCAAATCGTTACAAACATTCTCCATATCACAAATTTTATATAATAAGTAAAGATAATTAAAATTTAACAAGTATTACATTTTGTCATTATTTTTATAAACACAGTACGCGCTTTCACTAATTACAAAAAAAATTTGTCCAAAATAAAAATATTTTGTGGGAACATGCAATCTAAGTTTTAATAAAAAAGGTAGCCTCGACTCTACATATGTATATATTCCCTTCACATGGAATTTAGTTTTCTTTTACCCGGAAAGCATTTTCCAAACCAAGTCAATTACACTTACATATGTATGTTAAAATCTTCATACATACATACATACATATATGTACATATTTTGAATTGATTCGCTTTGTTTCTAAAAGTGCGATATGTGCAGATACATACATGTGTTTTTTTTTAAATATGAATCACACAACGAATATGGTGTAAAATGTGAATAATTATATAACCATCAACGTATCCCATATATGGTGCTAGTCTGCTTAAGTTGAATAACAGTTAAGCGCTAACTTTTCAGCAAAAGCAACAACAACAAACATCTAAAAGCGAATTATATCAATAAAAACTGGATTTTCTCTTGCAACAATTTACAATGGTGGTTTGCAGTTATTTTTGTCTAAAGTTTTCAACACATCTGTGATGTTGCTGCAAATCCACATGGCTGTTGATGATATTTTTAGCGTATATACATAATATGCATTATAACAACAACAACTATATTTAACTAATGCGGCACACTAAATACCTACATACCGAAATATGTACATATGATAAAAGAAAAAAAAAATTGGAAATGTATGCGTGTGTGTACTCACCGCCTGATGCAATGTAGAATCCACTTGGCGAATATTTGGCCACATTGACAGCACACGAATGCTCCGTGTAGACATCAGCGATGGCTGGATTCTGTTAGCGACAATCAGTGCATAAAGCCATGGCAGTTGAAGAAATAACAACAATATTATAACAATATATGGAACATTTTTTGGTTTATGGTATATTGTACAGGCCGGCAAATTTTCGTGTATATATATAGAAACATCGTACGGTTGGTTGTTGGGTTGTTTGGAGGGTTCGGTGTGCATGCAGCAGCCGTCGCAATATTTCATTTTAATTTTAGGCCAAAATATGTATACATGATTGAGTTGTTTTTTATTATTAATATGTTGTTGATTTTATAGAGAACGTGATTTAGAAAAGTATCGATGCAAACAACATTAGCAGTTGTTGCAATTTACCGATGACAACGTGCATGTTGTTGAGAAAAAAAGTTTTGTGAAATAGTAAATGTCGTTGGCGCGGCAGATTGTTGAATTCATGAAAAGAGGAGAGAAACAGATTTTTACTAAATGAATTTAAAAATATGTCTGAATTTTTATTAAAAAATAGCCTGTTGTTATATTGCCTATTGTTGTATTTAAAGTAAGTAAATAATGTTTTGAGATATACTTTTAATAACAACTAAAGAAATTGTTTCCAGTCTATTATACGATACCGGAACGGACCGGATTTATCTACATATAACCGGACTATCACTTCAGTAAGAGTTAGTCTGGAGAATGACTTTTGCTACTACAACGCCTACATACAAAACAATTTTGTTTGACTTACGTGAGAAAAAGTGACATGTATATAATTACATTGGAAATTTTCATGAAAATATAATTTTAGGCAGAATTACTGGATTTTTAATTGTTTGGTGGACTACTTTGATTCTGCTTGGTTTGGATTCATACTTTCTTGCATGTTTCTCTCATTGAGAGCAAATTTTGGTTACGCTCAGAAATTTCGTTAGACTGGGTTCAGACAGGGAAACTTTTGTTGCTTATTATCGGCGATTTCCCTTTTGGTGTTGCTCGTCGCGTTCACACAGAGCAACTCTGTTCAGGCAATTTTCTGGCATTTCATTTTATATCATTTTCGCAAATTTCTGTACGCTTCGCTTAAGCGGCATTTACCATTCTGATAAATTTTGTGATTATAAGTAAAAGGTGAGTTGAAAAATGAAGTTTTAACATAATTTACGTTAATATGTATAGTATATACACATGTGTATATTTAATCGCAAAAAAATATGAACAAAATTTCATTTCCCAACTTACCGTATGTATTCACTTAAAACTCAACAAAACTGCAACCACTGAAAGAATTTATAAATGAAAAGGAATGCCAAATTTCTTAGCTGCCGGCACTGAGACGAATAAGAACACAAAGCGTGTCGCCCGAGCACGAGCAACTCGGTGCCCTTCCCCTTTCCCCGTCCCTCTCTCTCCTACAAGTAACGAGTTGCCGCGACAAAAGTTTCCCTGTCTGAACGCTGTCTTACTGGAGAATACGAAAACAGAACTAATATTTCTCAGCATTTTCCAGCATTCGCTCTCAAAGAGAAAAATAATCAAAAAATATAAGAGCGCAAAACTTGTAACAACTTGCAAGTTTTGCGAACAGGTGATTTCTTTTTTGGCGCACGAGCTAAAAGTGCGAATAAACTTCGTTGAAGCATGTTTTGTTCAGAAACATAAGTTCTGTAAAAGCTGGTAATAACTTTACTGGATAGCGCCTTCGTACGCAAAAACTTACGAGAAACCCAGCAAATGATTTTACTGGAAAATTTTTACCAGCAAGAGTTTGCCAGTAAAATAAACAGCTAATGAATTTATTCAGTTGATCTCAAATAGAAAACATTTATTAAAATGTATAGTTATTTTCTTTAAAAAAGGTGAAAAATAGAAAATATGAGTAAATAAATAAACGTACATTAAGTTTTTTTTATTTATTGTGCATGCCAGTAAGACACCAAAATCTGTGTGTTTCCAAGGATATTCCTAAATCTTCAGCTACAGTGGCTGCAATTAACAATTGTAAGGCGTATATTATGAGTTGTAGTATGCAATTTTTAAATTTCGCGCCAAATGAAAACTTGCAACTTCTTGCTGGTTTTGTGTTTTCTTACTTTCATGGCACCTTGAAAGGTGGATCTATAGAAGGTGATAGCAAGATAACCAACACGAATCCGTTGTGTATTTTATTTGCGGAATTTTGCGAGTAATATGTCAAAATCTGGATTCGCTCTGTATTGTTCAAGTATTTTGTTGGTGTAAATAATACAACCTAGTGAATTGGGAAAGAAGAACAAGTATTCAGTTAATGAATTCGCCTTGGCCAAAGAACGTACCTTGGCGCTTTGAGTACTTTCTCTAATTTCCTAAGTTTATTGTGTTCATAAATATTTGCGAACACAATAAAGTTGTTGCAAGAAAAAAAAATTCCAGAAAGAATTTGCAACTTCCCCTTCCAATGAACTGTGACTTTGCTCTCTCAATTTCCCCTACTTTGCAAGTTTTTTTTGGATACATGAACACCAAAACGTAACAATTGTTACAAACTATCACTACCTGAACAAACTAAAGGGCCGTTCACATAAGACCTTTGCTTTGCTTTGCTTCAGAGTTTCGCTTTGACAGATAAGTTCAATACATGCGTTCTGCTAAATACAAGGCGAGAAAAGTAGAGCAAAGCAAAGCGAAGCAAAATCATGGGCAACTCTCAACTTTTGTACGCTTTAGCAATCAGCTGTTATCATTTCCATTTTATTTTTATTTTGGCGTGCGTATACACACTACAGACACTCGCGAATTTCAAACATTAGTAGCATAACTACTACTACTTCCATCATATCAGTAAAATTCATTTTTTTATTCTATCTTTAAACAAAACACTCTGAACAAAAACAAATCGCAACTCATAACAAACTACTAACGCAGAAACTGTCAAAGTGTTCTATGTAGCTGACCTTCTACGCCTCACGCTTTGTTGTTAAAGTTCGAACTGTCAAGCAAAGCGAGGAAAGTTCTATGTAAACGCCCCTTAATTCTGTCGAAATGTTTCGAATATCACATATATGTACGTCAATGTTTTTTAAACCTCCGATGCACTTGGCAGTCAATGAAATACCTCCAGGTCGACATCGGCGTTAGGCTCTGTGGTGCAAACACCAAAACCAGTCTACATTCCACAAATTGATAACAATAGGTGTATTTAAATACTTCAATAATATTAAATGTATAGAAGCAAGAATGATAGAATACAAGATTGCGCCTTCCCGCGGTGAAATGACAGATCTCGCGTTTAGTAAACAAGAATACGGGAGAGAGAAAATTGAACAACTTCCAATATTTCATTGAAAAACGTGTTCTAATTGTTCTAAAGTGTAAAAGTATGAATTTATAGGCAGACATTTATTAAATAAATTCGCAAAATACTAAAAAAAGTGTCCCTTTTTCTTAATTTGTGAAAAAAGCTTTGTCTAGTTGAAGTTGAGAATTGTCAAACCCGGCAAAACCAAAGTAGCGGTACTTCTAAAGGCGTCACCTTCAGTATTCAGTACACCGTGGTATAGAAGTTTTGTTTTTTTTTTAAACAAAAATCTGTAAATATCAATCATATTTATTTTCGCGCTGTATGATCATCCACAAGTGCTTTTGTAAACCATAAACACATGCCTACACACATACAAACATATGTAAGTACATACATATGTATATTCATTTATGCATATATTAAATGTATGCAGTATATATAGTATACATCATATAAAAATGTAACCCATTTTCTCTTCGAATCATCTCAGAATTTCTCCCATGAAAACTTTTAGTCAAATCGAAAGAAAAGGTAGGAGGGTACCTTATGTGCGTTGGTGTGTTGACGTTGGCGAACGGTCGTTTGAAATGTGCGTAGGATTTGCTATTCTTCAAAAAAATATTTTTTTTACATTTTGAATATTCATAATTGCCAGCAAATGGTAGCCACAATTCTATAGCTTGTATTTAGAAAAAAAAGAAAACAAAACCACTCGACTTTCTCCTATACAGAACATTACTGATGAGAATTGGTTAAAAATAGCAGAAATAAATAAATAAAAGAGAGTGGGAACACCAATGGATTCATCGTTGGAACGCTTGTTGGCTGGCAGTGAAGCGTTTAATAAATTTTCATTTGAATGCAGCTGCCAGAATCCAAAAATAAACAATAGACACATATAGGCGCAATGATAGGCAGTAAATTTGAGATGGGTGTCGGGAAGAGTATAGGCATTGTATCTATACAATGCTGAGATATACATACATAAATACGTGTGAAATGCGAATGCGGGACTAAATAGTAGGTATTAATACATAACATAGTTCAAATATACACCCCTTCAATAAAAAATACAAATGAAAAAATTATGAATACTTAATCTTATCATATTTTAATTACTCATTTTACATAGATAATTGTGAAATTGTTGGCTCACCTCAATATTCCTAATAATCACCGAATTACCATTAGTGTAGAGGAAATTCTTGCCTTTAGGATCGCCTCCCAGTACAATGGGTTGGCCGCGATTGGTGCGTGGCAGGGTGGCGTATATAAATTCTGCACAAGAGTAAACACATTTTATTAATTTATTTCAAAGTTTCCCTTTCATTTTTACAAATTTTAATTTGTTTAGTTTTGCACAATCAGCGGGCACTCAATAGGAAGTGGCGGGACCACGCATATAAAGTTCTGGCTCATGGGTTAGGTGGGGTGCGACGCAGTTCTGCACCAAAAGCCGGCTGCACGTCTATTTATTGCGTTCCAATGTTATTATTGTAGGTAATTCATTGCTTCCGCTTTTTCTCTACAAGCGCTTACGCTTTTATTTTGTCCATATAAGCACATATAGTGCTTCATTGTCGACTTGTTGTCGTTGCCGTGGCCCCACCATAACCGCCGGCGACCACTGACTCATGCTAAATTTTGGTATCTTTTTCTTTGGTTGTGCTAAAAACGTAACGGGCCAACTCACTATTTTGGTACGCTGGCTTCTGTGGTTGGGCCATTGCTGCTTTTGTTATAAAACACTAAACACTTTCTATAAATTAAAATTGCCTTTCTGATACAAAACTAGCCAGTGTTTTTAAAAGGCTTTATTTTATAATAAATAAATTGACAGCACTAAAATCAGACCGAACAAAACGAACTAAATTTATTTGCCTTGCCACGGTGCAGTGTTGCCGAAGACTGAAGAATGAATTGTGCGGCTGAGTAGAGTTGCCTGATTCCGAAAGCCAAAAGTAAAAGGAATGCAAATTCTAAACTCTTTGACAACTGACGTACGACTACTTGCCGGCAGGTGACGCGAAAATCAATTGCCATTAAAATGTTTAAAACAATTATGATTCAAGGATAAAAATGAATCACTTAAAACAAATTGGAATAATATAACAAATAACTCGCAGTTATTTCATTTTAATACTACACACCAGTAAGACTTTTTTTCGGCTAAAAACTGTTTAAAACGTTTGTCAATCCCTAGAAAGAAAGCACTTTTAAGTTCGTGGTCAGTGTTTTGTTTTATCATTTTTTAACACTCTTATCAAATACTATTGCTTTCGGTATGGTTCCTCTTCAAAGTCGAGAAACAGCTGATTGTGACAATCTGATTTGTTTACAAAATTTTCGGCTAATTTATTCTTCTTCACAAACATCTCTCTAATTATGTTGCAAACGCCTGCTGTGAAATTCGTGAATCCACGTTATGGACAACTCATTATTGGGCCCCCCGGTTCAGGTAAAACCACTTACTGCCACAATGCATACAATTTTTATAAAGAATTGGGACGGGATGTTGGTGTTGTTAATCTTGATCCGGCCAACGAGAATATGGAATACAAACCAGTGGTCGATGTAATGCGCCTTATCACAGTTGAAGATGTGATGGAACAATATCATTTAGGACCCAATGGTGCTTTAATGTATTGTGCCGAGTTCTTGGAATCGCATCTCGAAGATTGGTTTTTGCCGGAATTGCGCAAAGCAGCTGCTACATGTAATTACTTGCTTTTCGACTGTGCCGGACAAGTCGAACTCTACACTCATCATACCGCAATGGCAACGATCTTCGAGCGCCTGCAAAAAGAGGGCTATCATTTGGTAACTGTTAATCTCATCGATTCACACTACTGTTCGGAACCAACAAAATTCGTATCAACTCTGTTGCTCGCTTTGAATATGATGCTGCGTATGGGCTTGCCACATGTGAATGTTCTTTCAAAGGCTGATCTATTACGAAAACATGAATCAAAGTTGCAATTCAGTTTAGATTTCTATACAGATGTGCTGGATTTAAAGTATCTACTGGAGGCATTAGACGATACGCCTTCAATGAAAAAATATCGCAAATTAAATGAAGCCATATGTTCGATGGTGGAGGATTATGCGTTGGTAACATTTCAGCTGCTGGACGCGCGTAGTATGGCGAGTATGTTGCGGTTACGGAATCATGTCGATAAAGCGAATGGCTATATCTATAAGGCGGGTGAAGAGACTGCGGTGAATTCGCTGATGGCCTGTGCAGTTGGCGCAGAAGCGGAAGCGATGAGGCAGGCCAATGATATTGAACCGTATGTGACGTGAGATACAGTGCTCATCTCACGCGAGGTGATATTGAGATTAAGAGTATTTACATCTCTATACTTAAAAAAAAAAATTTAAAATTTAAATATGTATTGAAACTCCAAAATACAATATAAGGTCTTTCTGTAAGTGCATATAGCGTATTTGTTATTATTTAATGAATATTTAAACCTCGGTGCTTCTCGGAACGGGTACTCGCTGTATCAACCGTCAACTCGTCGAAAATATTTTGTTTTTTTTACAATTCCTTGCCTTGGCCAGTGTTGGTAAGTACCTCCGCTTGGCGAAGAGCATGCCGTGTTTGTCCACTTTGATCATTCGCATTAAGTGGAAAACGAGAAAAATACGTTTCATTCTAAAATCAGGAATGCAGGTGGTCTTTGTTGTAACTGAATTAAGGCCTATTAAAAACATTTTGTTTTGTGAATGCTGCCGATGTGACAGCCCATAATCTGATATATGTATGTAAATCCGAGCCGTTCCTGTTTCGTATACCAGACCGTGGTGGGAACTCTAAAATATCTTTCAGCAAAACACGAAAGCTTTCCAGCCATAATAGTATACCACTAATATTTATTTATTTATTTCCAAAAAGTCAATGAACAAAATTCTTACCGACTACTTAAAGGTAGAATCAAGGCGAATTTATAGAAGGTGATGGCATAAGAGCAGCTGATTTGATTTTTTTTTCTTCACCTACATGTATTTTGTTTTTGCTTTTGCGTATGAGCTTTCAAAAGCCGTAAAAGCAAAAACAAAATGTATTTAAATTTTGACAACTCTTACGCAGAAACAAAAACAAAATACATTGGAATTTTGTAGTTGTATATATAACACCACCTTGTATGGATTCGCCTTTGGTAGAATTTACAATCAAAGTAGATTATGAAAACCTTAACAATAACGAATTAACAAATTACTTTAATATATTAAAAGCAGAATATAACAAAGGAAGGAAATAATCTTTGGATAGTGAGAAATTAAGGCAGAGAGAATTCGAGATCTCGTTGAATTCGTCTTGACATTATCTGGATAGAAGGGATTGAAATTACGTAATGACCTAGATATTGCCAGAAATTTAATGTTTTGCGAAAAAGATGGATGGTTAACGGCCCCATTAATTACACTAAAAGCGAAATAATAGTCATTCTCGCTTCAAGGATCACCAAAAGTCAAAGAACGGAGAGCAAGTTTCAGGACCACCTTTTCACACGTTCCATCGTGTTCGAAATATAGTACGAAGTGCATATGTATGCATAACGTTGCGGGCTTTTGGAAAAGTAATATGAAAGCATTTTTTTTTTATATTTAGTGAGAGGTGAGAATACTTACACCAAATAAACAGTTTATTTAACTTTGCTTGAAGGTTCATCATATCGGTTGCGTTATTTACCGCGGATAATATCGGGTCTTGCAATATAAACGCACACAAGTTTTTTTAAATAAAACAAAAACGGTTTGGGATATGACTTAATTTCTTTATTCCTGTGAAAGTACGTTCGATGCCATTATGTATGGAACTCGATTTCTTTTGCATGGGCACCACGGGCACGCTTGCAGAAGTCCAGATGCTAAACCCAATTTTCGACGGTTTTCAAGCATAAATCGGCCGATACTGCTGCAATTTCAAGTTCGATATCCGTACGAAGTTCATCAATCGTCGATGGCTTGTTGGCATAGACCATAGACTTGACGTAGCCCCACAGGAAATAGTCTAACGGCGTCAAATCGCACGACCGAGGCGGCCAATTGACTGGGCCATTTCGTGAGATAACACGTTCAGACAACTTGGTTTTCAATAAATCGATTGTGACATTCGGGCCAAACATATTCGGTTATCATTGAGCGGTAGCGATTCCCATTCACAGTAACGTGCCGGTCTTGATCATCACGGAACAAGTACGGCTCAATGACGCCGCCGGCCCATAAACCGCACCAAACCGTAATATTTTCGGATGCAACATTGCATCGACTCATGGAGTACGTGTGGATTGCTGTCTGTCCAATAACGCATATTTTGCTTAGTGACGAAGCCATTCAGCTAGAAATGACGACGACCATAAATTGGACGTAGCGCTCTAAAAGTTGAGGCCATTGACTCCGAATCTCGGTAGTAAATTTTAATAATTTCGACTCGCTGGATCGTATGTCTTTCCATGATGAAATGGCAAACCTTACTGAAGAGAAATGTCAAAAGGCGGGGAAAAATATGGCGTTGTTTGCTGTCACTATCGGTCTACTTTTGTAGCGTCCCTATTGAAAACCCCTTAATTTTTAAGTTATGAGCATATAATAAAAATTTGTCAAAGGAAAAGCAATAAATTATATAATTTATGAATAAAACAAAAAGCATGGAGCGGAATTTTTTGACTTTTCATTTGGAGGGGAAGTTGCTAATTCGTGGTGCGAAAATTTGCTCCAGCACAAATAAGGCGAATTCGCGAAAAATTCAGAGAGTAAGACACCTTATTCTCTGAATTATTTTACTGATTAATTTTTACTGGGTTTTTGTAACGAAAACTCATATTGTTTATTCAATATTTATACAGTCACTGGTTAGTATTTCAATTGATATTACTAATATTAAGGGCCTGTAGGAGCTAAATAAAACATGTCTAGAACAAATTTTTCATAAAGAAAATTAGTTAGCGGTAATGCATCATCTGATACACAATTTTCGTTAAAATCTCTCACAATAATCATAAGGAGTATATCCACGCCGCTACCAAAATCACGATCACCTCTATAACTTTCCATGCTTAAAAGATTGATTATGTAGTAGATTGATTATGATATGTATAATTTATTTATAGAGCTTTTGATTACAACAAGCGTTTTATATACACTAATAAATATTTCCCAGCGATTTTCATATTTATTTTACGAATGCGTAAAGGAATCCTCTTAGAAAAATACTAACTATTGCTAGGTTATATAGCCTTGAGACTTATTTACTGTAATTGTAATCATTACAATAATTTGGAATTGGAGTTGCTTGACATATGTATATAAAAGAAAATCGTTTCTTAATTTAGTACAAGAAAAAATAAGTATAAGTTCATAATTTAATAAAATACCAACAATTTGGTTTTTTTAATAAAGAAGTGGCATTGTTTTTCCACCTGAATTTTATTATTTTCAAAATCATGCTTATTATGTTAAAATTTGTAACATGTATCAACGGCGCTAAATCTGCTATATTTTTTTCTACAGTGGGCGGTGCCAAGCTAATTTTTCAACAATTTTCTTAATCCACGCCTTTCTCTCTCCAACCCATAGTATACTATGTCAAATTTGATTAAATCACCTTTAACAGGTAAATATTGAATTTTTTTGATTTTTGTAAACTACCTTTATATAAGAGGTCGACGTGGTTTTGCCCGATTTTTTTTATATAATTTCCTGAGATAAAACGAAATGTGTGTACAAAACTCGGTAAAGTTTGGTGAGATATTTAGTTTCGGATATATAAATATTTGCTCTATAGTGGGTGGTTTATCCTTTGGAGTTACTGAAATATTGCGTTTTTGTAGGCGTGGTTATTATATTAAACTTATCTTTGGTCAAGCGCAATGCGCGAACGATGATATAGCGTAATATTTATTCGAGTTTCACGTTCGGAAGGACATACATACATACATATATATCTTAATCGATTTCGCTTTTCATTCTGAACATTTTGGTATGTATTTGTCTGTATCTACCTTGATTAGTTTATGCTTTTACGAACAACTGTTATGTGAGCAAAGTTATAATACCCTGGCCACTAACGCGCTAGGGTAAAAATTTGTATGATTTGTGATTGAATAAAAACAAACAGAGCCAAAAGGGAACAATGTTTCTATCAAAGTTCCTTTTATATGCTGACGACCTACAAATTTTTTCAACAATAAAATGTAGCCAATGCGCTAAGGCTCTTCAGTCTGATCTAGACAAATTTAACCATTGGTGTGAGAGAAACTGTCTATCCTTGAATGTTAGGGAATGTTTTCAAACGAATTTTTCTAAAAAGTTGGTAGCTTCGCGAAACTCTTATAAATGGCTTGCTTTTAATTGAGTGCATTGAATAAAATTATAGACTTGGAGATTTATTTCGATGTCAAACTTACTTTTCGAACTCATATTATCTACATACATACATAGTTCCAAAATCATATGCTATGTTTGCTTTTATTCGTCTTAATTGAATCTGCTCTTCTATTCCGTATACATTTAAAACCCGCTTTTGTTCGATCACGCCAAGATTATGCCACTTTTATTTGGACACCTTACACTGCTATATTATATTAATCGTATAGAACATATTCAGAAAACGTTTATACTACGTTTTTGTATCTTCTCGTAGCCTTAGACGTGTGGTTATGTTCAGTATACCAAATACTAAATCCAACTGCTCCTTTAGTTAGAACTTAATCATTGCGACGGTCTGGATATCTCGCTCCCAAGAGGTTTGGTAACTTTGTGTTTAAGCGATAATTTTAAGAAAATATAGTTTTGTCTTCCTAGTCAGAAAGAATTTTTGTATTCATTGGCTAATAAATAAAGAAATAAATAAATAAATAATTCTTAATTTCTTTTCTGTCTAATATACATACGTTCTCTGTGCAGCAAAGCTTTGCTTGTTGTGAATATTTATAAATGCACATGTGCAATAGTTAGAATTTTGAATTTGAATTCAATGAAGTAGGTACTTTCGAAAATATATTTATTTGCATATAATTAGAAAAAATTCTTATTCTATCGTTTTCTGTTGTTGTGCATGAGTCGTTTACTTTTGCATTCTTTTTTTCGCTATGTTGTATTTTTCGTCTCAGCTATGTGACGAAATCAGCTTTAAACATTTGACTCCCCATTTGCGATTCGCAGCCTAAGGCGATTCATTTCAAAAATAGATTTTATAAGAAATATAAAACTACAATAAACCCATTTCTGGAAATGCATTAAGCAAAAAAGTCCTGTTCTAGTATTCCGACGTCAGTTTTTTCAAGGCTCGGTGCGCTAAATCTTTGAAGGAGGCTTTAAATTTGTTTGCTTAGTTTTTATCTCTAATTTCTTTGCCGAGTCCAATTCGCCTGATATTGTAGACGTCCATGGTAAAAACTCATGCCTGTTTTTGGATGAATTGTTCCACACAATTGAGGATATTGATCTTTGAAACCTTCAATGCGAACAGATGCCGACTGATTGTCTGTAATACAATTTAAAAATTGTAAATCTCTTGTAGAGCAAATTCTTCAGATTTTTTGCAAGTAGTTGTCGTGTGGTGTATTTATTGATGAAACATAGCACTAATAATGCCCATATTCAAAGATGGAAACAAAATTTATGTAGCTAATTAGATACCTATTTCAAAACTCGCTTTCATTGCATGGCTTTTTGAGTGCATAGTTAAAGTTAAATTAGACTTTATTGTTCTTAGTATCGGTATATAACTGATAGAAGCCTACTTTTCCTATTCTAACCAAGCAGTTCGTTTGGGAATGCGAGTGTGAAAACCACATCTGTAAACATTCAACAGCATCCAACACATCCCTGGCGTTCGCACGGCAGTCAGTCCTACGATACCGGAACGACGCGGATTTATATCCGGCCAAGGACTGTCACTTCAGCATCATCCCCAAAAAGTTATATGGATTGTTCTATGCCACTACAACAGCAGCACAACGTTCGGAGGACGTCAACCCCCATCGCAGTTATTTTCCAAACTGCGAAGACATTTACCTCATGAAACACCGTATTTGAATTCAAAGTTCCTTATTTACGTAATAGACTTTGGAAATTGCAAATATGTTTACTAAATTTGGTCAGCGCCTTCCAATAAAGAATCGCTTAAAATTTGCTACGATACAATAAACAGGAAAACACAACCATTAAACGTAATCAAGACATGGCACGACAGTAAGACAAGCCAGTACATGTTAGATACTCGTATAGACACATGAACATGCCCGAGTTGCCGATAAGTCAGTGCATCACTCAGCCAAGTTGCCAATCAATGAGTCAAGTAGACGTGTAGCTAGAATGGTGCACAAGTCAGTTAGGCATTTGACAGTTAATGTAAATAACTAGTATCCCAGCTGGCATTCGGAAGATATTCCGAAAGTTTCTTTTATAAGATCATTTAGCGGTCGTTGTCTCAAGGTTGACAAGAATACAACTTAAAGATGTTATCGTTTGAAACAGATTTATACAGTGGGTTTTCGTTTGTATTTTCTAAGAGAGACTGACTCATATCGACAAATTGACCTTGCGACTAGTCCTGAGGGAGGCACAGTAGTCCTTTGGAGAGACTGTATAAAAAATATTTCAATACAGCTCTAGCAGCCCACCTCTTCCGACTTCGATCAGGAATCCCCTGGTTGGTAAACAGTTATCATTTTGAGAACGAGATAAAGTGAGGAAAAGCCAGACCATTCCGACGAATTTGGTTTAAAGACTGCTATAGTCGAGTGTGTAACTTTCGGAGTGCGCCGGGTTCAATTCTCACTTCTCACAAAACTCATCTGCTATTCGGAGTCGGTGTAAAACCGAAGGTCTATCAACCTGTCGTACAACATCAAGACCGAACATCCAAACTTCGTAAGCGCTAAATTAAATTTTCATATCTTTTTATTTGAGGGCACGCACTTGGAATGAACGGACTTCAATTGGAAATGAGGTCTGCCTGGTTCGGCGATGTCAGCCATCTGTCAACGAACTTTAGTTGCTTTAGACCTTACAAGTCGGCCATCAACCAGATATTCACATACGTCAAATCTTGTAAAATACCATACAGAAGAAAAACTACACATCTCTTTATCTGTGTTAACTTCCGCTTGCGAAAGACAAAAAGCAGCTGCCTATATTCCACGTTGTCTGAATTTGGGGTCCCGACAAAACTATACGTCTCCGTGCGAATTGGTAAGGAACTCGCCGAAGAAAAGCGAATGGGTAGGAGGGAAAAATGATCAAATAAACAATCAGCGCATTCGCGGCTTTGCTCTAACATCACTGGTGAAAAGAACCCTTTTGAAAAAGAGCAGGACTTTGCTTATCTGGGAGCTATCACTAATACCAACAATAATGTCAGCTGCGAAATCTAACGGGGAATCCAACCAACAAGTGCTACTTTGGGTTGAGTAGGAACCGCCAATTAAGAAAAACGACGGCGAATGTCGTAGACGATGGAATGATGAGCTTTGTGAGCTTTGGCTCTAGCGTCTACGCTTGTAGGGTCGTGCAGAGCGAATGGATCCAAATGCTAAAGTTTTAAAAGTCTTCAATTCGTTATCCACTGGTAGCTTCTATAGAAGAGGCTTTCCACTTTTGAGCTGCAAAGTATAAGAAGATAAAAACTTCATATCAATTAGTATTTCTAGTTGTCGTCGTCGGTTAGGTTAGACTAGCACTTTCCGACAATGTTTTGGTGTGGTAAATAGTCACAAAAAGAAAACATATATAGAGAGAGAGTTTCCGTGACCAGCATAACGGCATACTTCCAATTAGCGAACAGAACTGTTTGCTGGGATATATATGAAAAGTTAGAAACCCCAACCGAATTGTAATAGCTATTTAAAATATTTGAACACAAGCTGCAGTTACTACTTATTTCCATTGTACGTACATACATACGTATTTACATATGTACGGGCATTAAAGGTATAATATTGCACCGGGACACACCTCTCAACATTCTGACTTGTAAACAACTAACAGTCAATCGAAGTCAAGACTTTTAAGCTACACGCCATCGTCATCGCCATACGCTTTGTTTTGTTTGTCGGCCACAATATCATTTGTAAAATCAAGCGCCACTCGCGTCATAATAACAGTAAAATGGCAACGCGAGGCTAGTCGCTTGGCTTTATCAAAGGAAGTCTCGAATGGCAGGAAATATACCCACATACATACAAACGCCCACATTCTCGCATGCGCCAAGTTAGAGTAACTCATACTTTTTTCTTGCAACTTGTCGAATCTCTGCGCCTGACACTGGCTCAAGCTGTCTTTCACAATGCATATTTATGAGTGTACATACATTGTTGTACGAGTGCTTGTATATTTAAATGTGTGTGCGCATGTGTGTGTATGTGTGTCTGCTTGCATATAAATAGCTTCAATCACGCAATATGGTTATTAAATCCTTGTTGCACATTCGGTTCAACCTTCGAGCAATGCATCAGGTTTATCCACCTGTCGCCTCTTTATAAACATTCCCTGCATTAAAGCAACATTTAAATGTATTACACATATGTACATATAAACACTCACAAAAAATGTATGCAACATGGTATGCAACACTGTCTGTGGCGGCAAGGGGCGGTGTACGCTGGCGACGGAAAAGTGCATAAATATTATTTAAGTGGCAAATAAAAGTTGAACAACTCAACGAATAAAATTGCAACATTTCTTAATTGTGCAACAGCATATTGGCCACAAGCGTGCCACAACCATTAACAGAGTGCCCCAACATACACACATACACACCTATGTATATACTTATACATATTTTGTATGTTTAAAAATACTTATTTATTTTTGCATGTATGCGTGCATTTGCTTATGCAAATTAAGTTTGTTGCACTTAATGAAATAAACACTGACACATTAAAGTATTTTGCTGTTGCAAAGTGAGTGCCACAATACAGCCAATGTTTTCAATAAGTACAAGTACAATGGAAAAGGTGTTGAAGCAATTCAATGTAGGTTTGAATGTAAGAAAATTAAGCTTACTTTTTACTTTTGTATTTCAGTTGCAACTTTTACACAAATTAAGATTTATTATATTAAACACAATAGCGAAAGAGGCTCTTATCAAAAGCCTGCGCCTTGGAAAATCATGAATTACTGTTCGTAATTTTGGCGACTTAGGAGAAGGAAAATCGTAAAATGGAAGTTAGTAATGAAAAGTGCAGATATGAGCTCAACGATGTCATGCATGTAGTAAAATCGTTTCTTTTAAGATCGCTTGTAAGCATGCTGCGCTTGCACAACCATGTCTATTTTGACGAATGATCATTGGTCGCATCCGTCTCATTTTCCATCGAGAATGCAGTCTTTGGTATACTCTTCCTGCTAGACATTACAAACTTAATTTAAAATATTAGGTCGCATTATTGTTTTCGTGCAAATCAAGCATTTTAAGATATTCGGTATTATGTATTTTATAAGAATCGAAGAAATGTAAGCTGATGCTGATGATGACATTCGTGAGTTCGTCAAACGATATGTTTTCCAAGTTTTGTTATCCTTTCAATACTTTCTATGAAACAAAAATAATTATAGAAAATACGTACATACCTCGAAATTCACACACAATTTGTTTTAACTTTTTGGAGTAAAAAACAAGAAAAACACACAATGAGACAATAACTGGAATAAATGGGGGGAGGTAATGAGAAGTAACAATGATGGAAGTTCGGTATCAACAATAGAACGACAAAAAATAAAAGAAAATTAATAGGAATAGTGGTGGCCCTTTTAAGGAATTACTTAATTGAAATTCCGCCGCATTTTGAGTTTGAACATGATTGCCGAAGGTCTGTTGAAGAGAAGTTTCTGTTTTTGAAGAGAATTTGACTGGTAGCACGCTTTTGACGATATTCCAAGTAACAGTAAAAATGAAGTTAAAGGCTTAGAAAACCAACCGTTTTTAAATAAAAAAATGAGTCTACTAGTCTAGTTTAGGATATGGAAATATGCCATCTTAAAATGGAGAGAATTGTTTAGAGTGAATATTTTGGTTGCCAAATATGCCAATTGCCCACTCTCCTTTTGTTGTTAATTTCCAGCTCCATCTTCGTATGAACTATCACTCGCACAAAATGCAATCTTATCAATTTTTACACAATTAACGAAATAATTCGGATTGGATTTCCAAAACATTCCGCATAGACTTTCACCTGAAATTGGCCATATCATCATATAGATATACATGAAATCATGTAAAAACTGTACTATATGATTTTCCTTCTCCTAAATCGCTCAAATTACTCACGGTGTGCCGAATCAATAAAAAGGGGCAATAATCCGAGCAAATCATCCTTCCTACGAGGGGGTATATTGCTAGTTATGTACATATGTATAGGATAAACAATCATTGGGTAAGGGCAGCGTAATAACATTCATCTTATTCAACTGCCTCAACTTGAATCTGCACTAGTTGTCCCATCAACATGATAAAAAAACGCATAGTTACTCTCTTTCAAATAACTTTGGAAATATGAGCTCCGTCAAGAACCCTAACGGTGACTGGTCATCATCATGTAGCGAAACAACGTAGATACTTCTGAACACCCACTTCCTACGATGCTCTGACAATATCTGAAACACTTTCTCCATGAAAGGGTGGAATGGGCTTTTCACCCCTAAAAATGCCCGGTACTTAACGAAATATTTCGCGCCCTACTACAAGCTGATATGGGCACATTATATCCTCTGCTCTCTGCGATTTTTCCAGCCTGCCTAGCCCTAACCCATATCACTACCGAAAAGGGGAAAGGTCTGTTAAGTATCGCTTAATTTCTTTCAATAACTCAAAAGAAGATTATATAGATGATCATAATCGACGGATAATAAAAAATGGTAATCTCCCTTCGAACCAGCATGTTATTCTAAAGGTACATCCATAGAAATCGGTACAACGATTTAAAAGGGATTGGCTATCATGTAATATATAAGGGAAGTTTTGCTCGATATCGTGGGAGTCTTCAACAATGTAGTTAAACCCCTCCATAAGATGGGTGTGCAGATAATGTCTTGATCCTTCTCAAAAGGAGAACTACTTATTCTGGACAATGGGCCCATAACTAAACATGTGACTACGAGCACTCCTCAAGAAGGCATCCTCTAGCACGACTTTGTCCAGAGCGGGTACGGCTTCCATGCTTCCCATTCGAGCACTACCCTCCACATCCACCAAATCTTTGGAATGATGAAAAGAATTCAGATTCGGATACTCTAAAGTTCTAGAAACTCTGTCCAATAATATACGAACAGTAACTTATTGTATTCCTCTACTCTGCTCTGAGATTTTCGAGTTCGGAGACAGCCAATCAGCTAGCTAACGAACTATGTGATTAAAGACCATATTTCTCCCTAAGGCAATTATGAACTAAGGCATTTTTACTGGCAGTTAAGAACCTTGTGCTCGGTCAGCAGTCCCTCGTCAGATACCACCGTCAATGGCATCCTACCAAGCATGCCTTTGCTGAATAGCCACCTCTCATACATGTCAGAAGGCTTCTCCTCCAACTGAAGGACGAAACCCGGACAAACCTAACCAACCCAATGAACCCAAGTGCATACCGACTGATCATAAAGGCATTCACCGAGGGACCGTAACCACCTTCGTTAACTATCGCCCAGTAAATGCCGTTATTTGTAGTCAAGCCCTGGTTCTTTCTCTATATGGGTTTGATGATAACCATAATATAGCCTAAGCATGGTCTGAGTAGCCACTACAACAAAAGAAGATAAATTCACGGTGTAGGCTGGTTGGATTTGACAAAGATGGTTTTGTTTTACGGGCGGATAGTATTGCTCTCTCACAACTGGGGTATATGAGTGATCTCTTCTCAATATACCATATCTTATATATTCAATTCAATTCAATTTATTAGTCTATGATTTTAATAACCTTACAGACTAGACTCACAAAGTAATACTTATAAGTAAATTATTACGACACTTAAAAAATATATACATAGATACAATGATTCGATTCCGAATTTAAATACCGACCTTGGCAATGAAAAGTCAGGAAACAGTTTTTTCGATATTTTATTGAATTCTGAAAGTCCCCTATAGGTTGGAGCTATGGTAAAATAATTAGCTCTGACAACATTGAGATAAAATGGATATTGAGAACGCAATACTTTGTTGGGTACGTTAAAGCCTATCTGCTCAAGGAGTTCAGGACAGTTAATGAAACCACAAATCACATCGTATACAAACATTAATGATTGAATAATTCTTCTACTTTCTAGAGATTTCAAATGTATAAGCATACATCGAGCACTATACGTTGGGAAGGGGTCCGCAAAGTTTAATGGTTGAAGTGCAAACCGAGTGAATTTTTTTTGCACTCTTTCAATTCTATTAGCATGACAGTTATAAATTGGGCTCCATATTATGGAAGCATATTCCAATTTTGAGCGAACAAGCGAATTAAATAGAAAACTCCTTGTATAGGGATCTTTAAAGTCCTTCGCATATCGGCGTAAAAAGGCTAAATTACTGTATGCCTTTGGCAGAATGTAACATATATGATTTACAAAAGTAAAGCAACTGTCAAACAGTACCCCCAGATCGACGAAATCTTTCACTGCAGTGAGCTGATGATTTAATATACTATAGGATGAAATTAAGGTATTTGCTGACTTAGAGATAGTCATGTAAAAACATTTATCGATATTCAAAGAAAGCTTATTTCTAAGACCCCAAGAAACAAGATTGTCCAGATCATATTGCAAGAGATATACGTCAGACGGGCGTGTTATTTTACGGAAAAGTTTCAAATCATCGGCATAAAGTAAAAATCTTGAATATTTAAAGCAAGATCCAATATCATTAATAAAAAGTATAAACAAGATAGGACCAAGGATACTACCTTGTGGAACACCAGAAGTAGCTACAAACGAATACGATTTGCATGTCTCAATTTCGACAAACAACGATCTATTAGTAAGATATGATTTTACCCAAGATAAAAAAAATTGAGTGAAACCCCAAGTTTTTTAGCTTTTGGAGTAAAATGGTATGCGAAACTTTGTCGAAAGCTTTAGAAAAATCATATATAGCTAAAAGTAGGCTAGGGCATTATGATTCATAGCAATGTATACAACAACAATTAAAGTCTGCGCGCCACCTATTCTTTTTTTCGTGAATAGCCCGGTGTAGCGTCTCAACAGTTGATTAATGGGTTCACATCTTTACCACCACTAAGTACCACAACTAAATAGATTTAGGACGCTAATAAACCAACAAACCACGGCAACAATTAGAATTTGCATAAATGACTGCTCCCCGACTGCTCCCCGACTGCTTGTCGGCATAAAAACTGGCTTGCTTAGAAAAGAGGCAGTAATTCATAACCGAGCGCCCGTTTAAACCGAGTCACAAAAGCATTTCGAATGCACATAAGCGTGCTGAGATCCACAACTTAAACGGAAATGCACTTTCTTTGGGTTTGCTTCGCTTTCCATGCAAAATATGTATACGTATTACCGAGCAGGCGGAACATTTCCTCTTCATAGCGCACTCATGACATAATTAATGAAAATTAATTAAAAGCATAAATTTCGCACTTAGCCGTTGGCAGTTTTGCAAATAACTTGGTAAACAACAGGAAATGCAACAACAAAATATATGCAAAAACATAAACACTACAGCAACAATGCGTCAAGCAATAACAATAGCAATTGTTGCCACGCATGACTAACGACGACGACGACGACGACGACAACATTTCCTTAGATGCAACAAATGAGAAGAAGAAGAAATAAAATGAAGGAAGAGGGCGCGTTTGCGAAGGAAACTGAGCATGAGCGAGTTGAGCAAGTAGTCTGTGAGTATTAATGCACTAATCTAATGCACACATAACACAAACACCAACATACACACACACAGCCATGCATTAAGCTACCACTATGTAGAGTCATAAAAAGTTTAGGCGCCTAAATGTCAACTATAAAAAATCGTCTTTATGCCGCAAATACGACTGCATGCCTACACAGGTGCATATTATCACACACATACACACACACATACTACATATCCGCGTACATGTTGTGTGTGTATACTTAGCTCCTTGCTTTCCTGCCACCTGCATAGCTTGGTTGACATAACGACTTGGCCTGTTTGCCATTTGCAATTACGCATTAATTCTAAAACATCTAACCGTACAGCACACCTCACTACATCACAAACATAATCGACACCGGCGCAATTGTTGTTGTACAGCCGCATTTGTACGACTCATTGCCGTTGTAGAATAGTCAGGCGGAGGCAAAAAGTTGTCAGAAAATACACGGTAGAAATTGTTCGCATTCAAATGTTAACGCACAAAAAACATAGCCAAGAATACTGATACGAGTACAAAAACAAAGACGACAAAACCAACAACAATAACTGCCGCCTTCGACGACGCCGCTGCCGCCAATGACGACAACATTAATTTATTTAGTGCACTTTGCTACAAAACACGAACGCTACCCAACCACAAGTGAAGGCTGGTTGGCGGCTCCCACATTTGTGGGCACTGAGTGTTGTCCTGTTGCAGCGGAACGGTGCACAATGTGCTACATTGCATTGCTAAAATGTAGACAAATATTCACATACACATACATGCATACATATGAACTGTTGTTGGCGGTTGCCTGTCCAACTAACCGAGTAACAATCCACAACGCGGTGCATTGGGTGGCCACATGAGTCAAGCGGCTGTTGTGCACAGTGGGGTGTTTGCTTGAGAACTGCGATGGGAATAATATTTATTTTTATATGGAAATCGTGTTTACTGTTGAAGATATCTATATACTTAAATGTGTAAGATTTATGAAAGTTCGAAAACGATTCAATCGTTTTAAAATTTTTTAATTCTAGTTCACTTGTGCGACATTCGGTTTAACGTTATGAATTCGAATTTAACAGAAAAAGTAATAAATAATTTCACCAAACGTAATAACATTTAATAAATTTTTATTTTTTGTTTTTAATTTTTTAATACCTTAAAAGCAATCTATTATATGCTAAAACTGTTTATCATAACAATAAAATTTTATTATACTTTATTTGATTTAAACTAACATTTCTTCAGTGTTGGAAAAGAGGCAACACTTTTATGGATAGCTTTTGAAAAAGTTCGCATAACTATAAAAGTACGTTAGATATTCTGATCTTACTTGCGTTATTAATACATTTCTTTTTAACAGTTGTTAGTCCATCAATATTTTTTCTATATTAAATTTTTCTAAGCTTCTATCTGTTTAAAAATTGTAATCATTCATTTATCTTATGAATTTAATTGAATTTTAACTTATTTAACATGTGGTAACCCTCTCCAAATATATTTCTCGTTAAACCTTGTTCGCTTACCACCAGTGTAGTGGAATTTCAATTTCGTATACACGATTTCGTTTCTTACTAATACTGTTATTTTACAGCAGGATTAGAAATTTTAATACTTAATAATTAATTAATAATTAATTTTAATACGAAATACTTCCTTTAACTCAATAATATAATTTCATTTAGTTTTTTAAGTATGTGGACAGTTTCTCCAATATTATTTTCAAAACAGAGCTTTTTTCGCTTGATACCCATATTTCAGTATTGGATTTATCGAATTATAATTTTGATTAATTTTTTATACAGGTGGCAACCCTTTCCAAAATATTTTGGAATTTCGCTTTTTCAAAATTTTTAGTTTGATACTCAATGTTAAAATAACGTTTAATTTGATATATTAATTTATCATAATTTACCTGTTACACAATTTTTATTTCACTCATTATTTTAATTGAATTTAACCTGTAAAAACTGGTGACAAACCCCCTTTAAAAATTGCTTCTATGGTAACAAATATAACGTACCATTTACATATGTGGCAAATCTTACCCAAGTAGTCCAGTCATCATATAGCAATATGTGGTTTAACTTATTTATTTAATTGAGTATAATAATCAAGATTGTGTGGTTATTAAAGTGTCAAATTTTGTATAAATTCGGATAGCCGTTTCGGTGTGCACAAGAAAAAAAGGACGATGTGAACAAAGGCTGATAATAATTTTGAGCGCTTTGAGTGCTCTTTCGAGTAAGCACAAAGTGACAGTCAGGGTTCCTCAGTACCACTTCTGCACGCAATTAGAGTTGAAATCACCGGGGGTTCGCTGACGAAATATCACTAACTGTCGTAAATAAACTGCTGCATATGGCGAACTTAGAAAAGAAGGATTCAAAGACACATGACACGGGAATCTCGGAGAAGAAATCGTACTATCTTGGCTCAAGTAGTTACATCGATAGCTTTGCAGTCCGAGCTTGGGCAAGGTCGATGACATTAAAAGTACTGAAAATCACATACGAATATAAAACTACGTCAGACGAGACAGCGTTGCAGCGACGAAAAAGCTAAATGGCACTAACATATAAGAAAACTCCCCTAGTGGAAGTTGGACATGCATACTAATTCCAGAGTTACATAGTTAGCTTAACCGATCTCATGGGATTTTTATTGCAACTGCAATCAGAACAAACTGACAATCACTTTAGCACTTCTGATTCAGACTAGCAAATAGCCTTCTGAGACCGACAATAATCGCATTTTTAACACAGACACGCTCGGAAAGTACCACGAACGCTTGTTTGGTATTCAACACACCAGCGATAATTATTCCTATTCTGCCTTGAAAAGGCAAAGTGTTGAAGATGTAAGTTTAATTTGTACCCGTTATCACGGGTCAGAAAGAAAAAGAATAATAAGGATTAAATTCAAAATTCAATATACAAAATTACATATAGGGTTTCACAGGCCGTTCTTAAGTTATTCTTGAGTCTAACCATCATTTGAGTAATCGTTTGCGTTTCACAGTCGATGTTTACTTTCTATCAAATCGTATTTAAAAATATCGCTACACTAACAAAAACAATTATTTTATAAGTATCATCTCTTGAAATATTAGTTGCTGAAATGAAAATAAATTAACAAAATTTTATTATTGAAAAGCTTAATGGAGCAAGACAACAAAAGGACACCAAATTTCACCGCAAGCGAGTCGGAGGAGCGGACGGATACTTGGGAAATAAATGTAATTGTCCATCGATTTAGCGAAATAATATTATAACATATAATTTTTAGATACTGCAAATAAATATTCTACTGGCCTCAACTTGATTCCCGTAGCATGCTCGTAAAAGTGCAGCCTAAGCAAAAACATTTGTTTTGGCGATAGGACACTGTTCCTAAAATATTTTTAAATATCGTTGAATTGAGTAAAGTAGAATAGACAATCGGTCGCGGAAGTCTTTTTCTTCATATAACTTATAAAGAATTCTAGCCGGGATCTGATTTGGTTTGTTTGTCGCATTATAACAACATTCTACAATTTATCGTATTCTGAAGCTCTATCAAAATCACAATTCCAATCCGATTCCATATTTTCTTTTTCTTCAAGCAGTTTCTTATTTCATGTCAAAATTTCAAAACCAAAATCAGCTGTTGCTTAAGCAATGCCTAAGTCCACAATTTTCAATGCTTAAGCATAACTTAAGTATGGAGTGTGAAACTTAGTTTTACTATCTTCTTACCTTTAGCATAACTTAAGCACGGAATGTGATATTAAGTATGGATCTCGTACATAAAATCTAAGTCTACGCTAAGACTTAAAACTTTTCTACTCTAAAATTTGAGTTTGAGTTTAAGGTCTGATTTTATGTATGAGGCCCACAGTGCTGCACGCACTAACATTCGGCTTATTGTTGCTACTACTCGTACTGCACCTTGACGTTGGACTCCCTCATTGAATGCTATACTTTTACTATATCGTAAACCTATTAGTATTTGCTACTAGCTGAAACAAAGGGCAAAATACAGGCGCTGCTGGAAACAAAAGAGGGAGAGAGAGAGAGAGCATGTAGACGTACCACCCGCAGTCGTGGCCAAAAGCCGCAGCAAAGAAATCTGTTTTTCTTCACTAGTTGCTCCCTGCCGCAGCACTACGCCCTCTGATCGCTCTCTCCGTTATTTAAACAGGCATTGTTGCTCTGGCATTTCCGTTTGGTTTGCTTGCAACGCTTTGTTTTGAAAAAAAAAAACTCTCCCACTTACGCGCACTCTTTCACTTACCTATTTACTCACTTACTCACTTATGCTTACGTATGTCTGCACGTATACATACGTACGTACTTATGGTTGTTACCTTTGTTGCATGCGTTTTTCATTTTTGCTGCAAACTGATTTTTTAATAAACACGAGTGGGCGGGCGGTTGTTGGTATTGGTGGGGCGCTTTTATTGCATTATTTGTGCTAGTTTTTATGCTTTTGTTTTTGTTTTTGCATCTACTAGTAGCTTTGCTACTGCGGGGGCATATTTACAAATAAGAATACTTAAGCGTACAAGTAATCGCGTTTGTTCAGTTGTCCTAGGGGAAATACATACATACATATGTAGATGGGAGTATGGATGTGTGTGTTCTCATTTCTATGTTACCGACTGTATTTATGGTTTTTATCATTTGCCATGACTTCGTCTTGGCTATAAAATGCAGCTTTGCTCCATTTGGCGCTGGTTGGCATGTCACTTGTTGTGCAGTTTTCCACCTCTTCTTCCGCAGCACTCGTACCTGTTTTCTTCCTGTTTACTTATTTTTGCATTTCTTAATTTCTGGTTTTCCACGTTCTTCACTGCCATGCCATTTTTCGCATTCCATTCATTCACTGCTGCTAACTTGTATGCCTGCATTTGTCGGCTGCACGGCTTTTTTTCGCCAGATAAAACACATTATCATAAATTATAATTACAATTTATGCGCCGACATCATAGATGGTCGTGCGTTGGAGGTTTAGCGAATAGCGACTGTGGGAGGATGAATACACGTACCATATACATTATAGTACTATGTGTGTGTATGTGTACTTTCTTACCTTTTGGCTGTTTGAATTGTTCGTTTTTGATTAAAGAAAAATATTAAGTTTTAGTTAGAGCTATGCACATTAGGATAGTTCTTAAATGTAGGCAAAAGATTAAATATCAGATTTCGGCATTACTCTACTGTAACCAAAATTATCACATATAAATTTTGGTTACGATTGGCGATGGTTAAGCCATACCGCAGAGGCGGTAAAGATTCTTCTATAAATAACAAAAACAAAAATTAAAATATTTTATTTTTTTCATTTAAAGTACATATGTATGTACATACAACATCGATACCACTATAGTCACAGATATAGCATATAAATTTTAGTCCCGATTGGTGACGGTTCAGGCGTACACAGGTCAAATATCATATTATCCTATGAAGAGTCATCAGGTTTAACGTTATGAATTCGAATGTAACAAAAAGGGAGATAAATATTTCACTAAACTAAATTCATTTTTAACTTTAGTCTTCAATTTTTCTCTATCTAAAAAAATCTACCCCTACGTCATAATTGCCGCTTACAGTTGGTTGCTGAGACTTTTTTTTTAACACTAGCAACTGCGCAGTATGCCGATTATGTTTCCTTAAGTCTACTTTCTTTCATGCGGTTATATTTCTTTTAACTTAATAATTTAATAATTAATAATTATTAATCTGGCCATAAAATATTTTTTAAATTTAGCCTTCTCAAATTTGTTTGGTTTCCACTCATATTGTATTTAATTTAACTTAATTGATCTTTAAACCGATGACAATCTGCTGTCAAAACATTTGGGGAATAAAGGTTTATTAAATAAACTCCTTTTGTTTAATACCCATCTTGCAATATTTGACCTTAATCATTTATTTAAATGAATGAAATGAATCTTTTGAAAAGATGGCTACTCCTTTTCAAAAACTGCTTCAATTCTAACAAATATAACGAACTAGCAAACAAATCTGTCCATTCGTCTTATGGTAATATGTGGTTTAACTTATTTATTTAATAGGCTATAACTTTTTGAACAACTCTTTCGAAATATAGCTTATAAGCTATATTTCGTTATTGTTTTCTTTTTGAAGCCAATTTTTATTACTTGTTTCTAATATCTTCGCGGGCAGTGAGAACAGTTAGGTGATTTTTCAATCACTCTCACGGTTTTTGATTGGAATATTAATATCATTCAGTTTTGCGGGTAGACAGTTGTCTTGATTTAGGGTGAAAGTCTCCTGAACGGATTTAATTTCATAGGATTTCATTCGCCAGTTTTTTAGCCATCCAACCATCTTGAAGTTTGAGCGAATCCAAATGCGGGGAAGTATTCTCTGCTATAATAAAAGGCAGTGGGTTGTGAACTGCAACTGATGGTTTAGCCATAAGAAATAGCACTATGGACTGGGCTGATGTTATAGACATTAGAATCTGGATTTGGTGGTGTCTGTTGTCTATGGGCTATGGTTATAGGAGAAATTTCCTTTTTCCTTAGGGACGGGTATTTGAGTTTCTAGCGGTTATTCTATATTTTGTAGTTTGCTGGGCGATTACCTTCACTATATCACATTTCACGTCGTCAGATCGGGTTTTTGTTATGCATTTTGCAAATGCATGTCTTGCAACGCATTTAAGGCATATTTATACTGTTGGTAGTTTGCACGTTGGGGAAATTCACGCTTCGGGCATTGGGTTCGAAATAATTGCTTGAATACAATAGGGGTTTGATATTTTAGATGTCTTTATTGCTAGAGTTTGATTCATTTTTTAATTTTTTAAACTTGGAGTTGACTATTTTCCTAGAGATCTAGGAGTGCAAACCTTTTTCATTTGTCCAGCCAATATTTGCCCGGTTTTACCTGATTTTTGTTATTTGTTATGTTACCTGGGCTTTCATGAGATCGTTTGGTTGCCTGAACGGTTTTCCATTAATTACGAGTACTGAGTGATTTGGGTGCGACGCTTCGAGAGTCAATTTGTTGCTGTTGGTTGTATAGCTGCTTAAATTTATTTGGGTGCTCTTTAATCTGCCGTTCTAAGGCCTGAGTCCTAGTAGTGGGGAAGAGCATTGTGCGCTTCAGCAATTCTCTTAAGTCTTAAGCTGCAGTTTTTCAGGTCGTTGTTCACGTTGTATTTGCTCTTGATTTTCTTGTTGATGGGTTGGTTTTATTGTTGTTGTTGGTAGGGGTACGGTTTAAAATTGAGTATTGTGTCAGGGTTCTTTGAGTTTTTTATAAATTTTTCATTTCCCATTTGTGGTGAAAAGGATATAACACACGCACACAAAAACTTTCACATTTGTAATATTAGTAGGATTCAATTTCGTATTTTGAGTCTTCATAAGGATCATTTGAGACTAAACTGTATATGTAAGATCGTTAACCAAAAAAACCAATGATTCTACGGTCCACCTTAATGTAAATATGTTCGAATGTGTGTACCGAGTAGTTAAAACTCACATGTGTGCTCTTCTGTTAAACAGACGGTTTGAAAAATTATTATTTGTTGTGATATCTTTAACTGCCTTCTCCGGGCAAAATCACATTAAGCACCTGTCTGAGCTTTATTATGTAATTACTGCTGTCCAGCTTATAAAATCGAGCGTGGTGTGGCCAACAAGTTCTCTCTTTTTCTCCCAAAGAGGGGAAGAAAATAATACTACTCAATCGGGATACTACAGGCGTGAAGTGTGGTAGCTCCTCAAGTTAGTCAAGGTAGCTGAGAACGAGTTGTAAATGTCAAGAGGGAGTCGCGGAAAGACTGCTACGTGATATGGAGAAAACTAACATTGGATGCTAGGCAGTGGCGATTACTCGCTAGCATTACCAATGGAAAGTGGACTGAAAGCTGCGACTGCGAAGAATCCCTAGAAGAACTAGGCAGCACGCATTTTACGAAATGTAAAGATGAGGTAGATCTCGAAACCTTAAGAGCTAACGTTAACTATATACCGCGCAACATCATAATAGCCAGTAAAGTAAATGATCAATACATATCTTCAACCCATTTAAGTGTCCGTGAATAGATGACATGCTGCAATGTAGTGGACCCCACCGGCTTGAAGCGAGACGCAATAGATGTGTTTATGTTCGAAAAAGAAAAAAGAAACCATCTCTAGCCGTAGAGCGCACATCCATTAGGTTAACCTCGCTATTTTTGAAAGCGCTCGTGGAGTACAAAATATCCATATAAAAAATATCGCACATGCCTTATTATATGGAATGCGCAGGACAATCAGCAAAACAAAACGAGTTATCAATGGAAATTTTTCACAATTAGACATTTGCGTTTTATTATAATAGAATTGATAACATAAAATAAAAGTGCATAAACGAAAATGTGAATTTAGATTTTTTCAGGTTTGCTAAATGGTTGCACAAAATTTTTCGGACAAATTGTCAATATTGTTAAAAAGAACACTGATCCACTTAAGCTGTGAGCCACGTTACATTCAATTTACTTTTTATTTATAGAAAACCTTGATAACTTATATTTCCCTTTTGAAAAATTCTAGATCTTCGTCAACTGGGTAACTTATATCTTTGTGATAAACACTTTACTTTTCAAAAGTGAAAAACTTCGCACAAGTGTAGCTTTTGAAACGAGTAAAGGTGCCAATATACGCAAAACATTAAAAACATTCTCAACATTCGTTGTATTCACTACTTGGAATGCTTCGAGAGAACTTCGAAAATATTTTTCTGAAAATCCCCGGTTTCCTAACGTCACCATCACAAGCAAGCTTTGTTTCGAACAACTTATTACTTTTGCATAAAATACAAAAACTTTTTAAATTTTTTCTGCGATATATTCGTACTTTTGAAACAAAACACACAAATTATCTAAAACTTATTTCAAGTCTGAACACCTTAAATAAAATTAAAACAATTCATTTGGCGACTACTGTATCGCGGCATCTTTATTTCTGTACATAGGTCCGTGGATACATTTTCTAATTGCTTTAAAGTACTGTCTGCTAATATCTTTGATTATGGAAGATCTTTATTAGTTCCATGAGTTGTCGGCTGAGAGGAAGAACCACTGCACGTACCAAAAGCAGGAAACTTGGAATTCTGGCACAGTTGGAAAGCCGTATATGGAGTCTCCGAATGCTTCTAAGCGATTATTTTTTCGAGGGATCTGCATGTTGAAATGGCTTTATGGCTTTCAGCCCACCTTATTGGACATGTAGATTTCAGTATCTGCTTCCGAACTTCATAATATATAAAAATATATATACCAGTACATTTTTATATATTTGCATTTCTTGAAATTTCTCAAGAGTATCAAACCATGTATTTGTGGCATAATCTTGGGAACGGGAATTATCGCTATATAGATTATAAGGGTTTATGGTTTGATTAAGCATTGCTCATATTAAAAATATATTATTGAGCTAAATTTCCGCAAAGCTCCCTTTGAAAAAAATTGGAAGTGCTTTCGTCCTATAGGTACCTTGCTTATCGGAAAGGCAATTGATCATCAACATATTTTTTCATGAACAAAAACTACTTTCCATATATTATTATCATAAACGTTTTAAAGCATACACCAATGCCTAGTGTTAGCTTCATCAAGAAAAGGATTACTCGAGAAAAGAATACGAAAATACATACATAAATGCTAATTGAGTTTTACGAGTACGAATCAAAGTTTAGCACCTTTGTCGTTTGTACGGATACAAATTTTCTACCCCTACACACACTACAGAAGTCATAAATACATAGATATAAAATTGAATCGTTCCGATAAAAGTGCGAGCGAATCTCGTTGCAGCTTCTTTATCTCACCCGCATCGCATATCTTGGCTAGCAGTGAAGCTAAGTAGATTTAGCAGAGAGGCACACTTGGGCCAGTTAGGGCCATTACGATGCCACAAAGCGAGCTCTCTTGTTACAGCTCCTCAGTTTTCCAGTTGATAAAGCCATCGTGTTTCGTTGACGAAGTATATCCTATTTTTGCCAGAGCGGAGCAGTAGGATAGATATATTGTTCTTTAATATTTTCTCCTACGTGTGCCTACAGTTGCGACAAAGACAAAAATCGTTACCGGGATATCCCAGTCATTTAAATAGTGTCCAGTTATAATAACGAACTCTATACTAATCATGGGACGGTCAGTTTGTATCAGATCTCTTAAGTTCAAATTACTATTAATCATCGAAACGACTACTTTAAAAAAGTTATCAGTTATAATTGGAAATAATCAAAATAAATCATGAATATTTTTAATTAAAAATAATAATAGAGAAAAATCAAAAAAAAATCTAACTATTTTTTAATTACTTTCGATTATTCTTGTTTTAATTAAATTAAATTATTTTCTTTACTTCACTGTATATAAACATACTTGTTTATTTTTACTGTTTAATGCTCTTATGTAGAATACACAAATGGTATTTTCTTCTTTCCTGCGTTCCTCCTTGATAGAATGTTGCATGATCACTATGTAGAGCTGGGGTCGCAATTTATCTATCAGCCCCATCACTTTCTTCGATGCGTTTGTAGTCCGGAATTCAGAGGAGCTGAATATGATTCCGCGTTGCTAGGTAGTTTAGTTACTATACACGTAAGCACTAATTATGATTTAACTTCATACATTGATAGGACCTTTTTGTGCTTCTTGGCTGTCACTAGGATTGACTACAGCTTCAGTTTGATAGTTCCGCCTTTAAGTTAACCTCTGAGGAATGGCGTATCCCTCCGCCTTGAATATACTTGGCAACATTCTCATTGACACAGCCATGTGTGTTCTAGGACTAAAGATACCGGCCAAAGATAGAGCCATTAGGGTACCAGTGCAGTTTTCTCTCGCCAGAGGTGTCTTGCAGTGAATACGTACTCCATGTTATTTATTCCCTTGTTCGGTCTTAAATCTTCACTCAAATTTAGTAACCTTGACGACATCATTCCAGAGAGCTGGCTAGTGGGAACCTGGTGCTCATCATTTTCATGTTCTTTGATGATATGATTTCCCCTTTCCCGGGACTTTCCCTAGCTATACTAAGTAGGGTTCGATCGTCTGCCTATTATGTGGATATGATGATGATCCAAAACGCCCGTCGAATACGTACGTATGGTTCCTGTTTCAAATAGCTACGAGTTGCTAACTATTTTTGATTATCTATAATAAAAAGACTGATTTTTATACAAACAAACTTTATGCAATAAAAGCGGTAAAGCATTCTTATATATCATTTTAAATTAGAATGCGGAACAACTGTAAACGGAAAACAGATAGTGTTATTTGATAAAGTAAATCTATTACATTATATTTGCATAGTTTTACAATATTCAAAAAACTTTATTTTATAGTCATTACTCTTTTAATATTGCATGACTCATTCATTATAGCATTTAAGGCCTTTGTAGTAAAGATTACATTTATCAGATTAGCTTGCGAAAATAGCTTGCGAAATAATTTTTTCTACACATATATTTGCTGTGTATCTTGATGCCGTACTTTACGTTAACTTTTAGGTACTCTAGTAAGTTATTTTCGATGATGTTTTGCAATAACAGGGGACTGGTTGTACTATCCTACCTATATTATAAATGTTAACGTATAACATAGACTACATTATATGGAGAGTTACCACCTGTTGAATAAATTATAGTCAATTAAATATATATGTTAAATCACATATTGCTATGTAACGACTAGATAGATCTGGATAAGATTTGGCACATTATAGTCCGTATATAGTTGCCACTTGTTTAAAAGGTTATATTCAATTAAAGCAGAGGCATAATGAAGCTGCATTTGCCAAATGTTTTAAAAGAAGGTTGCCACCTGCTTGAATGCAAATTAAGTTAATTAAAAAAAGTAAATTACATTTTAACAACATGAGTGTCAAAATAAAAGTTTTAAGAAAACTAAAGTGCTTACATTTTGTCGAGTTTCGTTTAGTATTTGGAGATGCTTATCTGTCGCTATAAATGCAGCAATTTTAGCAGCATAGGAAGTGACAGCCGGTAAGCGCAGCACCAATATAACTATATTCATTGTGAGATTCCAGAGCATGGATAAATCACTGCTCCTTATTGCTTTAGAACCGATAACTCTTTCCCGAACCAGTATTTTTTTATATGTTAAATATTTCTAAAGGCCTTCAAACAGTAAATTGTCTAGTATGATTTCTTTATGTTAAACCATTCACAGTAACATAAAATGCACCTGTTTGGAGGCATTAAATATGGGCAAGGGAAATTAGTTGTTAATCTGTTTTAAAATAAGCAACAGCCTGGACTGTAAACTCCACTTATTCATGAAATTGTACGATTATGAGTGTACTCAAATGAAAATAGAATACAAATATGAAAAGAAGCGCCAACAAAATTCGTACAAGTGAATATTTTAGCAAAAGGAATAAGCGAGCAAGAAAAAGGAGCACTGAAGCTGATGGGGAGCTATGTATTTATATGTAAGTATGTATGTAGATAGGCTATGCTCAGTTGTAACGAGCAAATCATTCAGCACTTAAAATGTGTTTTAAATATGAATAAACACATACTGCAAGGTAGATTTGAAATGGGCTATGCAAAGTTTCATACAGACGACATGGCGTATACGTAATGCCATAAAGGCGCATGTGTGTCATATCTGTGTATCTGTGTGTTTGTGCATATAACGGGCGGCCGCCACGGCTCCAACAATCTACATAAGTACAAACATATGCATGCAAATACTTCGCTGTCCATGGATATTTTGCTTAAGTGCATGATTTTGGAAAAATCAACCCATTTCGTTGAGAGTAGCGAGAAGCAGAATGGTCATTTTCGAGCAAATTCTACGAGTACTTACAAATTGCACATGCAGAAAATTGAGGAAATCAACTATTAGGCATACACATATGCATTCAGCTGTGTTTGTGTTTGTGTTTGTGTGTGTGTTTATACATTTTATAGCAGGCACGTAAATGGATGTTAAACTAGCATTTACCGGTAGGCAATCACCAACAGTCCATTACCATTAAATATATTACTACTTAAAATGTGGATTTTATTTTTACATTTTACACTCGCTGCCTACTGGTTGGGAATTTTTGTGCAAAGAGTTGAACATTTTGTTTCTTTATTTTATGTTATGTAAGGTAAATGTGCATAGCAGAATTAAATAAATAAACCTGATTTTATTGCTTAGTAAGTTTTATGCAGAAGAATATGTTTAGAAGTTTTTGAGGAAGTAAGAGTTGCGGAGAAGGGGTCTTTAATGACTCAATGAGTGGATGTGAATTTGCTAACTTTAAACAAAGGGAAAAAACTCCATATATCAAAAATGATTTCAATAGTATACTAGTAAATTAAAATTTGAGTTTCGTCAATACCTGCAATCCTTTTAGTGTAAAAGTTCTATTAAAATTTAACTGTAAGTTAATCTGTATAGTAACGAAACTGAAACTGGTCAGCGAAAACTTTGCTGGCCTAACCTAAATGATTTTGAGAGCTTTGAACACCTTTTTTAATGCCAATGCTCTCTATTAATGGGCGAGCCGTAGTATAAAATATGTTGTACCTATAACGGTCATTCGATTTTTTATTTGCAAGCGTTTGAAATATTTTTTCAAACTTTAGTGTATTTTGTGGCAGTCAGAAAGTCAAAGGCAGGGTTTGAGAAATTTTCGACTGCTTGAGCGATTGGCTAAAGAAAATACTCGCGCGGCAAGCCAGACAATAAAATGAGCTCATAAAATGGTAATATCGAACAACAGTAATAATAGCTAAGGAGCAGAAGAGAAACAACTACAAACAGCTTGTGAAATTTTGTTTGCAATAAAATGTGGATACCAGTAAGGGCGCAGGTGTTTTCTGTTGTGATGAAGGATAAGCCGTTTTCATATCCAACTCGAATTTTGGCAAAATGACTATGACTAAAATATACAGCATTTTTATTAGAGTTGCCACCTGTTTAACAAATTTAAATAAAATAAAATAAATAAAGTAACTTCCACTCTGCAATAATATGACTTATGACCATGACTAAAATATACGGTATTTTGAATGGAGTTGCCACCTGTTTAAAATTTTAATTTAAATAAATAAATAAATTAAATTACACTTTGCAATAATATGAATGGAAAAATTTGGATACGATTTGGCACACATATATTCCATAATTAGGATTGCCATATTATCTTTTTTTCATGGTGCTTGCCATCTGAATAAAAGATAACACTCAAAAAAATTAATCAGTGAAAGCAACATGGGCACCTAACGAAAGAGGTTTAATAAAGTTTAATTTTCAAAATATGTTAGTACAATGTTGCCACCTGTTTAAAGTTGAACATAATAAAATTAATAAGTTAAATGGGATTCTAAAATATAGGGCTACACGAAGAAGGTTGTAAAATGCTTACTATCATTGATATTTTTGTGGAGCGTTGCCACCTTTTAAAAAATCCATTATAATTGCATTATGAATTTAAAAAAATATTACAATTTGGTGCCAAAGGAAATAGAAAGCTTTATTTTGACAATATTTTTGACTACTGTTAACGAAAGTAAAGTGAAAGTAAACTAAGTTATATGATATATTATGATTTGTTTTGTTTAATAAAATTACTTCCTGTCAATTAATAAACTAACTGCGATATTAAAATATTGATGTAGAATGAATAAGTTTTCACGAAACCATTTCAAGAAGGATTAATTCAATTTGATTGATAAGCTACCAAAAATGCTACTACGTTTTACTGATGTCACCACAAAAGAAAATTTTTACTTAAAAAATATTTTAAATAGCCCTGATACCTGTTAGAAAAGGGCAATAAAATTAATAAGCAAAATCAAATATTAAAGCATAGGAAGAAAAGAAAGAGGCTTAAGATTCATTAATTAATTTAATGCAATTTTTAAAGTACATAGCTGCAATATAACATTATTACTTCTTACATAAAAACTAACTAACTAACCAAAAAAAGAAATAATAACTAAAAGATTTGTTTCGAAAACATTTCACAGGGTTGCCATCTGTATAGAAATTAAAATTCATTTATAAGATGACAGAAGCAATACATTGCAGGTGTGAATCGATAGAGGTTTGGGATGGCTCAATTCCGAAAAACTTTTGAAGTGTTGCCAGCTGTTAGAAAATTAAATGCAAGTTATTTGATAACATAAGTTATTTATTTTTAAGGAACAAAAATATTTACAAACTTACATATAGTACGAACAAACATAAACGTTAAGAAAAAACAAAAAAATTAAAAAAATACAAGGACAAGACGGGTCTGGCGCAACGCGCCTACGACCGGCAAATAATATAAATATCCGGACAGCAACCAGTAAAAGGCAGTCGTGTTTTATCTTAGCTAGAACTAGAAGACTATGGACATATAGGGTAGGCACTACTCCCTCTCCGCTAGGGACAGAATAGCAAAGTATTACGAGGCAGGCAGGTATTATACCCTCTATGGAAACAATGCAGATATTAGGGGAGTTTCTATTTCATCTAGGCATGGGCAGGCTCTACTCCCATGCTTTGAAGCACAAACCAGACTAAACGGACTAGTGCGAAATAGAATTACAAACGAACTATTTATTTTTGTGGTGAACCTCACAACTTCATTTATATATTTACACCAAAACATTTTGAAAACAAAATTTCCAAAATTAAAATAAATCCTGACTATATTGAATTGAATAAGTTAAAAACTTTATATATTTATATATTAAAAAGACTAGCAGCGAGAAGGCTTTCTTTAATACTGAAAGGTTGGCTAGATACATACACATCTTGGGCTTCATAAATGATCTGAGAACTTATCCAGAGATAGATCAAATTACACGTCCATTCTCAGTACATCTGCTGAGCAAAAAAAACGAAACCTCAGTATTTTCCTGCTACCATTAGGAAATTCATTTTGAGTTATAGGTGACGGCTATGTTCGCTGCATGGTAACTA
Organism: Anomoia purmunda; assembly: GCA_951828415.1. Taxonomy (NCBI): domain Eukaryota; kingdom Metazoa; phylum Arthropoda; class Insecta; order Diptera; family Tephritidae; genus Anomoia; species Anomoia purmunda. The sequence continues at coordinate 93,226,763 of OX639996.1, forward strand.
AAAATTCAGAAATTGTAGTGCCTTTCTGTTTTCTGGGATGTTGTAGCCGCCCAGGTTGAAGCTTGTTCAATTTCGCGATTGACTTCAGTGTTGGTACGATTGCTTTCCAGAGCTGCAAGAGAAGCTTAACTTTATCCGCACAGTGCCCTATTCCCATTTAAACTGTGAAAGCGGCTTGTAAACATACAAAAAAAAATAATTTTAATCGTAACAAACTACAGAAAAATCAACTTACTACCATATTCATAGTCGCATGGTTAAGATTTGGAAAAATTGAATTCAAGAACGGGCGCTTAATGATTGATTTTAACATCTTTATTTGTAATGATTGATTTTAGCATCTTTATTAAAAATGTGTTATTTCGAAGAACTCATTGAACTTGTGGGCTATGCTAGAAGCTATACAAAGCTTTGTCCAAGACATTAGCTACGATACCATACTACTCCCTTTATCAAATACTTGGTTCAAGGACTCCATGCCTGAAACAGATTTACTCCTGACTCAGTAAAGGACATTGTTTTGTCTCTGCTGGAATTCGAATTAAGGAATCCATAGAAAAGAGGACTAGCATTTTCTTCGGATCAGATTTCTTACACCGAGTACACCTTTTAAAAGGAAGGTGCATTTCGCAAAGTATTCCCTATAGATGCCTACAAAAATTCTAGAGAAATATTCTATAAAGTCAGCCACCGAATGAATGGCGATACGGATAAAAAAGCTTAAAAAACAATAAGAATTAGTGTATGTTCATTTCGAAATGTAAAACCTCCCTACGCATTCTGTGAGAATGAAATAGCTTGTCAACATTTCAGAATGCCTATTGTCTTTCCATGAGAACGATAATGAATGTTTCCATTTCACTTCCAAATGGAAGCTTTCCTCATTTTCCTCTAGGGTATGCAAAAAACTTGCGTAAAATGTATAAGTATGAGGTACATATTTAAAACTTTCCTTAACTCGTAAACTATGACGCTGAGATATATCGCTCATTACTGAGTTTAGTGATATTTATTTAGTTATCTTTAGAGAAATGTAATGAAAATTTCGGTCTGGGAGTTTAAGAGAATGAAAAATGACACTGACAAAGGATAACGGAAAATCGTTCCGATATTTATGATATACATGAATTAAGAAGTTTATATTAGCCAAATACCCAAATACTTCACACAAAAGAAGAAATTTGAGCGCCTAAATTAACATAAATTGCTATTCAATGCCAATATTTTTTAAATTTTATCGTTCAAGTTGAGTTTGATTACTGATAATTGATGAACCAGAGAATTGATGAGTGAAATTATCTTCACTCGTCTCTACATACATAGCTCAACTCAAATCATTTCGTGTTGTGCCTTTCATTGCTCTTGAAAAAAAAAAGAGCGAACATTCGTTAATATCCGAATGAACAAACGAATCTTTAATTTGCACTCCTCTTTCGTTGCTGGTCAAAGTGTGCGCTCTTCAGATACAGCAGCCGACATGTGATTTTGCTCACTTAGTTTTCTTCACACAGATTATTTGAAAATCATACACCATTTGCAATGATAAAAAGTTATATACTGATATCATAATTTTTGTATTATTAATTTGTATTGGTGTATTTACCTTTCAAAAACATTGAAAAAATTGTTGGTACAAACTTATGAAATACATCCTAAATACATGATAGATAAATTTGGGCGACATTTTCAGAATCAGAGGACCCAAGTCCATATACATTGTGATATTATATCAAATATACATTCTGGTTGTTACACTGCGAAATAAAAAGTTGTTGGCGGACTTTTAACTGACAAAGTAAATGTAACAACAAATTAGCCGCTTTTATTTAATTTGTAATAACTTCTACGTTTTCTGCCCGATCGAGGTGCTATAGCACTACGCATTTTTGTAATGAATTTCTCTTTCAATAAAATATGTTAAATTATTTTTAACAAAGTTAATCTAACTAAAACGAATCAATAAAAATTACTAATAATAATTAAGATATATCAGCGTAAAGAACCTGAATGTTTTTTTTGAACACCACCCATAAAAGGTTAGTTTTATTTGATATTCTGGAGTTGTGTGGCAAAAACTGCAGAAGGACCACGAAAACTTTGGTTTGCTAATGCGAAAATGCTTCTTTGGAAAAATAAGTGAATCTCATTTTGGTATTCAGTATTTCTTATAAGCTGTTTCACATCGTTTAAAAACGCATATACTTAGCGCAAGGTAATCTGAATCTTATCGGTATTACTTTTAGATAAATTGGCAGCGCGATTTCGTCCAGAAGAGGGCAGAGATGCGCGTGCGTCAATTGTAGCCAGCGATAGCGGATGCTAATTTGATATTTTCGTAATATTTAATTCTTAATATACTTAATGCAGTTCCACTCTCTAGACCCACATATTCTAAACTGAGGTTAACATTAAGGTTAGAAAAAAGGGCATCTCTGTCTAGCTCTAGTTAAAATTAAAACTAGTAAGGTCATCTCCAAAAGAGATATTAGAAAATTCGTACTCCAAACTCCATCGAAAGTATGATGAATGCCATCCGGAGAAATTGGCGAGCAATGCCCAAAAAGCTTAAAGTTCAAATTACTAGAAATAAAAGCTAAATCAAGAATTCTCTTACACTTGTTAAGATAACTATTGACTTAACAAATATAAATACTCAAGAAATTGTCATTTAAATAAACTTAAAAAAAAATGTTGACACTAAAAGGCGATAGCAAATTAGATTTAAAGACCTTGTCTTTCTAAATAAGCTTCATTTCGCATGGGCTACGATTTTATTAGCCCACTAAAGAGCTTGGTTGTAAATCAATCTAGTATAGCCAGGAAACGTACGTCATTTGGCTTGGATGGTCTTGCATGCTTCTTTTTTACTTTGGAATGACTTAGCTTAAATTAAAATTTTTCCCCAAAACGTTAAATTCAATCATCAAAGGGTATAAAAGCCAAATCCACAATACGAATATAAGAAGTACAACAGCAATTGAAAAACATTTTGTAGCAACAGCAGTTCAAATCAAGCACAACATGACGACCATTTGTTGCAGGAAACAGTAACAAAATAGAAATAACATCAACAGCAACAACTCCAATACCCACTGCTATCAAAGAAACAGCAGTTCAATTTCTGCTTATTACACAAAAGTGTATTGAATTTTGTAGCCGAAAAAAATCACCTAAATGCAGACGTTGCAACGCTGATGTACGAACCATTTATACAAGCATGATACATACATATGTACCTACAGCTGTAAATATGTAATTACGGTTTATGCTGTATGTGTGGCATGTATGTAGCCGCATTCTACACATGCACTCGAGCGCAAAAGCGTACAACTACACCGGGGCGCATTGCATGGCGAATACGAATAGCGCGCCACAACACACACACCCACACACACACATACATGCATGCAATAATTTCACTCAATACGCTCGTAAGCGGAATTGAAAAGGATATGTGAGGAGAAAATAATGCAAAAAAAACGTTAGTACCGTCGAAATAAATATGTGAATGTAAGCGCAGAGAGAAGACCTAACTCCCACTGCACCTTGTCAACAGGGCGTATGAGCAACAATCGCAGCAAAGTTCAGCACCCCACTTACATGGAATAGGTAGCTACTAAATATTGCACTCGAGTACGGAGTACATAGTAGACCACGTAGTAGAGTTTGAATTTGAAAAGAGTTGGAAGGGAAATAGCAGGTGCTGCGATTAGAAGCAAAAAAAAAAAAAAATAAACAAGAAAAAACAGCAAAATACTGTTAGCCAAGCAGTTGTATTTGTTGAAGACACCGTTTGCTACGTGCAACCAATACTAAACACATGCTGCATGCCACATGCTGCATAAACTATGAAATAACAGGAGATCGCATATGCGTCATTGCATAAAGTGAAAGAAGGCGGCAACAGCTGCGAGAGCATACAAATTTATCAATGCAATCGCACGAGCAATTCAACATAAATAGTTACGCACATACATTTTTCAAACACATAATTGCAGTAGGAGGGTTCTTAAGTTTATGGATTTAATGGAGGAAAATTGAATGTATTCACTGCGGTATCAGAACGTAACTCATAAGCTAAGAATACAAATACATCAATCTGAATTTTATCTAATCTTCCATTAGCTTACTGATGAGTGTTGCCCGATGGCGCGTTATTCGAGGGTAGAAACATCAGCCATTTTAAACCTTCATTGCAATATTTTACAAGAAACTATTAAGTTCAATGCTCGCAGAGTTTTTCGATATAATGTTACCTCATTAAAGTATTTTGGCAAACCATATTAATCAACTTAACTAGGTGGCAACGCTATTTAATTGCCTTTTGCACAATAGTTCTCAAAATACCTTTTCGCTTGATATCAAAATTTGATTACATTTCGATAGGTATTTAATTAAGTTTAGTTTTTTTTTTTGAATACATGACAACTCTATTCCAGTTTTAATGTGAATTCTAGTTTTCCAAACAGTATTTCGCTTGATATAGAGGTTTAACATTCAATTCAATTACATATTTCTAAAATTATATATTTTTTTAAATGTTCCAGATTTTATATTTTTTTCATCACTTTTTGTTTAAAACTCGTTATTATTTAACTAATATTTTTAATTAATTTCACCTTTTGAGTTGGAGTGTATCCTAGTAAAACAAAAATCTCAAATATATTTGATTTGAATAACGCATATCTATAATTTTTATTTATCGAATTGAATATCGATTTATAGATTCACAGGGGCCACATATACCAGCAAATTCTTTTTGTTTTTAATACATATATACTGACATACGAGTATACCTGGCATTTGTTATGGCCCAAAAAGTGAAACGTAATAAAATTTATGTATTTGCGTCCTTAAAAAATTTATTTAAAAAGTCGTGGGTTCACAAAGAAAATTCACAAATGTACACAATTAATGGTCAGTGTTAAATATAGCAAGTCAATTTTAAGATCATACTACTATAATTCAAGTTATTACATATAAATTTTGATCCTGATTGGAAACGGTGAAGGCGTATCGCATAGGGGTCAATTATCAAATAACCTATATGAAGATTCAAAAAATTAAAATATATTTTTTCATCTAATATCTACAAACGGTACCACTATATGCTATTACAATATAACATATTGATTTTAGCTTTTTGACTCTGATCCCTGTCTGACTTGCCTTAATCCTCACCAAGCGGGACCAAATTTATATCTCAGATCTTTGGCCGCAGGGGAATGAGACTGAAAAAAGCATTCATTTGGTTGTAAGAATATACTGAAACAAATAAGAATGAAACCAAAAATACATATCAACAGAGTAACCGTAATATTTTTCTGTAAGGCAACATCGTTCAGATAATTTTTGGCTGTAGTCTAGTCGAATTTGCTGAATTTGTTTTTATTTGCAAATAAAAGTTTGGGGGGGTTGCTCCTTATAAAAAGTTAAATAATTCATATCCACAAATTGACCTGCCACCATTCCTCTTTGCCCTCCATCAAGGACACAAACTGCTCAAACTGACGAGGCTGAAATGAAAAGTTTCTTTGATTGAATCGCTGTTGGGATATAATTTTACAATCATGTACTTAGATTTACCAAGAATGTGAGCTCCCCACTTTTATATTGATTATTAGCGTCCACTATTATAATAATATCAAACTTTAATAGTAAATTGTATCCTAAAAATAAGAACGCCCTTAATGTGCAGCGACGCTCAAATAAACTCTCCAGCTTACTTAAAGTGCTATGCACTAAAGTATCGTCAACAAAACCACCTTCGGCTGGCTGTTCCATTTCATTGGCTTAATATTCCGCGCACTATGCCCAAAGTAAGTTAGTCTAAATATTTCAATGTCTCTATGTTTATTTTACACATTTTCTCTTGACTCCGCGATATCAGACTGCTTTCGTTGAATTTATTTTGTTTAGGATATTTTAATTTGAACTAAACCGTTAAATAATATGATTGTGCCACATTTTGCTGTTTCAGCACATCGATTTGATTTCTATTTGCGAATTGTCACATCTATTTATAAATAGAAACAAATATTGTCTTGCTTTCAAGCATTAAATAGACATAAATAAAAAAGGTATAAAATGGTATTAAAGCTTCTTCACATCAATTCTCACATCACCTTCGGCAATAAACTTTAAACTATCATAACTAAAGTACAGGGTAGTCCATATGAGTGGTTTCTGTAGAAAAAAAAATAACAAACAACAAGTTTTTTCGGTATATTATTGATTTATAGAAATAGAAAACATTCACATTACCTTCTACCAATGATTTCCTGCATGCCCCTGCCTTGGCTGATTATTTTGTGTGTTTTGTTTGTAATGTAAATAAATGCGAATGAGCTAACTGCTTATTTGATGACAGAAGATACTTCGTTCCCCTCCAGACCCATTCGCTTCGCATCCTTATCCATGTCATTGTCATTTTACATAGCCTTATTAGTTTTTCAGGGATGTGTGTCGATTCTCTCCCACGGGTTTTTTCCCTTTTTAACGTATCGCGAATATTGGTAGACTTACCAGGTCTAAAGACATAGTGGTACGGTGCAATCAGATCATTGACGATTGGGTTAAGTCTTTCGGACAATACGCTTGATAGATGAGGGGTTAAGGGCGGTTCTTGGCGCGTAGTGAAGGATCACTCTTTTTGTGTTCTTGTGTCGGGCATGCATTCGACCGACCACATTTTGCAAATGCGCTGGCGCATTCTACCAGCTTTTCGCTGCCATTCCTGAATAGCTCAGCTACTAATCCATCTGGGACCGCGGTTTTGATGTTCTTTAGGCGCGTTATTGCTATCCGAACTTAAAATCTTTCGCAAGTGGCTGCACCTTTTGGTAAATTTTTCGGGCGCTTTTCCTGTCGGCTAGCATCTTACGCCCTTTGCACTCACGTATTTCGGCTTCTCTCTTCTTCCAGCGAATAATGCGCCTATCTTATTTTCTCAGTCACCGCCGTGCTACCATGTTTCGGGTAATCATTCTCAGCCCATTGGTTACTGAGTTTACCATCCTTGCTTACAAGCCATGGTACTGAAGTCACCAAGCACGACTTTAATATGGTGACGGGAGTAGCTCGTAAGTGCATTTTAAGCGCACGCAGAAGCAAATCACAAATCAAAGTGACCGACAGTACTTGGGGTCAAAGTTCCTCTCTCACCACAAATCCAACACCGAAGTTGCGCTTCATTACAAGATAGCTGGAGTAGACTTCTCAAGCAAGGCGCACAATCAGTTAGTATAGCGAGTAGAGTTCATAAAAGTGACCATATTGTATTTTGTGCTCTAGTTGTAATTTTTTGGGTTTGCTATGATAGAAAAAAATCATTGCATTGTAACAGATATTGATTCAAGCACAAGTAGTTGTCGGTTAGATCTACTTCGAGAGAGAAAATGCCGTAAGATTAAAAAAAACATATTTTGCATTTTTTAAATCGATTAAAAGGTTTTTGAAAAAAACATATTACACACAAACTAGTTGAATTAAAATTACATTTGCATTGCTTCCCATCGGAAACTTTAGCGGTAAGTGTGATCCGTGAGTTTCATTTCATTTAATGATTTTTTTTAGTAGTACAAAGTAAGACTTATGTTTTTTAATAATACTTCAATTAGAAGTTTAAAAGTTGAATGCCTTGATACAAAGCAATGAGACGATTAAAAATAATTATAAATAAATTAATGTCGTGCAATCAAATCTGTCTAGGCCAGCCTGTCCAATTTAGTCTAGAGGGAGATAAATAATTAAATTTTGGAACAATAAGTCTGTGGTGTCTGCGTGATCTTCTCCAACAGATATCGGACAGGTAGTTCTCAAGGCAACAACCCAGGATTTTAGTTCACAAAGGACAAATAGGCTTATATCTGCTGATCACATATACATAACGAGTAGCATTGTTAAACGCTACATTAAACTTATGTCAAGATAACGAGTCAAGTTTGCTGTACACTTCCTCAGAATAGGTGATGCGTGGCAGAATTAGTTGGAGTACCAATTTACGCCTAGTTTTCATACATTTGTTGGAAGTTTACATTAAATACATGCTGAAAGTTATTTTTAAAAAATCAGATATATAAATATACATATATATATATATACAAAAAATTAACGAAAAGTTAAACAGGCTCAGCTATTTTTACTCTTAAAAAATCTCCGAAAAAAACAAAGTTTAGACCCTCTAAGGAATTTTAATTCACAAAGGTCACAGGTGTTGATAAGTGCTGATTAGTTTCCCTTAGGTACGGCTTAAATAAAATATATTGGTTTCTTGTTTCGCTTTAATAAAAAACGTTTCGTAATTCCACAAATCAACGATGCCAAAGCTCCACTTGGAATTAAAATTAACGTATGAATAAAAAGTACATTTTATGCCTAAATTTAATTACCATATTTGTGGATAAAAAACTAGCAGAATTCAAAAGTAAATAGTACTTTTGAACATAAATTATTTTTGTGCACAAAAACAAAGTAAATAAATACATTTGTAAATGCCGGCCAATATAAATCATTAATGATTGATGTCAATTTGCGTAAATTTTGAACAAAATAATAGTTAATTTTTTCACAATTGCCTTTCAGCATGACTATCTAAAAAGCCAGCGGATAACAAAACACTTGTATTGTTTAAGCAATAAATTTTAGACATATCTAATCGCTGGCTGACAGCAAATGATTTAATATGCATATAACAATACAGAGGGCTGATGAGGATGCTGAGCGGGAGAATCAGCTGTGTAAATAGAAGAGAGTTTGAAGATGTGGAGATAGAAAAGTTAACTGGCAAAAGAGGGATAAGTAAAGTGAGAACAGATGTATGGTACCCGTTCACTAAGTGGGATTGTAAATGAAAAAGTTACTAGAGTATCGACTAAAAATGTGCCTTGATATGAGTTTCGAAAATTTGATGCCAAACATTGTACGGGGTGTGTTTGAAAGCGAGCTATTGAAAATATTTTATCGCGAAAAGCAATGGCAGCTACTTCCACAGCTACTATTTTTGCAGTTACCAAAGTGAGCGCTAAAGCGAATTAAATGCAGGCGAGAGTGAGACGTGTGAGTGCATTTTAATTAAAATTAATATTTACCAGCCCATGAGCACCTACACACATACACACATAATTGCACTCATCTGTAGCCCCTCAGTGACGCTTACACTGAGCTGCGAAAGGATAAATGCATTGACATTTGTAGATTTTGATACTGTTGCATTTGTATCCGCCGCACAGTGCACCGAGTTTATGTAAAGAATGGACAACAATAAAAGGAGCGCTCGAAGTTAATTGAAAATGTTACTGCATGCTGATTAAAAAATGAAGGTTAAATAAGACATAATTATGGTTGATAGGCACAATCATATAGTTTTGAATAAATAAAGAAAATAAATCGAAAATATAACTATTTATCAAATTCGCCATTTCGCATTTGTGTCACTTTCTTGAGTGGTGACACAGAAAGTGGTAGAAAGTTAAAGATGGAAAGTAGTAGTGGTAGTAGTCGTTAGAAGTATGTAGCAGTAGTAATAGCTGTGATAGTTGTAACTACTACTTTACTTAGTATAAGCATTAGTAGAAATAGTAGTGGTAGTTAGCATTAGCATTAGTAAACATGGTAGTAGCAATTAGTGAAAGTAATTAGTAAAAATAGTAGTAGTAATTAGTAACAGTAGTAGTATATAACTACAATTTTTTTTTTAGGAAGACACAAAGTAAATATAACTAAAAAGTTATGTCCATTAATTAATAGACACTCAAGCCTAAGCGATGAGAATAAATTAGTAATTTACAAGCCAATTTTCCAGTCAATAATATTATACGGCTGCCCAGCCTAGAGTCATATGGCTAAGCTCCAAAATGATACTGTGAATCCCATAGGATTTCTCCACCAGATTGAAAAATTAAAAATCCAGGACTGTAACGGTTATAATTTAAAAAAAAATAATGATTTAATCGTTATTTAATGATTTTTATATTTTCGATAAAATTGCCGAAACTGTTTGCGTTTATTAAGACCGAAAAATTGTCAATACGAGAGTGACGATTAGTTTTGATCGAAAAAAAAACAAAAATCAAAAAAAGGTCGATCAAATATGATCGGAAAAATTTAAATCGACGAGCAACACTTATTTTTGATTGTAAAAATAAAAATAACACAATAAGGGTTATGCAATGATTTAAAAAAAATTTCCAAATAAAAATAAATAAAAATTGATAATAACGATTATTTCCTGTTCATGTTTAAAATACGTTGTAGTTTTTTAGACACCTTGTTAATATCTGAGATTTTTTTATTAAACTGTTACTGGTACTTAATTGCTTTCATATATTTCTAGATTGTAACATTTAAAGTGAAGGGGTTTCAAAGTAGTTTTTTCCTTCAAAGAAATATTTATTTAAAAACCAAATTCTGTGAGAAAATATAAATATTATGATGTAGATTTAAGGACTACACCATATTCTGTAAATTGTCTGATTGGTTTAATTAACAAAATCATTGAATTTCATTTTATTGATATTGGGATTACTGTCCACGTTCGGTTCACTGTGCGCCGCCACTTGATTTGGTTTGTTGTTTTTGCTTTAACACAAGCATATCCATTCATATTTAGACACTCGCATGTGACGCTTGCATTTTGTTTTATTATTGCTAGCGCGCCGAAAATTGAATTTTCCCATATGCAGCACTGCCACAATTCAGCCACTCAAAAACACATCACTCTAATTCAGATCCTCAGCTTTTTAGCTACTAAGTTATTCCATTTGGTTGCGCCCACTCAAACATATATATGCTTACCCACACACACACACACACACGCACAAATGCATGTGCTTCATATATTTGACATTTGTTTTCCTGGCGCACATTTGCCATTTGTTATTTTTTTCTAATTTGCAAAATATTATAGTGAAAATACTTTTAAACTCCCACTACATTTGTTTTGTTGCTATTGTTTTTATTGCTATTCCTGGCGCGCTGACCAATGCACTTCATTTTCTACTATATTTGTTAGTTGTAGCGGGTTATTTTGCTATTGTTATTTTTCTTTGTTGCTTCGTACTTTGACTGCCTTTTCGGCGACGAACTCAATTTGTGTTGGGAATTGTTGCAATGAACCTGCTGTGGCAGCGGCTGTGAATGGCGGCAGCTGTTGCCACCCACTTGGCGGCCGCAAACAGCTGTTGTTTGAAATGCAGTCTATGAAAGTTTGTGAATATTTGCTGTTGTTTTGTTGGCACGTTTACTTACTAAATAAAAAGTTTATAATAATATTTATAAATTTTTTAAATTTATTCGCTAGTGCTAGGCGATTTTGTTGTTTCTATCCACACCAAATTAATTTAGGTTAAAGCAAACGCAGACACATTTTGCACAAAAATTGCACATTTAGAATGGCGCAATGGGATCGCTAAATAAAATAAAAGAACTACAAAAATATTACGCAAATAAACTCAGTGTCTGCTATGCAATGTATGTATGTAGGTGCAACATGGCGTATGAGTGATATGTGTCATAAAACGAAATCTGCTCCATGAAATTTTTATCACATTTGCCGACATTGCGGCTGCATAAATATGCAATATTTGCTTTGGCAAATTAATTTTGAAGTGCTAAACAAATGCAAACAGGCAACGTCATTGAATTAATTTATGCAAAAACACACAATCATAAAAACATGCATTTGAAAACATTTGCACACATCTATTCACACATCATCCATTGTAAGCGTAATTTGAAAGACATAATGTCAGTTAATTCACTCGGTATACTTATTTTTCATTTGCTTATAGAATGTGTATGTTAATGTGCGAAAAATTACAAATTCATAATTCATTAGCTCAATTAAATTGATTGTTTTAAGTCAAAATGCGGTAAGTTTAAACGAAAGTAGATTGTGGTCCTAAATTTGTGCAGGGTATGCTAGAAATTATTCTGCTGAAACAAGCTCGAAATGCAACTGCACATTCATAAAGTGTGGGAAATATATTTTAAAATTCATTTATCTAGCTTGTCTATTAATTTGAGGTCTATAAGAAAATTGTTTGTCATGCATGGCGAAGAGGTAATATTATGAAATTTTAATTTGAAATTTTCGTGAATGAAACAAGAAAAATGTGAGTGAGTAATTGCATTTAATGAATTGAAAGGCCTCTGTATTACAATACAACGAAGCATAATTAAAAGGGCTGGTCTTAAGCAGCTGGGATATTAATTAAAATTTGTTTTAAACATATACTAAATACTAAATATGCAGAAGTAAAGAAAAGTACATTAATTAAAATGAATTGCTTAATAGCTGAAGTTGTTTGGCCATACTAAATATGTATGGACATTTATAAATATATATACATACATATATTATCAATTTGGCATACCGGCACTGCTTTCATCTGTTCTAGAGATGGTTGTATATGAACGAAAATATCAATGAATATATCTCGTAACGGCACAAAAAGTATAAATAAACAAATAAAGCTGGTCCTAAGAGCAGTTGAAACCAAACATTAAATACAAAGCACAAAAATGAAATAAAACATCAAATTAGCTGCGGGTAATAGACTTCGCTCATATGACATTCGGCTGAACGTTATAAATTCGAATGTATTGCAATAAAAAATATAATGAATCATAATTTGATATAGAGAATATCTACAGCGCTTATTTAGGTCGTTATATAATTGAAGCTAGTCTAAACAAAAATAATATTTAACATCTTATTGATAGTTATATAAGTGACTGTGATCAAACTATTCGATCGATTTTTTGAAATTTTGTACGCATATTAGCAGGTTGTAAATTATGTATATTTATTAGGGTTGTCACTTGCTTGAAAAATCAAAGTAAATTCAATGATACACAAAGGGGACCACGGAGCCGTGTGTGTAGCGTGTACGCGCTTCATTCGGTGGGACCTGAGCTTAAATCCTGTCCTAGGAAAGTAACATCAAAAATTATAGAAAAGTTTTTTCTAATAGCGGTCGTTCCATGGCAGGCAATGGCAAACCTCCGAGTGCATTTCTGCCATGAAAAATCTTCTCACAAAACTCATCGGCCACTAAGAGTCGGCGTAAAACTGTAGGCCCTTCAATTTGTGTTACAACATCAAGACGCAAACCACAAATTGTAGGAGAAGTTCGGCCAAATATCAAGCTATGATGCAAGCGCCCAATTATTATTCCTATAGTGCATAAAATAATTAATATGAGTATTAAAAGATGCTAAGATCGCTGAGGGGAGGCTAAATTAAATTATACACAAGTTATATGAAATATTAAAATATGGGTGCCATATGGTTCATTTTACTGAGGAGAAAGTTTATACATAGCTAGCTTGAAAAAAAACGAATTTAATTAATTTATTCATAAGTTGTATGAAAAGGTAAAATATGAGTGCCAAATCATTCAATTCGCTGGGAGAGAGTTTAAAAGTAAAATTTTGCTTAAAGCCAAATTGAACTAAATTTTTTTTACGCATACTTATGTATATTTTTGAAAGGATTTCACTGTTATATGTAACAGAACGTTTTCCAGTTCCATATCCAAGGACTTATGCAAATAAACATTAGCAGGACAACGTCTGGTCTGGTTTTTTTGGTACATGTCTTGATTATTTTTTAAGTTAATAGTGACAATTCTATTCGAAAATTGATAAATTTATATAAAGAAACTGTCTTTCATTACAATCTAATTTTAATATACTTTTTTGATCTTTAACTTTTAAACATTTGAAAATGACGACTCTTTTATGAAAATTATACACAAGTTATATAAATATATATATGTAGATATAATTGCGATATACTTATTTTACCTATGCCATTAATAAATTTGTGTTTAATTTTCAGTCAGTTGACAACCCCACAAAAGTTTTTCAAGGCTAAGTTTTTCGTAACCTATATCAGTAGTACGATTCACTAACTTATTTTAAAGATATTCGATTAGTTAACTCAACTTAACAAAATTTTAACGACCCTGCTATTCAGCAACCATTTTTTAACGATTTTCGCATTCGCCGAATCAGCTGTTGATGTTAGCTAGTCGATGACCGAAAACTAAACGACAACAAATTTGATGTTGTTAACTCAATCGAGAAAAGTGAAATTAGTGATTTCAACTTAAATGAAAGATAAATTTAAAATTTGGTAATTTGTTTTCTTGTAATTAAAAGAGGAACATTAAATAATGTCGTTTGAATATTTGGCATATGATTTATCACGAGGTGACGAAGGATCGACGTTACTCCGGGATGTGGATAATCCCTTTAAACAGAATTTCAGAAGCTGTATCGGTTAACTCCAAACTTGGCTGAATACCCAATTTCTCAGCTTGACAACCAAACAAGAGGCTCCAGAATAACAGAAAACAAGTAAAAACAGCGCTGTCTTCGGCTATGCCGAAGGCTTCATACCTTTCATGAATGGAAGAATAGTAAAAAACGTGTTATTGTATTACAATTTCGTATTACCTATAGTTAAAAGCGAAAATTTCCTTCAAATCAATAAAAATAATTCTAGTAAAGGCATTGTTATAAATTATTTAATGCTTTTCCTTATGTAATTAAAAAGAACTATGTTTTAAGAAGGGAATGGTTTTTGAATATTTTTAATATCGTATCGACGCTTGATATTCAACATTTAAAAAATACAAATAATTAAGTATTAATATGTAAGACCTACATATGTCGGTCTTTGAAAACAGTTATCAGATCCGTAAATAGTTCCCAAACGTTTAACGCTATGATTCATGTGATATTGCGCTGAGCTTATTACTTTTCGCAATAAATATTTGTCCTGAATTTATCTTGCCGATTTACACTGTGAACTCCGATCTTGATGAATACTAATATATAGCTAATAATGGTTGATGTTTGTGCAAAATTTCAAGCCTTTAGCTGTTTAAATGGAGGAGTTATGGTGCAAAATGCAATATCTGAACAATCGGTTGTATGGGAGCTATATGTTATATTTCTCCGATCTTCATGATTTTCAATACTGATACGTAGCTAATAATGGCTGATATTTCTGCAAAATTTCAAGCCTTTAGCTGTTTAAATGGAGGAGTTATGGTGCAAAATGCAATATCTGAACAATCGGTTGTATGGGAGCTATATGTTATATTTCTCCGATCTTCATGATTTTCAATACTGATACGTAGCTAATAATGGCTGATATTTCTGCAAAATTTCAAGCCTTTAGCTGTTTAAATGGAGGAGTTATGGTGCAAAATGCAATATCTGAACAATCGGTTGTATGGGAGCTATATGTTATATTTCTCCGATCTTCATGATTTTCAATACTGATACGTAGCTAATAATGGCTGATATTTCTGCAAAATTTCAAGCCTTTAGCTGTTTAAATGGAGGAGTTATGGTGCCAAATGCAATATCTGAACAATCGGTTGTATGGGAGCTATATGTTATATTTCTCCGATCTTCATGATTTTCAATACTGATACGTAGCTAATAATGGCTGATATTTCTGCAAAATTTCAAGCCTTTAGCTGTTTAAATGGAGGAGTTATGGTGCAAAATGCAATATCTGAACAATCGGTTGTATGGGAGCTATATGTTATATTTCTCCGATCTTCATGATTTTCAATACTGATACGTAGCTAATAATGGCTGATATTTCTGCAAAATTTCAAGCCTTTAGCTGTTTAAATGGAGGAGTTATGGTGCAAAATGCAATATCTGAACAATCGGTTGTATGGGAGCTATATGTTATATTTCTCCGATCTTCATGATTTTCAATACTGATACGTAGCTAATAATGGCTGATATTTCTGCAAAATTTCAAGCCTTTAGCTGTTTAAATGGAGGAGTTATGGTGCAAAATGCAATATCTGAACAATCGGTTGTATGGGAGCTATATGTTGTATTTCTCCGATCTTCATGATTTTCAATACTGATACGTAGCTAATAATGGCTGATATTTCTGCAAAATTTCAAGCCTTTAGCTGCTTAAATGGAGGAGTTATGGCGCAAAATTCAATATCTGAATAATCGGTTGTATTATATGTTATAGTCACCCGATCTGGCCTATTCCGACAAATGTTTAATCATTTGTACAACGACACCTGCTCACCAAATTTCATCAAAATAGCTCTAAAATTGAGGGACTAGTTTGCGTTCAAACAGACGGACAGACGGACAGACGGACAGACGGACAGACAGACGGACAGACAGACGGACATGGCTAAATCGACTCAGCTCATCGTCCTGATCATTTAGGTATACTTTTTGATGGGTCTATCTCTTCTCCTTCTGGCACTTACAAACATCGGACCAAACTTAATATACCATTTCATTCTCATGAAAGGTATAAATAGACTGAGAAACAGGTAGCTCGTGTAATCTTTAACCCTGTAGGTAATTTTAAAGTTTACTTTTATTCTGGTATGTTCTAGCGGCTTTGAGATTCTTCGCAACTGGTATCAATGCTATCAATGACCCGTAGGTGAACAATGGGGAATGTCCATGAGCCAGTCATTCGTAAGCCTTCATTCATCGGGTAACGGACGCAATCAATGTTTCGTTGTTTCACCAGAAAGTGAAGTTTCCTATGACCCAAGTGAAACGCCAATCTGCTAAAGAAATGTTTGCTTCGGCGTCGTCTCCCTATGTGGGAGGCTCTATGGGAGCCGTCGATTCCACGCATATATAAATTTTGCCACCAAGGAATCATGAGGAGGCTTATGCCAACCACCGCATCTACCATTCAATTAATATGCGAATGGTAAAAGCAAACTTTTACAAGGATCCATGTATAAAAACAGAAATATAGTTTAGTTTTAATATATAGATAAATGATTATAATAAAAAAAAATTAAATATATACATACGCTGGACAACAACGCGAAGTTTGAAAACGATAACCATGACATATTTGCAGGTGATTACGCATATTCCTTGGAGTCGAGTTGATGACTATTCTAACAAAACACTCAGAGGAGAGTCCGGAGTTCTGCTACAATGCAACATTGCAATATATATAAAGAAAATTAAGTGTTTGTAGTTTGAAACAAATTAATATCTATTTCACTTTAATGAAATATAATAAAAACGCTCAAATTTATATTTGGCAGCAGGCATTCGTTGGTTTTTTCTCTATTCCTCTTTGTGCTTTTCGTTTATTTTGGCATTTAGTTTGACAGAGGTGCCACTCTTTATCTTCTTCTTCTTCTTAATTGGCGCTATAACCGCCTAGGCGATTTTGGCCGATTTCAATATTGCACGCCAGCCGCTCCTCTGCTTTGCTGCCTGGCGCCAGTTAGATATCCCAAGTGTAGTCAAGTCCTTCTCCACCTGGTCTTTCCAACGTAGAGGAGGCCTTCCTCTTCCTCTGCTACCACCAGCGGGTACCGCGTCGAATACTTTCAGGGCTGGAGCATTTTCTTCCATACGTACCACATGACCTAGCCAGCGTAGCCGCTGAATCTTAATTCGCTGAACTATGTCTATGTCGCGGTACAGCTCATACAACTCATCGTTCCATCGTCTGCGGTATTCGCCATCGCAAAGACGTAAAGGACCAAAAATCTTTCGGAGAATCTTTCTCTCGAACACTCCAAGCGCCATCTCATCCGATGTTGATAGGGTCCATGCTTCTGCGCCGTACATTAGCACGGGCATGATGAGGGACTTATAGAGCGTGGTTTTCGTTCGTCGAGAGAGGGCTTTACTGTTCATTTGCCTACTCAGCCCAAAGTAGCACTTGTTGGCAAGAGAGATTCTTCGTTGGATTTCAAGGCTGACATTATTGTTGGTGTTGATGCTGGTTCCAAGATAAACAAAGTCCTCTACTTTGTCAAAATTGTAACTGTCAACAGTGATGCGGGAGCCAAGGCGCGAATGCGCTGACTGTTTATTTGATGACAGGAGGTACTTCGTTTTGTCCTCGTTCACCTCCAGACCCATTCGCTTCGCTTCCTTGTCCAGCTTTGAAAAGGCAGAACTAACGGCGCGGTTGTTGAGGCCAATGATATCGATGTCATCGGCATACGCCAGCAGTTGCACACTCTTATAAAAGATGGTACCTGACCGGTTTAATTCTGCAGCTCGAATTATCTTTTCTAGCATAATGTTAAAGAAGTCACACGATAGGGAGTCACCCTGTCTGAAACCTCGTTTGGTATCAAACGGCTCGGAGAGGTCCTTCCCAACTCTGACTGAGCTGGTGGTGTTGCTCAGTGTCATTTTACATAGCCGTATTAGTTTTGCAGGGATACCAAAGTCAGACATCGCGGCATATAGGCAACTTCTTCTCGTGCTGTCGAAAGCTGATTTAAAGTCGACAAATAGATGGTGTGTGTCGATCCTCTTCTCACGGGTCTTTTCCAATATTTGGCGTATCGTGAATATCTGGTCGATGGTAGATTTACCAGGTCTAAAGCCACACTGATAAGGTCCAATCAGTTCGTTGACGGTTGGCTTTAGTCTTTCACACAATACACTCGATAGAACCTTATACGAAATGTTAAGAAGGCTGATCCCGCGGTAGTTGGCGCATATTGCAGGATCACCCTTCTTGTGGATTGGGCAGAGTACACTTAAATTCCAATCGGCGGGCATGCATTCGTCCGACCATATTCTGCAAATAAGCTGGTGCATGCACCTTACCAGCTCCTCGCCACCATACTTGAATAGCTCAGCTGGTAATCCATCAGCTCCAGCGGCTTTGTTGTTCCGTAGCCGCATAATTGCTATTCGAACTTCATCGAGGTCGGGTGACGGGATGTTAATGCCGTCATCAGCGATTTGGGGTTCGGGATCTTCATCTTCTCCGGCGACGCTTTCGCTGTCACCATTTAGCAGAGTGGAGAAGTGTTCCCTCCACAATCTAAGTGCGCTTTGGACATCAGTCACCAGATCGCCGTTCTTGTTCTTACAGGAATTCGCCCCGGTCTTAAAACCTTCCGTAAGTCGCCGCACCTTTTGGTAAAATTTTCGGGCGCTTTTCATGTCGGCTAGCATCTCAAGCTCTTCACACTCACGTATTTCGGCCTCTCTCTTCTTTCTACGGACGATACGTCTCTCTTCCTTTCTCAACTCCCGGTAGCGTTCCCATACAGCTCGCGTTGCGCCCGATCGCAGCGTGGCCCTGTAGGCAGCATCTTTATTTTCCGAAGCGGCGCGGCATTCCTCATCATACCAGTCATTTTTTCGGGTTCGCTGAAAGCCAACGACTTCTTCAGCGGCGGTACGCAGTGATCGAGAAATGTGCTCCCAGTGCTCGCAAATTCCGGTTTCTTGAGAAGTGCTCTCAGTGAGCAGGTGTGAGAGTCGAGTGGTGAAGTTTGCAGCTGTCTGTTGCGATTGCAGCTTTCCGACGTCAAGCTTTCGCTGTGTATTTACACGCACGTTTTTTGATGCACAGAGGCGTATGCGCATCTTGGCTGCGACAAGATAATGATCCGAGTCGATGTTCGGTCCTCGGAGTGTACGTACGTCTAATATACTGGAAGCATGCCTTCCGTCTATCGCAATATGATCGATTTGGTTTCGCGTTTTTCGATCTGGAGACAGCCACGTAGCCAAGTGTATTTTTTTATGCTGAAACCTGGTGCTGCAGACCACCATGTTTCGGGCCCCGGCAAAGTCGATCAGTCTCAGTCCGTTGGCGGAGGTTTCATCGTGGAGACTGAATTTTCCGACAGTGTGACCAAAGATCCCTTCCTTTCCCACCCTGGCATTGAAGTCACCAAGCACGATTTTGATATCGTGACGGGGGCAGCGCTCGTAAGTGCGTTCTAAGCGCTCGTAGAAGTGATCCTTGATCACATCGTCCTTCTCTTCTGTCGGTGCGTGGGCACAAATCAGCGAGATGTTGAAAAATCTCGCTTTGATGCGAATCGTGGCGAGACGCTCGTCCACTGGAGTGAACGACAGTACTTGGCGACGAAGGCTCTCTCCCACCACAAATCCAACACCGAACTTGCGCTCCTTTACATGGCAGCTGTAGTAGATGTCGCAAGGCCCAACGGTTTTCTTGCCTTGCCCCTTCCATTTCATTTCTTGGATGGCGGTGATGTCAGCCCTTACTCTTACGAGGACATCAGCCAGCCGGGCAGCGGCACCTTCCCCATTAAGGGTTCGGACATTCCAGGTGCATGCCCTTAAATCGTAGTCCTTAAAACATTGCTTGTGGTCGTCATCAAAAAAGGGAGATCTCATCCGAGGCACATTGAAATTTTTCATTGGGTATAGTTTTTTACGTGGCGGGTCCCAAGCCCAGCGCACAACAAGTGTCGTTAAGAATAAGTTAGTGAATCGCACAATCGTTAGTGCAAACGGCAAATACTGCCATCAAAAATAACAATTGTCGCACCGTTTAAAGTTAGTGAATCGCACTACAGGTCAAACCAGATTGTAATGCTTCATTTATCTTATAAATTTTATTGAATTAAATATTTTTTGAACATGCGGCAACTCTCATTGAAGATATATTTCCTTCAACCACTTCCGTTGAACACCAACATATCCGACTTTTCTTGACCAATAAATTTGCACCAACGGTCTTCAGAAGGTGGCCACCCTCTTTAAAAGTAATGTGACGTATAACTTAGTAAATTAATATTTTTAAACATGTGACAACACTCTTTAACCAAATTTTCATGATCAAAGCCTACTTGCCACGCTATGACACTTCCTTTAACTTAATATTTTCCTATAATTTACCTTTTTAAGTAAGTGGCAACCCATGCGAAAGTTATTTTTAATGAAAAGTTTTCTTAAACCCCCTACGTCTGTGACCAATATTTCAATAATTGATTTGACTTTTAATTTGATTGGTTTTTTAAACCCCCAAAATATATTTTTGAAACTAAGCTTCCTTGAAAGTTTTAGTTTGGGACTAATATTGTAAAATGCCATTTATTTTTTAATCTAACTTAATTCGCATTTAAACGGGTGGCAACCTTCTTAAAAACATTTGAGGTACCCATTCTGTTAATTGTATATGACTTTAGTAAAATGTTGATAATTCCCTTCGTTTAAGGCATTTAAGATGCATCCTGGGTGGGTGCAAAAAGCATGCACTCCGTTTCGAACTTGCTGGAAGCAAGGTTGCCAGGCGTGCGCCTATAAAGGCCAGTACGGTCTATTCTTGTCATCTTTCTCATTCGCTTCTCCGAGGAAAATTCAAGTTCTACCTCTTTTTCATTCGATTCACCGAGGGAAACGCAACTGTGCAACCACCGAGAGAATCTTTTTTCAACATATCTTACAACAACATACATCTTTTTTATCACCATACCCAGGGATATCAAGAGTCATCCTCATCATCAACTTTCTCCATCCCAGTTTTCCACAGACGCACAGTGTTTATATTTCGATCACTGCTGTAAGTTTTTTCAATGCTGTAATCACTGAGTTCAATGATTCTATTAATTTCGATGCTCATTGTTATAGAAAAAATATAATTATCAGTAAAGCTATTCACTGAAGTTCCACATTCAAAATCCTGTTTTCTGTACATACAATTTATCATAAAAACCGCTGAAAGATCGCGAAATAAGAACTAAAATATAGCAAATTTGATTAGGGAATTATTCTTGGTCCAAAATAACCCGATATCGTTCAAATTTGAGCTACATAAAGTACTAAAATGCCTCTATCATTTTTAGATTCATAGCAAGGCTGTCAATTTCAACCTTAGGTTGCGCAAGATTTGGATGGAACTATGATTTGTGTGAATGAAATTGAAAAAAGAAAATGAAAAGTTCATTCGCGTGGCAGTCTATATTTCAGATGTGGGTCTTTTTTGTGTAAGATAGATGCGTAAACCCAATTCCGTCCGAATTGGTTCACTTTATAATTGCCGCTCATATTGGTGGTAGGCGTGGCATATTTCATCTACTTAATAGTTTTTACTCTGCATAAGTTTCCTAATTTAAAGGAACTATCTGTTATTTTATCTTCAATCTTGAAGATACTTTTACGATAAATACAATGTTCCGAAAGGTAGGCTACAATAACGATGCACTGATGTGAGATCTCTTATGTATCACTATGAAAAAATTGCCGAACAATGAGGCCATATTGCTGGCGAACTATCTGAACATATGTATAAAAATATTAGGTCCAGGTGGCTCTGATGGTAGCAGAGACATGCAGGCCTCTTATATGACCAAATCTTTCTACTGAAAAACATTGGATGAGTCTGGTGGTCTGCCATGTAATTTCGCTGAATATGGTATGTTTGCTACAATAATCGAAATGCGTATCGTCATGGTGATCCTTATAATTTAACTTAAGGGCTTTTCACCAGATCACCACACTGCAGCATAAAATGGACTACTTGCATATGTTTTGTTTCTCTTTTATCTTCTGTTTTTCCGACAGGGTGAAAAGTTGATATCCGTCATCTATTGTCACGTTTAGTTTGGAGAAACCCCGGGTTCAGCGATGTGCCATCTTCAGTGCCATTTTTCGATCTTTATGTGTTTTCTTGGACAGAAGGGATCGATACATTTTCTAAGCGCTCAGTTTAACTTTGGAATTTTTTGTCATCAAACGTATTTTGCTATGCCCTATGCCAATGCCCAAACGGAGGGTAAGAATAGTGTTTTTAACAGAAACTCTGTATATATTTTCCGATAAAGAAAAACACAATATCAGTTATACTTCCAGCATTGGTAGAAGTTTCAGCATTAGGCATCTCAAAATAATCAAAGAGATTCTTAGATTATCTCGCTGTTTTAAAAGAGAGTGAAAACTTTTCTACTTACTAAATTTTAAAGTATATAGTTGTCGTAATTACCAGAAGTGCTGTGGCAAATCAATTTGCAAATGGCTTACAATTATATTCAACAAACTCATACAAACACAGTTTTGTGGTGTTGTACAAATACAAATATTTCATAGCCACAGCGGACGATGTCAATGTGAAAGGCATTAAAATTACAGCTGCACAAAGGCAAGCCGAGGCAACGACAAGTTGGGGCAGTGTGTAAATTGTTTTAAATTTGCCACAAAATACACATGAATACACAAATAGGCGAAAAAACGGACATATGCGAATATATGTATATGAATAAACACACACGCACTCACACACACATTCGCGTGCATTTAAGCCTGCCTTTGACCGGCACTAAAATCAACAGCGCGCTGGATTGGGTTTATCGCACATTGTACGGGTATTTACAAATTGACACACACAGCGTACTTTTCTATGCATTTTGTTAGCTTTGCGGCTGCCCCAAATGTTGTTGTAGTTGCACGTTTTTAGTTTGCTTGCTTGCCTACGAAGGGACGGAATCTTTGTCATGTTGCCGCACATAACGCCGCTGCTCGTGAGTTAATATTGTGTTATTTTATTTCGTGTTTTTAGAGGTTGTCTTGCTGCTAGAAAAATTATTATTTTACTTGTTGTGGCTCTAAAGTACCATCCGACACACACAAACACGCAAACATGCCGCTCATGCAAAGCAACATTTTGCTAAAAATATCTACTTTTAGGCGCAGTTTAACACTTTGGCAACACTTGCATGTCGTGTAATCACTCTGTGCTGTTTGCTTGCTTACCACACCATTTGTTGTTGCTTTTGTGTGAGAATTAGTTACAATAATGTAACAGTCTTTGAAACAAAAGTGAAGAGTATGTTGTTGTTGATAATTCATATTTCGTCATTCATGAATCATGATTCACTTTTTTTTTTATATTTAAAATTAAGCGATTTTTTTTCTTTAAATTTTGTATTATATTATACCGTTTCTAAACTTTTATTACACATCGTTTAACTAAAATTTTAGTTTTTAAACCCTGTTTATTTTTAAAAGGATCTAAAATATTTTAAAACTGAATTTAATTTTTTTCAACAAAATTGTATAGTTTTTCACTTATTTTTTGGAAACATTTAAATAACTGTTAATTTAATAATTTTGTTACAAAATAATGTTTTTATTATAAGAAAGGAGAGTAAATGTTAATCAATAATTTTTATAACACATTAAACATATTTCAAGCCATCCTTAACTATTATTTCGATACTGAAATTATAAAATGTGTTTGATAATAAATTTTATATTATATTATAAATGTCTTTCTATAATAGTTATGACTAAAAGAATTGCTAGTTCTTGAAATACGAAGCTTGTTCGGGATCTTTTTGGCACCTGCCCCAAAAAACTTCTGACAAGATTTAAAAATTTGTTCGTAGTCATAATTATTATGAAAAGTATTTTGTAATAAGTGTTTTGAAAACGTCAAAAAATGTATCTGACTCATTATTTTTATTATGGAAAGACTTTTATAGCATAAACATCTCAAATTAATAGTTACCGATGACTTCAACAAATTTTCTCACTTATAATTTTTGTAGAAATACTTTTATAATCTCAGTTTCAAAATAATAACTATCGATTACTTAAACACTATAATATTTATAAATAATCCCTACGAAAATTTGTATGACTCCTTTAGAACTCAACAATCAATTAATTATTTTTTTAGGGTCTGTAAAAAAAGGATAAAATAGAAATAATTGGCCTATACATAATTGAAATTTGTATAAGTTTTTAGGAACTACCAGATTTTAGGAGCAAACTATCAGTTTTGAGCCCAAAAAATGCAAAAATATATAAAACTTGCAATTAAAGAAATAGTGATGTGAAGTGTACGATCCAAAAGAATTATGTGTTTAATGAATAATTTACTTCACCTTAATTTAATCGCATAGTAATTTTTTCAATTTAATTTAAAATTTTCCAAAGTAAACTTTAATTTTACAAAAATAGCGTTTTTTAAACTTTTTATAGAATTAAAAAAGTAATAACCTTTCGGTTTTTTGTATTTGTTTTGTATTTTACTGTAGGTGGGTTTTGAATTAAAACCTCTCTACTGGTTTGACTGCTTTGGATCTAGTTTTGGATTGGTTTTGGATAACTCCGCGATCAGTTCGAAACTTGTTCGACAATACGAGTAGTCTTTTAATAGGAGGGCATTTGTTTGAACCTAGTTCGGGATTGCATTGAACCTAATAATATGTAAGTGCCCTCTTTTTCGAATTCGACTCTTTATCGCTTTACGAAATCTGCAAAGCAGTTTTACTTCTTGCTCGCGTACTTAGACGCTCCCGTGTTTTTATACCCGAGCATACTGGTGCTCAGAACAAATAGCGAAATTGAGTAATCGAATAACTCGAGTAACTATTGAGTAATTCAAATTGAACTTGATATAAATCATTTAAAGATAATTTGCTCAAATTTTATATACAAGATTGAGCTGAAGAACTCAAATGGGTATATCTCGTTGCCTTTCACGCCAATAAGCGAAATTTCCTAAATAGCAAAAATCGACCATAAACCACATCCAGCTCTCAACGGTTATTTCGAAAATTAAACAAAAAATCGATATTTTATTAACTATTACGACTATTTGCTCAAATTTCATATACTGGAATGGAATTTACTTTCTGGAAAATACGCCTAGCACCGTCCACTATAGAGGAAATAGGTACATATATCTCCGAAACTACGTTATTAAACCCTACAAAATTAATATACGTCTTGCATTTCAATAAGCCATACAAAAACCACGTTCACTTTTCATATAACGGTAAAACCAAAAATCAATTAAATACAATATTTATTAACTATTCAAAGAAATTTCCTCAAATTTTATAGACAAGTTTGAGTTTGAGAATGAAATAGATGGATTCATATGTTGGGAATAGGCATGGTATCGCCCTCCGAAACTTCTTTGACAGATTCTACCAAATTATGTACATACACACTTAGCATGTCTAGTCATAAAGAAATCAGACGAATACCACGCCCACCTCTCACGTGACGGTAATTTACAAACAAATCAAAATATTCAATATTTTAGTAAATCAAATTTGGTATAAAGAATTTAACTAAAATAGAAAATGAGTGTGGTACGGTAAAATTATACAAATTTCCTTTTGTCGTTTTTCTTCAATTTTATCCCAACTTTTAAAGTTAATTGGAGCCCATACTAATTTTCTTGAGCTGAGTTAATTTATATCAAAAATAGTTTTTGTGCTCAAGGCCAGTTTTTAACGAATTCTACCGCCTTGACTGTTGATGCATTTTTCAAATAATTTCAAAATAAAAACTGGCATTGAGCTGATTTAGAATTTAATTTAAATTTTTAATTTCTACAATAAGATAAAATTATATTGAAATTCAATTTTTTTGCTTCACTTAAAGTTGCTTTTTATTGAAAAAAAAAGTTAGATTCCATAGAAGACAGAATATTTTTGCAACCTATCATTTTCTGATAAAACAAACCTCTCTTCTCATTGTAAATTTCTCTTTAAACCGAGTTTTTCGTTATCTTATTTTATTCTGTTATAATTGTCTGTAATTTGCAGCGTAATCCATTGAATTTTATGTACATATGTAAACGTAACTTTGCCCATGTTGGTTTGTTATAGGTTAGTGTGTTTTGTTTTTCATAGCTATTTTTCATCTACCATTGT
Source organism: Anomoia purmunda (assembly GCA_951828415.1). Taxonomy (NCBI): domain Eukaryota; kingdom Metazoa; phylum Arthropoda; class Insecta; order Diptera; family Tephritidae; genus Anomoia; species Anomoia purmunda. Next base: position 93,253,207 of record OX639996.1, read on the forward strand.
TGCATGTTGCCGGTGTCATAATTTCCAGTTATGCTTTTCTCGGTCGTTTTCACTAATTTTTTACGACATTCTCATTTATTGTTGTGTTTTGAAATTTACACTCAAAGCAGTCAGTGCACATGCTTTGGCCTTATGCTTTTTTGCAGCTTTTGTCCCATTAACATGCATTTAGTATTTTGCCTTCGGCTTTTGTCTTGCTTTAGGCGAAAAATTTGGCACATAAAATGTAAAATTTTTTTCTACAATAACAACAGAAATATATATTTGCTGTTCTGCAAAGTTGTTTATAAGACTATTAAAAATCATTTGGCTAAATTTAACAAACACTAAATCTTTTAGTTTGGTGGAGAAACAGCATTGTTTAGAATTGTGTAACTTAGCGTATGAGTAACAATGTGGTGTATGAAATTTTAGTTTTTAGAAACAGAAACAAAAGCAGAAAGCGAATGGGAAATTCTGTTTCTGCCACTGTTTTTTCTCTTGCTTGTTTTTTCGTTTTATGTTGCTTTGTGTTTTTATTCGATGCTGTTTTTAATCGTCACAATATTAATGGACAATTTGTCTATACACAATACAGCAATAAATTGGTTTGGGGAAGATTTTAGAGCATTTGGGTATTTGCTTTTGGTAACAAAAAAATGAGAGCGAAAGTTAAAATTTGAGATTTCTCCCATCAACAGAAAAATAAACAAGTGCGATGGTACGAGGCTCTCTCAGAATCAAAAAATTTCGTTAGCGTTATGAACTTATTACTGCTCTTTGGGTTCAAACAAAGATTTTATAGAGATCATTTCCCGAGCATTTTTAATCGTCTTCTGCTGAGTGTAGGGTACTAGAAAGGTAGGTGCTGTATACTTTCTTCTTTGTATTCGCATTTGCAACTGCAACTGTAGGGTGCGCTCTCTTCTAATTTCCTATAGAGTTTTCCGATATCCAATATCCGATCAACACTCCCACGAGGATCGAGAATTGTTACCGGTCACCGGACAGAGAATCCTTGGAGTTTTGCATGTCATATTATTGGCTCCATTAGCTAGGAGCCAAGAGTGCCTTGTCGAGTCAGCTCATCAGACATGCACTCTCCTACAATATGGACTGGGCGGGCACTCAAATCAGTCTGATATCAATATATTCGAAGCGGACAGGGTTTATCTGACCACTTTCGATTTTACTATTCAATATTCTACTACCTGGGTTTCACTGGCTAAGGCTGGGGCAAATCCAATCGGTTGTCTCTTCGAGGGCAGCTACTTCTGCCTGAAATAAACTGTAGTAGTCTAGAAGCCTACATTTCGGCTGCCGGAGAGTTCTTCACCAAATACACCACCGCCATTCCTTCCATCTAGCTTCGATCCGTCCGTAAAAAAGTTCACTGCCCCATGTTCTACACACTACCGCTCTTCCAGTCTTCCCTTAGTGAGATGTAATCCATTCGGAGTTAGAATAAACAATCCTCGGTCCGTTTGTGCAGTGTAATTTGTAAGAATTTGATAGTGCCCAGAAACTGAGCTTCAGCCAATGCTTAGCAATTCGGTCACGGCATGAGCTATAGATACTCCAAAGGCGCTAAATTTAACCCGAAGAATCCGAAGAGCGCCACTGTTTCTAATATATGCGGTCCTTTGCACCTACTCTAGCTGCTTGACTTTTGATGATGAGTTCCACCAGTCTCATCTTTCCAACTCTCCCAGAACTCCCCTGATAATCTTACTTACTTACTTAATTGGGGCTATAACCGCTTAAGCGATTTTGGCCGAACTTCTCCTACAATTTTCGGTATGCGTCTTGATGTTTTTTTACTGTTTTTTGTTTTCTTTTTTCGTGGTAGAAATTCTCTCTGAGGTTTGCTATTGCCTGCCGAGGGGCGACTGCTAATAGAAAAACACTTTTTTCCTATAATTTTTGATGTTACTAGTCCCGGCCTGGACTTGAACTTATAATTTTTTTTACGATTTGATAGCATTTCTACGACAAACATTTATTTTCCCCATGCCAATAATTTCAAAATAAAATAGTACGCATCTTCCTTTTTTTCATTTTCTATAATTCAGGGGGTGGCTGGAAACAATTTGTTTGGGCCATCCTACTATGCATCCCACATTACTTAATTTAACGCTGGCCTACAAAGTGTGGCTAGCTGTAAGTGTTGGCAACACTATGGCGCCTAATTAAATATAATTACAGCTCATTAAAAAGGGAAGAAAAACGGCGAAAGGAGTACTGGACAAAGGATGCACAAAGGCACAAAAGCACAACAAACAGCAATTTAAAAGGACTCTGCCACACTTTCAAACTGGCAGTTGCACACATTGTTGTGCATACATTTATTGAGGAGTGGTAAGAGGCAAACGGCTACAAAGGTTGGGTAGCGCACACATTGTTTGTATTTTTTGGCTGTCAACGCCATTGTGAGTGTCATTGTGCGCATATGTGCGCTGTGTCGCGTTGTAGAATTGTCAGCAAAACGCTTCATTAAATGATAAACTCGTAGCGCAAACAAAAGCAGCATTACAAAAGGCGAGTGAAGAGAGATGTGGAAGTGGACAACTGATAGAGGATGCGGTGGTGATATATGAAGTTGAAATTGCATAAACATTTTGCACAAATTTGCTGCGCCTTTTTTATGGCATTGCAAAAAGGCAGCCAGAAGCAGATAATGCCCAAAAGCGTTATGTGTTCTTTGCCAAATATTTATATGTAAAAGTATGTATGGATATGTATTGCATGTTGTTGCTACTTAAGTGCCCAAATTGTTTGAAGGCTACTGCAGTCCCACATACTCGTGCGAGTAAAAGTTTGCATGCTCTGCTCCGTTTTGTTTTTTAAGGCCGGTTGTATCTCAAAGCAATTGCCGCCACTTGTTGTTGATGCTGTTGTGCTATTTTGGCTTGCATATTTGCTTCGTCGTGTTGTTGCCAAATTCGGTTGCATACATTTGTATTGTACATGCACGCATCACATAAATAACGGCAGGCAGCACATGCAATTGTGGCCAAATGTGATATGACGCTGCAGCAGGATGTTGTTGTCTTGTCACTGGCACGATTGCTGCCGCTGCTGTTTAACAATTCAACGCGCCACTTGAAACAAATACAAAGCACAATAGGCAAACAAAAGGCGGCCTGGCAGCTGATAGCATTCGTTGGCTCCCTCGCTTTACTGGTTTGCCTAGTTTGCTGGCTTGCTGGTTGGCTTTTGTCCAACGCTAAGTGGATAAGCAACAATTTTCGTCGATCAAGCGCCAAGCAAGCGATTATCGCTGTCAAGCTGGCACGGTTATTAAGCACTCTTGCCCCATTCTCTCTATGTATATACTACAAACATATTTTTTGGTGAAATGCTGCAACGATTGGCACGCGTCTGAGGTCTATTAAATTGTGGCATGCATGGGCCGCGCTCTAATGGTAGCTATTGGTGTGCTTGTAGTGAATAGCGCAAACAAAGACAATTGTTATCGTAAAAAAAGTTGCTAAGAAATACAAAAAGGGTATAATCATACATATTACATTGGGGATGATTCGCAAGTTTAAACTTCAATTGTAACTTAATCTTTGCACCCTACTGAATTTGTTTAAAAATTTGATTTTTATATACCTTGAATGGAATTATTTTCTGCTGATGTAAATTTTAATTTGAGCTTCTGTGGAAGTTCATAAAAAGTGAGTGTGATTGACTATAACCGAGTGGATAAGGGTACGTAAAGTTTATCGGTCGGTGACTGCAATGCCTTACTTACTGAGTAGCAATTGTAGTTATGAAACCGATACCTGTGAATTCTCTCCGCATCAAAAACATACCAGAAGGCTTTCCGAACCGCATACTTGCATGTTTTCAATGAGAATGTTCTTCAGAGTTCTGAGATCGGTTCTCTGAAGTGCAGCAAAAGTAAGAAAAGTCTTATCTTTATGGCGGCCAATAACCGCAGGATTGCCTGATATTTGGATACTTTTTTTATACTCAACCTGCAGTGTATACGGAAGTAATTCTACAAGACCGACATCACAAAACGGGGGATCCGTGTGAAGAACTGCACACAAGTTTTACCACAAAATGTGGCTCTCTCCAGATCGAAAATATCGCGCCATCCATCCAGTAGATGAGATTTACGTGCACTCCGAGGAACAAACATCGACTCGGATTATAATCTTGTCGCAGCCGAGTTTCCCAATACGCCTGTGTCTGTCTAAGTGCACAAGGAAAGCTTGACGGTGGAGAGCTTAAATCGGAACTGATAGCTTAGTAACTCGACTCTCACACCTGCTCTTTTAGTGGGCAAACTGGAATTCGCGAGCACGTTTTTTACTACGTACCGCCGCTATCTCGCATCCGCTGAGAGCTCGCGATACCGAGAGTTGCGAAAGGAGATAGACATATTTTTATTATGCAAAATTAATATGGCTATGTATAATGATGCTCAGCAACACCACTCGGTCAGTCAAAATTGAGAATAACCTCGCAGAGCCGGTTAATACCAAACTCGGTTTTAGACAGGATGATTTCCTATGGTGTGACTTATTGAAGATTGTATTGAAAACTATAATTCGAGCTGCAGAAATAAACGTGTGAGACCCCATCTTATAAAGAAATCGACATCATCGGCATCAACAACCGGATGCGGTTGGATAAAGAACCGAACCGAATGGGCCTGGAGACAAAAGAAGTACGCCGTGTTATAATTATAGACAAAAATAACTCGAAAACGTATGCAATTTTTCCGATTTTTTAGCCATTTTTTGACATAAAACTCACTCTAACAGTTAGCGAGTCTATAGGAATGTAAACGTTTTGGATACAAATATATGTATTATTGTATGCTAAACTTGGCCGCCGCCGTAGCTGAGAGTGTAGCGTGTGCGCGCTTCATTCGGCAGGTCCCAGGTTCGAATCCAGCTTGGGGCAAGTGACATCCAAAAATTATAGAAAAAGTTTTTTATAATAGCGGTCGCCCCTCGGCTGGCAACGGCAAATCTCTGAGTGAATTTCTGCCATGACAAAACTTCTCACAAAAACATTCGCCATTCGGATTCGGCGTAAAACAGTAGGTTCCTCAATTTGTATTACAACATCAAGACGCAAATTGTAGGAGAAGTTCGGCCAAAATCGCTTAAGCGGTTATAGCGCCAATTAAGTAAGTAAGTAAGTATGCTAAACTAAGACCAGTTTTTAGAATTACGAGTCGCAAAACAGTGTACGAAAACAGTGAGAAGAATTCAGCATATTTTGGGAAAAAAACAAAATCTATACGTAATGGATAAATTTGAGCGCTACTTTCAAAATCAGTGGACCAAGTTCACATAAAATGTGTGTATGTGGTGTTTGTTGTACCGTGAAATAAAAAGTGACAGATTTTCAACTGAAATAGTCAATGTAGACAAAATTTACATTGACAGCTTTTATTTAATTTGTAATAAAATTTTCAATTTCTGTCCAATTTAAACGACTTTATGTTTAATTTTTTCGAAAGAAAATTCTCTTTCAACAAGACAAATGAACAATTTACAAAACAATCCGAAATTTTTCATATTTTGAGAATTTTGAAACTAGTAACTCAACTCCGATTCACACAAAGGATGTAACAACGTAAAGAAGATTGAATGCGCCTTTCAAACGATACCCATAAAGGGTTGGGTTTATTTGCTATTCTGCAGCTTTTTCACAATAACTGCAAAATGACCTCGGAAGCAGGTGGGGAAATAAATGAAACGCGAAAACGTGTTCAGCAACCCAAATTAAGTTTAAAAAACACTTTTTTAATAAAGTAATTTTTCGTTCAAACTAGTGTAATTCATTGATTGTGTTGGTTGGCAATTAGTGGTATTAAAACAAGTTTTACGATCGGTATTTTGAGCATTCCATTAGCAGCCTTTTATTACCCTAATAAATAATAAAACGACGCGACTCATTGGCCAATCACCTACAGGAAACCGATCATCTCTGATGATAACCAAATCGTTTTCATTGATGTTCGAATACGTATGACGTTCAAAATATCTTCCTTAAATCGCTGCCAAAAAGGTTGAACCACTTGATCCATAAACTACAGTTAAATTTTGTGTCATATATGGAATTTTATTCTAGGAAAGTTATATTTCGAAAAACAGAACAAAAATCTGTCAGAAAAATACTTTTATTTCTGGTTCAAAAAATTAAAGTCATAAAATAACACAATAAATTTAATTTATGTATTTGCGAGAGTTAAAAAATAATACTTTTTTTGTTACTTTTTTGTAAAAAGTTAGAAAATAACCATTTGAAAATAATTTTATGGAAACCCCTCATAACAGTTACAGCCGCTCATATAAATATGAATAGCGCGATACATTATGTTAACAATTTAAACTTTGCAGCGAGGCCACGCAGATATTTTCAATATACTTTTTACAACCAATTAACAAAAATACACACACATTTTCTTGGGAGCTCCCCACCGGAGCCAATATGAGCGAACAAAACCCCAGCTTAGTGTTTTCACTTCATATATTCGCATGTAGTTGCTAATGTGTACACTTTTGGACAAAAAACTATGCTTTAATTTAATAAGAATTAGCTGCGATAAGTGCCGATGATGACGGCGCAGATGTGCGACCTTTTGCGCGCGATATGGGAATCTACGCTTTGTTAGTTGGCACTAATTAAATATATTTATAGTATATATGAAAATATGTTTTTGTTTTGATCAGTTGTGATTGCAACTTTTCTTCTCCCCCGCATCCACCTTCTCTTTAAATGGTGAAAGTTTTGGGTTTTAACTTTTCTATACTACCTACATACTTCAAGGGATTTCTTTTGCGCGCTAGCTGGTATTAACTTGTGGTCGCCGAGTCTGTGGGCCGCATGATCGCTACCACGATTTCCTTTTGGACTCAACTACCTGTTCGGTAAAGTTTTAAACTTCTATGCCTACGCGTATGTGTTTGCTTATTGTCCGTTTTATTCCTTTGTAGCCCTGAGGAGTGAACCTCCCATCGCCGGCGGTTGTTTTTGTTTGGTTTTGCCTTCAAATTTTGTGGACGTTTTGCAAACAAATGACAAACTTTTCCTATTCATTGCCAACACAAAAGGAAAATGGTTCACAGAAATGCAAACGATTTTAGTTTGCCGAGTAGAGTGGCGTTGCAAGCTGGAGGCATATTTTTTAGGAAAAGTTCTTAAAGTTGTGTATTTTTACCACAACATTGGGATTACTGGCGATGAGTTAAGTCATTCAGGTGACATGATTTGTGGTTGAAACTTTCTTAATCAATAATTTCTTTTCTTAAAGCTCAAAAATATACAAATAATAAGCTCTCTATATGCCCCTCCTATTTTCCGTACAAGGAGGTGAGGTGATTTGATGCGGCACAACCAGTTTATAGTAAGGGAGATATTGTGGGCTACTTAATGCTGAAAAACTCAAGGGAAAAATAACTTTGAAAAGGATGACGAAGGGGTCAGAACAGCTATAAACAGCTGGTAGACCACTCTGGACATATGTGGGATTGCGCATTCACTTTGGTCACTATTTAATGAGCGAATGAAATGAAGCACACTGAGATTTTTCAAACCGAATGTCAAGGTTCTCACGGTAATACTAAACAGGCAACCAAGCTTGGGACCCCACATTTCTGTAGGATTGTAGAGATGAGGAAGAAATAGAGTAAGCGAGTAAACGAGTAAATATTGGCTTGGGGGATCTTCATCAGAGCATCACAGTGGATTATGTGGCTAAGAGGGATAGTAATTTTTTCGATTTTTACCATCCTGAGATTTCCGGGAGCTGGTTGTTACAATCACAGGATCCCGGGATTTCGAAATTATATTCTAACAACCTAGCCCGAAAAAATAAGGTGTTTAAAAAACTCGTCAACCATAAAATAAATAAGAAATTTTTGGATGTTTAATAGATGTTTTTTTTAAATTATTTTCTCTAAAATAAAACAAACCACCATAGTTAAATTTAAGGAAACGTCAGATATTACAAAAAACGCTCGAGGCCAACTTCAAAGGTAATAATTGAATTTTTCGTTCAAAATAAGTTCACATATTTTTTAACCACGTGCAATTTATGTGGAATAAGGTATTGAAAAGAACTTCATCTGAATTAGTGAATATAAATGAAGGGTTATTATACCGTCGTTAACCATTTGTTGAGAAAGGATAGTACAGGTTTTTTACGGTGAAAAGTGAGTTGAAAATATTAAAAGTGCGGGAAAGACAGTAGTAATCGTGACCAAATATCAGAAAAATTCATTTAATTTAAAATTGGTTTTACACTGTTTTAAATAAAGAGGTTCGAAGTGTCTTGGAACCCGAGAAGGAACATTAAGATTTACTTCGGCAATAAGAAATGTACATGCAACAACTCCTGTGAGTAGTTTACCTAGGGAGTATTTTACCTAGCAATTGGCATGAAAGAATAGATAGATTTATACATTTTAGACAATTAGTATAATGGGGAAGATTAAACCGCGCATCGCACCTAAAATCCCTAACGGGGAAATGAAAGAACTGTTGAATATGAACATATTGCTTTTTATATTAAAAATAAAATAAAAATGCTCATAATATTCATATTTGTCAACAAACTATACCTACCTAAAATGAGTTACATACAAAATTGGACACCCCCAAAAACTGTCTAATTTTAAATTAAATTTATAATTTTTATTGCAAAGCTATTCTTTCTGGTTCAACAAAAGTCATAAAAACCAAATTTCAAACCTATCAAAATCCGGAGTAATTTCTATTCCAATACGTAATAATTTCGAGCTTTGTATTATCTAAGGTTTCGCATGAAAACAGGCGCAAGATAGTCCACAAAAAAGGATTAACATTCAACGGATTTACTGCACTATTATTTATCATACAAATTTTCATGAAGTTGCATGTTTCCAGGTATTGAAAGTAACAAATAATAAACCTGCATTAACACCACTCAAGATATATAGCGTTAAATAAAGTCAAACTATTTTCTTTTAACATGATTTGCGAGAAAGAAATAATTGCTCGAAATATGTTTTTTTTTTTCAAATTACGTAAGGACAGAAGAACAACGGAAACATCCACACCTTCCACATACACAAACACTAATATCCGTAGACAAGTGGGTTTAGTTTTAACCAACTTTGACAAAAGTAAAAAGTGCTTTTATAATAAAGCCATTTATACCTACAAATAAAAGTTTTCATATTAACCTACTCACATTTATCTCTGCTTTGGGTTGTTCTTTCACAGCCCACCTATTGATTGCATACAAATACGGCTCCTTTTCATTGGCATTTTAATTCTAGTATTCCTTTTATATTCGCTTTTAATGCTGATTGTGCTCGACTGCGCTGGCGATAGCCTTTCGAACACCTGAGATATTTGTAGGCATAAACGCGCTGTAAATGTAATATACGCCTGTAAGTGTGTGCGTGTATGCAAATTAGGGAAGTGCTCCAAGTTAGCTGTTGAAGCAGTTGGTAGATAGTTTTTGGGTTTTTGTTTTTGCTTTACTTCTTTCTCGTACATTTCATTGTTATGCAAAACATGCCCGGTAAGCCACACGAAGACTTTCTTGGCTAACATTACTACCGCCGGCGACGGCCTTTGGAAAAAGATATGCTACCCAGCCCATAGGCTAAGGTCAAAGTGCGACCATGTAGGCAAGACAAAGAAGAGGGAAGAGAGAATGCTGAAAATACAAGGAATCTGCATCTAACAAAGTGGTGTTCAGCAACCCTCCAGTGACCGCAAAGCAAGCGCAGATAAATCCATTATGAACGCACGTTTGCCCACACAGATACTCGTAGCTCAAGTGAGGCGAAAGAGTCTGAGTTTTTTAACGTTAGTTTTGCTTCATCGAAATGTACGAATTGGAAAATTTAATGGAGATTTAAAAAAAATTTATTCTCTGTGGAAACGGAAGTGTACGGTTGGCTTTTGTTAATATTGTTGCTAAATATTTATATTAGTATATGAAACAAATTTTTTTTTTTAATTTAAAGAATCTCTTACGATTCGTCTGGAATATAAATAATAGACAAGTTTAAATTAACCTCTTTATTTTTTGTTTATAAAGTGGAATTTATTTATTAGATATGATTTTAACTTGTTTAGAAAATTTTGGATACTATTTGAACAAATAAAAAGTGACCTAGTAGAGGTCGTTGATCTGGTCGAGTGGTGCACAAAAATGTGCTTGACAATTTCCAACTACTTGCTAATTCTCAACTTCTTCATAAAAAACCCAGTTTGGCTACAAAAATTTTTGGTCTACAAAACACACTTTCTTTCATTTAATTTTTGTTTAGCTTTTTTGGGTTTGATATATCTTTCAAAAGAAAAATATTGTCACTATTTAGATCAATAATGACTATCGCGCAAATAGTTTGAATATGTGAACAAAATTTGCTATCAACATTGGTAGCTCTCTCTCCTACAATTTTACAAGAAAGCATTTGCATTTAAGTAATTTTCTGCCAATAGCATGCTATTCTGAGAAAAATACGGTATCAGGTAACTTAACTCACTCAACTGTTATAAAATCAGCCTGGACTTGCGGTAAACAGTCGATAACTTAAGGTTCCTACTGTTCGCGAATAAATTAGAAAACGTGTTCCATCGTATAACTTAAGACTACAAAGTAGACTAAGCCACTTATAACTGCAATGTTATCGCATTCAAACATTTTTAACCGACTCGAAAGAAAGTCAACAAAAAATCTTCTTCGCTGATTATGCACGGTGATCATGTTTAAGAAATGGTTGATCCGTTAGGCAAAGGACATTGGAATTATAAAAAAAGGTAAAACAATAAGTTTGGAAACTTCAAATATATATAAAACATCAGCTGGCATCAGAAATTACCCACTATGCCGTATTACTTGGTTAAATAAGAAGACAATGCAGAGTTTATTTTAAATTAATGAAAAAAATTACAATTGCGTACAAAAAATATATATGTTATTTACTTTGAAATGTTCTCAATTATTTCGCTGCATTCCTACCAGCGCTTTTAAACAACAATCGCAATCACAAATTTGTTTAAAATCATAAAAGGGAAAATCCCTTCAAATCATACGCTTTGACAAATTTTAAGGCCATTTGTGTGGGTGTATACATATATGTATGTACGTCTATATGTTTGCACACATGTTAGAAATATGGATGACTGCTAGCCCGCTATGCAATCGTTTGCGTCCGCGCATTCCACATTCACGCTCTAAATACGCCATTAACTGTAGCTACATAACAACAAACTAATGCCTCACACAAATAAAGGAGGGGGAAAAATGTCGCACAGCTACGTACAAAGGCATTAGCATAATTATTACTAATTTCGTTTGTAATTGCATGGCAAAAATACACTCGCTTTCGCATTTAAAATACCCAAACACATGGTGCTGCATATGTGCAAGGGCGCAAAGAGCGAAAACGACTGCTAGTGCGGAAGAGAGGGAAGATTGTCGCCTTAGTTAAAATCACTATAAAGCAATTTGGTCGCACATTTGGTGCACACATTAGGCGGACGCACTTTAAGCTGCACTTTTTGCAAATAAAGCCTTTGCTAACTAGCATATCACTGGCGTTCTTTTTCCCCTCCCCTTCCCCCGCCATCTCTACCCTTTTTACACTTCTCTTGGCAACACAGCCGGCGCGCCGTAGGGCATTTGGTGCCGCTGGCCAGTCGCTCTCATTCGCTTGTTCATTCCCGTTGGCCGAGTGTGTTGTGTGGTCTTTCATGATTTTAATCCTTTTGGCACAATGTGCAAAATAATTACGCTGTCGTTGTTGTTGCATTGTTTTTACTATTTTCCGGCTTTTATGTTTATGCCAGTAATATGTAGTGTCGCATTAACGCAAATTTGCATTACTGCCTTTGGCTTTTTTTCTCTGTTTTTGTACTGCCTTCACACAGCGGCTGGGCATTAATGTTTGGTGTACCGAAATAATTTTCTAATGAGTACCAACTGCCGCTATGTTGAGCTGTTTATTTATTTAGTAGTGCAGTAAATGCGTTACAAAGTGCAAATAAATAAATACAAAATAGTTTTCTGAATGCATACAAATATAAATACATACATACACAGGCATATGAATAAGTGGCACAAAGGTATAGAAAAAAAACTGTGCGAAAAGAAAGGGCTTAATAGGTCTGATGGTGGACATAGTGCAGAAAATGGCGAGAGAGGATATGCCAGAAGACCCCAGCGTCGAATATAGGGTACAAGGGCACTGCCAGGAGGGTTGGGCAGGCGCTGTTTCCCCCACTTTACATGCTAACAACACATATTTCAATTTAAAACCCATCGAAAACAGGTGGAACGTAAATAAAAGAAATCATGGATATTAGAAAGTGTTTTAGATCTACTTTGTATAAATGTGTTTTTCGTATAACTCTTTAAGACAGTAAGTAACCTTTATGCCCTGACATAGCGTCGAAAAGAAGTCCCAATTAGCTCCGCTGACAATGAGAAGCCCCATGAATGCAAACCAGCTAACAGCGACGTTGAAGGAGGCGTCTTACTTACTTACTTATAGTAATTGGCGCTATAACCGCCAGTCGCTCCTTGTTCCTGATAACTGGCGCCAATTGGAAACAAGTCCGTTTCCCACTTGGTCCTTACAATACAGGGGAGCTCTTTCTCTTCCTATATCGCCACCAGGTGGTACCTCGTTGAATACTGGCATATCTCGCACGGCATATCCTAGACAACAATTGACGCGGAATCCAAGATGCGATGGTGCTGGCAGTTTATTTGATAATAGGAGGTACGAAATTTTGCCTCTTCCACGTTCTTTATCCAGTTTGGAAAAGGCATGTGGGCGATGATGTCGATATCATCTGCATATATCAGAAGTAGACCGCTCTTATAAAGTATGGTGCCTGCACGATTTAAATATGAAGTTCGAATTGTCTTTTCTAACCTAAAGCTAAAGAAGTCGCACGCAAGAGAGTCACCCTGTCTGAAACCTAGTTTGGTTTCAAACGGCTCGGAGGGGTTTTTTCTAATTTGGACGGAGTTGGCGGTGTTGCTCATAGCCGTATTAGTTTTTCTAGAATACCAAATTCAGATATTACGGCAAATAGTCATTTTCTTTTCGGGTTATCGAAAGCGGATTTGAAGCCGAAAAAAGATGGTGTGGGCATATTCTTTTTGCTCGAGTCTTTTCCAATGTTTGCCTAGTAGGGAATATCTGGTCAATGGGACGAGAAGAGTAAAGACTTGGTCGAGATCATTTAATTTGTTTAAATTTTATTCAGCTAGTTGTGCTTTCAATTTTAATAGAAACGAAGCGAAAATAGCAGTGTTATCGATACTTTCCGAACTAATCAACATCTGTGTTCCAACGACTGACGCTTAAAAATAATTCTTTAGCTAACGATTTTAACGGCAAGGTGCTGCCCCGTTGGTTGTTATTTATAATGACCCTGTTTTTGTTTGATCACTTCGAATGGAACAACGCTTCGTTTTTAAACGACAAAAACCATTCGCAGTTTTTTCTTGTTTTTATATTGTTTTAGATGTATTAATATTTTGCTTCAATTTTGCGTCAATGATTTTATGGATATTTTAAAAATACGCCTTCTGAAACCTGTTTGTTTGCAATTTGAGTGCTGCCGTAGGCAACTATCATTTTATTGGGACATTCCAAAAGTTTTAAATATTCTGAAAGGCCATAAGTATCTTTCGCTGCACGTTAGTGGTAGAAATTACCTACACATCTGTATTAACTTTTTGGCCGGATTATATTTACCATTTACATAAACTAATTCTTTGAGCTTTAGCCCAGTTTTAATTAGGTAGTTTTTGGAAGGTTGGTTAGTTTAGAAAAAGATTTTTCACTAGACACACTCGATATAGGGGAACCGATAGATATTTTGAAGCAATTTTTTTAACTTCACAAATTCTTCATTGAGAAAATTGTAAAATTCGTTATGTAATAAATAATTTCCTTCAATATTATTTCCAAAGAGAAACATATTAAAACTAGAACTTTATACAATTTTTAAGTTAAAAAGTGTGAAATGTTCGGCTAAAGTTCAGCCTTTTTTTAGCTGAAGACGAACAGAATTTTAAACGGACTTTGTAGGCCGAATCCGAAGTTCGCTCGTTCTCTAGTTACAACCAACATCAAACACTTATTCATGCAATAACGGTATACTGTCTTACTTGAATTGCATTTGAAAATAGGAAGATGTAAGACCATTAACAATTTACAAAGCTTAGCTTGGTACATGTTTGCCTAAAAATGATGGGTTTGAGTTGCGCAAAAGTCTGGTGAAGAGTACGGCCCTCTCCGAAATAGTAAATATAAGCTCTGCCGCTTTGAATGTGGCTGCTTTTCAAATAACTTGATACAAGAAGTTGTCTCAAAAATACAGAAAGGTCCCCCTCGTCTAAAAAACTTCTCGCAAAAAAACATTCGCCATTCGGAGTCGGCGTAAAACCGTAGGTCCCTCAATTTGTTTTGGAGACAAATTATGGGAGAAGTTTGGTCAAACACCAAGCTATATAGTGTATGCGCCAAATTATTATTATTATTATAAAGAGTTAATTCCAAATTAGTTATCTTACAACATTCATTATTATTGTCAAAAATCTCTTACGTATTTGAAATTTAAGTCAACTTTAAAACCTTTCTATTGCAGCTAGTTGCCTTTGGCAATAAATAATAAATTAAATAAAGTAAACTTTCAAGTTATTTGCAGCTCTTTCCGAAAGTTCTTAGGTTGAAATATTGGCACCGTGACGAAACGCTTTAAAGGAAAAATAGATAAATATATAAAAATTTTTATTAAGATAATCTAAAGACGTTCACACAACCTTTCGTGCATTTCCTTTTGTTGAAATTTATCTACTACCCATTCAATATTATTTGTGTTCTTTATAGTGGCTTTCAAAAATCTTTATTCCTGTCTCTGCGGATATTGCTGCTAAGTATAACCCAATGACTGACTGCTCTTATTTAAAATGTTCACTTCCTAAGTTCACCACATAAGTTTCCTCACACACACACACATTGTAGGTGATTTTAGCTCTCAATTCACATGAATTATATATGTAGCTTTGTAGTTAAGGAAACCCCCAAACACACACACATTCCCATATATGCGTCGTAAATCATCACGAAATGTGGGATTTCAACACAAACATCAACTCGTCTGTACGCTGATATCCTCTAAATGTCTACATACCTTGACTTGCAAGCAAGTACACATTGGTATTTGTGTGGGGCTAATATCTAAGTTCAATTATATATATATATATATATGTGTGTGTGTATATGGAGTTTATGTACACGCTGGCAAAGTTTGTATTATACTTTTGGAATTTTGACGAGCTTTACACCTTCTCAAGCCGTTAAACCGATTTGTGTGTGTGAAGAAGCCCGAATATCAACACAAAAGCAAAACAAAATAAATAATTATACTTACTTACGCACCTACATATTTTTTCACTCATGTTGTGCATTTGCACTACAACTAAACACTCACAACAACTATCCATGCTCTTTGCGAAGCTTAGCTGGGAAAAAGCCAACACTGTTGGGCCATTCCCAACCGACCATTTCCGTTGTTGCTTGCATATTTGCGCTTCCGCTTAAAGTTTTACGCAAACTGTAAATGGGCGAAGATGGCATAGCTACAATAAGAATTAAGCGTATAACAAAACCTCAGCGCTAACAAGAGACTGAACTATCAAAAACAACAACTGAAGGAAATATTAGAGTTGTAGCAAAACAACTCAGCTCAATGTCCGCAAGGTTAGACTAGCAAGAGGCGTGCAACCTTCACCGGGTATGCTCTTGTGTGTACTCTACATTTCGCCCAGCATTGTTAGAGTATTAGTTTTGGGTTTCCTTGCTGTTGCTGTTTAATTTTCGTTTTGGCTTCGCTGGTCGGCAGCTTGGCGTGTGCGGCGCGGCCAATGCATTAAATCTTTGGGGGTGTATGATGCTGTTCGGAGTAAAAAAAGTACACTGACCTTGAAAAGCGTTACATCTTCAGAGTATGTACTTACAGTTAGAGCGGAATAATTTTAGAATGAGTGAGCAAAAAAAAAAAATGGAATGTAATGACCCTCAGTGAAAGATGCTTACTACATTCGTATAAGAAGTTGCTTGGCTTGCGGCTTTATAGACTTACGAATATAATGAAGTTCAGCTACTGTCGCATTTATTGCAGATTTTATGCCTTAAGTATTTAACTTTTTTATTTTGTATTTAGTTTAATAAGCTCTCGTAGGCGCAATGTGCGAACTCCTTCCATACTTTACTTGCTTTGAAACCATCTGCAGTAATTTTTATATACAGGAAATCTATTTTTTTTTTACTTTTATTAATTGGCAGCTGCCATAGCCGAGTGTGTAGCGTGTGCGCGCTTCATTCGGTGGGTCTCAGGTTCGAATCCAGCAAGTAACATTCAAAAATTATAGAAAAGTTTTTTCTAATAGCAATCGCCCCTCGGCAGACAACGGCAAACCTCCGAGTGAATTTCTGCCATGAAAAAAACTTCTCACAAAAACATTCGCCGTTCGAATTCGGCGTAAAACTGTAGGTCCCTCAATTGGTGTTACAACATCAAGACGCACACCACAAATTGTAGGAGAAGTTCGGCCAAAATCGCTTAAGTTGTTATAGCGCCAATTAAGTAAGTAAGAAGTAAGTAAGTAATTATTGATTGCCTATACCAGGGAAGATTTGCCTCCAAAGCATTGATTCATACCAGTTATTCTACGAGCCATATATTTGATTTCGCCTATAAGAGCTATATCCAAACTTTTATTTTTTAAGTTGTCCGATAGCCACTATGCAGGAGAAATATTTTTCCCGTTGTTAGTAACAGTTATTTCCCAACGTTCATTTTTACGCCACTGATAACTGTTATGAAGGAGAAATATGTATCTATTATATTTGAGATATATTTCTTCTATATTTATGAATAAAAGTTACTTCCCAACGTGTATTTTTTACACTGCCTGATAACTGTTGTGTCGGAGAAATATTTTTTTTTCGTTGTCAATAAGTGGTACCTTCCAACGTTGCATGTTAAAAGTTATTGTCTAACTATACCTTATGTCAGTTAAATGTGACAAAATATTATTAAATAAACGAACTCTTAACGTTGAAATAAACTAAAATATATTTCTCATCTAATAACTGTTATCAAACTACTTCTCGTTAAATTTCAGCGGGTAACATTTTTAATTCGCAAATTCGAGATGACAGTTATTTTTTTGTTTCTAGTCTGTGCATATGTATAAATATGTAAGTAAATGATTTGATAAATCGCACCGTCGTTTGTTATCGAAAAGTCCCTCCGAAAAACCAAATACTCCACCTTCCTTACTTCGCATCCATTTCGTCTGTCGTCGGTTGGCGACCAAAAACCGGATTACAATCAAAAGCGAAAATTAATGAAATATTTACATGCAGCTTATAACGAACTTAAATGACAAATGCCAACAAATAAACAAAACAAAGGAGTAAAACAACCAACAAATACAAATGAAGATAAAGAAAATGGTAAACAACCAAAGACAAAATGTAAATAAGGCGAGAAAAACGATATTTGTGATAACGGTGAGTGGGGTTGGGTCGGAGAATTGAGGTAAGCATTCGATTTATGGAAATTTAATGCCATTTATAAGCAGCCGACTTTGTACGGAATTTAATATATACTCACATAGAAAGTCTTGCAGCGTTCTTTCCCACGGTTACAGCGTAATAAAGTAATGAGTAATAAATATTATGTCAAGGAAGTGTGGTACAAGGTTTGATTATGTGACTAAAATTTAATTCCATTGATGCGGCCTTTGAGACTGCCATAAGCTCCGTCTGCAACATATTGGAATAATCAGGTAGACGAAAGTTGAAAGTCATGCCCATTTTTTCCAAAAAAACTACGCCAACTTTTCTCCTTTGGAGTTTACAATATTCTGTATACCTTGATCTAAAAGAAATACATATATATCGAATATCGCATCTCTACGTCAAATAGCTGGGAAGATATGGAAAATAGTAGTTTGGTCTCAAATGGGGGCAGAGGTCTCCCTGTTTACCCAACAAGTAATACATAGCCTGATATATAAGATCTATATACCATCTATTGTGCATTTGGATCGAATGGTTGCGGAATTATAAAGATTTTGGCATTTTTATTGCACATTTTTCCGAAACTATGCACAGTTTGATACTCAAATATAATTCATCTGCACTCAATAGTTATGTGGAGTTATGACACCACCAAATTTTCCAAATTTATATTTGTCCAATATCGGCCCGGAGACCACATGAATCTACTGTAAACACAGCCGTCAAGCTTGGCCGTCTAAATATAAATGCATCATTTTTTTCTACCCGCGCCCAATCTCCACTCCTTCCCTTCGGCCATTATTGAACTATGACCAATATAAAGACCCATTTTAGAATTGAATGCAGCCTAATGGCAATTTTGCATGTAATTTTCTTAGCATATAGGTCTGCCTGCGGGGAGGAAATTAGGCAACACGCTAAGCACCTTAGTGTCTGTCGTTTCCATTGCCGCTATCTCTCCACTTTTTTAATATTTACTATTTTTTGGCGATGGAATATCACTATACTACAATGTTTTAAAGATCTATGCAATACTTTTGGGTTCTAAGACTCAATTCAAAGACAAACCCTTTCTGCGATCAATCGAATTGCCAACTATACATCAACTAAGTCCTTAACCTTTACCAATTTACTACCTCCGCTAATACAATTTTAAACTTCAAATGATATTTACTTCAGGAAGAGAAATATATTGGATACTGCTATGCTCCGATATGAATTTCTAACCATTTTTGGAAAACGGATTTAATTATAAAAGCTGAATAGATTCATCTTAAAAAGTTTAGGATGATTTCTGTCGTGTAAAGAGCAATGCGAAAAGCAAATCACACTTTAAAAAAATCCGTAACATACACTCCAATGGATCAAACTTATTTCAGATAATACTTTCCAGGGTGCAATGATGATGCGGTAAACGTTACAAAATTATAGTTTTAAATTTTAAATTAAAAATTATAATTAAAAATTTTAAACTTGAATACACACGTTTAGTCGTATTCGGTAGATGAAAAATCCAACAGTTATAGTTTTATAAGTGCAGAAAAAATTATTTTCCCTCCTTAACATTTCCATGTTTTTCAAAACAATCAAAATGCAGTACGATTCAAAAGTATTTAAAGTAATTACATATTTAGATTTTTTTTGTTTAGAATTTTTGTAAAAAGTGTATATATGTATATATAAAATATTTCCTTAATAAAATTTTTTAATAAAAACTGACTAAAAACATGCAATTTATTTTATACTAAAAGAACACATGAGGTAACTCGATATCATATTAAAATAACATTAAGTTACTGTTGTTTTAACATGCGACGTAGTGGTATTCTAAGCAACTCACGTCGATTCGATGCCGTGTTATAAGGCTATAGGAAATAACCATAAATTTTGCATATAAGAAATAAAGCCATATCATCTTATTTCAACACAAAAAGTGATATTTGTCTCTTTAATGGCGGTCGCGCGACGCCGATTATAACATTTCTTGTACAAAGAAAAACTCAAGGTGGCGTTTTTCGCCCGAGGGCTAATCGGTATCATAACCCTTAGTCGGCAGTCGGTTTACGGCAGAAGAAGGGGTAAGAGTTGCGATTACTGGTTTCTATGGCATTTAACACTTTTTAACTACATTTTTTAATTTTTGCCAATTAAGTAAGCCTTTAATACTTCGAACCTGGCAGCAAATATAAGTATAACACTGCCCCTGTTGACTCAGGTACTACTTTCATGTAGAATATCCTATTAAACCAACCACATGTCTTGCTGAATTAACCAAAGGCTTTATGTTAAACTGATAATAATTTCAACGGGAATAATAAATTCTGCACCGCAGATTATCATTGCAATTATTAGTGGCAGGGAAATTTGTTGGGCTAGATCTCATTTCAAGTCTGCTAAGAAACCAGACTTGACAAAAATCACGTAAGTTCATACTGCAACTATGCAGATCCTCCAATTCTAAACCGTGCTATATTAAATTTTTAAGCCTACCTTCTTTTCTACTCAAGTCTCTGCATTTTTTATTTAATGATTAGATGTTGTGACTCTCAATACAAGAGCAATGTTAAAGTTCAACGAAATGGTTTAATCCCGGAAAATCGTCGCATCATCGTAGGAGAACATCTCCAGCCATTCCAACCTAACCAAAGTTATGTAAATAAAGCATCAGAAAAATCTGTGATGTGTATCTCAATCTGTATCTGTGCCTTCCGGTAAACTCTACCATCGCCGGTTTTGAGTTCAGTGTTACTGAAGGCTTTCCAGCACAGAACGAAAATTTAAAGTTCTTGGTCCATATAACTCCACTGACGAGCTAAACCGATGAATTAGTCACTTTTTATACAATATTAGCAAAATTTTTACTACCGAGAGGCGACCGCTATTTGAAAAAACTGTTTCAATAATTTTTTTATATTATTATAATTTATGGTAGAAAATGAAGAGTACTGTCGGCTTATAAAATTATTTCAAATCAACAGGAATTTTTATAAAATGCATGTGTTTTATGAAGAAAATCAGCGATGGTTTCATCCACTTCAAACTTCAATTTTTTTGCAATAAAATTAAATAATCCATAAAACTGCATCCTCGAAAAATTTCTAAATATACGTAAAGAAATTTTAAAAATTTTGATGATAACTTGCGGTTTTTATAAATTGTTTATAAAGTGTGAAACATTAGTTTTATTGGGGTTTCTTAAGGTATGAACGATATTTTTATATAAAATTGACCAAAACAATGTATCATGAAAACCCTTACTAATATTGGAAATAGGCCGCTGTATATTAAGTTACAAGTTATATTCTTTATAAGCTAGTGTGGTGAATATGCTAGGCAGATGGAGTTGTAACCTATATTGAAATAATCAAAGTCAAAATGACTTTTAAATTTTTAATGAGTTTTCCTTTCATTTCATTTATTTCCATTAAATAATATTTAAAACGTGGATTTTTTCTATACTCACTTAAAATGTTAACGAAGTTTGCCAAAATACCAGGCTCAAATAAAATGTAATGAGTGAGTTATTATCATGTTGCAACGAGAGAAGGTGCGGTTCTGAAAAAGGCCAGAATTTTGTCAGCAGGTAAATATTCAATATGTAATAGAAGTTACTAAGATGTACTTCATACAAATTTAATATACCCATACTTCTCGCATGTCTTTTTCCATGTCACTAGAAGAGAGTCATAATCCAAACAAATCATTGTCGAGTTACCCCTTCATGTATTATCCATACCCTTGTTCCATGCTATGTAAAATCTGATAGCTGTACCGATTGATAGTTATTTAAATTATGATACTCTTATGTATATTAAATAAGCGATATACATATATTATTAATAATTTTATTCAGAATATCTAGTCAATAAATTTCCAAATTACTTCTTCTGACCCCTTAAGAGCAGCGTGTGCTCATCACTTCACTTAGATCAAGTTAGTATACTATGGGTATTTTTGTTTTCTAAAAATTGGTAAAGTTATGGGTAAGATTTTTAACAATTCTGATAGGCTAGTAAGAAAAGTACAGTATTTTTTTGTAAACTCGCTTTCTATTTAAACCTTTTTTCTATTGTAAAGCGGCTACCTTTTTCGGTAAAAATCAAATTAAATTTAGCACGTAAATTTTTTCAAAACTCCTTTGATATTTTTTTACAATCTATTTTCTTTTTCTTCACCGTCAACTTCAAATCAAAAATTTCAAAACTGACCTCCATTTTATATAAATAGTGTATTTAAAAAACATAATGTGTATTATTTATGTCCGCCAGTTTTTTGGCAAAATGTGTGAGCAATAAATTGTTATAACACGAAATTCTCAGATAATCCGAGATTCTTTTAGTAATTTATAAATATTTATAAAATCGCTCGATGGTTCGATTAACCCATCCTATAAATTGTGGTATGAATCTTGATGATACACAATCCATAGCCTACATTTTAATTCTTTTCAAACATAAAAATTTCGTCTTGGTGTAGCTATTGAATCCGGAAAAAGAGCCAATATACGCAAAATCTTGAAAACATTTCAAAAAGTCGTTGGATTCGCTACTTGTAATGCTTTCGAAAATATTTGTCTGAAATTCGCTGTTAATGTATTTTTATCTAAAAAAAATTGTGTTTAGTTTCGAAAATTCGATTAATCTTTCATAGAGCGAAAAATTGTAGAGTTTCCCCCCTTTAAAATCGTACTTTTGAAACAAAACGCAAAAATTATCGAAAATTGGTACAGGAGCCAGGTTTTCAAATGATCAATATATTATACATATTCATTAATAAAATTTCTTTAAACAAGTAACTATAGTTCGTATTCAGGATAATAACAAATTACAGAGTAACTAGAGGATACATAATTCATGTAGTAATAAATTACACTACTGATATTAAAAGTATATTATGTGACCAAATTTTTTCCCATAACAAATTCTGAGTCTGTTGCTATTGCTTCACAATTTCTTGTTTTAAATTTTGTAAGTTTTATGCCTTGTAAGCTTGAGATTTCAAGTCACTCATATACGACGGTATCCATAGAGTGCCAGAGTGGTAGGAAAAGACTAATTAAATGCAGCTTATATATTTACGATATGCATATTCACTCACAACATTTTCACTATTTCAAACACATAATTTTATCACGACCACCATAGCGTATGAGTAACTTGCCATGCAAAAAGGAAAATAAAAAACAAGTAAAAACAGCGCTGTCTTCGGCTATGCTTCATACCTTTCATGAATGGAAGAATAGTAAAAAACGTGTTATTGTATTACAATTTCGTATTACCCATAGTTAAAAGCGAAAATTTCCTTCAAATCAATCAAAATAATTCTAGTAAAGGCATTGTTATAAATTATTTAATGCTTTTCCTTATGTAATTAAAAAGAACTATGTTTTAAGAAGGGAATGGTTTTTGAATATTTTTAATATCGTATCGACGCTTGATATTCAACATTTAAAAAATACAAATAATTAAGTATTAATATGTAAGACCTACATATGTCGGTCTTTGAAAACAGTTATCAGATCCGTAAATAGTTCCCAAACGTTTAACGCTATGATTCATGTGATATTGCGCTGAGCTTATTACTTTTCGCAATAAATATTTGTCCTGAATTTATCTTGCCGATTTACACTGTGAACTCCGATCTTGATGAATACTAATATATAGCTAATAATGGTTGATGTTTGTGCAAAATTTCAAGCCTTTAGCTGTTTAAATGGAGGAGTTATGGTGCAAAATGCAATATCTGAACAATCGGTTGTATGGGAGCTATATGTTATATTTCTCCGATCTTCATGATTTTCAATACTGATACGTAGCTAATAATGGCTGATATTTCTGCAAAATTTCAAGCCTTTAGCTGTTTAAATGGAGGAGTTATGGTGCAAAATGCAATATCTGAACAATCGGTTGTATGGGAGCTATATGTTATATTTCTCCGATCTTCATGATTTTCAATACTGATACGTAGCTAATAATGGCTGATATTTCTGCAAAATTTCAAGCCTTTAGCTGCTTAAATGGAGGAGTTATGGCGCAAAATTCAATATCTGAATAATCGGTTGTATTATATGTTATAGTCACCCGATCTGGCCGATTCCGACAAATGTTTAATCATTTGTACAACGACACCTGCTCACCAAATTTCATCAAAATAGCTCTAAAATTGAGGGACTAGTTTGCGTTCAAACAGACGGACAGACGGACAGACAGACGGACATGGCTAAATCGACTCAGCTCATCGTCCTGATCATTTAGGTATACTTTTTGATGGGTCTATCTCTTCTCCTTCTGGCACTTACAAACATCGGACCAAACTTAATATACCATTTCATTCTCATGAAAGGTATAAAAACGAGGCAGAAGGAGAAGAGCGCAAAAAATGTAATGAAGAGCCGGCATCATTGTATTGAAAGAAGCAATAACTTGAAACAGCACTTGAATGGTAATTCATATTTTCAATTAAATCACTCACACTTACAATTAAGTGCATACACTTCAAACATTTGCATTGGTGGGTGGCGATGATGAAAGCGGCCGACGCGTCGGTTGTGTCGGTGAAAGCAATGAATGGACTCACAGAGCTGAAAGTATACAAAGTATTGAGGCACAATGAAGAGGCTGCATATTGATTGCATTTAATTATTGTGTGGAGTGGCATGTTGTTGTTTTTTTAGCCACATACAAATCTATATATGTATATGTGTATGTATGTATGTGCATATGTGTTGGTCATGCGTGGAGAAAAGTGAAAAAAGTGAGCAAGAGCTGGATATTTTTTTCTGTGATTACAAATTTAAATCAACACTATATTGCAACGAATGCCGTTAAGTGTTGTTTGGGTTGCAAGGTTGTTTTTTGTTTTAATTTTTTCGTCCACATCGGTGTCCATATTTGTGTAAGTATGTAAAAGCTGTCAGGACTTACTTATCGCAACAGTTATCAGCGATTTCATCAGTTCAATACAAGTGAGCGGTGGCATTTAAATCATAAGCATTGCATGTTTGTGTGTGTGCTGTTTTGTTTTTGCGTTGAAAGGAAAAAATTAATTTTCGCTTTTGATGGAATTAAAAAATAAGGTAAAATACCAGCAAAATTAAAACCATAAAGGATAAGTGAAATGGCAGTAATGGCTGGCGAAAAATGGATTAAAAACAAACTATCAGCACGCTTACACAGAAACTCATACACACACATGCCATGTAAAAAGCAATCAGCTGCTCTACAAAAGTGCGGACAGCTGCTGTGTATAGAGTGCAGAAGAAATTAATTGATATTTCATGTGAATATTATTTAAAAGTATAATTCCATGCCACAAAAGTGATTGCCGGGTGCAAAGTAAGCTAGCGGAAGGAAGAGAGAGAGAGAGAGTGAATGAGAAAAAAGAGAAGAAGTATGAGTGTGTGTGGGTGGGCGCTTTCGTTTACATATCAAATTAATAGGCTTATGCCAAACCACATATTCAATTCATTTACTTTCGCGCCATAAAGCAAGAAAATGAAACCAAAATGGAAAAAAATGTTTGCTCAACTAAACTTTGTACGGCAGCGAGCGAAAGAAAAAAGAAATATACGAGCGAGCGTGCAAGGCTATTATCCTTGTGGTAGCAGCTTAAATGCACCGCTGCCACTTCACGAATTTATTTCGCATATAAATTTTACAAAACGCCCACAAAACAGCGACTGAGCGCAGTCTATGAAGCCGCACAGCTAACGACGCTCCTACATAGATACACACACATATTCATACACTCATACAACTACAGGCGACCACCCAGTTTGCGAAAATATCACACGCCGAAGTACTCAGTGCTAATAAAGCGACAGGACCTGATGGTATCCCAAACTACCGAGTTCTGAATGCGGCTAGTGCGGCGTGCAAACCGTGTATTCCAATGGGATATACTTACACCCAGAAAAAAATCGGATTAAATCAAACAAATTTACCCCAATTTTTTAGTTGTTTTTTCAACACTATTTGTCATGTTGTTTTAACATGAAGGAATGACGGAACATGTATACCTCTTGTTGACCTAACATTGAATTATTGTCAATTCAGCTATGACATTATTGTCAATTTACTATATCTTCATTGGGAAATAAAATTATGATTTGCCCGAAAATCTGATTATCTCTTCATCGTCATAGGTAATTATCGCGGTGAGCAGTGGCCAACAATAATACTTACCGAAATGTCACGATTGACATTTGACAGTGAGGTCTTTTCTTTATATTGCTTAAAGAGGCATTGAGCTCTTTCAGTGGCTTTAAGTACTGACTTTAAATTCTGGTCTTGCATGTATCTCACTCTTGACCGCAATTTATCCAACACTTACGTGATACGACTTTTGCATGATTGATAAAATCGTGTCGGCCTGAAAAATATTTACTCATCTTATTCTGTTGGCAATGTTCATTTATTCCCCTTTCTGTGAAGAAATACAAGCTTTCAACCCCCATTCTGGAATCTGTTATTTAAATAAGCGTATTGTTCACCGCAGTTTCCCATAGCACTTTCCGAGTATTACGAGTATTTGATAAGCTTGTTCATTAAAGTTCATTTTTCCACATATATTGCCCTTCAAATTTTAGTTAGTTTTTGCGTGGGGAGTATAGTGGAGTCTCAAAATTATTTTTTATACCTGAATAGCCGTCAACAATGGAATACGAGTATATGCCAATTTTTTTAGTCATTCTTATTTATGTTTTGACTTTATTTAAAACACATTCAAAAAAAAAAGTACAAAAGAAAGGTACAACTGTGTTATAAAAAGCGACCTGGTAAATTAAATGTTGCCTGACCTCTTTAACAATAGCTAAATGTAAACATAATATTATATTTGTTTGAATCAATATTGCCTAAAAAACGTTCATGTGAAATTTACAATGTTGGAAACAAACAGCGATCGCGTTTTTTAACGATATATTTAATAAGTTAAATTTACCAAAAAATACTCCATGCTACTTTAACACTTTTTCCTTGTCAAAAAAGACATATTAAAATGGCAAAGTTGTTCTTTTGGCTACAGTTTTTACACCCATTTATATGTGAATTAAATTAATTAATTTAATTTATTTAGTAACAGTGTGTACTTAATTAGTGTTCGAGCGAGAGAGTCAGTGCAAAGTTAGCAGCGGAACAAAGCGATTGTCGTCATAATAGTATCGCGAATTATGGATATTTGGTTTGGAAAGTAGATACAAATTATAATAAAATTTTTTGGGTGTACTTTTACCATTACGGTTTTAGCAAAAAGCGAGCAACTGCTGATGCGATCGAAATCGTGAAATCAGTTGTATTAAAGTCAACCGTTGGTTAGATGGTTCCTAGGAATACTGCTTGGTAGTCACGCTGGATGTCAAAAATGCATTTATTGGCTCGAACTGGAAAGCAATTTTGAGCACCCCGATTAGTCTGCATACACCCATTTACCTACAATAAGTTATACCCAGCTATATTTCTAATATATTGCTTCGCTACGACTGCGACAATGGACTTGCCGAGTAAGAGAGACTAATGGCAAACATCGGATAGTCTAGACAGTAGTCTCGGCAGATATGCAACGATATTCCGCAATGCTACTTACCGCCTATGTGCATTTAGAGTATGCTCTGCTCGGTTACTCAAGACGCGGCTCCTATCATTGCGAGATTATACCCACTTGATCTCGTAGCTGAAGAGATCAGCGATATATGAAAGACGAAACGCGATTAACCCCACACGGCTGCCAGTGGACCCAAAAATGCAGCTAGACAACGCAGTGTATCACAACGGCAGGCAGGATGGGATGCATAATCAAAGGGATACTGGACTTATCGCCTAATCCCCGACATGGAAAAGTTGACTGTTACTTAATTAAACTAAATAGTGGCCACGGCTTCTTCACCGTTTTGGGCATGGTGTGGTCCCTTAAGTACTGGAACCGATGCAAACCAGAGGCCGTCGAAGATGCCGAGGTTGAGTTTTTCGGACGCCCTCGATTTAGCTCTTTGTAAAACGAACAAAATTCTACTCTTGGCGCCTGGATAACGCCGGAAAATTGTATACTACGCTAACGAGCAAAAAGGGATGGAACGAAGCATGTCACACGGCTAGCGTGGTGATACAATAATTCTGACACAGTGAACACGCAAGCACCTAAATAGTGGGGCTTTGAAACTATCCCATTCAGACCGCCTGTCTAATTAGCGCCTCATTACTGCATCAATAGTATTTTTCACATATAATAATTGAAGCGATATGTTACTTGAGATGCAAAAGTGGATATAGGTAAAAAATAAAAAAGTTTGCCAAACGACTTCAAATCAAATTCGATTCCGACTCCTTCGGTTGAACATTTTGTAAGGTATTTAAGTGTTGTTATTCCTAAGAGCAGCAAGATGTAAGCCCGAAGAAAGAGTAAAAGAGATATTATCTCATTTTGGTTCGAGTTCACCAGACCGGACGAGTTCGTCAGACCAACGACGTATTGAACTCAATTCGATGAGAAAAATGAAAGTCATAACAACGTTGTGTTTTGTATAAAAAAAACACAAATTTCGACGTCGTACTCGCCCTGTCGCGAATTGGGTAACGACGGCATCGCTGGCAAGGAAGCGGCGAAAGTAGTCTTCCCAAGCCTAGTTCATACAAACAAAAATAAAATCACCAGTAGACGTGCTGCTGCTTTGCATGCGAATTTATGCTTGCTTTTATTCCCTGTACGCTTGTGTGTGTATGTATATTGGTGTATGTGTATGAGTTTCGGTGCTCAGTTATAGCTACGCGCGCATTTGTTGCCATTTAAAAGCACTACTACTTTACTACAATTGGTTGTGCTGTCATTTCATTTGTTGTTCTTGTTGTTGTTGGCCATATATTATTCAGCCATCGCTTTGCATGGCATACAATTTCACTTCTTTTCTTCTGCCTGTCGTTGCGGCGATGGCAACTCATTTTGGCAATTCGCGCACGGCTACAAAGTACCATTGAAAGTCTCATTGCAATAAACTTCATTTTCAAGTGGCTGCAATTGCACTGAGACATCAAATACCCTCACATAAAAAACGAGCATATGTATAGTTTATATCGATGTTTAAAACTTTGCAAGCGGTGCGGTCGCATAATGTTTTGTATTTTAGATTGTCACATTGGCGTATGTGAATCGCTTAAATGTCTAATACAGTGCGGCTTCATACGAAAAATATACTGATTTTTTTTTATTTTTTTGTTTGTTAAAGTACTACCATATGTAGTATACTGCAAGAGTTTTGAGCACTGTATATAGGTTTTGGGGGTTTTTTTTGGATAAGCTAATTTTACTTAACGAAAATGAGTTTTCAAGCAACTCTTTCAGCTCAAAAAAATGCACCAATTGTTTTTATGTTTCATTAGCTAACTTATTCCACATTAAAACGTAGAATAGAAAGCACAAAATTTGCAAAAATTTATAAATTTCTTGAAAACCCTCCTTCTCGTCCATGTTTCTTACGCTTTTCATTATCACATGGCTACCATTGTGAGTTTATATTTGTTTTTATCACTTTTTGGGATAAACTGCTGGTATTGGTATACTCGACAAAATATGACGATAATCTAAACACTTCTGAACCTGATGGCCACCTGTAACAAAGTAAACTTGTGGAGATTATCGCTGCATTAGGGATTTGAAAGCAACGAAATGGCTGACTGTCAACGACATCTATCTCCCTCTTGGAGGATCACTCAAAAACTTCTACTGCAGATTAAGATACTATCTTTATGAGATAATACTAACTGATGAAACGGACTGTAGGTTTTATGGATTGGCTAAGGAAACGGCAGAACATATTCGCACAATCATATATCTATCTCGCAGAGCGATTATCATCTCAATTCAAATCTGGAACATGCCACCCTTTAAAGTGGTACACTTTTTAAAAAGCTAGAGATTGGATTTATTTTCCAAAAACAGAAATTCAATACCAAACTGCCCAATTTTCTGAGTAACCTTATTTTTAAGAGTCAACACAAAAGATCTTTCCAGTTCGTCGTGCGAGTATTTTCTTCTTCTTAATTTCCGCTGTACTTGTCTGGAGCTAACTTGAAACACCGAGTGAAGCCATAATCGACCGGATTTATATCCGACCACGGACTGCTACTTCAGCGGCATTCCTCAAGAGTTTTTGGGGCTGGCCGTTGGCAAGACCAGGAAGCCTTTCTATGCCTTTGCCACCACCAGTGGCTAACGCATAATAATAATAATAATAAACTTAAGGCACTTCGCATACAGTTTGGAAATTATTGGAATTAATAGTTTAGTATGGTACTGTTACTTTATCTAAATGGCAGGTAACAAAATGAAAATTTTGAGTTTAATTATAATTGATAATTTAAAAATAAAATTGATTCATATATTTGAAACAGAATACTGAAGCCACGATAAATAGAAAATCTTTATAAATAAGAAGTATTGAGAATTTGTGGATATATGATCAGGTAATTTGAGTCGCATCTGTCACATGACAGATAGAATCTGGTGAAGGGATCTGGTGGTCTCCGAGATAGAAGATGACACTTCAATCATTTTGAAAAATTGTTGTTTCCTCATAATATTCACTAAATAAAAAACTGACCTCCAGCTCAACAAAAATCAAGTGCATAAATATTTATAAGGCCAAAAAAATAGCATAACTAAAGACTGTGTGGATATCGTGGCTGAATAAAAATAATTACCAGCAAAAATTAATATTAATTTCAAAATTACAATTGAATTAAATACGCGATATGCAAAATGAATTAAATACGAGGTACTATTTAAAGAGATATGTAACAAAATATAAAATAATGTGGTTATGAAAATAAATGGAAGTAGAAGTTTATCAGTATTTAGTAAGATATTTAGTTTAATGATTAGTTGAATCTCTTTTAACTTTAATAACTGCAACTATTCTTTTCCATAGAGTGAAAAATTCATCCTTTACTTATTTTAGCTCATTGCCCGTTTTGGATTTTTTCATCGTATTTTGAAGCCCATCGTATGCTACATTTATTTGATGATTTTCAAGCCTGGGATATTCACTAGCGAGCTAAGAAACTTTGTGCACAGGGTTTTCGTAATTTTTCCACCTAAAGTATAAAAAGGAAAAGAATTAAATTAAAAAAGCTGAAATATTTTAATCAAGTCGCTATGGCAACTCACCAAGCGCGCCTGCCGATTTAGAGCTGAATAATCCTATATCATCACTTCTGAAGTGTGGTTTGACAACTCCTTTATAGTAGAAACACCAAACTCGGATATTACTTTAGAGTACTTTTCTGCATGCACAGAGTCACATGCCACATCGGGAACATTCTACTACAAAGGGTCTTCTAAGTCCCCTTTCAGCTCTCTAAATGTAAAAGATAGAGCGTAGAAGCATATTCATTCTTAGAGCCGATCTTTCTTCTTCGTAGTAATTTTGCGCTCTTATTCCTCCTTTTCTTCTGCAAGAAAGGCGACAATAGGCTCATCTTTTCTTAAACAGGTATTTGAACTGCAATGGCATCTTATTTATTGTGCCGGACAAAAATATTTTGGTTGCTTAAAGCTTTTCCGCCTAGCACCTTTATTTCAAATGCCCAGTGGCAGAAGAATTTACATAAATGGGTATAGCGTTCTTTAGCACATTTTTAAAATTAAGTGGTTCGAATGTAAAACTGGAGTTTTTTAATTAATAAAATGGTTTTTTAAATAATAAAATTGTTTTTAGAAAATATTTTTCCAAAAAAATCAACTCAGATCATAAAACAGTTTAAGCTTGAAAGGTTTGCATAATAAAACGATTTGTGATGTTTTTTTCAAATCGGTCCGGAAGTCCCAATATTTTTCCGAATAATTTGGTGGAAGCCTAAAAAATTATAAATTTTATAAATCCGTTAAAAAAAGTACAAATTTTTTTTGGTATATTTGAAACTATTAGAAAGTTTTCCTCATAAAGTCTTTAGGATTTCTATGTTCCATTAATCCAAGAGCAGACCAAGAAGATCTGACCAATTAAAAGTATTGAGCGTTTATTTTAGGTTAGACTTGGACTGAAACTAGTTTGAACTCTTCATTGTCAAACCTATAAGTCCATTTCTAAGATTTTCAAACGTAGAACATTATAAAGTAGCTTGATTGGTTATATGTAGCTTCAATGGGAAAAAGTTTTGCATTCCTCTCACTAAATAATTCTTTCTGTATATTTAACTTTCCCCTATACTGACTCTAACTTTTCGGCGCTGCCACATTTGCATACGATTTGACTTTCTTTAGCTTGGCATTCATGAAAACACATCGCCTATCTAAGTATACATAGTCCAATTGCCAGACCAATGGCGTTGTAGTGGAAGCAATCGAAGTTGACGTTGAGCCTAAAATCGACATGCATTGAGCCACACAACACATGCCTCGGGTGGCATATTGCAAGCACAATCACTTTACACAAACACACACACACAACGCATAGGTGACATCGCCGCAAGCAATTGCGGGTCATATATTTGAAAACCGCCTACAATTTTTCGCAAACCACCACAACTACCAAATCTAAACTAGTGGGCAGACGAGAACAAGAAGATTGAGAGCAAGGCGGTAGGCAAAATTTCTTTTTGCCTTATCCCAGACGTCTAATCTATGTGTATGACTGGCTGGCTGTCATTGGGATTTTATTTGTAGTTTTTGAGTACATATGGTGTGCTTGCTGCTACGTTGCCGCCGTCGCACAGCCGCACAGCCTCACAGCCGCACAATCGCTGTAGCTGTCATACAAATGTCGCATGTCCTTTCCGTTGGCAGTGTAGGAAGCAAACTGCTGCTTATATCCACACGTAGGCTAGTACGTTCAGAGGCGCAGGCACAAATCTTGGATCTGCGCTGCGCTGGTAGCAAACACCCTCACACAGCTACTCGTTTATATACCTTCTTTTCTCGCTCATAGATTGTCAAGCATGCCGACAACAATAGAACACTCACACATTGCAAACACAAGTTAGCGAATTGCGTTTGGGTGGCGGCGAGCTGAAAGCGAACGTGGATGACTATGTGCGCCTTGTTGCTTTGGCTTTCCTCTTGTGTCAAATTTGGCGTTGGGCCAACTAAATTTTCTACCAAACTGAGAATAAAATACAAAATATCCTGCGATTAAGGCGGTCATGTTTGTGTGTGTGTACAGTGTAGGTGTGACGGAGCATAGGAAATAGCCGTCGGCGTCTAAGCGGCAGGCACACATAGAAATTTACGTGTGCATGCATGTGTGTGAGTGTGCGTGTGCGTGTGTGAACACATGTTTAGTCGCCTACCAGTTATAGGCAGTTGTCGCAAGCGCCTCGACAATTCACACACAACTTTCATCTATGTGGGATTCAATGTCATATGCCTGACTACTGTACTAAATTTGGTTGAACGTATGAGTGTGTGTGGGTGTGTATGGCACTGCTGGTCCGATGTGTACGATCAAATATTATTACGAGCCTTAGTCAAATCCGTGTGTGCACACTGAGCAGTTCACTGCACCTCTAATGCCGCCTCCCATTTAAATTGTTGTCCTACCTAACTCCCAAAATCCTGATCGACTATACTAGCTGCATTGCTTGACTACTTTCGTATTTATGCTTATAAAATTTTACCACAAGTTTTCCACTTTTTTACCACCTCTACTTCCCCAGGCATCTTTAAATTAGCTGTCCGTGCCGATTTATATTTTTGGTCTAAACAATTTTTTTTGGAATGTGTTTTTTGCTTTTTCGTTGTAGGCCTTTGTCCTGCTAAGTATGCTACACTGCTTTGTTAGGCGAATGCCTTGAGCTCTCTGACTTACGTGGCATATGAGTGCGCTTTCCATGTTAGATTTGTTTGCGTGTGTGCATGTATGTGGGTGTGTGTGTGTGACTGGCTGTGTTTTATTTTCCAAATGCAGCCAAGCGCAAATG
Organism: Anomoia purmunda; assembly: GCA_951828415.1. NCBI lineage: Eukaryota > Metazoa > Arthropoda > Insecta > Diptera > Tephritidae > Anomoia > Anomoia purmunda. The sequence goes on from OX639996.1 coordinate 93,286,673, forward strand.
GGTAAAGAAGGGATTCCAATGAAATTGAAGTGTTTTCGGCTATTGTGTCTTGGCTTTGCTCTGTTGCATTCGTTCATATATTTAGCTACAAACAGTCACATCCACACCCACACTCATGCATACTTTGATTTCTTTTGTTTTGAAAATTTTTGTGGAGACATCCCATGTTGTGGCAGGAAAAAGACATGGCCCGACCAAGTTGAATGAATGCAGTTTACGAGTTAGAGTGATTTGGCTTTTGTGAAGTGGCTTACGAAATGTCGGAAATGGTAAAGAAAATTTGCAAAATTGCAATTGTTTTAATTCCTTCTTTCAATTTTCTATTATCCCTGGTAATATGGAATTTGAAAGTTGAAAGATTTAATTGAATTGAGTTGAAATAAAATTTAAGTTCTTATAGTTTTAAGTCAGTTGAAACGTTTTATTTTTGCCAAAAACATTATTGCTGAAATCTGCATATGGTCTAAACTTTTATATTTTTGAACAATTGTTCGCATTATTAATCACAGCTTCTTTGTGATATGGATTGTTTTGAAATAGACAAAATGGAAATTAATAATATGGATATAACAATTTTCTTAAATGATATGAAAATAAGAAAAAAAATAATAAAGATTTTACGGACGATTTTTTAACTTCCACTGTATGTAATAAATATAATTCCTATTCTTGAAAGCCACACATATCTATGAATAATATGAACGTTGCCACATTTAACTACTTAAATCAATTAATGAATTATTTCTGAATAAAAGTGTCTGTGGATGACCCTTTTCCGATATTAAAATTTTATGTTATTTAGCGTCCTCATCTTATAAGTTGGCAACAAAACCCAAAATTATTGTAGATAAAAGGCTTATAAAAGTCATGTATAATTTATTATTATACTACCTCTTAAACTTTTTGATAAATAAGTTTTAGTTTTCGGATTGGTTGCATCTTGAAACTTTTCTGTATTAAACCTTCAAACCTAACTCACATCTTACTTAAATTTTTTAATAGTTGGCAAATCATTTAATAAAATGTAAACTTTGTGCCTTTGGGTTGGTTGACCCAATATTTATATATTATTCTAGATTAATGCTTTCTTAAATTTCATTTCCGTTAGTATCGATTTTCATCTTACCTCACATTTTTATAAATAAGTCTGAATTAAACATTTGTGAAATATTTATTTATTTATTTATTTATTTATTTATTTATTTATTTATTTATTTATTCAATAATAATCTAGAAAATGTACATTTTCTTACAGACTATACAGAGACAAATTCAACATATAATTATTTAACAATTTCATTTAAAAGGGATTTAAATCTCGGTTTTGACATAGAGAAATCAATATCAGACGAGTATGACAGAAAATTAAATTGCTTTAATGCTCTAAATATAGGTGAGTTAGAAGCATGTACTGTTCTAACGCGATTTAGAAAAAAAATTTTATGATTGCGCAGGTCTCTTGTGGGGATATTGAAGTAGATGCATTCAAGCAGAAATGGAGAATCGATCGCCCCTTGTAAAATATCATATACAAAAGTAAGCGAAAGAATAGTCCTTCGGCTATTTAGAGATTTAAGATCAATTAATTGACATCTGGCAGTATACGAAGGAATTGGATCAACAAACTGAATTGAGCGGAGGGCAAAACGTATAAAGGTTTTTTGTATACGCTCAATCCTTTTGATATGGGAATTGTGGTGTGGTCTCCAAATAAAGACAGCAAATTCTAGTTTAGAGCGGACGAGAGATGTAAATAGTAGTTTCAGAGTGTACGGATCAGTAAATTCGGAGCTGAAACGACGTAAAAAAGCTAGTAAAGAATAGGACTTTGCTATAGTGTAGTTTATATGGCTATTAAAAAGAAATTCGGAGTCGAAAACCACTCCAAGAAATACACTTCGTAATTTAAAATTGCAAATTCTATGACTTAACATTTTGACTCAATGATTGTCTTAAGGGGCTTTAACCCCCAACACATTTCCTGAAACAATATTGACAATGAAATTGTGCCAGTTTCATCGCGAATGGGTAACAGTGACGTTTTGGATGAGATGGCTGCACTTGGTCTAAGTCAGATTAATATGTTTCCAAACAAGTTTAGGAGGGTTTTGTATTTGGTTTACGTTGATAATATTTGTAAATCTTTTTTAAATTTAGATAACATGTGAAATTATAGATCTCGGTTCTAGTATTCCCTTCGATTTTGCAAAAGCTAACATTCAACAACTTAAGCATGAGAAAAACATACTAGATTTTAAAAATACTCTATATTGGTTAATTCTAAATTATGTACCTGACCTACCAAGATGAACTAATGCAGCTTTACTTATAATAAGGAATTGAAAAGAAAATTAAAAAATAGCATATCTTTAAATTATATAAAAAACAGGTTCATACATATATTGAATTAAATCAAAAGTGTTACAATGAATATCCAAGTAAATGAAAAATAATATTAATTCTAACCTCAAATCCTTTTGCGGCTTTTCAAACTCGAAGCGTAGGATAATTGGGTTTCCTCCAAGTATGAATTATATCAGAGTATTTTATCTAGTGACAATAAATAATATTTATGCACAATATTTTAAGATCAATTATTCTACAAAAGTCAAAGAACCATTTTCCAAATAACCGTATAAACTTTATCCGAATACTTCAAATCATATACCAGTAATTTCTTCTGAAGCCTTAAAATAATAGTTTGGGTATGTTCCTGATTTGGTGGGGTTTCAAGTGTTCTTAAACAATTTGCTGATAATCAATATCAATAATAATAATTCACCATGGAAACAGTGTTTCATAACCTCTATTATAACCTCTGCATAAAGCATGGAGTAGCTCTCTGATTGAAAACTTTTCGCAATTCCAAAATTATTTGAAGCAACTTTTCCTAATCAAATCGATCACTTCAATAATTTTAATTTCTCAGCACGGGTTTTATAAAAACCAATCTACTACTACCAATTTACTAGAGAGACTTTAGGAAATTGTTTGACAATGTATGTTTTTCCTCCATTGAATTTATTCCAACCTACAAGATAGAACTCAGATAGTTATATATAAAAGTGCGTCTTTCAATGTTACTGATGAGCCTCCAGGAGTACTATAAGGAAACCACCAAGGCCCGATTCTGCTCCTCTTATTTATAAATGATATTTCTGCAGAATTTTAAAATTAAAACACATTAATGTTTGCCGATGACGTAAAGCTTTTGAAATCATATGTTTAGTTTGAAGAAAGATCTTTGGTATAGGCAAATTAAAACAGCTTAGTTAGTTGGTGATACGTTAACTATAGCCACTTGACCTTAAAAAATGTACGAGTTTTTCACGAAGAACTATTCAGCCAGTTTCTTTCACAATAAACAACTATACTCCAGTATTGCGATTCAACAATCGAAATGTTTGTCGACAATATTTGTCGTTTGCAGGAACGATTGTGCGATTCACTAACTTATTCTAAACGATTCTAACAACTGTATTTTTGTATTTATTCAAAGTACTAAATATAGTTTTGCGGTAGCCATGGGGTTGACATAAGCCCCCTTTACTGAAATATGAACACGAGCGATATCCCTAATTTGAATGCTGAAGCTCCACTTGGCTCATAGGGAACTTATGTCGTTTACGTAAAACATTAACTTGGTGTATTCTAAGTACGTTTTACGCTCAAGGATATTGCCTATTGTTCACCTATGGTGCAACCAGCATCTCAAAAAAACTATAAACTATAATTTAATATATCTTATATCTATCTCAAAATTTCAACTATCCTTTCAGCTCCATTAATATTTCGGACTCACTTTTCAGCTTTAGAAAACCTGTACTGCCCTTATTCAAAATAAATGATTAACAACGGTACAATAAAGCACAGATTCGTGCGCCCCTCATCAATTAAAATCAATTTAATTTGAAAAATTATTTGACACGAGTGATTTGAATTTTTTTTTAAATCCCATAAGTTTCATTAAAAATAAAACGTATACTTTAAAGAAAACAAAAAGTGAACAAATTAAATCTCAAAAATATTTAAAATATGTCAAAAAAAATATAAATAAAAGAAATAAAAGGTATAGCTTTTCTAAAAGTACAACATATTACGCCAGTCGTTCCTTCTCGCAACAAATGCCAATGCGAAATACAAAATGAAGCAATGCCTTTTCTACCACGTCTTTCTACTTAGAGGAGGCCTTCCCCTTCCTCTGCCCCCACAGCGTTGAATACCCCTTCCGTAGACATGAAAGTTGAGATGTAGCCTGATCTCCTTCGTTCATTTTGTTAATAAGGTAGCCGAGAACCTACCTAGAAGGTAGTTTTTTCCGGTAAAGAAACCACAATATTAGAGAGATAACCGTTTATTTTCGAGCACAGGTCATCAATTTTATTGCTGGTAGTTAATTCGGCGTAAGAGACAATAGGGACTTTGACTTCCAGACTATAACAGTAGCGTTGAATGGCTTACAAATCTAAGGCTACTAAGCACTCCTCTCGCAGCGGCGCTTATTAAAGTACTTTTATGGCAAAAGTGAAAAAAACAATGCTCTTGGATCACAAAATAATTCATATCAATAAAATACTAATTTAGTGTTTGAAAGGCAAAATAGAAAATAAACGAAACGGAGCAACGATACGTATGAAGAAAAATTGTCATCAGTTTCCAATGTAGTTAAAACAATGCGTATAATTTTCATCACGAAGTTGATATAAATTTTTTTTGTTTCTAGCTCCGCTGTCGTGAATGAAGTTTTTTATTTGATTAAATATTGACTAGAGGAATAAAAAGTTAAGTTTCAAAAATCAAAACAGTTGGTTGATTTCCAAAGTGTCATAAAGTATCATAAATCATAAAGTTATAAAATTTTAGATTTCAAAGGTTATGTTTTTGGATTGCATTGCAATGAATAGCAAGCAATTTTGTATTTTTTTTTAAATTTTAAATTTATGATTTAAGACACATTTTAGCACCGTGTGAATCACCCAACTATTTTTTGGAAGAAAGCTAAAGTTTAAGTTTGTAAAAAACAAGGCGATCACTCGGCTGTTCCTAAAAAAAATTCGTTTAAATTTTGACTACAAATAATATTCTGATATTTTTTATGCTTCTCTTATTTCAAAAAGAGCAAACAAGTGTGAATCGCCTTAATTGTGTGTTGGACAAACCATTTCTATACGCATTCCTCAAATACACAAAAATCTACCTACTGCGTAAATTTACTACAGAATAATATCTTTTTCGAAACCAAACTGTACCTACATATAGCTTTATTTAAATTCATCTAAGAGTTAGTGTGGCTACATATTTGCACGCATCGATGACCAGCATTGCTTTAAACCAAAAAAAAGCAATCATAGCTACTTGCAGATCCTTACTCCCCACCTATATACACACACACACACATACATGCTGAGCAATTGTTCTGGCCGTCTGAGATTTGTTGGTTGGAAACTACGCATTTAGCATATTCCAATGGTTTTGTCACAATTGTCTACACTGAATTGAGTAAAATATGGGATTAGAAGGGAGATTGGTTATGTAAGATATGAGACAAAGGCATACGAATTAAAACATTGGATATAAAGAAGAATTTTAGCAGAGGCAGCTGTCTATTTTTGATATTTAGTAAAGTTTTTGCATATATGTAGCAGGAAGTCATATTTGTAAGAGCTCAAATAAAATGGATTTACTCTTAACTACTGTTCTTATTTATGGATAAATATGGAAAAGAAGAAAAATTTAAAAATTTTGTAAGCAAAGACACAAATCCAACTATTACTGCAATACATTTAGATACATAGTAGACACATATATGTACGTTAGTATTTTGAAACATTTTGAATTTAAAATATTATATTTCATAGTAGTAGTGAGCTTCTCTTTGAAATCGACAATATTGTCGATTATAGCGACGTTACCTCGCAACGCAAGTTGTTATAATAATAATCGACAATATTTATGTACCTACATATATAAGATTAGTTATTTTATATTGCGAAAGCGTCAAATAAATATGAGAATAGTGCAATTGAAAAAGCGTCAAGTGAAAATGCGAAGTAATCAGCGATTTCAGTATTAAGAAAAGCTCGTGGATGAAGAAACGATCTCTATTACCGGCGGAGAATTGTCAAGAGCATTTCATTTCAATAACCCTTCAAGATATGCCGGTGGGAGCATACAAACAATTTATTTGTAATTATTGTTTGAAAAATATGGAACAAAAATAAGTTTCTCATTTCCATTTTCATTTGAAGCTTTCTGATTTTCAATTGACATTTACTCATTTCTAACTAACTACTCTCATTTTGAATTGACATTTTCTGATTTAAATTTGACGCTTTCTCATTTAAAATTGACTATTCTCACTTTCAATTGCCGGTTTCGCATTTACATGGGAAATGGTGTAGACGGGATTACAAAAAAAAGTTTGTAATTACTCACCCTAGTTTGAAAGCTTACTTTGATAGGATTTTAGACTCATACAAACCTTCGTCCTCGTAATGTCCTAAAACAGTCAAAATCGAATTTTCTTCATAAATGTGTTTTCCTTACTGGATTCGAAGTGTGATATACTGTTGAAAATATTAAACATTTTAGTAGACGATATATATCTTTCTTTAGAAGCGTAACATAAATTTAAAAACATAAAGTTATTTAATTTAAAGTTTAATTATATACATATATGTGCATGTATAGGAATACATAACGATATCCAATTTTTTTTTACTAAAATCCTCTCAAAGCAAAACATTTGCTTTTTAAATACGTTTTTTCGTGCAAATGATTTATTTTTTCCGACAGGGCTTGTATAAATGACACACGTCAGGGCTTTTTAACAGAAACATAACGAGTGAGACTGATGTCGTTATGACATTAAACCGCTTCCTGACAACGAGCTGTATCAGGGAGTAACGGTGACCTTACCCTAACAAGAAGCGCTACTGCGGTGGACGATTCATTCCCCACCAATTATCTGATACCTCCGCCGTCTCAGGTGGCCGTACGAACAAGCTGATCATAACTAACAATAATAACAACAAAGGAGGAGGAGAAGAAGGAAGTCAGGGTAAAGGCCGTAAGTGAGGACTCAGGCCTACACAGTAACCGAAGCGGGCTACTGTCGATGGATCCTCGACGTCCTCCTTGAACTCTAGCGAAATCGCGAGACAAAGGCGAGCCCTATGGACAGATGACCACCGAAAGGTGGAAGTCTGTAGAATGGAAGCTGCTCAGCGTCATGATTAGACGGATGCGCGAAGAGCTGGGGAAGCCGATACCTTCCTTGACGAGACAGGATGGTTTAATGGGGTAAAACTCATTAGATATAATGATTAAGCAATGCTCAGCTGCCTAAAGGGCGTGACTCCAAACCTCGAAAGGCAGGAAGCAACAAACTTAGCGGTATCTCAGATTCCCACGATACCGAAGGTTGAGGTTTGGATCTCTTGTGTGGGGAAATATGAACGCGCTCTGTGCTTACTGCAGGCTCAGAACTCGAAAATACCGACAGGGGATTGTATCCGGAGCATGGCAAGGTGTCATGGGGTATGGGCAATGTTTACCTTCGACTGAAGAAAATAAATCGAAAAACGATAAACTCAACACACTAAAGGCAGGGAAAGTCGAAAGTGATCTTGGTCTCGAGGATTTGGCGAGCCTGAATAAAGCTGAAGTGGGGGGAAAAGATGGCTCCGGCGAAGCTATGAAGACGGGAAGTGATGCGAGGGATGAGCAGCGTTCCAATGCCACAATAAGGTAGCGTCGAGCGAGCTTCCCTAACGCTGGAAGAGGCGTCGCTCGATGTAGCGTTGGTCCAGGAACGTAGCCTCCTGCTATATGGCGCACAACACCGATGCACCGCCTTAGGAAGAAAGGCGCAGGGTACGTAGCTTAATCAGAGCTGCGGATAAGGGGTTGTTGCGGTACAATGCTTTTTACTAGAAACTAACCTTAAAGTGATAAACAGGGACCCACATTACAGAGTGGGCGAATAGAGTAAACCAGTTTAGGAATACTAAGTTAACTAACTGGACCCAGCTGTACATATCAAAATACATACATATGAACATTCCATTAATATGGACATATGTATGTCTAATGAAAAATGACAAAAGAAAACATAAATTTGATTCGGTGAAATATAAACTCAGCGAAGACACTAATCTTGGAAAGGCCGAGCACCATCTAGCGGCATATTGACATACAGACGTCACCCTCTGCGGGAAAGCTGGTTGGCAGTTATTTTGTGTTGATTCTGTTTTTAAAAATCAAGTTAATAAAAGAAAGAAAACGTCGTTTTCATGTATGTAGGGGTCTTAGTTTTCAAATTTGAATGTGCTCCTCAATATCACGTATTCTATGTATGTTTAAGTTTAGCAACTTTGTTTCCGATACAGGCGATAGATCAATCTTTTGTAAACAAAATTTTTTGTTTCATGCAGGACGAAGTAAAAAAACAAATTTTAAATTTTCTCACTTAGTAAGACTTTTTTGAAACTATGTTGATCAGTTGCATATTTATTATTTGTTAAAGAAATTCTGCGCCACAACAGCTTATTTTCATATAAGTAAGAGCTCACTATTAAATTTTAAAAAAACCTGCACTTTATTAAAATTTATCGCATGTATCCTTTTACTCATATCAAAAAAAATGTATAGGCAGCAGCTAGGCACGCAACGTATCCTCAATATTTTCGCAACTTTCTTATGCAGCAGAATTTCTTTGGGTATCAGTGTCACTCAGTTGCTTTGACTTCCTTAGCATTTTAGCTCGACTACTCAGCTCAGCTAAGCAAACTCAAAGAATGCTCATATTAAAACATAAGTTTTTAAATAAAAAAATGTCATTTTAATTTCATATCACGCACTCTCATACAGCGACAAAAAAAAGGAAACCAACGAAAAACGCATTCGCTGTGGATGTAAAGGGGGCGCGCATGCGCAATTGCAATTTTTACTTTAGTAAAACTTGCTTTCGATAATAACTTACAGCGCATATTAAGTGCATGGAAAAGTTTTCCAGTTAAGTAAAAAATTCAAACAAAAAAATTGCTGATAGTAATGCCACATGGAACTCTGGCAGGCAGACAGCAAGGAAGCGTGTGACAAGCAAAAAGGAAGTGTCATGCCGACGCAGCAGTAGTTGAAATCTACTCATCCACCAGTATCCCGCTTCAACTTCTCCATTTCAATGCACACACTAACACTTGCATTTCACTTATTGTTGTAGTTAGTTGCTCAGCCAACGCTATTTATCATAATAACTGCAAGTAGTTGGCGTGAGCGGAAAGAGAAAAAATAAATTTTGTTTTTGTGGGTGCGCAAAGTAATTTTGCTAGCGGATGTGTGTGTGCACGCAGGGGCGTCGCAAGGGGGGGGTGTGGGGGGGGGGTGTCTCACCCCCCCAGATTTTTGGAAGTCGGCATTTTTGAATGTGCGGTGACAAAATTTCGACCATGAGCATCTAAATTTCGGCAAATTTGAAAAAAAAAATCAGAATTTCACTAAATTTCTTATCTCAAAACTTGTAAAAAATTGTGAGTATCATCAAAATAGATTCATTCACCATACTTAGCTGTTCTAGAAGTTGTGTTGTAAAATTATTATCATTCGGCGATTTTGAAAATAAGGTTTTTTCGAGATGACGATTCAAAGTTGAAGTTGATAGCAAATACACACAAGAAATATTAGTTCAGAATGGGTATCAGTAGGAGTCCGCCAGTGGCATAAAATGAAGAGTCGTGGTCAAGATAAAAAAGGGAAACTAATTCAGCACTTCACTTCCGAATCTCACAAGGCAGCTCTAAGTGATTACTCCAATTTTATCAACGAAGGGGCCCATGTTGATATATTAATAGACAGATCCATCAGGAACAACAAAATCAAAGAAGTACAAGAAAAAGAATATCATTCGAGGGTCTTGCGGGTTTTATTCGATATTGCCAGGACTCTGGGAAGGCAAGGTCTCGCTTTACGTGGTCACAAAGATTCACCAGTAAACAACGATGGAAATTTTCGACAGATTGTTCATTTAATTTCCCGGCATTGTCCTCTGGTTAAAAAATGGTTGGACGAAACCTCCGAAAGACCACATCACGTAACTTACCTCAGTCCCGTGACTCAGAATGAATTCATCGATTTATTAGGGAATGAAACTGAAAAGGCCATCGTCAACGAAGTTAACCAAGCAGGGATATTTTCTGTCATGGCTGATACTACTCCAGACCTGTCACATCAAGATCGATTAGCTGTCAATATTCGGTATGCGCATCAAACAAATGAAGGAATTGTACCTGTTGAAAGGCTTTTGAAGATGGATATTGTCCTGACTAAAAAATCTGGAGAAGAGTTAGCTGGAAAAATTGTAACAGCTCTTCAGTCGATGGGAATTTCCATAAAAAACATTGTTTTCCAATCCTATGATTTTGCAAAAAACATGTCTGGAAAGTTTAAAGGCACGCAGCAAAAATTATCGGAAAAATGTGAAAAACGTGTTCCTTATATTCCATGTCATGCTCATAGAATCAACATATTTGTTGAAGCATCATGCAATGCAAGCTGTTTGATTAAAGAATTTTTTAATGTTTTAGAAGCTTTGTATGTTTTTTTTTCTGGAAGTACTAAACGTTTCTTGAGTTTGCGTGAAGAGTTACGTTGTATTGAAAATTCCTTGCAGTTGAAGAATCTGTCAAAAACACGATGGACTGCTCGGGCAGAAACAGTCAAAGCTGTATGGATTTCTTTCGAAGGCATCGTCGATGCTCTTGAAATTATAAAGAACGATTCCGACAATTTTGACAACAATTCACGTACGCTAGCTTCAGGCTTGTTAAAGAAAATGTTGGATTTCGATTTTATAAGCTCTTTATTTTTTTGCAAAAATATAATGTTCAAAGTTAAAAATTTGACAGAAAGTTTGGAAGCTGAAGAATTGAACATCATCGATGCTTTATTGTTGATTCAAAGTACATCAGCGTCATTTCAGCAAATGAACGATGATATTCAAATTAACGATTTAATTGCGAGTTCTGTTTCCTTTGCTCGAAAGTGGCAGATAAGCCCCGAAAACGACTTTTCAAAGCATCACAGAACGCGACGTGTGCCCAAAAAATTCGATGAAAATCCGGGATCTGCTACAATTTTCGATTTTGAAATATTTTATAGAAAAGAATTCAAAATTGTCCTACAAGTTTTCACAAGCTGTATCCAAGAAAAGTTACAAGAAAGTTTGTCCACATTCAAACCTATTCAGGAAATGTTTAGAATTCCAGCAGACAGAAATAATGTTACGATTGATTTGATAAACTCTATTGTAAAACTGGAACCCGAATTCTTCAAGGAGGAAGTCGAATGTTTGCTTTCTGAGTTACAAATTCTTTTTGATTCGTGTCAAGGTTGTGAATCGTTTGAAGATATTTCCACGGTAGCATTCAAGTTAAAACGAATTACACCCTTAGCATATAAACTGGTTCGTTATATTTTGACTGCTCCTGTCACGTCGGCATCGTGCGAACGTTCCTTCAGTAAATTAAAAATAGTTTTCGACGATTTGCGCACAACAATGGGAGATGATCGTTTAAATTCGTTGATGCTGCTCTTCTCTTCAAAAGATAAAGTAGATGAAATTGACCTTTGTGAGGTTGTTCAAAAGTGGTCTTTACTAAAACATCGCAGAGTTAAAATTTGAATTTGATTCTTCCATTTTTCGCGAAAAAATTTTTCATTGTAACCTTATTCTGATTCATGTGAAAATGGTATCTTTCCGCAGTATGTATTTAATTTTGTAAAACATTGTATCCGACGACAATAATAAATTTTCAATTCATTGTTCAGCATTGAAACGATTAGCTATAACATTCTCTCTTCACTATTCCCCGTTACAACCGATCACTCGTGGAGGCAAATATACTTAGTTGCATTAGTCTACCACTTTGAGCACGTGTAAATAGAAAGGCGCACCCAAAAAGAGTGAACAATCACTATAGAAGGATTCTTAATTCATTTGGTAACATATTGCGCATTTTCAGTTAATAAATGCATCTCACTATGAACTCTATGTTAACAACTATATACTGCTTTTGAGCACAACAAAGATTTTGTCAGAAATAGTTTAATGTTTATTTAATTTTTCAAATTCGCTGAAATTCTTAAGTATGCGGGAATACGTACTCACCTCAATTGAATTTTAATCCATTATTATACCTATAAAAGAGAGTCGGCAATTTTTCGAGATCAGTCGGCATATCAGTCAAGATCACTTTAAAAGCTCTATATGTTTTAACTCCTCCACTTATTTGTGTTCGCCTAGCTGTAGATATGCTAGTACCAAATTGTTTCGCCCGATCACCGTCAGATAGGCGGGACTTTGCACATTGATTGCGGTTAGGATACTTTGTTTTAAGTAGGTTGGCGTCACACGATGCATTTTTTTAATCACTTTTTTCGTTTTACGACCCTACAAACATGACGATTTTGGAAAGAGACAGTAGTACTAAACTCAGATATTACAGCGGGGATTCATTACCTAACAACTGTGCTAATTTAAAACAGCCCAAACACGTATGTACTTGCAGACATTGCTAGAGTTCCTACCAATTTTGGGTATTTCACTTCACCATGTACTGTTGTTTACCTCTTGCATTCCTGCTCTGTGAGAGCAACGTTCAACAAAATGATAGCTGCGCTCTTTACGTACCGCCACTGAAAAAGGGAGAAAAGATGCAGCATACAGTCGCGATTAGGCATGATGCAAGCTTCGGGAGTTGAAGAAGGAAGTGAGGTATATGTTACGAGAGAAAAAGGCGTAGGCTTAGATGGGCTAACGCAAGGAGCTTATCGCCGTACAGAAGGTTTAAAAACCTTATAATTTTCTATAAGTATGGAAACGGAGAACTAATGCCCGACATCTATAGTATACTTCAACTATGGAGAGACCACTTCTCATGTTACCTTTTTCTATTTATTTTTTTTTTTAATTTTCTTTTTCTTTATTTTTTTATTTTGTTAGTGACATTAATTTTATTATATGTATCTAATTCCTGCTCTATCTTAGGTCTTGTGATCCTTGGCCTTTAACATTAATTTTCATTGCTCTCGATCTTTCTTGGTTGGTATCTTAAGACCTTATTACCAATTTGCAGTTGATAGAATTGAACGAGTGCAAAAGGTATTTCTTAAATTTGATCTTATTTCGTTGAAATTTTTCAATCCGGTGCCTTTGTACAAGTCGCGTTTGCTTCTAATAAATTTAAAGTCTCTTGTGAAAGGAGGTCAATACTCCCTCTGACTTTTGTACATTCTTTAATTAAAAGGGAAATTGATTATTCAACTCTATTGCAAAGCATTAGTAATTATTCCTATCCTTTTTATTCGAATGTGGGACAATTTGGGAGTATAATGGGATCTCGAATTCTGTTTCGAATTCTGTTTCTGCATTATTAAACGTCGCTTTTTAGTTATTCAATTTGTATTAGTTATGTTAGTTTATATAATCTTAAAAAGCCTGAAAGAACTACAATGTTTTTAGAAGATACGGAATAAAAAAAAAACAAAAAAGTAAATAAGTAAGTAATGAAAAATGCCGGATTATACACCTGAGTCTCTAATCAATGAATACGGAGTTCTATTAAACGACTTGGACAAAACTCGGACGGCAATACCGCGGCTAAAGAACACAAGACAAAAGAAAGGAAGGGGAAAAAGGACGATCGTGCAATATGCGCCAACTACCGCGGAGGAGTAAGGCCGGAGTAAGGCCGATTGGAAAGACCACATGAAAAAGCGGAGAATGAAAACAAACCGAAGGTATCACTACACATTTCCACAACAAGTACGAACAATTTCTATTTTTGTCGTACTGCTCGCCAGCACTAAAAATCCATGAAACGTTTGAATACGAGTAGTAGGCGAGTACAAACCAAACGAATTGTTTGTTGCCTTTCATACTTGCGGAATTTCTTTTACTGTTAAAACGCTTATCCTAATCAAAACCCAAACGAAACGCGATAAACAAAACAACGAATCATTCTTCAACCTAATATTCACACACGCCGGCAATTTTCTGCGAAAAATTTCGAATTTTTATACAAGTAATTTGGATATTAAATAAAAGGTTTCTTTTTGTTGTGAGCACTATCTTTGTGCTTCGTTTGTTTAACTCTTACTCTGTATCCAATTATTTTGTTTGCGTTAGCTGTCACTAGCGATATCAGAGTAGAGTTACTGCTCACAAAATGTTTCTGAATGATTTGAATTTGTTGTATTTCGTTACCTTGCATGAGCGAAGTTCAACGACTTGAATTGATTTACTTGGGTTTTAAATTAGCGCGAGTTAGCAGGGAGAATATACGAGCCCGGCCGAAATCGCGGAGGTGGCTAATTCATTAATTAAGTAAGTAAATTGTATAGACAATATGTAAAAAGAGGTGTACTAGAACTATGAAAAGAGAATAAATGGCATCGCTTTGAGACGTGCTTAGTATTGATGTGGATAAAACTTACAGTCTTACCTATACAATCCCGGATGCATTTCTGAAATTAAATTCAAAGTATTAGCCAATTTGGTCGAATATTTTAAAAGCCACTGTTGAATATCATATGATTTAAAGATACAAATAGTCATGATAAACTATTGCTTGCAAAAAATTTGTTCAGTGGGTTGCTGCGATGCATGCCATTATAATTGTTGTTGTTGTTGTTGTTGTTGTTACCATACCACGCTTCTCGCTTTGCTTCATTTGCGGTGCAAAGTTCATTTCACGCGTCTGGCGGCCACTGCATCCGGTGCACCCCTTACCACATCTCACCATTCTCCCAAACCAGCACTTAGCCTATCAATCTTCAACTTGTTCCGCGTGCTCGCGCGAAAGTTTGCGCGGATATGCGCCGCACTAGAAATGACACTGCAGGCATGAATACTAATTTTGCATTTTCCGCCAGCCACTCTCACACCCTCACACCATACCCAAACTGCTGTACGCAGTCAAACTTCTGCTGCCACAGCGTTTGTAACTAGCAGCAGTTGCATTGCCAGTGGTTTTGCTGTTGCAGCGTAATTGCAAGCGAGCGGGTGCGCCTTTACTTCATTGCACTTTTCCATATAATTCAACACTTGTTTAACACTACTGTTGTTGTTTTTTTTTTCTTAAATAATTTTTTATTACTTACTGTCACTTGCGAATGTTGCCACTTTTATTGTTATTGTTGTCATTTGCGGCTTGCGCGTACAACTTTCGAGTTAGTTGCGGATTTTCGTAAACTCTCAGCTCACTAGTGTACTTAGGGTGGCAGTGTCTCAAAGTTGCCGAGGTATGCGGTGCGGCGATTTTTGCAACATCCGTTGGCAATGCCTGCGGGTGTCCTCATTTTTGCAGGAGATTTACAAATGTTATACACCAGCCGAAGTAAATAGTAGGAGAAGTAGCAGAAGCAGGATTGTCACTTGCAGCTATTCTTACAACTGCACTGGATTTAGTGCGCGAGGAGTTGGCGGCTGCGGGGATATTTACAAAATTTCTGTCAACGTCTTTAGCTCATCAACATTATGGCTTTCATCAGCGTAAATATCATTAGCCGCGACTTCATTAGCGGCGGCTGCGGTGTCGGTGGTGTGGTGTGGTGTTGGGGTGAAGCTTTGAAATTATCTGACAGCAAATTTCATGATTCTCGTTTGCTTGAAGCCGCGGGTATGCATTGCCAATCTCTAACCCTACTCGCTCAGCTGCAGGGATATGCCAGGAGGGAGCGCCTAAAATTACTTCAACTCACTTTTGCTTCTTTTTCGTTTCTTTCGATCTTAATGCGCTTTTTGCGTTGGCTTTATTCTCCACTTGCCATCTTCTTCCACGAGTATGCAAATGTTGATATGCTGATTAGTAGCTAATTTTTTTGGCGGTTACTGGCGGTCGTAATTGCAGTGTCAAAGTAGCGTATCAACTTTTGCATTGCACAAAATTCATAGTCGAAAGTTTTACTAGCGGATTTTCTTAGCGCAAACTGTCACTTCTACTCCCTATTGTGTGGTTGTTGTTTCCTATGCTTAATTTTTTTTGGTTGCTTCTCTGTAGTTGCAGACATTTAAATGGCATTTTAAGTGTCGTCTGATTGATGTAAGCGTTTTAGTTATATACACTTGAGGGGGAAACGTGTGAATGTGTGCATTTTACAACCACACCCAGTCGATAATTGGAAGACTACTTCTAATAAACCCTTTTAGGCAAGACTTTCTAATGTGAATCTACTTAGGCAGCTAATCGCAAATGAAGAGTAAAATTTGCAAAGTTGGCTTGGTTACGAGGTTGAGATGAAATAAGTAACATAAGGAAAGTGAGAATGAGAAAGAAAGCAATGTGTACTGAATGAAGCAAAGCGATAGAATAAGCTCTATTCTGATCGCATACAAATCTGATTTTGTAAGTACCAACTTCATGGAAGTGCGTAATCTCAGGTAGTGCACAAATTTAAATTAAGGAGTCCTTTAAGGAAGCCATGTCTTTTGATGTCTTTGATGCCATTTCAAGGAAATTTTATCTTGAAATCAAATAATTTTATCAGTTCCAAGTAATGGTTTTCCTGAGCAAAGTTTTGCCAGAGAATGAAGAACTGTTCCATTTAAGAGTACTTATTCACTTTCGTCTTTGTTCATGTTGTTATTAGAGAACGATTGAACTTCGGCTTTGGCTTCGGGGATGTTCGCCTACAAAAGTTCCGTTGGGTTTCTCTTCGGAAAAAAGTCAAAGCCGCTTGTAGGATTTAAATGATAGCGACATCATTCGCAGTAATAATACCGAATGAAATTATCATCACATAACGACTTGAAAGACTTTTCTTAATTAATATCTGCTGCCAATGTCATGTAAAATTAAAAAAAAAACAATCTCTGCTTCCTTCTCCATCGTGTGTCTTGGGAGCAATTGGCCAGATATACAGATCTACGGTATCTGCTGCAAGGTGGAAAGGCCGATGATCTACTATTTTTAGATTACAATATAAAATGATTAAATTTCGTGTATTAAATACAAAAGTATTTTTATTATTTGAAAGGTCGAACATGTAAATAGAAACATCTCTTCTTAGTTTTGTTTTTACATATTTTAATTATTCATCCATCGCAATACGCTCACTTAGTCGTGATTGTTGAGAAATAAGCCTAAACCGGACTTCGTGGATAATAAATCACGTTCCAACTAGCCAAGTTCATCTAACTAAAATGGCTATTAATACCCACTATAAAAACTAACTAACACAATTCGTATGGGAAACTTAATTCTTAAAGGTTAAAAAGACCGTGGAGAGTAACCCCAAGTCTAATACTGAGCTCATTTTCAAATATTCGCTACTTTTCGAAATTATCTGAATTTTAATGTCCATCTAAATTTACTGAGCGTATTTCACTGCAAAGTCAGGATGTGTGAAGATTTAAAATATTTTTTGTCTTAAAACTAAATAAACACAAGGAAACGAGGTACTTTACGTCCCTAGTCATTTAAAAAAATTGTCCCTTAATTAATGAACTCGCCCTATGAAAGCTTAGTGGAAGATCGTCGAAAGGCGCTTGCATTTATTAGCAGACAGTGAGGCGTTGCTTCCAAATTACTCAAGAATCTCTATTTTTTATGCCAATTTGAATGCCAATTAAACTATTTTCTGTATCATTATTTGCTGCCATTTTTTTCAAATTCATCCTAAAACCAAGGTGTGAATTTCACATATGCATGCAATAGTACTTGCAGAATACGATGGCATACACAGCTCGATTTTATCTTATGTCGACTTAAGTGGATATTGTTTCTGGCTACAGATATATTCCTTCTAGTTGATACGAGCGAAGTTAAAAACAATCTCCCGCAGTCACAGTAAAGATGAAGTCGACTCTAAAGTTAGTAGCAGTTTTTTGACACAAGGGGTAAGGTTTTTAATTGCACAAAGCTTTTTACATTTGAACTAAGTCGAACCATAAATATGGAGTCAGGTGCAGAGTCATCTAATAAATGTTTATAAAGTTTGTTTTTTGAAAGTATAGTATACGTATACAGTATACATATATCTCTATGTTTTCAAAGTGTTTGGTAATCGTACCCGCAACATATTTTTCTAATATCCTCAAGTTCTGTTCTAGCGCCACCTAGTACACGTATTTGTTTCATAAAACTACTTCTTTTGCACCAGCTTTCTAATGGCATCAATGTTAGCTCATAGATACTGATCTGAATAAATCGATTCTATCACCACCTAGAAGTATTTCTCTTTGCACTCCCATTATATGTCTCTAATTTCATCAGAATTGAATTACAAATACAGATTTTCTGTATAACTCGGCTCTGGCGCCACCTAGCGCATTTATTTTTCACAAAAAAAAGTAAAGAATATATTATCCAAATTTGGTTGGTTTCCGTTCATCGGTAATTGAGCCAAATTATAGCAAAGTAAACGGACACATTTTTAAATATAAGGTTATGGAAAACAGCTAAATCTTACGAAATAAATGTAATATTCTGAGATCAATACTAAGAAAATTCGGTACAAATCTGGTACCCATTGGCGCAAACAAACTGACTAATCTCGTAAGCTCACCACAATGTTTATGTTCTCAGACCTCTTCCTTCTAACTTTAACTCGTACCATATGAGTCTTATTTACCTCCGAATGACTGATGGTGTGTTGGGGTTAAACCAAAAATGCTCTCAAGTAGTTGGACTGCAACTTATACTTCTGTACTTCATCAGAGTCACTAGTAAGTAGTTTACTGCCTGGCGTCTGCTGTTCGGTGTCTAACCAGATATTCATGATACGTTAAATCTTGCAAAAGGCCCGACAGAAGATATAATCGACATTAACAACCACCCCTTTGGCTTTGCCTTTGCCCAACGGTATAAGGAAGCGAAGTCAGTGGTGAATGACGGTAAAAGAAAGTATTTGGTATCATCAAATTACACTCTATAAGTGTCTCAACATGGCGCAGAATCATGGATACTGGCAACATCAAATGAGATGCCCCTTGGAGTGTTCAAATACGTCTTCGTGACGACGAATGCCGAAGACGAGAGAACAATTAGCTATATGTGTCGAGTCATGGTGAAAAGAATACAGAAGGTGGCGCTTTTTGTAGTACTTTCCTTCAATCATGTGCATTCTTTCCAACGTGTATAACAATATTACATTGAATTCTTTCTGACATCGACGCCAACGTGTTTCCTCTCAGTCTTCTACAACGGTAAACCTGATGAGACGTGACTCCCAAGTTACTCCACAGAATTTAATTAATCAGCGCAATCCTGTATTCTATAGTTCTTGTAGTCGAGTTAATTAAAATTCAGCAGCTGAATCGATTTCTCTTTTCGTTCTGAATATATATGTATTTGTTGGTATGGTATCCCTAGATGGTCCCGTTAACTGGACGAGGCGTGGGTAACGACAGTCTAAATGGACGCTTTGGGTAAAAGGATATTCAGCAGTTGGTTAGAAGCCAACCACCAACTAAGATATATATTGTAACGCTAATTACTTTAACTTTATCAATTTAACATTGAATACCTAATATTAAAATAATTTTATTTCTATATTAAATGAAATAATATAACAACTAAATAATGAAAACCAAAGCGTGCATATTTTTCTACAAAATGTGAATATACGAATTTGTTACAACACATTTCCCAAATTCGTTAAAGCCTTAACAATCAAGAATCATCAAAAAATTAACTAAAACTTACAACAGAAATGAACTTCAATTCATAGCGCAGTCAACTCACCCCATCAAAAAACAACAACTTGTTCTCCTTTCATGTTGCATGCAACTTTGAATATTGAGATTTGCATATTATCTGTCTACGCCTAGGAGTCAGTCTATCTGTCAGGCTGTCATGCGGAATTGCAACTGATTTACTGTGGTTGCTGATGCTTTGATGTCAAGCGTCGTTCAACAGTCGCCACTTGCCATTTGCCACTCGTCATTTCACCGCGGCCATTGTTTGTTGGCAGTTAATGTTGAATATACAAAAGTCTTGAGCGAACACTATATTTTTAACCTCTTCATTGTGGAAGGGTGTGAGGGTGAAGGGTGCAGAATGTGACAGTGATGCTGGCTGGCAGACTGCATTTTCAAAGTATTCAGATTTTCTCCGCATAGTTGGTCCGTAATGTGTGGGTGGGATGCTTGGCTAGTTTTATGGGGCTGGCTGATTAACTGAGTGGCAGACTGACTAGGTAGCTGACTGTAAATACTCATGTACTGACCAAATATGAATCTCGATATAAATATATGGGAGGCTAAACTCGGGTAAAAAATATCATTAGCCACCAAAGGAAACATACATTTATTTTTTAAGTATTGTAAGATTTAATAAAATCCATACATAGTTATAATAAAATAAAGTTTTCAAAGTTCTTTGTCAATCTCATCGTCGAGTTAAGTAAAATACTTAGTCTTGCCATAATTGGCAATGGTTTCATTTGTAGAGTCTCAAAACATCTTTGGTTCGAGCAGTGTCGTCAATACCAATAGAAACTGTGAGTGCTGCTATTGATCAATGGCCGAATCGTTTGGTGGCTTGTGGGAAAGCAAAATTTTGCCATTTCGAATAAAATTTTGTACATACATCACTCATTTAATATATGCATTATTAAATAAAATTAACTTTATTAAAAAATGTGTTTTACTTTAATTTTTATAACGGTCTGAACTTGTGACAGAACTTATCGCAGGACTAAGTACGTAGAATTTTTAAACCCTAAACAGTATACAGTGTTGAAATTTCCTGAATCTTTAAATTTCGTTACGGCGTTATAAAACATAAAAGTAAAATTATATGATACCAAGCTTTCGCGAATTTTTTTCGTACTAATCTAAAATAAGATCTTTTAGTTCGGCATACTTTTTAGCAACAATTTTTCTAAACGCACTCAGCATACATAAACTTAAAAGAAGAAAAAAAATATAAATATATGTATGTAGTGCTGGATGTAGGGTAACGAATTGCGGACGAAGACAGAGTACTCACCTCAAACTTACCAAACTAGACGAAACCGAACGATAGACGAGCAAAAGTTGAAAGAAAATATCAGTTGAAGTACGAAGTTGAAGTAGGACGGTCGAGAATAGAAAACGCCACTGCGCGTAATAAGTTCGTTTAGTTCATAATTTCATTTTTACTTTTATATTACTGTACCCATATTAAACACATGTTTTTGCAATAAAATGTATGTAATTTGCGAGTAACATACACGGAGCTATATTCATTTATTGGGTGTGGAGCTTTAAGAGAAGGCAGCGATCAACCAGAGGTCCTACATGTATATAAGATGTATTTAATAAAGTTTAATTAGGCGAGATTTCATCATAACTAGTAGTTCTCAACCAAGTCTTTTCATTTATAGTACAGGTTTAGTGCAGGGAATTGCAAGCAAAATTTTAAGCGTTTTGATTTTTGGGTAAAATTACTAATTACTAACTAACCGGATCTTACGAATTCTTTTCAACAAAGCATTGATCAAAAAAACTTATCCCTATAGAAAATTTATCTTTTCCTGGCATTCTTGCAGTTTTGTCGTTAATATACCATAAGCAACCAGTTTCTTTATGTCTTTGCAGATATGCGCAGATATGTCCAATAGCTCATTTTGAATTTGTGGGGTGATTCCATATCAGATTTGCAGTCGATGTTGCAAAATTTGATCAGATGTTTCTTCTTGCATTTAATCAAAAATATTGACACGAATTTTTTTATTTCGCTCAAAAATTTCATTTGACAGAATTATGATTTTTTGCTGCCTTTTTGACAGCGGCGTTTTACAGCTCCTATAACTCGAAAACCGTACACCGTAGAAAAAATTGGATTACAGTAAAAATTTGGATTGTTATTCTACTTTGCAATTCTATATTATAATAAATTCTAAAAACAAGATTTTATCATAAAAGTATAACTACTTCACAAATATTTATAACAAATTGATTTTTCTCAAACTTGGGAAATTTTTTTGTTTCTTTTTTTCATCTCAATGAATTTTTTAAAGTCTTCCGGAAAACATACTATAATATTATGATGGAATCAGAAGTAGATTTTGTGTTATAGAATTTAAAAGAACTATTATATTATATTTTTTAATAGTATCAATTAATTATAGGTAGTCACGTGGTCCAAATGATGAAATCACTTGATCATTTTGTTGTGCATGTCAAAGATAACGTACTAAAATTAATGTGTAACAATACAAGCGAAAAGTGCTGTTAAGGCCAGTGCAATGCGAGTCCCAGTGATGCAATTTCGTTTTACGTTTTTGAATAAAAGAAAATTGAAAAAGTAGTTTACAAATAGTTTGATAGCGTGCGACTTTGCTGAAAACTACGTGTTTGTTATGCAAGATGCAATTCCAGGTTATCGTTAAAATAACAGCCAGGCTACATTATTCACTGTAGTTTTTTACTAAAACATAAATCATTAGTTATCATTTCTGACTACATGATACACGACGCATTCGCTGTTTATTGATTTTTGTAGGCATTGCCTGAATTCAATTCTATGTTTTTCCCAAAATTACAACGGCTCACCTCAACAATTAAAGGATGTCAAGCATTTCTTATCACGAAGATGATTTGGGAAGATCTGCAGATTGGCCAATTTCATCCCACTGCTCACGGCAAAGGTCCATGCGATGAAGCCGGTGGCTCGTTAAAGAGATTAGCTCGCAATGCTAGCTTGCAAATGACTCGTCAAATAACAAACTCATTGAAATTTTTTAACTGGCCTAATCAGGAATCAACGCCCCCGAACATTTCAGTGATTGATCGCTCCACGGGAGATTATAAGATTTCGCAAACATTTCTAGAATTGCGATTAAATGATTGCAAAAGGATTTCAGGTACTCCAAATTTCCTTTTGTTCAACCACTCAACGAATCACTTTTGAATATTAAAACATACTCAGCATGTGATGAATTCGTTGGTGTGTGTTTTTTAGAAGGAAAGAAAATAAACCTAAGGTAAAATGGAAAAAAAGTTTTTATATTATTGGATCGAGAATTGAGAAATGTGAAATATTTTGTTTTTTTTTTGACGAAATGTTAAAATGCACGACTCCTAAGATCTTTTTATCGATATATGTAACTTATTTATTCTACTATCCCTCATTATGCGCGCGCGAAGAGAATTGTGACGCTCGTTGGTCGGCGAGATTATTTTAAATTCTATAACAAAATTTTACTTTGCAATAGTTAAATATTATATACTTTTGGCGATTTTATAATATATCATTGGGAAGAATAATAAAAAATCAAACATTTACTTTAAGGAGATTTGTTTTCTACGATGTACGGTTCTCGGGTTATTGGAGTTGTAAAAGGCCACTGCCATTGGAAAAAGTCGCGGAATTATGACATGGAAAGCAAAAAATGTTTGAGCGAAATACAAAAATTGGTGCCTATTTATTTTTGATAAAGAGCATATAAAAATATTTCCTCGAAATTTGCAGCAGCTACTGCAAATCTAATCCCCCATATTTGTTGCATTTGGTTTCCCTAAATTCGTCTCAAGGTTCTATTATCAGCATCATTATTATAAGTCATGCAACATTTCTAATTAGAAGTACTTTTTCAAAAAACGTTTTTTGCAGTTTTTTCCACGACTTTGCATAAAATTCTGTTTTTTCAACTTGACTCTAAGGAAAATTTTAAAATATTTTATAGTTGGGGTTTTCAACAATGTTGCCCTGAATGCCGTAGTAATTAATTTTTAGTAAACTTCCCTAAAATCAAAAATATGTTTTTAAAAATATTAGGTGGAAATTGCTTTCAGTTTTTTCTACATTTTTCAGTTTGTGGCTTGCAAAAAATTTAAGAAACTAATGAAACAGTTCGATTCTCCGTACGCAAGGTTTTATGAAATCGTTCTATCCGACCATGTATGTATTTGTTTTCGGCTATATCAGTGTAATACTCGGAATTACCTTCATCATTTAATTTTCCTCGGATGCGAATCGCAGAAAGTTATATCGAAGAAAAGAACTCACAACTCCAGATATTTCTGGTGATTTAAATAAAAAATAATAATAATAATTTGGCGCTTGCACCATAGTTTGATGCTTGGTCGAACTTCTATAATTTGTGGTGTACGTGTTGATGTTGTGCCGCAAATTGAGGGTCTACACTTTGACGCCTGCTCCGAACGGCGATTGCGTTTTATGAAAAGTTTTTTCATGGCAGAAATGCACTCGAAGGGTTGCCATTGACTGACGAGGGGCGACCGCTATTAGAATTAATGTCTATACGGTTTTTAAATTTTTAATAAATTTCTTATGGAAAATTTTCAAAAAAAAAACCTATATTTTCAAGTAATAAGCAAAAACACAATTTTTATAATTTTAATGTAATTTATTTAATTTTTTTTTTTACTTAGAATTGACCATTTTTACGTATTTTTCAAAATAAAAGTACTGTTATGTTATTATTTTTTAAAATCTGTTTTGCTCTCCATTCCTGGTTGTTTTTCACGACTTTCTGCTGTAACAGCCATAACACCTTCACGTTTTTTTTTCTATAACACGTGTGGAAACATATGTTAACAACTGTACATATGTTTCTGTTCCTTGTATATGCATTGGAATATTAGGATCATCTAATGTTGGCTCATCATAATCTAAGAATTGTACCAAGTGATCGTATGGAATATTTCTTGTGAATGCCGGTTCAGATAGTAAATCATCGTCATTCAGATCAATCATATCAGTATAATCTGAAGCATTAAAATTGATATTATATTTTTTGTAAACACTGAGTTAGTTGGGTCAAGTATTTTTTCTCGATAGTGTAAAATTTTTTTGATAGCTCCATCCCGTATGGGTTTTCTATCATTAAATAACATTGTTAAAAAAATGTTTTCTGGATGAGCGTAATATGCATTATTTTGGATTACACCATCTACAATATTAAGTAAATTACGTGGTAGGTATCGTGTCCAACGAATAAACTTTGATAAAATATACACTGCCATATACAACAGAATTATAGTATTTTACATTGAAATACGTTGGCACATAAATTCTAATAATATAAACTGCTAGAGTTTTCAAATTTTCCGATGGTATATTAGTTGTTGTATATAGACGTAATACCTTGCTTGCTTTGATTAGCCATCGAGAATGTACAACTGGTCCTGGTTTTATGTTAGCTAAATCAACTGAAACAGCACCATTTGAAATTGCTTTGGCCATTTGATATAAATATTTAACATCTGTAGATATGTAATTCTCGTTCTTGTTCATCACTGATCATACCAGGCATATTTTCCAATGCTATTGGTTCAAAATCACTTACAACCTGAAAAATAAATTTTTTAGATCAATTAAAATTAGTATAATTTTCCTATTTTAATTTGATTGAGAAAATATTATAAAATAATTTTAACAAATGCATACCTGAAATTTTTCACAGTCTTGAATGTCTTTGAATACTTTTCCACTTGCTGCTCTTGGTCCACTCGTTACTGTTTTATCTAATGCTCTGAATAAATGACCAAATGGTAATTCATTGAAATGAAGCAAACATATAAACCAGTGCAGTGGTCTATTTAAATGCTTTTCAAAAAGTCTTATAATACCATTTTCTATTCCAGTATTAGCTGTTTCTCCATCGCTGCTTATGCCAATTAATTGACCTATTGACAGCTTTTTGCTATTGAGGAATTTATTTAATTTTTTTAATTTGTGTTTTCTTCTTCACCCAAATTAACATATCCAAGTAACTCAGCATTAGGCTCTTTTAGAACAACTAAATGGGTTTTTTTTTTACCATATTTGTATGGAATTTCTCATTAATTTTCTTTCTTGTTAATGAATCATTTTTTATGCCATCAAAAGAAAATGCAGTTATGTTGGAATCTATGCATCGTTTACGAAGCACTTCATCTCTAGCTTTAATTTTCTCTCCTGCAACTTTAGATTTATCCATTATGACAAGTTCACCACGAACATCTCGAAAATTTATATCTTCGAAAAGGACTGTTGCTAAACATGAAGCAACTCTATCTGAAACACCGAATCTGTCACACATCATAGCAAAATTTATAGCATCGCATCGTTGAGTATAATGTACTCGTTTCATTGTAACAGATACTTCTGCAACTGCTTCATTTGCAATTTGTGCTTCACCTGTTTCCATATCTGTTCCAAGTGGTTTATATGTTGGATCATCACTAACTGTTGGCATTGTTGGTATTATTATAGGTGTTTATTCTACAATGTCATCGATACATTCAGGTATTGTGAATTTTCTATCATTATGTTGGCCCTTCGTAAATTCTTTTAAATGGTTTGGTATTAAACTATATGAGCATTCTGTTGTTTTTAACTTGCATTTACATTTTCCAATGTAAAATAATTCATTTGTTGATTGTACGAATGCTGTAAGTTCCTGAACTTTTTTTCTGTGTTTAATGCTTTCGTGATATTTTTCGATTAAAACATTCAGTTTTTTTTTAGAATACTACGTCTATCAATTAGTTGAATATTCAATTTATTCCAAATTTCAACCAATTTATCAATTACATGAGGAGTTAAATTTTTATGCGAAAACATTTTACTTTGAATTTTAGCATGATCACTTAAAAAAAAATAAAATCTTAAAGTGCCACGACTAGACGGTAAATTCAGATTATTTAATTCACTTGATAAACCAAATGCAATAATATCGTGTTAAAGTGGATTCAGATGATGTAGAAGCATTTGGTTCATCCATTTTAAATTTAAATACAAAAATTTTGCTTTAATGTAAACTTTTATATTTTTTAATTAATTTTGTTATATTAAAAAAAACTTTCTTTAATTGTTTGATGTTTATTCTTTGCGAAAGAAAAGTATACCATTCAGTACGATTGAAAGCTGTTGGAAATGTTCTGAACTTTCTTTTAGATGTAAAGAAAAACAAAATTTTCCATAAGAAATTTGTTAAAAATGATAATGCAGTAGTTAAAAGTTCATTTTAGGCTAATTTCTCATAATTTAAGCCTGATATCTCTACTAAAATTCAAAAACACTATAGATATTAATACAGATTCTGAATTGTACGTAAAATACGTTTAAAGTAAGCTCAATGTTTCTTGGCCAACCCTACATTCATATGGCAAAATATCTATTTTGCAAAAGTGGGGGACTCGAAATCGGACTTAGAGCTGTGGTGTCTTCAGCAATTTTTCTTAGAATCATCGTAGATTACGTTTTTGCTATACTCCTGATTGAAAAAAAATTTGACTCGCTCTAATATATATATAATATATTATTGAAGATGAAAATATTATTCACTATACCTCCCCATCTATTCGATGTATATAAAAAATATTCGTTACATACATAGTTTTTTTTACGATTACTTATTTAAATAAAAACAAAAATAAATTAGTATTACTTAAACGTACCACACCTATTTTCCAAAATTTTGATTTTTTAAATATTTCTTTCTCTAATTAAATTATTTATACCAAATTTGAAAAAATTCCTTACATGGTTTAGTAAAATATTGAATATTGTGATTGGTTGTAAATTACCGTTACATGAGAGGTGTGCGTGGTTTTGGTGGGATTTCTATAATTTTCGAAATTATGGTTTCTGACTATAAATATATAAAGTCTGTACGTAGTGTGGTAGAATTTGTTACAGAAGTTTCGGAGATATATAAATTTACTCTAAAGTGGGCGATACCATGGCCATTCTCAACATTTGTGACTCCACGTATTTCATTCTCAAACCCAAGCTTGCCTATCAAATTACTTTTTAAAGTAAATATATTTTTGATTTTCGTATTTTACTGCTATATAAGAGGTGGGTATGGTTTTGTACAAGTTTTTTTAAATTTTCGAAATTTTGTTTATTGAAATGCAATGTGCGTAGCAAATTTTTTGAGATGGTACCACGCCTATTCCCAAAAATATTTTACTCCGTATGTTTGCGTATGCAACCTCATGCTACATATCAAATTTGAGCAAACTCCTTTTAATTGTTACTTAAATATCGCGTTTTTTTTATTTTTGAAACTTACCGTTAAGAATTTGGTACATATATATACATATGTCTATATCTATCTCGGTTGCTTTATGCTGTTACAAATAACCGTTACGTGAGCAAAAAAGCAGCTGCAAGTATGAGAAAATAAACCATCCACGGCTTATGAATTTCGAGTGAATTGCAATTCAACATTCGCTTTAAAAGCTTAGCATTAACAGAGAAATCGCATTTGGCCCGTGGTATCCAGCAGTTGGTTAATAATTCCCGTTTTGTTCATAAAGAAGCCACCTTTTTCTATACCACTGGCCACTGAAAAGGCATACTTACGCAAATTATCACTAGAAACTTTATAATACCCATAACCTTTTTAATTTCACTTACTTAATTCCACTGTCACAATGATCGCAATCGTCAGCTGTTTTTCAGCCCTTAATCGAATTTAATCGATATTATCAATGCTCTGCAGATGTAGGAGCGTTACTATACTAACTTATAACACCAACATTAAAATGACAATTTAGGGTTAGAAAAAACTACATAACATTTAAAAGTTTTTTGTAAATGTATTTTATGGATCTTAGAAACTCAAATGTGTGTTTAGCACGTGGGAGTATTGCCCTCCCCCTAGCTATACCCTTGAATATTTCTTATATAGCTTTAGCGACATGCCTCAATAAAGTAAATATTATATTATTTACTTTAATTATCACATAAGGCTTGGCAGTTATACAATTCTAGACTTTTGATTTCAAGTTCAAGGCGCTTGTTTATAGCGCATGTAAACAATGTGGGATTAAATGTGCGTATATATTTGTTATTAATATATTTATTACGACGGCCTTTTATCGTTCTTTTCTCGGGTTTTTAGTTTAGCTCATTGTTGTATTTTTTACAATCAGCGTTTACTTTTTATACATATTTTCATAACTACATATGTATGGATCTACTTCTAGCCTCTGTGTGTTTTATGATAAAACTATACGTAAATCACTAAACTATTCATATTTGACGTCGCATACTCATTCATGGAATTCTGCTATTAATTTCAAATAATCTAATTCAAATAAAGTTGTATTACAAATAATCACTGTTTGCTCTCATAGAAAGTAAAAAGCATCCTGTTTTTATATGTATGGATCTACTTCTAGCCTCTGTGTGTTTTATGATAAAACTATACGTAAATCACTAAACTATTCATATTTGACGTCGCATACTCATTCATGGAATTCTGCTATTAATTTCAAATAATCCAATTCAAATAAAGTTGTATTACAAATAATCACTGTTTGCTCTCATAGAAAGTAAAAAGCATCCTGTTTTTGAAATGGCTATGGGAAGTTCCCATAAAATTTATCAAACGGAATTTCTCAAACAATTATACTCATAACATAACTTAGAGTAAAAGCTGGGGAATTTTTTTTTGTATTATTTCTTGCTGCATTGAAAAATACCTAGTGGTTATACCCGTAACTTCATGTTAAGTAAAAGCATCCGATTTTACGTTAATATACTCCCGTTCAGTTAGAGGCTCAAAATCACCGTCCATCTTTGACGTCCAAACAATGAATTTAGTGGATAGGTACCGTCGTAGTCGGGATATTAGTGACACGCTCCACTTATGATTCGATTGGCTTAAAACTCCAAACATTACTAGATGTATATTAAATGAAACCATTATGCAAAAACTTTCCCCACGTTTTGCTATTTAAATCATACACTACTTTTTTCTTGGTTTAATTTAAAAATCCTGTGCTGTGTGCCACGGTAAAAAAATTTTATTTAAATATTTTAGTTCGTTATAAAACATTTTACCTATTGCTTTTATTATCTTAACAATTTGAAACTGCAATTGAATGTTAAAACAATGAAACATATTTTCTGCGATCTAAGCGAACAAACCCACCAACCAGTTTAAATAAAATTATAATTCCGATAATAATAATTATTGATTCCGAATTATTACTCAAATTTGTATTTATGGCCTAAGTTTGGTCAGATTCGAAATGCATGCACGGAATGCAACAAATGGAGCAACACTTTCACCCGCCATGTTTAAATTTTTGTAATATATTTAATATATGTACATATATTTATTAACGTATATTTATATACATATATATATATATATTTATATGTATATTATAGATAAATTTTGACTCCAAAGCTACAGTTTGTGAAATAAAAGCATACGCGTTTTTAAATAATCTAATTTAATAAATATCCCAAAACAAATTTTTTTAAAACGAACAATTCTACTTCTAAGTATATTTTACATACACACATATACTGTAGCAAAACCAAAGTTCTTAAAAAATCATATTAATTGCACGTTTTTCATTCCTATTCAAAATATTGATGCCATCAATGCATTAAGTGCAATTTTCTGAATAAAATAATTACATATGACATGCTAAATTTTGGTTTAAGTTGAAAATTTTCTTAAAAATAAGACTTCATTAAAAAAAAATGATTCTAAGCTTTTTTAAGAAACCAATTTTTGTTTTTAAAAAATATGCCCTATGTTATCCCAGTCTATCTAGTCATTAGCTAAAGCCCCATATATGTAAATCAATTCAGTAGTTTTTTAGATTGGTGAGTTCAAACAAGCAAACAGGCAATTAGACAGACACCAATCCTAAAAATGGTCCAAATGAATTCTGTTACATTTTATTATGAATGGTGTTTTTTTCAGACGTGTGGTTTTCAATCAGAAAATATTTTTTTTCAGAGTTAGTCTTTTTGACAGGTGTTACCTGCCTTATACTCATTTTGGTCTCTGAACAACGTTTGCAAATCGTGCAAATTTATTACCAAAATAATGGTTCGGTTTACGCGACGCATCGTGCGCTACCCCCAATATTCGGTCGACATAATCGCTTAGCAGAGTTGGTAATTCGAGCAACCATGGACCGGTTTCGCACCACCTTTACTCTAATGAATAATGCGCATCCTGGGGATGCCGTACAATGGGCGCCGAAGACGCTATATCTGTGGAGCAGAGTATCGAAGAAGACCCGAATGAGTCCATCCGCCATCGCACCCAACAATTGGAGCTGTGTCCATCTACTTTATGGAATATTTTGCGGAAAGATCTTGGTTTGCGGGCTTACAAACGACCGACCATCAACCGCGCGCCACGTTCAGTGAATGGCCCAAAACGAGCCACCTATCCCGATTTTCGCAAGAAAAATTATTTCTGCGTTGAAGCCCACTTTCGGTTCAATGGGTATGTTAAAAAACAAAATTGTCGAATTTGGAATTTGTTGAGACGCCGTTACAAACTCAAAAACAGTGGCTTTTGGTGTGCTCCATGGGTAGAGGGAATCATTGGTTTATATTTCTTCAAAAATCAAGCCGGCCATAATGCTACAGTCAATTCGGAACACTACAGAGCCATGATTAACTCCGTGCCTGAATTGGAGAGTCTTGATGTGGACGAACTTTGGTGCCAACATGCCATACAGCCAACGAAACTATAAATTTATTGAAGAAAACTTTTGGTGAGCGCATTATCTCGCAACCGTGGAGCTGTGGCGTGGCCTCCAAGATCGTGCGATTAAACACCGCTGGACTATGTTTTGTGGGGTTATGTGAAGTCGCCTGTCTACGCAGATAAGCCCGAGATGGTTGACGCCTTGGAAGAAAATATTTAGCGCGTTATTTCCGACCGATTGGTACAAAAAGTGGTCGAAAATTGGGCCTCTCGGCTGAAATTTATTCGAGCCTGCCCGAAGTCATTTTTAAAACATAATATCTTTATAATAGAGCTAAATTCTTGGCCATAGCATTAAATTTATACGTTTTATTTCTCCAACTCAGAGAATCAAGATTTTAAGTGCTAAAAGATTATTTGTTACGGAGCTTTGTTTAAAAAATTCAGCAATTTGAAGAACAAATTTTATGTTTACCGCTAGATTCATATTTGAAGGTGATCATTTAATTTTCTGTGGCAGAAATTACAAAATATATTTACTTATTTTGGGGTAAATTTTACTTGGTTTTCTAACAACAGAGTTTTTCCATATTTTAAATTCATTTGCGGAGCTAAAGTTCACTAGTAAGGGATATTTTTGTATACAAGTTCAAGAGAAGCTTGCCAAAAATAGAACTTCTTTGAATAAATGGACCTTTTGTTTATAGAAATGCTCAAAAACCGATTTAATGATGTGGTTTTTCTTTGTTCTAAGCCCAAATTCTATATAAATGAAAATTTTTACTAACCAATTTCAGTCATAATTTTGCAAATCACGCCATGTATGGGTCGAATCCTTAAACAAAACATTAATATTTATGTGGCTGGTTCGAGTTGTTAATTTAAACCAAATCGGACTGTAAATACAGTTTTTAGAGATATCTCGTTTCCAATGTCACTTACAGGATTTGTTTTTTGGCTAATAATAAAAGGAATGAGGAGTTGGTTCGTATAACGCATCTTTAAAAAATACTTAATTAAATAATTTACTTCACTTAAGTATAAAAGGAGAAAAAGAGCATTAACCTCGTAATATCTAAGACAATAGTTAGAACGAATGAAAGAAAAATGTAAACTTATTTAGCTACGCTATTTCGATGTTTTGAAATGAAGTACGAAGTAAATAATGAACCAGGAGAATGAAGTGTAAATAGAGACTGCATGTTTTGCACCGCGTGAAAAGCAAAGCGTAAAATTCGATTAGTTCGATGATTCTGCAATTATTTTTACTACTATATTGCAATCTGTATTTTTGTGTTAACCTCATCGAGTCATCAACAACAAATTCCCAATAGTGTTGTCGTGCAATTTATTCTCAAAATACGATTGCAAATGTCTACCAGAGAAAATCAAACATTTGTTTGATGTTCTCTGCCTTAACCTGCTAGTCGAGCGCCCTCGAGCGACGGTACAAAATTTAAATGGTCTAAAGTTTTGCAGCCGCTGGCTTAGTGGCAAGCATACCTGCTCGAAAGTTTATCAATAATTTTAAATACCACAAAACTCACTGTTTTTTATTAAAAGTGATTAACTTTTTTATATAATTTCTCACTAGCCTTGAACCTTAGTTGCCCGAGCAGCAAGCCATCACACAATTTAGACAAAAGAAAACAAAAGACTTCCTAATCTATAAATATGCACAAAAGAAAAAATCTTTAAAAATATTAATTAAGTGATATCGTGCAAGCGAAACTTTTTGCAGAGCATGAGTTCTATAAAAAAAAACTTATCGGCTGTGAAAAGTGTGTCAAGCTCAAGTAATTGCGATTTTTTTTTCATCAGTTGAATTGTTGTTTCCTTTGCGCACAAGTTTTGTACAGTAATAACGCAGCTTTATCAAAATGCTATATACATGCACGACTAAAATATACTAGAACTGTTTCATTTTAATAATCAGCCTATTACTAGCAAAAATGTAGGCATATTGGTATCAGGTTATATTTTCTATCAAATGTGAATCATTAAAATTAAAACTAGCGCCAAATTCGTTAGCTAAAAATATAAGTTTTTATTTATATCCAGTTAAAAAACAAAATACCCCTTAGTTAATGAACATGGAAAGTTGAATTGTCAGCGCTTACTCCTAGCCGTTAAAGACGAGTCAAAGAATAGCTCAGACAGCTTATCATAAGGTAGAATATTTTTCTACTTTTCACTTCAAACCATCAACATGAAAGTAAGTTAAAATTTCTCATGGCCATACAATGTGTATACATTATCCCACAGTAACCCGGGCCTAGCGCCGAGCAAACAGAATTTTCAAGTTTGATAGCGCCTTTCGTCTTGAAGTTGGGTGCAGAATAAAGAAATGAAAACGAAAGAAGGTAAAAATAAGAAAGAGGAAAAGGCAAATAAAGTAAAACACCAACACCGAACTTCTAGAGAAAGAGAAAACTTCAAAATTTCACGCGATTATTTGGGTATGGGGCGGTTCTGTTTGGTTTTTGCCGCAGTCGAATCGAAGCCGGGCCGAACTTTGGTGCACGAGCATGACCGAAGCCGAAGTTCGGCCGTTCTCTATACATGACCGTTCACTTTACTGTGGAGGGAAAAACTCATAAGAGTCGGTAAAATCATTAACTGTGACCTTGCCTAAATTCCACGAAAATCTAAAATTACTTAGGGTGGTAATGATTTCTCAAAAACTGGAGAATAATGTTGCATGGCAAGTACTAGGGGTTATTTTGAAAATACAAAAATACAACACAATGCGACACTTGCATATATGTTTTGTTAAATTATTTATCATCATGGGCATATAACTGCCACTATTACTATCCTTACTATTGAAAACCCGAGCACTACCGTTCAAATTGAACCATTAAACATCAATATTACGATACGAAATGTAAAGAAATTTCCTCAGCTCTTTTAGTTACTCTGAAGAATTAACACAAAAATTGAACGGGAGTTAAATTTTTTCGGTATTTTTTTGTTTTTTTCGAAAGATTAACCATTCTCCTTGTTTATAGAACACGATTTAGTGGGCTTTCCAGTAACTCATCACTTTAACCCAGTTTTTCGAGACCTTGTTTACGGTTTCTGGCTTTATTTCAAAACGCAGCTGATAAAAATATTACCAAACTTGGCTCGCAAAATATCGATGGACGCGCCTACCTACTGATACCAAATATCGTCTAAGTCCATGTCTTCAATTTCCGGCCACATGAAATTTGTTAGGCTCGCCGTTGAAATTTTCAAAGAAAAAATGGCCTATAATACCTCTGTTTAAAAAACTTCACGAAATTGTCACTATCGATTACCTCTTCGACAAAAACGTGCGAAATTTCCGATCCCCAGATGCGACAATTTAGCTTGATAGCATAGCTGCCGAGATGATAAAGTGCTCTAAGGCCTAAATGGATAACCGAACACGAAGCGGATGATCATGTGCCTTCATCTGCTGAACCAATTGGACCTTGCAAGCGAATAATGCCAAGTCTTTGTATAAAATTTGCATCAAGCTTTTTGAGGTTATAATAAGTTTGGTATTCGTGGTGAACTTTTTAAGACTCGGTGTAGTTTTTTTTTATATCATAAAATTATTGCTTTGTTATTTCCAATGAGTTCGCCGTTGCAAAATAATTGCCTTGGAGAGACTTTGATAAGATGCTGAGTTGGCGAAGTAGTGAGAGAGAACAAAGAGAAGAGTCCATATTTGACCAAAGCCCAAGCAAATCACTTCTTGATAGACATGAAAAAAAATGTTGCACAGTTTGCTATACTGCAAAGAATGCAGAATGACAATCGTTCAAAGTGAATCTGGTTAACACCGGATGTCTGGCATACATACCTAAGTACCTAAATTCTTCCTACATTGCTCACCCTTAGTAAGCTAAATGATGAACCTCTGCAAAACAAGTAAAAACGATCTAATATTATTTTAATTTTACAATTAAGAAATATTTTTGAGTGCCAAATACCTGCACAAATTTATCTGAAGTCTGCATTGATTTTATCCGTATATTATAGGTGGACAGGTAGGACAATTTGCCCCAACATATCATATATGTAAGTATATGACTAATTGAACAGAGAAACCTGTTAAGATAACTGACTTGAGTTTCATTTGGTAGGGTATTTTGCATGTTGGTTTTATCAACAAATTAACAAAAATTTGTCATGCACAGTCTTTGTGCGCATTCACATTTATGTGTGTGTGTGTGTTCGAAGGACCATTTATGCGAAGACACGCAATGCGTCACACATTATCTACGCTTGAATTTTTCTCATAATGATCTATTGTTTGCTGCAAGGAACTGTCGTAGGCTACTCACTCACCGGTGGCTGATAAGGAGCTAGTTTCGTTTACTTCTACATTAAACGATTTTTTCACGCACGTAATACACACACACACACATACACACATGCATGTACAATTACGAGTGAACGAGCAATAGGTGAAGCGGTGCGCTGGCTTTTTAAAAAATATAGTTATTTACATACTCATAGCATATCGCTTTCCGCTCCTACATTCTTGGCATATTTTTGCAAACTCAACTAAATATATATTTCAGCGATAATGTTATGCAGCTGAATATAGAGAAACTCAGAATTTTTTTTTTTCAAATCCAAATGTTTCCAGCAGTGCCTTGCGCCAATTTCGATCCTCTGTTGGGCTATAAAAGCGGCTGCTCAAGTTTGATTTGATCAGTTTTCGTGCGCGCGGCGCTCGGTTTTGAATTGCCAGTAATAATCTCGGTAATAGTGAAAAAGTGCAAAAATTGTGTTAAAAAGTGGAAAGTCCTGAAAAGGATATGTACAATAAAAAAGGCACATAGGAAATGCCTGGTACATTAGTTGGTGTATAGAAAAGGATAATCGAATCCTGCAAGGGTATTTCTCGAGTGTTTCTTGTGCCTGATCTCATTTATAAATTTAAGTCTATGTACATTTTTGTGTAATCGCAAACGATTTCCGGTGCTTTGAATTTCATTTAAGCTGTACTTCAAAAGTGGGGAGGTTAAAGAATTGCGACTTTTGTGCAAATAAAAAAAATAATGAATTGGAGCTTGGTGGTGATTCTGCTGCTGCTGCAGCGATATGGTCATCCTGTTGTGGCGGAACCAAGCGATATTGAAGAGGCGTGGGCTAAAAGGTGATTTTTTTTTTTTAATTATATCATTTCCTTAAAAATTGTGAAACAGCAACTCTCGTTCAAAATGCTTGGGGGAATTTCTGTTGAGGGTTTAAAGGGAAAAGTAAACGGTACTGAAATAAAAATCATATTAAATTGAAAAATCAAAAAAAAAAATGGTTTTGCTCACATGACTTCAACCCACACAATTTTGGCAGAGCAACCGTATCATTATAATAATAATTTGTCGCTTACATCGCATAGCTCCATATTTGGGTGAACTTCTCCAAAGTTTTTTGATGTGCGTCTTGAGTTTTGAAAACTGAATAGACTATGAATTTGTTGTTAGAAATATATTTGTAAATTATATAAAAACCACATTCAATTTTTTCTTAAGTGAAAATTAAAAAATTATTTTGACTAAAAGGTGGATGAGAAATGTTATGTAAAATTATGCGAATTGAAGTTTGCACAAAACAAACAAATATTTTGTATAGTTTTCTAAAATCTATAAAATATAAAACACTATTTCCAAGTTGTGAATCTTGCTGTTTCGAAAATTTTAAGTTAAATTATTGAAATTTCATAGAAAAAGGACATTTAAAAATTTGGATACTAGATCTTTTTATAAGATCAAAAAAACAATTAGGTTTTCTTTGTTAAATATACAAAAAGGTGAGCAAATTTTGTTTAAGAAACAAACAGAACTCATAACGGTGATCTGAGAAATTGGAAAACTGGAACGCGTAAAATGAAATAATAAAATAATTTCTAATTGAAATTAGTTTTTGAAAAATACTTAAAATAAATTTCTCGAGTGCAGATAATTTTTGTGTTTTTTAGCAGCTTTTCGAATTATTTTTCTATATTTGAATCATTTGAAATATATAAAATCCTATTACACAACTTTGTATGTCCTATCACCAGAAAAAACCAAAAAAAAAGTTAAAAAATTAATTAAGACATCAAAACGAGATTAGGAAAAAGATATGCGAACAGATATTGGTAGTTTAGTAGTACTTGAATTGCTAATAACAGTGCTTATCAATTTTTCAAATCTTTTTGATTTTGCACAATATTCGCGATTGAAAATTTTAAATATGAAAGAAGTGGCTTTTTTAAAAACAAATATTGTCTCGAAAACTAATAACTCTTTAGGAATAAACTATTAACGTGAAGTTTTAAAAAGCAAATTTATATGTTATATAAAAATAAATTAAAAACAAATTTTGTTTAATCATTTATATTCCTAAAGTCTTTTTTGTTCAGAACTCATGCTAGTAGGAAAATTATGGATTTTCAAAAAAAATAAAATTATAAAATGTGAACTTTTCTTAAAATCTGGTGAAATTTTGATTTGAAATTTTTTTGATTTGTAATTTTTGAGAAAACAAAGTTTAAAATTTGCGCTCCGTTTGAAAAAAAAATTGGATTCACAGTTTTCCCAAGCGTTAAGTTGCTCATTGCAAAAGAGATTAAATAAACTAATATAAAAGGAAATTTTAAAAATACAGGACGAACATAATTTTCAAGGTTAATCTTCATAAATAAGTTATTTTGAAAATTTGTGTTTGCAACTGATAACTAAATTTTGAAATGGTCATAGTGAAATAGTGGGTATTTTGACTTTCTATTATTTTGACAAATTTAGCACCAATTTATTAAGATGAACAAGAAGCGATTTCTGGAAAAAACAATAAATGCGTTCTTTGTTCAAATTTAAAAATTATAAATGGCAATTGCTTTCAAAATTGGCAACAGATTTCGCCAGTAATGATTCTTTCTATTGAGCATTTTGTTGAATAGTTTTTTGAACTTTTTACAAATAAAATATAAATTTATTAAAAATATTGAATACGAAGCAATGTGGAAAAATAGTCAAATATTTTTCGTTCGAATTTGTTAGAGTTTTCTTTAATTGAGAGCTGAATTTATGGTGGGGAAATTTTTTGTATGTCTTAATTGCTTTCGATTTTTTCGGGCAAGTTTCAGATTTATTTACGAAAGGCAGTTAAAAAATTCGGGATTCAAATTATGCCCATGTTTAAAAATTTTGCTTGTGACTTTTTACATATAGGAATAATTTTGAAAAATGTTTTAATACTGAACTCCAAAATTTGAATAATTTTTTCAGTTTTTTTTTTGATTTTTGCAAATTTAACAGGGAGGAAAGAAAATGTTTGTTTCTGGGTTGAAAGTAGAAAAAATGGAAAAACCAATTTGGAAAAGATATTTTTAAAATTTACAATGCATTTTTAGGGCAGTGAAATTTTTGTTGATATTTTTTTGATTTTGGAAAATGTATTATTTATTTCTTTAAACTAATAAATGTGAAATATTAATGCGAAATATGAAAATCAGTAAATGTGTTTTTATTGGAATCCAAAAACAAAACATCAAAATATAGTTAGAATGTTGCAAAATTTAAATATAAATGCACACTCGTACAATATTTTAAAAATTAGAAAAAAGTTAGAAATTGTTTTTAAGAACAATATATAGGGTATTTTTAATTGATACCAGTTTATTCTTCACAGTATTGAAATTTTTTTTGTTAAAGAGAATATTACAATAAACTAGAGGTTCATAGAGGTCACTGTTTAGATATTATTTAGTTTAGAAATAAAACAACTAAAAGCTTAAAAAGTAACTGCGGTTTTTGGAAGATAGAGTGATAAATTTCATAACTGATTTTAAAGAAATTTGTCAGACATATATGTCTGATGTGTATCTGTGTACTTTAGAAAGAACAACTTAATTCGTGTCAAGCCAAAAGCTCTCATGAAATATTTCAACTTTCAGCAGAAAACCGGGGTACAAGTTTAATAATCAAATTTTTTCTGTCAAATATCAGATTTTAATGGTGGGAAGATAAAAATTTCAAAGTCAAATAAGTTGAACATACCCATTTTTTGAAAGTGAAATAAATTAAAATTCGTAAGCTATTTTTTTTAATGATTTTTATGATAATATCTTTTGATAACATTTTTAAATTTCATTTATTTTTAATTATATTTTGTCGCAGTCCAATCAGTGCTGAAGAAGAGGAACTGGAGGAGAATAAGCGCGAAGAACGCGACCTTTTTGGATATTTTAAGAAACAACCAGCAGCAAACCCAATTCCAGCGTAAGTAAAGAATGAGGGTTTCCCATAAAAAAATTTTGAATTATTAAAATAAAAATTAATAATTGCTTTAATGCATTGCTAATATTCTAATATCGTAGTATACAAATTACATATGTACATATAAAGCGCGTGCTATTGCTATCAAATTGAAACGGAAACTCAAAAAATAAAAGACACAAATGATTTTTGATAAGGGTAAATAATTTTTAATTTGCAACCTTCAAATTGCAGCGCTAATATAGGCGACTATGTTGCACCAAATAGCGGATCGGCTTACGGCCGTGACGGGTAAGTGTTTGCAAAAGATTATTTATATAACATTGACTCTAATTTTGCTTTTGTTTATATTTTTATTTAACTAAATAAAAATAGTAGACATTATGGCGTCAAAACAAGTCACGCTGGCTATGGACATCAACATGGGCATGGTGGTGGTGGTGGTGGAGGCTACGGTGCATATGCCGTTAATTACGGTGGTGGTTATGGTGGTGGAAGGTAGGTGTGGTGTTTTCTTTTAAACGCTTTTTTTATAAAAGTTAGATGATTGTTTTGAGGGATTATAAGATTATGAGTATCGAAACGCATACGGGTTGGAGTTTAATATTTCGCTAACGCTGCTTTTCATGATCTACTAAATAAGTGATTTCTGTCTCAGATCAAAGCATAATTTAATTACAAATAATTTTAATTATGTTTGTGTACATATTTGTTGAACTAAAAAACGAATGAATATATTTAATTGTTCATTATTCAGATTACGGTAGACATGTTTTATTATTGAAGTTTTGTTTAAGAAAGCAAAAATGGTACCTCCACTGTGCGAAGTTACGGAGGAACATACAGGCTATAAAACAAAAACCCATTGGAGTAGCATTAGCGGAAAACCTCTGGTCACATTTTAGTTGTGGATCAATTGCTAAGCTTTGAGCGGCTCAGCAAATTCTACCACTACCCGCCGCTCCCTCTTTAGGTTGAATATTGGTGAAGGCGTCGTCGATATCGATAAAACTCTCAACCAATACTTGTTGGCTAAAATTTTTCCATCACACATAACCACAGTAATGGGGAATTAAAAAAATGTATTAACCGCTTCTTCGGGAAATAATTACCTACTTGGCAGCCAATGAAATTTACAATATTTTTTTAAGAATTTTTTTCTTTACATTAAGGTAGAAGATAATTTTTTAACAAATTTCCGCTCACATTTTTTTCAAAAACGATATTCAGTGTCGAAAATGGTTTGTCTGGAAACCAAATTTTAATTTGGATGACGGAAATCGTTTTTTGGGATGTTTGCTCAAAGTTGTCATTTAAATTTGGGACTCAGACGGGTTTAATTACATTTAGGAAAACAATAGATTTTTAAAGATTATTTATATTTGTTATATGTTTTCTCTTTCTATTCATTTTATTTTCGTAGGACCCACAATGTACCACCTTTGCAAATCCCTTTTGGCATAAAAGCTAGGTAAGTCCTGCGCGATGAAATCCGTTTTTATATTATGATATATCTAAATTTCTCCCATCAGCCCAAATATCCAATCGATCAACGAATTCCTGCAACACGAACGTCCCCAAATACCCTCTTACGCTAATTGTCCAGCATATAGATTGCCCTCGAATATGTTGGTGAAATGTCGGGACAATCTATGTGAGGTCAAATGTTTGCCACAATATAGTTTCCCCAATGGCGCAACGTTACTTAAATTAGCTTGCATGGGTGGATCGTGGATATTACGCGATTCAGATATGACGACTATACCGCCTTGCCAGGGTAAGTGAATGAAGAGAGAGAGGGATGGGCGGATAGAAATTTTCCAAAATGTCTAATAAATACTATTGTCGGTTTTAGCTACTTGTGCGCCACCCTGTGAGAACAACGGTATTTGCGTAGAGGCAGGAATTTGTAAGTGTGCTGAGAATTTCTACGGTCCTTGGTGCCAGAATAGGAAAACATTTTGTGCCGGTAAACCACCAATACCAAAAAACTCACGCGTCAGTTGCACTAATAAGTGAGTGGCAGACATTTTTTTTAAAATAATGTGTCGATCGTTTGAAAATTATTAAAATTTTCCCTAGTGTCTGCAATGCCCAGTGCATGAGTGGCTTTCAGTTTCCTGATGGCAGCACAATAACCAACTTAGAATGTGTTGATGGCGCTTGGCTGCATAAGAAATCGAATTCATCAAAACCGCCAGATTGTGGACGTAAGTTCAACAAATAATAAATATTTTCAGTATATGTTCAAATTATCACCAACTAATCTATCACACCCATTCAACTACAGCAATTTGCCAACCACCTTGCGAAAATGACGGCCAGTGCATATCTTTTAATGTTTGCCAATGTACGCAACAATATCGTGGCGATAAATGTCAATACAGTGAGTAAAATTTCGATTATCCAACATTTATTTTTATAGCTTTTCTCTTTTGTTATTCTACTCTGAAGGCATCCAAGCTTGTAATGTAACAAAGTCAGGTTTCAATGGCAACTTCAAGTGTAGTTACGATGGCTTGGAAGCTAAGTGTAAGTTCATGTGTCCATCGGTTCCTGGACTGAAGGAGCAGGGTAGCTTGGATATTGATTATGCCTGCAAGTACAGTGTCGGTCAATTTTATCCGCAGCCATTGCCGAAATGCATATATCGTAAGTTCATGTTTTGTTGGTGAAACACAAAAAAGAGGAATAATACATATCCCACATTGTTAATTTACATTTTTTTATTGCTTTAATATTTACCACATTATTATTGTCATACATAGCTCCCGGTTACACCATTCATAAAGGTTCGTTTTCCGAGCATTATTCAAAGAATTCAGGTTATACCATGGGTGGTGGTAGCGCTGAATTTAGTACGCAGTGGACCACTGAACGTGAACGTATTCTGGCTATATTGGCTAAATATAAGGATGTCGAGCGTCATAGTGTAAGAACAGTTTCTGTATTTACATTATTTATATTCATATTATAAGTTTACAATATTTTAACTCTAAACCTTGGAAATGCAGGAATGGTGGTCCTCTGAAGAGACGGGAGCATCTCCAACTCGCTTTATGCTATACATGGAAGGCAATATAGATGTTAGTATCGATCGCACACCTAAGCCCGCATTGTGTACCACTTGGGGTGGCGTAAATATGAAGACGTTCGATGGATTAGTTTTCAAGTAAGTTCAAGTAAAACTTCTTTGAAGGATGCGGCATTTTTTGATATAAAACAAGCATATATATTTATATATTAAAGTACAGGACATATCTTTATCTATAGGCTCATATGGTTGTATAGTGGTAGGATTTATAGTTTTTTCTACTGACGAGTTGAGTCTGGAACTCTTTTCTTCGATGCGAACGCATTTGAGTATAATGTAGTTTTCACGTCGCATGTAGTGCATCTACCAGAGTCATTAAGTTCGAGTCAGTGCAGTTCGAAGCTTCCATGACCGCTCAGCAACTTGTTAATAACTTCTGCCTCCATGCCCTTCGGCGAGTTGTCTCAGCGCTTCCCTATCCTAATTCTCCAGATTTTATGTTTAACGGCATGAGACCCGCTTTACTGACACGGCGCCATTCGAAATTATCTCGAATGCGGTTATGACTCGTAGCGCTGATAGCCTATATACCGTCGTAAATATTCGATTATACGCCTTGGTTTTCAGCAATGATGAAACCACTACGCTTGAGGAAAGAAAAAGTTTACTGCTTCTAAAACACAGCTTGTCATTTAAATTGCTCATCGGTATCTTTTTGAATGAAAAATAACACTGAAGATGGCACAACGCCGAAACCGGTACGTCTCCATACCAAATTTCACGAGGTATTCCCAATGGAAATGTGGCCAGTTCTGCTTTTCTCTACTGCTAATCAAGACTTCTTTAGTTTTCCATCATGTACGGACATATGTACCTATATTCGATCAGACAATTTCTTGATAATTCCGGTGCCGTTCGGGAACTAGTTCTGCCCACTTTTTGAATTAGCTCAGGACGATTTCGGGACCAGCACGGAACATGAAACAAATAATAAACTTATATATTTCTAGTTAGTATCTTATTCTTATCTTAACAACAGAAAAATATGCTTTGTAAAACTTTCTCTCACATTTGCGTCTTAAAAATCAGAACTCAAAAATCAGTTTAAAAAACTTTAGGTAATAAACGCTTATTAAATATTAGTTTTGATATTAAATTAACATGTTTTGATATTAATTAACAGCTTCGCTTCTTAAACATTAAGCGTTAACTTCCAAACTGTTGTTTTCAAATCTCGCCATTAATCGTTGACTTTTTGCTACAAACTGAAGCTATCTAGCGATTGCGGTTATTGTTCCTCTTACTAAAAGGGCGACCAGGGAGAGAAGTATAGTGGTGTGAACTTTAAGGGTTGAAATTGTAATGAGTCAGGGGCCAAATATATGTAGATAAGTCCGAAAAAAATCTGTATTAGTTCAGGACCAGTTCCGAGAAAATTATAGAACGATTCGGGACAAATTCTAAATATTTCCAAAATATTTCGGAACTACTTTGCTACCGTTGAAAACCAAGTTTGGCGAACGTGTTATCTCACGAAATGGCCCTGTCAATTGGCCCCCTCGGTCGTGTGATTTGACACCGTTAGACTATTTCCTGAGGGGCTACGTCAAGTCTATGGTCTATACCAACAAACCAGCGAAGATTGATGAACTTCGTACGAATATCGAACGTGAAATTGCAGCAGTAGCAGGGTTCAGCGTCTGGACTTCTGCAAGCGTGCCCGTGGTGCCCATGCAAAAGAAATCGAGTTCCATACATAATGGTATCGAAAGTACTTTCACAGGAATAAAGAATTTAATTCATATCCCAAACCGTTTTTATTTTATTTAAAAAAACTTTTGTAGCGTTCCTATTGAAAATCAATGTAG
Organism: Anomoia purmunda; assembly: GCA_951828415.1. Classification (NCBI taxonomy): domain Eukaryota; kingdom Metazoa; phylum Arthropoda; class Insecta; order Diptera; family Tephritidae; genus Anomoia; species Anomoia purmunda. The sequence goes on from OX639996.1 coordinate 93,331,225, forward strand.
AACTTAAATTGTTAATTGTCAACCTGTAAGCTTTATATGTAAACAAATTTCTGCTTGAAGATTCTGATTTAATTATCTACGCTTTAGTTCTTAACCTAAGTTTATGTTTATGAAATTTTAAACTCTTACAGAGCGCCACTTTCATGTTCGCATACGCTAATCAACGATAAAATCGATGCTACCTTCGATATAACACTCAAGGCATGCCCCTATGGCTCCGGTTACGGTTGCGCCCATTCACTCCAGATCTACTGGCAATCCATACCATACACGCTGGACAATATAAGTAAGCATATCATATTTTTTCAACACATTTCCTAAATCTAATCATTTCCTCAACTATTCTCGACACAACCAGACGGCACCGTACATCTCTCCACGCCTGCTAAAAAATTGCCTCTGCCCGTACAGGTTATGGGTATGAAGATCATACCAGTTGCGCAACATTTGCAAATTCAGCTGGAGTCTGTTGGGTTGAAAATCGATTGGGATCGTCATCAATATTTGGGCATACATGCCGGGCCGCTGTTGTGGTCTAAAGTCGGCGGTCTTTGTGGTTCGCTAGATGGCGACTACAAAAATGACTTGATGGCAAAAAGTGGTGTGGTCGTGGAGACCGTGAAATCTTTTACCGACTCCTGGCGCGTTGATGACATATCGGATTTGTGTGTAATGGAAAATAGTCGGGAGTTGGACTATGGTATAGAGTCTTGTGAAGTGTCTAAGCAGAAGAAAGCTGTTGAAGTCTGCACACGGCTGTTGTCAAACGAAAAACTTGAGGAATGCGTGAAGGGCATCAACTTTGAGGCTTTGTTGCGTGCATGCGTAGACGATTACTGCAATTGCCCGAATCGTGAGCATCCAGAGACCTGCAACTGCGATGCGGTTTCGATGTTGGCGAAGGAATGCGTCTTTAAAGGCGTGAATTTGCAGCATGGTTGGCGTGATTTGCAAATATGTCGTAAGTTTTGACTGTTTTAGGCTATCTGGTGAAATTGTACAGTAACTCTAATTTTCTAATGTAGCTGTAAGCTGTAGCTATGGACGCATTTATTTGCCATGCGGTCCGGATGTCGAGCCCACTTGTGAAATGACAGTGACGCCGAGCAAGGATAAATGTAATGAGGGCTGTTTCTGCCCCGAAGGTACAGTGCAGTATAAGGACGCTTGCATCACTCAAGAGCTGTGTCCTTGCACTATGCGCGGCAAAGAATTCAAACCAGAAGCGACAATTAAAAAGAAATGCAACACTTGGTATGTAGTAAATAAGATAAATATTTTTGTTAAATAAACCGACATTTTACTTTTCTTCTGTTAGCATCTGCAAGAGCGGTCAGTGGAAATGCACGGATGAGCTATGTGGCGCACGCTGCGGCGCTATTGGTGATCCGCATTATCAGACATTCGATGGCAAACGTTTTGATTTCATGGGACAGTGCTCTTACTATTTGCTCAAAACCGCTAAACTATCTGTAGAGGCAGAAAATGTGGCTTGCTCCGGCGCGATTTCGGAGAATCTAAATTTAGTACCGTCTGCAGCAAATCCTTCGTGCACCAAGTCGGTTACACTACGCTTTACACTAAAGAACGGCGTGCCTACTACTGTTCGCCTAAATCAGGGTATGGCGGTGCATGTCAATGAGAAAGAAGTGACTAAATTCCCAAAAATTCTTGGCGCTGGTGAGGTGCTCATACGTTTGGCCAGTTCGAGTTTCATGACTGTTGAGTTCCCCGATGGTATTCGGATTTGGTGGGATGGCATCTCGCGTGTCTATATTGATGCACCGCCTACATATCGTAATCAAACCGCTGGGCTATGTGGTACATTTAACTCGAATACGCAAGATGATTTCCTAACACCAGAGGGTGATATTGAGACGGCTGTGGAGCCTTTCGCCGACAAATGGCGTACAAAGGATACCTGTGATTTCCCAACAGATACCGTGCCTGGGCCACATCCTTGCAGTGTAAACCCCGACAAGCGTGAAATCGCTGAAAAATACTGCAATTGGATTATGGACGATATATTCCAAGACTGCCATTGGACTGTCGAGCCCGAGCAATATTATGAGGATTGTTTGTATGATGTGTGCGCGTGCAAGGATGAACCCGATAAGTGTTTCTGTCCTATTTTAGCTGCCTATGGTTCCGAGTGTATGCGCCAAGGTGTCAAGACAGGTTGGCGTATGGCGGTGAAAGAGTGCGGTAAGTAGTTAAAATGGTCGACTAACTAAACTCTCTGACTGACTATACAAAACTCGCACTCCACAGCGGTGAAGTGCCCAATGGGTCAAGTGTTTGATGAGTGTGGTGACAACTGTGCGCGTACCTGCAGCGACCTGGCTTCGAAAAATTCTTGCAAGAAGGAGTGCGTTGAAGGCTGTCGCTGTCCGCATGGTGAATACTTGGACGATAAGAATGAGTGCGTGCCGCAGCACAAGTGTACTTGTACATACGATGGCATTACTTTCAAACCGGGTTACAAGGAGGTGCGACCGGGTGAAAAATTCTTGGATTTATGGTAAGCTTTTCACAAAAAGTACGGTTTCACATTTTTTTTTACGAACTACAATTTTTATGCTCGCTCAGCACTTGCACAAACGGATTGTGGGAGTGTGAAGATGCCGAACCTGGAGATGAAGACAAATATCCACCTTCATCCCAACTACGCGCCGAATGCGCGATTCGACCTTATGCTGAGTTCACTAAATGCGCTCCCAAGGAGCCAAAAACCTGTAAGAATATGCATGAGTATGTGGAGAATCTCGAAGACTGTGCACCCGATTGCGTCTGCATGACTGGCTACGTCTACGATACTTCGCGAAAAGCTTGCGTGCTGCCGGAGAATTGCTCATGCCATCATGGCGGCAAGAGTTATTTGGATGGTGATAAAATTAAGGAGGATTGCAATCTATGGTAATATGATATGAAATAGTATACTATTGTTTTTTAACACATTTTTTTTTCATTTCGTCTAGTATTTGCAAGAGTGGAAACTGGTCGTGCTCTTCCAATGGCTGCGGTTCAACTTGCTCCGTTTGGGGCGATTCGCACTTCACCACATATGACAATCACGATTTCGACTTCCAAGGTGCTTGCGATTACATACTCTCCAAGGGTGTTGCAGATAATGGCGATGGTTTTGTGGTTACCATACAGAATGTTTTATGCGGCACCTTGGGTGTTACCTGTTCGAAGTCTTTAGAAATTTCACTATCGGGCAGCGTACATGACAGTCTTACACTAACAGCTGATTCATCCTATATTACTGATCCGAACAAATCGGTGATTAAAAGTGAGTATTAGCTTACACTTATGCGAAGTTTTTTATGTTAGGAATACACTCGCAGATGTGCCATTGCCTACCAAGCGCCGACTGCTATTAAAATAAGGATTTTTATAATTTTTTGATGTTACTTGCCCGGCTACACGCTCGGCTGTTAAATATTTATTATGAAGTTTTATCATAGCTATTATATTGAGTTGCATACTCTTCTTTATTTGATCGAACATAGTTGAGATCGTCACAGTTCAGAGGTGTATCGATGTACAAGCTGAGGGTTTGAGGAAGAAAATTACCGGGTATTACGCTTGACTGCAATCGATTAAGCAGGCTTGCAATGATGAAGCGCGCGAAGAGTTGGTCTTGTTCAATTATGTGGGCAAATTTTTCGTGGGGTTGATACCAACAAAACGACCTTTCATGCCACCTATCCCATACAAGCAAATGCCTCTCCTAACGAGAAGCACTGATTCCTGACTAGTGGCTCAGAGTTTTGCCTTAGATCCATGGGCAGCATTAATTAGCCTAAAGTTTTTCGGTTCCGATTTCGGTTTGCCCAGATATAAATATAGAGTTGCCGATATACTTTTTCCGATTTAAATGGATCCCTCATATTGTGATATTTTCTTCCGATAGGGAAAATATTTCTTCAAATTGAATAAAAACGTACGTTCAATAAGATCTGTTTTGTTTTAAGTTTTAAATATTTATTTGGCACCAAATAGTCCCCATGTTTGAGCGAGCATTTACAGAGCTCACTCTGCGCAACGAACCTCTTCGTACTCCTATCCTTGAAAATATTTTGTATATCACCCCATCTTTCATCTGTATAGCTCATAGTCGCTATGTGTTGCCTTGGACATGTAATTTTGAAATTTTTTTAGAGTTAAAGTTAATGATTTCGTTCTTTTGAATACGGCTACCCAATGCGGAAATATGATCCCTTTCCCATCGACCAGTTGAGGACCCTCTGATCGGTGATGATGGTGAAGAGGAGGCCCTCTTCGATACTTTAAATCCTTTACTGTCTAATTCCGTTGAGCGGAGTTCAGCTTATGCGACATTTGAACTTTTAATTTGTATCTTTATCCTTCCGAAACAGAACACTCTTAATACTATGAGTTCAAGCGACACCCTGAACATAAAAGTTCTTATTCTTAGTCTAGGTTGAACAGAACATCTGTTGAAAGCAACACCTTCTTTAGATCCTCGAAGGAGTCTTTCGGTATATCCCAGAGATAAAATAGGTCTCCATCAATTGCGACGGGATGCCATGGATATGGGTAAACATATTTTTCTTGCGTTGATCCAATGTCCACACATAAACGCTTTTCCCTTATTTTTACGAGGGCAAACGATGAACTCTATGAGCTATTCACACGTAGATGTTCTGCTGAATACTTAGCTTCAAATAAATGGCCGTTCCTTCTTTTTGCCGTACCTGCTGAGGGGTCCACCTCTCCAGAACAGTCTCCAACTATAAAAGTAAAGCTGCTATTAAACCTCTGAAATCCAACGGATCAATGTCAACAGTGGCTATTGGATTCAGAAGAGTTTGAGTCCAAAAGTATAACCTATATTTCAGGCTGGTCAAAGCGTGACGTAATGCGATCCAAAAGCTCTAATTCACATTGACCGCCCCACTCTCAGACAAGTAGTCGGAGTAATAACTGAACAGTATCTTTTGGACTCGTATGAAAAGAGGTTGGGGTACCCAAATACAGGTTTTTGTTCAAGCTGCAGGGCCAGAGAGGAAGAGGAGAGCATAGGGCTACTGCCCAGCCCTAACCATCGTTAGATGACCTAAAATCAGAAGAAGATAAATGACTTTCGCCGGAGATATCACAACGCGGTTTTGTTCTTTCCGTGACCTAACACGATGACATCCCCTCTAACTTAATCGTTGTTTAGATAACATGAAAGCATTTCAACTTTTATTTCTATTTTAAGAAATTCGTGACGCCAGTAACACTAAAGGTCATGGGGCCTTCCACATCTACAAAGCAGGCGTATTCATTGTGGTCGAAGTGATTCCACTCAAACTGCAAGTGAAATGGGATGAAGGTACACGCGTCCACGTTAAACTCGGCAACGAGTGGAAGAACAAGGTGATGGGTTTGTGCGGCAATTACAATGACAACGCTATGGATGACATGCAAACACCATCGCAAGGCATCGAAACAAGTCCACTCATCTTCGGACATGCATGGAAGGTACAACAATTCTGTCCCAAACCAACAACACCCATAGATGCGTGTAAAGAACATCCGGAACGCGAAACGTGGGCACAACTAAAATGTGGTGTTCTGAAATCGGAAATATTTAAGGTGAGCGGAAGACAGTAGATAGAGAATAATTCCAATACGCATTGCAATGACTAAAACTTAAATGTGCTCCTTTTACTTTTCTCTCTCTTCCTCCCTTTTTCACCAAACTGGTCAATGTAGGATTGCCACGCTGAAGTGTCTGTTGAGAAGTACCTGAAACGCTGCATATTCGATACGTGCGCCTGCGACCAAGGTGGTGATTGCGAATGTCTGTGTACGGCGGTGGCCGCCTATTCACACGCCTGCTCACAGAAAGGCATCCATATACGTTGGCGTACGCCACACTTTTGTCGTAAGTACTCTGAATGCATATGAACAATGTGGCACATCGATATTTTTGAGGTAGTTTTAAAAGTGTCACTGCAGGCGTGGACATCTGTGTGTGTGTGCGTGCGTGTTTGAGAGTGTGTGTAAAATTCAGTCGCAAGTACCGCGTGGCAGACAATCATTATGTCTTCAATTATTCATTAGTGCAAATCGACACATACTACGTTGCCGACGACAATGTATGTGGCAAGTGGCAAGTGGCAAGTAGCAAGTGTCAAGTGGTTTGATGGAACATGGATGGTGGATAATAACTTGCTGCCTCCATTGAAGCTACCAAAAAGGCATGGCTAGATTTCGTAATACATATATTTGCGCGGCTGCTCATGTGTTTTGATCAGCAAGTAGACTTGTCGAATAGCAATAATTGATTCTTGAAAATTATTCATTGTGATTTCTATTGATAGTTACCGGCTATGACGTAAAATATCGCAGTAGTTAAATTAGCCATTCATTCCGCCGGAGACCGCAAGCAATTATTCACACTTGACAGAAATTTTAAGATTTGAATGCACATTTTGGTGAAAGGAAGCGACGAAGTTGCTTCAGAAATTTAATTCTAATGTAATTAGTTTCGTTATTGGAAAGTGAGATTTCGTTCAACCAATTCTAAATTAATTGGTGGCTCTATAAAGTTAAGTGGTTTCAGGTATTGAGATATTTACTTGAGTTCACTCTGTAAATTTGCAAAATTATATAAAATACTCAGCACTACTAAACTATACCAATATTATTGAAGGAGGCGTTCGTAAAAGCTGCCATTATTTTTCCAATAAAAATTGATTTTAAATAAAATACCTAAAGAAGGTTTTTCTCGATAATACATAATTTTCTTTGTTTGGAAAACTTAAAAGTTTTTTTTTAATGAAAACAAAAATAAACCAGTATGCTTTTAACGTACCACGCCTAATTTCAAAAATTTTATTTCTTACAAGTTTTTCTCCTTAATTAAATTCTGCTCACCAAATATGAACGAAGTTACCACATCATTTAGTAAAATATAACATTTCTGAACTATTTGTAAATTACCGTTACGGCACCTGCCATGGGGTTTGCCTAATTTCTATAATTTTTGAATTGATGTTTACTCAGTTGGTGTAACGGAGTTTGATCAAGCAGTTTCGGAGAGTGGGTGTGCCACGCCCATTTTCCAAAGTCATTTCCTTCCACATAATCCTTCTCCTTCAATAATGTTATACTTAGTTATTGAAATCCCGAATATTTGTATTCTGTACATTGTCGTTATATGAAGGATGGGCGTGGCTTTTTCCGGTTTCTACAATTTTCGGAATTCTTCGATTGACTTGACAAAAAAAAAATTGGGTTTCAAAATCTGGTACGGCTTGACTAAAAAGTTATGAAGTTGTGCCACGCCCATTCCCAAAAATTGATTTCCAGTATATTTTTTTTCAACCTTGTATATCAAATCAAACCTGTATATCAAATTTGAGTCATTCTCAAGACAGTCGGTTATACATACATACCGAAATGACCCGGGGGTTTCTAGGCCAATGGCTGTCCTGTCGAGGAGCCGCTACAACAACAACGTCGACTTTGAGCACATACCATTTATAATTAGCAAAATATCGATTTTGTTTTTTGATTTTTGTACATTCCCGTTATATGAAAGGTAGGCATGGTTTTTGTTCGGGCTCAATAATTTTTATTTATTTATATGGTCCGCGGATCAAGGGCAATGTGCTTATCAAGTTTCATTGCGATAGCTCAATATTTACGGACAGGCCGGACGGGTATACAGACATGGCTAAATCAATTCCTATATCGGTTGCTTTAGGCTCCAGTGCTCTCGGTTATACAAATGGTTCAACGAACTAGTAAATAATAAGAAATGAGTTATTTAAGATATCCTAGGAGATATTTGTAACGCTAAACAGCTTTCTCAAGTTTTGTAATGAGCTGGTGATGCTTTAGAGAGCTTAGTTGGAAAAACCCTCTGTTTGAGAAAGCGATTTTTTTGAATTATCGAAAAACTACTAAGAGGTTTTAGTAGACAATAATAGAGATAGAAATTGATAACAAATTGATAAATGATAGCGATCAGTATGTATTGCGGCGCAATCTCATTTAGTAGGAGAACACAGTGACAAATAGTTTATGAAAATAGGGTATAGTCTAAATAAATTTTCGTGGTTGATTTCCTTAATGCTAGAGGTATTTTTTACATTACAAGAAGGCTCCTGAACTTGATTTTGGCTAGCTGCAAGCATTTAGACAAAGTTAGGAAATCAGTACTTCAATGATAGTAAAGGTCCAAATCCTTTCTATTCGCTGCCATATCAAAAACTGATTCATACTCGTATTATACTAGGCCATCGCTGTGCTAATAATCGGGCAATTATCAAAGTGCCGTAAATTTATTTTGTGTAATAAAGAATAAATCACTGCCCATAACTGGTATACAAAGTTTTTCGCTTATATGCTTCCGTGAGTTTTTTTTGTTGATTTGGTTTTCCTTTTACGTTTATAACGGAATTAATTTTGTTTGTGTTATATATGCAACGGTATCCAATGATGTATGTAAATAATGCCAATTGATGTGCTTATATTCCCCAATACTAAGTAGTTGGTTACAGACCTTTTCAACAAAAATATTTTCATAAATAACTTTGGTCGATTTTACTTTCGTAGGTTTTCCATTTCGCACAGTCATTAACATTAAAATCTCTAACATAAGAGCAATACTAGATAGTAAATGATAAAAAACAAAACATTGAATTTTATGTGGACCAGTTATTTTCGGTCTTTGAGCAATGACGAATTATCATATACACCAACATCCAAGTGCTCGCTCTTTGTTAAAACTTAGTTCCCTTATATGAGTGCATTCTCATAAAAGGTTCTGTTAATATAAAAATCGATCAATAGTTTTGATACAGCGGGCTTCAATAGAACGATCATTGATTTACTAAATATATGCGAAGTAGCCCGACCTCTGCAATCTACTAACCATCATTGTGATACAATTTAACTAAACTTTAGCTCACCATGTAAGTGAAATTTCTTTCTTATGGAGAATGGAAGGGCGTCATATGAATTTTGAAGTATTTAAGTTAGGTTATCACAATTTTGCATACACTGAAATCCTTAACAAAGGCATTGCCGTTATAGAACACAATTTTACTTCCAATTTGGTGGAGCTTTACTGCAATATTGTTTATGATAATATTTACCACAAAACACCGCTCTGCGTAGTCTCTCTGATAGCGTTTATGAGAAGCAACAATTCAATTTGCGATCAATGCCCTTTTATGCACGACATGTTTGCCTTTTTGTTGCGCTTGCTTCATGTGCACTTTGGCAGAATACTTGATTTCACTTTCAAGAATTTTTTCATCTTTAGGGCATCCTTTTTTTAAAGACAAGTCGTGCATTTAAGGAGGTCCCGTTGTATCAGATTCATCTTCATCCACTTGAATTCTACTGAAATTTTTGTTAAACATTCTGTGAAGCTATTTTCTGGCCTAATTTGCTGGCTTTGTCTTTCTTTCTCCAAAGGCGTAAGTTAGCCTGCAATCAAAGGTCTACGTTTTCTTAATATTTATTATGCTCAGCAATATTAGGTCCATCTAATGCGGATTTTTGAAAGTAAAGTTTATAATTAAGAGTTTGTATACATTGGGTACGAGCAAAAATAAGGAATGGTTAGCATAAGTTCCAAACTAAGCGTAGGAGTAGGCAGCGGGAGTCACTGCAGCAAACTCACAGCTCTCGCTTATTGGGGGACTACGGTCTGTCAAATAATCCATGACAGTTGTATGGGCCCATAGGCACGGCAATAGCTGTGACCAATTTGGCTCGACGTGTTCATACATGTAACCTCCTGCCAACACAGCCGTAAGGCTGTACTCATGTGTAGACTAGAACCCACCTGTCAGCATACCTGACAAGTTTGGCCAAAGGTTGAAAGGTAAAGCGATCCAAAACTATCATTCACCCTATTCTTAGAATATGTATCTTGCTGAGTCTGTGACTTAATTCAACTAAATTCCAATATCTTGGCCCTACTTTCACTTTAATTAGTATAAGCAACCCAGTGATGTCCCGACTTTGGGGAGCTGATTTTGGGGATTTGGTAATCTGTACCGTGTATGGCTCCACTCCTCATATACATATGTAAATTCTAAAATACTCAAGCATTTATTTGTTTACTGATTTTCTTTTCCTTTCCCTTTCTAGCTATGCAATGTGACCCTCATTGCGCGGAGTACAAGGCCTGCACGCCCGCCTGCGCCGTCGAGACCTGCGACAATTTCCTGGATCAAGGCGTGACCGAACGGATGTGTAACCAGGAGAACTGCATTGAAGGCTGCTTTATAAAGCCCTGCGAAGAGGGTAAGATCTATCTCAATGACACTTATAAAGAGTGTGTACCGAAAGCAGATTGTAAGCCTGTTTGCATGCTGCGCGACGGTCAAACCTATTACGAAGGCGACGTGACATATACAGATGACTGTGCCACATGTTATTGTTCAAAGAAGAAAGAGGTATGCAGCGGCGTTAAATGCAAAACGACAGCAATTACAGAGAATCCGAGTAAACTTGTGGCCGGTAGTACTACACAGCGTCCAATGGGCACCGATACTCAACCGAAGTGTGTACGAGGCTGGACACGCTGGTTCGACAAAGATACCGATACGTCCGGTAAAATTATACATCTGAATGACGAGGAGAAGCTGCCACGTTACGATCGCATGGAAGACATATATGGCACTTGTCAAAAGCAGTATATGAAGAAGATTGAATGTCGCGTAGTCGACTCCCACGAGTCACCCGACTACATGGATGAGAATGTGCGATGTAATCTACAGGATGGTCTGATTTGTCAAGGACAATGTCACGATTATGAGCTGCGCGTCTTTTGTCAATGCGATGAGGAGACGATAACACCACCAACAATAACAGAGAAACCACAAATCGGACAGCCATGCGACTCCGTGATCGCTGAGTATAAGGAGTATCCAGATGATTGCCATAAGTTCCTACATTGCCAACCGACTACCAATGGCAGTGGCTGGATTTATGTGGAGAAAACTTGTGGTGAATATATGATGTTCAATCCAACGGTATATGTTTGCGATCATATAGCTACTGTGCAAGTGATCAAACCGAGCTGTGGAAAACTGCCATCTAGCACAGAGGTTGAATCGCAAAGTGAATGCGCGGATGGGCAGGTATTAGTAGAGTGCGCAAATCAGTGCGAATCCACTTGCCATTACTATGGCTCGGTAAGTGTGTGGCGAGACCGCTAGGCTAGTGTTTACATCTGAAATATTTGCTGCTTATTCCAGATATTACGTAAGCGTGGTCTTTGCAAAAAAGGAGAGCACTGCAAACCCGGCTGTGTGGATAAGAATCGTCCCGATTGCCGATCACTGGGTAAGTACTGGCGCGATGAGAATACTTGTGTGGATATAGATGAGTGCCCTTGCATGGACAAGTTGGAGTCGTACATGCAGCCGCATATACCACTATTAGGTGAGGACGAAGCTTGTCAGTGCATTGACAATGCATACACCTGTGTGCCAAATAAGTTGTCCGAAGTGACCAAGTTGCGTAAGTACCTAGCGTGGATTACCGAGAAGAGTGCTTATCTAATTGTTTGCCTTCTTCGAAGCAGCTTACTTTTTGACTACAACTGTAACACACAAAGAAGACGAGCTAGAGCTGCTGCCACCCACTTTGACACCACATTTGGATTGTCAGTCCAAACGGTAGGTTTTCGACAAATCATTCATTTTCAATGCTCACGAAAGATATCTTCATCGTTGTTTTTAGTTTTATACCGTTAATACAAGGCGCCGAGCCACTGCCTGATAGCGCCTTCAATGCCAGCTCTACAAAAACTCCTTACAGCGCACCTTTTATGGCACGAATTCCAAGTAATCCAACAAGCAGCATCGGTAGTTGGTCGCCTAGCATCGATGATCAGATGCAGTATCTGCAGATAAGCTTCCCAGCACCTGAACCTGTTTTCGGCATTGTCATGGCCGGTAGTCCCGATTTTGATAACTATGTAACACTTTTCAAGGTAATTTGCTTCAATTGCCCAATAAAAATAAAAAAAAATGCCTGTTAATATTCTACTCCATGCAGATATTATATAGCCACGACGGCGAATCCTATCACTATTTAGTAGATGAGACTGATACACCCCAAAAATTCAACGGCCCACTCGATTCGCGTACACCACAAAAGACATTTTTCAATATCCCTGTTGAGCCGAAGTCACTGCGTATATACCCACTCAAATGGCATGGTCACATTGCTATGCGTGTAGAATTATTGGGTTGCGGCGAGGCGGACACAACAACTACGCCAGCTACCACTACTACAGAGCCCAAATTTGGTAATCTTATCGTGACTACTACAACAAAACCGACAATTTGGCAGGCGGAAGGCAAGTGTGTGGAACGCATGGGTGTGGACAATGGTAAAATGCATCCGCAGCAAGTTAAGACCAGCAGTATTTGGACACTGCCACAACCGGCTAAAAAACCGCGCTTGATAGATTTACTCAAGCTCTCGTCCCCGGTTGGTTGGCGGCCTGTGGCTAACACCCCGAATGAATATGTGCAGGTGTGTGCCTAAGAGAAGTGTATGATTAGCAAAAGCTTTGATTTCTAAAGCAATATTAAGTAATCAGATGATATTTAAAGTTCGGTGCGGGATAACATATGATACACATAATTTAGCCCCCTTTGCAGAAATTCCATAAAGCGATAGTTTTGAAAACTTTTCGTGTGGGTACAGTTTAAAAACTTACTGCTGTCAACCCTACATATTGAAGAACAAATGCTGGAGAAATGTTAGGCTGGGAACAGTTTTATTATGATATAAAACAGATTTACAAATAACATTTAAAAATGTTTAGTTAGTTATAGGACAAATTTTAGGCAGTCTTTTAAAAATTTGCTTTACGGGTACAGTTTAAAACTTTAGCCTGTATGCCGGAAGATACTTCTAAAAACTATATTAATAAATCTAACAGAGTGAAAAAAATCCTAGGAATATTTCATGCCGGGGCAGTTTGGTTATGATAAACATTCTTTAAAATAAATTAAGGGCGTTTTAGAAGTTTATGACCAATTTCAAACCAATGTCATAATTGGTTAAAAGTTCTGGTGGGAGCAGTTTAAAACTAGTACTGTATATTTATAGTAACACTTTTAAAGAAATATGAAGAAATTAAAAAATTGCGGAAAATATTTTTGGTTAAAAACAGTTTGCTGACTATATAATGCAGGATTAAGAATAAATAAAGTCCATTTTAGAAGTTTTAGACAAGAAAATTTCGCCTATCAAAAAAATTTACATAGCATTAAATAATGAGAACAGTGCTGAAAACTCTTACTGAACACATCTATTTTGACAATGATTTAATGAATACTCCGCAGTTCGATTTCTTGGCGCCGCGTAATATCTCAGGATTTATCACTAAAGGCGGTCCAGACGGTTGGGTTACCAGCTTTAAGGTTATGTTCTCTAAGAACAAGCTAATTTGGAACAAGGTGCTCTTTTTTGATGGACAACCCGAACTATTCCGCGGCAACTACGACTCAAACAGTGAAGTGATAAATACTTTCCGTTCACCAATATTGACGCAATATTTCAAGGTTGTACCTTCCCAATGGGAGAAGAATATTAATATGCGCATTGAACCTGTAGGGTGTTTCGAAACTTATTGTAAGTACGATAATTATATGGATTGTTTGTCAAATAAATTCTCAATCTTTTACTCTACAGTGGAGATTAAGGAAGAGAAGCCTGAACTTGACAAGGCACCGTCGAAATGTCTTGTTTGTGATGGAATTCTGGATGCTGCTGCGGAAAATGGAGAGTGCAAGTGTAAAAACGGCTTATTATGGAACGGACAGGATTGTGTGCCGAGTAATTTGTGTCCATGCATTGAGGAATATAGCACGTAAGTTTCTTGAATGCAAATTACTATTTAACTGTTCCTATTTACATATTACATTTGCTTGCGCAGTTATCCCATCGGCACCAAGTACGAAAATAAGCAGTGCGAAGAGTGTGTGTGTGTTTTGGGTGGTCACGCGAATTGCAAACCAAAGAAATGCCCACCTTGTGTGGAGACTAACTTACGTTCCTTAGTAACACCAGATTGCTTCTGTAAATGTGAGCCTTGCCCGAAGTACCAACGCATCTGCCCGTCAAGTGGTGACTGCATACCCGAACTGCTTTGGTGTAATGGCGTACAAGATTGCGCCGATGACGAGGATGATTCGTGTGAAAAGAAGTTTGAAGTGACACCGCAACCAACTATAGAACACAATGAAAGTGAGTACTTTTGTGGGTGGGAACAGATTTTTTTTAAGGGAGCAAACAGCACCTTGGGCAAAGTAGTAATTTCGGAACACAGCTATAGCTTAGCAATGTAAAATTTGGGTTTCGAACGGGGACCGACTTATGTGTTATTTATGTATTACTAATACATACTAAGAGTTCACGATCAATAGTGAATGAGAACAATTTTAAAAAATAAAATTCAATGCCTTGTACAAACAGTGTGAGGAAGTAATTTAAGAAAGAATAGAAACTGGAAAACGAGGAAAGATAATCCAGAAATAAGAAAAATTTTTGCTTGGGAACAGTTTAAAAGAGTTGAGATCTAACTTAAAAATAAATAAAATTGCCCGCTTCTCTTGAAAAAAACTCACCTTATAAATTAAAAGTATAAGAGTGAAAACAGTTTAAAAGAGTTATTTCTAATTCGAACAGCCGTAACTATCAAGTGTCCAGAGCCCGTATGCCCGCCTGAAATGAAACTTAAGGTCTTGGAGAAGAAACAACGCAAAATGTCGCAGATGTTTGCCAAATCGTAAGTAGAAATGGAAACTTGTTAGACAAAATTGCCGAAAACTAATTTGTGTTCTTATTCTCAAACTATTCCTACTTAGCTTCACCGATACGGAAGCCATTGGTGGGAATGTGGTCAAAATTACCAAGACCAAAGTTTTGGTGAGTGAAACTGAGGAGTTCTTTTTAATGCCGCCGGAAGAAGTCAGCGGTGTAGAGGAGGAGGAATGCGCTGAATTTACGTGTGTGCCAATACCCACAAGGGTAGTACAGAAAAATGAGACTGCCGTTTGTATAGAACCTAAATGTCCTGAGAACTATGAAATCGAATTAGATATGTCGAATGCTAAGCCGGGTCAATGCCAGAAATATGCGTGTGTACTGAAGCCCACTAAAGATGATGTTTGTGAGATTAGTGGCAAATTCTTTACAACCTTCGATGGCACGGAGTTCAAGTATGAGACTTGCAGTCATATATTGGCGCGTGATATCAAAAGTTCCAATTGGGTTATAACAGGTGAGTGAATTGGTAAAGTTATTTTAAGTGTATAATTAGAGTAAAGAATATGGTATCTGATATATCTTTCTCTCCAGAAGAGATCGGTTTTTCTGAGGCTTACAAAAAATCAAAATTAAATTAACTTCCTAAAGCTAATTCGTTTCTATAGAATTCTTTTCATTGGCTACCGCACTTCAGCTCAGGGCGTTTTAGCGTCGGAAGATTTAAATCTAGCAAAGAGTTCAAGAAAATTGTTTAAGAAATTTCTTTTAAGTGCCAGATGTCTTGAAAAAGCTTATTTGGAAACAGGGAATCAACTTCTGAGTGTTATCGACTAAAATAACTTCTCTTACAGCTCGCGTAAACTGCGAGAGGGTAGAGTGAACAATTTTATAACATCTACATCACATCTGTGAAACTGTGTCATCTTCTAGACGAATGAACTTCGTGTTTAGTGGTTTTTATTCTGAGACGAGATAAGAACGAAACGTCAGCGTAAATGTTCAGATGCCTAATTACAACTACCTTCCTTCTAAGATACCTATTTTCCAGTTGGGTTGCATTTAAAAATCTTACATCTCATAATTTTCAATATGGGGATAAGCTCTAATATTTTCTACCTAGCGCACACTGTAAAGTTACCTCTCCAATTACATTTGGAAGGGGCAGTGATTCCATCTCACCTACTCTACGCCACCACTATTGAATTGCTAATTCTGAGAATTATCAGCTGATTATAATCGATCATCACGCGCTGCTTTGTTTTTCCGTAGCCACATTACTACTATTCAATCTTCATCGAGGACAGATGTGGGGATGTCAATATCATTCTTAGGATCTCGGTAAACGTTCGGTTTCATACGAAGATCATCATTCATATTCATATCATATTTGCAATGCACAAATTTTTCAAACTGCCGAGATATACCAGAATACACCTCAAGAAGCAAATATATTTGCCTCCAATCTTTAGCTATAGAAGGTCGTAATTATCACTGATATCTGTATATATAAAAATTTAGCCGTTTGCTTTATTACAACTAGACTAAAAAAACCGATGAACATATTTCATTCAAATTTGGATAGTACGGGTTATATTTTAATCTATAAGTTGAAATATTTTGAAAATCCGCATTCATTGCCCGATATTTATGGTAGTAAACAGGTATAGTGCTGTTGCAATAATAAATACTTTTGTGAACAGTAAATGCGGTAGGTGGCGTTAGAGGCGAGTTATTCTGAAAATCTGTATTTGTGATCAGATTTTGATGATGAAATAAAAAACGGATAATGGGGGTGGTACGAAAAATAATTTTACGATAAATGGATCCATGGACATCCAGTCCCTAAAATAGGGAATCCGTATTTTTGGTCCCATTTGAATGCTACTAAAATAGTATATTGCGAGTGCGAATGGCAATGGTTTTATAATCTCACATGGACGACTGTGAAAATGCACATAAGTATGTATAGTGTATATATACTATATTTAAAAAAAAAATAGATCTATATAATCTAAATAAATAGTTGAAATGTAAAAAGCTTTTTTAGTTAAAAACAATGCCCCTTGGTAATAGTCGAGATAAGTTAGTTACAGTTCTTTTTGGTAGACTTTTCATTGAAAATTATGTCCAAAAACTGCTACTAACTTTTCAACTGACCTTGTCATTATTGGGACAACGGGAAATTGTTTTTAAATTAATCGAAACTGCATTCTTAGTTTTAAAAATCTGATGTAAGTGTAAAGGTAATTAGTAAGCAGCGTGGACGAAGTCGCGGGTATCAACTAGTAGTAAAAAAACTGAATTGGCATCTACATATGTATAAAGTGGGACGCTCTTTGGCTCAGTTAAACAACCAACTGTTTTAATAGACAATTAACATCAATTAGTTGACAGGTGTTACTTGAAGACCGGTCTGTAGAAAGGTATATTAAAATATATGGAATTTTTGCCTAATGGGATATTTTAAAAATGCGATTCTATGGCTCAAGTGTATAAAGTGTCAAGTGCCATCTGAATCACTACCATTGTTTGTTAAAAATTATTGATCAAAATTTTAACAAACTCTTTTAGTCCGTCAAAATTCGAATTCTACAAAGTTGTCTGATAAGAACCATATATACTTGTACATAAATAATTTCGAATTAATATGAGTGAACTATGAAATGAAAATGGGCCGAAATGACCGACAGAGTGGTGGCATTCTACCTTAGCTAAGCTGCAATTACCTTGAATTAAAATCTATCATTATCCAGAAATAAGATTCTAATAATAATAATAATAAGCTCCTAGCTTTTACCAAACATTTTCCCTTCCTACCTTCTCTTCAGTACATATCATCTGTGAGGATGAATCACGCAAAGTCTGTCATAAAATGGTCACAATCAAGGACTTTGAATCCGATGCTATACTCACGATTATGCCCAACATGAAATTGAATTTCAACAATCACGAATATACCATACCACAACTTGTGAATTCGCCGATCTGCAAGGCGGCCTTTGTCATATCACAGCTGGGCGACACCGTGTTGGTAGTGTCTCGCAAACATGGATATTGGCTACTTTACAATGACATCGGCTATATAAAAATTGGCATTTCGTCCAAGTATCTACGCACAGTCGATGGTCTATGCGGCTACTATGATAGCTCTGCGCACAATGACAAACGCACACCAGATGGCAGCCTGATGCAGAACACAGAGAAGTTTGGCGACAGTTGGTTCGACAAGAAGATACCAAAGGAATTGTGCCACCCGCAAGCATGTCCATTCGAGTTGCAAAAGAAGGCGTTAGCCTTGTGCAATGCCATTAAGTAAGTGCTGGGCAAAAGTGTGTGGGAGGTGGAGAAAATCTAACGCGATATATGCGAGCATTAGTTATTTGTAGTTAGCTACGTATTTATGCGTTTTGGTTTTGCGAATGTAAAGTGTGCATTTGATGTAATGTTATGTAATTTTGTTTTCACCCCGGCAGGCATCCGGTGTTCGTTAAGTGCAACAAGGCGGTCAACTCCAAACAGTTCGTCAGCAAGTGCATGGAGACCACTTGTGAGTGCCTGCGGGCACATCCGGGCGAGGACAACACTTGCAAATGCAATGCACTGCAGGACTTTGTGGCCAAATGTTTGACAGTTAAACCCAATACACAATTGGATTTGTGGCGTCCGATACAACAGTGTGGTAAGTGGAAAGGCGATGAACTTTTTATGCAAGTTTTAACTTTTTATCATCCGTATATATTAACACATTATTATTGCCCTTTACAGAGATTAAGTGCCCCGCGCCACTCATTCACACCGATTGCTATAAGCGTCGCTGTGAACCATCATGTGACACATTGAACACTGAAGATTGCCCGATTGTACCTGATGCTTGCTTCCCAGGTTGCTACTGTCCCGATGGCACCGTGCGACAGGGTAAAAAATGTGTTGCGGTGGCAGAGTGCAAGGACTGTGTCTGTAACTTCTTCGGCAAGTCACAGTTCTTCACTTACGACAAACGTGATTTCCACTTTAACGGCAACTGTACATATCTGCTCTCACGAGATATTGTACTGCCCGGCCAACACAACTTCCAGGTGAATTTTTATATAGCAGGTTGCTCGATTTGGATGCTAATTTTGTGTTTTATTTTCGATTTACTAAAGGTCTATCTAACAATGGACTATTGCAAGCGGCTCGGTTACACTGGCAATGCTTCACAGGAATCGTGCATCAAAGCTTTCCATGTCTTCAATGGCGATCACCTCATACACATCGAGCGTCCGAAAGTTGGTAAAGTGCCTCGAATTCTCGTAGATGGCGCGGAGGAAAAAACACCTTTCAAGAAGTCTTGGATTAATTTGCGTGAAGTAAATGGCAAGGAACTTTTGCTTTCGCTTTTGGAAAGCCATGTCGACTTCCGTGTGTCTTATGATGATATGGCCTATACGGTAAGTGAATCCAGTTAAGTGTGGGGCTATTTACTTAGTAATTCGTGGAATATTCTGCCCCTACAGCATTGCCTACTGTGGTCTAGCTTGTGCAGAAAATTTACACTGTCTCTTCTCAGTTGAGTGTTCCTCCTTTGAAAGAAGGAAGTCTGAATTATATACTTCCTCTTGCATTATAAATTTACTGGGTTTTACCAGCTTACTTACTGTATACCGCAATGTCTCTATTGTACTCTACTTGGTTTGGAATGGGATGTAATTAAGGTAGACAGGGATATCTAAACCAAGCAGTTACGCATGGTTACCAATTGTATTCAAGGACTGCGAAGGATAATGGGAAGTCCACAAATCTTTCAGACTGTTTGATGTATCTGAGGAGATTGCCGAGGAACAGAAAAAGTACGTTTTCCTCCTTAATAATCTAACCAAAATATGGAGGAAGGCAAACGCAAAACAGATACAGAGGAAATATTCTGTTCTATCTTCCGCTTCCAGTCAAACCCGCTTTTTCCAAAGAGAAATTTCATCACCACTATGTTCTATATTTATGACGTCTCTGACGTACCTGACATTCCATGCGATGGTTGCGAGCCAATAGTACATATTTTCCAAATACCCGCAATTAGCCAATTTGCCAACCAGTTCATTATCTTAAACACCACAGTGCCCAATATATGTTAATAGGTACAACAAATTCCTCAGTTGGCAGGCAAGGCTTTGAAATCTCCCTCTAGATGCCAGATGTCTTGGAGCAGTCAGTGTAAAAGTTTTTTACCGATTTCCCCAATAGAGTTCGGTATTTGCAGCCAGATAAAAATGATATTGAATTTTTTGTCACCTAAATAACTACATATTTGTGCCCGCCGTGCCCCAATCCAAAAAAGTGTAGTATATCGCTTTTATTGCTCATCTTGGATCGTTAGGTCCAGAGGAAGCCAGCTGAATAAAATCTACCTAGTTTAATGCAATATGTACAAACCTTAATACGATTTTTTTTCTCAGCTCTCAGTACCAAGTATAAAGTACAGCAGTAAGATGGAAGGTATATGCGGTGACTGTGATCACAATCCCCAAAACGATCTACTTGAAAACCCCGCCAAGAAAAAAGGACGTACGCCCAGCACAGACTTGACGACTGTTTTGCAAAGTTGGCAGGCAGAGGAACCCAAGTTGGGTATCGACTTACAAGGGTGCTCGAGCGAAGAAATATTCGAAAATGATTGCATACCACCATCACCTGAGAAGGATCAGTGCCTACTGTTCTACAATGAAGATCTTTTCGGTCTGTGCAACACAATAATTGATCCGGCTAAGTATGTCGCTTTGTGCCAGAAGGAACTTTGTAAACTCGGCAGTCAACCACAAGCTGCTTGCAATTTCATGAGTGCCTATGCGCAGGAATGTTCAAAGCAGGGTGTTTGTGTAAATTGGCGTCTTGCCGATGTGTGTCCCTTCGACTGCCCCACTGACATGGTTTATCAGCCATGTAGCTGCGCCACGACTTGTGATACAATTAAGGCTTTGCACGAGTTTGATGCGGTGAATATGAAGACCAATAAGTTTGTGAAGACAGTGGAAACGAATGATATGTGCTTGGCGGAGGAACGTTTTGAAGGTTGTTTTTGTCCGAAGGGTAAGGTGATGGAAAACGGAGAGTGTGTACCGGAAGAGTCTTGTGTGAAATGCGATGACTTGGTTCATGTACCGGGTGACAAGTGGAAAAAGGATAAGTGCATTGATTGCAGTTGTAATCTTGAGGGTAAAGTAGAATGCGTGGAGCAGAAGTGTCTCGTTGAGGAGAATATCTGCGCTGAGGGCTTTACACCGAAGAAAATAGAATCGGTGGAAGAGTGTTGTCCACGGTATAGATGTGTGCCGGAGCCAAAACTGCCGCCAGCAAAGGTGTGTCTTGAACCGCTGATGCCGGTATGTGGTGCGGGTCAATTTAAGAAGCAGAAAACTGGACCGGATGGCTGTCCGCAATTCATATGTGGTAGGTGGATTGGATGAAAACGAGTTTGTCTCTTCAATACAAATTTTAACAACCATTTACAGAATGTAAGCCCATAGAGGAGTGCGAACAATTGGAGTTACCACGCGCACTCAAGCCAGGCGAGAAGGTGGTGGAAGAGAATCTCGGCTGTTGTCCGACCCAGGAGATCGTCTGTGATATAAGCACTTGCCCACCAGCGCTGAAAGAATGCGCTGAGCGCTTCTATGAAGTGGTAAGAAAACAAGAGTTAGACCATTGCTGCCCACACTTCGTCTGCGGTAAGTTCAGAGTTGCTTATAAAAATGATTAACTATTTTTACTTCCAAACTTCATCCCACAGAACCACCAAAGAATATGTGCATCGTACAAAACGGACAGGGCGAAAAGTTCATCAAACCATTGAACTCAAAGTGGCCGCATCCAACAGATCCGTGTAAGCAGGAGATGTGCGCTTATGGTCCAAGTGGCAGCACACAAGTCATGACAACTACTGAGACTTGCGACACCTATTGCCCGACGGGCTTTACCTATGCGAATAAGCAGTCTGCGGTTAAATGTTGTGGCGAATGCGTGCAAGAGAAGTGTGCCATCGATAACCAGCTCTATGAAGAAGATGCAATTTGGACGAGCGCCGACAACTGCACCATCTACAGCTGCCAGCGGAAGGGTGAGATATTGATAGTGACTTCATCGCAGGAGACTTGTCTGGATGTGAGTGCCTGTCCCGAAAACTTGTTAGTAGTCTCCGAAAATGGCTGTTGCAAATTTTGTAAGACTGAACCGGTGGCTGAGGAACAGAGTAAGCTTTGTGAAATAGTTCAAGAGAATTATAGGATATTTAATTTTGTTCGCATGAATTCACAGAGAATTGCTTGCCTGTTTCATTGGCCGAACCACTAACTGTGGAACTCATTGAAATTATACAGCCGGGTGTTGGAAAATGTATAAATAAGGAAACCATACAAGGTTTCACAGACTGCGAGGGTGCTTGCCCGTCGGGTTCGAAATATAGTAGAGGTTAGTTTTATTAGCACGAGAATTAGTATTCATATTTTCAACGCATATTTCTTATAATTACAGAGTTGGCTACACACGAGAAGCACTGTCAATGTTGTAGTGTTAAGGGATGGAAATCCATAACGGTGCCGATGGTTTGTGAGGATGGCAGTAAGATAGTGAAAAAGGTGAGCAAGAAATTGCTGGTTTCTACGCGAATGAGTTTCAAACTCGAGATTAACTCTAAGCGTTAGGCCATTATTGAGTAACGTTCTGAAAACCCAATTAATTCATTTTCAGGTTGACGTGCCAGCAAGCTGTGGTTGTAGCAATTGTGGTGATATTACTAACTATGATCTGGGTGACAAAATTGATGTACGGATGAATACATTGGCCAAAATATTGACTGGTAAAATTTCGGTGCCCTAAAATGTTGATTATTAAGTTACTAATTTTAGATTATTTGCTAAGTAAAAATAAATGAAACTTGAATTCGAATTAAAATAAAAAAAATTAATGTTTTCCTATTTCTTCAATCAATTCAACAATTTTGTGTTTCTCAATGAAAGCCCATTTAAAGCGCTGGTATTAAAGCCAACTTTGTACATTTTAAAACTTTAGATAATAATTCATGAGTTGTGGTGGCTTTTCGATTGTTGGTAGAGCTACCTAAGCTGCTGTCCATTTCACTTGCTGTAAGGTCGTCGCCGGTGAAGAGCCACTACCTTTCGATGGTGTTTCGCTGTGCCAACACTCTTTTTATGCTGCTGGTCTTGAGTGGTATTAGTTGTTTGCATTTCAAATAGCACTATCTTGTAAGTAAGTACTTACCACTTTGTGAGCGTGCTGATTTATTGCCGCGTCTGCCACGTAATCGAAGTGTCGTAAAATGGATTGAATCAAGCAATGATTTGATGAAAATATTTTGTTTATTTTGCTTCTTTCATTTTTATTGCAACTTCCATTGCAATTCATGAATATTCCAAGAGGTACTAAATATGCTGGTCGAGAAAAAAGCTTAACTCTTCCTTTTCATAGTTCAGTTTAAAATTTGCAAAAGGGCAGAGCTTTGAGTGTCTCTTAACTTCGTTGAAGGCAGCAGCAATGTAAAATTCTGCAAAAGTAGTAGTAACATTCACAATGTGTAGTCCAAAGGTGGCGCCGTCATTGATACCGTTACTTTAGTTTAGTCGATTTTGACAATTCTGAAGTAGAAATAAACAAACATTTGTTAACAAATGAGCGGCAAAAAATTGCTGCTCTTTAGTATTTTGTAGATTTATTTAATTAATACTTTCTAGAAATCATATTTTGCCATTTTAGCAAAATTAAAACATATTTATAATTGATAAGGTGAAAGTTGACAACATAAGTCATCCTTATTTTCTCCATGTTATTTGTGTACTTTTACTTGATTGACCAACTAATATTATATATGGGAAAGAATGTTGACACCAATTTAAAAATATTTACTTAATTTACTTTCTAAGCCAATTTAAATAAAATAGTATTGACGTGAATGAAAAATATCTAAAAATAAACCATTTTTGAAAAGCGTTTTCACCTTTTGAAGAATGCTCATTAAGTTGAACTGAAATTTCGGTATTAAAAGTAAAAAATTTAAAGCTGATTTATTCGGGAAGTGCATGAAAGAAAACGGGCACGAATTTTATTATTCGCGTAAGTAAAAAAATCTCACACATATATACGCACAAAACGTTTTTAAACCAGTTCGTAAAAGAGTTGCCACTTTTATATCTATATTTGAGATAAATAAAGAGTAAAAATTTGTGAAATGGGTGACCATACAAAATTCATTGCGCTTCAAGAGCAAAACGTAAGTAACTTTCGTCTCATTGTATTGCCACAAAATATTGTTCCGCAAATGATTTTTAATAGAAAATACTATAACACATGGCGAAAAAGCGACTTTAAAGCGATTTAGATGCCAATAATATTAAAACCAATAGAAATGTCAAGAAAACATCATAATTACGAGAAAATAAATAAAGTCAAACGATTTTGAAAAAAAAATTAAATAGTTGTTTACTTCACACATTTTTGTCCAAAGTACAATAAAATTAAAAATTGTTATGAAAACAGTTTCAGTATATTTTTTTTATTAAAAATCATCTTTGAAGGTAGTTGTGATATAAAAAAATTTTGTATGCCATGCTATTGTACAAAGTGTATAAAAGGAAAGGCAAGTTCTTCTTCATCCTAGATACATTGTCAATATCCTGAACAATAATTTTTGCGACTTTCTTAAGACTGAAAGACAGACTTGATTTATATAATCACCTGAATAAGCGCATTGGGATGATCAACAAATATTTGTAGCATTCTATTTCAGTCAGATTGAAGTACAGCCTTTCAACCCTAAATGACGTTAATGCGATTACTAAATGGCACTATCATTTGATTCTAATTACAAACTTTATTGCACTAAACTAAAATGAATGGCATACTTCGCATTGGACAATGACAAAAACGTTTCAGCAACCACCCATAATCGGCAATTATGAAGTAGTGGCGGAATTCTTTCAGATAATGAAGAGAAACCAAATATACTGCGGAAAGAAGTTAACAGAAGAAAGAGCGCAGCTTATTGTCATTATGTATCAAACTAGCGGTTACTCGCGTGAGTGCCTTACCGGTTACACGGTTTTCAGCGACCAAAAATTCGCATAACTAAAAATTAAAACTAAATTGGAAAAATAAAAATAGTGGTGAAAGAAATATCTACTGCCACAGACTAAAAAATTAGCTTCGTAGATGTATGTATTATTTCAATTCTTAAAATTTCATTTGTCTCACTTTCATTCATGTTAATCTATTTAGTTTCTTTGCGTTGAATTTAATTTCGTGGCATTTAATTTATTTCATTTAATTTTAATTGATTTCATATTACTTCCATTTTAGTCTATTTTATTTCATTTTGGAGAAAACCATTTTCATTCCTGTTCACCTCATTTACCTTCATGTAAAAGCCTTACGGCTGTTCTTCCCCATCCGCTTTTATTCCATATAATATTCTTAAATTGATTCCGAATTCTTAACATTTTTCGTTAATTTTGTTTCCTTTCATTTAGTTAAATTTTATTTGATGTCACTTCGTTTCATTTTCTTTTATTTCGTTTCCATTTCATTTCATTACACTTAATTTAATTTAATCTGAATTCCAGTTCACTTCAATTTGTTCCATGCCATTTCGTTTAATTTCATTTAGCTTAATTTTATTTAATTTAATTTTAACTCAACTCATTTCCTTTCCAATTGGGATGCTTTAGGAGCTTTTCGGTCGGTAATATTTTAAAAGCAAATAAAAAGTTTCTTCCCATTTAATTTAATTTAATTCATTTACTTTCGCGACTGTGTATTTTGTTTCGTTCCATTTCATTTCTAATTTGCTTCTTTTCATTTCATTTTGGATTTACTTCACTTCCATTCCTATTGAGTTGATTTCACTTCATTCAAGCGCCTTTAAATATTATTTCCCAATCGGTTTTATTCCAACTTATCTTTCTAAACTTATCTTTGATCTCATTTTATTTCATCTGAATATGGCCTTCGTTTTTTATATTTTTTCGTAACCTCTCTTCGTTTTAATAACTTAAATTTTTTCTTTCAGCTCCTTAGTTTTCTCCGCACGCAAACATGTACGCAATTTTTTTTTTGGTGCTTTTTTACTCAAACGCCCATCGAACGCTGCCTTTTGTTTCATCTACATAAAAATTGAATTGAAAATTACCGCCTTTCGATGGTAATACCACTGGCAGGCAGCCAAAATTGTAGCCGAATAGTAAATTTTGTGAAAGAAGTGAAAATTTGCTCGAAAAAAATTAAAAAGGAAATGAAGTAGTAAATGTGGTTCCAAAAAAAAAAAAAACAAAAACAAAACAAAAAAAAAACCACCAATGGCATAAAGGCCACCCAGTTTTATGTATGGGCGTAAACAACACTCATAACTCATAAGTGAAGCGATATGCAAAGTAAGTGAGAGGGTTAATTGCCGACAAGCATGAAAGGATGGAGCAAATTGCCTGCTACTATTTTACTGATTATTCAAAGGAAAACAAATGGCTGTACATGCTAAAAGAATTTTGGGGATAATTCAAAATTTTCTTGAAACTTAAATGAAAAACTTGTATAGAGATAGCACATTTTTATGATTGGTAAAAAAGTATTTATACTCGTATTTACTGTGGTTGGTACGTGGCGTATTTTTTGAATAGTAATTATTTTTGTGGGAAATTAGCTAAGCATAAAACTTTTTCATAGCCTGAAGCATTAAAAAAACTTAAATTTTGAACCTAAATAAAACTATTTTTATACATATCTTCTTTTTTACAATACTCATTCATATATTAACAAAAACAGTCAACAGTAAACAGAATCCTGAAAAAAGCAATAAATGTAGGAAGCATTTTGCTTTTCGCTCAAGTTCAACTCCGTAGAGAAAACAAGCAGTTCAATATGTTAGCAATACCAGTTAGACTACGCTAAAAATAAACCAAAGCAAATGCAATAATACAACAACTAACAACAAAAGTAACAGCAGACGCTGTCGTGGCAAGTCTACGAGTAGCTACACTTATTGCTTTATATTTTTATATTTTATATATTTTCTTTTGTTTTGCAAACCGACGAACGGCAAAAGCAGTTGCTGTTGAGTCCCCCTGGTCGTTGTTGGAAAGCAATGTTGCATTATTTTGAATTTGCATTCAACATATCTGCCACTACAACAGCTGTATATGATGTGTTTTTTTTTTTCAGCGCGCTGTTATCCTCCAGAGATTTGAATATTTCCTTGTGAGTGTTAATATGTCGTCTGCCAGTTTCAAGTGCAATTCCTGTTTTATTCGCCATATTATGCAACAGCGCACTCTCATGATTTTCCAATGGTATGTTTTTGTTGTGTGGATATATGTAGCTATTACCCTTTAAGTATCAGCAACATTACCATCATCATCATTATAGACATTATTGTCATTATTGAAGTGAGTTGCGATTGTTGTTGTTGCAAATATTATTGCTAGCGTATTGTATGTAGATATGATGCTGCATTTTATTGCATTTGTAGCATAAATATGAGTGTGTTGTTGTTGTAAATATTGTTGTGCAAATAATAATTTATAGTTGGTGTTGGTGTTGTGCAAGTACCTACTCTACGATATGTTGCTCTTACCTTATATTTGTTGCTGCCATTCTTATACCTCGGCTTTTTAATGCTGCACTTGTTGTTACTATCTTTTCCTCTTTTGTTAGTGTACATATGTATATACACATTATTGTTATTGATGCAGAAGTGCACTTGCACTTGCCTACCGAGTATTGATTTAGGAGTGACACTTATCGATTTAGATGAAATAAAAAAAAATGTGGACAAAACTGCTAGGACGAAGTAGAGCAACGTGGATAACGTGAATGCTGGGGAAAGCAAAAAGTGAGAACTGAATTTTGCAACGGATAGCGTATTGTACGACTACGTGGTATAATTAGTTAGTTATATAAATATTGGTAAATTTTTGATCTTCGTACCGTGCAATTTCGCTCTGAGTTATGAAGAATTTAAAGGATGTCGTCACAAAATGCAGTTTGGTATGCAACCAAAAGAACTAATATTCGATAACGACAATAACTTCGTTATTTAGTGATGACCACATTGATAACGATTATAACCACAATAACCCTTAAAACTACGTAAACCTAACACTACAAAATATTTTTTGATACTGGCTTCGATGCCGATAACTATAAAAAACCCTCGATAATATCGATAACTAAGTCGAATACGAATACAAGAAGAATATTATTAGATGCTGTCAATTTGACTGTTTTTAAATTTAAATATTTTATCGAATCACGGGATTGCAATACGATCCGTCTCTTGTAGGCGAACAATTTGGGTAAGGTTAGGGTAGCTTAGGCTTGGAGACGGTTTGATACCTTCTTTCCTTTAAAATATGAACCACCGAGTGCGCCTGGTATAGTACAGAAAATCAATCCAAAAACTTTTGACCATGGCGGTACAGTGGAAGGATATTTTTCGATGCCCTCCACTTCCTCTTTGACAATAAGACACTGGCCGATTATTAGTCTTAAGCAGAAGCCATTAATGCGAATGAAAACTTTGGATATACAAAAACTATCAAAGCAAAAAATTTTTAGTGTCAACGCGTTATATTTACAATAGAAAGTCATCGGATAATGGATAGAAGAGAAAATACAATAAACAAAAAAGAAGACACAAACAACATTTGTGGCGCCTATATTTCTAGTTTATGATAATAAATTTAAATTTTCGGTATTGGCAAAACTACCAAAAAGTGTGGTTTTGCAATATGTTTAAAGTTTTTATGCTTTTAACAATTTTAATGTCTTAATAGCAAAATAATGTAAGTCGGTTTGTTTGCAATTCAATATTTTCTTTTTGTCTTTTTAATTCACAGCTGTATGTATATTTGACTTAGTATTTCGGCCTATAATGTGATTTATATTTTTCATTGTATATGGCAGATAAAAAAACACCCCTGAAAAACGTTGGGTTAAAAAAATGAATAATTGAGTTTTATTCGCCAGTACTTTAGATAAGTCCAGTCTGTCAACACAAAATTAAATTAATTACGAACTGATCGGATAAACATATAGAAAGCTTTGCATAGCTTTACATCAATATTTGGTCATGCTTACCTGGTAATCAGATAGGCATTTACCTGGCATTCTCATGAGTTCACTCTTTATTCACTGTTTGCTGGATGTTAGAAGTACATATGCCCACGTTTTGAGCAGAATCGGCCACGTCGGCCATGCATTTGTCGAAAATATCTCTTTTTTCAGTGGAAATACCCTTACTCTAGCGAGACAGTTATAAGTAATACATTACAACGTCCCTTCGTCCTTTGTCCTGACGGAGAGAAATATATATAATTTAAGTGGTCAATTTCTGTCCTCCAATCTGACCTATGACATCTAGTCATCAATTCAAATGAAAAACTTGATCCTCAATCGGAATATGAAGATAAATAATAATATTAATAAACCAAACAGTTACCCTCCTCCCGCTCTACCGACACGCTTGCATTACGAACAGATTTTTTTGTGTGCATAAAAAATAGTTCTTCGGTGCAAAAAAAAAATAAACTGGAAGCAAATATTCAACTTTGAGTTGATAATGGTATCGAAAGGAAATTTTTTCCTGAAATTGTAGTAAAAATTGCGCACAATTGTCTAAGACTTCCGTGAAAAGCACCTAAATCCATAATAATATTAGAAAATGTTGTCCGCAGAAATTATTGCAAATCTTATTAGTTGAATATATTGGAACGATTTTGCGCCATCCCTTGTCAGAAAAACACATATTATTAGCTTTAAAAGAAATTTGAAATTGACCAACCTTGCTCAGAGACAATTAAAAATATAGTCAATTATCAATATAAAACCGTCGCAGGTCCGACTTTTTTAATTTTGTAAACTTGTTATTTTTTACCGGTAAATGTATACTCGGAAAGTTTTTATTTAATGATGCTGGACGCATTATGTTCTCAAGTTGGAGAAGCGCTACATTCGTCATTTATTCCTGAACGTTGGAAAGTATACCCGATGACCTAATCCCTTACTTACCTTTTGCTACTTCTCTGGTTGCCTTCTTAATTTGGGGTTTCTACTCACAGTAGGTATACTATATCAAAATCTTACGCAACGCTAGTGTTTTTTTCTTTAGTCTATTATGCACATATAACAGCTGGTAACCCTCTCATAAATATAGGTATGCCGAGACGAACAGTTTGACACCCATATTTTAAGATTTCATATGACTTCATATTTTAATTAAATTTCACTTTTTGGTGTGCACAGAGCGAAGTTTTCATTTCAGAGCTTTTGTGGTCATATCGGTTACTGAATTGCTTTAGACTAAAAAGAAAGAAAGAAGAGAAATGACATCAAGAGCCAGATAGAAAAGGAATGCTGTATGGACGGTCATGTTTAATATTGAAAACATCTCCTGAAAGCAACTTGTGTCCATTGCCGTGTGGACATGGTATAAGAATGTATAGTTCATTTGAAAGGAAATAAATAAATATATATATATATATCCAGAAAGGTAGTATTTGTATGTAACTAGATGTAATATGTAAATTTTAATCAGAATTTTTAGAATATTTTTGGGTATGCAGTTGAATAGTCCTTTCAATTCTAATATACCGAAGTAAGTGTTAATAAATTTGGTAGTTTATATCGCCAGTTTTAGGTATGCAAATTACACTAGTTTACACGAAAATACTAGTTTATACTAATTTTGGGTTGCTGAACATGAATGTGAATATCATTTATTTTTCCAAAGAAGAGATATAGGCAAAAAGCCTTTTGCAGTTATTGCTAAAAAAAACTCCAAAATAGCATATAAAAACATTGAAAAAAGTAAGGCTATACAAATGCTACCGGTATTTAAAAATCTAGACGGTATGCATAATTTGGGTGCCATTTCA
This sequence comes from Anomoia purmunda, assembly GCA_951828415.1. Lineage (NCBI taxonomy): Eukaryota > Metazoa > Arthropoda > Insecta > Diptera > Tephritidae > Anomoia > Anomoia purmunda. The sequence goes on from OX639996.1 coordinate 93,361,908, forward strand.
GAATCAGAGCATGTAGCAAAAATTTGAATCAGTCGCTTTATTTAATTTGTAATAGCTTACATTACATTACATTTTCTGTGAAACTGAAGCGCTTTTATACCTAGCAACTCAAAAAGTACTATTCCGATTTACACAAAAGATAATCAGCGTAAAAGATGGAAGGTACCTTTAAAACGATACCCGTTTTGTTTTCTATTCTGGAGGGTTTTGGCAATAACTCCAAAAGTACCTCAAAAACAGGAGTTTTACCTATATCTCGAAAACGCTTCTTTGGAATAATTTATAAAATTAATTTTCATGTTGAACGACCTAAAATTAGTCTAAAGGAAACTTTTCCAATAAGGTACCACTCTTTTGTCAAATATTTGTAAACTAGTATTAAACGTACCAACATATCTCCTGTTAAAAATTAAGGTATACATTTTTTGTCATACAAAGTTCAAAACGAAACGTGTTGAACGAAAACATCCACAACCTGACACAGATACTTGTATTTGAAACTTTCTAAAACAAAGAAAAAGGATCGTTAAACCACAAAAATCCCACACATTAGGGCAAATTATATGCCGCCTCAAAACTTGGCCAAAATTTGTCAGGCAACCTAAATGATGTCACACCCACACCAAACACTAACGACAGAGAAAAAATTATGACAATGCCTTGTCATTTTTCTAGTACCTACACAAAACATGACAAAGCAGAAGTGAAAGTACCGAAAATATCACAACAACAAAAAAGAAGCAACCAAATAACTGCGCATAAAAGGGCAACAGAAAAAAAGAAAAAAAAGTGCAAAAATGGAAAAAAATAGAAGCAAACAAATTAAGTTATAATACAAGCGACAGTGTCTAAACACATGTGAACGAAACAAGAATATAACCAAGTAGAGACACATGTCGCTTGTATTATGACATGGCATCGTGCATGGGCTATGGGAGAAATGAAAAATGTACCTATGCAAAGAGTGAGCGGCAACAGCGTGTCACAAAATGAGTGACAATTCAACCAGCACATAGCCAAACGCCCAGAGCGCATACGGATTACAACGAATGCTAAGGTAAAGAGAGAATAGAGTGAATGAAAAATTTTGTTAGAAGAAGAAGACATTTGTGATAAGCGTGCGCTGATAAGAAACAGGCAAATACTACACACAACAAGCTCACGGAGGAGAAGGTGGCCGAAAATACACATACTATGTATGTAGATATATGTATACCCACAAGCATACGCAAACTGTCATTGGCAGACGTTTATCATTGTCTGCTGGCTAGCGAGACGAGAAACGTGACGAGAATCTACAACAAATTATATGCCGCTCAAGGATGTACATATGTACATACTATATGTACTATATCCGATCCTACAAATATCTACTAAACAAGAGCACAACTAAAGCACTGGCGAAACAAAAACATGCCAACAGTGAAAAGTGGAAGTTTTAGTGGAACAATGATAATAAAAATTACAATGCTTAATAGAGCAATAGGAAGAAGAATGAAGAACAACGGCATGGTAGTGAGTGAAGGAGATAAAGCGCAGATGGGCCTGGTTATTCGCGAAGGCGACTGCTGAAGGTGAATCGGCATCGGTATCCTTGCTGTTGTTTGCAGGCGTCGACGTTGATGAAGCTGACAGGTAAGTGAGTGATGAGCTTACAGCGTTAAGAAGAACATCAACTATGTGTGTATTTATTACTATGCACAGGTAACATTTACAATGAAATGGGAAACATCCTTGTGGAAACAGTAAACAATTGTGCTAGATTTTCGTCTTTTCTGAATTTTAGAAAGATAAACTGTACACCAGCAATTTTAAGGTTCGAGTGTTTGGATCGAATTTGTTTCACATTACTAGCGTGCCCGTTCAATAAAGAAATATGACTTTTATTTCAGCGATTTTGTGAATATAATACTTTTTTATTTTCCCACCTTGTTTAAAAATAAATAAATTTTTCGGGAGCCCCATCCGGGAACAAGCTACTTATAATCCAAATAGATGAGAATATATGAAGAATAGAATTTATCTTCATAATGAGGAGTGGCTCCGTCTTTGTTTTAAAAATAATAGAAACCCGATATAAAGGATTTTTACATCAAATATTGTACATCGGCGTCAAATAGTTGCGGTGATATAATAAATTTTGTTTTTTTTCTACAAGGCGTGGAACCGCCCCTTTTTCAAAATTATAAATATCCTCGGGGGCCATATAAGGCTACTGTAAAAATTTCATAACGATCTGACGCCTCTAAATCTCTAAAGGACACGCACACAATAATTCATTTTTTATATTATATAAGTAAGTCCTGAGCTGACTGCGCCAGCGAATTTGGTATGCCTGCCTTGAGTCGCCACATATTCAGAGATGCTTCCAAAAAGGAAATAGATGTTGAAGAAGGGACGTTTTCAGAATACTTCTGGAAAAGGAAATCATATCAGCCTGCTGGTGTTTTTAGAGCAGAAGCGTTTATTTCCATTTCGGAAAGAAATTAAAAGTAAAGAAGACGTGCAGGACTAAATTAAATGGGGTCTGGAGCCTGCTTGGTCATCGCAGCAGCACTGGAAAAGAGGCAGCCGATCAACTGATCAGAGAGGATTGAGTAATAATCTCAAATAAGGTAATGACTACAGTCCCAATAGAATTATAGAAAACGCAAGTAGTATTCCTATCAGAGTACAGTGGCCTATCAAAAACCGTGCCAGTAAACTTAATATTGCCTCTAGTGAATGAATCCGAAGCTGTGGGGATGAAAATGGCCAAGAGGCATTTTACCACCTTCTGAGCAGATGCCCGCCTCTACTGCGTCAATGTTCCCACTTAAGGAGTTTGAGTACAATTCTCTGCAAGATTGCCCAAACCTAGAGTTAACAACAATCTAAATTTTATGAACTGAACTAGTTTATTTTAACGAAATTTCCTGAAGTTTATGGTATCAAAACAGTATGCAGTTGGTGATTGGATTTTGAGTTCTTATCTGCCTTTCAAGTCCAAGCACTTATCTTAAGCCAATCTATAATGAAATAACAGATCCATATAAAAGGGATTTCCGTTAATGCAGTGAAGTATCAGGCCGCGAACCATTCCTAGTGAAAAATGCGATTTTAAATTTATAGGATGGGAGCAGTGAAATCGGGGTTCCAAGCTCTCAGACATAGTGGCCCATTGCACTTAAGACCTGGAAGGGGGCTCCATTTCTCCTCTCTTAATATTCCAGACTCTTTTATGAATCTGACGATCTTGGCCTGCTTTCCGAAAAGTTGGTTTGCAGGAGAGTTTTGTAGATTTCTAACATCGACGTAGTATAAGATCCATCAGACATTTTGAGAGAGTCTCTCCTGACTTGTTAAAATACCTTACACAGCCTTGTCGACTATTTCATTTTATCTATACCACTATAACACCTTAAGTTTGATGTTCAAATTCGCCTCTTATACCCCCTGCACGATATGATATTCGAAATAATCTCCTTTCAAGTTTTTAGCACCCTTTTTAGAAGTTTTCAGGACCTTTTATGCAGTTTAGTAAGTTCAGCGTTCCACCGTGGAACCGCATTGTCTTCTCTTCTTCTTCTCAGTGAGCAAAATAATCAACTAAAGTGCTTGTTATCCATTGGGTTGCCAGTGAGATGCCTCTTCAATTCATGTTCAACTTTTGGGTTTAGGGAAGTCTAGTATTATTGTTTCAAGGAGCAACCCAAACTGCCCATCTGCCTTTTGAGGAAAATGCACTAAATAATGATAGATGAGTTAATAAAACTTTTTTTTTTTGAAAAATACTGCACGCAAGCAGCTAAGTTATATTTTCTAGATTATAGGTTCCATAATTCATACAATTTTGGGTCATTCGTCAAAAGCTCTTGACCTCTGAAGGCCATAATAAAATTTACGAAAGATATCTTAGTAATCGTTGCAGGGAATATAAACAATAAATTGTACAACATGCCAGATTAATTTAACAGAGCCTGGACTCTTCAGATCCGCTGATATTAAGTGTATGTAAAGTAAACGCCGGAAAAAATATCACAAAAATATTATTCGGCATCAGCTAATCTTGGGCCACCCTTCCATCGGGTGAGTCCTCAGCAAAATAATTGTTCATTACTATTTAAATTAATTTTAATTTGTTGTTTAGGTTAAACCATCGCATGTGTCCAAGTTTCATCTTTCAAAGGTTTCCGATTCGATTTTTCTGCAAATGCTTCCATTAAATAAGAGTTTAGGGACACTTGTGGTGAAAAATATAAAAAGTTTAAGCTTTTAAGGAGTACTATAAAATATTTTGATAGTTCTAATTTGCTAATCAAGCAATGAAATCGACATACATTTTTTTACAAAAAAAAAAACTGAAAATCCAGTTTTGAGAGAATGCCAAATTGCCAAAAATGTCCGGGAACCTTATTCTGGCCCCACTGCTGCCCGATCGGAAGAAATGAGGAAAAGTGTTGTGCTAGTAGAAGAAGACCGATGGAAGCAAATATGACAGATTGATTAGAGAGTAATCGAAAAAGGTCTTTGGAATGAATTCCTCGGTATAAGTGTTTTACATAGAAAAGTTGGTGAAAAGTTCTGTGGTCGGATGAATCGTTTATTTTTTTTGGCGTAGAATACGTCTTACCTTACGGTATGGGCACCAATGTCAGGTTTTTATTGTTGTAATCTCTATTTCTTTAATTATAAGGAAACGGCTCGATTAATTTTTTTTTTTTTTTGTAGTCAATTGAAGATGTTAGCTTTCGTTTGACATACATTTCATGTTGGTTGATATCTTCCTAATATTTAAATTTCTCAAATGAAAATTGTATAAACACATGCACACAAATATGTGTGTGGTGTTTGGTTGAGTGTTTGCTGTTGGGCGATTTAAATGTACTCGTGCAGCCCTTTCATTGTATTGCATAATTTTAGGCGGGCAAGTTAAAGTAGAGTAAAAGAAGAGAAAATGCTGCCAAGCACTGCAAAATAACAATGCTGATTGATGCTGTTCGACAACAGCTGGAAGTTGACGTTTAGTATGTTAAAAAATAAAGAAATTCATTTGCTTGTATTATTTATCATTTATTGTTACATATGTTATCTGTCTTATCGGATGGCGTATTCTACGTTAAACTATATAAACATTGCTTTTGATTACCAATAGCCGAATGATGCCATTCACTCACAAACTGAATTTCCTTTGAGACTCTGCCAAATCAAAACTATAAATTTGTATTTGGTTTTCCTTTACAAATATTAAATCACATCGTGATATTCGAAAAACGCCAACCGTTCGTTTCCAGTCAATTTTACGCCATGGAAAAAGTGAAATATTTTTAAAGAGAGGTAAGAGAAGATGAAACTACTTCGCTCTCCTACTGGGATTGGATTTTTAGCTGCCAGTTTACATGTTCACGTATTTGCTCCACCTTTCATTCATTCGTTTACATATATAGATTACTACATATTGCTTTTTTTGTGTAATCTATCCTTTCACTCTTACATTTTCTTCATAAATCGTATGTGTCTTCGTTGATGAGCTTTTGTTGATGAAGCGCGACGATGTTGACAATAGACGTAAAAAATTGTCATACCTTCTATGCTGTACATATGAAGAAAAATCTATATTCTATACATATCTACATATACATATATATACAATCTAGTATATATACATATAAGACATTACTTTATTTGTTCACATCAGCTTTCACTGCAATTGCTGCTACATGTCAACCACCCAACTGTCAATTTGTCTAATACATTGTATTTAATGTTCACACACAATTGACATACAAAATCATATATGTATTATTATGTACACTTAGTAAAAAATATACCTATCAAGTTATTTGGATATGTGTGACAACTTTCACTTTCGATGACTTCATTTTACTTAGCTATTTAAAAACTACTTTTCTTCTTAAATTTTCTCCTCTGTCGTCAATTCAAAAGCTATGCTGGTGTACAGGGCGTATGCGTAATATCTTAAGTCTGCATTGAGTATTGCCGTACAGTTCTTCAGCTGATAATCTTAAATATTTAATGTCTGGATTTCCCTATGATATATTTACATACATATATTAGATAACATGAGATGTGGATCTGCTCAAATTTAGTGTTTTGCCTTGACATCCAATGGAAGTGAGGGAAAAGGTAGACGCGTTTTTTTATTTACACGCTTTGTCATACAAATTAATACAGTATTAACCAAGCATCTTACTTCGTCGGCTTGGTATCTTATAGTTTAATACATACTTGGTTCCATCTCTACGCCATAGAATCATCGTTAGAGGCAATATTTCTAACAAGGTGAGTAGATACACTTTATTGACACAAAATTTTAAAGCAATAATCTAAATATGGGTATCAAATGAAAGAGGCTTACGTCACTTCCAAAATACAAATTAAGTTAAATAAAAAAAAAATAAACGACATTTTACAATATGAGTGCCAAGCCACAAATCTTAAGAAAGCGTAATTTCAAAAATTATTTTGGAGAGGGTTGTCACCTGCTAAAATAATTAATCAAAGTTATAATAAGTTAAATAAAATCCAACTAGTATTATATGCAAGCCTCAATAAAGTTTCATTTCCCAAATGCGTTAAAGGAAGGTTGTCACCTCTTTATATGAAAATTAAGTTAAAAAATAAACGACAATATGAGTGCCAAACTCTATATTTTAAAACTGCGTCAAAAATAATTTTGGAAAGGGTTGCCACCTGGATAAACCAGAATAAATTCATTTAAGTTAACGGAAATATGCGGCATGGGTTCAAAGGAGGCAGGCTTAAGAAAAGTTAATCAGGAAAATGAGACTTCTAAATAAATGCCCCCATCCTTTGGTTACGTTGATCATTCCTAACTATAAATTAGATTTCACTGCATACTGCGTATGTAGTTGCAAATGAAAAAAAGTTTCAGCACCTAAACGTAATCGGAAGTTATGAAGTAGGGGTACATTTTGTTTTAGATGGTAAAAAAAATTAAAAACATAAACTAAAAATGAATTAAGATTTATTATCTTTAGTGAAATTATTTATTTCCTTTCCCGTTATATTTGGATCCATAACGTTAAGCTGAATACCATACAAGCGAAGCGGCGGGTAAAAGCTAGTTTCTTTTTAATCTGCATTAACAGATAACACTAGAGCAAGCAAGAGTACAGGATCTGAAGCTCTGCGCTGTAATTAAATTCCTTATTTCAGCGGTTACTCGTGATTTTGCCCCTTCATATACAATGGAAGATAAATGGCCTCGGCCTGTGAACATGAAGAGTTGTACATTTTTTTTTAAGTTCTCCCAGAGTTATTTAGAGTTACTGGGACAATGGCTTAAGGGCTACAACGGAAGTCATTGCATTCACTTTATAAGCATTGTATTTCACTTGAATGCCTCGCCGATAAAAATTATTTCGAGGGATTCTGAATATTACATATAATAAACACAAGTATGGAAGTGAAGCAAAACTATTAAGCAGATTCTCTGAAAATAGTTACAATGAACTAGGAAGCATAATACTTTCAAGAAACAATACCATCTTTGCTCATATATTGCTACTACCAGTTAATCGATTATATGTAGATAATAAAGCCCACATACCTGACCTTTCCTTGGCGGCGTGGTATCCCAAAATTGCGTCAGCCATACTTGCGGACTTGGTGAAAACTACTTATAAGAACTTCTTCAGTGGCCGCACATAAGAAACAAAAAATATGGTATCATTTCACGCACATGTAGGGGCTCATAAAGCAGGATTGAAGCAGAGTGACGAAGTGATTGGCTATCTGTTTGACTGCAGTTTGTGACGCCGAGATTTCATTGCTTTTAGCTGCTCAGAGGCGTTTGCGAATTTTTTGCTGCGACAAGGTGATGACTCGAGTCGATGTTAGTTTCCCGAATAGAGCTCACGTCCAAGATGTTTCTATTAGGCGATGTAACTTGATTGTACTTTTTTATATTGGATTCTGGTACTAAATATGTACTTCCATGTTTCCTGCCCTTGCGAAGTGGATCACCTCAGTCTTTTAGCAGATGGTCCTTCATGTATCCTGAGTAAACCCTTCCTAACCTGCCATTAAAGTCGCCAAAGACGATTTTTGTGTAGTGATGCTGTTTGACTTCAGTCGTGCACTCAAGGCACTCATAGAAGTGATCTGTTGGGCTCAAATTAGGGGAATATTAGAAAGGTCCTGCTTTAATGAAGATCATGGTAACGTGGTCTCTTTTCCACCACAGATCTGTTCATGGATTTGCAGCCCTTTACATGCCATCCATAGTAGATAGATAATGCAAGCTCTTGATTCCTGTCGCCATCCATCGCATTTCTTCCAATCTTTGATTTTACGACAACAACAACCAGCAGAGTAGATCAAGGGTCTAAACATTCCAGGTGCATGCCCTAAACAATTGTCTTAAAAAGGTTTGCCATGATCGTTATCAATATAGCTGAGGGTCTCATCCAAGGTTTGTTGAGTGTTTTCATTGGTAACTGTATTTAAGTCGCGGGTTCCAAGCCCAGACAACAACCAGAATGTAGGACATTTTTAATATATGACTTACTTAAATAGCGAGCCGCTTGCTCCCAGTCAGACGCCCGTTCGCAGTTCAATCTAATGTGGTACAGACACTGCAAACTATAGTAATGACTTAAATTGGAAATATCCGAGTGACACCACCAGGCTCGCCTTCTCATTTTAGCTGACTACCAAATGAATGTTTGGGAGTTATCCAGAGTATATTTGGGTGAAATCACCCGCAAGTGAGCTACTTGGACTTTATGCGGAGGTTCTGGCCACTCTTAGCTGAATGATAATAAGAGACTTTTCTCACTTGCTCATGGCTACGACCATGTTGCCCAAATAGGAAAAATACAGCCGTTTTGTTGCCATAAACTCGACAAAATCTACTGAGTAATAGAGCGATGTGCATTACACCTAGCCAGAGTTGTTATGAAAATCTACTATGTTGGAGGTCTCGATCCTAGAGACCTGCCCTAGGCCATCAAGAAAAGGGCTTCCCATAGATGTAAGATTTGCACAGGAAAGGTTCGACTGCTCCCTTTGCGGCTACGGACCTCTGTTCTTGATTTCCTGCAAGTAGTGGTAGCTTACCACTTTCATTGCGCCTTGTCGCTACGGGTAGTGGTAAAGAGAAAATCAGTTGTTTACAAGCACCGATGAGCCAATATTTGGTGCCGCTAGTGCCTTTATTGGTGCCTGATTGTCGGAAAAAATGGTTATCTTACCCGTCACGTTCCTGTCGTCAAGCGATGTGCAGGCCTGCCAAATCGCAAAAACTTCCGCCTGGCTTAAATAGTTCCAAGGATTCGCTGTAGATACCGGTGCCGACCCCAGAGTCCATCTTGGTACCGTCGGTGAATATTTTTATGCCTCTATCCACGAGGACCTTACCCCTCTTCCATACATTCTTGCTTGGAAACGCAGCGTTAATTCAGTGCTCCAGTTTGCAAGGCCTTAAATCCGTCCGGGTGTTTACTATGTCTGAAGGTAGTTGGTTAAGGATACTATTGTGCCCTGGCTGTGTATTCTTCCAGCACCCAGATTTTCTGAGCCTATGTGTATTCTTTGAAAATGTGCGTAATATATAAGTCAATTGGAAGCAGGTTTAAGAGGGCTCCAAAGCCGGGACAGGTGCGATATGCTCCCGTGGAACTAAAACACACAGTGCGTTGAACCTTCTGCAGAGCGCTTAGATGTAGCTCATCCGGAGAGATTCCCACCGGACTACAGAGCCATTGATCAGCATCGGTCGCACTACCGCTTGGTACACCCAACGCCATCTTCGGCTTGAGACCCCACTTCTTGCCAAACATCGACAGTTCATAATTTTGCATCAAATATTTTTATTTCCCTAATATGGCACCAACAAAATAATCTAATATTAAGAATATTGCCCACATTTCTTAAATTTTGATGCAAATCAAATAACCTATCCTGGGTGAATCATTTATAGCTGGTTTTTCAGTCGCATTTAAATTGAACTCTCCATGTTCAATGTTCAATGTTCATTCGATTTGTGTTCAAACTAAAATTCTTTAGAAATTAGCTATGCACCTTATTCCAAAGAGACTTTAACGTTGAACGTTTACAGCACTTCATATTTTGTTCAACTGATTTTAATCTGCGAGCCGGTCACCGGTTATTAGACATTACAATTGGTTTTATTATAATCTATGAATAATTTAGAATTTGGTTGGTAGTAGTCATAAAACATACAAAAAACGTTTCGGTTTACTTTTTTTAGAGTGTCTTAAGTACGTATTTGAAACCCTTAATTTTGACACGTACTCCATTTGCAATGAAAACCAGCCAAATGATCGGGTTGCGCCTAAATTTGGTTAAGTGAAAGAAAAAAAGGAGGAAATTGAGAAATAATATGCTTTGAGTATCCCCATTCGCTTAGCGGAAAGTATTTCATACTTGTGCCAACAACTTAAACCCAAATTGCTTTATTTTCGTGTGTGGCAGCTAGTTGTGCGAAACCTCTTTGCTACCAGGAAAAAATAAAAAATAAATAAAAAAGTATTTGTATATATAAATATTTTTAAAGCAAACAGCTACAGGCACGCCACGCTAAAAAGATTCGCAGGAAGGTACTCCTTAATAAATATTTCTCTTTTCGACCGTACCTTTGCCGTCTTCCATTTTAGCGTATAATTTTCGACAATGCCTTTCTTTTCGGTTCACTGTTTCCAAATTTTGTTTGCGTGTTTGTTTAGCTTCATTTTCAATGCTTGTAGCCTTATTTTCTCACATTGTTGTTATTGTTGAGACATTAAGCAGTTATGTTGTCATTATTGCGCGCTTTATGCTTGTTATTTTTTATGGTAGCTGCTTCAACTGCTAGCCAACCGCTCGCTCCAACCGGGCTATTACGCTGATAACTCGCTCTAATGGGTATTACAGGGGTTCTTAGTATAAATACAAATGTATTAGTATGTATTTATATATGTATGTTTGTTTGCTACCTTGCTTTTTGTTACTCGTGCTCATAAGCGTTTTGATTATTACTTTGTTTTGGTTTTTGTGGATATCTGCCTTAATGCGAGCAACACTTTCACCACCGACACAGCTTTACCATACATTTATATTTACATAGATATATACACACTTATGCTACACACATACTTATGTACAAATATACATAATTTCTCCATTTACTCGACTTGATCCTTTCACCTTTTTATTATTGCGCCGCCATTTGAGTGACGCATAAGTTTTGTAATAATGTTCGGCGGGGATCTGCGAGGAAATTAGGAAGACATTTTCATAATTAGTGTGAATTAAATGCATAAAAATCGTTCTAATCGTATTTGGTCAAAGTCAAAATTCAAACCACAAACCTAATTGCCTACAGCTTTAAATTCGCCTAAAATATATATGTATCTAAGCGATATATGCAGTTCGGATTTATGGAGAGAAATTGCTTTGCACAAGATGCATTTTCTACCAATTAGTTTACTTTAGAATGGCTTGATAGAGTTCCTCGCTATATACTGGGGTGGCTCATAAATCAATGGTTTTTTTTAATTGTTTGGTATGTTGACACTTAGAGCTCTTTCCTGCTGAAAAAATTGACAGAAAGTCTGTGTCGTATTTCAGCTTTGCACTTGAATAACCTTTTGAAATGTAATGTTGTGGATACCGTTTAGTGAAGTTATTTTTTTGCCGAAATGCCGCTGGCCTTCTATTTCAATAGTAAAATAATAAACGACTTTTTCGCAATCGATCTTTCGCAAGCAAAACTCAGCAATCGTGTTACCGCCGTTTCGGCGATGTAAATTGTGTGCTATTCGTACAATGCATTAACGATTCAGGCCCTTAATTTAAACCAATAGATATGTATACTATTATTTATATCTATATAATTAGGTTTCCAGTCATCGTCTAAGTTATCGTTATAATTATCTAAATAAGTAATTTTACCAAAGGCAATACCTTTAAATTAATTTTTAGTTTAGGTTTTTATTTTTTTACTATCTATCCCTACTTCATAATTTGCGATTATGGTAAGTTGTTAAGAAGTCTAATTTGTATAGTTAAGTTTTCTTAAGCCCACTTCCTTTGAATCCCATAGCGTACATATATTTTATTTAACTTAGTAATCTAATTTTATCTACTTTTTGAAGCTTTCTTAAAACTCTCCCGTATTATACCCATATCTCAAGATTTGATTTAACTTATTATAATTTTAATTTTTTTTTAACCCTTGCAAACAAATTTTGAAATTTAGTATTACGTTTTTGCTTTGACACTCATATTGTAAAATATCATTTAATTTAACAAAATTGAGCTCATCATCTTTTAAAACAGTTTGAAAATTAAACTTTATTAAAGTCCTTTTATAATACCCAAATTGCAATATTTAACTTCATCCATTTGTTTAAATGAATTTATCCTTTTAAACAGTTGACAACCCCATAAAAAATTGTTCTATTGCAACAGATATGACGGTGATATGATATGTGCCAAATCTTACCTCAATCTGCCCAATCGTCGTCGAAATGTGATTTACCTTATTAATTTAATTGACTACAAGCTATATGTTAAACCAGGTTATAAGCAACATACATATGTGATATTTTATACAAATCCATCGAACATACTCACACGCAAACTTCCACATTATTATTAAATGTTTGTTAGGATTTACATTAGAAAAATTTCTTAAATTTTGGAAATGTGTCAACTCTTTCATGAACAGCTTTGAAAAAGTTTGTCTAAATTTATATATATATATATATATACTTATTTATATTTAATTTTCAAACAGTGAGCAATCCTACCAAGTTTTCCTAAACCTTTGCCAGTTCAAAGCAGTATTGTAACGCTTTATACTTATATATTTCTCTAAAAGAGCCTTCTTAAACGTTTTTCGTTTGACACCCGTGCTGTAAAATTTCCGTTACCTTACCAATTAAATTGAATCTAATAATCATAAATAATAATAACAATAATATTATATTTCAGTAAGGTTACAAATGGACTTAAATTCATATTTTTAAACACGTGGCAATATTCCATAAATAGATTTTTATATTTAAATTGTTTTGAGCTAACATTCTCATTACGTGATACCTCATTCGTTTGATGCCCATATTGCTATATTTCATTACATTCATTGCTTTAATTGAATGTAACCTTTTAAACAGGTGGCAACTCTTATATTTAGATATGTAGTCGATATATAGCAATATGTGGCTTAACTTATTTATTTAATTGACTATAACTTTTTTAGCAGGTAGCAATAAGTAAATAAATAAATAATATAGCCTACATTACAGCGTAGGAGGTAGGCTATTTGTGTGCTAAACTCTGTGCAATTCTGTCCAGCCTTTTGGCCCTGAAAATATAACAACTAAATACACATCCACTCACTCACACACAGGCAAACTTTCACGTTTACTTATATAGTAGGATAAGTATACATTCTTATGTACCTGCGGTCAAAACAAGAGAAACATAACATTTTCATAATATATTTTATTTACTTTTTAATGAATTTTTTATTATGGTGTATTCTTTAGGAAAAACTGTTTTTTAGCAGGATATAAGAAGTTTTTTGATCATGCAGTTTTATAGCGTAATTGTAATATATAGTAATATGCATGTTAAAAGTAGCTCAAAATTAGAGTTAATTTTTCAAATTTTCAAATTCATAGTACCAATTATGAAAATTTGGCGTTTATATACATATTATATAAATCAATGTTTGGTCGAACTTTTCCAGCAACTTGTTGTGGGGATTTTAATGTGGTATCACAAATTGAAGAACCCAAAATATTATGACGATTCAGAATGGTAGAAGTGCACTCGGAGGTTAGGCTTTGCCTGCCGAGACATTGACTATAATTTTTTATATTTAAATTTGCTCCGGCTATGGGGGCGGCCTTCTTCCATATAAAAAAAATAATGCATACACATGAAAGTATCGTGTTTCTATTATACTGGCCATGGGTCTACAGAAGCCCATCTTTCTCATCTACTTTGCTTGCATCTGAATAAATGTAATTACATAAATGCCTAAAGGTCAATTTTTTAACATTCCCCAGCAGCTTTCCACTGAAAAAGATTTGTTTATTAGAAAATGAATTTAAAAAAGTGAGTAGAGATTGCCCCAAACCAATATATTTAAAAGGTTTAGATGTTCCATGTTCTTCCCCTCCCACTATATAGATACATATATCACTACCTGCCATATTCTACCCTTTGGCTTTACCTTTCCCTTCTCCCCCAACTCCCATTCTACACAACTTTTCAACCTCCATGCTGATTTATTTAATTTAATAATCAATTTGCAGTTAATTGTTTTGCGTGAAAATATCTGGCATTTATGTGAATGCCGCGTGACAGTTCACCTTTGAGAATACAGTAGTGGTACGTGTGTATATGTGTGTGTGTGTGTGTGTGAGTGAGTGAGGAATCGCGTGCATGCCTGCGTGAGTTGGCTGATTTTCGGCGCATAAAACAAATTTGTTTTGTTTGATACAACCCTCCAAGGGTGGAAATATTTGATGTCGCTTTGCGTTGGCGAACAGGAAGTGTTAATTAAAAAGAAATTATATTTTAAAAGCTGTTGTTGAACAATTGCTTGGTTTTTTTTTTGTGTGGAAAATATGATTTTGTTATTATACATATATCCAATGGGAGGGATTGTGCAAAAATTACTGTCGTTTTGTGAAGCACCGTGCGTGCAGTTATAATTAAGTTTATCTAAGCCGCAGACATGTTGTGTAATTGATTGAACTTTGATTTTTTATGGTGTTTATTTAATAGGATGGATTCGCAGTGGGAAATACTAATATAATAATAATTGATTAGTCTACGCTTAATAGTAATGAGTAAACTTTTTTCAACATAGTTAGTTAAGGACCAAAATGTCGAACAAGAAAAACAAAAGGTTGACAACTAGGAGACAAATAAAATCATAAGTTCACGCATACTTTTGGATGCACATATTAGACTGGTCTACAAATAATTATTTTTGTAAAAATTTCGAGAAACACAGGTTTATAGCAGAGAGTTAAATGAACCTCTCGAGCTCAAAACACATTTCTTAAATTTCTTTTATGGCAAGGATTTTGAGATGATAATTTTGTGTTCTTGACAATTGTCATGTGGGGTGAGTTCGACATTGACGTGGGAATAGGTTATTAATGTCAAAAAAAAAAAAAAATAGGAAAATACCTACATACGTCAATTTGCTTAATTAGCGAGTAGCGCACAATTTTGTATGGGTTTCAAAATAAATAAAATACTGGTCTATATAATGGTAAAATATGGGTGTTATATATTTTATATCCAAAAATATACAAATTTGGTGAATTTTTATGATCATATCGATTGGTTCAATCCTAGAAATGCAATATACTGCCCATCAAAAATTATACCTAGAAGAATTGTTGCTCAGTAAGAAGTGTATTCGGCCACAGAAAAAGCTCAATCTTTCAGATGGGTTAAAACTGCCAAGCCACGCTCTACCAACTGCGACAAGCAGCGTTAATAAAAAACTATGACTCTATTGTAAGCACAGCTTCCACTAAACTGCATTGTTATGTTTTTCATGGTAACGATTGGTCAAATTTTATCTCGGCGATTATTGACTAATTTATTTTAATTAAATAAACTTTTTAAACAGAAAAATATTCATAATATTCAATAACATAATTATCAATTTAAATCCAATTGGTATGGTCCTTTGGAAATTTGCATGCATAGTTCAATATTGGATTGGATTAGATTTTTTACTGCCTATTATTTAGTAAAGTGGGGATATCGAAGAAGTTGTTTATGTCTTAGACCAAAATATAAAATATGGTAGCGAAACAAATCAAATGGCTCCGCATTCCCAAAATGACTTCCTGAGAATCTGCAAAGAGAATAAAGAATAGTGAAATGTGTTTTTTTATATGATAGATTGACCTAAACATACGCAACAAGTAGAATTGGGAATTGTACAATTTCATTCTGTTTGCATTTTTTCCATGCTGCATATTTTTGGAATTAACTTCTAGTTATTTAGTTCCGTCCTCTTATTCTTACACTACGTTTAAAATGCCACCGTTTAGGGCGTTCAAATTGCGATTTTCGTGTTTAAGTTATTATAATGATCTATTAAAAAGTTCGCACTCTACAAGTAGATTGCATACAGATATATGACAAGGTGGGTTTAAAAAGTATTAAATTGCTTATCTGCTTAAATTTCCAGCAACTTGTAGGTGATATAACTTGTTCCCGAACTGATTTTGTCCATTTAACCAGTAAAATGCCAGTAGCCAATAAAAATCATCTGATCTCTATTGTCGTAACTACTCTGCCTAAATATGTACATATGTACAACATATATGTGGCAAATACTTAATAAAAACCTTGATTAATGTGAAAAAAATAGTTTCGTGTAAGTTTTCGGAACATAAAGTTTTTTTCAGCGTAGTTTTAGGCACAATAGTGGTTGCGTGGTTCGTAAGAATATGGCTACTTCTTGCTTTTAATTTGCATTTTCTAAAAGGAAATCACAGGGTTGTCTAAAAATATGCAATAATTGTCGTATTATTAACGGATTTTACACACGATTTCATATTGCATGTTTTCATTTCAATTTGTATATTTTTAAGCTGAACTTATATTTATTTAGTAGCTCTAGATTACGTAATGGGTGAAGCCGCATGTAAATTTGTCGCAGAAATGGTTTTAATAGTACCTGCACACATTTCAAACATTTCGCTAAGTAATTTAGTCACACATGAAGTATATTTTTAGGCGCATTATAAATAAATCACAATCTGCGACGACGAGCCAGTAGATGGACGTTTAGAAATCTATTACAATTTGTTCAGGACATTGTAAGCCTCAGAGCTATGACACTCATAGTTTTAATACTTGACTTCATTTATCTGGAAATATACAAACATTGTAAGTTAGATTTTATAATAGAATTGTAAATCAGCATTGAGTTATATATTTGTGTGCGATGAAATTCTTGTGGAACTCGTTATCTTATAATTTTAGGTGCTTATAAGATTTGGATCTATGAATCTTCTAAATATGCTACGCAGATGACTCAATGATTAATTTTGACAGGTGCAAATGACTCGTTTTCGAGGCGGTCTTTTTTTTTTTTCGAAATTACTGATAGTTAAACTAAAATATATTTGTATTAAATTAAATTGTTGAACACGAACAATTCAATATAAGGGAGTTATCCTTTTATAATTGAAATAACATTTCTTACTTGAAATTCTATAATAACATAGCTATTTGCTAGTAAAGCGCATGTGCTTGCCATATCAGCTAGCCAACCAGAGCATATAAGTAAATAGGCATCCACACCACCGGCTTGTTTCCATATTTACTCGTATTTACTAGTTTCCACATGTCTTGAATAATTTTCATAACAGACATGTGTTTTAAACACCACGTGCTGTTGTTGTCTTGTTGCGCATTACATAAGCTTAGTAGATAATATATACCAATAAGTTTATACATATGTACTGTCCGCTAAGCATTTATTGCTTTTTGTTTTCATAAAAGTGTATACACATTCATCATACCATCTTCTTTGCCTCAGCTATTCGCCATATAGCGCGCGCGTCCTTTTTTATTTTCATGATTTATTTTTTATTTTTCTTCCATTTACTATACTACTACTGCTGCTATTCTGCTTTCCTTCCATATCACTGGTTCGTTTATTTTTTATTTGCATTGTTTTCAACGTGGCTTCGTGTTTTTGGCAATCTTTCAAATCCGTTTCGTGCATAGGAATTTGCCTCGGCTTCGCTCTGTTGTGCCACCTTTCGCTACTGACAATGTAGATTTCTGTATTAATTTTTCTTGTTGCATTAAGTATATTGTTTTTTTTTATTTGTTTTTTGCTGTATGAATTAGTCGGTTTGTTGTTGTTGCTGCTTTTGCGGTCGTTGCATTTATTGCTGCTGCGCCGCTAGGCCGTTGTCGTCGTTGATTCGTAGGCCTATTTCATGGCAGCCAGCCTTTTTTGCCAATTCTCAGTCGCATACCAGCCAGGACTCGCCATCGCATCTCGTGCTTTTGACTTTCCATTTGACTTTGTCGCTTCCTTCGCCAAGACCTGGCTGCTTATTCAGTTATGTGCTCCTCCGACTCATTTCAGCCACCTGCTTGCTTTGTTCATCAATCGCCATCGCAGTCGCAGTCGCAATCACAGTATCACTCTCTCCCTCTCTTTCTTTCATGCTACAAGTGCTGTGCTCGCGTTTTCATGTTTATTCACCTTCATCATCTTCTTCAGCTTCTTTCCATACACGTACACACCCGCTACTGTTGCTTGTTTAGAGCGATTTCCCTACTAACATGAATAATAACTGCCATTTGTTTGTTGTTGCAATTAGTAGTTATATTTGTTGCTCTTTGGTTGTTGTTGCACCAATCGCTTAGTGTTGTTATGTTGCATTTTTATCCAGCGCATCACCCACACAAGCTCATATACATCATGTTCATTCTGTTTTCATTTGATTTTCCCATTTCACCTACACACCGCTATTCACATCGTTTAACTTGACTGCTCGTTAACTGGTCCCCAGCTTTTTATTCGTGCGCCTTATTCCTCGTTCTATATATTTTCTGTAGTTTTAATATCTATTTCTACTTTTCCGCCAGCCCTTCCTTGTTGATTTATATTCCTATTTTAGTTGGATTTCCATACTCCGCTCCTATATCCTGCCTGTTTCTACGTCGACGGTGTGCGTTACACTGCCAGTGAAGTTGCAGTAAAAGTTCGGATCCAAGCAGGTTAGCAGTTGTCATAGTCAGGTTGTGCGGGTGGAATGCTGTAAATGTAAGCGCTAAGCGAATACTCAGTTTTTCTTATTGAGACAGTTTTTTAAAGGCGCTCTATGTGAGAGAAAAAAATGAGCGTAGTTTATTTGCTATGAGAGATTCTAGGGAGAGCTTTTTGAGAAGTGAGTGTTTAGAAAATAAGATATTTGAATATCTTAACCGAAATCTAAGCATTTCAAAGAAATATTAAACGAAATTAAAATGTAATGTAATTTATGTATAAAAATATATTCGGAAAATTTAAAGTTATTATGCATATAGATTTTTTTTTTAATTTGAATTTACTTCTAAATCGAATTTCGGCTTGTACCGAAAGTCTTACCAACTATGTCGTTAGACAAGATTAAGATAGGTTGTGAGGGCGTATATGAAATATTGTCTGAATTTAACGCGGAGGTTTATTTGGTCACGTAAATATATAAAGCCTCTGATTTACATTCACCTGGGAGTAGCAAGTAGCGACTTGTGAGAGATGTCATTCAAGTGTCCTCTGGAACAGCTCGGCTATATCTGTTGATGTGAGAAGGTCACTTTCATGCTCTCGTATTAAGGGCTCACCATGGTTTGCAGCGTCCTAAACTAAAAACATCCCAGGATCAGCTTCTGCGATTACCTTGGTACCCGCCACAGCTATCAAACAAAAGACTTAACAACCCCCAGATGAGGCAACCCTATTCTGATGACGATCGTGGCAATGGTACAATGGACGGGCAAGGAATGAAAGACATTATGCCTTACGATGTCTCCTACAGTTGTCATGTAAATGAGTACAATTTGCAATTCCCCAACGCCACGCTGCAATCGATATCTGCGCGAAATTTTTGTACATATCTATATTTTGCGCCCACACCTCACCGGAAGGGCAGAACGATGCGACAAAATACCGGATGTATGATCGCCTTGAGCGCACATGCGAACGTTGCCTTCATCGTGGCAAGAAGGAAAGGGATCTTCGGTTACACCATCGGTAAATTCAGTTTGTGAAAGCAAACTGCATAACTAACTTCTGATAGAGAAACAAAAACTAAGTCATGGTAGACGGAAGGCATGCTTCGAATGTCTTCAACATGCGCCATGCAAGAGCTCAGTAGTAGAATATGACCGGCACCTTATTTAAATTTAAACCTAGCAGTGCTAATTCTTTTAAAATCCCCGATAATGGAAATTGATACCAACCATCTCTTTGTCGACTTTTCATCAGCTTTCGACAGCACGGGAAGAAGTTGCAACAAATCTGATGCGCGCATGTAAAATGAGGTTGAGCAACATTACCAATTCGACACAACCCGAGCCGCTTGATACCCAAAGAGTTTCCAGACTCAACGCCAATGGGAAATGATTTGGCTTCACTTACTACTTCAAATTGTCCCCATTTAGCAGGAAAAAGGAATGACTGGGGTGAAATGTTGAACTCTGCTGAGTTCGCTTAAGAGATTATAGTGCCAATTAAGTAAATAAGCAAACGCATTTAAGATTATTTGCTTTAAGAAGTAGCACTCAAAAAGGAGGATATCTGACAGGAAGTTTCTTGTCCCCTCATTTCTCGGAGATTGGCAGGATTTTTATAGTCTTGAATTTCATAAGGTTTTGAAGCATTGACTTGATTTGACAACATCGACTGAAAAAATCTTTCTACGAGAGAAGTAATCTTAAGCCTCGAACATTTTACATGACCACGGGACCTTTTATTAATCACAAAGTCCATCACACAAATTAATAGAAAGATTGGCAGTACTTAAGCTAGCTGTTCTTTTCACATATCATTTACCTCTGAGTACTCGGGCTTCCAAAACTGGATTACAGGATAACAACTTTTGCCATAGCTGTGGATTAAACTGAGCGGAAGAAAACGTAGACCATCTTCATTTAATTTTAACCCTTTACAGCAGTTTTACAAAATTAAGTAAACCAATATTTTTTCACATAATCCCTGCCATAAAATGAGATTTCGCAAGAAGATCTTCGCGATTCCCCTGACCAACTGTTGGCTGCTCTGAAACTAATGAGCGATCAGCTTGGTAGGCGCTAGGTAGACTAGGACGAGCAGAGCCCCGAGGTCGTTTTGGCCAGAAGTCGAAACAGCTTCAGCGGTTGTTCAACCCATAGCCCTTCTCAATCGTGGTGGTGCTCACAGGGGAGTGTTCATTTGGAATCGGTAATGACCCTTACCTTACGTAGAATCACCTCATCATGTTTTGCAACATTGCTCCGCTTCGTGAGGCTAAACTTAAAGTATTTGGGATCAGATCTTATTCACTCTCCTATGAGCATATTGGATGTAGAGATTAGCGAGCTTCGTAGCTTCATTACAAGCAGATTATAAAAAGAAAAAGGATATATTTCAGCTCCTGGGGCAACCACGTAAACCTAACCTAACCTAACCTGAATTTTCACAATTCGTAATTTCTTTCTTATGACCCAACGTTGTATCGGAAAATGCTACAATTATAACAAATAAATATTTTGTTTTTACTCTTGTGAAGATTTTGAGGTTTCGGCATTATATTTCTAGGTTTTGTAATCAAAAGAGCTCTTAGTATCATTTCTCCCCCATTTGAATGAAAAATTATAGCTGATTCAAAAAAACGGAACTTTGAGAAAAAGTATATACTCGGCCATAAAATAATTATCATATCTTTATATTATTATTCCTTTTTTAATTTATATATCTAATATTTTTTTAGTTTAGGTAAAAACAAGAACATCTCTCTCTGCCTATCCTTTATGTATAACATAATCAACAGTTTCATTGATTGCCCTTATTTGTTAGAAAAAATTAATTTTAATATTCCCAGGCGGTCCCTACGAAATTTTCACCTGTTTTATGGGGGCACAGTTAGGACGCAATATGCTAGCAATGCCCCGATTCTTCGTGCCATTCGAGAATCTAATGCCATTAATAAAGAAAATGAGATTGATTTCTCAGTCTCGAAGAGAGCTTTCCTTAATCTTTTGAATTCATTATTTTAGTTATTTTTAGTAAATATAACTCATAGTTTTAAGTTAAATTTGTACTCTTTTAGTCTGTAATTCTTTATTGTAAACCAAAGACTTCAAATAAAATAGTATGTGCGCTATATTTATGTATGTGTGCATATTTATGTCCGTCGCTTAAATACCACGCTGAGCTTTTCTGTGACGTCACTTCTTTAATGCTTTTCAAAGAACAACAGTAGAGAGCCGTAGAGCAAGAGAGAGTAAACTGCCGCAGTTTATTCTCACAAACGCAGAAATCGTGTGAGCATTAATTTCGCCAATTTCTTTGATGTCCTTTACTACATTTGCACGTCATATCTCAACATTTTACTGCTCGGAGCTTTGCGCTTGCTAAAAGCCGACGTGGACAGCGACGCCGCAGTCAACGCTGCTGTTCCTTCGCACACTGCAATTGGTAGCAGATGTTGAGCGAAGAGCACTGAATTGCCATAAGTGAATGTGAAGTTAGCGTCGACAGCATTCGATTCGGTGTTGCCGCTGCGGTCGTGACAGCGAACGAACCTGTACCGAAGCGCACTGAACTCTTTTCGTATGCTTTGGGCCAAACACAAAGCGATGCAACACTGCATGGCACACAGGACTGCCCCACACACACACACACACACAAACACCCACACACACATTTGTTCATGCGGCACACAACCGATGAGGTCCAAAAGGCAGGCGCCAACTTAGCGCACTTTCGCTGGCCGCTTGCGATGACAGTTGTGTGGCTGAAGCCGCTGAAATCGCATACCTTTGGAAAGACGGATATACGTTCGTTGTTAGTTGTGTTTCCTCTATTGTGTCGTATTGTGTCCTATCGTTCGTCGTTGTATTTTCGTCCTTTGTGTCGTTGCGTGGTGAAAACGTGTTTAATAAAGTATTCGAGTGGGCAAAAATAATGAAAAATCGTAGAATTTAAAGAATTTCGATAGTTGCCGAAAAGTGAGCAGAAAAGCATTGATCAATTCTTGATTAACAAGTTGTGAAGGAATTGCTACAAGTTTTATTAAACAAAAAAAAAAAATTGCTCTAAAAATTAAAGATTTTGACTCAGTTTATTCATCTCGGAACACTAAAAAACGTCGATGCTTATCGCGCGTTACGCTTTAATTTTGCCGGTAATTTTTCACACGTGTTTCATCAAGTGAGTGCTTTAAGGCTTTAAAGCTTACGCAAATACTACGTAGCTTAAAGGTGTGCAAAACTGAATATCATTTTCAGAGAAGTTTTTCAATTTAATTTTGTTTTAATTGTGCTGCAAGAATTATTAATATTTATTATTTTTAAGTTTATTTAAATGTGGATATATCTGTGGTTACATAAATTGCTTTAAGTTTTTGCCAAGTGTTAGTTATACAAATTCTGAATAATAATTCAGTTTATAAAATTTGTGAATAGTAAACATTTATTGTTAATTTGATCAAAAAAATTGAAGCACTTTTTTATTTGTCTCAAAGTGAAATTACTGGAAAAATTTCTGTTGTTCCAAAGGTGGAAGGAAAAAAAGCTGTTTCAAAAGGTTCATAATGCTAGGACTTCAAAAAAAAAAAATAACTGTAAATTTTGGGTTAAAAAATATAATAAGATTTGCAAAATGAAAATAAAATGATTAAAATTTTCGCCTAAAACATAAAATAAATGCTTTATAAACTCAATTTAAATAGAAAAAAGTTGATTTCAAGGAAATTGTTTAAAAAATGCATTGTAATATAAATTGCTTATGTCTACGTTTATCAATAAGCTTTCAAAAATTTAATTCTAATATTAAAATTGTTAGATTCATATTATTCTATTCCTAATCTTAAATTTGTTTTACAATAATCCAAAAAATTTCACAATAAGCTAATCCAATTCTTTGGTAACTATTAAATTCTGTCTTTAGAGATACAAAAAACTTCGAAAAATAAAAAATATTTGAAAATTATATATATTTTCAAAAATTAAAGTAAAAAAATTAACAGTGTGTGCAACATTTTAAATTTATACTGTTAAAAAAATTTCGAAAGTAACATTATGCAGGTTGAAATGAAAATAATCTGAAACATATCTTGCAAAATTTGTACTAGGAGCATAAAAACGAAACAAAAGTTCAACTCGGTTAATTGCCTAAAAAAACCCTTAAAAATTTAAAAACTCAAATCTCACATTAATAATAATAATAATAAAAACTAAATTGCTTACAAAATATTGAAGTATTCAAATTTTATGACAGATTACCTTAAAAGGTAGCAAAATTACAAATAGCTGGAAATCTTAATTGAGCAAAATTTTAGAAATATATTTGCGAAAATTAAAATAGGAACTGAACAAAAAAAGAAAAAGTGACTTTAAAAAATGAAAATAGAAATTAAAAAGTGACACCCGTATTATGAAAATAAGGAATGTTCAAAATATTTTGAACTGAAACTACTTATATTTTTCTGAAATAATCTTACTTTAAAAGGGAAATCATTTAAAATATTTTTTAGTGGCAAAAATTTCTACAAAAAGCATAATAATTAAAATCAAAGTAACATAATTAAACAAAAAAAGTAGTTTTTTGGTTAAATTAAGTTCAATTTTAATTACAAATTTTGTGGTGGATAAGAATTTTACAAATCGTAACTGAAAATATAATATGATTTTCAAATAGTTCTAAACATTAATTGAAACACAAAAAAAAAGGAAAAGTAAATACAAAATAAAAACATACAAAGTGTTTAACATACAAAGTGTTAAGAATTTTACTTTTGAGCTATTAAAATTGTTCTGAAAGTCACAAAATATAGCTTCAGAAGGGAAGTTTGCTGAATCGTTTTTAAATTAAAATTAATTTCAGAAGTTTTGAAAATTTTAATAAAAAATTAAAATTTGTAAAAAGTTTTTCGAACTGACAATGCAAATTTTCTTGAAATTTGAGAATTTTATAAACTCTAACACTATAGATTTAATAGAAATAAACCAGTTTAAAAATTCAATTGACCAAAAAAAAAATATTTTCCAAAATTAAAATATGTGCTTATTGAATTTTAAAATCATAAATTGATTTATTATTTTTCTAAAATTTAAAAATGAAAATGACTTCAAACCGAAGTGGAAATATCGATAAAAATTAAATTAATACAGGAAAGAATTAATTTTGTTTTATTAAAAAAGTATACTAACTACTGGCCTTGAGCTCAAAACATAAAATAGATTTTGAAATAGTTAAAATTTCACGTTTTGAGTAAAAAAAGTAAAATAATGTTTTTAAACTCAAGTTTATTCGTAATACTGCAGTTCTTACTTTAATCAGACGCAAACTATCACTTATTTTAAAGTATTAATTGAAATTTGGCACCCATTGATAATTAGTAAAAAAGTGAGAATAAATGGTTTTGTCGAGAATATTATTTTTTTTTGAAGCTCACATCAGTATTAATATCAATACTTAATTTCAGAAAGAAATGTTATTCATTACTTTTGGATTAAAAGTGATCTTAAATTTTCAGTAATTTTTTTTTAAATTTTTTAGTGGCTACTTATTTGTGTATATCCTTTGCTTACAAGAAAGAAGGATTGTCTACGAATCCCCGATTTTAAAACTCCATTTTCTGAAAACTAGAAGGGTTTCCATCTTGAAAAACTTACTAGGATTCAGATTTCACTTTTGGATCATTGTTTTTTCAATATACATATATATAATCGCAAAAGAAAATAGTTATTTGAAAGTTTATATGCTAAATGAACTTGAAAGTAAATATCGAAGATTGAATACAATTTTTTGATTATGTTGCTTACTGCTACATATAAAATTTTGAAAACTAAATATGCTAATTTGAATATAAGCTTTCAATTTCCGAACTTGCCTAAAGATTTTTCTCTTGATACGTTTTCTTTACTTTCATAAACTAACCAACAAACTTTGCACTTCAACTACCGAGTTTTCTATGCCTTTAAATTAAGGCTGAATCGAAATACTTGTGCAACGTGTAAATCTCCTATAATCCGCTAAAGTAGTGTCATTTGTAGCAAATCAGCAACACAGAAACTGCAATACAAAAAAAAAAAAAGCGAAAACAAAAAGAAAAGAGCACGAAAAAAGTGAACAGCTGACATTCATTGCCACCAAACCTTTTGTAAATGCCACCTCCGCATCCACTCTGCCACTATGCCGCCCGCAAAATGCTGTACATTAAAATCACCTTCAGCTTCCCCACTTAGTACATTGGCCTTCATTCCTTGCCTTGTCTTCTTAGCTCTTTCTTTTCCTTCATTATCATTACTTCCGACATTATTTTCACCATTTGCTTGGACTTTCGCACGTACGTTCGCAATGTGCTCTTCCAGCAGATTTTTAAAGTGAATTATTGAATGTAATTTGTCACAGTTTTCTCGAGCAAGCGAAGTGTTGAATTGCATTAAAAAAACAAAAAAGAAGAGATATACAGCACATGAAATAAATGCGAAAAGGTTAAGAGTGTTAACAGAAATTTGCGAAAAGTAATATCGAAGAGATTTTGAAAAATATGCGAATCCTGATTGGAAAAATAGCTATGAACATCTGCCAAATATGTCATTGATCGAACCTTAAGTATGTATGTGGGCTTATAAGATTTATATGTACCTATTAAACAGTTAATCCGCACATGTATAGGTGTTGACGTTCGAGAAAATTCTAGGATTAAGCACTGTTCTTTTAGTATTGTAAGCGTATTTATTACTAAAGTGAAATTTTCCAATAGGGGTTTGTGGAAATCTTAATATTTATCATTTCCATAATAAGTGTTTAATATTTTTTTCCATAAGGTCTGGACTTATTAAGTATTTAGCTTTAAAACTTCATAAAAATACTTCTCGTCACTTTACATTTTTAAATTCATGAAGATTTTTCATAAAAGTACATATTTCTTTTGCACCAGCTTCACACTGTTCTAATACATAGCATCAATGTCAGCCCATACATACGGACTTTCGAAATATATCTACTCTAGCACCACCTAGCGGATCCAATTTTCACAAAAGTATTTCTCGTCGCACTCTTATTACACGTTTCTAATTTTATCAAAATCGGATTATAAGTACACATTTTCTGAATGACTCATCTCTAGTGACAGCTAGCGCAATTACAACTTTCAAATATCATCGATCTGAATACCTTGACTCATATGCCACCTATCGGATTTAAATATAGCCTATGTCCTTGGCACGGATCTAAGGTACATACTGTTAACATATTTCCAGGCTTCTTCTTTGCAACATTATTTTAGGGTATCTCGATTAGGCGGATGCAAATCTGAAAGAACGTGTAATTCTTCTCATCGAATATGTTTTTTTTTATTAGTTCGTAATGCTTTGCTTATATTTATGGTGCTTGAAACCAAATTCCTAGTCATCACATTCGATGGAAGGCTTAGTTGGAATGCCATCTTGACGAAACTCTCAATAAAGCTGCTTGCTCAATACTCTTTGTTTCTGGTATATCCTGGGATACATGATACATACTCGTCCAAACGTGACATTATTACATCGACTCCAGATTTACACATTTTCACACTGACGGCCAGAGAGAGATGAGGGAACAGGCTTTGATTTGAGATGGACAAATATCCCACCGTCTTTCAGCCCAGTCCGAGGTGGTAGAAATCGCCAGCGCCAGTCTGAGTTCCAGGCGCATTCTTAACTTTCTTTTGAGACAGCCAAGTGTACATCAGAAATCTTTCTAAGCGGATGTTTTCGTCGAAGTTGGTTAAAAAATGTTATGACTCCCTTCAACTACTGGTATCGAGGAATACAGTCATACTGTACTGGGTACTTCGTAAAATCGGGATCGACAGTAATGATATCGCCGAAGGGCTAGCCGGAAAGTGTTCGGTAACAGCCATAATGGAATCTAAACCATTTTATAGCGTTACTAGACACCTTTCAAAGAACTAACAACTGAGTAGACTCATTCCGAAGTAAGTACTGGCGAAATATTGAAGGTCTCAGGCAGGAGAAGCTCTACGGCTATCTTCCTGCGTTTTCACAAGCATCGGTTAGGTCTGTCTGGAAAATCAGGGTTAGGGGCGTGCTGCAGGGATACAAAAGAGCTTACAGTTCGAAGCGTCATTTCGTTTCTGTTTTACCATATTAGTATCTGTCTATCTATACAGAGTTATTTCGTGCGTCCTAGTTCGAATTTGTTTTCATTTTCTTACTATATAACTACATAAGTCACGTATGACATAGATAGCTGGATTATTGTTGCTCCTGTTTGTCTTCAGGTAGTCGAGATTTTCTGTTGTTTTTGTATGTAGATATAATCGGTGATTATTATTATCTTTCTGGATTTTATGCAATGAAAAACCTGAAAAAAACTTCAATAATCGTAATTTAATATAAAATTATCGGATTAAAATTAAGCTGGCCTTCTCTTTTAACTTTCCTAAAATCGCTCATTGGCTGAAACGTAATCTAAAAATTAATTTGAAAACCATAAATATGCTGCGTATCATAACTATACTACAGCGGTTTATTGATAAGTTTTAATTAAAATATTTTTTAAACACAGAGTAAAATCTAGAACAAAAGCCATGTAAACCTAAGCATCGAAGCAAATTTCAATAAAACTCCATAAATTATCAAAAAAATTGCAAATCGCTCAATCAGAATTTTTTCGAAAATTTCTTGCTATGCAGTTTTATAGCAGATTTTTGGTATAACGAATTATAGACATTTCTTTTGAATGGAAGAATATTAAAAATACCGCTGGCAAAAAAAAAAATGTTATCAAAACAAAGTTAAAATTTTAGACGCTTCAAGTGTGGGCTATAAAACTGGGCTAGAAAACTAGGTACCCAAAAAATTTTTAAACCTTCTGATTTACACAAAATTTGAAGCTTGAGTTTAACTTTATGATTTTATTTATAGACTGAACTATGTTTTTATATAAAGTATATCAAAATTTAATTAGATATAAACAAAGTATCGAGTCCCTGTATGTAAGTCTTTGCAGTTTAGTTATGATACTCACTATAGTATGAAGGAGTTACAATGAACGTTAATTATTTTTTTGGTAGCATTTTACAGAAAAATATATCGTTGAAAATTTTATTTATTTTCCTTTAAATTCCTCCACTAACCGTAATTTTTTCGCTAACCATCCTTTTTTAAACTTTTCGAAATTGGGGATAGCGAGCGCCGTAAAAATCGGTTTCCACAGGTTTTGATAACGTCACAGTTCTGTTACGTCCCCGAGCCGTTACTGGCAAGCTTCACTGAAAGTGAGACCTCTATTTACTACCCAGAGCTGTCACGAATTTTTAGCTGCACTCGTCTGATGTGATGGGTGATTTTATGGTATTGATCTTGGATGGATAAGTGCAAAACAGCAGCCTAAAAAAAGGAAATGGATTTCTGATGTGTTTGCAATAAAGCTAGAAATATATTAAACAACAAAATACCCACTTATTTGCCTCAATATGTCACATGTTTATTTGCGAAATAGCATCCATCAGTTTGGACTTCTATACCGGGAAGCATACCAAGCAAGGGAAACGTTAAGCGTAGTTAGTCAGAAGCTTGTAGCTCATCATGCCAACAATAAAATATTTCAAATCACGTTTTACATATCATAAGCACCCAAATAGTCAGCCAGCTATCTTTTTTCCACACGAGCAACTGGTATTCGAAAATTCGAAATTAACATAGAAACAAAACAAAACTATCATTTAGCCGCCGCCGTCGGTGCGCTCGCAGTAGCCGAGTGGGCAGAGCGTCTGCCTGTGGCGGAATATCAACCAGAAATTTCTGGGTTCGAATATCGCCAAACGAAAATTAGCTGAGTGGGAGATTAGGAAGGGCATTGTAAAAGAGCCAAGCTGGGCAGAGAAATCCTCATTAACATGGCAATCGTAGGGTTAATAATGTGAAGCACAGTTGGAAATATACCCATCCAAATGGATACCACGAAATGTGTGCCATCGTTTAATTGGAGTTTTCATTTTTGTTGGGTGTTTTCCATATTCTCCATTAAAGAAACTCAGAAAAACAGCCCTTGTTCAGTGTATACCAAAATTTTCAAACCGATAGAGAGTGAAATCAAAAGCACGTATTATTTGATTTTCAATTAACAAATTTTATACACGATTTTAATAATTTCGAATCGTGACAAATTTTCCATAGTATAAGGTGCTGAAATTTTTCTGCTTAGTGATATTAACAACTACAATATAATCGAACTGAGATTGAGAGTCTCATGTAAATAGTTATAAAACCATTATATTTTATTTACCGCTGCCAAAAGCGTGCAATCGCTGGCTTCAATTTTCGTATTTAGTTAAATGCTAATTTGTGAGGAAGTACGTGCCGACAGGCGTTTGCATTAAGAAACATAAAATATTATTTGAATTCCAAATTAGCTCGCTTGCATAAAAGGTGTTTGATAAAATCTTTTTGTTGTTCTAGATAATAGTGAGTAAAAGTAATTTGTGGAATATACTTATTAGTTAACTGGTTAATTTCACAAAATAAAGGAAATGAAAGTGCTAGAAATGGCTGGAAATTTTTTTCTTTTCGCAGAGTGAAATTAATATACAAAAAAACTACAGTGAAGATAACAGTAATGTGTGTCTGGCGTAAGCTAGAAGCAAAATGAGATCAAGTTAGATTACATTGGCTGCAAACAAAATAAGATTTTTGTAAAATCTATCGGTTGTATATGGATGTATAAGAGAACATAGGCATAGCGATTGAAGGTACTATTCTTCTAAATAATCTACTAGATTTTAAAGAATATCGAGTTAGAATTGTGAATAAAATAATTTTTTGGCGAAAATACGAAAATTAATATCTTCTCGATGTTGAGGGAGCTTCAGACTAATTTAGGTAAAAATTGTAGTCGAAATGAGAGGAATATTATTACTAAGTAGAACTGGACGATAAAGACTATATGTGCAAATATTTGCTTAAGTTATCCGGGTTTCCTTTAGAGATACATACACCTAAGCGCAATACCCTTGGCGATGATTAGTTTTTGTTTTTTGGCTTAATAGTAAGTAATCGGGTGGAACTTTTGCCAAGTGATTTTGTTCCGTCATATGTCATTCGCTACTTTAAGAAGCCTGTCGAAATAAGAAGCTTACAAGGCTTTACCTATTTCATCACTTATATCTTCAACAGAAAATGTGGTTTAGACTAGCGCGAGTTCATCAGTCTTGGCCCTAAAATTTCCTTTTAAGTTTCAACGGTCTGGAACTCATACCAATCTTGGGTACATTTCGTGGTTATCTTGGAGGTTGTT